>OX328015.1:26877370-28283203 GCA_946811545.1 Netelia fuscicornis
AGTTTTTCAGAGAGACCCATCTACTTTTCGAAGGCTGCGATTTTTGACTTTGTATATTCTTCTTACTTTAATTTATTCTGAGATAATACCGTAAGATTCATAGTGGGGAAACTTTTCTTTCTATTTATTTCGTAATCTAACTTTATTTTAGCGGTAAAATAAATTTCAATTCCAAATCTCAACGATTGAAGATTAGGATTTTCACAGGGATGATATAATCAATAACCGTTAATTTTTCTACATTTATGTAATAAACGTACTGGAGGAAAGTAACGTTCAATGAACCCTTGCCTAATATTTTACACGAGGTTATCCACAAAACAGTCTCAATATAATATGGTAGTATAAGTACGAAACGTGTGAAATACATTTTAAACGGACTGATAGTAAGCTAAGGATTTTCATACACTGTATGTATGCATGTTTGTTCAACGCAATTGAAAATTAGGTATGCATAATATGAGAGTAGTAGTGAAATATTGATAATACTTAAATATTTGTATGTGAAATGATTAAGTGATTATTTATTTTATTGTTCACAAAGTATTCCTAATAAATTCATTAAAAATAATAACAAAATCTCGATAACGAAGTTCTGTACGTTATACATATGTTCTTCAATTTACCATCAAAACAGCATTAGGTTATGAAAGTGAAAATTTTATTTTTTCAATCAAAAAACAGCAATCTGCCTAGTATTAGTACGGCATGAAATTGAGAATAAATCAAAGTTTTTATTTTTATTTTTAAATAGTCAAAAATAGCGGTCTTGGAAGAATTTATGGTTTTCTCTGAAAAATTGAAACATTTCATAGAGTATGCATGTGAATATTTTTCTAAAAAGTGCGTGCTGTTCAGCAATTGTTGGAAAAATTTATGAGCATTCCAAAAAATAAATGTAAATTTTTACAATAAATTCATATCTTTTGTTGCAGTTGAGTAAAAAATATGAAAAATTCACAAACGCATTTTTGTACGGTATATAGCATATATAAATTTCAGACGCAGGGATCGGATTCAAAAGTAGTCGATTTTACGTGTAACGACTCTTTTTTTTTTTTTTTTTTTTTTTTTCGGAGGTGGAAAGCACTTCCTGCCAACCCTGCTAGATTTGTCTAGCAAGAGTGTGGAGCTCCCACCCACTAAAACCACCTCCTTTGGTACCCATCACGGGAACCGCCGCATTGTATTACTTTGCGGAAATATATAAACATATATATGTATGTATGTGCGTGTGAGTGTTTTTTTACATGAAGACATTTGTAAAACCATTTATATAATACAGTAATTTATTTCTTGTAAGCCAATTATTTTCTGCACAATTCTTAGAAACTAAGATTCGGCTCATTGCACTCGTCAAACGGCACTCTTTAGCCAAATGCCCATATACGTCAAAAAATATAAAGAATGCTTCGAGTCTCAAACTCGCGATCGAGAATAGGAAATTCTCGGTCGAGTTTCGACTCGAATATTTTTATTCGTCGAACGATGCAAGACATCGTTGATGAAGCATGGTCAACGTCAGGCGAGAAAGTGCGATCTCGGCGACGGACGACTCTCGTCAGCGAGAGGCAAGCAGATATGCATAAACTAATCTACAAAATGACGCGAAGTTGGAATTCGCGATCGAGAATAGGAAATTCTCGGTCGAGTTTCGACTCGAATATTTTTATTCGTCGAACGATGCAAGACATCGTTGCTGAAGCATGGTCAACGTCAGGCGAGAAAGTGCGATCTCGGCGATGGACGACTCTCGTCAGCGAGAGGCAAGCATACATGCATAAACTAATCTACAAAATGACGCGAATTTGGAATTCGCGATCGAGAATAGGAAATTCTCGGTCGAGTTTCGACTCGAATATTTTTATTCGTCAAACGATGTTTCAAGAACATTGTCGATCAGGCATGGTCAACGTCAGGCAAAAAAGTGCGATCTCGGTGACGGACGACTCTCGTAATCGAGACATAGGCATATATGCGTCAACAAATGTGTAGAATGCCATGAATATTTGTTGGTCCTTTGTTTGGACAGCAATAGGTAGTATCAAAGGTGGCTAGAACCTCACTCTTTCAGAGAGGGATATATGTTATGATGCCCATAAGTGCGTTCGAAAATGCAATTATAAGCCATATATCGGTATCAACGAGCACATGCGCGTATCGTCGCATCTATGTCGATTAATTACAGGGGAACAACGATAATTTGCGGGACCTGAGCATATCAGCCAAGCGGCGACGCATTTTTGATGCATCTTGGGAATACATGCGATTGACCGGATTATCTTTTAGTGCAATCGCCGTCGCAAAAGCAATCGCGTAGACCCCACAACTGAACGAATCAGGCTGCTTAGTCACTGGCTGAAAAATAATATCTTCGTTACCGATATAGGGGTATCGTTTTACTATGTATCTTTTTTCATCCGGGCTCAAGAGCTCGTACTCCGAGCGGAGAAGACTATCGTAGACGAGTAAGTTCGTTCCATCATAATGAAGACAACACCAATGCCTTGACTTATTACCGCCAATTATTTGTAAGTCAGAGCTATCAAAATCGTTGGGCTCTATAAACTTATGATATCCCGTGTAACAGGCAGGATGGCAATGGAATTGTGTATTTTGTTCCAAAATGCTTTGAAACAAATCTATACAACTATCAGTTAAAAAACTGTTAGCCTTCAAAATTAAGGAAACGACCTCATGTACGGAAATGTCTTTTTTTAATATGTCGATCAACTCCCGATTTTCATCGGAAGATTCGATTTAGTCGTCGCTTTCGATCGTGACCCAATTATCGGTGCGATTGCATGCATCTCTCTGTACACTGAAAGAAGACGAGATACGAGTATTGTCTCGTTTTGTGCTCGTGACTGGAGCGCTAATGTGTAAGGATGAAGCATTTTTTTTTCGCAGTGCTTCTTCCCGGGCTTGCACGATATAGTCAGGATCGCGGATCGCCATATTCCTGCTACGACGACTATCGACGATTTCTGGGAGTAAGCAATTAACGTAGAATTTGCATAACTTTGATTTCATCTGCAACTCCCAGAAATTATCGTCTCTGAGAACTGTTACCAGTTTCAGATCTGTAGAATTCCACAGTGCGAAGATACAATAGTCGCGCCTCGTTATGTGCAATTGACCTTGCACCTGATAAAAATATGCGTGAGTTCTTCTCAGGACTTGCTTATTTTTTTTATCGAATATGCCTCTTAGGGCGGGTTTTTCTTCGATGGCGCTTTCTAAATCGCCATTTTGTGCCGAGAATGGACACTTGATTTCAACGATACCATCGTCATCGATCAATTCATCTGGAGATGCTCCTAGATAAGGAATCTCTTGATCGATGAAAAGACCGCAGGCAACTATTTGTTTCCCCAGTTTTTTCTCAATTGCCTGTCGTGCTGCATCTTCGTTTGTAATGCCGTATTGTATGGCTGCTGAGTCCAGTATCTTAGGATACCGAATACTCGCAACCATATTTCCGCACGATGTCGTGGGTAACATACGGCATATTTGTCCGAATTGCGACGCGGTGATCATGTCGGTTCGCAACTGATGCCACAATTCGCAATTGCGTTGCGAAACTGTGTCTCGTTCGATCTGTCGCCAACTTTGTTGGTTCGATCGCAACTTTGACATGTGGTCATCAACAAAAATCTTGAATATATCCTCATCGACATCTGGCTTTTTAGCCGATGGACCGTAATCTTTGTCGGTCCCCTTAAATTGGCGCAGCCGACCACTGCACTCTCGCTGCTTATATACGCGGTCACGTATATTTTTGCGTTTCCTTAAGCGTTCCATTCTTTCGACAGCTCTGGGAATTGCGCAGCGTTTACCGAGGTATACTTTCGACAGCACTGATTGCGTGTTGTGTTGTATGAAAGCTCCATAGCACCTCATTTGATATGAGTTCCTCATGCAATGGTTTATTCGCTTGCCGGAATTCAATTTATTAACAATTCAATTGCATTCTTCTGCCACGTTATTCGTAACATTTATTAATAAACTTTTAGCGTGGCTGCTTAAATAACGAACCGCTTCATAAATAGCGGGGTACATACCAATAGCATGCAAAATTGGTAATAAGTTTTCTGCCCCCTCTGTCGGTTCACAACTGAAAGGGAGAGCAGAACAATTGGTATGGTCACCGAAAACATGACTTGGCAGAGCCAGTATATCTTTGCAGAGTGCCTTTGCTTTCTCTGCCTCCGATATGACTTCTGCGTTGCGGAGGTCTCTTGCATGCTCAACCAATTTTCGAAGTTTAAGGCCACTCGACAAGACGCACTGACGAATTTTCGTCACGTTCACCCTTTCTTTCACGGAAACATTTGTAAATTTTGTTTTCGAAGCAAGCCTCAATTTTTTACACATGTTCCGGAACAAGTGGTTATTACACTCGACTTTGTCTACAATAATACCGTATTTCATATACGGATTTGCATCTCGTATGGCCTGATATACGCTGCTGTCGCCATCCGCAATCAGGGTACGATAAATTAGGCCATTGGACGCGATACTATTGTTGAAGCCTTCGAGAACTATGTCCGTTTCCATAGCCGTAGAGCTTCGATCTCGACCCCAGTTTTTATAGCAAACATGTGGTGGTGGCTCTTTACTGAGCACCTGTGCTCTCTCACATATTGCACAGTACTTATTGCGTACAGCAATAAACAGAGCCAATTTAGTTTCCTGGCCAAAAATAATAGCTGTGCCGGATAAAGCGTCATGCTTACCACCGGCATACGAGCGTTTCGCCCAACAGCCATCTGCAATTACATTGATGTACGGGATACCATCAATGATATGGCCTTTTTTTATTGCAATCGATTTTTCTATCGATGCTGCACGTTCCCGTTCTGCTTCGGCAACTTCATGGAAGTTGTCGTACAATTTGTCACGGTATCTACGATAAGTATTGGCGTTCATGGATGGAACAGCCATTGCCGCGAGTTGTTCCTCCATCGTGCTGTAGCCGGTACCTGAAGTGATGGTACCGCATACAGCACTTTCGTTGACGCTCATATCGTCACCGTGATTGGGGTCAGTCCAAATGTTAAATGTGTAATTACACATTTGACATTTGAAAAATATCTGCGTTCGCAAGCCACAGTCGAGCGACTTAAACAATTTAAGATCGCTAAATGGACATTGCAGTGCGGTATTGTGATTATTAAATTTCTCATGTAATTGATTCCAGAAGAAATTTAAATCAACAATCCGCCGACCAACAATGGCGGTCTCTACAATGCGACCATAGTCTGTAGAACCATGCTCAACTACGAAAGATTCTACATTCTGCAAGTTACTTGCAGCTAACCTTTTCATCTGAGGACCAGATGAATCCCGCTCGCAACGCTCGTCAGCTTTTCGTTTACTAACGTGCGTTATGTTTTCCCGGTTTCCATCGGAGAAACGAATTGTCTCTTCGTCGCAGAGATCAGCGTCTACATCGGCAACCTGATCTTGTAACTTACTACAATTTCGTTTCGACGAGATTTCGGGAAATTAAAATTTTCCCGAGTTTCGCATAATGGTTCTGCGATGCTCTTAGACTTATCTAGTATTCTTTCCTCCTGCGCGGAAGCTTCTGATGCAGCCTGTGTCGCAACAGTATGAATATCGTTAGCCTTGCAGATCGGAGTAGACACCTCCCTTTTATCTTTCCTCCCTTTGGAGCGAGCTCCGGTAATTTGCAAGCATGGCGCCTAAAAAAAAAATAACATGATACTATTGTAAAGTGCGAGGTGTTTATTTGTGCTGCAACGGCCATAGGGCTATACGGTTACTGAATCTACCCCCGACAGATATTTGCGAACGCCCTGAACCGATCTTCTTTGCTTCAAATTGAAATTTCTTCAAAACTATTCAACATTTCTCGATGATTTTTTTTAGGTTTGTTCGAAAAGACTTTATTGATAATTCTGTGTAGGGGTTTTCAGGATATTCAAAATAGAAAAGTTTCACGAGCAGTTGAAAGTCGAAAAATATTGTTCGAAAAAATGCCTATTTTCAATTTACCTTTTCTCAGGAAACGTACAACCGATTTTTACCATTTTTGTTGTGCATTTATATTAAAGTGTTATAAACATTGTGTCGAGCTATTTTTTCGATATTTTGTTTCAGAATTTTTTGACATCGTTTTGAAATTTTGTTACGATTTTTTACCACGTTTTTTGACCTTCAAATACATTTTTCTCGGGTCTGAATCGTTTTTTCAAAAAATGCTTTCATACATCCTTCATTTGGATGTACTGATTACGCCAAAAAAAAATATACCGATACGATGAGTAGATTTCGAGAAAAGATACATTGAAGGTGAAAAAACATAACTTTTCAGGAGACACGATTTTCAGAAAAAGTGTGAATTTCTAATGAATTTCGGGGTGTTTGTTGCATCGATCGAACTAACTATCGATTGTTAGATTATGTAAACAGAATCTTTTTACTTTCATGTATGTGGAAGGGGGCTCGGCATATTCTAAAGTAAAAAATGCATTTTTAATTTTTTTTTTCCTAAAAGCACAAGTTTTTTTTTATCGTTTGGTGCAACTACACGCAATTATGAATACCAACCGCCTCAAAGGGATTAAATAATTATAACGCACATATAAATATATATAAAAATGATTTATCGATCGATGCCACGAATACCTTGGAATTCGTTACAAATAGAGACTTTTTCCGAAAATCGTGTTTCTTGAAAAGTTATATTTTGTCAGTTGGAATGTACCTTTTGTCGAAGTCTACTCATCGTATCGGTATATTTTTTTTGACGTAATAAGTACATCCAAACGAAGGATGTGTCGAGCCAGTTTGTTGAAAAAACGATTCAGACCCGAGAAAATGGGTAAAAAAACGTGGTCTAAAATTTTAGCAAAAGTTCAAAACGATGTTTCTGAAACAAAATATCGAAAAAATGGCTCGACACAATGTTTATAATACTTTGATATATACACACAACACAAACTGTCAAAATCGGACGTACGGTTTCTCAGAAAAAATACAGTGAAAATAGGTATTTTTCGAACCAATGTTGTTCGGCTTTCAATTGGTCCCAAAATTTTTCTAACAATAAGAATGAGTCGAATATCCTCTAAAACCCTATATAGAATTACTTATCAATAAAATCTTTCTGAACAAAACTTAAAAAAACGTCGAAAAATGTTCAACATTCAATAATGTATTTTTTAGTTATAATTAATAAATTGTTTATGCAGTGTAAATGGGTATTTATTTATTTATTATAAATTATGTTCAAATATATGTGCACAAATATGCACACATATATATTTATATGTGAATACATATTTTTTCTGTAGAAGAACAGTAAGTTCGGAAAAGGGCCTAGGGGGATAAGCACATGAAATCTGCCCCCGCACATAATAAATCTAGATTGACACCATAGATTGACATCTACATAACTAAAATTCCTGTAAATATCAACCTTGTGTTTTTGTAGGAGTTATGGAGGGGGAAAGCAAAATAAACAAAATTATTTTTATCGAAAACGGCTTGGCCGATTTTGATGAATAAAAAATATGTTATACTCGTCAATAAAACCATTAAGAAAATTAATTTTTTGTGCAGTGGCGAGGTAGTAATAAATAGTGAATTGAAAACACCACAGGTTAGGATAATGTCTTTATTATAATTGAGAACAAAAATGAAGTGACACGCTCGATCAGTGGCTTAGGCCGAACTGGCGCTTTGTCGCGTTGGTCGGTCACGAAGATAGACAAAGAAATCAGTGTGCGGCAGTCGCCGCATTGTGGCGACATGTTTGGGCCTGTATCACATAACGCTATATACAAAAGAAGGATAGCGCTAACAGAGCGCGATTTACAACATTTTTTAATTCTGAAAAAAAATACGGATAGAAAAAAATTTTTGAATTCTTCAAAAAATTTTTTTAAGGTTATGTTTCAGTGTTACACCTCCAATTTTGTTTCGAAAGAAAACGTTAAAATGTCTACTTTAACATATATTTTTTTCAAATTTTTCGTAAAGGTAGTTCATGGCGAAAAATGATGAAAATCATGCAAGCGGCGCGGCATCACGCTCTCGCTCTAACCGCGCACGCATACTAGAGGGTGTCTACGCAATTTCGTCACCGACTGTAGATATTCAGTACTGACAGTATACATACTGGAACACGGCCAATATACATATATAATTCCCTTCTTTTTGCCAGACATTTATCAATTTGAACCAGCCGAAATTCAGGAATTTAGCATAAAAATCAGGCTAGTATACGTGCGCGGCTACAGCGAGAGCGTGATGCCGCGCCGCTTACATGATTATCATCGTTTTTCGCGATGGACTACCTCTACGAAAAATTTGAAAAAAATATATGTTAAAGTAGACATTAGGTTTTCTTTGGAAACAAAATTGGAGATGTAACTTTGAAACATAACTTAAACAAATTTTTTTTTCTACCCGTATTTTTTTTTCAGAATAAAATTTGTTTTTTCTTCATGGTTTTATTGACGAGTGTAACATATTTTTTATCCATCAAAATCCGTCAAGCCGTTTTCGAGAAAAAACATTTTTTTTATTTTGCTTTCCCCCTCTATACCTCCTAGAAAAAGGCAATTTAAAGTTTGATATTTATAGGACTTTTTAGTTATGTAGATGCCAATTTATGGTGTCAATCTAGATTTATTATGTGCGGGGGCAGATTTCATGTGCTTATCCCACTAGGCCGTTTGCGAATTTCTGTCAAATCGCTTGAGATGGTTTCAAGCGCTAACTTCAAAACATAATTTATCATACTTTCACTGGTCAGAATTTTATGAAATTTGAACCACATATGGAGAAAGATATGTACGTACAGAAACAAAAATTGTTTAAACCGTATTTTTTGACGATGTCATATGTTGAACCCCACGTTGGTCTAATCAAAGCGCGCCGAGAACCGTCGGAGCTTCCCGCGGGAAGCAAGTGCAGTGGCGGGCTCACCGTCCTCCCCCCCCCCCCCCCCATGCTAGCAGCAGATTCTTGATACACTACGCGGTCACTACGGCTAACTCGGCTACGAAATGCAAATAATAGATTGTAATTTTACAGCGTGAGCCAACTGTACTTACCGAGCATAAAAAAGTCGTCGCAGCGAATGTTTACGCCTTCTATTATGGCGATTACCCATCGCAACACTTCACTTTCAACACTCACTCACTAAATTCTAATTCGCGCACTGAAAATTTACACACTGTATATATGATACAGTAGATAATAGTTGTAAAAAAAATCTATGTGAAATGACGCGGGACTCGTTTTTCCCGTGCCAGTTTCAGTGAGCGACTGATCTCGCGTCAAATCCGCCGATAACGATGGGGTGCGGCGGTGAAACAATCGACGATCGCGAGTGTCATCGCCCGCAATCCTCGACTGTTTCACCGGATTTTGTTTTCAGCAACTCGTCGTTCTGAGAAGTATATATGTACTTCTTACAGCTAGAGAAGAACATAGTAAAAAAAAATTGCCATACAATACATACGACAAATACTTTTACATGTAATAAAATCAAACAAATATATTATCGAAAAAAAATATCTTTAAATATAATAAATAAAGTAATTATATTATGCAAACAACAAAACCTAATATAACATAAAAAGAACATGATAATATTGTTTATTCACATGCAATAAAGCGAGCAATGCAGCGAGCTCACTCACTTATTAGAAAATAAAAAAATATTGCCTATCGTTAGTTTCTAACGAGATAAAATATGATGTGTAGTATGTTTTTACAAAATTTGTTGTGATAAAAATAATGTAAATTCTTTTGACTCTTTAATCAAGAATTGCATAACTTTAAGAAAAAATGTATGTTGAAGTTGTAACAAAAACACTATAATTTGGGATAAGATTATTTATAACATAATAAAAAATTATTTCGTACTATTTATCTAATAATTTTTTTATTAGTCAGAGATACGATGGAAAAAAATATTAGAAACTTTCAACCTTTCAATATACTACAAAAAGTTATCATCAATGGGTTTTGTTTCGCTATCGACAAAATAACAGTGTACGCGTGGAGGTGAACGACTTCCGAAAACTATATTTTTTTTGTATGTTTTTCGTTATTCATTCATTTTTCTATGTTTATAAAGCAAAGTAACATGTCAGAATAAAAAGATTTTTTTTCACAATAACTTATTATTTTGATTATGAGAATGTTACGTTGTTGTATAAATCAGAACAAAATTACAAAAAAAAAAAAACACCAAAAAATAGTTTTTGAAAATCGATCACCTCCTTGTAGTGAAAAGTGGAAAACGCTTGCCAAAACGCTGGCAAAGAAACTACAAAATAATTGGTGTACATGTACTTACAAGGAATCTGTCTTGGAGGTCAACCTGAGATGAATTGCGTAAAATTTGGCATGTTGGTAGAATGAATAACAATAGGCGACGTGTATCGTGCTAAGATTGATTTTGAAGGCGTGAAATGCACCCTCGAAAATAGGGTTTTTTATCCTTCTTTATCGATAACTATTGAACAGTCCAAGATGTGAATAAGTTACAAACTGCAACAAAATTTATTTTTTTCTGTATTATATATACTGGAAATGAGAATGATGCAGATCAACAAATTTCATATTGTTTATTGCAAAAATGAACATTTTTCATGCGTATCTTCGAGAATTTTCAATATATTGGGATGTAAATTTGTATACCCATAGATGATGGAAAATTAGCGGATATGTATTTTTTTGTTTTTCCGATATCTCATAATGAAGGGGTTCAAACTTTTCTTCGGTATTTTAGTCAAGTGCATTGCACGATCGGCTAACACTTTGCACATTCCGGACTAAAATCACGTTCATATAAGTTTGTTCCAACCGTGTTCTTACCGTGCGTTATCGACGCAACCTCGTAAAAATGGATTGCAATGCAAGTATAATTAGTGGAACGAGTCGATACAATTTTTTTAATTTTGGTGGATCGTCATTTAGGGGTGAACGCACACTAAAAACCGTATTCATTCGTGAACGGGCCAAGATAAAAAGAAAGGTTCCAAGGGATAAAATGTTGCATTCTTCGACTAATACATATTCATAATGATGATGTCGAATACAACAACAAATCTCGTATGTTTATTGCAATTGGTCGAGAATAACTGGTGGAAATCACTCTTCAATTTTCCGCCAATATCGACATAAAAGTATGAAATGCTTTCGCTATTACAGAATAATTTCGTACTTCGAAAAGTGACTGGATTGCTATCGTATTTTTGTGGAGACATTCGCATCGGCGCGTACTGCTTTTGAAGTACAATAGGGCCGGGACCTTTCATAATCAAATTACAACAAAGATAGTCGTGATAAAAATCTTTGAAACGTAGAGCTTTTTTACACCACGCACAAGTACGAGTCAATGTTATATTTGACGTGCGCTTCGCAATTTCGATCAACAAACATACGTGCGATAGACAACCGACCAGGATAAAAATTGGCAGGTAGACAGAACATTATGGCA
The DNA here is from genome assembly GCA_946811545.1 of Netelia fuscicornis. NCBI lineage: Eukaryota > Metazoa > Arthropoda > Insecta > Hymenoptera > Ichneumonidae > Netelia > Netelia fuscicornis. The sequence goes on from OX328015.1 coordinate 26,888,862, forward strand.
AAAAGAGGGTCTTGGTATTTGTTTTCAAAATTTTTGCCATAATTCTCTAAATACCCTCAAATCTCCCAGGGCGGGAAAAGATGCGAACGATGTTTTTGAATCGTTCGGCACCTGCAATACCATTTCCAAAATTATGAAAAATTTATACCAAGAGTCACTGTCTGCTATAATTTGTTGTGTATCTGTCAATTTCATCGGTTGTTCAGTGCTTGCTGGAGTACTAATTGGAACTTCAAAGCACACGCCACATGTAACAGTGACCAAAAAAAAATATTATATATATTTATATATAAGATGAATATTTCCGAAAGTTGCATCGACTTTATCATAGTGGCTGAATAGACAACTAACGCGCAATAGAAATACGCACGTTTTGCATTTTATTTGATTGCATTCGGTGGAAAAATGCGCGCTAGCAAACTATTCAACGGCTATGGCAACGTCAACGCAACTATCAGGTATATTCATTGTGTATATACATATATACATATATATATTCATTCATATATAAAATACATATTTGTTCTCAACAGTAGCCCGGAACGGTAGCCCGGAAAAATGGGTTTTCTAGTTCTAAATTATAGGAAAAAATACCAAGGTCCACTCTCTGGCACCTATGTCTATGCAGGGTCAAAATTTCAGCTCGATCGGATTCTCATAGCGGGCGTAAGGTTTGTTTGAATTGTAGCTTCGCGTCTCTCGACGAGAGCGGCCGTTGGAATCGGCATATACAGCGTGAATCGCATAAAGTTACGCATAGCGAAATCTGAGGTAGATGAGGCCATTACGAACAAAAGTTGCAAATAAACATTAGGGATATTGTTAATAATTTAGGAGATATAAATATTTAAAGTTGGTCCAATCAGAGCGCGCCGAGAAGCGTTGAAGCCGCCCACCCCCATCTAGCCGTAGATATAGCATAGATTAGGGCGTTACATTTGGGTTTGCAAAATTCAGAGCAGTCAATTAGATTGCTTGTATTTTTCCGCAGTCATTTTTTTTCCTCGGGCATTGGCTGCTCTGAATTTTGCCCAACGTGCCGACAAGCGTTGAAGTCACCCACCCCCCGCCTAAGTTCATAGTAGCCAATGCCCGAGAAAAAAAAATGACTGCGGAAAAATACAAGCAATCTAATTGACTGCTCTGAATTTTGCAAATCCAAATGTAACGCCCTAATCTATGCTATATCTACGGCTAGTGTGGGGGTCGAGGTGGGCAGCTTCAACGCTTATTGGCACGCTGGGCAAAATTCAGAGCAACCAATGACCGCGCACAAAAATTGACTGCGTACTAATACAATCAATAATATTGACTGCTCTGAATGTGACAAATCCAAATGTAACGCCCTAATCTATGCTATATCTACGGCTAGATGGGGGTGGGCGGCTTCAACGCTTCTCGGCACGCTCTGATTGGACCAACTTTAAATATTTATATCTCCTAAATTATTAACAATATCCCTAATGTTTATTTGCGACTTTTGTTCGTTATGGCCTCATCTACCTCAGATTTCGCTATGCGTAACTTTATGCGATTCACGCTGTACTCATACACGCGTACCCATAGCCGCATCGCGTGCTAGCTGTCTATGTTATGGCAACGTCAATGCAACTATCGTGAATATTCATTGTACATACACACGCACGCGCACGCACGCACATATATATTATACACGATGCATGTTCCTGATAGTTCCATTGCAGTTGCAGGCAACCAGCGATTCGAAAACACCAGCTGCACTTACTTCGGCACTGAGCGGTTTTGAGAGTACGTAGAGAATTATGGCAACAATTTTGGGGAAAAAATACCAACATACACTTTTGCTATCATGCTCTGTGTATTTTCAAATTTTTAATCGGTTGTTTACTGCTTGCTGGACTACTGATCCAAATTTCGAAACATATGTTGTCTGTAACACTTATATATAAATAAATATACGACGAATATTTCCGATAGTTGTATTGACATTATCATAGCTCTTGAATAGACAACTAACGCGTAATCAAAATACGCACATTTTGCATTTTATTTCATTGCATTCGGGGAGGAAATGAATGAGTATCATTTGTTCGCGCGGCCGTCGGTTCCCGAGCAGACACGCGAGTCTCACCCATACGCGCCTGACGTTGACCTAATATGTAGCTTGCGCTGTCGTAGCTTTTATGTATATATATATATATGCGCGATCCGTGCGGTAGTCAGGCCGGGCGACAGTCGGAGACGAAGGAGGCAAGGCCTTGCGGGCTAAACATATATAAGTATATATATAGCAGCAAAGCTTTCCGTCATTTGTCTCCGCTTTCACCGCTTACCATACGAGTTTCTTGAGAAAATTTCGCCAGCCCCTTCTCTTCGCATTTCGCTACACTATTTTTTTCGTATGTCGGTCAAATTGTCGATATCTTCTTGTCAAAAATTTCGAGCAGCCTTTATTCATTAAATTTTGTATAAAATATAATGAAATAAAGCCCGAAATGTGTGTTTTTTAATTGCGGAGTGGCTCTTGCTCTTGAAATTGCGATCCGATCCGTGCATCATACGTAAATCTGTGATTACTCCCGTGATAATACAAAACTGCAAATTTTTTTTTAATATTTCGATGTAAAAATACCAAGAGCCCATTTTGCCATAATTCTCTGTGTACCTGCCAATTTTTAAGCTGATTGATTGTTTAGTGCTCGCAGGACTACTGATCGAAATTTCGAAGCGTACGTCGCCAGTAACACTGCCTCTTAAAGATCGAAAACTGCAAACAGTTGGGTTTGTTTGGGAAATCGGTCGAAAATTCCCGCTCGTATATTTATCTGAGCTTACTATACGTTCGATTGAGAAACACGATAATAATAAATCAAGAATAAATATGTCACATTATGACAATTTTGTCAGAGCTTTTTTGTCAGCGGTACACTCACCGCATCTCTTTTTCGAAGCTGTCCTGAAGCGATGTAAATATCAGAAACAGTTAACAATACGATTACCAAAAATACAATCACTGTAACGAAAAACGCTCTAGATTAGCCAATAAGCAAACTTACACTTTAGCGTTTCTCAGCTAATTCACCGACTCCTCCGAGGCAAATTTAAACGTCTGTTGGAATTGAGGCCAATGTTGCGATGGGTTTTGCCATTGTTCATATTGGGGCGCTTGTTGTTGTTGTTGCTGCTGATGTTGTTTGTAAGCTGACAATACCCTATCGTAGACGTTTCAGTAGATGCGTTCAACCCTCCATACGCGCGGGTGTTACGATTTGAGAATCCTTTATCTTTATACCAATCTCTAAACGATTTCAAGCCTCACTTAGCGTACCGCACAACTTAGTGTATCGCACCAATCACGTTACGAATCCACTATCTTTATACCAATCTCCAACAATTCGAGTCCCACCTAGCATATCGCACAATTCGTCAGCTGCTTCGAGCCAGGTGACATCACCTTAACGCATCGTACCTCCAAAGCCAGAAGAGCCACGCGCGAACTCAGGAAAACCCCCGTGATTGGCTAGCAGCCGCGCGTACACCGTGTCGCTGACGGCACCTTTCGCTATCTTCCTTAACGAACTCACTCACCCTAGGCACCCTTCCACTAGGTGACTAATCACACTAGCCCTAAGCAGCTACCAAAAATTAGTATAAAAGGGCGACCTTTTCCACCAAGGAGTCAGTTACAATTTCAACGGGGACCAGCAACGCAACAGAATCTGCGGAGCATTCTTGCTCGTCGCCTGTTTGAGTACACAAGTTCTAAACTCATCGAGACTAAGCTTGTATATTGTACAGTAATCTTAGAGTCAAAAAGTAACGGGCTCGTGAAAAATAAAAGTCTGATAACTGAACTCGCGTCGACCATATTCTTTTCACTTCTCACCGAGACTACAAGAATCATCGTCGCATCGCATCGAGCTTCGTTAGATCACCAGCACTATACGACCAGCGAAAGAGTAAGTCGAACCTTTCTCATACAACCTTTCGTATAGGTCAAGATTGACCATCGGACTAGTCGAAAACGACGGTGCCGTCCTAGTCGAAAGCCCCTCCGACGAATTGTAGGTAGTAAAGAAAAGGCGAAATCTCCGTCCCTGAAGGAAAGGGCTTAATTGCCTTGCCTCGAAAAGAGAAATCGAACCGTGTTACGCAATCCCATACTCGGTAGAGTTCAGCGGATTGTAACACGGGTGTTAACCCTTTGAGGGGCACATTTTTCTATTGAACAAATTTCGAAAATCATAGGTGTTCTTGAGGTTTTTGGGGTCGCTAATTACAATTCTGGCGTAAAAATAACAAAATTCAAAATGGCGGAACCAAAATGGCGACATTTTTTTTCATAATTCGTTTTTTTTTATTTGAAACATTTTTTTTGAAAATTCTAGCGGGTCGAAAAATCTCAAAAAATATATGTTATAGTACTAGACATGAAGTATATGTGAAACAATTTTCAAAGCAATCCAACGCTCCGTTCAAGAATAGCTCGATTTATTAAAAAAAAAAACAAGTTTTTTCGGTTTCAATTATGTATAACTAATAATAAATAAACAAATTTACATATTTTTCCATGAGGATCTTGTAGCTTAAACACTCAAGTTACTAGAAACAACTTAGAAGTATAAAGGTATTGCAGAATACAACGGCAATAAAAAAAACTGCAGGAAAAAAGGAGGTACATATATGTGCCACTGTCCCTCAAAAGGTTAAGTTCACGGAAGTTTGTGCTGCATCTTATGTTTGTGACGATGTTGCCCTATTTCGTTACGACTGATCGTGTTGCGACAATATTTCGTGCGATGTTTGGATCGATGGCTGGATGTTATTTGGTTCTTCCTGTGTAGCGCATTACAAAGAGCGGAAAAATATAATATTAAAATTAATCTTTGATACATTGCTTATCAATCATTTTTATGGGCTCACATTATTGGGTCGATCTTTGCCGTTAACGTCGTTGGTACGAAATGTTCGTGAAGAGCCCTTATGTCGCGTTGTACTTCATCCTCGGTCTCGTGACATATTGAACCACCGCTGTTGTTTATCATGCTCGGCCCGCCCAGATTAGTCGGATATTCCATCGATCTTCAATTGTTGTTAGGGGAATTCATAGCGGCAACCACGAATATGCCGTCGGCAAGTATTTCCCTGCCATTGTCGTCGGTACGACCGGCTCTCCACGTGGGCAACGCGCAACACTTGGCGCGGACATCCTTCAACGGGACCATATTAAACACCTGGCTGAGTGCTTCGCGTTTAAAAAACCGAACTTCACTCGATGGAATGCCAACATTGAAGAAAGGTTCCCCAGAATCGAATTTTTTTATTATCAGATATATAATATTCTGTTGAACAATTATGTTCTCGACCATACATATTGTTGAATCCTTAAGCAAACAACTACGATTCCGCTTTTTTTTTACTCAGGGTGAATTTTGGAGTTTTCAAGCGGCGGAATTGGGCAACATCGTTTGTGTTAATGCCGCGGGGCAGCGGCCCAGTGTTGTGTTAATCAAGAGTGACCGAAGCTTCAGCGGTACTCGCGCATGAACGAGAAGCCACGATTATCTGAGCATATTCATCTATTCTGTTCGCTATTCGCTGCAGAGATAAGTGCGGTTTCCGGACGTACCGCCGAATATATTGCATAGCGTTTTCAAACGGGAAAGCGGAATACTCGTCAAACGGACCGAAGACTTCAACATCGTCAACAAGATGCAACAATCCGTGAACGTTATAACTAACGATATTGTGACCATACAGGCGTGGACATTGAACGACGAAAAGTTGCATAGCAATTCTTGCGTATGTTAATAACTGACGAGAAGGATTGCTTGAAGTCAATATACGTGCCGCACTGCTGAGCAGTAGGAAGTGATTGTAGAAATCAGTGGTCAATATACCGTGCAAAACAACAGATCCTGCAGGATCCGAAATTAATTGTATGTCCCGGGCACACATTTTACTCGTATTTGAAAACTTCCGATGAACCCAAGCCATAAGCGTTCGCTTCTTGACACCAAGATACAGTAAATGCATTGCGTCAAACGGAACTTGTGATACGGGCCCCATGGGAAGATGTGCGACGGGACTTTCCTCGCCACGATGATGTTCTTCATAGTTTTCTCTGAAATACCCTTCATCAGTTCGGGGTATATTGTTGATTTGCTCGTAAGATAAACCCGTCCCCAAATGTTCACCACTTATTTTGCATTTTGAGCAGGGATTAGTCGAGTTGTGGCCCATGTGACACAATATAAAGGCACGAGCAGGCGCATCTGCTATAAAACCTCGGATGTACAAGGGATATTTCGATCCCTGATAAATAATGCCTCCCTCTGCTACGATTCGTTGTAGGTCTTCGACGAAAAGTCAAAGGAATTCCATTGCGCTGGTGGGTTTCTTGAGTCCTCGGAAAATGACTATCACTCCTACCGCAGACTTTGCGAGGTTTGTGATTTTACATTTCAATGTAAAATCAAAGAGAAATGATGAACAAAGAGAAATGAAAAACGTGACTCGGGCAATAATCAAATTTGGCCTATGAATAGGCCAAATTTGATTATTGCCCGAGTTATCGAGACTGGCTCCGTCCATGCTCCAATGTATTTCCAAGTGAGCCGGAATTTTATTCACCTTTATCGAATCGAGAATACCAGTGAGCACGTAATCTGCTCCCAAATGAAGATATTACCCCGGGTGTACGTTAGTCAATTCCACTGGTTCCCGCGGTGTGCCCAAAAGTGTTTTCACTGTCCTCGGAAGGGTAGCGAAACACGAATGCCTTTTCAACTTGTTAAGGAGATCATTTTCTGCACGATGACTCATGTTGTTCTTGAGTAGCCATGAGGCCAAATCATGGCGGAAAGTGTTGCTACCCTGTTGGTCTTTATCCGACGATTCATCAAGCTCAGACTCCTCGCTAGACTTCACATCTTGAACCGATGATGCGTCAGGACTGTCGCTTGCATTATCGTTTTCAATATCCCTATCGTTTTCTGACAACAACGCGCCCATGGATTCAGTTGGTGGCGAAGTGGGCTCCACATTTATAGGAGGTGCGCCCTGCAAGCTAGAATTATCACCAGCATCATCGGAAAAGTTAGAGACCGTTATCTCAGTGGCTATTGACGAAATGTCTCGAGTCCGTTCACTCACTGACTCGGCCAGCCTATTTTTTCTAAGCTCTCTCTTTATTGCACGTCGCTGCCGCGGAGATAATTTTTTAAATGCCTTTCGACCACGAGACTTTTTCACTGCCGGTCGCATTTTACTAATTCTTATAATGTCGGGATCTTTCTTCTATTCGAGGATGAGGACAATAAGAGCAGCTTGTACTGCTTGCGCTTCGGGTTCTTTCGAGGCTTGGTTACGCGTGATGACCGAGAACCAGATTGATATGTCGGGAGCCTAAATAAAAAGACATTATTGTCAAATCAATGAAAACCGCACAAGATACATGAACTAAGTTTCATACTTTTTAAAAAAAGTTCACAAAATTTCCGATCGAAACCTATTTACATAATTTTCGCTCTTACGCGGCTCTGTCAATAAGTAATTGAAAAAAAAAACAAACACTTCTTTTCACGATCCGACAATTATTTACAATTGACGATTCTTTTTCTCATTTATCAAAAATGTTGTTTGAAAACAAGTTTTCTGCACGACAAATAACAAGAAGGACCGAAGATCTCAATAAATTGTGAAAAAGTTTAAAATTTTTCAATTTTTCATACAAAGAGCCGCTTCTGAGCGGAAACTGTTTTCATAGGTTTTTCATTGTAAATCTTCTTAATTTTATAAATGAAGAATTAAATTTGACGGGATGGATGATAAACAAGTAGAATAAAGAAGTGAGTGGTAAAAATGGCTAAATTTTGTAACTCGGAAAATTACCTATCGAAAATCAAGTTTTTTTCTTTCAGTTTTCAAAAAAATTATATTCGATGGAACAATTTCGGGGTACATTATTCGTAGAGTTATGAACCCTTTACCGCCTCTAGTTACGGCGAGAAAAAGCAAAAGTTAATAATCACATTTGACGAACAGTACAGTCATTAGAGAATATTGTTTCACACTAAATTATAGGAGTCTTTGTTTCACTTACGTTTAATTCAATGTATACTGAATGTAAATTCACAAAACCTCTACAAATTGTAACCACGGACATGCAACTTTTTTGCAAAAAAATTTATTGACTCATATCTCCGTGACCGCGGGCGCTCTAGTCCAAGAAACGTCATTTTTTAAAAATTAAATTTTGTACAAAAAAAAATTATTTTACGTTAATTGTTCTTAACATGTAGAAATAAAATTCGTTATCATGTTTCAATTTCATTTACAATACTCGAGCATCCAAGCAAGCAAGTCAAGCAAGCTGAAAACATGTTTACGACCATAAAAAAGTGAGAAATACTGAAACGCGTCAATTGGATGCAGACAGGATTTTTTTAAATCAACGCATTTTAACTGTAACAATATTACTTCAGAAAAGAATGTTTCAAATGAAAGTTGAAGGAAAATTGCAGATTAATAAGTTATCACCAGAAAATCACCAATGAAAAAAAGATAGGAAATTTATTCATCTTCAAAAAAGTTCTCATCATTTTTCGATTACAGTGCACGGTTACGCAGGTATAAGGCAATGGAGTTTCTGGCAAAAATACGGCACTTCTGGAGTTGCAATTTGTAAGGATTTTGCAGACTTACCTTCAGTATGTAACATTGAATCGAAGTGGAGAAAAATACATATACTCCGGTAATTTAATGCACTTTTGAAAAGAGTACTGGCTCTTTTATTCACTGCATTAAAAAAGGATTATCGAAATATGAAATATTAAAAAGTTAGAGAACGTTGCTCATAAAAACTGCATACATTTTTCAAAGTATCCACAAATTATTGTCTTTGGCAAAGACCACGCATCAGTAAATATATTCGTCATGTTTTTCAAAATCAGAACAATATGCGCGGCATTGGAGATGATGACGTCTTTACTCCCCAATAATTATCTTTCAAATAAAGTTAACTCAGTATTCAAACATACTTTGAATAAATGCAACCAATCCATGGCGTTCACATTAATTCATTCATATCACGGAATGCATTCGTATTGAGAGGCAAATACAATGATTATGATCGCCGAAAGATATTCAACGAATTATTTAACTTTGTACTTGGAAACATTTTCCTCGGTCTAGTAACGAATCTTTTTATTTCATTCACGTATCTGATTGTTTTTTGAAACTCTTTTTAAACCTTCTGCTCTCTCCAATAAATGAGGACACATACCTAACACATGAAGTTATCATATCAAAAAATAAGGAAAATCCCTATAATTTTCGTCAATAAAAGAATAAACTGTTTCTCCAGAATGAATTGTTGATATATCGCGCAGTCATTCACTACTAGAAACAAAATATACGCACGGCACACGACTTCGAATCGGTACATTATTTGCAATTGTCATCGCAAATTTAAAGAACTATATATTCTAACCGAGCATTGAATGTGTTAAAAAAACACAAAGTTTGATAACAAAAATGAATTGAAACAACAAAGAGAAATGAAAAACGTGAGATGAATTGAGATTCGATTCACAAAGGAACCTTGATCTTTATATTGAGAGTAAAAGGCCAGTATCCGTTGGTTAGTAACACATTGCCGCAAAAAAACGAACTTTTTTACAACACAATTACGAGAAAAATACAAAAAATAAGATTTTTTTTTTCAAATTTAAAAACCTGGGATCAATTGGAATTCAATAGACAAGTCCAACTCGGTTTTTTTAATAATAAAAGGGAAATAAATATGAGCTGTTTAAATATAAATTGCCGCCATTTTACGTGGATTATTTTTCGAATCGGAAACAAAGACTGACACAACATTACCAAATTTTGAATCAGTAAACTACTAATAATATTCTTTCTGAAAGAAAAATTTTAATACTGCAGGTCAAGTATAAATCACCTACGGTAAACACAAATTTTTTGAAAAAAAATTCTACATTTCATGCCAGTAATAGAAAAGAACCGTGTTACAACAAAAAATTGTCGATATTTCACGCAAATTTAATCACTAAAAAAACAAAAAAAAAACCAGGCGCTGCAAAAAACCGCTTTGAATCAGTACTGTTTGAGCGAGGATCTGGAATGCGGATGAGGAGAGCGACACACACACTAAAAAATATATATGAGAACACCAGAGTTTTCACAACAAGAGTTGATCGTTTATTTTGATCTCTTTGATCAGTCACCTTACAAAATGCGGTTCCCTTAATTAATTAGAACCACTTTGGTACACAGCGCAGGTCAAAACACAAAACGTTGGTCTAAAGCGTGAGTTGCGATGGTCACAAAGTTAGCGTCGGTCTAGATACAGCGAGAATCGATTAACTTAATAGATTGAGTCTTCACTATGAAATGGACGCAAAGAAAGATATTCTTAAGACTGAAGCGAAGGTCGGTCACACGCGATGGTCAAATTTTACGAAGAAGAACGCGAAGGTCAGGACACAAAAAAAACTCGACTCTAAAACTGGGATATCGCACAAAGGCTAGCGCAGTTCAGATGACAATGGACGCGAAGCCGGTTCCACCGAGCCAGGTCCCTGGCACCATACAACGAATTCAGACGACTACAGAAGGAATATGCCTATCCTTAATTTGTAACGTGAAATGGTGTACCCCAACGAGCTTGTGCACCCCAATGACTGGCGTCGCTAGTGTCGCTATAAGCATGTGTTAGGTCACATGGATACGGTCTCGTATACCTCGCCAACCTCATGGCGTAGCTCCGCCTCCTTTCTCACCAATCACGTACGAGAAAGCACGTCTTGCAGTCTATCTCGCTTTTTCTAATGCGAGATATAGGTTGGGGTACACATGCCGTCTCTCTCTTTTTCTGTGCTGTTTGTCTCGCTTTTTCTAATGCGAGGTATAGGTTGGGGTACACATGCCATCTCTCTCTTTTTCTGTGCTGTTTGTCTCGCTTTTTCTAATGCGAGGTATAGGTTGGGGTACACATGCCGTCTCTCTCTTTTTCTGTGCTGTTTGTCTCGCTTTTTCTAATGCAAGGTATAGGTTGGGGTACACATGCCGTCTCTCTCTTTTTCTGTGCTGTTTGTCTCGCTTTTTCTAATGCGAGGTATAAGGCTGGGGTACACATGCCGTCCCTCTCTTTTTCTGTGCTGTTTATCTCGCTTTTTCTAATGCAAGGTATAGGCTGGGGTACACGTGCCGTCTCTCTTTTTTTCTGCACTGCTATTGCCGTACCCCAATAAGTCGACATATATAATATCGACGCCCAGAATTTTCATAATTCTTTTTCGTTAATATATATGAAAAATAAAATTTATCTATATGCAAAAAGCAACAAAACAATAAAAAAAATAAAGATAACAAATGCATTTCAGAGAGATTCGATCGCTCGCCTCTTAGAATTGAGAATTCAGAGACGTCAGGGCTTTTACGTTCTTGTGGCTTATCGGCGTGACGTCACGATCAACCGCCGCGACACCAAGTGGCAGTTTCTGGCGGAGAAAACTTTACTTCAAATTAAGGGTAGGCATATTCCTTCTATAGTCGTCTGAATTCGTTGCACCATAGTATAACTAGTATGGGCACTCCGAGCATTTTCGAGGTTCGCGTCGATCCGTTCTGCGCATCCATCCGCCATGTTTTTGGGCGCCACCAATCAGAAAATTGTTTCATAAGTGGTGATGTGAAGCCTGTGACAGTCAGTTGAGAGGTTAAAATTTTTTAAAACAACGTCGGAAAATAATACATTATCATAAAAAAAAAATGCATAAAGTCAAAGGGTACAAAAAGTGCAGCGTTAAAAATTGCAGAAATACGATTGCAAATTCAGAGTGTTCTTTTTTTCGCTTTCCTAAAGATAATGAAAGGTAGACTGAGAGGAAGAATTTTTTCGATGAATGTTATACTAAAAAATAATTTGTAATAATTTTAGGGCAAGGAAGTGGATAATATTTTACAATCACCCCGATTTAATGTTGAAAACAGCAGAAAATTTATACGCAACCAACAGAGTTTGCAGTCATCATTTTGAAGATCGAATGTATGCAATTGGAATAATTGGCTGTATATTTCTATGATGTGTATGGCTTTATTCACTAATTCTATAATTAATGTAATTTTGTAATAGATGTTTGTATGTCATTATGTAATTAATAAATGATTGATGTAATCATATATTTTTACCTTACTTATGATTACCGAACTCCTATATTTGTATGTAATTCTTTATTGCTTCCCCTTAGGGTTACAAGCCTCCCGTTTCTCGCTCTTTACACTTTCTCTATTTACATTTCCTTACGCTATGATCTTATTCTACCTTATCTACTACTTATTGTCTACCTTATTCTATTTACATTTTCTTTATTCTACGTCTTATTTTCTACTCCGCTTTTTCTTTTTCCTCGCCTCTCGCTCGCACGCTCGCTCGCCTTTACATTTTCCTCGCCGCCTTTCTTTCTCTCCTTTGTACATTTCGTTTTCCTATTCTCTAGTTATCTAATGCCCTTCTCTCCTCTCCTTCCCTCCTTCTCCCGACTTCCGTTTCCTCTCCATTCATTCCATTCCTTCTTTCACTCCCTTCTTTCCTCTTCCCCCTCCCCGTTTCCCTGTTCCTCCTTTTTCTTGCGTTCTCTTGCTTCGTTCATTTCTTTCATCCACTCTTCTCCTCCCCCTTCCTCACTCAATATTTCTCTTATCCTCTCCCCTATCCCCTTACTCTCTTCTGTTTCCCCCTTGCACCTATCCAACACGTGTTCCCACGTCTCTTCTTCTCTTCCGCACATTCTACATGTCCTTTCCTCCTCCTCCTCCCAGTATTTCCCTTCCCTCATCTCGTTCCCCAACCTATACCTTGCTATTCTGCTATACCTTTCCTCTGCCCAGCCTGCACTTAGGTATTTTGGTACCCCCCCCCCCCGGTCCTTACCTCCCTGTACCACCTATTATACGCTGACTCCCTAATCCTCTCCTCTCTTTCCTCCTCCTGTTCCCTCCTGTCCTCATTCTCTACTTTCTCATATCCTGCCACCTCCGTCCCATTTTCCTCTCTCCCTTTTCTTCCTTTCTCTTTCATGTCTTTTCTCTCCTTCTCCCATTTCGACAATCGCTCTCCCCCCTCCCTTTCCCGTTTTTCTATTTCCTCTAAGCATTCTCTTGCTATCTCACTTCCTTCTCCTCTTTTCAGCTTTTCTTCATACCTCCACGCCCTCCTTCCTGCCCTTGTTCTTATTTTCCACCTTTTCGCTTCTTCCCTGACCATATATCCTGGCGTCCTCCAGTCCAACCCTAACGTCCATCTTATATATCGTTCCTGCATGCTCTCTATTCCCTTTCGTTCCTCCCATCCCCAAATTTCTACCCCGTATCCCATCACCGTCCACACCAAAGAATCAAACAGCCACATCCTTCTCTCCCAATTTCTCCCGAATTTCCTTTTCCCTATACCCCACACCTGTTTCATCACCGCCCCCGCCTTCCTTATCCTATCCCTTAGTTGTCCCTCCTGCCTCCCGTTTTTTTTAAACACATATCCTAGATATTTGAATTCCTTTACCTCCTCTATCCTCCTCCCTCTCCACTTCCATTTTATTTCCGTGCTCCTCCCGCCCCCCTTCCTGAACCTCATTACCTTCGTTTTCCCTACGTTTACCTCCAATCTCTTTTTCTCAAAATACCCTTCCAGTCTCCTTATCATACTCTCCATTTCCTCCTCTCTCTCCGCCAACACCACCACATCATCCGCATAAGCTAACGAGCATATTCTCCTCCCTCCCACTCTCCCCCCTCCCCAACATCCCTTACCTAACTCCTCTTCCAAATCTGCCGTCAATATATTAAATAAAATCGGACTCATTGGACATCCCTGTCTAACCCCCCTTCCCGTCCAAAAACCTTCCCCTATCTCGCCCTCCGCTTTCACCCTGCTTATCGTTTCTCTATACACCTCCTCTACTCTCTCTCTCAACCCTACCCTTACTCCTCTCTTTTCCATTGCCTCTATCAAAATTCTTCTATCCACCGTATCAAATGCCGCCTTTAAATCCACAAACAGCCCTATCACTCTCCCTTTCTCTTCCGCTAGCCTTTTATTTACGATGTAGTTTAATACATAAATATTATCCACTGTTCCCATCCCTCTTCTGAAGCCCGTCTGATTATGTGGAATCATTTTCTTCTCCTCCACTTCCTTCTCTAATTTCTTCGCCAACACCGTCGTATATATTTTATATATCGTCGGCATTAGCGTTACCCCTCTGTACTCCTCCACTGTCCTCCCCTCTCCCTTTTTTACTATCGGCGCAATTATTCCCGTTTTCCATTCCTCCGGCCATCCTTCCCCCCTCCACACCCTCCTGCATATCTCCCATGCCACCTCCACTGCTTTTTCTCCCCCCCACTTCCACGCTTCATTCGGCACCTCGTCCCACCCCATCGCCTTTTCTTCTTTCAATTTCTTTATCACTTTCCTTATCTCCTCCTTGCTTATTTCTTCCTCCTCTCCTCTTCTCCCTTTTGTTTCTATCCCCATCCTTACTTTTCCCTCCACCCCCCCCCCCCTAACAGTCCCATAAAATATTCCTTCCACTCCTCTTTCTCTATTCCTTCCGTTATCCTTTTCCTACTTTTCCTTCCTCTATTCACAATCCTCCACACACTGTCTTCTGTCCTTGCCTGCTCTATTTCCTTTATCATTCTCTCCCTTTCCTCTTCCTTTTTCTTTTCACATAACTCCTTATACTCCCTCTTTTTCTCTCTGTATTTCTCTTTCGTTTCCCCTTTCTTCCTCACTCTCCTCAACTCCTTTCTCGTCTCTGCTTTTTTCTCTCTGCACTCTTCATCCCACCATCCCTCCCTCCTTTTCTTCTTTTCCCTTTCTGCTCCCTTTTCTTCGCTTTCCCTTACCTCTCTCTTTATCTTCTCTATCGCCCCGTTTATCGCTTCCTGTGCCTCCTCTCCTTCCATCCTAATTCCCTGTATTCCTTCTTCATATTTCTCTTTTCTTTCCTCTGACCATTTTCCCCTTCTGGGTCCCCCTTCTTTCCTCGCCCCTTTTTTCTTTCTCTCTCCCTTTCCTTTTTTCACCGTTACCACGAGTGGCTGATGATCTGATTCTATCTTGTCCCCTACTTCCAAGCACTTTATCCCCATTCTCGTATTTTCATCCCCCAGCACATAGTCTATCACCGTCTCCCCTCTCGCTCCTATGTACGTATACTCTCCCTCCTCGTCTCCCTCTATATTCCCATTCATAATCTCCCATCCCAGTTCCTCTAACCTACTTACCATCTTCCTCCCTTCCTCGTTCACCTTCCCATCCTTTGATTTCCTTCCCCCTTCCTTCTCCTCCTCCTCTGTTCCCACTCTCCCCCCTTTCGTTCCAGTCCTTGCATTAAAATCCCCTCCTATTATCACTTTTTCCTTCTCGTTTTGTCCTTCCATAAACCCCCTTATTTTGTCTAGTTTCCTTCCCACATCTCCGTTTACATATACCGCCACTACCGTCCATACCTCTTCTCCCGCTCTCACCCTTCTCCACATGATCCCTTCTTCTTCCTCCTGCTCCCCCTCTTCCTTCTCCATCGCCATCCCTTCTCTTACCCCCATCAACATTCCTCCCATCGCCCTCCCTTTCTTATTTCTCTTCTTCGCTCCTTGTCTCGTCCATTTATATCCCTTCGGTAGCTTACTCTTTATCTTCTCCCAATTTTTCCCCTCTATCCACGTTTCTATTGCCACTATTACTTCCCATTCCTCTAGCTCTTTCCAGAAATCCTCATCCTTGTTCCCCAGCCCTGCCACATTCCAAAACCCTATTTTCCATTCTTCTCTTCCTCCCTTCCTTTCTTTCCCGCCTCTCCCCCGTTTTTTGACGCTTCCTTCTCTCCCCCTTCCGCCTCCTCACTCGTCCTTCCCCCTTCTTCCTTTCTGTCTTCCTTCTCCCCCCTCTCTCTTCCTCTACCATCCTTCATAACTTCCCTCTCCTCGTCCCAGTACCACCACTCCCCATTCACCCACAATTTCCCGCGTCTCATCTTTACTATTTTCCCCTTCCTTCTTTCCCTTTCCCCTATTTCCCTTATCCTCCATTGCATCCTTCTCTCCTGCCATGTCATATCTTCCTCTATTATTTCCCTCCTTCCTCTTAGGTTCCCTTTCTTCCTCATCACCTCCCTCTTCCCTTCCTCGTCCTCCATTCTCACCTCTATCATCGTCTCTCTCCTTCCTCCTCTTCCTTTTCCTATCTCTTTTGCTTTTTCCATTTTCGCCTGTACTCCTATTCTTTCGAGTACTCCCTTCACTGTTTCCTCCACCGTTCCCCCTACTTCCACCCTTTTTATTACTATGTTCCTTCTTCTTTCTTCTCTCTCTCTCTTCTCTTCTTTCCTCTCCATTTCCTTTACCCTCTCTTCCAGTTCCCTATTCCTTACTTCTACTGTCCTCCTTCCATCCCCTCCCTTTCCTTCTTTTTCCCTCTGTATTTCTATCCTTCTTATTCTCCTTTCTATCTCTTCCATTCCTTCCCTCCCTTGCTCCGTTTCTTCCGCCCTCCTCTCTAATTTCCCCAACCTCTCCTCCAGTCCTTCTTTTTCCCTTCTCCAACTTTCTTCCCCTTTTTTTATTTGCTCCTTTATCATCTCCATTCCCTCTTTCACTTCTCTCACTATTTCCTCTTTCACTTCTCTCACTATTTCCTCTTTCACTTCCCTTACTATTTCCTCTCTCTGCTCCTTTATCTCCTGTTTCACTCCCTGTAACTCTTTCCTCATCTCCTCCCTCATCTCTCTTACCATCGCCACTATACTCCCCTCCTCCTCCCTCCTTTTATTCTCTAGTGATCTATATATCCTCCTGTTCTTCTGCGCTGCCTCCCCTTCTTCCTCCTCTTCTTCCCCTTCCTTTCCTTCCATCCGCTCTCTCTTTTTTTTCCAGAATTCATTTATTCCTACCAAACCCCCCGCGCTCGCACTTTTTTCCATCCCTAGCTTCACCGCATTCGTTTTCCTACCCCTTTTCTTCCCCTCTTCCTCTCCCTTTTTTCCTTCCGGTCCCATTTCCTATTTTATTTCACCTCTATTCCTTTCCCTTTGTATTTTCCACTTCCTACTTTCTTTTCCTCGCCGCTCCCTTCCTTACCTACCGACTCTCTACCTTCCCTCACTCACTCGCTTCCCACGCCTCTCACCGTTGGCGCTACGCCGCTACTCTTACCCACCACCTCGCTCCCGCATCTACCTACTTTCCTCTCCCGCGCCTGCCTGTCAGTATTCCCCCTACAGCCTCCTAACCTCTTTCTGTTTTTCGCACTTCTCTCCTCTGTTTATTTTCGACGTTTCTTTCCTATTTTCCCCTGCTCTTTCTCCACTGCCTTCTTCTCTTCCCTCTCTTCTTCACTCCTACTGCCTTTCTTCCCTTTTTTCTTCTACTTGCCTCACTTTTCACTACTTTTCTCTCACGCACTCCCCACACACGTCTTTCCACGCACGCACCGGAAACGGAAGTCTCCCGAACTCCTATATTTATGTAATGATTTATAATAATAATGATAGACATAAATAACAATTAGTTTTTAAATAATAAAATATGCAAACCATTTCACTTTTTTATTTTCTTATTTATGTATACAATCGGTTCTAATCTGTATAAATTAGTTTATATATATTTTCATCTTTTTATCAATTTTATCTAATATATTTTATCTCTAATAAATCTATCTCTAATAATTTTAATTTATTGACCAAAAAAAGCTTTTATTTGTTTTATTTTTTAGATAATTTTTAAATTAAAAAATTTCTTTTTTCAATTTATAAAATTTATATACGTCCCTGGTAAGATAGTATATACCGCGGGTTCCTAGAACAAATGATCCGTCACTGGAGGTTAGACCAAAAACATGGCGGAAAATTGACGACAAAAAGATCAAAGTGCCGACAAAGAGTGCCCATACTAGTTATACTATGCTGGCACTAAGCTTTCCTGTTGTGTCCCTTAAAGTCGCCGTCCGCTAGAGGCGCTAGTAGTACTGCGCGAGGCTCGTATTCGTGCAATTCGCTGACTGTGACGAATGTGACATACCTTAGACGCGTTCAGAAAGGTTATGGCAGTCGACGACGCGGTGAGGGGCAACGGGGGAAACGCGCAGTACTACTAGCGCCACACTACAGCAGCCACGCTAAGATGACCATGTTTGCGTATTACAGGTATTGGGAATTTAGGTCCAGTGTCAGGGACCTGCGCCGAGCCACGAGACGAACGACCGCGCGACCTAGAGAGGGGTGAGCGGCGCTGGCATCGATCCAGTGTCTTCCTAGTCGATAGCCGTGGTAACGTAGCGCGGGACTATTTAAACCTTCGGCGTCGCCGAAACAAGTACAGTATAATTTTTCTCGCCAATTAACAAACCATGTATTGTAGCCGAGCAGCAATGTCTTTGAGATACACAAACAAGTTTTATATGTTGTCAACAAAAATATTGACACAATCGGGTTTTCATTGCGAAATAGATCTTCATATATATCGTCAAAAAAAGAAAAGCATCCGATCGTCGAAAACGAATAACCGAAATTTTATGCAAATTCAATCCAGAAAAAAATTAATGAGAAGCGCCACGAACCGCTTTTTAATAAACACGTTATTTGCTATGTTCATCACATAATATATATATATATATATATATATATATATATATATATATATATATATATATGCACAAAGTAGGATTTGACCCCGACTTCATATGTTATATGCGTTTTTCAAGAACGATCGGCTAGTTCGGCCCCCGTCCCGGAACTTTTTATATAAGGTTTGTAGAGTTTCGCGCCGGCCCCAAAATAACCACCACATGCGAAACGTTGAGTTTGAGACTTCCAAAAAATGAAAGATAATATGAGGACGGACCTGAAAATAACAATATGCGATTTGGTTATTTCGAGGTTTTATTTCGTAATATTGTAAATACGAGAATTTTTTTAATTGACTGAAATTAATTTATATAAAATGAATGAAGAAATTAACTGAAAAAAATCTGCCGAAAATATCTAATTTTCATCGTAGACGATAAAACAATTTTTATGAAAGTAAACGACAACTTTGACGGCCATCGCACATGTATACACATATACACACAAACATAAGTCAAGACACCGTGTCATAAAGAAAGAAACTGTTGGCAAAATATACTACGATGTCTCAAAATTATATCAACTTCGATTCAGTTCATATACTTTCAAGTTCATATACGTATATGATGATTTATTTCGACCGTTTTTTCGACGAAATTTCTGAAGTGAGCCCGTGAATGGTAATGCAGATTCCCCTTTAATCCTACAGAATCACGGTTCACGCGAGACTCCCGTGCTTTACTAAACGCGGGAATGAAAAATCCCGCGCATTTTACCACTCGATGGGGGAGGGGGTCATCTTTTCAATGTCATAGCGCACTAACGAGACAGTGAAGTAGTAATAACAGCTTGATAGACGGCGCGTTTTCTTTGTCACGACGCATTTAGAGAATAGCATTATTGGATCTTCAACAAGCGAATGCTTCGACGACTTCGTCAAGCATCGCGTACATTTGACACGTCTCGGAAATAATATTGTGGCAACATGTTTGCTTTAGTTTTATTTACGGATGATGTGTTATATCTTTCTAACCTCCAAGATATTTTTGTGCGCGGAAAAATGTGTTCCGTCAAATACAGCGATAAGAAAAAATATGCAGCTCGCGTATTGGCAATATGCAGTAAGTAAAACTTTATGATGTTAATATCTGAGCCTTTCATTCGGACGAAATATGGAAAAAATAGATGATTTTCATCATAGGTGATAAGACGATTTTGATGAAAGTGAAGGACAACTTGAAAGGTATTATTGACTGCGTCGACGTAAAGTATATTAATACAAAAAAAAAGAGGCAACGTTTGCAAAAGTATTCAGGGATATACTAAAAAATACAGGTATGCCATTCAAATTGTTGGACGGGATATCGGTTTTTCAGGCACAAAATCATTACAATATTGAATTTCTTTATATTTTATATAGATCGTACCATGTTGTATGTGGAAAGGAGTATTCTAGCATTTCGAGATTCGAATAGTTCCATCGATGCTTTTACGTTGTCTATGGTCAATGAGTAAGACAATTTTTTCGGTAAGAAACACTGAATTGTCTGTAGTCATCATGAATGGTACTTATATAGTTGATTATCATTTTGTAAAATTTGTAAGTTTTTACCATTTTTATTATTTGTAGATAAACCTTCATATTTCTTCGAACTGAGAGTAGCATGTCAGGCAGACATTCAAGTAAATTTTCATGAAATTAAAGAAGTCAAAAACCATATGAGACAAGTCAATTCGGATGAAGAAAACAACAATGAAATTCGAGAAACACAAGAAAATTGGGACAAAAAAACAGAAAACGAGAATGGTGCGACGCAGGCGGATTTGGAGAAACAAAGAGAACACAAGATTCGAGCAACGCAGATGAAATTGGTCACGACAATAGAAAACACGCAAAAACAGTTGCACGAAAAAGAAGACGAGAATTCAAATACGAAGCCAAAAAGAGGTGATCAAATTGAACGTAATAATTCGGAAAACCAGCTAAATAAACACGAAGAAGAAGATTATAAAACGCCCATCTATTTTGACGATACCAAAGAAGAAAAACGTCTATTGGCAGATATTATAATGAATAAAACGTATGAAATAAATCTGCCCAGCATCGAATTATCTGAAAACGCCATTGATCTTTCTTTACTTGAAGAACAATTATCTTTAATGAAAAGCGGTGCCAAATCAGTGACACTTCCTGAGCCAAGTGCGGACGTTCAAATACCAAAATTAAGAGTGCTGCAGGATGTAATTTTAAAATTGCCAAAGTACACGATTTTGCAAGACCACACATCTTTGACAGGTGACTCAGACGACATTTTGCCATCTGCAGAAAACAATGTGACACACATGATTATTAAAAACGATTCTTCGGCGAAAGAAAACGAATTAACGAAATGTACTCCGGATCTTTCAATCGATAACGTACAATCACCATTAATGCATTCGACAATGTCAAATAGATATGGCGTTACAAGAATATAACCAATATGAAACTTTGGGAACATTCTCTGAATGTATTGGAAATGGCGATACACAAAGTTTTGAGTGTGAAAAAGACCATACCAAGTCAGATAACGATAATGATCCAAATTACAAACCAATCGATCAAGACTCTTCGCTTTCCGTCGATTTATCATCGAATGATAATGATAGTATGCTTGAGAAATTGAGCACTGACAAAAAATGACCATCATAAGTCGTTAAATATTACTTTGGGTCTTGGCAAGTATCAAGCTTCCGCACCTGACGACAGAGAATTAAATGTCGATACTTCTGAAAATTATCGAAAGAAAAACTTTTGTATGTATTGCAAGAAGTTGCAATCGAAATTAGCAAGACATTTGGAAACAATCCACTCGGATGAAACTAAAGTGAAAGAGTTCACATGTCTACCGCCAAAAAATCAAAAGCGCCAAGGGATCATCGCGGAAATTCGTAAAATTGGCAATCATATTTTTAATACCGACCGTCGCTTTAACACTGGCAAATTACTCGTTTGCAGACAGCCAAATTCGCGTATGCGAAAAACTGCAGAAGATTTTTTATCCTGTGGAAAATGCAAAGGGCAATACTCAAGATCGACCATTCGTCATCACTGGCGAAAATGTTCAAAGCGAGATGGAAAACATGATCGAATCATTCTCGTAAAAGGTCGTAAAGTCTCAGTGAGGCTACATGAGAAAGCTAGTGTTGACGTTCGGAAATATATATTTCCATATTTACGAGAGGATAAGGTAGTGAAATCAATTCGATATGATGAGCTCATCGTATTGTATACAAATAAGCAATGCCAAAAATACTCGTCTCATCACCACCACCATCAAATGATACGCGCTCGGTTGCGGCTTCTCGGTCGTTTTTTACTAACCATCCAAAAAATCGAGAGTCAAATAAAAAGTTTTACAGACATTTTTCAACCTCGCTATTACGATAGTACTATCATTGCCGTGCGCAACGTGGCTGGATTCGATGAGAATAGGCGAATTTTTGAACATCCGGCAGTAGCTTCAAACCTTGGTACGCTAATAAAAAATGTTGGCGAGCTACTGCGTTCCGAGTATATTAAACGTGAACTCGATCATGATCAGAAGCGTACCGAAGATTTTCTGAAATTACTTGTCGAAGATTACGGAACGAGCATCAATCGGGCGGTAATGGAAACACAAACCCAAAATAAACGACGCAAAAACGTGGTTCTGCCGACCACTGATGATATAAAAAAGCTCCATTCATTTTTGAAAAGTGCACGATCCATCCATTTTCATGACTTGCAAAAAGCATATTCGTATAAAACCTGGAAAAAACTTTCCGAAATTACGTTGTTGTCGCTGCAACTCTTTAATCGTCGACGACCAGGAGAAATCGAGCGACTTTATCTGGACGACTTTCATAGCCATCGAGGAATCGACTCTTTAGCAGACAAGGTAGTTTACAACGGTTTGTCAAAAGAAGGGAAAGAATTAGCTCGCAAATACGTCCGATTCGAAATTCGCGGCAAGCTCGGCCGTGGTGTTCCCGTTTTGCTACAGACTGACGTCCTGGATTGTTTAAATTTGATTATAAGCCACAGAAATAACGCGGGAGTACCGCCAAACAACCAATATGTATTCGGGCTACCATCTAACGACAAAGATCGTCACCGGTATTTGAAAGCATGCGATCTGATGAGAGAGTACGCTATGCAATGTGGTGCAGAAATCCCACATACGCTCCGCGGAACTCAACTTCGAAAACATATATATCGCCACCAAAAGCATCCACCTGAATTTGACCGATTGTCAAACGACAGCTCTCGCAAATTTTATGGGTCATGACATCAAAATACACAAAGATATTTATCAACAACCAGTCTTAGAGACGGACATCATCAAAATCTCGAAAATACTTAAATCAGCCCAAGGAATTGACGAATCTTCCGACGAATCTGATGAAGACAAACTCGACTCGATGCAAGAGCCTAGTACCAATCGTTCTGGTGCATGTGATTTATCGTTGACAAATACGATTGTAAAATGCCCGAAACGATGGACAACTCCTGAGCGCGATATAGTATTATCGTCTTTTCAAGACTATTTATCTGTCGGTAAAGTACCGCCTGGAACTGAAATACAAAAATTGATTAATATGCACGATTTGTTGAAAGGGCGGACTGTGCTACAGGTACGCACGTGGTTACACACACAGAAAAAGAAGATAAGTAAAGACACTGTATAACTCAGTACAAAAAACAAGAATGTTGAAGGAAAAACGCGCAATATTACGGATCGTTACTGTTGTTTCTTATAAAAGTGTTACATTTTTATATTCTGATAAGACTTATATCATTTTATAAATCTATTGTACCCATCATTTTTTGTTACTGTTTGTGGTCTATTAATAATTCTGAGGTATATCATATAGAAACAATTGTTGTCAAAATACAAAAACAATGTAAGTAATCGTAAGTGTATTTTTTTCAGTTGAAAAGTCATGTTTTAATATTTTGATTAGATTTATGTATTTTGTTTTATAGATGTATTCTGCCCAGCTATTAATTATTACTGTTCGTGTTCTGTTAATCATTCCAAGATATATTATAAAGAAATAAATAGTTGGAAAAATATACAATGCCTCAAAATTGAATCCACGTTAATTTCAGTTCATACGCTTACGTGAAATAATTTTCAAACCCATTTTTCTCATATATGTATTTCTCATATATGTGAACATGTGAATAGTAATGCAGAATCCTATTTTATCCCAAATCGCAGAAAGCACGGGATGGTCACGCTTATTGGGTTGTAATATTAGTAGCAGTGCAGGGTATGCTCTCGTTGTCACGACGCGTCTATTGCATTTAGAGGAAATGGTCTTATTGAGTTTTCAATGACACATTCATCTTCGAATTTATCGATATAACCCATAATATGCTAAACGTTAAGTATGACGATTGTCAAGTCAGATTGGATACTGTATTAGAAATATCGAAGATTTTTCATTTGAGTTTGCATGATTGGATATATGTAGATTTCAAACCCGTTTTTATTAAAGTAACGTATATTTTGAGCATATTTAGTTATTTCCAGGACAGTCCTCATATTACACTCGATATGCCAAATGTTGAGTACGACGATCTGGCCAAACTAGATACGCGACGTTCAAGAATGATTGACCTTATGTATATTTCGAACCCGTTTTCATTATTGTAACTTATATTTTAAGGACAGTCCTCATATTACACTCGATATGCCAAATGTTGAGTACGACGATCTGGCCAAACTAGATACGCGACGTTCAAGAATGATTGACCTTATGTATATTTCGAACCCGTTTTCATTATTGTAACTTATATTTTAAGGACAGTCCTCATATTACACTCGATATGCCAAATGTTGAGTACGACGATCTGGCCAAACTAGATACGCGACGTTCAAGAATGATTGACCTTATGTATATTTCGAACCCGTTTTCATTATTGTAACGTATATTTTAAGGACAGTCCTCATATTACACTCGATATGCCAAATGTTGAGTACGACGATCTGGCCAAACTAGATACGCGACGTTCAAGAATGATTGACCTTATGTATATTTCGAACCCGTTTTCATTATTGTAACTTATATTTTAAGGACAGTCCTCATATTACACTCGATATGCCAAATGTTGAGTACGACGATCTGGCCAAACTAGATACGCGACGTTCAAGAATGATTGACCTTATGTATATTTCGAACCCGTTTTCATTATTGTAACTTATATTTTAAGGACAGTCCTCATATTACACTCGATATGCCAAATGTTGAGTACGACGATCTGGCCAAACTAGATACGCGACGTTCAAGAATGATTGACCTTATGTATATTTCGAACCCGTTTTCATTATTGTAACGTATATTTTAAGGACAGTCCTCATATTACACTCGATATGCCAAATGTTGAGTACGACGATCTGGCCAAACTAGATACGCGACGTTCAAGAATGATTGACCTTATGTATATTTCGAACCCGTTTTCATTATTGTAACTTATATTTTAAGGACAGTCCTCATATTACACTCGATATGCCAAATGTTGAGTACGACGATCTGGCCAAACTAGATACGCGACGTTCAAGAATGATTGACCTTATGTATATTTCGAACCCGTTTTCATTATTGTAACTTATATTTTAAGGACAGTCCTCATATTACACTCGATATGCCAAATGTTGAGTACGACGATCTGGCCAAACTAGATACGCGACGTTCAAGAATGATTGACCTTATGTATATTTCGAACCCGTTTTCATTATTGTAACGTATATTTTAAGGACAGTCCTCATATTACACTCGATATGCCAAATGTTGAGTACGACGATCTGGCCAAACTAGATATGCGACGTTCAAGAATGATTGACCTTATGTATATTTCGAACCCGTTTTCATTATTGTAACGTATATTTTAAGGACAGTCCTCATATTACACTCGATATGCCAAATGTTACGTACGACGATCTGGCCAAACTAGATACGCGACGTTCAAGAATGATTGACCTTATGTATATTTCGAACCCGTTTTTATTATTGTAACGTATATTTTAAGGACAGTCCTCATATTACACTCGATATGCCAAATGTTGAGTACGACGATCTGGCCAAACGAGATACGTGACGCTCAAGAATGATTGACCTTATGTATATTTCGAACCCGTTTTTATTATTGTAACGTATATTTTAAGGACAGTCCTCATATTACTCGCGATATGCCAAATGTTGAGTACGACGATCTGGCCAAACTAGATATGCGACGTTCAAGAATGATTGACCTGAAGTATATTTCGAACCCGTTGTTATTATTGTAACGTATATTTTAAGGACAGTCCTCATATTACCCGTGATATTCCAACCATTGAATATGACGATTCAACCAATTTAGATACGCTACGTAGAGAAATCTCCAGCGTAGTTTCATTTCGAAAACGCGTTTCATAAATTTTCCGATGAAACGCAATCGACCGAGATGAAATTTGTCTCATACGATCCACAATTGCTACAAAAAGGCAATGGGCCCTTCCTGGTTTCAATAATATTCATGATTTGCAGCACTTAGGAGATGCAATTGGCATCTATCTCTGTCGGATTCATGTGTCATTTGGTACATGTCACAACCCTTATGAAGTCATTTAAGAACTATTTCAGTAGATACCTATTTATTCCACGGAACACAACAGAAATGAAACTTTTTATCAATAAATTTGCAATTGCAACTTTTGTTAAACCTTACCATTGGATTTAAGCCGAAAAAAAGATGGAAAACATATTTTTTGAGAATTGTTTCTTCTGAAATATTGGACAAATATACTAAAATGTCTTAAAATTACAGTCACCTCAATTGCAGTTCATACGAGTATGCTTGTCACAGGTGAATTTCAAAGCCGATTTTTTCATATATGTATCTATATGTAGATATATATACAGTCTTGGCACAACATTCTTAGACAAATTGCCGACATCGTCGTCTGCGTCGTCTTCCTCGTCTTCGTCGCCTTCGTCGTCGTCGTCGTCCACGTCCTGATCGTCGTTTTCGTCGTCCTCCACGTCGTCGGCAAAATCTTAGACAACTAGTGGATCGTAGTAGTAGCTAGCAATAGTTGAGTGGAGGGGCTTAGAAAGGAAGTGGATGAAATCTTAGACAAACTATCCACCGGCCAATATTCCAGGCATTGTGTACATTTGACGCGTTTTGGAAACATTGCTGTGCTAACATATTTGCGTTAGATTTATTTACGAACGACGTTTTATATCTTTCTAACCTCTAAAACGTTTTTGTGCGCAGAAAAACGCATTTCGTGAAGTACATAGACAAGCAGAAATCTGCAACTCGCGTACTAGTAATATGCAGTAGGAACAATTTCAATAAGTAAGACTTCAATTGTTAAGAAATATCAAAGATTTTTAGTTGGAGTTTTTATTAGTATTGTGACTACTTTGATCATATGTAGGTATTTTGAGGACCGTCCTCATATCACCCACGATATGCCAAATGTTGAGTATGGCAATCCACTCAAACTATAGATACGCTACACCGAGCAATTTCCAAAGTACCATCACTTCGGAAAGGCGTTCCATAAATTTTCCGATCAAAGACAATCGATCGAGATGAAATTTGTCTCATACCATTCACAGTGATAACAAAAAGGTGATGTGAATGATGGAAAAAATATTGAGTGAAATAGGTTTGTGGTCTGAGTAATTTGTTATCTTTATGTTAAGTTGTGAAATGTTAATACCATTTCATGTGCGCAACATGCCCATTCTCAGGTTAAATATAGTTTCTTATATCTTTATTATGAGGGGTCACAGTAGACGATATACGAGTATATATGGCACAATAGGAAAGTCCTCATATTATACACAAAATAGTATTTGCAAGAAAAACATGAAAAATAAGGTATCGTTTCGAAGGATATTATGTCTATATAGTATATAATTCATTTTCTGACAAGTTCGCACAAAAATCTTACCGCGGTCCCAAAGAATACTTTGTGCATATATATAAGGGTGTCCCTTATATGGGGATTTTTTTTTTGCAGTTATCGAAACGCATACCCCCTAATTTGTTTTGATACACAACATGTTACTGAAATATAAAATTTTAGCTTCCTAAGTACATGTTAACCCGTGCCGACTACACCGCAAAGATTATGTAAATAGGCCGTTTTAGACACTAAATAGTATGTAGCTAGGTTATTATAAATATGCATGGATAATGAGTAAATATGGATAAAATTATGAAACAACAGCTTTTATGAAGTGTAGTTATTATTTAGTACCTTATTATATAGGATACTTTCTTTTTAAGGTATCTTTCTTACAGTCAGGATAGACTCTCCTGTGTTCCTGTACACAACGCAACAAAAATTGCTTTTGTTCTTCTTTTGCAGTAATTAAGCCATGGAAATCTTGCATCAATTTAACAGCTCGTTCCGCTGTGTCATTTACTGCCTTTAAGCTATAAATTTTTCTTTTAGATTCCATAAACACTGCATTTTCTTCCCATGAAGACACGTTTACGTCTAGGAAACTAGTATCAATTTTCAACCTCGAAAACAAATGTTTGCTCTTGTCGGAGACAAAATCGCTCAAGGATTTACCTGAAAAATGATAAATTATTAAATTAGTATCGCATTAAAATAACCAGATTAAGAAATATAAAATACAAAACGAATTCTCACTATACAAAGACACGGCAATCTCTTCCTTTGAGGGGACATATCTCTTCCCAGAGTCGTACAAGCTTTTTCTCTCTAAGTTTGCTACGATATTTATCTTCGTTTCTTCATCAACATCATCGTCAAAGAGAGATAATGCGGCTATTTCTTCTGATAAATACCACAAATGTTGACTAAATTTCCTCAGGGCAGCTTCAGAAATAGATTTGTCAACAGTTTCGTACTGTTTCAACATCTTTAAAAATCGCAAATCTTGATTCGGTGCTTTCACCGCCAAACTGCATCCAAGCCAAAACTTCACATAAACTGCCACAATAAAAAGACAAACATCTTGTAATGCTCGTTTATCTTTAACGGTCATTTTGAACTGAGTTTGCAGCAAACATATTTTCAAAGAATAAATCGCTCTCGCCATCCACCGCGCTTGATGTATTGCACCAGGAGGCCGAATTTTAAGCTCATTCTCGTTGTCTCCTCCCAAAAAAATTATAGACAGTTCTATGAGTTCCCGGTAGTCATTGCGTGTAATGTTTTTTTTCAATTCGTTGTAAAAAAAACGTCACCAAATCTTTAATTGTTTCGTCAGAGAGATGCTGTTTTACAAAATCAGTAGGTATTTTTATCAAGTTACAATTCATGTTCTTCCAGTTCTCTCTGAACTTTTTGAATAGTGGGATATCCGCGCTAACGGTGACTTGACGAATCTTTAATTCAAAGACACTTTTCAGAACCAGTTCATAAGTATGATGGCGACAAGCGAATAGTAATAATTCTCTTTCTAGGCCCTGTTCTAAAAGAACACAAGCTCCATTAAAGCGACCTGTATTAGAAGCTGTCGTATCACAGCACATTATTTGTACATTATAATTGAGGTTCCAATCATGTAGCGCAGTCAAAATTGCTTTAGCTTGATCTTTGCCGGATGAACTGTCTAGCTTTGGCACTGCAAGAAGTTGCTCTTTCTCTCCAAATGAAATAAGAATTGGCAAGCGTTCTTCTTTAGAACTTCTTACATCCAAGCCTGGTAACAATTTTCCGTCCCAATGAACAGTAATTACTTCAGGCACGTTATTCAAAAAATCAGATTTGATGGATTCAGCTCTATCCATTCTCATTTGTGTTCGAATCCGTTGAATAGAAGATTTATTTATTGGGTACTCGTCGCAACTATGACCTAGAGCTTCTACCACAGCCTGAACTATGTACACTGAATCCCTTACGCTTAGCTGGCATCTGTTTAAAGCTGCAACCAACTTTGACGTAATAAAGTCCTTGCGCCCTCTTTTTGTAGTGGTTAGAGAACTTACTGATTGAGATATAGACGGCAGAGGTTCTTCTAAGCTTCCTTCGGAGTTGGTGGATTGGTTTCCTAGTTCTTCAGGAGATGTAAATCCGTATGGAGTAAAAGTGGTCACTACGTTTTCTGAAGATTTTTGCTTGAATCTTCTGTTTTCTTCTTCTGTTTTTCTCTGTCTTGCCCGTCCTTCTTTTTCCGCTAATTTTTTGTCAACTCCCGCCAAGCAACCTGGTCGCCCCGGCTGTCTCTGATTATGTAGAAAGAGTTTATCTTCCTCTATTTTCATAATTTTTAGGACATCAGCGTGTGCGATATCGAATAAATTATCTAAATTCTTTTGAAAATCCTCCTCACGATGTTTATAAACATCCTGCGTTTTTTTGCAATTTTTTTGCAGCTCTCGCCAAGCTTGATAAAGGCTCATAAGTTGTTTAACACAATTAGGTAGAGCTCTAGCAGGTATTCTAGCCTTCTCCCAGAAGATAATGCACTCCCGAATTACTAGATTTGCACTTTCACTTACGGTCAATTTAACTTCGCGAATGTTAAAAAATAGAACCGCGAGAACTTGACGATTGGACGGCAATTTCGCACCCGCTATTTGATAATGTACAGCACCAACTAAGTAGATGCTTTTTTTATTACTTCGCAATTCTACTGACATCTTGAAAAGGAATAAAATCGACGTTTATTACTCGACGATCCGGGAATAACTGATAAAGAGAGTGACGACGTCGCGCCGCGAGACACGTTCATACGACTCACGAGCGGCGCGACTTGTATGAACATGTTTTGCACGCAAGTCGGCACGGGTTGCAGTGGTCGAAATTAGCTAAAAAAATATTTGTGTGTGTTTTATGTTCAAACGAATAAAATTAGGAGGTATGCGTTAAAAAAAATGAAGTTTGAAAAATAAGGGACATCCTAATATATATATATTTCAGTCCAGCATTGAGTATCTTTGCGAAAAACATCTTTTCTTTTTAACAACAATGTTATAAAAAAAAATAACAAAGCGAGATCAATTGGGATTAGATTGATAATTCAAACTTGATATTTTTCGATAATGAAAGGAGAATATGCCTTTGTTAAATATAAATTGCTCACATGTCATGCAAATTCATTTTTAAATGAGAAACAATATTGGACACATCGTGAAGCCAATGCCTTGAATAAACTATTCACAATATTTTTTTTCAAATTAAAGAAGATGTAAAAACTGAAGTTTTATGCAGATAGTTTACGTAAAACAGCATTTGTTAATAAAAATATATATACAAAAAACGCGGAATCGTTTGGAATGCAATTAATAACACATTCTCAATAATACAACAAAATTTGATCACGAATGAACTGCCGACATTTTCGACGAATTTGTTGACGAATAAGAAGTGATGATTAATAGGTAATGAACTAAGTTTTGCTCCGTGAACTAGTTGCAAAATGTATTTCCAGTCAACTACCAATTTGCTAGATGTAAAACGAATTTTATATATAAAAATTGCAGAGAGGCAGTGGCACAGGGGTTAGCGTTCTCGGCTCTCAACTCGGGAGTCCCGGGTTCGATTCCCCGCCGGCACCAATGGAATTTTTCTATGTTTATTCTGTGCTCTCGGTGGTTCGGAACCCACCTAACCAAAAACTGTAGGTCCACCGAAGTGGTTGATGGTGGAAATGAGGATCGCGGTGATTGTAAGAGAGGAGGAATGTAAAAACCCGAAAGGGTATACATTGGAAAAAGAAAAACACTACGACTATATAAAAATTGCGACTCCGTTATTGATGCGTTTATTTATCAAGAAATCGATCTTATCACATCTTAACGATAAAAGAAAACAATCCGTCGGCCAAAAAATAATTATCGACATTGTATGTTGATTTTATCGAGAATAGAAAATGATGACAGACGCTTCATAAACCGATTTTTGATCCGTAAATTAATCGCAGTTTTTATAACACATTTGAAAAAGATATACTTCACTCAAGCATCAAGTATCTTTAAGAAACACAAGTTTTTGATTACAAACTTGTTTCACAAAAATATTCCAGTTTTATTTACTAATATCTATAATATAACAAACTATACTCGAGCTTATGGGTTAAACCAAATATAAATCGAAAAAGAACTTTGCAGGCAATGGATAAAAACATTGGTTTCGATTTTGGTATTTGGATGTAGAACATAAGTGTCATCAACCTGTTAAATTATTCCGTCGATCGAACGAAAATACTGTTTTCCAATAGGAATCTTCCCGCTCAAATTCTAAGGTTGTTGAAAAAATCCCATTCTTGTTTTCAGGAAATATCAGAGACTGTACATCACCCACATGTTTCTGTTCGCGATTCTTCTCGACAATATAAGAAAATTCGTCGATCAAAAAACAAGTACCTACAGGAAGAGTAAACTTCTTCACAAATAAACACTAATAATGACAGTTGCGAGATACACCGGCATTTTATGAATAATTTATTGGCGATATTCCGCACGTATGAAAAATGTAAATATCTTACAGTCAAATATAATTTGCACTCGTATAACGAAAGTCGATTATGGTAGATGTAAGTTTCATCAGGTTTCCTCGAAACATGTTTCCTTCACATGGAAAGAGAAAGAATGTATTCCGGTCACAGCGATTCCCGACATATTGCGCGAATTTTTTCACATATAGAGAAACGGTAAACGCGCTATTAACTGATTTTTAATCAATAAATTATATTTGCAATTTTCAACGCAAATGAAATTAAAAAATTATATTTTGGAGTCGAGCATTCAGTGTGTTCGAGGAATACAAGTTTTTTATAATAAAAAATTATTAAACGAAAAATGAAAAACGCGGGACTTTTCGGAAAGGAAACAACAGTATTCATTGGTTGAATATAAATTGCCGAAAAGTACAAGCTTTTTTATAACGGAAATAGAAAAAAAAATTATGAACGTGAGATTGATTGAAATTTGACTGAAAAATCAATTTCGATTTTTCTCGAGAAAAATAGGAAAAGATGCAGTGGTTGAATATAAATTGCCGATATGTCACACAAATTCATTTACGAACCGAAAATAATGACGGACACATCATAAAATTAATTTTCGATCAGTCATCTATTCTCAATACTCTTCAGTAATTATAGAAAATAAGTATTCTGCATCCGTGTATAACTGGCCTCCTAGAAATCCGATCATTTTCATATAAATGAAAACGACAAAAATATCTGCCATCTATAAAAAAAAATGTTTTTTAAAAATGAACAGCTCATGCCTTACGCAAATTCATTCACGACTAAAAATCAATGATAAAAGCCTCATAGACCAATTCTCAATCAGTAAACCAGTTGCTTTTTTTTAGCACATTACAAATATATACAGTCAGTGACGAAATTGAGTGGACACTTTCTCGTATAAAGTGCCGGAACGGCTTTTTATTTCATTTCGCCGGTAATTGGCCTAGGCCAATTTAACCAATGTCATTTTAAAGAGAAGGAATTTACCTTCATTTTGGCTATTTTAAAAAAATTTTACGATTTTTTTTACAATTGGCACCCAGTTTTGAACACAAAAGTTTTTGGTTGTTTTTTTTATCTTCTTTGAGTGGACACCTTTCGTAGTAAAATTTTTTTAGCACATTTCTTTAACCATGATCGTAAAGGGAGCAGTCCAAGCTTCAATTTCTTTTTTTAGAAAACATGCTACGATTTTGTTTTTCAAAGATATTTCATTTTTTGACAAAAAATAGACGATTTGAAAATTTCTCCGCAGGACGAAAACGATGAGGTTTACAACAAAATCTCAAGATGTTAAAAAGTTGTATCACTTCTTGGTGAGTTCACGAGTATTTTTTCAGATTTTTTTTTCGAAATTTGTTTTCCCCCTATTTCCGGTCAGTTCGATTGATGCGATACCATGAAATCAATAGAATTAAATTTTTTACTTACATATTAAACTTTGGTCTCTTCGGAGATTTATTCGACGATACCAAAGTTTATTTGGTATATAAAAAATTTAATTCTATTATTTTCATGGTATTCAGATCAATCGAGCTTCGACCGAAAATAGATGGAAAACAAATTTCGAAAAAAAAATCTGAAAAAATTCTTGTGAGCTCATCAAGAAGTATTACAACTTTTTACGGTCTTGAGGTTTCGTTGTAAACCTCATCGTTTTCGTACTGCGCAGCAATTTTCAAATCGTCTATTTTTTCTCTAAAAATGAAATATCTTTGGAAAAAAAAATCGCACATTTAAAATGACGTTGGTTAAATTGGCTTACGCCAATTAACGGCGAAATGGCATAAAAAACCGTTCCGGCACTTTATACTAGAAAGTGTCCACTCAATTTCGTCACTGACTGTATATGCCGATCGAACATTCAATGTTTTCCAGAAAAACATTTCTTTTTTAGCAAAAAAAAAAATTCATATGCAAGATTCATCAGATTTTCATGGAGAAATACATCTCAATAGATCTCGAGCAAAAAAGAAAATAATCTGACAGTCGCAAATGAATTAGCGACATTTTATGCAAATTAAAAATTAATAATAATAATAATAATAAACACTTCTCAAGCCATTATCAAATTAGTCAGTCAAATGCAAGTTTTATCTTCAATGAAAACGTTAAGTGGCTTTGTGACACAAAAGTTTTAAATAATAAAACACATTTATATAAGTGAAGTAAATTAAAAACTTGACATAAATATCGATTTGATTAACTAATCAAACTTTCAAATTCAACACATAAATTGAAGAAAAAAAAAAGTCGCTATGCTTTTCGACAGTACAAGAAAAACAACTTCCTTTTCAGAATAAATACAACTTACGCAGATACTAATTGAATTATAGAAAAAAGGCACATCATAAAGCGGCTTTTAATGAGTAATTTATTTGCAATTCCCATGAAAAAAAAAATATATTGACACGGTATCGTCTCAAGACACCGAGGATAAGCACACCCCCCCCCCCCCCCCCCCCCACTACACGAGGTATGGAGAATGAACACCGCCAAGCAGCAACGCAGCAAGAACAGATGAGTCGAAGCAAACACCGGTAACCGGGGACAAAAACGGTATCAAAGGGCCGGAAAATTAACAACCATCACCAGTTAATCACGGGTCGCTCATCGGCGAAGAACTCCGAAACGTTTGCCGTTTCAAACGTTTTGCCGTTTCAATATATACAAATATACATATTGTAGACAAGTATCAATTGTCTTCGTGAAATACAATTTTTTTTTGAGACACATAAAATTACTAAGATGAGATCGTCAGTGTTTCATTGAGGTGATCATTGATCTTGATATATTTTGACGATAAAAGAAAAGAAGCTGGTCTACAAAAATGAATTACTGACAAACACTACACACAAATGCAGTTGAGAATCGAAAAAATGAGAAATAGTTCATGAACCCATATTTAATCAGTACACTATTCACAGTTTTCGAAGCATTTAAAAAAGTATACATTTTCATCAAGCATCGAATGCCTTCGAAAAAAAAACTATTTCTTTCAATCCAGAAATAAAGCAATAAAACAAAAAATACAATAAAATGTCTATAATGAAAGGAAAATATGCGTTGATCGAATTCATTTATGAATCGAAAACAATGAACACATCATGAAACAATTTTTAATCAGTAAACTATTTACAATATTTTTTTCATATTACTTACAATATTTATACTGCAGTCAAATATAAAATGCCTGCGTGAGCTTGCATTGTTTAATGGGTAACAAAAAAAATAACGCGAAATGAATCGGGATCAAATCAATAACATGTTCTCGTTATTTCTTCACAATAAAAATGTTGTGGAATATAAGTAATTATTTCCATACAGAGGCGAGGTAATAATAAACAGTGAACTGGAAACACCGAGAGATAGAATAATATCTTTATTAGAATAGAGAACAAAAATGCAACGACACGCTCGATCAGTGGCTTAGGTCCAACTGACGCTTTGTCGCGTAAATTAGTCGATCACGAGGATGGACAAAGAAATCAGGGTGCGGCACTCGCTACATGTGGCGTCGTGTTTAGGCCTGTATCGCATAGCTATATATATATATATATATATATATAGAGGAAGGACAGCGCTAACAGAGCACACTTTACAACACTTCCCCTCGATATAGGACGAACTCTCGTAGGTTTACGCCGGATTTCCTATTCCAATTTCTTTGGTTAGGTCCCTATGCATTGGTCCTCCCAGGCCTTTCGTAAATACGTCGGCCAGCATTTCGTGCGTAGGAATGTATTCGAGTTTTACTTCCCCATCCTTCAGGGCGTCGCGAACAAAATGATGCCTTATATCGATATGCTTAGTGCGATTATGAAAAACAGGGTTTTCCGCAAGTTTAATTGCGCCCTGGTTATCACAGTACAAAGTAATCTTCGCGAGTTTCTCGAAACCCAACCCTGAAAGAAAACGCCGCAAGTGTATTGCCTCTTTCGTGGCTTCGCTTACGCTCATATATTCCGCTTCGACGGAGGATAGCGCGACGGTCTTCTGTTTCTTTGAACCCCAAGATACCGCAGCGCTTGCAAGACGGAAACAATATCCCGTGAATGATTTCCTGTCATCGAGACAGCCTCCCCAGTCGGCATCGGCGTAGCCATCCATTGGCTTATCGTTCGCTTCATACACAAGCCCGAGATTCGCAGTACCCTTCAAGTATCGCAGGATACGCTTCGCGGCGATCCAATGTGTTTTGCCATGACAATCGCAGAATTGGCTCAGCACGCTTACCGCGTGCGCGATATCTGGCCTAGTAGCTACGGCGAGGTACATTAAAGAACCCACGAGCTCCCTGAACGGGTGTTTCTCGTTACCATCGTGCGAACCGTCAGGTTCCTTTCGCAGTTTAATGCCGGATTCTAACGGGGTTGTCGCAGGCTTACAATCTTTCATACCGAAACGATTCAAGAGGTCTTCGATATACCCGCGCTGGTGTAGTTGAATCACTCCATCAGAACGACGAAATTCGATTCCCAAACAACACTTTACATTACCCAAATCCTTGACCTCAAAAACGCTTTTCAGCTGGTCCTTGAACCGATTTATTCTTTCGAGATCTCGCGAAACTATTAGGAAGTCGTCTACGTACACGAGAACTATCAAAATGTCTTCCCCTCGTCCTTGATAATAAACGCACGGGTCAGCACTACTCGGTATCAAACCGTATTTTCTTACTTCCTCATTCAGTCGGCGATGCCAGCTGCGCCCGGCCTGTTTTAGGCCGTACAAGGCTTTTCGCATCAAGCAAACCTTATCGCCTTGTCGCATGCTGCGCCGCATCTCGAGCGCTCTTTTCTTGATTTTAGCGTCGGTCCCTTTCGATTTGATGAGAATATCGAGCGGTTTCTCGATGTGCCGAGGGATTTCCATTAGGATTTCCTCGTCAAGACTCGCATTTAAGTACGCGGAAGTTACGTCGATTTGGTGAATCTGCATGTCATATTGCGCGGCGAGAGCGCTGACAATTCTTACTGATTCCAGACGCGCTACAGGCGCGAAGGTTTCGTGAAAATCTAGCCCGAAACGTTGAGCAAATCCGCGCGCCACCAATCTTGCCTTGCGTCGCTCGAGCTCGCCGCACGGTTTGTATTTATTTCGCAGGACCATGCGACTACCTATGACCTTCGCGTTCGCGGGACGTTCGACGAGTTCCCAGGCATCGTTCTTTAATATCGACCCCAATTCGACGGCCATGGCTTCGTACCACTCGCTCGCTTCTTCGCTCTCGACGGCATGTTCCAAAGGAACTTCTCCCATGAATGCTAGTTCCATCGCAATATTCCCGGCTTCTACCATGTTATATTCTTTTCGGGGTCTTCCGCGTTGACCGGTTCTCACCTTTTTGGGTCTACCGCGACCCCTACGTGCTTGTGCATTTTCGCGATCCCCGCGCTCGGCATCCTCGCTACCGTCGGACTCGTCGCCGTTACATTCTTCGTCGCGGGCGTTTTCGTCACGTCCGCTGTCCGATTGACGGTTGTTTCGGGAGGACAGATCGACTTCTATTGAATCGTACCCGACGCCGCACTCGGTATCGCTCTCATTATCATCCGCGACGCTTTCGAAAGGTGCACTATTTTCAGCCGAGTTGTCGCGGAAATTGCCGGGATTCGCGCTAAAATTTTCCAGAAAATTTACATCGCGCGCGATTTCAATACGTTTTCTTTCCGGTTCCCAAATGCGATATCCCTTTGAGTTATCGGAATACCCGACGAAGATACCTTTTCGCGATCGCGGATCAAACTTCCCCTTATTCGGGTCATTATTCAGATAAAAAACGTTGCATCCAAAATCTCGGAAATAATGCACGTTCGGTCGTTTCTGAAATAGTTTTTCGAAGGGAGTTTTCCCTC
The DNA here is from genome assembly GCA_946811545.1 of Netelia fuscicornis. Classification (NCBI taxonomy): domain Eukaryota; kingdom Metazoa; phylum Arthropoda; class Insecta; order Hymenoptera; family Ichneumonidae; genus Netelia; species Netelia fuscicornis. The sequence goes on from OX328015.1 coordinate 26,926,831, forward strand.
CCAACACTCTCGATGGGCACCGGTTACGAATATAATTCGCAGTCAGCGCGGCCTCCGCCCAGAATGACGACGATAAGTCCGACTGCGCCAGCAAGCATCTTGCCGCGTCGAGTACGGTTCGATTCTTTCGTTCCGCGAGTCCGTTCTGTTGCGGGTTGTACGCGACCGACAATCTACGTTTGATCCCGTGATCACGCAAGAATTTATCGAAAGCTGAATTGACATATTCTCTCCCGTTATCCGATTGAAAATTTTTTATTTTTCGACCGGTTTGATTTTCGATGTACGCCTTGAAATCATTGAACGTTTCGAGTACTTGATCTTTTGATTTTATGAATCGGATTTCACACCATCTCGAGTGCTCGTCTATAAACGTAACGAAATATTTGTTACCAGCATGTGATTTCGTTCGCATCGGCCCGCAAACGTCACTGTGAATTATGTCTAAGATCCCCGTAGCTTGCGAAAAATTTTCCGGAAATGGGGCTTTCGTCATTTTATTCTCCACGCAAGTTTCGCAACGCAATGATTTCTTAAAATCTACATTGTTGCCTGTGGAGATGACGCCTGTACGCTTCGCTTCCAGGAGATCCTTTTGATTGAGATGCCCGAGTCGTCTGTGCCATGTTTCAAGAACGTTAGACCCCCGCTGTCCTTCAGCGTTGTCCTTCGCGCTCATGCAATTCTGTGTGGGTCCTCTCTGCCTCACATAATATAGTCCCTTTCTGCGGTCAGCGACAAACTTTTCATTTTCGTGCTCGTCGATCACTTTTGCCAGAACCCGTGTGAAAATTACTTTGTATCCGCGGTCGGTAATTTTACCGACGGACATTAAGTTCGCTCGTAGGTCGGGCACGTGTAGCGTGTCCTTTATTGTGACGCCTTTATCACGATTGTTCTGATCGACAACGATGCGCACGGTGCCACGCGCACGAATGTCCGCTGACGCGCTGCTCGCCAGATTCAACTTCCCGGGTTGTCGTTCGTCGATGCTTTCGAAATTTTCGATACGCTTACACAAATGAGATGTACAGCCACTATCTAAACACCATTGATCGTCACTTGCTTTGACGTCGGCCTGTAGAGCTTCGTAAGGAGACTCGGGGTCTGCCGTCGCGAACACGCACACGTCGTCGCTCGCACTCTTAGCCGATTGCCGGGAGGTCGCACCGCCTTTGTTGCACTCGGACGCTTTATGTCCCCTTTTATGACATCGAAAACACTTTATTTTCGAGTTGTCGTCTTCGGCACTGTCCGGTTTTCGAGCACTATATTTTTTATAGTTTTGGCGCCTCGCTTGCTTCCCGGCCATCATGGCGTTCGGCACTGTATCACGCATCTCATTTTTTCGCGCTTCACTTTCTTCCACGATTTTTATTCGCAGCGTATCTGGATTCGGCAATTCGTCGCGCGATTCGATCGCGCACCGAAAGTTTTCGAAGCTTTGCGGTAAGCTATATAACAACATTATTGTTAATAGATCCGCGTTGATGATGACGTCCATCTCGTTTAGTTTGTCCACAGCATCGAAGAATTTTTCGATATGTTCGCGAATGTCTTCGCCCTCGCTCATGCGCTGTAACATTAGCTTCTTCAATAGCGTAGCTTTACGCGCCGGGCCGCGCGATTGATAAATTGTTTCCAATTTTTGCCACACTTCGTTAGATGTCCGACAATCTTTTATTTGCTTAAGTTCCGAAGGGTTCATCGACAGCAAAATATCCGATTTTGCCTTTTCGTCGTTCGTCGACCATGCTTTGTACGCCGCCGCTGACGCTTCGTCGTTTGCTGTTACCGTTGGCGCCCTTGTCTCGCCACTAACGTAACACCACGCGTCGTTTTTTACTAATAATGCACGCATCTGGATTTTCCAGGTGTCGTAATTATTCTTTTTAAGAGTTTCGATCTTCGTGAGGCTCGCCATCTTGGCACTCACACCACCGAATCACTCGACAAAGCACGCGACTTCGCGGAGGGGTAACGAACTTCGCGAACCTTCGCCTTTTCGGGTTTTCACTATATTAAACGCGATCCTCTGGGCCCATAACCTGTTGTGGAATATAAGTAATTATTTCCATACAGAGGCGAGGTAATAATAAACAGTGAACTGGAAACACCGAGAGATAGAATAATATCTTTATTAGAATAGAGAACAAAAATGCAACGACACGCTCGATCAGTGGCTTAGGTCCAACTGACGCTTTGTCGCGTAAATTAGTCGATCACGAGGATTGACAAAGAAATCAGGGTGCGGCACTCGCTGCATGTGGCGTCGTGTTTAGGCCTGTATCGCATAGCTATATATATATATATCCCTCAATCCGTGAAGGTATTTTCGGCACCTTAATTCCGTGAACCAGGGTCGTTTTCGGCTGGGCGCTGTCACACTCCTACTTTTGTTTAAAAAAATCTGAAAAAATTCATGATTGATCTTCATACCTTACTTTTGAATGCAGAAGAAAAAATTAGATTGTTTTGTTAATTTTATTATTTTTTTTTTTAACAAATTTGAAGCAGTGCACGCGAATTACGCTTTTTTTTCTTTAAAATACAGCGGACGTACAAATTATCAGAATTGAGTTTAACAAGCGGTTTTGTAAAGGGTAAAAGTTGCTTTTTAAGAAAAAAAATGGTACGGCTTCGTAGGAATAAATGTGATACCCTATTTTGCACCGCGAACATGGACAATTTTTTGGGAGATGAAAACGCGAAAAAATGATGAAAGTTACAGTTATTTATTTTTTTACTTATTTTATTAGTAATTTTACATATAAAATTATGCTTCTTAACATTTCTTACTTTTTTCATTCCTTTTATAGACAATTTGAGCAAAGATTTGAACGATGCTCTTCGCAGACCGGTTTACCGCACCGTATACAGCATTGGTTTGTTTTTCGGTCATCTTTGTACTCACAAAAAGCGCATCTTTTTCTTGTATTCAGTTTGTTCCCGTGTGCCCCTCTCGGTTCGTTCATTCCTACAATCTGATGGATGCTACTTTTTACCGCTCGTTGTAAACCGGGAATTTGAGCGCGACGTTCGAGGTGAGGTAACACTAATTGAAGCGACAATTTTTTTAAGAAATTCAGACGAGTTAAGGCTTCGTTTCGCTGAATTAAATTGTAAATAACGAACGCGTTAACAGACGATTGGTCGAGCATACCGAAAAATAATCTCAATGGCCATCTCTTCGTTTTACGAGCTACACTGTAGGTTGAAACCATTTTGTCGAATGTATCGACTCCACCCTTTGTACTGTTATACAGTTCAATCATTTCCGGTTTGCCCGAAATACCTGAAACGCCTTTGGAATGCAGCGAAGAAACCATGAGCACGACTTTGTTTTTTTTCGGAGTAAAAGAGAGTAAAGTAATTTTTTTACTGTAATCGTACGCGTAGCGAGAAGTACCAACCTCTGCTGGTCTGACAAACGAGAGTGGAATCTCGCGTTTATTTTTTCGAATTGTCGCCACTATATCTAAGCCTCGCTCATTTTTCATTAAATTGCATGCGTCAATGGTGGTGAACCAGTTATCAAACGTCACCGTGCGATTTGTATGCCAGATAGGCTCCGATAAGACGCGCAAATAGTATTCGGGCACTTTCTCGCCACGGTTGCAATTGACTTTACCCGTGTAAGGAATCGCATTGAGCATATAAAACGTTTTCGCGTCGTTCATGGAAACGATTTTTATGCCGTAACGTGCCGGTTTCGATTTTATGTAAACTCTCGCTGAGAATTTTCCTCGAAAGCCTAACAATTGCTCGTCGATGGTTACGTTATTCGAGGGACTATAATTTTGTTTACATTGAACTATAAATAAATCCCATATTTCGCGGATCGGAGCAAGAATGTCAGTCGCACGTCTCTCTTGGCGAGTGCTTCGATCGTCAAAACGCAAAATGGACGATAGAAACTCAAATCGTTGGACACTCATCGTCGAGATAAACAAATTCATGCCGAATTCGGTTGACCAAATTTCTACAAGTCGAGTATGTCTTTGCGCCGAAAGACCCGCGAAATAGAGCAGACCAATAAATGCCCATATTTCGATAACGTCTGTAGCACGAAACGAACTCTTCCCCTGGCTTTCGATGCTCATATCACGCAATCTTCTTTCTCGTTCTTCGTTTGTATATTTCACGATGATTTCCATAATAGCGTCCGTAAAAAATAAATTCCACGACTCTAACGGAGTGGACGCATTCATTGCTCGAGACGTTGGAGTAGCAAAATGTCCGGATGATCGACGCCCTCGAGATTCAGCTGGCTTGGTTGACCATTTTGTTTTGTCCTTTCCATACAGGTATTTGCGTCCCGGAGCGCTACGCGATCGCTCTGGCTCCTCATCGTCGGTGGAAGTGGCGTCACTTTCAATATCACTGAATTCGTCGCATTCCTGCTCACTATCACTTTCGTTGCTTTCATTTTCGACGAAATCTTCTTCTTCGCTTGCCTCCCCGCCGAAATAGTCAATATTTTCTCGAACGCGTAGCGAATAAATGTCTTCGGCACTTCTCACTGCCATCGTTCTCCTTCAATACTGAAATATTAACACTACAGATGTTATCCTTACTTCAAAACACGAAAATACACGCCACAGAAAGAAAAAAAAATAATTCCAGAAAAGTCGAATTTACTTACGTTATCCGTGAACCAGGGTCGTTTTCGTCCTGCTCCGATTTGTACTGCTCACCACTCCGAAAGTAAATAACTGCCAGACCCGACCCTGCGCGGTCACAAACCTACCTGCCTATACTTTTTTTTAGTTCTTGTCCAGTGGCGCTCAAGTGGCCGACGTTGGAGAAATTAAGAAAAGAAATTTCGGCCTAGACGAAAACGACCCTGGTTCACGGATTGAAGGATATATATATATATATATAGAGAGAGAGAGAGAGAGGAAGGACAGCGCTAACAGAGCACGCTTTACAACAAAAAAAATTAAAAATCTTTCGTCGTACATGAAACACCGACTTTTTAACAAATTTCTTTACCAATAAAGAATAATAATGGATACATAGTAAACCGAGTTCCACTTATAGTAGCACATAAATCACGACATTTATCAACAATTCGCAAGGTAAATCGTGATTTTTACGATAAACATATTTTCATATTTCTCGACAATAACAGGAAAAACCGCGGCTTTCTAGTATAAATAGCTAATATTTTACGCGAGATTTTTTATGAATAGACGAAAAAATGATAGACTGTAAGAGATTATTCGCGATATTTCGTCTCAATTACAAAGTACATACATAGTTCAATTAAATATAAAATGCTGTGAATACATGTATCTTCAAAGAAAAGAAAAAACTAAGCGCGAGATCTATCGCAATTTATTGAAAAACATATTCGTGATATTTTTCGTCAAGACAAGACAAAAAACTTTCAGGCATTAATGAATTGCCGCCATTCAACATATATACATTCACTAATGGAAAGAAAGGATAAACGCTTCATTAACCGATTTTGAATCAGTAAATTATTCGCAATTTTTATCACGAATAAAAATTTGTCGGTCAACCATTACCTGCCCTCAAAAAACAACTTCTTTATTTATAAAAATAACAAAATGAATAAAAAAACAAAAAAAATAATGTAAGTCAATCGGGTAGAATAAAAAAATCAATCTAGAATATTTCTCGGCGATAAAAGAAAGAATCCGATGGTCAAAAAAGAATCACCTACATTTTCGGTAAATTCATTTACGGATAGAAAATAATTGCAGATGCTCATAAACAGTTTTTTTTAATAGTACATTATTAACATTGCTCCTTATAAATTCAAATAAAATAATATTCCATTTAAACTTGACTTAGTTTTGTATAACCCGAAACTTTTCATTACAAAAATCGTGAAAATTTCGAATTCCGTCAATCTTTAATCAAATAGCATGATCGACATTTTTTTCGACAATACGATATGAGAATTCGTAAAACGTAAATATTTTTACGAGCATAGAGCTACGACGAATGCGCGATAAACCGGCATTTCGTCATTAATTAATGGACTATACATCGATATAAAAAATAAGAAATGTATTTTTGTGAAATATGATTCGCCATGCGACTCAATCATGGCAGATGCGAGTTTGACTAGGAGTTCCTCGAAACATATTATTTTTTTCGTAAAAAAAAATATATATCATCCGGTTATACACAGCAAGTCTCGATAATTTATGCGAAACACACGATTACTATAAAGAAACAGAAATTAAGAAAAAAGTCAAAACTGTTTAAGGGAAAGAATTTTTTTTTAATGTCACTAATTCACATTTAATTGAGAAAATAAACTTGATATTTCTCGATAATAAATGGAAATATCCGTTGATTCGCAATAGGGTAGTTGACAATTTTTTAAAAACTGGTCTGTATTGTGCCTAATCGTCTATTTTATCCAATCTATAAATATTTCAACGTAAAACAAACATTAACATAATAATTTTTACATCTTTGTAAACTAATTAAAATTTTCGCGCTAAAACGTTCCAAACTGTCGATAAAACCGGACCAAGATACCCTCCAGTATGTGACTCGCCGGGTAAGCCCCCAGCGCAACACGCAAGCTGCCAGACCGACGGCTGAAGCAGGTGAACAGCCGGTAAGCCAATGCCATATGCTCACTGACGCATCGCGTGACATGGCGTACTTTTATGGTAACAACGACGCTCCTAAAGCCCACGAATGGCTCGAAACGCTGGGCCTGTAAACAAGGAAGTAACGAGGAAACGCACGCGTACTTCCACGCCAAGGTGAAGCTGTGTGCTGCCGTTGATCTTTCGTTCTCGGAAGAAAAGGATGAGGTCGTGTCAGGATTGTATTTGCGGGAATTGCGTAATCTCATCCTCGCGCAATACCATGCCACACGAGAGGATTTATTGTTCGACATATTAAAATACGAACAAACTCTAGCAACACAACGTGGAGAGTCGCGGGGAACGCCGCGCCAAACGGACGCGTAGAGGCACGCCGACATTCTCACCGAGATTCGACCGAATACCGATCCAAGGAGAGGGTGTGTTACAAATGTCGAAAACCAGGACACCGAATTAGTGATTGACCGGAGACGACGGGCGGCACCGGGTGTTTCCGCTGTGAAAAACCATTAACGGCGTTGCTAAAGTCCAACACCGAGTTCACATGGGGAATGAGAGAGCGTATGGTGTACAAACGTTTCAAGAACAGGTTAACCACGACGCCCGTGTTGCAAACGTACAATCCCAATGCGCACACGGAACTGCATACAGACGCCAATGCTCTGGGATTGGCAGGATTGCTGCTGCAACGAGACGAGCAAGGCGAAATGCGACTGATCTACGCAGTGGGCAGACGGACGTCGAAGGTGGAGCGAAACTACCATAGTAGTAAGCGAGAGGAGTAAGCTAGAGGCTGTCGTTTGGACCATTACGAGGTTGAGATCGCTGCTCGCGAACATTCCATTCGTGGTAGTCACCGACTGCCGGGCGTTGTGCCACATCAACACGCAAAGAACTTTGAACTCACAAATAATAAGTTGGCAGAACATCCTAAAAGTGAGTACGATTTTCATATTGTACACCGACCAGCAGTGCGACTATCGCATGCCGACGCGCTGAGCCGAGCTATCGGAGAGGATACTGAGAGAACGACTATCGAAAACCTCGAACGTTTATTTTTGTATTTGCTCATAGAAATACTAACCGACAAAACTTTATTTTAGACCGACAAAAACCGACAAACGACCGACAATCGATTGACATTTAAAAAAAATTAAAATTCCATTGTGGTCGGCAAACTTGATGGAGGTGGTGTCGCTGTGTGTGTGTGTGTGTGTGCGTGTGCGTGTGCGTGTGCGTGCGTGTGCGTGCGTGTGTCTGCGTATGTCTGCGTGTGTCTGCGTGCGCGTGCACGTGTGTCTGCGTGCGCGTGCGCGTGCGTGTGCGTCTGTGTGCGTCTGTGTGCATCTATGTACGTGTGTCTGCGTGTGTGTGCGCGTGTGCGCGCGCGTGTGTGTGTGTGTGTGTGTGTGTGTGTGTGTGTGTGTGTGTGTGTGTGTGTGTTTGTTTGTGTGTGTGTGTGTGTGTGTGCGCGCGTGCGCGTGCGCGTGTTTTTTTCCAAGAGGGGGAAATGCGTTACGCACCGTAGGTGTTGTGTGGCGCGCACCCGTGTGTCGGACCCTGCTAGTGTGCCCTACCGACTAAAACCCCTACCTCCCTAACTTCGCCAGGGCGGCCTCAGCTATTCAGTTCTTCCCCTGTGCTCGCGTTCTAACCGCTCTCATTGGTCACGAGAAACCGTTGGTGTTAGTATTGCTATTGGTAGCACTCTCGTCTTGTCGTCTTTCCTGCTCCTCTTCTCGCAGCTCAGTCATAACCGCCTTGGTGAACCTGCAGACCACGTTCCAATTCTCCTCCTTTTCTAGCATCAGCTCAACAACTCAATAGCTTATCGAAGAGTACGTAGACCTCTTTCATATACCGGGAGAGCCCCTTAGATCCACGAACGTGTGCACGCATCGCATACCTACGACCGACGATCAACCCATACACACCAGACAATACCGACACACACCTCCCCAAAAACCTGAAATAGACAGACAAATAAACGACTTACTGACACTGGACATAATCCAACCATCCGTATCTCCATATAATTCACCTGTTTGGATTGTTCTCAAACGAGAAGACTCTAAGGGAAATAAACGTTGGCGACTTGTCATCGACTTCCGAAAATTGAATGACAAAACGATTAACCTCGCGTTACAAACAGACAAATGCGAATTTTTACGAACAGAAGTGAGATATTTGGGACACCTTATATCTTCTGACGGACTTAAACCCGATCCAAAAAACATCGAGGCAATAGAACTCTTTCACACACCAAAAACTCCGATAAAACGTTCGAGAATTCCTTGGATTAGCAGGATATTATCGACGATTCATTAAAGATTTCGCAAAAATCGTTAAACCATTAAACGAACTCACAAGCAAAAACGTAACTTTCTACTGGACTGACCAACACCAAACTGCATTCACAACTCTCCGCGAAAAGTTTTGTTCAGCGCCAATACTTCAATACCCGGATTTCAGTAAACCTTTTATCGTAACGACCGACGCGTCAAATTACGCAGTCGGAGCAATTCTCTCACAAGGCAAGATCGGGGAAGACCACATAATTTCCGCAGCATCAAGGGTACTAAACAAAGCCGAACAAAATTATTCAACTTTGAAAAAAGAAATGATCGCAGTAGTCTTCGGTTTAAAAACCTTCAGGCCTTACCTTTATCGCCGAGAATTCACTTTGCTCACATACCATAGACCCTTAGTTTGGGTAAATTCAATGAACGAGCCTACCTCCCGAGTGCTCAGGTGGAGGGAGCGGTTAAAGGAATTCGAATTCACGATACATTATAAACCCGGCAAAATAAATACTAATGCCCACACTCTCTCTCTCGAAACCCAGTCGTACTCCCCATAAAAATCAAGTGAAGAGTCGAAAAAACGCCCAGCGGCGAAACATACGTAAACCCCGTGCCCGGAGTGGCAAGGACGTTTGCGTCATCCGAAAATGCCATACACCAAATCCCACGGAGACCAACGCTAGCTCGAACTGGCTCTGAGGAACCCTCTGCTCCTAAAGCAGAAAAAATTCAATCGCAAAATTCCTGCAGACCGGAAGTTCCGAGAGAATCGATCCAGGAATTGATCGATTTGAATCCAGAACCTCTCATTACAAACAATCAAAATCTAAATGCAAAAACTCGGCTTGATCACCCGAGTCAAGAAAGCGAAAATTTTTACTCCTCTGCACAGTCAGAGCTCTTTCTTCACAAGAAGAAAGTAAACAGAAAATCTCGAGCAGAAAGAAACCAAAAACTAACGAAATCATCAGACAATCAACTCAGTTCCTCGTCATCTTTAGACGAAAATCAAATCCATATCGAACCACGGGTGATAATCCTTGAGCCCGAATCGGATTCGTACGAAAGCGACGCGAACGACGAGCAAGTCCCAGAAGTTAGGGAACCTAGATCGAGTGCACAATGCACAGACCGTACCTCGCACTCTCCCACTCGAACGCCCGCACGAGTCCAAAGAAAAAACAATTTCCAACGTCACCTGTTAAGAGAAATTCATGAAAAGAGAGACAGAAGTCTAGCGGACTTCACTCCCTCACCCGCCAGGCATCTGCGAAATAAAATATTCGCGAGAGACGACGCCGAAATTCCAAAACAAAAAACGATGACGAAGTTAAACCAACAACAATACTCGAATACTGACGAAATTAGACACGACGAATCGAACGAACCGTTTGATCAAAATACAGTAATCATGAGCGAAAGCCTCACCGAAGAGATGAACATCTCCAAAGATCCAAAAGAAACGACAGACGATCCACCCCAGACTCAGACAATAAACGAACGCTCATTACAAACCAAAAACGAAAATTTACCAGAAAAACCACAACCAAACGCTACGACGAAAACGGAACCGACACTCAGACGCTCATCCCGAGAAACGAGACGAAAGAAATGCTTTTGCTGTACAGACGACGAAACTCACGAAAAGAAAAAGAAAAAGAAAAATCACGGAAAGACAGACCAGCAGGGTAAAATTGACAAATTATCAAACCCAGTATCAAAAAGGAAAAGGGGTGAAGCGACAATTCGACGATCTCTGTCCCAAACAACAAACCGACTCTCGACAATCCAAAATCTCTCAGATCATACCGTATTAACTCCGACGATTAAAATTCCCGACGACCAAATACTTGTTCAAACGCCTAACGCATCCAGTCCAGTCACACCGATACACGACGTGACCCCGACGACAGAAAACGTACAACCACTTGACGCGACTCAAGTTACAAACGAACCAAACACTTCGGGTAATGTTCCCTGGGGAGCACCCGCACCACAGCCTCACGTACCGGGTGTTCAAAATTCATCGGAAGGAAACGAAAACGAAAACCTCGAAAATACGACAAACGTAATAGAAACGAGAGACAACATTGAAACGTCACGAAATCATTACATTTGCCTCATCTCAGCCGACGGTATCTCACCGTATCAAATGAGTTCGGGAAACAAATGATTGAAATCGGCCTTTTAAAAATTTGACACCCGAACAAAAATACGAACTCGGGAAAAGCATTGTTTTCGGAAACCCGCAAAAAAAAATTTTGCCGCTAGTCATCCAAGAACACGATTCCGACCCCTTGACCCAAGAAAATTTCGTGCTTGCCATAGAAAGTCTAAAAAGGGAAATGGTAGAATCAAATATCAAATCAGCAGCCATCTCCAAGAAATGAAGCGGTCTAAAGAATGCATCTTGGCCGAAAATAAAACAAATCTTTCAAGAAATTTTTGAAAGAACGGACATAACCATCCAGGTCTATAGAGACGAAATCGTGACTCCTCCACCGGAACAAAGACCGCGAATTATCCGCGAAAACCACGAATCCTCAATCGCAGGTCATAAAGGAGTGACCAAGACGTACAATAGAATCCGACAAAAATATTTCTGGGGAAACATGAAAAAACAGATTGCCGACTACATCCGGCAATGCGAAAGTTGTCAAAGAAGGAAGCTAGTAAGGGTCAAAACAAAACAACCAATGGTCATCACAGATACCCCCCTCGATGTATTCGGCAAAATCTCCATGGATATCGTTGGACCTATCAACCCACAATCCGAACTTGGTCATAAATTCATTCTCACTATTCAAGATAACTTATCAAAATTCTCACTCGCGATCCCATTATTTCACGCCACAGCTAAAGAAATCGCAGAAGCTTTAGTCACCGAATTAATTTGTTTTTTTCGGTTGCCCAAAAGCTATTTTGACCGACCAGGGCGCCGCCTTTATCGGAAGGGTAATGAAACATCTCTCAAAAACATTAAAAATTGAGCAAATTAAGACAACCGCATTTCACCCCCAGTCGAATGGCTCTCTCGAACGAAGTCACCAAGTCTTCACAGATTACCTAAAACATTACACCAATAGGAAAGACTAGCATAAATTCTTACGTTCAGCAACGTTCGCGTACAACACGAGCGTACACGAGGGAACGAAATTCACCCCCTACCAAGTAGTCTACGGAAGGGTAGCCCGTGTACCCTCACAGTTCTCATATCTCGATGAATTAATAACATACGATGATCGCCTACAAAATATAGCAAAGGAAATGCAAGGAGTCCGCGAATAAGCCAGGAAAAATCTAGAACAGGCTAAACAAAAATCGAAAGAGCATTACGATAGGCGAATAAATCCAATCAAATTCCAACCAGGCGAAAAAATATACCTCATACAGAATCAGAAAACGGGAAAATTCGACGACAATTACAAAGGACCTTATCTTATTACCGAAGTTTTCCCAGATAAAAACGATATCGAAATCGAATTGAAAAATAAAAAACGCAAAATTATACATTGTGGAGCGCCCGAACACAAGGTTTCTCCTGCTTATCCTGTTCTTACTCTTGCAAACAGGATGCTCCCTGATCGCGTACGACTGTGGAGCACCGGCAACAAATATCACCGCATTATCTCTGCTTGAAATCACGGAATGCGACATTCCTATAAAGGAACCAAAAATTGTCAATACACGCGTGCAATTACTGCAACGAATTGAATTTAAAAACGTCAGAATAATCCAGTGTAAAATCGAAATCACACGTCACGTGAGACACTGTGGTATGCACTCGCACAGTTCCGAAGTAAAAAACGGGTACGAAGAATTTATCCGGTCGACCCCCGAAAACGCGTGTAGGAAGATCCATGAAACCGGGTCCCTCGAACTATACGACACGCTGTTCGATTATATTAGCATCAATTCCTCCAACCGACGCAGCCTGACTCTCGCTGGCACGATCGATATGGACGGATCCTGTGTAGGAGGCCTTTACTCTGACCCATACGGAACTTGGAAAAATGTAATTGTAACCGGCACAATATCAATAGAAGCCCACGAACAATTAGCCAAGGTAAATATAGATAAAAATGAAATAATCTTACATTCAGGTGTCCGTTGCAAACTCACCCGGGGCGAGTGCTTAGACCCCGTAGGCGACAGCACATATTGGGACCCGGTCCCTAAAGATCAGTGCAAATTCCAAAATTACGAAGTCTTTTACGAAGGACCCGCCGAACTGATACGCAACGGAATAGCCGACCCTTCAGATGCCGAAATTTATACCATAACTTCTTCTGACATTACTTTCGCACTCACTGCAAAACGCGAAACTAATCTGTGTGGTTACAAATTAATCGAGACCGAACATCCCAAACTTTTCATCATGGACCAATCTTACGGCGAATTCTTTGCAAAAAAATAGAATTTCAGTAACGAATATGTACCTATGCGCGTACGTAAACTCTAAATTCGTCGACATGGTAAACAATTTCGTAACCCAAATCATGAACCTCTACAATGATATAATTAAACAGGAAGTGCGAACTCGAGAAGCAAATCCTAAAAAACACTCTACCGTTCGCGTCACTTTCACCGACAGACTTCGCCTATTTCTACATGAAGGAGCCGGGTTAGATGGCCCACGTGGCGGGAGAAGTCATCCGTATTATAAAATGCGTGCCGGTTAGCGTAGAAACTCGAAACACGGACGAACGTTACGATGAGATCCCTGTAGCAAGAAGGAACGAGTCACTATTCATGACCCCAAAAACACATATCCTAATAAACACCGGACATGAGATTGCGTGCAACCGTTTCCTTCCTCCGATGTACTTTCTTGAAAATGAGTGGTACCAAGCTCTCCCTCACTTGGCAGTAACCAAATCCCCTGGAAAGATTTCTGCTGGGACAAAACAAACATGGAAATTTGCAACTCCTGCGAACCTCGCAAAATCCGGAATTTACAGTGAAGCAGATTTAGATAGCCTACGCACCGGTATTATGTTCCCTGCGGAGAGAACAGCGGTCCTGAACACTTTAGCTAAGGGAGCCTCTGGACAAAAACTCACTGACCAAGGCATAACCATCAAACACTGGATCAATGAGAATGTCATACAAGAAGCCGTAGAGAAGGCCTGGGGTAAAGTCTATTCTAGGGCATGGGTAACCATAAGAGCAATTAAACTCATTATCGACACCATCGTCCATGGTTACGCTCTACACACAATGTATGGTTGGAGCATTTGGCTAGCAGGAGCCATATGGGATTCGGTCACCCACCTACTGATCCTCTTGGGGAAAAGAAACCAAGAAGAGAAGACCATTACCGACGCAAAAGTAGAACACGGTACGACTAATACCGACGTGACCGACGTTCAACCTACATTACCCGCAGCTACCACTCGACGAAAACCGACCTCACAGTACCAACCAATTCGGCAACCTCTACCTCACCAACGACTCAGCCAATAACCAACGCACAGATCGTTATACCAGGAGTATACCCGATACTCCGGCAACCCTAGAACTCACGACACAGCCCCCTTCCCTCTCTCTAGCGCGGGTAGACCCGCCATGAACAAAAACTAGGACAACCGCACTCCAAATGCGAAAGCGCAAACAAAGTAACAATAATAAAACCTACACCGACAGACATAGGGAAGGGGCCAGGCCGAGAAAATAAAGACACAAAAACACTGAATTAATTGAACCCAGAAAAAACAAATTTGTTTTTTGTTTATTTTTTTTTAAAGCAAAACCCACACACTTACAGTTGTAACACACAATATTTTCCGTAATCTTGTTTAAAAAAAAAAAGGAGAAGAATTTTTTTTCACTTCTTATCTATACTAATATTATAAAGCTGAAGAGTTTGTTTGTTTGTTTGTTTGTTTGTTTGTTTGTTTGTTTGTTTGAACGCGCTAATCTCTGGAACTACTGGTTCGAATTGAAAAATTCTTTTTGTGTTGGATAGACCATTTATCGAGGAAGGCTTTAGGCTATATAACATCACGCTGCGACTAATAGAAGCGAAGAAACAACGGAAAATGTGGAAAAAACGGGGATAATTATTCATTTTTGAGGGCTTCCGTTGCGTGCGCTGCGAAAACGGTTCAAGATACCAAAAAAATATGTATGAAAGAATTATTCCTCTTAAAATGATCTAAAAAAATGTCCGAGACAGTATATGTCTATCTTTTTCTATCTACGGGAACTATGTGGGAAGAACCAAAAATCTGCCGGAAGTCACTATTCCACGCGGACGAAGTCGCGGGCAAAAGCTAGTCAAATATACGCGCAACAATTACTCGTCGGTGATAGCGTCGTTCGCGCCTTACACGCTGCCAATCCACGAACCTTTGAGCCCCGCACTGCACATAAAAAGAGCAAATTAACTAAATTACACAAAAACAAAAGGGAAATTATACAAGAAAAATAAAAACTTACCGAACAGATAACGGCCGAACCACCGGATGAACGCCGAGAAACTTTTTTCGGCAACGACATTCCCAGACTAAGTTTTTATTTCCGTACGAGTAAGTGATCGGTACAACGCCTTAAAGTCAAATGAGACGAAACACCCTATTGAACAGTCCTACACCACACATTCCCAAATCTGGCCCTTTCTTTATCCCCGGCTAGGCCTGACTAACAGTATAACCATTCACGACAAGACAAAGGCAAGACTCTCGACAGAGCGCAGCCCCAATCACCACAAAAAACCTTCGGTTGCCAAAGTTCTCAGAAAATTCAAAACTTCTTATTTCAATAGAAGATGACCAATTTACAGCGAATAATATAGGGTCATACGACCTTTGCTCGCGCAGCAACTCTTTATATGCATACTTAAAATATTATTAAATTCTCTATAACAATACCTAGACGACTAAGAACTACGCTAAGATATATCCTTCAGTTTTTATCACGTTATTGTACACCAGCACGCTGCATTGCCTTTCGTTTCAAATTGAGCGGGTCGCTCAATCTTTTAGGTTGGGAGGTGTTACGTCCCAGCATGGGCGACCCTCACCTCCAATCAATAAATTAGAATACTACCTTACCTACTACTAAACCAATGCAGCCTGCCAGTAAAATTCAAACAGTAGAACACCTATAAAACATTTCTCGAACATTCAAAATCCCGAAATCCAATCTATTTACAGAAACAACCACGCGGAGCAACAGGAAACGCTCCTTATCCTCACCAACAGTATTTTAATGAATAATCATTCCTCTTATATACAACCACCAATAATAAACTTTAGTAATAGCAAAACTACTTATTCTTAAACGAAAAGCGGACCACACGCGAATTAATAAATACCCAGATTTATAATCTTTTTTTTTTTATTTTTTTTTTAATTGCACACCCTTTCGGGTTTTTACAATCTACCGTAACCATTCTCTCTTTCTCTCTCTCTCTCTCTCTCTCTCTCTCTCTCTCTCTCTCTCTCTCTCTCTCTCTCTCTCTCTCTCTCTCTCTCTCTCTCTCTCTCTCTCTCTCTCTCTCTCTCTCTCTCTCTCTCTCTCTCTCTCTCTCTCTCTCTCTCTCTCTCTCTCTCTGTATATCTCTGACATCTTCTTTTGCCCTCCTCTTGCTGTCCCGGCTGCAGCCGCTTCGCATTCTCCCTACTCTCCCTGTATCGCATTCGCCATGGACGGAGGGAAACTACAGAAAACCTCCGCCGATACAGGTCGGTACGTACCTAGTCTCCCCCAGCGTCAATGTGAGTAAACTCAAGCACGTCTACCAGAGTCGCCTAGGGCCGGCACCTCCTCACCTGTGATACTATGGGCTCCCCGTGCCCGACCAAGGCGTCACCATCCGCGCGATGAGAACCGCCTTGCCGGAGTACCAAAGCCGAGCACCGATCCCCTACTCATCACAGTGAGGTTTATTGTTGGGCATTTGTTTTGGTGGAATCCGAACCGCCAGGATTGCAGAAAAAACACGTAGAAAATTTTGTTTCCATTGGTGTCGGCTGTGGGAATCGAACCCGGGTCCGCTGCGTACGAACCCGAAGCTCTATCCATTGAGCCACTGCACTCCTTCCCTAGATCTATAATCTTTTATTCGTATTTCATTCCGACAAACGTCTTGTGCGACACCGCCGCTCGATAACCTAAGTATAAACAAACTCTGTACCGCTCTCCGAAATTATAATTTGAAACCTTACTTCCTTTCCCACGAAGCGACTATCTCGAGTCACCTCCGCGTGATCGAGATAATCCCCTCCGCCAAATAAAACAAAAGCTCATGCAAATCCGACCAATCAAAAGTCGACCAGCCTTTTTGTAATCTGCCTCTGCGAGGCAGAACGGTCAACGCTCTGAAAAAACTTAGATCAGATCATACTCCGCACTCATAGAGTCCACATCTAAAAAACTCTAACTCTGTAAAAGAATCGAAACAACTTCAAACTTGAACAGATTCTAAACGAACAAGAATCATTTGAAAAATCGTTATAAGTTCAACTTGTAATTTCAAAGTGCAATTTCAAACTTGAATAAAATACAGTTGTTTTGTTAGTGTACGTGAGCTGTTGGTGTTGCAATCAATATTTTTTCCGACAAATTCGTCCGCACGAATCAATAGTGAGGACTCTGGGGAAATACCAATCAACAACAAGAATGTCTCCGAAGAGGAATCATCCTCGACGATTAATCCTAAATCGTTGAGTTAGTATATCGAGCACAATAAGTAAGTCCCAGGCGACGAGCTCACGTCCAGCCGAATAGCGCAATCTAATTCAAATATCGCGCGCACATCGCATTGTCGACGGAGCTTCAAAATCTCTCCACGGGACGTAACACTCGGGCCACCGATGTGTCTTCTTCTGTGAAGGTGGTGGTACGTAGGTTGGATTGTGATAGAGATTACAATGCGTTTTCGACAATTGTTTCTGTCTGAAAGACCGATAACAGTGATCGCACTGATATGCAAAGCAAATAAACTTTTTTTTTGACAAAAATAGCACCCGATAAAGGCGAGTGCCATCAGACGCGGAACAGCCTCCCGATCATAACTGACCACTTTTCGACTCCTGATTCCCATTTTATTGTTTGTTATTAACAAATTAGTGAAATAAAACACATTTTTTTCGTGTTTTGCTTATAAAACACAAAATAATGAAGGAATCTGTTTGGTCCCGATGGACGAATTATAGGTAATTGAAATACGCATGAAATGAGCGCTGAAAGAAGCCGATCGGTCAATAATTAAGTGAGATACACTAACAGAACCGAGAAAAAAAACGTTTTTTTCAAAAATGTATAACTCCGCCATTTTTTAAGTTGTAGGCTACAATATTTTTGAAAAAAGCGTTTTTTTTCTCGGTTCTGTCAGTGTATTTCCCTTAATTATTGACCGACCGGCTTCTTTCACTGCTCATTTAATACGTATTTCAATTACCTACAATTCGTCCATTGGGACCAAACAGATTCCTTCATTATTTTGTGTTTTATAAGCAAAAAACAAAAAAAGTGTGGTTTTTTTCCACTAATTTGTTAATAACAAAAAATAAAATGGGAATCAGGAGTCGAAAAGTGGTCAGTTATGATCGGGAGGCTGTTCCGCGTCTGATGGCACTCGCCGTTATCGGGTGCTATTTTTGTCAAAAAAAAAGTTTATTTGCTTGGCCTAATCATGGATATAGGAATATAGGGATGGAGCACGAGTTCACGGGGGCGAAGCCATTGCGGGGCGAAGGGACGAGGTATTATGTGCCTGAATCTGATTGGTTGTAATGGTGCGCAAGTGCAGTGAGACCAAGTGGGACTAAGCTTGTACATATCATATGTACATCGCTAGTACATCGTCATATTTATCCTTTTCTTTTCAAAATAATTTTTATCAAACGGGGAAAAAAATCAAAATGATGCAGTGTTGTGTGCCAAATTCTAAAAATCGCTCCGATTACCAAAATTGGAAACAGATAAGTACTGTAGATAAAAATCGGAAAATCATTATTCAAAGGTCAGTAATGATTTATATGTATATCTATTCTGTTTTATGGTTTTACTTTTATAACAATGCGAAATAAATTGTATTGCTTTGTAATATACACTTGTATTATCGTAATTATAACTTCTATATTATTATATGTAATCCGTTTGTTTTTAATTAATGCTGCATACTTTATGAGTCATTTTTGTATAAACTTTTTTCTTGTAAACTTTAAATAAATATCATTCATATAAATTCTTTTACATTAAGTCTCTATTTTTTATTCTATTATGATTTTGTATTATTGTTTTTATAATTATGGTTTTTTACCCGCACACACAAAGAGAGAGATGTGATTTTACAATTAATTTACGTTTTTACTATTTGGCATGACACATGAAGTAAATAGACGATTACAAAGAAGTATAATTAAATATTGTATTTTATATCAATGTAATATTTTTTATATTCCATATATTTTACAGTACAAACTAGAATCATTAGTATCAGTAGTACTTATTTTACAATTATCTATACATTTTCAATTTTGTATTTTAACCTACAAATACATTGCGCGTCCTCTTATGCGAAGATATGGGATTGAAGGTGATGAACGGGATAACTGGGGGGGGGGGGGGGGGGGGGGGGGGGGGGGGGGGTCAGAAAAGGGTGGAAGGGAAGGAAAGGGGAAAATGGGTGAAGACGAAATAGGGAAAAGGGAATTTTATGAGGAATTCAGGAAGAAGGAGGTGGAAAAAGGATAAGTTTGCATAAGTTTGTAAAAAAACTTATGTAAAAAGTTATACAAATAAAACTGGCTTATATATACATTGCGAGTCTTACAAATATAAATGTTTGTATTTCATTATATATATATATATATATATATATATATATATATATATATATATATATATATATATATATATATATATATATATATATATATATATATACAATAACAATATATAATACTTTTACCATTAACTTTTTCACAACCGAATATAGTTATGTACTGAGCATGCGCACAATCGTAACCAATGAAATTTAGGCACATAAACCCCTCCGTATTTCGGCTTCACTCCCCTCATCTACCTTTCGGGCTTATACTCTATCCCTATATTCCTATATCCATGGTTTCAATTGGTATATTCATGACTACCTAACAATTAAGCATCATTTGAGGATCTTGAAAAGATAAATAAAAGAAAAAAGGCCCGGTTCCACAACTCGGGGTTATACGCGAGATTTGTTAACCGAGCGTTAAATCTAACCGCTACTTTAACGAGCGGCTTATCGTACTTGCGTTCCACAATCCACTTTTAACCGAGGTTTCCAAAAACCTATAGCCCGTTACAGATAACTCCAACCGCGCGTTTATTTCTTTTCAAATGTCCTCTGTGATTGGCTTTCTGGAATGGGGTAGTGAAAGGGATGTTATTATGCATATATAACTCTACAAACAAAGGCCAAAGATATTTATGTATAAAAATGGCTTCGAAACGGGGTGCTAATTTTTCCACGGTGGAAAAAGAAATATTAATTAATGTTCGGTCGAACAAATAGATCAAATTGCCCAGGCATGAAAGGTTGGTACCAGTTACCAACGATTGCACGCAAGTGTGTATAAACATCTGCGTCGCGGGGCCGATCGGCTTCGTTTAATGTTTGAAACGAGCGGTAGTGAAAAAAAATAAGAGATAGGCGTTGATCTTCATGCGTTGCCGTAGATACGAAAAAAAAGGATAGAGTAATTAGAGTCATTACAAGAAAAAGAAAGAGACACTCTGAGGAAGTCCGTCGTGCTGAACAGGATACGAATTGACTGCACGCTGATGAACCGAAGATTAACCGTAAGTACATTGAAATTAAGGCGATACATTCCGCCAGGTACGACAACACGGTCGATCATACTTACAAACAAGCGCAATGCTTGATAATAAGTCACAGGACTATTTATTCACCACAAGCGCAATGCTTCTGAAGTCGCCAGCGACTGTTACACAATTTCAATATTGCAGAATAATATTACGTGTATGAAGTTAGATTAATTTACCCGTTTCAATCGTGGATTTCATTTCACAAGTTTTATAACAGAAAATACATTAGATAAAGAAAATTGTACTTATTGTAAATCAATCTTGCGAGGGGTTTTTTCTCCGAGGTCCACACTTCGGAGATTTTCCTCTCTGAGCCATAATTAAACGAAAATGTATGGCTGCCGTATGTAGCCGGTGTTTGATTTATTTGATATCCAACCTTTTAGAAAGTATTTGTAACCTTTGGGATCATCATTAAATCTGTCAACATTTACTTGATAAAAAATACACGGCCTCTTTTTCATTAAAGAGGACGTGCCTCACGAAACAATTAATTTGGTGACAGCGTATAAGGATATCATCGAAAATAAAAAAACTTATAGTGTCAGTGTGAAACAAAAAGAAGAGTGCTGGAATCAAATCTGCAATGACTTGAATTGCAACAGCATTTCAAACCACCGGTCAATCAACTCTCTCAAGTCTTGTTGGGAAAATCTTTAAAAAAAGACGAGGAAGTACCATAGTATAACGAGTATGGGCACTCTTTGTCGGCACTTTGATCTTTTTGTCGTCAATTTTCCGCCATGTTTTTGGTCTAACCTCCAGTGACGGATCATTTGTTCTAGGAACCCGCGGTATATTACTATCTCACCAGGGACGTATATAAATTTTATAAATTGAAAAAGGAATTTTATTAATTTAAAAATTATCTAAAAAATAAAACAAATAAAAGCTTTTTTTTGTCAATAAATTAAAATTATTAGAGATAGATTTATTAGAGATAAAATATATTAGATAAAATTGATAAAAAGATGAAAATATATATAAACTAATTTATACAGATTAGAATAACCGATTGTATACACAAATAAGAAAATAAAAAAGTGAAATGGTTTGCATATTTTATTATTTGAAAACTAATTGTTATTTATGTCTATCATTACTATTATAAATCATTACATAAATATAGGAGTTCGGTAATCATAAGTAAGGTAAAAATATATGATTACATCAATCATTTATTAATTACATAATGACATACAAACATCTATTACAAAATTACATTAATTATACAATTAGTGAATAAAGCCATACATATCATAGAAATATACAGCCAATTATTCCAATTGCATACATTCGATCTCCAAAATGATGACGGCAAACTCTGTTGGTTGCGTATAAATTTTCTGCTGTTTTCAATATTAAATCGGGGTGATTGTAAAATATTATCCACTTCCTTGCCCTAAAATTATTACAAATTATTTTTTAGTATAACATTCATCGAAAAAATTCTTCCTCTCAGTCTACCTTTCATTATCTTTAGGAAAGCGAAAAAAAGAACACTCTGAATTTGCAATCGTATTTCTGCAATTTTTAACGCTGCACTTTTTGTACCCTTTGATTTTATGCATTTTTTTTATTATAATGTATTATTTTCCGACGTTGTTTTAAAAAATTTTAACCTCTCAACTGACTGTCACAGGCTTCACATCACCACTTATGAAACAATTTTCTGATTGGTGGCGCCCAAAAACATGGCGGATGGATGCGCAGAACGGATCGACGCGAACCTCGAAAATGCTCGGAGTGCTCATACTAGCAACGAATTCAGATACTAGCAACGAATTCAGACGAATATACTAGTTATACTATGGAAGTACTATGCTGATTTGCGCCGAGACCGTTTCGCTACAGGTAACCTCAGAACTTCAGAACAAGTGTAAAAAACTATTCAACAAAACTATTCAACAATTAATTTTTGATGAAACTTATTTGTAATCACTTATTTACGTAGAAGATTGAAGCCAATAAGTAGTCTTAACATCATGCAATTTTAATTGTTGCAAATAATTAACCTTCGTATTCGTAGTGAGATATTCTTGTAGGTGGAGGGAAATCTCAGGTATCAGAAGATCCAATGTATGCTCGTATAAAAAGCATGATTGACTTGACGGTGACAGGATTAGAAAATCCTTTTGACAGTGAGGAAATCGTCGGTACGGAAACCTCATGGATACTCAACGGAAAACCTAACGATGAAAATTCTGGAGATGAGGATAAATATCCAATCGAGGTATACAAGTTTATGTTTGTCGACGGTTTTTAAATTTTAGCAGCATAATTTGCATGTAAATATGTTATGAACAATAATTCTTTATTTATAGATACTGGATGATGCCCTGGATATCCGGATTTGATATACAATAGTGACTGGACGAAATGGAATCCCGCAATGTTACGGCACCCAAAAAGCCAATCACTGCAAACAGATCAAGAAAAAAAAGTTCAAATAAAAGAGAGAAGGGAAGAAGAAAATAAAGAAAATTCTGTCCCTTCGCCAACAAATGTTAATGTGAAGCGTGCGCATTTGATACATAAACGGAAACGCTTGCCTGAGACACAACAAAAACCGAGTGCCGCTTATCGAAATGAGCAATTTATTGAATTGGCTGAATCCAAAAAAGAGTTAGTCGAAATACTAAAAGAAGAAGAGCGTTCAAAATCGAGTTTGGAAATTGAAATTTTAAAAGTCAAATTAGAGAAAGAGCGTTGCGCGTTAGAAAAAGAACATTACGATTTGAAAGTCGCAAAAACAAAATTACTCGTATATGAGGCAATTTTGGAAAAAAAAATTGCCATATCCGGTGAACTTCGAATAATACAATAACTGCAATATTATTAATTAGTTGTATGCATTAAAACTGCGAACATAAGCGAGTACAGAGATAATATTTATTAATTGTCTGCATTAAAAATGATAAGATAAGGGATTATAAATAAATGTTAAATACAAATAATTATGCATTATTTTTGTTTGCAAATTTACCTTTTATTACATATTCACACACTTTGTTTCCTCGTTACACAAAAGCTTAATCAGAGGGTTTTCCTGATACCTTTGCTAATTCTGAACTCGATAGACCCATCAACCCCCTTTGTTGAAGTTGGCGAACTTCCTGAATCGCTCTGCGCAACTAGTGGCAGATCTGACGCTTCGATATTAGGCCCTCTTTCAAAGAAAAATGTCATGTTATATAAAATTCACGGCACCATGAAAGTTTAAGGCTCTATTTTCCAGGCAAAAGGTTTTGAAAAATTGCCAAAAAATACTTGGTCGCTGAGGCGATTTAAAAAGGTTGTAATGAAAAATATTACTTATTTAAATTTAATAATAATTTTATAATTATTATATTTTTATTGTCAATTATTTTCACGGCATTTTCATTTTAATCTCACGACAACGTTCATATAAAACTTTAATTTTTAATTTACTGGTGCCAAGTCATTTGAATTGAAATTGATGGGAACGACCCATACCCTGATAGTTAAATTACATTCGCAATTTGATTAGAGCTGGGATCTCATCGTTAGCCACTTCTTTTTCTTCTTTCGTGGACCGGAGAGAATTCCGCCTCCCTCGTCAACAGCCACAGCTCGTCTTCTACTCCCAATTCTCTCTCGATTTTATCTTATCAAGCTGAAACACGTAAACAAATGTTTCAATGCTACATATGATTAAAAACAAAAATAATATCGAGTGAGTTTTTACTAACCTTTGGAAGTAACCATTTATTAATGAATTTTGCATGAGGTTTTGTACCCTATTTCGATGTTGCCTATTTACTTCGTGTCTTATTAGTCCTTCTTCCAAAATCTGTTCCCATGGTGCGGGTAGTTGAAGTGTCGAATCGTCTGGTGGCAAAAGTTCACCAGCACGTCTGGCAATGTTGTGCAATACTGCAGTTGTTACAATCATAGCTAGTAATGTATCCATTTTTTGGAACCTGGGTCCAAGAGCTAAGACTGGAAACTTTCTCTTCCAGACTCCGAATGTTCTTTCAATAGTATTTCGAGTTCTAATGAGAGATTCGTTATACAGTTGTTCGGAGGGACTCATCGGATTATCTAATGGTGTCATTATATACGATCGCAGTTGGTATCCACTGTCGCCAAGTAATAATCCATCTCCAAATGTATTGGCTTCGAATAAGGCGCGTATTCTAGAATTATTGAATATGGTGCAATCATGAACCGATCCTGGCCAGCGCGCTACAATGTCAGAAAATTCTAAATTTGCATTGCAAACGGCTTGGACATTTATCGAAAAATACCCTTTTCGATTTCTAAAAACTTCAGCATCGTTTCCACCTGCGTATGGGATATCATTACAATAATATTTATTGAAATATGCTTTGTATTGCCATAATATTGTGATACTTACCAAGCGACTGAATTTTAATGTGAGTACAGTCCAAGCTTCCAAGTACTCTTGGAAAACGTGCAATGTTAAAGAATTTTTACTGCGTTTGCTTCATTTTACTTGCATTGTAGGAAACTTTATGTAATGTGGCCGGAGTCGAGCAATTGCAGTTGTAACTTTATGTACTATTCTATGTACACTTGTCTTGCTGACTCCACCAAAGTCCCCAGCAGAAATAAGATGACTTCCAGTCGCATAAAACTGCAGTGCTAAAAGTAGTTGGTTCATAGGAGATATGGCATGGTTTCTAAAAAAAAAAGTATAAATCTTATGTCAGATTAGGTTTGCACACGTAATATAATAATGGTAGTAACCAGAAAAGATTTTAATAATATGGACATTCATATACTAAAAAGCACTGACTGTTATCTTCGATGCTCTAGATCATGTCGTATTTGCTGCAGGACTTCAACTACATTTTCTTTCGATAAGCGAAATCGAGCACGAAAATCTATGTCATCGAACTCTTCGAAATGTTCTATTCGTCTTCTCACGACTTTTGGTCTTCGATGCACAAAAAAATTTTCGTCGTCTGAAGACGACAACACCACATCAATAATCCGTCTGTTTGCCATTCTTTTGCAACAATATTATTCAAGCGTTCACTCGAGTAATTATTAATCCACACGAAGAAAAATAGGTTGTAGCTACAATACAAATTATCATACATGAAGTTAGGTTAAGAATCCGCAAGAAGCGAGCGTGCTGTCAGTTGATACACACACATCCTATATAACCTATATAACGAAGGTTTAGCCCGTTAAACCAACGAATTCAGACGACTATTGGGATCCAACATGTGGGCGGGGTCTATTCAATATGGCGCAGAAAAGTTCCGGCGATGCATGTAAATCTGTTATGTAGCATTAGATTCCTGTCAAAATGTTGATAAATTTAGAAAATATTTGCGATTGGGCAGGTACAAATCCTGCTCAACGTAATTTTGTAGAAGGAGAACGGGTGTTAGCTGCGAATCATATATTAAAATGTGGTTTAAGCTATGAAGATGCATCGAGTGACGAGATAAGTTTCACAGCTTTGTGTTTACAAACATCTTGTATACGTGGTCCACCGCACGAAATAAATGGCAAGCTACAAAAAAACGGAAAAATAATAACGGTTAAGTGTTCGTGCAAAGCAGGGCAAAGTGAAAAGTGCAAGCACATAATTGCAACTCTCCTCTATTGCTACCGGTAAGATATAAACTAACCTCAAAATGTGACAGCTTTCAAATTTGTTACGCCAACAGCTTGAAATTTGTCTTGAACTCAAGTATACGTTTTATCCCCCCAAAAAACACAAAAAATTGCTTCAGAGTATAAATTACAAATATATTGCTTTGCGAATTGATATATTTTTTTGAAAAATCTTAAAAATTTCAAAAATGTTGTGAAACTAGAAAAAACGAGAAATAACTTATTTAAATTGTTTACAAGTCCTTTTTATTGTATTTAATGTGAATTAAAAAAACTAGAAAATATAAAAAAATAAAAAATAGTGAATGTGGAGAAGCAATTCCATAAAAATTTTACTAATTTGATTTCAGAAATGACGTAAACAAAATTGGCACTATCTCTTGCACTGACAAACCGTGCAAATGGAGAAACTTGCAAGATGCTGCACTGAAATCGTACGAGCCAGTTCCTTTAAATAAACATCAGTGCCTCCAGCCTCCAGAAAAGAAAATCCGGAGTAATGAGAGCTTGGATGAAGCCCGCAAAAAAATGATTATGGAAAATCTCCCTAACTCGGCTTATGTGCAACATAAGTAAGACCACAAGTACTTTATGAATTTTTACTAATTTCTACTGAGTGTACTGTCCAATAAATATAAACAAAGAAATATTGTTTCAGGCAAGGCCGCCATAAGCCCATTTTTCCGGTATCAAACGATGTCAAAGTTTTAACAGAAACTGAGCTCAAAAGCATCGAGTTAATCTTTGACAATCAGTCGAGTGAATTCATGGAAGTAATTAAAAAAACAACCGTACAGCTGTTGAAGGATTGCTGTCAACAAACATTGCTCGTGCTAGAAACAGATTGTCGCCAAATCTGTAGAGAGACGAAATTGTCGTACGGAAAATGGCTCGATGAACGAAAATATCGCATCACCGGCACCACTTGCTACAGTTTGTTTACTTACTCCAGCAACAAACAACCTAATTGGGATAAAAAATGCTCTATACTCTTTGAACCGAGAAATTTCAAAACCGAATACACTGAGTATGGTAAAGTCACAGAAGCCAAAGCACGTCGTCAATTTGAAACAGTGACGAATCAAGAAGTTGTGGAAATGGGACTCGTTGTTTCACAACAAAATGTTTGGTTAGCATACTCCCCTGATGGTGTAATTTTCGAAGGGGGAAAGCCAAATACATTGGTCGAAATTAAATGCCCATTTGCCGGCAAATCGGTGCCTATCGACGAGGCTATAAAATCGCAATTCGCCAAGTGTTTGTCGCAAAATGACAAAGGTGAAATGAGCTTGAAGAAAAAGCATTGTTATTATGGTCAAGTTCAATTGGGAATGGCTGTGCTGAATATTGAAAAATGTCTGTTCATTATTTATGCAGATTACGATAAGAGTTTTATTACTTTGACTGTCAATTTTGATAACATATTTACGTTAAAAATGTTGACAACGCTAAAAAAAGTCTATTTTGATATTATGGTGCACAAAATTTGTGTGAAGTCAGCTGATATCGACATCAATAATGAGAATATTGATACGAACAACAACTCCAGTGGTCGTTAACTTTTATTACACGATTAGTGAAATTATAATATGCAATGACTGAAAATTAGCTTTCTGTGATACAACAATTTAATTGTATGTGATACGACTGCCAAATTATTTGTAAGCCAAAGAAAGAAAATAAATATCGACGTTTTAAAATACTTTTATTGTTCATACATGATTTTTTCCCTGTTTACAAAATATTTATTTCATTTACAATTTTTTTGTTCGTTTACAATATCAATATGTTAGCAATTAATTGAATGAGTGTTTTCATTGGTCTTTCATGAATTTATCCTTTGCCAAGATGGGGGAACCAAGATTGATTGTGGCACATATGATTGTAAATATTTCTCCAGCGAATGGAAGGAGACTGACAGGCATTGTATCTCCTAAAATACTAAAAGTTTTTATTCTCTGATTCGATCTTTCAATATGAACTCTAGCTTTCGCAATATTGCATGTCAGTAAAGATTCAGATTTAGAAAATTGTTTTTTTTTCTTTAAAAATGGTGGTCTTATGAGCTTCCAACCACGTTCGGCACACATTTTATCAATTAAAAAACCACGATCAACCATAATGTCATCCCCTGGCTCCAACAAGTCTTTTAAATCACATTGCTCAAAAATATCGGTGTCAGAGACTCTGCCGCCATAAGGGCTTGAGATGTACGAAATATTTCCTGCGGGTGTCACTGCAGTCATAACTTTAAATGTCTCAGACTTTTTGTAATGAGAATAACAAATTACTTGACAGCAGAGCTTTGACGGTCTTTGAATAAAAATTTCTGTACAGTCGATAACTGCTCGAGTATTTTCAAATCCTTCAAAACATTGTGGCAAATTTCGCGATATTTCTTCTTTTGAAGGCCACTCTATAGCTACTTTTAAGCTCTCACTCAACAATTGGATCATTTCTAGGAAGACTCTTTGACAGTGCTGTGCTGTGTAATATTGAAATAAGCCGGCCAAAAAGCTGTATGTTATATTTTGTTTTAACTTTACATACGTCATGACCACTTTGTTTCTTAAACTCATTCTTGAATTATATTGATCTGGATGTTTTTGTAACGTTATGCCGACAAGATTGACAATACAGTCTAATATCGCATATGATTCTATTCCTGTGGCAGTGCTCAAAGCACTGTCAGTGGGAAACAAATCCAAAAAATTAGGCAAAATATCGCTCGTTTTTACTTGAACTCCAATATCTTTAGTCAACTCAGGAGTGATTGACTTGTTACAAGGCGTAAGGACATCATTAGTTAAAACACTACTGTCAATTGAGTATCCAAGCGACTGATGTAACGAATGATCAAAGGATTGCGCCGGTAACCGCTGCGCTGAGACATCTCCAGGCTCATGCAAATCACTCGTTGTCACCTCCAATTTTTCTCCCATCTCTTCTTGGAAACTGGGATCGCACTTCTTGAGTTGAATGGTCTCTTCTTGAGGTGCAATTCTATCGAGCCTCTCGACGATATTTCGTCTTAAACGTCTCTCACATCGTTGACGATCAATTTCTTTTTTTTTCGCAGATTGCATGAGACCGATGCTAGATGGCAAATTAACAGAAGGAATAGCGTTCTTCTTTAAAAAACGCTTTTTTGCGGCAACATCTGTAGGAATTAATTTTGCCATGAAAAAGTCAGTCACTTGGAGTTTCGTCATTTGTAGGTTATGTTATACTACGATTTCTTACTTACCAGGAAATAAATAATCCTTCTTTGTAAAGTGCAATGCACACACTCTCATCTGACCCGTCACTGTCTTAATTTTTAAAGCCTTTGCCCACGCTTTAAAACGGTCAATCGTTTCAACACTGTCGAAATGATTTTTAACATAAACGGAGCGCTCACCAATTTTTGGAAAGGCGTGAAAGCTCAACTCTGTGTTTTTTTTGGATGAACTTTCACACCCTTGCACAACACAGTAAAAATTCTTTTTTTCTGGTGGTGTACGTGAGGAATATTTCGCGGGGTGCATTATTGCAGCACATACAAAATGTTTGGCAATCGATACAAAATCCACAGAAAAATACGTGCAACTGACTACTATTATTCCTCCTTTTTCTGTTTCCACTCTCGGCCACCAGATGTCATGTTTCTCTATGTTGGATCCCAATAGAAGGAACTTGCTTGGTCTTAGATTGACGCCAGAAAACGATAACCCCATTGAGCTTCGCACCCCATTCACCAGCGGTGCTGACGTCGCTACAAGAATGTGTTAGGTCACAGAGCCGCGTTCACGTATACCTTACACAACTTTACGGCGTAGCTCCGCCCTCCTCTCTCGCCATTCACGGCCGAGCGAGTGCTCCTTCTCGCTTTCTCTCGTGTGAGGTATACAATGGGGTGCTCATACCGACTCTCTCTTTTCCTGTGCTGGCACGGTAGTAGCTCCTTCTCGCTTTCTCTAATGCGAGGTATACAGTGGAGTTCTCGTGCCGACTCTCTCGTTTCTCAAGCTGGCACGGTAATAGCTCCTTCTCGCTTTCTCTAATGCGAGGTATACAGTGGGGTTCTCGTGCCGACTCTCTCGTTTTCTGAGCTGCTACTGCCGAACCCCACTGATTTATATATAATATTAACCTTAAAAATGTTAATAACGTTAATAGAAGTTTAGATAATTGTAAAAAATAGATTATTCTTTGAATTTAATTTGAATTATACATACGATCCCGAGTGACGTCACAATCGACCGCTGCGACGCCAAGTGGCAATTTCTGGAGGCAAAAACTTGGCTTCAATCGCGCCATAAGCAAGTTCCTTCTATAGTCGTCTGAATTCGTTGATTTAACTGGCGAATGCCCGGCTTAACCGTGGTTTAAGAAGTTGTGGAACGCGCGTTTCTCATTAAACCCAGTTTACCAACTTAAACGAGAGTTGTGGAACCGGCCCTTAACGGGGGCACGAAATAGTTGGCGCTTTGGCCACCCAGATGTCGCAGAACAAATTCTCCAAGTTTGAACTTTTGTCGAGCGTTGCTGATCTCCCTACTCATCTCTGCTATAAGTATTATTCTTATTTCAGCAATGACCAGTCCTCGATAACGAATACTCTTAAATTCATGGCATCACCAATGCCATATTTCACGTCTTATACTGACAACACAAGCGCGCTCGTGGCTGAATTTCGAACTACAACCAACATATATCTTTTTCGTCGATTTTAGGGACCAAATTTATCGTGATTCTCCTATGCCGTGTGATCTCCTTACCCTCCTTACCTCTAGGCTCCATGACCTAACGTTTTGATTAGACTACCTAACACTACCTAACGACCAACTAACGATATAAAAAAAGTCAATTAATAAAGTGCAAGTTGTCCGGCCAACTTCACGGGGGTTTTACTCTAGGCTCCACGGTCAGCTTTATAACAGAGTTATATATACCCCATTTTCGTTTTTGAGGTTATGTTACTAATCCGCGCAGAGCAGGAGTATTGACCTATATAAAGTTAGCCATGCAACTTTAATTAAAAAATTTGGCAATAATATCATTCGATTGGTGGTCGTTTGGTGGTGATTGGTAGTCTAATTAAAATGTTTGGTGGTCAACCGTTTAATCAGAGCAATTATAAAAAAATATCAGGCCCAAAGTTAGCCCAACATTATTATTATTTTTCTTAAATAACTTTGAATGCAGCTTATTCGATGCAGAATCGTTTGGTGGTCATGAATATTGTAATTAAATCGTTTGGTGGTTTTTTGTTTAGCTAGAAAATGTAAAAAACTATAAGTGCGACTTACGATGGGGCGCGCTAGTACATGGCACGGTACTGCCGTACTGGCGCATTACAATAATTACCAGCAAAATAACATGTAACATTAATTTAAAAATTTGGGAATAATTTTATTCAATTGGTGGTCGTTTGGTGGTGATTGTTAGTTCAATTAAAACGTTTGGTGGTCGGTTATTTGATTAGAATAATTTATAAAATACATCAGGCCCAAAGTTAGCCCAACATTTGTTCTTTTTTTACAAAACATTTTGAATAGAGCTTATTCGATGCAGAATCGTTGGGTGGTCACGAATATTGTAATTAAATCATTTGGTGGTCTTTCGCTTAGCTAGAAAATGTAAGAAACTAAGTGCGACTTACGATGGGGGTGCGCCAGTATATCATACGGCACTGGCACATGCACGTAATGCTGGGTTACAATTTACAATGAGCACTAAAATAAGTTGGAATTAGTATCATTCGATTGGTGGTCGTTCGGTGGTGATTGGTAGTTTAATTAAAACGTTTGGTGGTTAATTGTTCAATTAGAATAATAAAAAACAGACATCAGTCCCAAAGTTAGCCCAACATTTTCTTTATCAGTTAGATATTTCTGGTGTTGCGAATGGGGCCCAAGTTCTAACTTGACTACTGGAGGATGGACGATAGAAAATGAATTAAAATTACTAGGTATGTAAATTGCTTTTTTTAATATAAAAAAAATGGAAAATTTTGTAAAAATAATGTATTTCAGATACGACTGTTATCAGAACTAGAACTATGCAATCAGATATAGAATATAAGAAATGTGTGATCAGATTATATTATCAACTTGACTGATTGTTAATTTCTTACATTTTCTAGCTAAACGAAAGACCACCAAATGATTTAATTACAATATTCGTGACCACCAAACGATTCTGCATCGAATAAGCTCTATTCAAAATGTTTTGTAAAAAAAGAAAAAATGTTGGGCTAACTTTGGGCCTGATGTCTTTTATAAATTATTCTAATCAAATAACCGACCACCAAACGTTTTAATTGAACTAACAATCACCACCAAACGACCACCAATTGAATAAAATTAGTCCCAAATTTTTAAATTAATGTTACATGTTATTTTGCTGGTAATTATTGTAATGCGCCAGTACGGCAGTACTGTGCCATGTATGTTACTAGCGCGCCCCATCGTAAGTCGCACTTAGTTTTTTACATTTTCTAGCTAAACAAAAAAACCACCAAACGATTTAATTACAATATTCGTGACCACCAAACGATTCTGCATCGAATAAGCTGCATTCAAAGTTATTTAAGAAAAAAAAAATAATGTTGGGCTAACTTTGGGCCTGATATTTTTTTATAATTGTTCTAATTAAACGGTTGACCACCAAACGTTTTAATTAGACTACCAATCACCACCAAACGACCACCAATCGAATGATATTATTGCCGAATTTTTTAATTAAAGTTGCATGGCTAACTTTATATAGGTGGAGTATTGCAGTACTCTTGCTACGACCATAGTATAACCAACGAATTCAGACGACTACAGAAGGAATATGCCTATCCTTAATTTGTAACGTGAAATGGTGTACCCCAACGAGCTTGTGCACCCCAATGACTGGCGTCGCTAGTGTCGCTATAAGCATGTGTTAGGTCACATGGATACGGTCTCGTATACCTCGCCAACCTCATGGCGTAGCTCCGCCTCCTTTCTCACCAATCACGTACGAGAAAGCACGTCTTGCAGTCTATCTCGCTTTTTCTAATGCGAGATATAGGTTGGGGTACACATGCCGTCTCTCTCTTTTTCTGTGCTGTTTGTCTCGCTTTTTCTAATGCGAGGTATAGGTTGGGGTACACATGCCGTCTCTCTCTTTTTCTGTGCTGTTTGTCTCGCTTTTTCTAATGCAAGGTATAGGTTGGGGTACACATGCCGTCTCTCTCTTTTTCTGTGCTGTTTATCTTGCTTTTTCTAATGCGAGGTATAGGCTGGGGTACACATGCCGTCTCTCTCTTTTTCTGTGCTGTTTGTCTCGCTTTTTCTAATGCGAGGTATAGGCTGGGGTACACATGCCGTCCCTCTCTTTTTCTGTGCTGTTTATCTCGCTTTTTCTAATGCAAGGTATAGGCTGGGGTACACGTGCCGTCTCTCTTTTTTTCTGCACTGCTATTGCCGTACCCCAATAAGTCGACATATATAATATCGACGCCCAGAATTTTCATAATTCTTTTTCGATAATATATATGAAAAATAAAATTTATCTATATGCAAAAAGCAACAAAACAATAAAAAAATTAAAGATAACAAATGCATTTCAGAGAGATTCGATCGCTCGCCTCTTAGAATTGAGAATTCAGAGACGTCAGGGCTTTTACGTTCTTGTGGCTTATCGGCGTGACGTCACGATCAACCGCCGCGACACCAAGTGGCAGTTTCTGGCGGAGAAAACTTTACTTTATAGTCGTCTGGCGGAGAAAACTTTACTTTATAGTCGTCTGAATTCGTTGGTTTTACCAACGAATTCAGACGACTATAGAAGGAATATGCCTACCCTTAATTTGAAGTAAAGTTTTCTCCGCCAGAAACTGCCACTTGGTGTCGCGGCGGTTGATCGTGACGTCACGCCGATAAGCCACAAGAACGTAAAAGCCCTGACGTCTCTGAATTCTCAATTCTAAGAGGCGAGCGATCGAATCTCTCTGAAATGCATTTGTTATCTTTAATTTTTTTATTGTTTTGTTGCTTTTTGCATATAGATAAATTTTATTTTTCATATATATTATCGAAAAAGAATTATGAAAATTCTGGGCGTCGATATTATATATGTCGACTTATTGGGGTACGGCAATAGCAGTGCAGAAAAAAAGAGAGACGGCACGTGTACCCCAGCCTATACCTTGCATTAGAAAAAGCGAGATAAACAGCACAGAAAAAGAGAGGGACGGCATGTGTACCCCAGCCTATACCTCGCATTAGAAAAAGCGAGACAAACAGCACAGAAAAAGAGAGAGACGGCATGTGTACCCCAGCCTATAC
Source organism: Netelia fuscicornis (assembly GCA_946811545.1). Lineage (NCBI taxonomy): Eukaryota > Metazoa > Arthropoda > Insecta > Hymenoptera > Ichneumonidae > Netelia > Netelia fuscicornis. The sequence goes on from OX328015.1 coordinate 26,961,472, forward strand.
CTCGCATTAGAAAAAGCAAGATAAACAGCACAGAAAAAGAGAGAGACGGCATGTGTACCCCAACCTATACCTTGCATTAGAAAAAGCGAGACAAACAGCACAGAAAAAGAGAGAGACGGCATGTGTACCCCAACCTATACCTCGCATTAGAAAAAGCGAGACAAACAGCACAGAAAAAGAGAGAGACGGCATGTGTACCCCAACCTATATCTCGCATTAGAAAAAGCGAGATAGACTGCAAGACGTGCTTTCTCGTACGTGATTGGTGAGAAAGGAGGCGGAGCTACGCCATGAGGTTGGCGAGGTATACGAGACCGTATCCATGTGACCTAACACATGCTTATAGCGACACTAGCGACGCCAGTCATTGGGGTGCACAAGCTCGTTGGGGTACACCATTTCACGTTACAAATTAAGGATAGGCATATTCCTTCTGTAGTCGTCTGAATTCGTTGGTAAAACTAGTATGGGCACTCTTTGTCGGCACTTTCATCTTTTTGTCGTCAATTTTCCGCCATGCTTTTGGTCTAACCTCCAGTGACGGATCATTTGTTCTAGGAACCCGCGGTATATTACTATCTCACCAGGGACGTATATAAATTTTATAAATTGAAAAAAGAAATTTTCTAATTTAAAAATTATCTAAAAAATAAAACAAATAAAAGCTTTTTTTTGTCAATAAATTAAAATTATTAGAGATAGATTTATTAGAGATAAAATATATTAGATAAAATTGATAAAAAGATGAAAATATATATAAACTAATTTATACAGATTAGAACTGATTGTATACATAAATAAGAAAATAATAAAGTGAAATGGTTTGCATATTTTATTATTTGAAAACTAATTGTTATTTATGTCTATCATTATTATTATAAATCATTACATAAATATAGGAGTTCGGTAATCATAAGTAAGGTAAAAATATATGATTACATCAATCATTTATTAATTACATAATGACATACAAACATCTGTTACAAAATTACGTTAATTATACAATTAGTGAATAAAGCCATACATATCATAGAAATATACAGCCAATTATTCCAATTGCATACATTCGATCTCCAAAATGATGACGGCAAACTCTGTTGGTTGCGTATAAATTTTCTGCTGTTTTCAATATTAAATCGGGGTGATTGTAAAATATTATCCACTTCCTTGCCCTAAAATTATTACAAATTATTTTTTAGTATAACATTCATCGAAAAAATTCTTCTTCTCAGTCTACCTTTCATTATCTTTAGGAAAGCGAAAAAAAGAACACTCTGAATTTGCAATCGTATTTCTGCAATATTTAACGCTACACTTTTTTTACCCTTTGATTTTATGCATTTTTTTTTATTATAATGTATTATTTTCCGACGTTGTTTTAAAAAATTTTAACTTCTCAACTGACTGTCACAGGCTTCACATCACCACTTATGAAACAATTTTCTGATTGGTGGCGCCCAAAAACATGGCGGATGGATGCGCAGAACGGATCGACGCGAACCTCGAAAATGCTCGGAGTGCCCATACTAGCAACGAATTCAGACGACTATAGAAGGAATATGCCCATGCTTTCGATTGAGGCCAGGGGGGCTATTACGGTTCTCGAAACGAGTGAAAATGACGAAAGTGCGCGGCTTACCCTATTACGGTGAATCTCACTAGGTGAAAAGACGAGATTATCCGCGTGAGTTTACTCGACACGAACTTCTGTGTCGAGAACCGCCGTGCGCATGCTCGTGAGCGTGATTTGCCTGCATTTGCGTGGAATTCCCGTCGGTTCCATCGAAAAACCCGAAAAACAAACATCACTCCATTTTTGTTGGTCGAAGTGCGATACCCGTCAATTTGTAGAATGGAGAATTTAGTGATTGTGATGTTTATGGGAAATCGTGAAAATCGAATGTTAAGAATACGGCGAACATTACGCGATGCGTCTGATCCATTTAATATAACGGAGAACGAATTTCGTCGATTTTACAGGTTAATACCTTTATGCCTATAGAGGTTATATTTATCAATAGTTTATGTTTAGAATAGAAAACAAATAAAATGGTATATACAAATTAAACTAGTATTCAATAATTTGTTTGATATTTGTAAAAGATTGAAGTGTTCATAGATGCCAATGCAGCTATAAAGACGTTTGGAGCATGTATTGGAGGTTATGTACTCCTATATGCACAAAACCTCACGTACATGATAAAATATGCACGTCTATAACGAAAATGAAAATTCGGCATACAATGAATAAAAGGTACAATTTTTTACGTTTTTAAAAGATTATCCAGGGAAGCTGTGCGAGCTTTAATTCACCAGTTACGACCACTCTTACCAAACCCAAGACGGAGTCATGGAGTTGCTGTGGAATTACAAGTATTGAAGCAAAACATCATTAAACATTATTATAGTACTATTTTTCCTCTTTGAAAAACTTGGCATTCGTGTCGAAATTTCATCTTGTTACAGGTTCTTGTTGCATTGAATTTTTTTGCATCCGGTTCATACCAAGCGCGAGTTGGATAAAATTATTTATCTTGTGTAAGTCAGCCTGCAGTCAGTAAGATACTACGCAATGTAGTAAACGCATTAAATATTGTGATGGATGAATGGATTCAATTTCCAATTGAAGATGCAGAAATTCAGCGTGTCAAGGAAATGTGAGTTTCTAATAAATGCATTCTTCTCCTAAAAGTAACAATCAGTCACAAATGCATGTAAAGATAATCAAATTGAATTATCACTGTATTAAATAATGACTTTGATAATATGAGAAATACCTTTTTGTTTCGTACTGCAGGTTCTGGGTTAATACGCAATTTCCAGGTGTAATCGGAGCGGTAGATGGGACGCATGTAGCGATTGTTCCTCCAACGACAGAGAGAGAACCCATTTATATTAATCGCAAATTATCCCATTCCTTAAATGTTCTTATTGTAAGTGTGACATGATGTATGTAACGTACATAAATCTGAATACATCAATTCAAGTTTGTGAATAAATGGTATATTGTACGAAATAATATAGTATATTATTAATTTGTAGGTTTCGGATTATGAGGGTATAGAATCTTATCTGTAAATGCTGCACATGGTGGGAGAACTCACGATTCTAGGGTTTGGCGAGCGTCCCGTATATCGAATCATCTGCAAGAGATGTACGTTGCAGGAAGAAAAAATGCATGGCTTTTAGGTAATATTGCAATTGATTAGAAGGATTTTTTTCGGTTTTGGACTGAGTATGATTATTTGTAGTACATAATAAATAACACAGTTTTTTGTTCGTAGGTGACAGTGGCTATCCGCTATTGCCATATTTGATGACGCCTAAACTTCATGTACCTGAAGGATCGCCAGCGGCGAGATATACTCAATGCCATGTCCGAGCTCGCTCTTGCGTGGAACGGTGTATAGGAGTCTTGAAAGGGAGGTGGAGATGCCTCAGAAAAGATAGAGCTCTTCATTATGCACCGGAAGTTGCAGGTATAATTGAGATATAATAAAACATTATAATCATTGTAAATATGCCACTCATATTTTTATTCTTAGCTCGCATAGTGAATGCTGTTTGTGTCTTGCACAACGTTGCTTTGAGATGGAGACTTCCCGAAACGGAGTGCTTCTATGATGAATTGGATCAAGAACCACCAGTAAATGCAAACCAGCCAGTTCAAAGTGGAAATGAAGTACGAGAACGGATCATTAACACTTATTTTTAATGGGTATGTAACCCATTAACGTAAAAATTTATATTCATATTGTGGTGACTTTTAACTTTTATTAAATATTTTTTATTTGTGAAAATAATCATTTTTAAAACTTCTGTTAAGGAGAGTATTACGAAAAAATGTCGGAAAATGTCATATCTTAATTCTTGTATTTTGTACATCTGTACAGTATTGCGGATCAGACAATACCTAACTTTAATTTTCAGATCACCCTAATGCCTGGTTTCTTCAGCTCTGGATAAGTTGTGGATAACTTTCCTTCACTTCTGAATATTTTATAACACGTCCGAAAAGGGTTAACCCTTTGAGCTCTAAGGACGCATATATGCGTCAGCCTATGCGTCTGCGGACCACATAAGCTTTAAAGTACTCAGATCTCAAAGGGTTAAAAGAGTTCAGCACCCAGTACAAAAACGAAAGTTATAATTTATTTATAATAATGATTTTAACAAAATATTTCGCAACAATTATTGCAGTTTTTTTAGACTATTAAAATAAATTATTGTACATACATACATACTCTTTTGTATTATTAAAATAAATTATTTTTTGGCAAACAAATCATTCCACTTTTTTACTATTGAAATATATCATACTAATAATAGTATGGCACCACGGTTTAAAAAATAGCACCATCATATTTTTATATATGATGGTGCTATTTTTTCAACAGCTTCTTTAATAGCTGTGAGATTACTGTTGATATTACGTAACGTGGTCAAGCACGCATTCGTTGTGTTTTCCATACGTTCAGATTGTTATTTTTTTAAATTCAAATTGTTCTGTTTTAAGAGCCAATTTTTGTTTCGCAATTTCTAATTTCGATTCTTTGATTTTTAGTTGGCTGTGCATCAACTCGACAGCAGAACTGGCATGTGTGCCCTTTTTTTTGTTCGCAGTGCTCTGGCCTGAAGAATAAAAAACAGTATTGTGAAATTATTTCTTAATTATATTAAATTACATAATATATCTATATTAAAAAAATATATGTATCATTGCCTTGTCCTGGTTGCATCAAATTATGTGCCTGCGGCGTAGCACTGGTAGAGGCGTCAGCAGTTTCATCCCATGCAAATTGTATCTCTGTTGCCGGCTCGTTATATAAATTATCAATATGTTCTTCCAGTTCCTGTAAATATTTGATATGATATCTCTGTAAAGAATATGTGTATATTCTATTCATTAACCTTCAAGCGGTCGCGCGGCATCGAATCGACCGCACCCGATACATTTGCGTACATTATATTGTAATTTCTTGTCCCATGTATTTTCCATTTCTTGTAGCCTGTTTTTTTTTGCTTATTTTTTTTCAATAAATTGTTTCCCAGCACAAAGATGATGTGTCCGATTATAAAAAATAAATGATTATTAATTAATTGCTGTTCTCAATCCCTGAAATCTCCCAGAGGTCTTTAAGGTTACGCGCGACTTCTGCCGTTGTAAATTACCGCGCGCCCGCTTGAAGGTTAATAAGAATTTAAAAAATTTACTTGTGCCTCAGAGCCCTCAGAGTAAGGATCGACCAAAATTTCCGTTCCAGAAGGTAAGAATGTTTGATTATGTGGTGAACTATGATGCTGGAAATTATATTTTAAGGTTTGTGAAAATTAAATATTCAGTACATCATATATTGAATGCAGCGCATACCCTTTTGTACGATGTACTTTGGTACAATGGTAGGAATTCTGCGTGTTCTCTTTTTAGTGTTCCCTGCAGCATGCTACCTCTCTGCACCCCTCGATCAAAATTACCTCCCTCAGGTATGGCTATTAAACCTGCCGATTCTGCGTCGATTGTTGACAGCAAATCTTCTTCTAGGTCTGTAAGGTGGGTGACATTTGGTGGTCCACCGCCAGTACCGCTTGCATAGTGCCGATTTCGGGCACACTTCTTAAGGACGGCTGACTTCCAGTCACGCCACGTCTTGATTTATGTCTAAAATACAATTTTTCAATCATGTAAACACTGTAATTGAATAAAATATCCAAATTACTTATGTATCCTATATATACCTTTTGCCATTCTTTTGGTCCCTTCCGAGGTCCACCTCCAACACTATTTAACGATGTTGAAATCATCAACCACATATCATCCTGCATAAATAAAAATAACTATCGTTAATAATTATATTACTTGTTTATCAACTACGAGTAGAATACTGCAGTATAGGTTAAGATTTTGATGTATATTAATATTAAATTTAATGTGTGAATATAGTACTCACCAATTTCTTTTTATTACCACTATTATATCTTAATCTTCCCCGTCCAAAATCTTCATGTTCTTTCATATATTTTAATAATATCTTTTTTTTGCTCTTCAGTAACATTCATTTTACAAAATTTGTATCACGCATTACACAACGGTTAAATGTACTTTGTAAATATGGCGCCAACTTTCGTGAAAATGTGAGATCCCTATATCGGAAGTGCCTAGTTATTTCACATTTTCACTCGAGAGATCCGTAATAGGGTGAGTAAACTCACGTGAGATGAAAATGCGAGAAGTGAGTAAACTCGCTCGAGAACCGTAATAAGCCCCCTGAAACGGATCGCCCCGCTGAGCTTCACCACCCAAATGACTGGCGGCGCTGCCGTCGCTACAAGATTGTGTTAGGTCACACAGACACATTTACGTATACCTCACCCAACTTCATGGCGTAGCTCCGCCTCCTCTCTGACCAATCACGTCCGAGCATGCGCTCCTTCTCGCTTTCTCTAGTGTGAGGTATGCAGTGGGGTGGTCATGCCGACGCTCTCTTTCTCTATGCTGGCACGGTAGTAGCTCCTTCTCGCTTTGTCTAGTGCGAGGTATACAGTGGGGTGGTCATGCCGACTCCCTCTTTCTCTATGCTGGCATAGTAGTAGCTCCTTCTCGCTTTTTCTAATGCTAGGTATACAGTGGGGTGCTGGTGCCGACTCTCTCGTTTCCCGAGCTGGTACTGCCGAACCCCACTGATTCGACATATATAATATTGACCTTAAAAATGTTAATAGTATAATGCAAGTTGAGATAATTGTAAAAAATAGACTATCTGTTGAATTGAATTTGAATTATGTACTCTCGAGTGACGTCACACACGTCGACCGCCGCGACGCCAAGCGGCAGTTTCGGGCGGCAAAAACTTAGATTCAATCGGGCTATAAGCATATTCCTTCTATAGTCGTCTGAATTCGTTGATACTAGTTATACTATGCTACGGCCAACGAACTTCGTTGCTACGACCAGTGTGTCGATATGGGTCGGGTTTTTCGCGCATGCGCGGCAACAGCAGCATGAAGACAGTGCCGTGATATGTCACTAGTGTGAGATCATATTTTTCTTTTCCAGATTCTAAAGTATAATATTTTATTTATCTGCTAATAAATGATGTTTGTTATATCACATATACACATATTATACAATTTTTATTTATTTGAAAGTTATATACGTATTAAAACCTTTTTTTAATACAAACTTAGCAGAATGGTTGAATAATGAACCCGATGCCCGATACCTCTTTTCACTAGATATTGATACTTCACTGATGCTTGTTCAGTTGCGCATGCGCGAAAAACCCGACCCATATCGACACACTGGCTACGACTACATTTCATACATGGCATAGGTTATAAAGCGATTCATAGTTTCACGTGTAGGCCCGTCAAAACAACGAACGTAAAATGCATTACAAAAAAGATTTCAATGTATTCGTTGCTGGGATTTCTGGTGTCTTTAAAGGCGTTAAAATTGATCAAAAGGCATGCATAATGAAGAATATACAAATCCAGAAGTCGATAACAGAAGATCATGAAGTGACTGCTATGTCTTGGGGTGATGACGACGAGAAAGAAATTTTACTGGCCTCTGGGTCGAAAGGAGATAGAAGGTCATATAAATGAATTTGCAGTATAATATCGTTAGCTGAGTAGGATCAATCTTATTTATTTTATCTTTATTTCAGTGTTAAGATCTATGATACACAGTACGGTGCTTTCACAAGTTCATTTGTTTGCAATGTTGGCAAAGGGAATATCAAAGGTTTATCACGATATGGCAAGTAAGTAATTGGGTGCATATTGGAACTCAAGTATTCTATTTCAAATTGCAAAAGAAAAACACAAAAATGTTAGTACTCTCGACAAAAACATCTGAAAGTCTGATTTAACAGCTATTTCTAATCGTTAATAGATTTAAGCTACCAATGCTATTATGAAATCAGGTACTCTAGTATCTTCATACTTCTAATATCCGATTCAAATATTTTCCACACTAGCTATCTAAGCATCCTCAATCCAATTCAAAGGTGGATCTGATTGACATCTGGGTACCTAGATAAGCTCAATTCAATTTGAATTTGGATAGAACCTTCCTTATTTCATTAATTTATACATAAACAATTGTCATATTATTTAGCATTAAAAATAATTCTATAAAATAAAATGATCCAATGAAGTATATTGATTTCATACTATTTCTTGCCTTTGGATTTTCTTATCATTTTTGTTCTGCTTTTATTATGCGCCACTTACATCTTTCACAGTACTTGCTATTGCTGCTTGTACTTTTTTATCACATTTCTTATACTTTTCATTGTTGATTGGTCGAAGATTTTTATAGGTATTATGTGATTTCTGTGTACACTATCATATTTCTATATCTTTTATGTTCATCTAACGACTTATTTAATATAACCATCATAGTACACATAGCTTGCAGTGTACTGGGATTTTTCATGTAGACATAGCAATGATATTTTGACCAGATCTGGATGATCACATAACCTTGGTATTCAAATATTTGGGTATTTCGATAATTCGGCTTAATTGAATGGCTCTATTGAATCGATTGCAAGATCCAGCTGATAAGCTGGATTCAACACCTGATTAGATCCTGATAAGCTGGATTCAACACCTGGTTAGATCCTATTCATTGGATTAATAGTTTGCTAATTTCCATTTTTTTTTTCCAGTGCTGTCATAACTGCAGTTGAATCTGGTCATATAAAGCTATGGAGATTCGATGAAAATGATCAAGCATTGATAGAAGCTGGTGAACATTTGGAAAGAATGACACATTGTAGTGTAAACAAAAATATAATAGCCACAGGAGGCAAAGACCACAAACTTCAACTCTTTGACTTGGAGAAGCAGACGAAAGTTTTCATGGAAAAGAATGTTCGTCACGATTGGCTCGAGCTCCAAGTACCGCTATGGATTTCAGATATAGGATTTCTTCCAAACAGCTTGCATGTCGTCACATGTAGCAAGTTTGGTCATGTGCGTGTACACCCTCAACAATTCTTCTATTAATATATTTTCACATCTGCAATGCTCGAATTGTTTAATAGTGAGGTATATCAGGTGAATCGTAAAATTAGTAACATTTCTGAAAAGAATCTTCGGAATACTTCAATGATCGTATACCTAGACTGCCGGACATCTACTTGATGTATACACAGTTAATAACAATCAATTTTTACATGATATTAACGAGATGTGACGTGCGCCCTATAATGTCCTTGTTTGCTTGCTCCTTCATCGCCATGACAAAATATGTCTCAGAGTTTTAGAAACTCAGTCATTCTCACATGGCCTGACAATTGCATACTGTTTCAGATTCGTCTGTACGATCCTGCTGCTCAAAAAAGGCCCGTTCTAAATCTTGAAATAAAAGATGAAGCTCTAACTACACTCGCTATAACTCCACAGGAGAGGTAAAAGACATTGGCGGACACTTGACAAAATGGCAGTTGGTTGTAATGATTACAACACGTCTATAACTGATAATAACTATTTGGCTTAGGCATATTGTTATTGGGTCCGGTAAAGGGATCATGAAGCTCATTGATTTACGACAACCAGGAAGAATATTAAATACTTACAAAGATTTCGTAGGAAGTATAACGGCTGTTGCTTGTCCTAAGTCCAATCCGTACATCGTGAGTGTCGGCCTCGATAGGTATTTGCGCATACATCACATGAACACCAAAGAACTTTTGAAGAAGGTAGATTTAATTTTATTGCTTTTATTGAGATGGTCCAATTTCGTTCATATAAAAAAAGTATTCGTCGTTATAAAAAAAAAAAATGTTAATTGTTCCACATTTATCAGATATATCTCACATCTCGTCCGAGTTGTATGGTCCTCCGTTCCGATTTTTCCTTGGAGACTGTGGACGAAGTAGAAGGTGAACCGAAAGAACGAGTTAATAAACGTTCGCTAGCTAAGACGGACAAGAATGATGAACTTCACATAAACGACGTTCAGTTAGACAGTGAGGCGGAATATGATGAAATATTTGAAAATATGGCAGTGATAAGAAACGAAGGGAATGAGGCTAATTTGGGAGTGAATAAAACGAAAACTGTGAAACTTAGAAGTATACGGGTAAGTCTAAACCTACACGTGAATTCGTCTTTTTGAAACATTAGACAAACGTGCTGTTTTAATTTTTCTCACATTTAGTTCATGTGTTATAAATAAATATTTTTCTCATTTATATCTACGTATATCAATCAATGTTATAGACACCGAACATTTCCGGAACGGACGGCCGCAAGCGGTCGAAAAAAAGCCGAGATTCCACCGGCAAAACCGCATGATGTCAGTAAGTTTAATGCAGAAAAAATGTACATACGATATATGTATGACTTCATGGAACCTGTTGCGGCACTCTTCCATCAGGAAGGTCGTCCGTTTGTTGCCATGTTTTGAACATTGTGAAATGAATATATACTTATATCGAATGACAATTCCGACTTTCATCGAAGCGCGTATGTTAATATTATGTACCTCTTAAGATCAAGGACACTTTGTAATTTACAAAAATTCTCCAATTTTGCGTGTTGAATAAATATGTGCGAGTAGGACACCGTAAATCTGACGATTTTCCACATATTTTTCGTCGTGTTTGATACAATCGCATGACAATTATCAATCTGCGAATGATGTTAATATCGCAAAAGGTGAATAGTCAATTATTCGACCAGATTTTCGAAATCAAACCGAAAGCGCGTTTTAAGAAGTACGAATGAGATAGTACAATAAATATCCGAGGGTTGACGATCTTCAGGCTTGAACAATTCGAGATGCTCTCGTAATATAACATTAATAACAATTTTCGACCTAAAATACAAAAAGTTGTATCTTGATCAAAATTAAAAACATGGTGCTAAAATGTTTTTACGCAAATTAAGGAATTTTACGTTATTCAACAAAATAGAACTTGCATAAAAAATATCTACCGTTACCACCATTCAAAGTTCTCTGAAATATTTTAAACTGCAGTAATATCTTAATAAGGTCGCTAATCTTCTTTTTTCGTATATATAAAAATGGAAGAATGTTTGTTTATTTGTCTGTCACGAGTAATCTCCTATACCATTCGTCCGATTGCGATGAAAATTTGGTGAATTGTAGTCCGCACTCTCGAGAAGGTTTCTGCGTTATTAGAATAATTTTAATTGCTAAAATAAACGCGTACGGGGCAAAACAATATTAACGTTTATGTATACCTGTATATAGAGATTATTTGACAGCTGTCAAAGTATGCTACCAAAATGACGTGCGAAATAAAAGACACGCATTTGTTTTAACGACTCGATCGACTCGATATTACACATATCGATTGCATAATTCATTTGACAGCGAATGTCAAATTAAGGAGGTTTATCTGGTATCGAGTAAGTCAAAAGAAAAATTTGTGTGACAAGCGTAGTCAATTCAGCATGTTTGACGGTGCTGCGAATGCTTAACCTCGTAAAAATTACTATTATTCGAGACAAATTAATTTATTATGCTCTACAAATGTTCCTTAGATATTGCTTTATTAATTCTGCAATTTTGGTCAACAACTGTTTGTCAATGGTTGTAAATTTAATGTTCGTAGACGGAAAAACCACTGAAATCCATAAAGGTACGTGTTAATTTAGGAAAAATATGTTTTTATTTATGTCCAGCGAACAAGGTATCCTCGAGTCTTCAAAATTGAAGAACATGACTTTATAGATACTGATAACTATATTCTGATTTTTTAATCTATATATGTTTTTTAATTCGCTTACCAGATAAATTTCCTTAATCGTGACATTAAATCGGGAAACGATTGGAAGATATACATGTCAGTCACAAATGAAAAATACATTACGTGTTTCAGAAACGGACGAACAACGAGAAGCGAGTCATGAAACAGTTAGAGTACGTACGACGACGTACAAACTTTCTTAAAATAACAGCAATAACAGACGAATTAATTAACAAAGTTTTTGAAAATATTGCACATAACTACAAAACACATATGTGGTTAAGGGAACGTGCTAAATATATTGGTGTTTTTGCTGCTAATAAGCAGCACAAACACCAATGTCAAGTATATAAATTTGACGATTCAAAAGAGAATATCATGAGAAACTAAAACGTACAAGTCGATTGTTGCTTTTATTAATCAAGAATAAGTTGTTAATTATCCAACTGAATTTCTGAATTCGTTTCATTTACCAGGCATAGCACCGCACGTTGTAACATTGAAAATGGGCGTGCCTATCATACTTTTATGAAACATCAATCCACCACGACTTTGCAACGGTACTGGGCTTCCAGGGAAAAATGTGATGAACAATATCAGCGAAACTACAATGTAAAATAGAAAATTTGAAGGACAAGACGATGTACTGTTGTGACGTATCCCAATCATACCAAAATATATGCCATTCGATTTCAAACGTTTGCAAGTTCCAGTGCGACTCGCATTTGCAATGTCCATTAACGAAGTACCGGGACAATCGCTAAAAATGTGTATAGTATAGATTATATTTGGAAAGTCTATACTCCGCATATGGACAAAAAAACAAAAAATATTGTGTGTCAAATAAATTATGACACCAAAACGGCGTTGCAAAGCATGCCGGGTACCGCTAGTATGTAATAAAATCTTATGAATTATAGATTTGCAAATTGTTTACCGATCTTTTGCTGTCGCTCATAAAGCTTCCTCCATAAGCGAGCCAAAGATTATGAAGAAACATTTTTTCATCAAGAATGTCATCTCCCAAAGCGATTTTTTTGTTGATCATTTAGATTTTGCATTAAGGAGAAAAGTACAAAAATATAGGGTTTTTTTTGGAATTTTTTTTTTTTTTTTTTTCGGGGCGATTACAATATTTAGTATTTATGAAACTTCGACAAGATTTTATTATCATATTTCACTTCCTCAAATAATTTTGTATTTAAATAATAATAAAAAAAAAAGAGAGACTGGCGGACTTATCCAGCATTATTGCAGACGCGACTTTTGAAGTGGCGGGGGCTCGACTTTTTTGCGTCATCTAAAACAGAAAAACATTAGAGGTTTTAATTAATAACATAGTTCCACTCTATATGAACTTAAACAAAATTGTAAATATGGCTTTAAAAAAAAATCAATATTTTGCACCTTTCTTGTTATATTAATATAAAAAAAGTAACTTCTTTAACTGATAACTTGAAATTTATAAGTTCATATCGAAAACAATATTATAATCTATGTTCACGCAGAATTTCAGGATGACCGGTCAAATAAATACCCTTTAAGTGAGACTCCCCGCCAATTTGAAGAAAGCAGGTTTTGAGAAAAACCCGTTTCAAATTTGTACATATGAAAACTATTGATTTTAGTGACTCACCGATTAAGCTGCAACCCCAGGCGCATACAACACTTCTTCTGCTTCTTCAAAAAAGTGATTTTGCTAGAACAATTACCTGTTCTGGCTAAACGAACCTCCTTGCTCTCAAATGAGCTCCGTCGGTTCTGCCGATGTGCGGTGACGGTCCCTTTCTTCCGTAAATATCCGACACCTTATTTCCACTTGGATGTTGAGCGCATTCATCACCACTTTTAATATTGAACGGAATCCCTCATTGAATAGTCCAGCTGTAAGGAATGCAGCTATTTCAACAATTTTCAGCCCGGAATACAAATGGCACGGGGCCATAAGCCAAACTTTCATTTGCATTCTGGGTATGGACACCCAAACATCTTTGAAGTAAATCTTGTCGGGACAAATCTTGGTAAGTAGGACCCTCCCGTGGAATTAGTTTCTGCTTCCTGCGAGAGCGAGCTGCGGGCGCGCGTAAGACCCGCTCTGACACAAGTTATGCTCACAGGCAGCAACTTTTATATGGCTTCGAACTTCGCTTTCAAACTTTGACACAATATTCTTAAAGATATAAATTAATGTTTTATGCAACGAAAAAAAGTCAATTTTTGAAAGTTTTACTTGGTTTTCCCCTCTTAACACGTTGAATGCCACGCCAGTTTGACAGAGATTGCCCGTGACGCCATGATGAATGTTTTATTATGTAGATGTGCCGGTCACCGATGGCGCCACCACCAAGTTGAGTGCCGGTCACCGGTGACCCCCGTGGCATTCAACTTATTAAGGATGTTCCCTATGTCGGCAAATATCTGTTGGTATTCGCCGAAAGTATATGAAAATAGATTCTCGGACATAATAAGTAGTAAAACACGCGTTATAATAATGGACCCGTGTTAAAAGTTAAATTAAATTTGCCCCGTAGCAGCTAATGGCCGTTTTATTGATAAATTCCAGAGAGAGATATGGGAAGGGGGGAGAGGGAGAATTATAAGAAAATAAAAAAAAACAAATGGAACGTAAGATGTATGATAATGCATAAGGTAATCCAATATTTAATTAGCAAGTAATCAAATTGCCGAATCCTGCATAACATCGTAATTCTCGAAATACTTAGCCACGACGTTATGCAATATTTCAACAACCTAATGTAAAATATTGTGCTGCACGACTAGTGGTAGCTTCATGTTTTATTTAACAGGGGACAACCTTAAATATTTATGTCGCTCGCTCGTGCACTTTGACGAGACACTCGAGTGGTGGGCTAAAAAAAGATTCGCTTAAAGTGTTAATTGGGCTTAGGCGTTCTTTTTTGCTTTTGCTCGCTCTCTCTCTCTCTCTCTCTCTCTCTTTCTCTCTCTCTGCAGACGGTCTCTACGTACAACATTTCTATGCGATAGTATAACTACACATTCTATGAACTTAAGTAATTTAGCTTAGTACAAATTAGTTGAATAAAGAAGGCATGATCATACGGGGCACAGGCTAAATATCAATTTATGCTGTATTCATAATAATTTAAGTCCATCTTTTTCTTGTATTAAGAGCGGTTCAATTACAGGAATCTGACGTTTTCTCTCTTTCGATCAGTCGCGCCAAGTACTAGAAATTCTATAGCCGTTTGTTTATTATTTGTTCACACTTGAATATTTCCTCGCATAGGCCTTTAATGTAAACTTCGCCCATACACAATATACAATTTCACGCATCATTCGTAAATCTTATACGCATTCCTCTATACAACTTTTGTTTCCAAATAGGCGCACATTGAAAGAAGACAAGGCAACAGAATATTAATCGCACTGTTGAATTTAATTCGTAGCATTAAATGAGTTACGATTCCTTCATTTGCGTTTTCGCGGCGCGCTAAAACGTCCGGATTAATATTATCATTGTTATATAAATCCTTTCCTTTCGTCAAATTATAGTCCTTCGACTCGGAAAAGCAGCCAATCTTAAGTTTGTCTGTCTACTCACAATCCACACTAGTTTAACATCGCAAATATCCATTTACATAAGATATTTCCACGTTTGATCTTACTATTGCTGTTTCGTTTTCTTTTTTTTACATAGCATTTCGATCGACGTTTGAGAACATCCATCAGATAATATAAGGCAGTCTCACCTCTTTTTCATGGAGTATCACGCGTCATTGTCACATCTGAAACCCCGTACGAGTTTGTTTTCTTTTTTTTTCATTATTAAAAAAAATCTGTTATGGAACATAAAAGAGAATTATCTATCAATTCTTCCGCAAGCAATGTGCAAACTTACAAGTCGTTTAACGGGAAGCAAATTGCCGCACGTGTTAAATTCTTTTATTTATTATTTTCTTTATCTACAATGCGAAACAGAAACATTGCCGTCGCTTGGAACTATTGATTAGCAATCAATAAATGATACCAAAAAGTAATCGATTGAACCTGGGGTACATATGGCAAGTAGAACGCGATCAAACTGTACAATATCTCGAGAGAGAGAATCGTGCCCCGTTAAAATATTTATAATTCACGATCTTGATCGTTTATCATCTTTTTTTTTTTGTACTACACTGCGTTTACAGACTGCTGGCATTACTCTAGCAAGACGAGCCTCGACGAGGCCATCTTTCTCGCAAATGGCGACATTCGTTTCAAGAAAAGACTCTTGTTAAAAAAAAAAAAAAGAAAATACTATACTTAGAAAGGCAGGACTCGCGAAGCGATCACATCCTGTATGTTAAAAAAAAATATTGGGTTTTCGGCGATACAATAATGATTTTTTCGTACCCGTACTGCCAGTTCAATGGCTGTACAATATGTGGCAACCGAAGTAGCATCGATCCTAGCTCAATTTCTGAATACTTGTACTCAATGGCACAACTATCGTGCTACGAAAATTTTCATTCTCCACCGGATACCGTGACTTCTCGCCAAGTTGCCTCCGATGGTTGATTGACAATTGTCGTTTGAGGCTCGGATATATCCGATGCAGCTGGACT
The DNA here is from genome assembly GCA_946811545.1 of Netelia fuscicornis. Classification (NCBI taxonomy): domain Eukaryota; kingdom Metazoa; phylum Arthropoda; class Insecta; order Hymenoptera; family Ichneumonidae; genus Netelia; species Netelia fuscicornis. The sequence continues at coordinate 26,977,787 of OX328015.1, forward strand.
CAGTGGCGGACTAGGAGTCGTTGGAACTTCCACCGATTGATTTGCCTCTGTAGCATCTTGCTCGACTTCCTGCTCATCCTCGTCGAGGGAAGCTTCCGACTGGGCAGAACTCGGTGCCTTCGACGGTATTGAGTCCTGAGCTCTCAAGGATATAGAACTACCTTTGTTGCTACTGCCCTCTTCGCCTGAAAAAAGTGGTATCGATGACAGTTATTCGCGCTACTATCCTTTCGTTAGTACAAAGCGTTTGATTGATCGAGCGAGCGAGCGAACGTGCGAGACCTTGCTTTAACTCGACCGTACGAGATTTCGTTCTGTCCGGTTGTTTCAGTTCTGCCCAACGCGTGGACTGAAGTACTCTAACACTGAATTTGAACAGCCGTCTGAAGCCAAATTACATTGGACCATAGTAATACAAAGTGACGAATTTGATATAGCAAAAAAGCAAAGAAAAATAATCAGATTTTGAAAACGTATCATTTTGGATCTCATTTTACGTCACTAATCTTAAAATCAATCTAAAAAATTCATAGTTTAAAAAATAATGTCAACTTCGTCAACAAAAAATGATTCGATTTGGCTGAAAACTGATTCCTTAGGCTTATCGAAGTTTAGCTAGTTGGTTAACTGACTAAACTTCGATTTAACTTCAAATAGTTGAGCTCCGTTACGTTGAGCCGAAAGCAAACACTATGAGATATCATTTTTATTGAAACAATTAGTCTGTCAAAAAAAAAAAAAAAAGAAAAACAAAAAAAAACGACGCAAACAGCGAATTGGAAAATGCAAATAAAAAAATGTTAATATGTTACTTTGTTTTAAACCTGTATTAATAATTGAAAGAACTTGAACGTAACGAGGTCTAGTGTTCCCTAAATCCCTTATTATCAGTGTTACGGATAAAACTTAATGTTTTGAAAATTCTCAAACTTACCACAAGGCCTGAGTACGAGGTAAAATAATAGATCGGATAGAGATATAATTCCGATAACTTTATCATCTTCGTTCACCACAACTAACCTGTGGACCTAAAAATGTATTATGAAATCGTTAATTCATGCCTCGGCTGAACAAACATTCAAAACAATTTATTATATGGATAAGATAAGCTTATGTTTCGAAAAGTCCTTTGCACGTTATTATTAAGAGTCAATGTAACGGGCGATGAGCGGCTCGAGAACGCGATCCGTATTTTCTTCGGCACTCAGTAACCAATCGCGTTAAAATTTTGAGGGCATCTAGAGAATTATGGCATAAAGTGGCCCAATATTGTCTTTCAAAATTTTGGCCACGATTCTCTAGATACCCTCAAACTTTTAACGTTCAGTGCCGGAAGAAGTACGAATCACGTTTTCGAATCGTTCCGTCACCTGTAACACTGGCTCCTAATTGAAATGAGTAGAAAAAGAATTGATGGTAAAACAATGATTTAAATGTAACGATCTCACATTCCTTTCTCACCGCTATCATGTACTCCTAATCTCCTTTCCTACTAATCCCCAACTTTGCTGACTGCACAGTTCCGCGGGCCCTTATGACTCTCGCGCGCCATATCCCCTCCACTTCTAAATTCTTTCTTCGAAACCCTTTCTTATTACCTTCACATACATCAAAATCACTTTTTTCCTCCGACACTAAACCCATTAAGACCGCTCACCGCTATTTCATCAGCCAAAATACAAAATATTCAGTTCTAAGTTCGGATCAATTTATTTATTCACACGCCGCGGGATCCGAACCGCGCAAATCACTCCGCGAAACAATTTAGCGAGAAATAAAAAATCGAAAATAATTTATAACTTACACAAACAACGATAAAAGTAAGAACGCCAAGGACAATTTAAAAAAAAAAAAAAAAAAAAAAAAAAAAACGGGACCTCGTAAGTGCGACCTCGTAATAAGAAACTTTCCCCAGTTTCTCACTCGTGCTGCGCGGAATCTCTGGAAAACAGTTAGTCCATTGAAATGTTACAAAAATAAGGCCTAACCCTGCATTTATCAAAGTCAGCAATTTTTTTTTTTTGATGCATAGGGGATGGTATAGGAAGCTTAAGTCCAAGTTTGTGGGGTTGTAACCCTTGAGGAAAACCCGCCATCTTGAAAAAGGGTTAAAACAATTTTTACGTTATAACAATGAAACTATCCACCGCGCAAGAAAATTATGCAGTTGTTTTTTGTAGGAAATTAAATTCTCTACAAATTCCCTCTCTTGACTTTTTGCCGTAAAATCGAAAATAGCAAAGTTATTAACAATAAATGACAACAAATGGAAAAACATCGTTTTTTTGAGTCGCTGTAACTTTTTATTTTTTCATTTTTCAGAAAAATTTATTCTTAGAAATTTTTTGGCGCTCCTTGAGACGAACAAATTTCACCCCTTATTTTTTAAATTTCGATTATTTTAAAGGATTTTACAGCCATTCAAAGGTAAAAATGTGCGTCGGCACATCATACTTGGGGTTTGGGTTTAAAATCGTTGTATTGATATAACAGGAAAACTATCCATCGCGCAAGAAAATTTTTACATCGTTTTTTGTAGGAAATGGAATTCTCTACAAATTTGCTCTCTTGACTTTTTGTTGTAAAATTCAAAATACCAAAGTTATTAACAAACAACGATAAAAAGTGAACGAGTAATTTCTTTTAAGTCGCTCTAACGTTTTGTTTTTGCATTTTTCAGAAAAATATGTTTAGAGCTTTTTGATAGAGGATTTTTAGACGAACAAATTTCACCCCTCATTTTTAAAATTTCATTTATTTTTAAAGATTTTACAGCCATTCAAAGGTAAAAATATGCCTCAGAACATAATATTTTGGGTTTTGGTTTAAAATCGTTGTATTAATATAACAGAAAAACTATCCACCGGGCAAGAAAATTGTTTAGTTATTTTCTGTAGGAAATTAAATTCTCTACAAATTTGCTTTTTTGACTTTTTGTCGCACAATCAAAAATATCAAAGTTATTAACAAACAACGACAAAAAATGAAGGAGTAATTTCCTTTAAGTGGCTCTAACTTTTTTCTTTTCATTTTGCAGAAAAATATATTCAATGCATTTCGATAGAACACCTTCTGACGAATAAATTTCAATATAAATGTGTCAACTTTTGTTTATTTATAAACATTTTACAGTGCTGCAAAGGTAAGTGTCGGAGTACTCGAAAATAGACATAAAAATGAACGATTATGCGTCGTTTCTTTGCAAATTTCATTAATTGCGGCGGACAAATTAAATTTGTTGCTATTGCAATGTTCATAATAATTAGTTATGAACTCTTTTCCGCGCCTCCTACGAGGAGTTAATAATAATAATTAGTTATGAACTCATTTCCGCTCTACCTACGAGGAGTTCATAGCTAATTATTATGAATATTGCAATAGCAACAAATAAAATTTGTCCGCCGCAATTAATGAAATTTGCAAAGAAACGACGCATAATCGTTCATTTTTATGTCTATTTTCGAGTACTCCGACACTTACCTTTGCAGCACTGTAAAATGTTTATAAATAAACAAAAGTTGACACATTTATATTGAAACTTATTCGTCAGAAGGTGTTCTATCGAAATGCATTGAACATATTTTTCTGTAAAATGAAAAGAAAAAAAGTTAGAACGACTTAAAGGAAATTACTCCTTCATTTTTTGTCGTTGTTTGTTAATAACTTTGATATTTTTGATTTTACGACAAAAAGTTAATAGAGTAAATTTGTAGAGAATTTAATTTCCTACAAAAAATAACTGAATAATATTCTTGCGCGGTGGATAGTTTTCCTGTTATATCAATACAACGATTTTAAACCCAAACCCAAAATATTGTGTGCTGAGGCATATTTTTACCTTTGAATGGCTGTAAAATCTTTAAAAATAAATGAAATTTAAAAAGTGAGGGGTGAAGTTTGTTCGTCTAAAAATCTTCTATCAAAAAGCTCTAAACATATTTTTCTTAAAAATGCAAAAATAAAACGTTAGATCGACTTAAAAGAAATTACTCGTTCACTTTTTTGTCGTTGTTTGTTAATAACTTTGGTATTTTGAATTTTACGACAAAAAGTCAAGAGAGCAAATTTGTAGAGAATTCCATTTCCTACAAAAAACGATGTGATAATTTTCTTGCCCGGTGGATAGTTTTCCTGTTATATCAATACAACGATTTTAAACCCAAACCCAAAGTATGCTGTGCCGACGCACATTTTTACCTTTGATTGGCTGTAAAATCTTTAAAAATAAACGAAATTAAAAAAATGAGGGGTGAAATTTGTTCATCTCAAGGAGCGCCAAAAAATTTCTCTGCACATATTTTTCTGAAAAATGTAAAAACAAAAAGTTAGAGCGACTTAAAGGAAATGACTCCTTAATTTTTTGTCTTTGTTTATTAATAACTTTGGTATTTTTGATTTTACGACAAAAAATCAAGAGAGCAAATTTGTAGAGAATTTCATTTCCTACAAAAAACGACGGCATAATTTTCTTGCGCGGTGGATAGTTTCATAGTTATTTTGCAAAAACTATTTCACCCCTTTTTTCAAGATGGCGGATTTTCCTCAAGGGTTACAACCCCACAAACTTGGACTTAAGCTTTTCATACCTCCCCCTATGCACCAGAAAAAAAAAATTGCTGACTTTGATAAATGCAGGGTCAATGTAACATTTCAATGGACTAAGTGAGAGAGAGAAGACAGACAGAGGCAGTGAGCGCGAAGGGCGTGCCTGGTAAGGGATATGCGATATATAATAGGAGAAAAACTCGTCCCCTTGGGGGCTTTTAGTTTTTGCTTATTTGGAGGTCGGACTGTACATCGAAGACAAATTACATCGGACGCAGACTATACTATACAACGTATACAAGCGGAAACGAAAGAACAGCACGTACGCGTCAACGACCGCCAACATCTCAACCGCTACTCGTGAGTCGCCACGACAGCGAATAAAAGGAGATTAGCAATAAATGAGAGCGGTGAGAAAGGAATATGGGACCGTTACACAATAAACAAAAAACATATTACTTACCTCTGCCCTAACAATCTTTTCCATTACGGTGAAGAGGTTTTCGTCTAATTTACAACTTTGGACACCCTCGAACCATTCGTTTCGGTGCTCATTAGCCTCCCTCAGCGAAACATCCAAGTTATCATATGTTTTCTCAGCGGCTAAATTCTATTTTGTTTTTTGTTTTCCGGACAAAACGTTTTTATGATTAAATTTGCGAAACTGAATTAAGGTTATCACAAGAATATAAGAATTCCATAAACTAGTACTCACAATAACGTCGAATTTTGAGTAGATGTTAACTAACTTCCCCTCGGTATCGATGATCGGCAAAGCCGATACCCGTCTCTCAACGAATTTTTTTAGTGCTGAAATTATGCTAGTTTCCTCAGTGGCCGTTTCTATGTTGTCAAAGGTGCCTATCCTTAGATCCCTCAGAGTTTTACTCGTGAATGAAGGTTTAGGTAACTCGTGGATCTGTAACGGCGAAACAAATATAACAATCCCGTTGTAAAAACGAGTAATATCGAAAGTTTACAAAATTATCCAAGTTATGATACTTACGTAGAGGAAGAGAAACCTGAGTATCCTTTTGTGTGTCAGAATGTACAGAACGTTTCCAGTGTCGGGATCTATCACAGGCAATCGGTGAATTCGGTTGTTGATTAGAGTTTTTATGGCGTCGTAGAGAGATGCGTCGGGACCGATGCTTACCAAAGGATTCACCTGATCCTTCAATACTTCTGCAATAACATCGTACAGTTGGTTAGCTTTACATTCTTCCAATTTGGTCGGGCGAATCTTTCCAAGTTTTTGTCTTGGATGAGACCATTTAAAGAGATTACGGGCATCGATCAGTGAAACAACAACCTTGAAAGAGGATTTTTCTCCACATATCGGAACAAAGGGTTGTTATAAATTAAATTAATTTAATCGTTCATAAGTACGCGTTGAACTACGTGATTTGTATCGCGCGATGAGAAAGTAACAATTTACACTAGGAAAATTACATCGTTCTAGAACGACATTGGTTTTCGTTTGAACATTGTGCAAACAATATCAAGCACATTCAACAACTGTTGCCAGTTGTGTTGAGCAATGATATTCTAAATCCTTGCAGAGTATTGTTGTATACAATTGTTACCAGGAATACGTTAAAAAAATATCCAGTTGGTCTTGAAAAGCCCGAGGGATGCTCATTTTCTATTAAAGACATATGAAGTTTCTTTTATAACTGACGAAATTTCCAATTCCGCGTAAGAAGTGAATTAGTAATTTTTGTACTCACTTCGCCAAGTATCCAGCTCATGTTCCTCAAGCTCGTCCATCGTCACCGACGGGCTTGTGTAGTACATTTGAAGAATTTTAATAAAATCGGTTATGGTCAGCATTCCAACGAATTGCTGCCTCGAGCTATCCCATAACGGTGCGGCTCTCACCCCTGCAAAACAATTTTGCAAATTAAGTTATCAACGATATTTCGTGAACCAAACGATTCGTAAGAGAAGACCCGCTTTGTTAACAAAATTAAATATAATATTGAGCTCACCATTGTAGACGAGGGCGAAGAATGCCTTCTTGACGAGTAAATGAGTGTCGAAAACCACGAGCTTGGCGCTCGTCGGTATGAGGTCGTAACATTTGTGAAATTTGAAGAATTTTACGAATATTTGAGACTCGTCCTCCTCTGTAAGTCCAAACAATTCACAGCATAAAAAGGCTTTTTTATTTCTCCTCAACATTGTGTGTGTGTGTGTGTGTGTGTGTGTGTGTGTGTGTGTGTGCGCGCCTTTTTTTCTCAATCTTATCTCCGTTCCTCGGGTAGTGTCTTAACGATCCGATATCGCGTCTGTTTTCGACATTGTCAACGAGGTTGAGTGCGAATTTTATACAAGCGTATTTTCGTCGACCGACCACCGGTGGAAAACTTGGGTTCGCTCGATCCAAGTTCGCTCGGTGAAGCCGAAGACTGAGTCACCGCGGAAAGGGGAAATGGCGAAGGGATTTGTTTTTGTTTGAATTCCTGCGACGCTCGTCGAATAGTCTAGGACGTACGGGTCGCGCCAACTATAATATTCCATAAGGAAAACTGGCGTCTCGCGCGTTTATGCGCGGTCGGCGATCGACTCGAGTCATTCGTTACCTATGTAGGTAGTATCCAACGAGATATGCTGTTGACGTTATTATGAACTTTTTGCGAAACACGTACACTTTCAGGGACAAAAGCAACTTTCTACAGAAAGTATTTACGGATGTATTATGGGAGATATCTACGTATCAACGGTCCGCGGTCGTTCGCACTCACGGCCGCGAGTTCAATGCACCTCTACGCTGTATTTGCACCAATTGTCACTTCGACGCTCGAAACGTATGATTTTTTATTTCGAAACGAGCGAGAATAAGGTTTTTAAAACAAGGGAGATCGATTAATAAAGTGGTGGTCGATATTCTGAAAATCTCATAAAAATATTTTGTGGAGATTTTTTTGTAGACCGCGCGGCGTACGATAATTGTGTGTAACGAATGCGCACATTCATTCCCCCTCGACTCGGCGAGGGGGCTTTATGGTTATTAATCGGAATCGGGAAATCCTGCCGAGTTTCAAGTATGACCTCGTGCGTGTGGCCTCGTGCGCGTGGCCTCGTGCGCGTGGCCTCGTGCGCGTGGCCTCGTGCGCGTGGCCTCGTGCGCGTGGCCTCGTGCCAACCAACTTCGGATTTTTTTTTTTTTTTTTTTTTTTTTTTCCCGAACGTACTAGGTAATATTCTGCTTTCGTTATCGGGATGTAGGTAAGGTGTCGCTCGTTCAAATTTTCTTGGAAGACGTAAGCGCGGTCTAACGAATATTATTGCGTGTCCTTAATTAATAATTGTTTATTTATCATTGTTTTTAGCACAGACTCGACGATGACGTTGATGTATGTGTATCTCCCCATCTCCCCCCCCCCCCCCCCCCGTATAACGAGATACACACTGATATAGGTACACGATTGCGTCACTAAAGCACGTGCAGGCAACTCCGTCGAATCTATACGAACGAAATGAACTGTACGGAGTGTAGAAAAATCGTAGTTTGGTTCATCACGGTAACCGAATGTGGAGGATATGATTTTGTTTCACCAATTTGTTTGGAGATAATTTTTGTTTTCTTCCGATAACGATAAGTATCGCGCGGATTCAGAGAAATGTCGAGGCGACTAGGCGCGGCGCCGTATGAGCGGGTTCTCGCGATTCTCCATCCGACGGACCTACAATGCGGACGTCGACTGATTCCGATACGGTCGGGAACGCAACTCTATACGTTCCCATTGGCTTCTCCGTAACGGCAATGGGAACGTATTCCACGGCGTGCATAAAGAAAAAGTACTTAATAAAGCGAATGCTGCTTCGTTTTTATACGTTGCGAAGCAAGAAAATGAGTCAACGACATCGTTATTTTAATAAATACTTTATAACGTCGTTACTATCTCTTGTTTTTGTATTTATGAAATATTTTTTTTATTCTTCCGTTTTCTCTCGTACAAATGAGAAGAACCAGTTTTTCCTACGAATTGGAAATAATTTAAATAACGAATTCCGATGTAGATAATAAAATTTGATTTTTCAATGCTAAATATTAATTAAAAATTGTTACGTTTGAGATTGAAAGTCCTGGACTTGTTTTTTAAATTTCGAGAACGTTCAGTGGAGTTACAGGCGTATTTTCAAATTTTCTTACATTATCGTTAAAATACTGAAAGCATAATCGAAGTAGGTAATAGTTTAATTTTTGTAATTCCCCTGATAATTGCGTATAGATACCTCACGGCGAATAATTCGCTCAAATTATTCTCGTTACTATTATTATTATTATTATCATTATTATTATTAGTATTATACTTTTGATTATTGACCAGATAGAGTCACTGAAATAAAATACGAATGTTTGCAAGCACGACGGCCGATCTATAATTCGTCAATAAACCTCGCCTTCATACACGTTCAACGGTAGCGAATTTGTAATGGAACCATCGAGGCATACCTAACATAATTAGAAAATTTTTAATATCCGGCTTTCATTATAGACGCATACAGATTCTTTTGGGAGAGTCATAGGTCGTTCGACAAAGCGACCCATTGATAATCCTCGAGTGACTGTGGAATGTGACTAATTGTGAGTTACAAAATAAAAACAAGCAATTGTTTCGTAATGATAAAACAGCACAAGACGTAGTTGAGAAAAATCCAAGTGAATATGAATAAATAAAATGAGAAATTAATCATTAACGAGAGTTCGATACTTTAAAAAAGTAATTGATATATTTTTTGGCGCTTCTATTGAAATAACGAAACAATTCAACAAAACATAAATCAATAATGAAATTGATTAATCGTGGATATTTGAAAGGAAGTTGATACCTATCGAACAACTCGAAACCTATTAATTAATCAATCAATTATAATTAATGTTGCATCTAGCGTGAAAAGAGATTTTTGCGAGAAATAAGAGTATCGAATGATCATCGAACGATCTGCTGGCACGAATCGATATCGAATTAAAGAGAAAGTTGGAGGGGAGTAGAAGGGTTATGGCATATACCTACAGGTAGACCACAGGTAGAATAATCTCTGGCTCGTGTTGGCTCAACGCACATTGGGTATCTATGTAGGTACGCGACTGCGCGCATTGTTCGCGACGACTCGCCAGTCCCGAGTAAACATTGTCAAAAAAATTCTGTCGATTTGCCGTCGTGTAATAATTTTACCTTTGGAAACCATCCAAGCAAGTTCATCCTCCAATGGTGGATTTTCAACGTCGAATTCTTTAATTAGGTCCCTCGAGTACACGGGTATTTCGTCCTCCTGTCCCCACCAGGAAACAACTCCGACCTGACGGATCGCGGCGCCAATTCCCGCCGCGTTCGAATAATAATGCAGGCTCAACATTTTCGTGAAAAAAGCATCACTCCGTAAGCGCCGCGAATTACTCGACGTTATTCCTTAATTCGCGATAATAGTATTATGAAAAATGTCAAAAATTCACAATTTGTTGTAACACTCGGGGCTCCAATCACGGCAATAATATTTATACGCGAAACTACTACTATTCTCTATCGTTGATTTTGAATCGCTGCGTCGAAATGTCAACCAAACGAATTCATGCAAATATTTTCACGATGGCTGCGTCCTAATTTCATCATCGATCCCAACAATATCCGTACCGCCAAGATCCGATCTCGCGATGAAGCATCGATCTTTCGTTCGGCCGCGTAAAAACTCGACGCAAATTTTCTTTATTATTTATCGAACGACTGGCGTGGTACGACGCATTTTCGTTCGCACGTCCCGAAAGACTGGCCGGCCGTTTAATACCGCGTCGGGTCCGAGAGTCGAAGATGTCGAAGCAACCCCGAGAGCTTTCGATCGAAATAGAGTTGTGCCAACTCTATTCGCCAGATTCAACAGTTATTCGCACATCGTCTCGCTGGACGTTGGGAAAGAAGGTTTGAACATTTTTTTATATATGTACGCACGAGCTTTGCGATTTTCATGCGACTTAAAAAGGAACCATATTCCATTATTTTACTCTGTTTCGATTTGCTTTTTCTGTTTCGTCGTGATCGGCGAATTTTTGCGCGATATTATTTTATTTGGACGCGCCTCCATCTTCCAGGATCGTTATTTTTGTCATTGCCAAAGAATTTAACGCGCCGATAAGACGCGAGGAATTGTCGGTCATTGTGAAAATTGCGTCGTCAATGGCGCGTGGCTCGATGAAAGTAAACTGCAATAAACGCGCGAGATGTCGGACTGACAATCTCGATCCTCGGTTGCTTTATAATCGATTCGGGATACTTACACGAGCCAGTTGCTAATTATAAATTAAAACAAATTCGACGCCGTTGAACCGTGCCAGAGAAGTGTTGAGACGTGACATCGAGTAGACACGATTGAAAGCTAGACGAAAAAGGGGGTGGCGAATTTTACGCGACCGTTCTCGTCGTGTGTTATCGTTTTCGACGGCAATTAACGAACGGCCTTATCCATGACCATTCTTAATTTACAATTTGTCAGCGATTTAATCAACGCCGTCGAAATAAGTTTAGAAAGCTTTTCAATTCATTCTTTTTCCGGTCGTGGCTTAATTTTACGAACTATCTTTCTGAACGATTGACATTTTTTTCAACGCCTTTTGCCATTAATATTTTTTTCGTGAGAAAGACTTTGGGTGCTTCAACTTTTCGGAAGATAATGGGGATTTTTATTTTAAGGGATTATTCAAACGAACCTTTCACGAACGCGACACCCGAAGGGGTTGAAAATTTATCGCAAGAGGCACGCGATTGCGCGGGGTTTACGAAAGAGACAAATCCAAAGTTTGCGGCTTAAACAAAACAAAACAATACGCGGTACATATCGAGCCAAGTTCGAGAACTAATCGGAGTTTATTTATTCTCAAGGGGATTTTCACTGCGCTGAAGGAGTAATTGTATCCCGAATCTCGAAGGTGAAAATACGATTCAAGGATGACAAGAACACGCGTGCCAAATTTGCTGCGTTCGAACGTTGAGGCAATTTTGAATCAAACTTTTCTCCGGGAACGTCATTTTTTTTTTTTTTTTTTTTTTTTTTTTTTTTATTTATTTGCCAATTACGATTGTTATTTTCGTAAAAGTAATTTTCGAAATAGAACCCGGAAACGAGGTTCGACTTCGTAGCCAACGAACCGTATGACTGGTCTCGTTGATTCGGCGGCTCTCATCTGCGCACGAAGATGCGTGTGGCGAGTTCTTTTCCGTCTCTCCGCTTTTCTCGCCGTTATAGCCGGTCGGGCGGTACGGCCAAGAATAACACGAGAGACAGCATACACGCTGGCCCGATCTGCCTTGCCAAAAAAACAGTGGTTTTTCGAACGCGACCGTCTCTCCCCATCACCCGCGGCGTTCATTTTTTAGCCATGTTTATACGTCCGATCGTCGTCACGATAGAATGATTTGAAAGCTGTCCAGAATCCATTTTTTACATACCTCGTACTTTGATTTGTTTGTTTTCAGTTGCGCTATGAAGAAAATCCATCCTTATTTTTTTTCTTTTACACGTGCATTGAGAACGCGGATGATATCACGCGGTAAATTACCGATCGCGTGATCGGTAATTTACCGCGGTCGGTAATTTACCGCGTGATATTACCCAGCGCAGATAATGGAGAAAAAATGGTCCGCTTTGTTTTGTTATCGCTGGAGCTCGCATACCAGCGATCGGTTATATACGTATTATTATAAATTGTACCTATATGTAATATATGGGCGCAGTAAAGAAGAACTTACCCCGAGCATAAGTTTCGTAAGATGATATATTATACAGGCTGAGGCGCCTCGGTCCATAACAAAATATCGCGGCCCTATTTTTTCTTTGCATGGTTTATGTTATGAGAAGAATGAGAATATAGGTAGGTAATTCTGATTAATTTTCAACGGATCGCAAGATTATATTATTCTTAATTTCGAATAAATTAAGGAAACAATAAAATCTCTCGTGCTCGTAGTCCGCGATTCCTAGTAGCATTAGTCCACCACGTCCAATTTTCCATCAAGATTGATTTTTTATTCAAAAGACGAGCGTACCGATCTGCCAAACAGTTATACGTTGTTTCACGACGTTCGCCTTTCGGTAACAAAATTATCCCGTTTGAAATGAGGCCCGTGCCTCGTCTCTTCCCAAACACAAATGAGCAATTAGACAGTGTCGTTATCGAATGCACTGGCAAATTCTCCAAGCGCTTCTTCATGGAATACTTTTAACGATTGGGGCTAGCATAAACAGAAAAGATAATTCGCATCACCGCCATCATTATTGAGAAGAATATATTTGAAAATTTAGGGGGGGGGGGGGGGGGGGGCTAACGATTTATAGTAAAACGCCGACATTGAGCGGATGTTTCCAAAAATCTCCTTTTTTGTTTTCAAATACAAGAAATACATGGCTTTTTTTTAAATTTCGACAGTTTGTTATACATATTTTAACGAGTATTTTCCATTTTTAATAATTAGAAAAGATTGAAAATTGACAGAGATATAGGATGATCAAGGCTGGTCATGGTTGCGGAGACATTTTTTACAGTGCTATTATAATTGTAGCGACGTGAAAAATGAGAAGGGCAAAAGGATGTGGTCGATAGGGAGGACCGCGGATGACTAAGTAACTGTTAAAAATTCAACATACTTGAAAGTGTTGCATCATCCAAATAGGCGTGAGGAACCATTGATTCGCCGAGAACGCGGCATCGCGTACGCGTGTCGTTCTTGCGAAAGACCGTATTGTCGAAAAACAATATATGTAAGTAATTATTTTCCTCGCAATATTGTTTGCGCAATAACGCACGTCTACTCGTTCGTATTTAATTTCAAGAAATTTAAGGTAAGAGTTTGATTGTTATTCCGCGGCCGTTTTGAGATTATACCATGTGGTTGAACATTAAAAAGCGATCCGGGGCTGGTGGTAGACCAATTTATTTCGGGTTTGGTTGACCATGTAGTCATGAAGACGGTAGGTAGGTCTTGTTTAGAGCGCGAATCCTACCGGATTCAGTGCGCTACGTGGAATACAGCAGGAATACACAGTTTAAAGTATTCCTGAAGAGGAATGGGTTCAGTGCACTATGTGTAAATTATGGGCCCATGCAAGGTGTGCAAATGGAAATCGATTTCTTCTACGAATCAAAAAATTGCATCTCCCTTTCGATAGTCTGATCCCCGAAATTATTTGTTCCTTAAAACATATGTATAAATATATTAGTAATAATTAGTTAAGACTGACTTTTATAAATTGTTCAAAGTTAATAAGAAGTTCTATAGTTTTATTCAAATATTTTATACTAAAAGTATTATATTCTAACAATGAGTATTTAGTTTATCAAATGTTTAAATGCTTGATAGTTTATTCTAATTTGAAATTCACCATGTTTATTTAAATTGTCAACATTAACAATTTTGTTTATTCTATTAATCCCTAAATTTTGTACTGATTACTTCATAGAATCAACTTGCCCCTAGTGGGATAGTCAACCAGCCCCGGGTATGAGGTCGGTTGACTAGTAGTTCTTCTTCTACAAAATTAAGTTTGTACACTACATCGACGCTGCTTACGAAAACTAGCACGTTTCGACTTTTACCACGAAAACTAGCCGCTTTCGACTTTCGCCAAGAAAGTAAGTACGTTTCAGTATCACTGGAATTGTTTCTAATTTTTTACTTTACGTTTTTTGAACAGTCTTTTTTACTCTAAATTGACGAAGTATTGTTAGTTCTCATTTTATACTGTAGTATTTTTGGTTTAAATTTATTTCATATGTATTTTACAGTTTGAATTTTGGTCTGCTAGACTTATCATAAGACGGCAAACAGCAAATGCCTCGTCGTTTTGGAGTGAAAATATTATGGTCATACAAATTATAGAACAAAAAATCGAAAACAATTTCAGTGTATGCAAAGTTAACAATGTCAGTTTTTCCCTCTTACTACTTCATCCAAAACCTGACATTTCTCGAGATATCCTCAATCGATTGTTTTGAAGGTGTTTCATTCCTATGGAAAATAATCAAGCTTTTTCGAAAATATTAGACGATAGCGATTTCTACGAGTCCAGTAAATTTGCTGAATCGTATTTCCAATAATGTTATTATTTTTTTCATCACAAAACGAATATAAATGTTTAACGGTGTACGGGCGATACACTCTTAATGTTTTCCATTTATTCCTTATAGGGCTCCCGAAAAATTTATTAAAATATTTGTAAATGTTCTGAATCCTATTCGATTAAATTCAGCAAATATACTACTTTTCTAGAGAGTTCAGGCGAAGGAAACGGCACGCGTGCATCCAGGAAAGCAAGTGAGGCGATAACGTTGGAGAGGAGTGAGGGGATCGGAGAGAGGCAAAGCAGACTGTATAAAGAAGAGCAGGCAAAAGCAATAAAGATAATAAAGTGGAAGCAAGAAAATGCGGAAGACTATAGTGGAATATTTACTGAGATATGGAATAGGAAGGAAAAGAGGAGTGAGGTGAGAGACAAGTGGGACATGTTGGTGGAGACAATGAAGGAAGCCGCACATGAATCGGGGATGTCCATTTGGGCGAACAAAAACGGGGGGGTTTAAGTGGAAAAGTGGGTGAGAAAGGAACAAAAGAGAGTGGTTTGGAAACAGCTGAAAGAATTTCTAAAAAATCCGGGGAAACAAGACAAGGAAAAGCTAAGGGAGGCGATCAGAGCTTTCAAGGAAACAAGAAGGAAGGAAAAACAATGAAAAGAAAAATGGGAGAATGTGTGTAACAGCAAAAACGTCACAGATCTGTGGAAAAGTACTGAGACCCTTTAGACCCAGGAAAGTGAGAAACAAAAGCGACGTAATAGGAGAAGACTAGTGGGTACAACATTTCAGCAAGCTATTATGGGGCAAGAAGGACGATGAAGTCAAGGAGAGAGGGATGGAAGACGAGAACGCGGGGAGTCGAGAAAGGGGATAAATGAATGAAAGCAGAGACAGAGAAAGAATAGAGGAAATAACGGATGGAGAAACAAAAAAAAGTAGAAATGGAAAAGGAATTAAGGAAAATGAAAAACGGAAAAGCGGCAGGGCAGCATTGAATGACAAGAGGATTTTGGCAAGGACTGCCAAGAGAGGGGAGAGAGGAGCTCTGCGACATTTTAAACAGCCTATGGAAAGAGGTCAAAATGGCAAAAGGATGGGAGACGGAAAGAATCTATCCGATACACAAGGTCGGGGACCCCACAAAGGCAGAGAACTACAGGGGTATAACATTGATGGATGCGGGGTATAAATTAATGACCAGGATCGTGAACGACAGGCGGGCTTTCGAGTGGGCAGGGGAACAAGAGACCACGCTCTAATTAATAACAAATTGAAGAGAAGGGGGGTACACTCTTCGCGGCTTTCGTCGACTTGAAGGCAGCGTTTGACTCAGCGGACAGAGAAGAAATGATAAGGAAGCTGGAGAGAGCGGGGTTACAGGGAAGGCTATTGAAAATGATCAAGAAGATATGTGGAAATACGCAGAGCGCAGTAATAACGGCGGAGGGAGTGTCGATGAAATTTAAAACAACGCAAGGATTGAGACAAGAGTGCGTGCTGAGCCCTACACTCTTCAATATATACATCGAGGACATGGAGACAGGCTGGGCAAGAAGGAGAGAAGACGGCACGGTAATACATAGGACAAAAAATATATGCCCTAAAGTATGCGGATGATGTGGTGATGGTGGCAGACACGGTATAAGAGCTACAAGACATGATGCGAGAACTGGAGAAATACGTGGATAAGAACAAACTGGAGATTAATACGGAAAAAACGAAGTTCATTGTATATTGTAGAGAAGGGGGAAGATGAAAAAAAGAAAGAGGATGGTTTTTGAATGGAAGGAAAGTGGAAGAGGTAAACGATTATAAGTACTTAAGAGTACATTTTTCAACGGGCAACATATTCGAAAAACACTTAAGGAAAATAGAGGGAAAGATAAGGAAGGTAACAAATGCAGCCTGGGGGATGGTGAAAAGAGCGAAAATCGGAAGGCTGGGAGCGGGGAAACAAGGAGGAATGGGAAATGAAGGTCGAACGAGCCGTGCGGAAGCGGGCTGACCAGGAGACGAAGAGGATGTGGACAAAACTCGCGAGATCCAACTTCTGCAGGGAGTATAAAGAGAGGAAGAGAAGGATAGGAAGCGAGAAGTATTGGGCCGAAGGAACAGTAAGGAGTGAAGTAAGGGAATAGTGGGCGAAGATGAAATGCGGAAGTGTGGGAAGAGAGGCGGACAAAGGGTTTAAAGAAACACGATGTAGAGTGTGCAAAAGGGAGGAGGAAACACTGGCACACACTTGGGAATGCGAGGAGGCCAGGCGACAAATGAAGGAACAAGCCCTCAAAAAATATGAGGGGTGGGAATAGGAGCTGAGGAAGGAACCGGAAGGGGGATGGAGGAAGACTTTGGAGGGGGAGTTCTAATAGAAGAAATGTGCGAGATAGTAAAGCAATTTGAAAACATAGCGCGAAGGATGGAATGGGAGACGGTCAATGTAAATATGTAAATAAGTATGTAAGGATTTGTAAGAAAATTAAAACAAAACCAAAGACATAAGAGCTGGAAAATGGAGTGTGTAAAAGAAAGAATTCAGGAATAAGATGGATTGTACGAAAGGAGAAATGTAAAAACCCGCGAGGGCATACATTGGAAATAAAGACTACTGCTACTACTACTACTTATTTTTCTAGTGCAAATCGAAATATGCTACTTTTCGGGCCGAAAATCGATACATGGAAACGTGTGCAAAATTGTAGCCCGATCGGTTCAATAGTCTCGGAACAATTTTTGACACCGAGAAAAAAATGAAGAAAAAAAACAACATGGGTGCAGTTCACACACAACAGAATAGAAGTGAAACTTCCAGAAACCCAAACTGTGTGAGAATGAGACGAATGCAGTATCGGAGTGGGATAATTATAGGGTTATAGAACAAAATAGATTTCCGCGTCTGTCTATCCGCTAACGACCCCTAAACCACGCAACAGATTTTGATGCGGTTTTCACCATCATTTAGATAATTTTCCATGAAAGGTTTATATAATTAAACGTAATTAAGTTTTTTGTAAGTAGAAAAAAAACAATATTTTGCAAGCAAGTCGCCGAAAAATAAATTTACATGGCTTACGCAGGCTGAACTTTAAGAGATACTTCAAAATGATATAGGTACTGTTAAAATATTTCGATCTCCAATCGCGTCTTATAGTCAATATAATCACGGTATCGACGTTCCTCGGGAATTGGGCGTATGAGACCAAAAACCGTTAGAACTGCGAACCAATCACATGTGTGAACGAACGCGTGATTTCGGAGACAGAAGGTTCTGGAACAATACGCGAGATAATAAAAGGGACTGCGCGAGCGAATACGCGGCAGTCGGTATCCGAGGAGCAATTGACGCGAGTGTCACGAGTGAGGATGAGATCAATTAGCTACCCTTGTTATCATGTATTCTTATTTTGTAATAACCAGTTTAAATAAATAATTACACGGCTTACTCTTATACCAACAATAAAACATTTAACAAAGCAGCGGTGGAATTCAAACACACCTCCTTTCGGATTGGTGAAAAAGAGAAAATTACCGATTCGTGAGAATTCCAGAGAAAGAGAGAAAAAAGAGAAAATTACCGATTCGTGAGAATTCCAGAGAGAGAGAGAGAGACATAAGCACTATCATTTGAAGACGTAGTGCGAAATACATAGCAAGATGGCCGACGGTGAGCACACGCCGGAAAAGACGGTTCGAGCGTTCGAACGTGATGGACCGATCGCAGAATGGAGAGAGTACGGAGAGGCGAGATCGAGGGGACGGGGGCGACGGTTGACAATGGGTACTAGTCGATCACCGGGACGAAACCAAGATGGCAACCGCGAGCTGCCACGAGGCGATGTAACAGAGAGAGCAACGGCGTTATCGGAGCCACCCTTACGAGAGAGAGAGAGCGAACGAAACGGTACGAATTTGGTAAGCCTATCGCAATTGCACGACTCTACTCAATTAAGTGCGGGGTCGAGCGAACAGCAAGTGCCATCAATACAACCGACAGCACAGTCCACTATGCACGGAGGGGGAGCGTTGGATCCTCACCTCGTCGCAACGATACGAGGAGTGTTAGCGAATGAGAATCGGGACGAAGCGATCGCACAACTAGTAGCGAGATTGATAACGCAACCATCACTGCCGATACCACACACCGCCAACACGGGATCGACCTTTCACGTAATTCCAGATTTGTCGAAAAACATCGAAGAATTCGCCGGAGACGGAGGAGATAGTATTCGTGCCCAAGAATGGATCGAAAACTTAGAAGCGATGCAAAGTTTGCATAAGTGGCCGGAAGAATACCTATTCGAATCAGCGAAGATTCATTTACGAGGCGGAGCGCGTGATTGGATGAGAAGTCGAGTGCGGGAAATTAAAACGTGGAGCCAGTTTCGCATAGCATTTAAGGAGACGTTTATCATAGCCGACGATACGGCAACACGATGGACAAGAATGAAACGAAGAACGCAAGGTAAGACCGAAATGATATCGCCGTATTTCCACGCAAAGATTAAAATGTGCCAAGGGTTACACTTGTCATTTCGGGAAACTAAAGCCGAAGTACTCATCGGATTATGGTCAAGAGAATTGAGTAATGCTATCATGGCTACGACTCAACACACAAACAATGAATTACTTCATGATCTCATCTATTATGAACGATTACTGGAGTCACGAAGTGAGCGCGTACGAACCGCGAAAGATACTGTGTCGACGAGCAACAGAGACAAGAATAATCACAAATCAAATCAAGACAGTGCTGAAAATAAAAGTCAGTCGAGTTCGAGTGACAGAGACAGTAACAAAACACGGGGTCACGGCAGCAAAACAACGCGGGCGAACAACAAAGTTGCTGAGTGTTATAATTGTGCTAGGGCCGGTCATATATCACGCGATTGTCCCGAACCGAAGAGAGAATTTAAATGTTTTAAATGCGGAAGAAACGGACACATTAGTCGAAATTGCACGGATGAGGCTAAGAAAGACGTTCAAATAATCGGAGTATCGAACGATAATACAGCAGCGAAATACATTAAATCGGTGAAAATAAACGGACGAGAAATCACAGCGTTTATCGATGCAGGGAGTTCCGAATGTACGTTAAAAGCAACACGAGTAATCTCAGAACAATTTAAAGTGACGCCAATATCCGTCACATTAAAAGGATTTGGACCACCAGAATGTACCGTTACCAGTCCAGGGATTGTCCAAGCGAGTGTTGAGATTGACGGAGCAATAGTACCGGACGTGATTTTTCGTGTAGTTCCGGATAATTCGCAGGCAACAGACGCGTTGATTGGTCGATCGTATACCGATCATCCGAGCATTGATTACCACAGAGTTGGAAATAAACTAATATTTCGACGACACGATGAACTAACAACGAACATTACACCGATCGCGAGACAACCAACGGCAGAACACGACATCCTATTACCACCGAAATCGATAAGCTTCATCAGCGTAGTTGATGATTGTAATCGATATGAATTTCCAATCATGAACACTGGTGAACGAGAACATCGAGTCATGAAAGGAGAAGCAACTGTACGGGGAGAAGTTTCAAAGATCTTCGCAATCGAGAAGGGACCGACGACACAGGAAATCGCCAAAGAAGAAGTTCTCATCGGAGAAGAGCAGGATGACGACACCAGGGAAGAGGTGCTGAGGCTCCTGAATGAGCATCGAGACTGCATAGCGACGGGATTGCATGATTTGGGATGTGCGAACAACATCACCATGGACATTAATGTAAATGTAACGGCGCCTGTAAGTAGTAAACCCTATCGAGCGACTGAAAAAGAACGCAAAGAAATTAAACAAATACTAAGTGAATGGAGAAAAGCAGGTATTGTAACTGATACTCAATCCGCTTACGCAAGTCCTGTATTATTAGTCAAAAAGAAATCAGGAGAGAATCGACTTTGTGTAGACTTTAGAAAATTAAATCATGTTACGGAACGCGTACATTTTCCCCTACCAAATATGGATGACCACCTAGCGCAGATTCGGGACAGCTCTCTATTTATCGTGCTAGACCTAGCTCACGGCTATTTACAAATACCACTAACGAAAGAGGCACGGGAGAAAACGGCTATCATAACGTCTGAGGAGACCGCAGAATTTACCCGAATGATATTCGGATTAATGAATGGACCTGCCTACTTTTCAAAAGCAATGCATAAGGCACTTGGTCCATTGAGAGATAATGTAGTCTTGTTTTATTTAGACGACATCTTAATTCCGGGCAAGAGTTGGAGTGACTTAAAACCGAAATTAAAATTAGTCCTTGAAGCACTACGTAATGCAGGTTTAACTATTAAATTGAGTAAAAGCCAATTTTTATTCACGAGAGTTGCGTATCTCGGGCATACGATTTCAGCGAAGGGCATAGAGCCAGGAAAAAGTAAAGTCGAAGCTATTAGAGTATTTCCAACGCCAATAAACGTACACGAGTTAAGACGATTTTTGGGTTTATTGAGCTATTTTAGAAAATTCGTGCCTTACTTCGCGCAAATCGCTGAGCCATTGTATCGACTATTGAAAGCAGGGATAATTTTTGAATGGACGGAAAAGGAACAAAAAGCATTCGAGATGCTTCGAGATAGGCTGACATCACAACCGGTATTGCAGACCTTTAACCCAAATACTGAAACGGAGCTGCACACCGACGCGAGTTCTGTAGGGTTAGGCGCAATGCTGATGCAAAAAGATCCAACAGGGCAATTTAAACTAGTTTACGCAATCAGTAGACGGACCAGTGAAGTTGAAAGTAGATACCATAGCAGCAAGCTGGAATTAAAAGCGATTGTCTGGGCTGTAACGCGCTTGCGACCAATGCTCGCAAATATTCACTTTACCGTTGTGTCAGACTGTCAAGCCTTAAGCTACTTGAGTACACAACGCACCTTAAATCCCCAAATAATTCGGTGGAATGATCTGCTTAGTGAATACGATTATAAGATAATACACCGAGCTGGTGAAAAATTAGCTCACGTTGATGCTTTGAGCAGAGCCCCTGTGGAACACTTCGATAGTTTTGAGAACGGTGCGGTAATGACGATAACAAACACGGACGATGCCGTTCGTTTGTATCAATATGTGGATCCCGAGATCACAGAGAAGAAGCGAATATTAGAAAAATCAGAGAAAGAGCGTACCAAATATGAGAATAGTCGAGTCGAGAATCTGGAACTAATGAATGGTATAATCTATCGAAAATTCGGAGAAAGGCTATTGTACGTGACACCGAGCGTCATGAGAAAAAGCATCGCAATCAAATTTCATGACCTCAAAAGTCATCCGGGAGTAGACCGTACGATTACGGGTATTCAGAATTTTTATTACTTTCCGAAAATGCGAAAGTATATTGAGAGACATATTCGTGCATGCTTACCGTGCATCGCGAGTAAAACGAGGCCGGGAAGGCAAGCCGGGGAACTCCACCCAATCCCTCCAGGTCATCGACCATTCGCAGTGATCCATGTCGATCATCTAGGACCGTTTGTGTCAAGTTCAAAAGGAAACAAATATGTTTTCGCGATTGTTGACAATTTTACTAAATTCACGGTAATTCGAGCTGTAAGGGATACAAAATCGACGAATGTAATACGAATTCTAGAAGAATTCATCCGAGATTTCGGAGCCCCCGCGAGAATAGTATCAGATAGAGGAACGTGCTACACCGCTAACGTATTCGAAAAATTTTGCGAGAAACACGGTGTCAAACATACACTCACGTCCCCAAGACACCCTCAAGCCAATGGGCAAATCGAACGTATTAACGCCGTACTAATTGCCGCGATTCAGACAAACTTGAAGGATAGCGAAGGACGAACTTGGGACGCCTCCATCCGTAAAATTCAAACCGATTTGAACGACATGCAGCATGCGAGTACCGGGAAGAGTCCGTTTGAGCTTTTATATGGATATATTCCTATGCGAGGTGAAGGCATAATGCGAGAAATCGTACAAGAGAACGAGGAAGGTTACCGAAAACCACGAGAGTTACAAGCGTTAGCGAGAAACCGTATTGTAATTGAACAAAATAAAATGAAGGAACGATATGATGTAAATAGAGTACGAAATGTAGATTACGACGTAGGAAGTGTAGTTTATATGAGAACAGTACCGAATGCAACTGGCGAATCCACTAAATTACACGAGAAATATCGAGGTCCACTCGTCGTTACGCGAAAATTATCCGGAGATACCTATCATGTGACTGATCTTAACGATGATGCGAAGGGAAGACGTTATGCATCCACAGCACATGTGAGTCAATTGAAACTATGGGTACCAGAACCGTTAGATCAGGACGAAGCACAATTCGACGACGAGAGTGACTCAGATATTTCCCGAAATCCCGAAGATTCCGTTATAGATCATAAGGCGAATATAAGCGAACCAACAGTACCACATACTACGACCAATGTAAGTGCATCGAACAAAAATGTGAAGTGTTCAAGTGATGACAATGCACCGATGCAAAGAGATAATGATAATAAAAGTGCTATAACAACACGTGTTATTAATACTTCCGAGACTGTGAATGAGGACCCTCCTAATATCGTAAGGCAGGCGAAGCGAGGACGACCTCGAAAAATAATTGTATCGAGCGCCATATCCAACGGTACGAATGAGACTGATTGTGAGAATGTGCAGAGTGGTGAGTCGTCTGCGAACGACGGAAACTCAACAAATATGATACGAAGATCCGCACGTGTGGTGCGAAAACCAGAACGATTTGGTAATATCGAAACTTCAAAATAACGAAAGCTCGAGGACGAGCTTCAATGAGCGTGGCCGAGTGTTAAAATATTTCGATCTCCAATCGCGTCTTATAGTCAATATAATCACGGTATCGACGTTCCTCGGGAATTGGGCGTATGAGACCAAAAACCGTTAGAACTGCGAACCAATCACATGTGTGAACGAACGCGTGATTTCGGAGACAGAAGGTTCTGGAACAATACGCGAGATAATAAAAGGGACTGCGCGAGCGAATACGCGGCAGTCGGTATCCGAGGAGCAATTGACGCGAGTGTCACGAGTGAGGATGAGATCAATTAGCTACCCTTGTTATCATGTATTCTTATTTTGTAATAACCAGTTTAAATAAATAATTACACGGCTTACTCTTATACCAACAATAAAACATTTAACAGTACAGAGATACTTCAAAATAATACTAGAGAAATGTAGTGCTTCCAAAATCCTAAAGGCATCTTCTCACTTTGGAAATTTAAAAAAATCGATTTTTTTTTTTTTTTTAATTTTGAAAGTACATATCTTCAAAAATGTCATCTCGAAATTTCATAAAGATCGGACGAGTCTAACTACATTTTTTGGCGACCGTTAGGTGACTACCTGAGAGTACCCACAGCATACGTATTGTTCAGACTCATGGTGCAAGTACAAGAAAGCAGTGAAAAACAATCAGATAGAAACTTTTAAACATCCTCCTGCTCTAGCTGATGATGTTCAAGAGGTTTTGAAACCGATCTATGAAGAACTGACGAAGGACGAGTTACTGGAACGATGCCTCGGAGGAAATACCCAAAATAACAACGAGTGTTTCAACAGCTGTGTCTGGGCAATGGCGCCGAAACACGTTTTTACGGGAAGAAAAACCGTGGAAATTGCTTGCCAAACAGCGGCATGCATTTATAACGAAGGGCTACAACCTGTTTTAAAAATTTTGGAGGTGATGGGTGTCAAACTAGGCCCTATCGCCGTTCAATACGCCGAGAAACGCGACAGTGATCGCGTACGCGTAGGGAACCGCCGCAGCTCTAACGCTTCAAAAGAGACTAGGTCGAGACGAAGGGAAGCTATTTTGGACGAACACACCTTCTACGAAGAATCGGAAGGTCCATTGTATGGAGCAGGCATCGCTGATTAACCCGAGGTAAGGTTTTTTCATGATTTTTCTGCAACCAAAACTTTAAACGCAGTTATCTCAAAACAAGGTTTTTCGGTGCTTTGTTGATGAAATTTCGGAAACTATCCGGCCGATTGTCATGAAATTTGAATGACATATGCTTCATAGTTATGGCTATAGCGCATATCATCAGATTTTTGAAATTTTGATTTTAAGAATTTTTTTTTTACAAAAAACTGCAAAAAAATCGTGGTTTTTTTTTACTTTTTCGAAAAACGTGCGCCATTTTGTTATTTTCGCGAATATCAAAAATCTGATGATATGCGCTATAGCCACTGACATACTGAATCTAAAACAGTTTTATTTTTTTGTTTCAGACGACCCGTCTCGGAGATACCATCAACAAGCCACGACCATAACATTTTTACACGGGTTTTTCGATGCTACTGATGTATTATAATAATTGTTTAAAAAAATTTTTAAAAAATTTTTTCATGTACTTGAAAGATGTGTTTATTACATAGGATCCGTTTTATCCCATAATTTTAAGCAAAAATCCTCGAAAAAAAATCGCAAAAACAGCCTATTTTTGAGGCGCATAAAGTGAGAAGATGCCTAAAGAAAACTCCGCGATGGCATGTCTCTATCTGCTACGGTTGACTCACAGTAATAATTTCTTTCATTAAAACTGTAATTGAAAATTGCGCTACTTGCGACGCTATGTACTGTTATTCAGTATGAATTATTATCCAAATAAATATGATAGCATTATTGGACATTCAATGTAAATTATAATTGTTCTTTATAGTAGTATATCATCGTGATAAAAACTTTGAAAGAAATCATAGGTTAAAGCAACCGAAAAAATAATTCGCGGATCGAGCGGGCTTAGACCAAAGCTGTGAGTGCTTTTCTCATGGACAGGCACAATAGGTAGACCTTTCGCGCGTCACTGCCAAACAACATTTGTTTGTATTGTGTAACAAAAAGTCAGCCGCAAACATTCTTTATAAAGAAATTCTACTTATATGTAATCAAAGGCAGCAACTTCACATTTTTCACTTTTTTTTTTCTCTAAATTACCCTCCTGCGAAGCCGGGACGTGTCACCGGGTTATTATAATATTCGTACCAAGTTTGAAAGTTATTTAACATTTTATTATTCAGGCTGTATGTTTTCGAGTTCAACAAATGACACAAGTCGTTTATGATAATTAAAGTACAAAATAAATGCTCCAGTTTCGATTTTATCTACATATCTTTGAAAAACACTATCAAATACTATCTTTGATTGCGTTGTCGATTCAGTGAGACTGCTGCACATTTATTAATATAATTTAATGTACAAAAACTCAATGAAAGGGAGCGCTGTATACAATGCAGATATCACATTAAAATCTCCACTTAAAATCATTGGAATACTATCATAATATTTGTTAAGAATGCGCGACACTTCGAGTGTGTAATTAATTAAATGTTTGTGAGTGAATTTAATAATTGTATTTATTGGTTGGTTCGGAGAGATGTAAATTGCCACTATTGCAACTGATTTATTGTTTTTTCTTCCGGAAATAACAAATTAAAAAATTATAAAAATATTCGCAAACACAGCAATGCACCACGCTGCCGACTATAATGAGTTTTCCTAAGGCTTCGTAATACACAGGTGCGCGCACGCACACACATACTAACACACATGTACTAACATGCACACGCAGGTGCTTGTACCAAAGCAAGTATTTTAGGTATAGTCCATTGAAATGTTAAATTGACCCTGCATTTATCAAAGTCAGCAATTTTTTTTCTGGTGCATAGGGGGAGGTATGAAAAGCTTAAGTCCAAGTCTGTGGGGTTGTAACCCTTGAGGAAAATCCGCCATCTTGAAAAAAGGGGTGAAATAGTTTTTGCAAAATAACTAGCCCAGTTGCAGCAACTGGGCTAGCAAAAAGGGAACTAACGAATACGATATTTGGTATGATAGTCACGAAGAGCAATGCAGCATTAATCATACAGGAAGTGCTGGTAAAATGGAGGTCGATTGTATGAAGGAAATGTTTTGTCGATCAGAATCGCTCGGCGTGAAATATCATACATACATCGGCGACGGTGACACAAAAACATTCAAGGCTCTTCTCGAATGCAATCCTTACAGCGACCTCGCCGTTCATATTAAGGAATGTATAGGACACGTCCAGAAGCGAATGGGCACAAGATTTCGCGAAGCCAAGAAGAAAAATAAAGGAATCGGAGGTAAAGGTGCAGGAAAATTGGCTGACAAATTAATAAAAGATTTGACTTTATACTACGGACTTGCCATCAGACGACACCCCGATTCGGCCGAAGAAATGCGAAAAGCTGTTTGGGCAACGTTCGACCATAAATGCTCCACGGACGAGGAACCGAAACACGAGAACTGCCCACCAGGTGAAAACAGTTGGTGTAAGTGGCGCGTCGCTGAAGCAAAGGGAGAACTCGCTGATTTCGAACACGAACCTGCCCTTCAAGAGTCAGTTCAAAATGCAATTCGACCGGTGTATGGAGCTCTTACGAGCGATGATCTACTGCAAAGCTGCACCGGTGGAAACACACAAAATGATAACGAAAGTTTCAACGCGTGCATTTGGAAACTGGCCCCGAAACATCTTCATTGTGGGGAACAAACAATCAGAATAGCAGCGTATATATAGCTTCCGGCATCTTCAATGAAGGCTATTCATCAATATTAAAAACCATGCAGACATTGGGGATCGTCATAGGAATAAATAGTAAAAACTTTGCTGCGAAGACGGACGATAAACGCATCACATCAGCGGAGGCGAATCTATCAGTGTTGGCGAAAAAGGCCAGAATTGACAAAATCAGCACCAAAGTTCAGCAAAACATGCTTTTTGAAGATGAGGAAGGAATCCTGTATGGTGCGGGAATAGCTGATTAGATGTAAGTGTCAAAAAAAAAAACATTATATACGATTTTTTCTTCGTCAAACTTTAAACGCGTTTTTCTGGAAACACTTCTTTTTGCGCGCGGGGCGCGATTCCGCTTCAACGACTACACCGATTTCGACGTTTGACGGCTCAAATTAAAGCTTATTCAATTTAGGGGGCTTCAGGAAGCGTTTTTTGTCAAAAAAAAATTTTTACTATTGTTTTTTTTTAACGTTAAAACAAATAAAAAGAGGCAAAAAGGTGTTTTTTTTTATCAAAGGGTCCCCATTTTTTTTAAAAAGGGTTTTTTAAAAATCGGAAGTTCCTAACGCCTCCCAAATTTCATCTATTTTAAGATTTTTTTTGGTTTTTTTCGTTTCAGATCACTTGGCAGGGCTGTAAAGTGCCCCGCGCACACTGTCCACCGCCGCGCACGACCGTCGTCAGTGAGAACTGGAGCTGTCATTTTGTATTATTATTACTTGAAAAAATTTTATAAACTTTTTAAAATATAGACAAATAAATGCCACAAAAGTAAAAAAAAAAAAAAATACGTATGTACTCTCAAAAAAAATCATGAAATTACGCACATTTTCGGGCCTCTGGACTAGAACCTCCCCTTAATATTCGAGCTCTGAACTTCGCGTACCATGAGTACGAAAAATTACAAAAATCCGACTGCCGTACTGTCCCCTTGTAAGACGAAGCCGGCAAGCGTGAGCGATAAGCTCACGCATCAGTACGAATTTAACCACGATAAAGGAAGGAATTAAGAAGTGTGAATTCGACCACGAATACGATGTTAGATTTAGAGTAGAGAGTAATAAGTACAGAGACAGAGTGAGAGTACGAGAGTGAGAGCGTGGACTGACATGAGTACGAGACCATTGTCACGAGCGGTGTGCGAGTGCGAGAGAGAGGACACGAGAGAGGATACCCGATAACTGCTGTGCGACGAGGACGGAGAATCTCGGCGAGTAGAAAAGGTAGGTGCACGCTGGTGCAGTATTTTCGTCGTCGATGCGATCATTGAGCATCGTCGTACGCGTGGCAATAGAGCGTGTCTGTCTCGTATCCCATCGTATTGCCGATTCTTAGCTATGCCTACCGGCGCCACCGGAGGACAGCGTTGCGGTAATTGCGTGCGAATGACAGAGATCGTTGTAATAAACTCTTGTTTATTGTTGTTGGTGCCCGAGCGCGGGTCAGAATCAATAAAATTGTCAATGGTTATATTGTTGAAGAGTACTCACACGAGATTGCGTTTATTTTGTCATTGTTTGATTTGTTATCGATGCATGCTCTTCGAATCCCAATATTCCTGAATGCTAGCTGTGCGAGAGAAAAAGCTCGTCACACAGTATGCCGTTTATTGAATAATAGGTATATATTACACATTTTTTTATAAATCTATATTTACCATGAAATGCGAAACCATAACGGCTTGTGGAGCATAAGTCTATTAATGTATTATATTATTATCAGTTGTTATCAAATTGTTTTTTAAAACCAAATGAAGATTTTTTGATTTCATAAATTGAAGTAGAGCTTTACTAACAATATGTGTGATGTGATTGTGTGTTATGCATATCGTCAGCGTAACAAGTACACTATGACGTGTATGTCGCGCCGCCATTTTGTTCCAGTTTCCTTTCTAATTAAAATTTAGTCTGCCTATGGTCGTTGATGGATTGTAACCATGGATGTAGGAATATAGGGATGGAGTATAAACCCGGATGGTAGATGAGGGGAGTGAAGCCGAAATGCGGGGGGGGGGGGGGGGTGTTATGTGCCTGGATTTCATTGGTTAAGATTGTGCGCATGCTCAGTATACTGCTACGTGCCAATCGTCACCGGCAGGTTAAATGTATAACGATAATAACAATATTCGGTCGTGAAAAAGTTAATGGTAAAAGTATTATATATTGTTACTGTATATATGTATATAATGAAATACAAACATTTATATTTGTAGGATGCGCAATGTATTTGTAGGTTAAAATACAAAATTGAAATAGGTGCATAGGTAATTGTAAAATAAGTACTAATGATTCTAGTTTGTACTGTAAAATATAATAAATATAAAAAATATTACATTAATATAAAAAACAATATTTAATTATATTTCTTTGTAATCTTCTATTTACTTCACGAGTCATGCCAAATAGTTAGAACGTAAATTGATTGGAAAATCACATCTCTTTCTTTGTGTGTACGTGTAAAAAACCAAAATTATTAACCGTAAGAACAATGATAGAAAATTATAATAGAATAAAAAATAGAGACTTAATGTAAAAGAATTTATATCAATGATATTTATTTATAGTTTGCAAGAGAAAGGTTTATACAAAAATTACTCATAAAGTATGCGGCATTAATTAAAAAAAAGATGCATATAATAATATAAAAGTTATAATTACGATAATACACATGTATACAAAACAATACAATTTATTTCGAATTGTTATAAAAGATAAATCATAAAACAGAATAGATATACAAGTAAATGATTATTGACCTTTGAATAATGTAAGTTTATTTAAAAAATGACGTTGACTTTTGGATTTTTCTTTATCAATACTATTCATAGTAACATAATGCAAACGAATTTTGATATATTTCTGCACGATAGTTCGAATTAAATGAATGTAATTTTCCGATTTTTATTTACACTACTTATTTGTTTCCAATTTTGGCAATCGGATCGATTGTTACAATGTGGCACATAACACTGCACCATTATGCTTTCTTTTTCCCTTTTGATGAGAATTATTTTGAAAACAGAAGGATAATATTCGGTGATTGTGCAAGCTTAGTCTCACTTGGTCTCACTGCACTTGCGCACCATTCAACCAATCAGATTCAGGCACATAAAACCTCGTCTCTTCGTCCCGCAATGGCTTCACCCCCGTGAACTCGTGCTCCATCCCTATATTCCTATATCCATGAGCGTAACCGGAGACGTTATGGCTTCCGTACTAATTGACATGTATTAAGACTGACCGCGATAAGCGAAAACCGTTGTGGATTCAAATAATGTTTATATATTGTGTGATTATACTTGAAAACATTATTAGACAATTGACTGTGAGATTATTTACCCCACAACACGACGATGCTAGCGACATCTTACAACTGGGGTAAGAAATGAGCTTTGCTGGGACTCGATCTTCGCCGGTATGAGTTTTCCCTCTCTTTCGTTTATCGGTGATCCACGCCTGTCATTGTAATCACGGAGATTCATTGTTGTTCTGTATTTTTTTAAATACTTTTGTTAAAAATACTTTTGAAAAATATTAACCGGTATTGATTTAAGTGGTAATTCGCGTAATTTGATCCAGTTTAATGTGGTGTAGCTGTATGAACATTTTTTTTTTGTGAAAAAATATATTTTGAGAGTGTAATGTTATGTTCGAAGTTATTTTTTTTATGCTAAATTAATAATATTCGAGAAGGGAACAAAAATAAAAAAGTCTAAGTATTATGAATAATTTTGATGTATATAAGTAATAAACGTGTAAACAATGTGAATAAGTTTCAAGAAGTGTAATATTCTATTCGATGACAAGAAACCTTTAAAACTTTTGCCGAAATAGTGTTATTTTATGGCAACAAACATGCTGAAAAATTATAAAAAAGTCTTTTATAATTGTTCAAATGACTTGAAACTCTTGGAACACTTTAAAGGTATTGAAATGAAAGTAAAAGGCGAAAATAAAAAAAATTCGTTCACGCGTCTCCTGCAACTAGTAAAAAATGCAAAAAATTGTTTTTTTTTGTTCAACTTGAACAGTTAACAGAACTGTAACATCTTTAAATTCTAGAAGACACTTCTTTGAGGTCTTATAAAGAAATTCTATAAGTTATATAAACATTGGTTTGCAGATTGCTAAAATCCGGACATGGACAGACCAAAAATAGCTTTTTCGCCCAAAAACAGGTATTTTTTTGACAACTTTTATATTTAACAAAGTCCGAATGGATTTATACATAAAAGGTATCTTGGTTATAGTGAAACACATTTGTACTATAAATTTCAGCTCGATCTGTTTATGCGTCGCTGAGATTTGACCGAGGACAGACGGCTCCTGTGGTGAAGATTTTTAGAGGGCAATATTAATAGGCACTTTTTATATATGATGAGTGCCTAAAAATGGATATACAAAATTTTTTAAACGGTGATCACAATCACGCGAGCATGATTTTTTAACGTAAAATGCATAAAACTTGGATATAAATGAAATGAAATTAACGTTTAGAAAAATTTCGATTAACAAAAACAAAGAAAATAGCGGTCGCAGGATTCGAATCCAAGACCTTCAGTATACTAACTGAACACATTAACCGCTAGAGTTTTATTTGCTCGATGTCTCAAAACGAGGGCCCAACAGGGTGAACGAGGCACGGGGGGGGGGGGGGGGGGGGGGGGGGGATGATACTTGGGACCGAACCCTACACTACACTGAAAGGGCGTCCCAAAGTCGATCCCAACGTTGAGACCCTCGCCTTGTGAGTGAATTTGTTGTTTCCCTGTGATGGATAACGAAAACATACGAGCTAAAGAGTATTCCAGTTGAAATAATGATCATATATGCAAACTTTTTAAAATAATGCCCTAATAAATGAAAACTTTTGTTCTTATTATTTATAAACACGCCTATAACAACTTATTATTAATTATAAACGCATATTAATAACAAGAAAGTGTGAAAATTAATTCCTAATAATTGAAAAAAGATGATATTGTTGTAAAAATGGTTTTAATAGTACTAGTAATTAACGGAAAAAAAAACAAACAAACAAAAAATTTTGAAACTTTTAAACATCGAAAAAAATAGTAATTATGGGAAGCCCACCATCTACCCAGGTTCAAAAATTGGTAAATCGACAGAAGTTTAAAATATCAAATTTTCAAAACAATCTAAATATGTAGCCGCTTAAAAAAAAAAAAATTTAAGTTTGAAACTTAAAAATCACATTAAAAAAACGTAAATTTAAATACAGTTTTTCGATATGCACTAAAAAATATAAACAAAATTGTGAAAATAAAAAAATAGTTTTTGAAACGGTCCCGTTTGTCGTGGAATGCCTCATATATACAGGGCAAATTTCGTAAGGGATACAAAATATAAATTTTTGTAATTCGTCCAATCAGAGCGCGTCGAGACGCGTTGAAGCCCCCCCCCCCACTCCTAACTAAATTAAATTAAAAAATGTGCAGCAGCCGCACTGAATCGACAACGTGATCAAAAACAGTAATTGGCGTTGTTTTTCAAAGATATGTAAACACAATCCAAATTAGAGCGTTTTTTTTTCGTATTTTAGTTATTCACATAAGCCACATGTGTCATTTGTTGAGTTTGAAAGCATACAGCCTCAGTAATAAAACGTTAAATAACTTTGAAACTTGGTACCAATATTATAATGAATAAAGCCTATTATTATTCTATTCCTGATACTGCATTTCTCTCATTCTCTCGCAGTAAAGTTTTGTGGAAGTTTCACTGCTACCGTGTGTCAACTGTCCACATGTTTTTTATTTAACAAGTCGCAGAGTATACATTTATAAAGTGTTCTTAACCAAGCGCAATAATACTTCTCTCGTTTCACTAGTCGTCTCTAGGTAAGGACTAACTCTTCTGACTTTATGTAGTTGTCTTAATGTTTTCAGGAATGCTAGCAGTCATAGCTTAGCTTTAATGCGTGTTTCCACAAGCATGTGGGGGATTGGATTCCATGACCGACACAAGTCGGAACGGGCCAGCAATGCCACCGGCGGAAACACGCGCTAGTCCCACGATTCGGATAAGAGAGTGGAACCTCTAGCATATAATTAGTTATAGGACTTAATTTCTTCTTCCCGCGTTTCAAGGTAAAATAAAAGTTATTGTGTGGAGAATACGCGCGCCAAAAAGATACGCTGTGATAACAAGTGAGAAATAAAGTGATAGATATTTGTTTGTAAAAGAGAAAAGAGTTGTTTAATTGAAAAAAACGAAAGCCCTACGATTACCACGTGAAACCACCCTCTAAAAGCATACGCGCACCACGCCATCTAACGATAGTCAGTGGTGGGCTCTTAGCCAAATGCCACGAGCT
This sequence comes from Netelia fuscicornis, assembly GCA_946811545.1. NCBI lineage: Eukaryota > Metazoa > Arthropoda > Insecta > Hymenoptera > Ichneumonidae > Netelia > Netelia fuscicornis. The sequence continues at coordinate 27,011,297 of OX328015.1, forward strand.
CTGCACTCCCGCGGCAAAAGCGGAGCCATCTGAATTTTCCGCTGACTAACACTCCCATTTAAACCACGCAACGCATTTTGATACGGTTTTCATCTACTACATCGTTTCGATCATTTTACACGAAAGGTTTATATGTACTATATATATAATAAAAACTAGTAAAAGTTTTTATGTAAGTGGAAAAAATAACAATATGTTGCAAGCAAGTCGCCGAAAAAGAAATTTAAATGGCTTACGTAGGCTAAACTTTAAGAAATACTTCAACAAAATGATGTAGGGGAGACCGGGGCTACAATTAACACAGGTAAGTATTAACAAGCAAATTTCTCTAAAACTACACACACTACACCTACACCGCATGTCTTAATACGTCCACTAGATCGCCCTGCATGACACGCAATTAGTCAGTTGCGATTTGCGCGTCATGCGAGTAAGTTGTGTGTCGGCCGACATTTTTATGCAGGTAACGAACATTTTTAGCTTTACAACTTTTTGATTTATGCTTGAAATATACGGTGCTATGATTATATTTTGTTTTCCCATGGAAGCATATTTTATACTTAATAATGCTACATTGGTCAATTGACGTAACTCTTAACCAATATTTTGTTATGCTATTTAATACTAAAAATGTACCGTTGGGGCTACAATTAACAAATCGCCGAGGTTGGTATTAACGTGTTAATACCTACCCCGGATGTGGGTGGGGGCTAGTATTAACAGGGTACCGGACTGTTTGTGCATAATTATTTTAGCATGTTTTTTTTTTCATTTACAGCATGAGAACGTATAAATGGAAAACTAAGCGAGGCACTACATCTTTAGAGGTGTACGAGTTGGCTGCCATCGAAGTTATATAGAAACATCGAAATTACAGAGATTCTAATTGTTAGTATATAAATTATGACAGATGATTGGTGTGAGGTTAATAAATGTTAAAAAAATGTCCAAAAAACGTTGCGCGCCGAAAATAGTTTAACGAATTTTTAGTTTTTGTTCATGTTGTGAATTGGCGTTGTGTTGAATTTTTAGTTCATGTTTAGATATTTTGTAATTTGTGTTGGTTATATAATATATAATAAAATATGTTCCATACAAGTCTGTATTAATTTCACTCTTACTAATAAAAAAATTATGCCATACATATTCATTCATTCTTTTCATCTCTATCAGTTGGCGTAACTAATGTTAATTGTTGCCCCGTCTGTTAATACTTACCTCAAAGCTGTTAATTCTAGCCCCGAACATGAGGTAAGAATTAACAACTGACTTTTTTGAGAAAAAATGTTCTATTTAAGACATCAGTTATTTTATGGTTGATTTATGTGAATGGCATAATACCTAACTAATTAAAGCATCATCTAACATAAAAATCAAGTCTCAATGTTGAATAATTTCGAAGCTACAATTAAAAATCCAATTTTTGTTAATTGTGGCCCCGGTCTCCCCTACTAGAGGATCGTAGTTCTTCCTAAAATCCTAAAGAAAACCCCGCGATGTCCATATCTCTATCTGTTACGGTTGACTAATAGTAACTATTTCTTCCATTAAAACTTGATTTAAAAATAGCGTTAATTGCGACGCTATTTACTCTTATTCAGTATGAATCCTTATCCAAATAAATATGATAGTATTATTGGGCATTTAAAGTACATTATAATTGGCCTTCACAGTATATTATTCTGATAAATACTTTACAAGAAATCATAGGTTTAAAGTAACCGAAGAAATAGAATTATTTTTTCGGTTATTTTACGGTTATTCGACGGGCTTAGACTTAACATATACATAAGCGTTCAACGCTTTTTCTATGAACATCCCTTACACATACGTAGCCCTTTTGTTAATAAGGCATTTGGGACAAAACTATCCCTTCATAGGGTGGACAAAAGGATTCCAAGTATTAATACGAAGTGTGAAGTTAAGTTAATGATACTAGTTAAAAAGAGAGTGTTGTTGTTAAGATTCTCTTCAGAAACATCAATAATATTATAAAACTGTCGTTAATCTTATAGAGATTTGGGAGAATTAAGAATTTACCGTATGATTATTAAGACATAATCGTTGAAATTTGTTACGTAGACTGAATCTAAAATAAAATGACGAAAAAATATTATTGAATGTTTTATTCTTGCTTAAATTTTTAATATTGGGATAAATTGGATCATTTCGGATAAGGGGGTGTACAAAGTGATCCTTTAGTAGTAGACTTTCACAAAAACATTAATAAAACTTATCTCCAATGGCTTATACGACTCTATGCTTACTAAATTTGCAGTTCGATCGAACCGCTAACCCCTCCAATATTTTAAGTTTAAGCAAAACCTGCATACACCCGTTTTACAGCTGTTTTCCCTTATTAGGGATATCATTATCGACCACCTTCCACTAAGTATCGATGTACGGTTAACGAGAAATACCTGATAATTCATCCATAATACAAAAATAGTTGTATCAAGGCTGCTGGTGATTTTTTTCTCCCTCTATTACGATATAAACCTCGACGACTGCGAGGGGTTGGCACGGCCGCGATTAAAATTTTACGTCCGATCGAGTGTATCGACTAAACAGCGGAACGAGAGAAAACTAAACTCGATAAGGCGCATATTATCGCAACGGGAGAGCCGGTATTGCTCAAAGACGACGCACGGTTCCAAGTCTGATCGATAATATCCGTTTCGGCTGTGCCGATACAACCTCAATATAATCAGGCTCAAAGGAATGTCTATCGATTCTGTGTGAACGGATGAAGTCGCGGTAATACGAACGGAGAAAGCAGAAGGAGGAGGGAGAATGAGGGAGGGGGACGAGAGGGAGAGAATCAAGAGGTTATCGGGGAATCTGTTTCGTGGAATTCATATTCTAGGCACATCAGACGTGACAAGAAAAATATGGATTGATTGTTAAAAGAAACATAATCGTTTCGTGGAGTTGGATTTTGACAAAACTATGAAAAATATGAAGGGCACGACGAAAATAAATAAATGAAAGTTGATTTTTTGGCGTTCAATCAACGAATAAAATTAATTTTTCGAGTGTGTCTGAAGGATGCGGAGAGACTAACTTCCGGGTGTTTAATTGTAGAAAACTAACGAGTATGAACTAATGTATTAACCTTCGATAATTTGGCTAATTGATAGTGCCCATTAGGGTGATTAGCGTTTTCTTCGTGCTCCGATAATCGAGTCTTCCTCGGGCAACGACCGAAATAACTCAACGCCCCGTCCATCCCCTATGTATAACCGGAAAGTGAACCGGAGACGAACAAAACAACAATCGAGAAGGACGTTCCAAGTAGGCATGTAAAAATGTTCAGTTAGCTGCAATGAAATTCAAGTCGGGGAACTTAAAAGTGTTTCCCTTCACTGTGAATTCGCGAGAGCTATTTCGAGAAGTCACGCTTGCACGGAAACTCGATGCTCCACATCAGAGCTTGTAAAAAGAATAAAAATACGTTGTAAAATATGTTTGACGAACTTGGCAATTTTTTATTGGTTCATACGTCGAATAAAACCTAGGTAGGTGTAACTTAAGTTTGAATCGCGCCGCGACGGTCGGTCTTGTTGCCAATACTTGACACCATTTTTGTTTTCATAGATATCTATTAAACTTTAATTGAATTTCATATTTGGCACTTTAGATATTTCTCTCTTCGTGACCGATACGAATTATAACCTCGTGAACTACATTTAGGACCGTCCGGAGTAAAAAGATTCTTCTCGGAATTACGACTTCGTGAAATAAAAAGTGTACGCTATATATAGCGTACACTTTTTAGAAGATTTCCAATTGAAAATGGAAGTCAGCAACTCCACGGTAGGTATATGATTCACGAAGGAAAGTCTTTGACGCTCTATCCGTATATATATACATATGGGTTAATATTAGGTACTTAGGTACTTATCGGTAAGTATTAGGTACGGATAGAGCGTCAAAGTATTTCCTACGTCAATAATATCCTACTACTACATACCTACCTACCGTGGAATTCCTGACTTCCATTTTTAATTGGAAATCTTCTCACGGATAGGTACATTAGACAAAAGATATTTCTTGCACGCTTCTATCACTAAAATATTTTTAATCTATCCATTGTTATCACCATAAAAAACAAAAATGTTATCCATGCAATCATTAAATTCGTGGCTGCCATTAAAATAGATTAGCTCAACGAATGGAGCGCTTAATTTTCCTTCGCATATGGTGTTTAGTATTACCTATTTTTTCATTGTTTTTCTAGGATTATACGATTTTCATGTTTACCCGTAAATTTACTTTAAGTAGTTAATCTGTCCGATGTGTCGTGATCGAGGGGTCGACTAGCATTTGTTCTTGGGCCTAAAAGAATAAGTCCTCGATTCAAATAATAAGTATAATATTTCGCGATTGATATGAACATAGTATTTGATTAGCCAATACCCAATGCTGAATGTAGTAGTACTCGTATGTCGTGCAACTTTGTTCGTAGGCCAAGCAATAGAGCTATAAAATCACTAGTTTTTGACAAAAATAGCACCCGATAACGGCGAGTGCCATCAGACGCGGAACAGCCCCCCGATCATAACTGACCACTTTTCGACTCCTGATTCCCATTTTATTTTTTGTTATTAACAAATTAGTGAAAAAAACGACATTTTTTTCTTTTCTTGCTTATAGAACAAAAAATAATGAAGGAATCAGTTTGGTCCCAATGGACGAATTGTAGGTAATTGAAATACGCACAAAATGAGCGCTGAAAGAAGCCGATCGGTCAATAATTAAGGGAAATACAGTGAAAGAACCTCGAAAAAAAAAAACGTTTTTTTTCAAAAATTTATAACTTTGCCATGTTTAAAGTTGTAGGCCAGGCTCTTCGCGAGATAGTAGGTGTTGATACGTACTTTCTGTGTGCAAAACCTGGGCACTATCGGATAATTAGTTTTTGCGTTATTGCAATGAACATTTAATTATGCCATATTTTGCGGAGAGGCTCGATGCTCTGAAGGTCGTCCGATTTAAGTTTAACAAGCGGCTTTTGAAACTAGAACTGTTGATTTATAAATCGTCAATTTTAGATTTTCGTTTAATTGCGTTTAAGTAGGTGAAAATCGCGCCTAAACATGACCAAAAACGGCCGAGCGCGCGAAAGTAGTCGAGTGGTGGGGGTAGACCGGCAGACGCGGGGAAGTTGCACATGTATAACATATATTGTAGTAATAAAAGCGCGCTCGGCCCAAGTTTCGTATCTATTTATTGGATTATTTTAATAACCAGTGGGTCTATTTTAACATTTTTTTTTTAATTTGGGGTAACTCGGTTACCGGAATCTGATTCTTTACTCAGATTTCATGTAAAATGAACGAAAAACTTTTTTTCAGATGTTTTAATCTACACGTCCTCACATTAATATAATATAGTGCAATTATCATTCATTAATATTCAATGTTGCACTTCGTACATTGAACAATTAAGAATATTATTGAATATTATTCGAATATTATCCGGGAACGAACTGCAAATTGAGTCGGACGATGACTGCGAAATTGATGAAAATAATTTAGGTGAAATTGATGTTCCAATCGAACACATGTCTGTAAATAAATTTGACGACGAATCGAATTTTTCGAAGTCCGCAAAAAGAAAGCGGCTGCGTTATAATGTTTAAGTTTACAACAATTAAAGTTATTAAAGATGTTCGCAAACACCGTTTGTTTGTAAAAAAAAAAGTAATAAAAACTTTTATAAAAACTGTATAACTAGTTTCCCGCTTATTTCACATGAAATCTGAGTAAAGAATCAGATTCCGGTGACCGAGTTACCCCAAATTAAAAAAAAAAAAATGTTAAAATAGACCCACTGGTTATTAAAATAATCCAATAAATAGATAGGAAACTTGGGCCGAGCGCGCTTTTATTACTACAATATATACATGTGCAACTTCCCCGCGTCTGCCGGTCTACCCCCACCACTCGACTACTTTCGCGCGCTCGGCCGTTTTTGGTCATGTTTAGGCGCGATTTTCACCTACTTAAACGCAATTAAACGAAAATCTAAAATTAACGATTTATAGATCAACAGTTCTAGTTTAAAAAGCCGCTTGTTAAACTTAAATCGGACGACCTCCAGAGCATCTAGCCTCTCCGCAAAATATGGCATAATTAAATGTTCATTGCAATAACGCAAAAACTAATTATCCGATAGTGCCCAGGTTTTGCACACAGAAAGTACGTATCAACACCTACTATCTCGCGAAGAGCCTGGCCTACAACTTTAAACATGGCAAAGTTATAAATTTTTGAAAAAAAAAACGTTTTTTTTTTCGAGGTTCTTTCACTGTATTTCCCTTAATTATTGACCGATCGGCTTATTTCAGCGCTCATTTTGTGCGTATTTCAATTACCTACAATTCGTCTATTGGGACCAAACAGATTCCTTCATTATTTTTTGTTCTATAAGCAAGAAAAGAAAAAAATGTCGTTTTTTTTCACTAATTTGTTAATAACAAAAAATAAAATGGGAATCAGGAGTCGAAAAGTGGTCAGTTATGATCGGGGGGCTGTTCCGCGTCTGATGGCACTCGCCGTTATCGGGTGCTATTTTTGTCAAAAAAAAAGTTTATTTGCTTGGCCTATCGGTCGATCGACTAATTCCTGCTCGATTCTCCGGAACCAAGTGACCTATGGAATTGAATCAAGGTGGCTTATCGCCCTACAAAAGGCGCAAAAGACGGTTTCATTGGCTATTATTGTAATTGTGTATGACATATCGCATCAAGTTTTGACCACTGAAGACTTTTTAACCCTTCGTTTATGGACCCGATCGCAATCAATTTGATTGCAAACTTGTCGGTTTTCTCGTATCAGCTAGGCAATTCATTTGCAAGCTCCTTCGTTAGTATTGAAAGACGAGCGTATGTAACGACTTACGATTTTTAGTTTCAATTAAAATTATGTACTCGAACGAGGCGTTATTTCAATTGTTTCCTCTTCGCACTCAAAGAATTCGTACTTGAAATGGTTAAAACCATCCCGTTAATCCTCTGTTCTCTACGTCAAAATTCATCAGTCTATTACATCAAAGTAATTTTATTAGCGTTGACGTAGGTCTTTTTTTCAATAAATAGTGATCTTGCCCATACCTTATTCGTGGGCGTGTATGTATTCGCGGATGGTTTCGTAAAGTTTGCTTTGTTGCAACGACATTATGGCAGAGTAGAGATGAGTAGGAATCCTATGGTTTTAATATTCCGAGATGGAGATCGGAGTCAACAAGAAGAGTGGTTTATAAACAACCTCCTAAATTTAGAAAACTTTCCTGGGTCATGGCCGCAGCAGGATATATGGTAGGTCTGGACCGTAACTTCGTACCGTTACGAAGAGCCTCTTCCTACCGGGTCGTTTATGTTTGCGTTCGATAGAACGCACATGAATTCACTTCGGGGCTTGCAAACATCTCGTTGCACCGATAAAGAACACTCAAGGTTAATGGAAAAACAGCTTTGTACTCGTTCCACTCCAGCGAAACTCGATCAAAGGAGTGCACTCTTTACCGATCACAGAATGGACACCAATATGCGAGTCAGGGTCATAGTTGCCCTTATCGATCGCGCACACTCATTCGGTATATTGGTTTTTATATACACGCAATTCATCTTAATAACAGAAAATGAGCCCGCCGAATTGTGTTGATCGGCTGAGCGTTTGTCGGTTTTGCGTTTTAACAGACCTAGGGAGCACGTGGCGGAGTTACCACATGGATGATCCACTTAAGGAATCACCGACGTAACTCGACTATAATAGGTTGGGCAAATGAAATTTTAACTCATGGAAATGTCTCGAAAAGTTCGATTCAAGTTCGGTGAAGCGCTTCGGCGGCATAGCCGACCTACGACACGCGAGCGAGCTATTAAAGACAAAATTCGCCAGTAATAGACCAGTACCTACTGTCATCAGATATCTTGAGGCTTTATCGATATATCATCTATCTCGTCATAGTAGATATTTCTATTCAATGGTCGTCAAATTTCAATTAACGGATCGTGTGTTATGAGCCAGAATTCCAGTGCGTCGTACAAGTCAATACATTGATTTATCAGCACATTGAAAGACTATGATGGCGGGGGACTAGGTTCAACGATCTGAATATTATCTGAATATAAAAAAAAAACTATGAACCCCCAGTGGTCCATTTATGAAATATTCTTACGGTTTCCTTTCTTGGTACTTATAGAAAATAAAATTGCGAAACGCCGGATTAAGTTCCTATTCGACTAGCTAATCAACTTGTTTACCTACATATCTCTGGGAATATGCCATAATACCCATATTAATGAAGGGTATCTCGTTTATCCTTTTATTAAAGTGATTGTAAAAATCGAAAAAAGGTAGGAGGCGTTTTATCGAATTCTAACATGGAAAAAATTAAATAACTTGTTTTCCGTAATTTCGACGTAGATTCCAGAACTAGATCCGGAACACTGAATCAAAGGCGATATTTGGAAATATTTGTATCAACGAGACATAAAATATTCTCTTCTATGACACGATACGAACGAGCCTTTCGTCAGATTCTCGTCTTTTATTTTTACCGGGAGAGGAGCAGGAGAAAAGTGACCTGACGTCAAGCATCTCAACAATAACGGTCCGCAAAGGCATGGGCGTTCTCCTATCCGAATGCTAGTTGTGCCTATAAAATACAGCTTAACTTGGAGGATCGACAGTGCCACATGTCGACTACACATTTGTCGCTGTTATCAATTTTTACACCATTTTTTTTTTTTTTTTCGAAATCTCGATTAAAGATTTATTTTCGTAATTTATTTCGTCGCGTATCGAATTCGCTCACAATAGACGACATTTGGGGAAGGGAGGACAAGATGGAAAAAATCCATAATTATGTATATGCGGGACGTGCGGTCACCTTGAGTGTACGACCGAAGTTTAGTCCGGCTTGCGTGAACAAAAAGATGAGTACAATACAAATGTTGTTTGTTATGCGTAAAATTTTTACGAAAATTTTCGTATTCTTTCAAGTGATATTATTTGTTGAGGAATTAATGATATTGCTATTTCGTTTTTTACAGTACATTCCTCCAAGGAATATATTGTACGAATCGATAGGGAAATTAAAAAATAACATTAAAAACCTAGGTAGACGCGTCGATATGGTTATTGGCAACGGGTGTGACCAAGATGGCCAATTTAATCTGAGGGCAAGATGGAGACCGTTATATGCTGCATATGCGTAATTACTTTCATTCTCTTTTTAAATTTCTTCTACCAATTAAAGCTTTCGTTCTAAATGGTGTTCAAATTGGTGAGAGAGTTGGAGAGAGAGAGAGAGAGAGAGAGAGAGAGAGAGAGAGAGAGAGAGAGAGAGAGAGAGAGAGAGAGAGAGAGAGAGAGAGAGAGAGAGAGAGAGAGAGAGAGAGAATAACGATACAATGTGTGCAAAATCTTGGGCAACCCCAATAAAAAGATTTGATCCGTCTATTCCCTGGCAAAGAATTACGCGGATCCACTCACGGAGGATTGGCTACAGCGCCGCCCAATATGTTGTCGTTGGGCGCATGAGTTCAGCACCGACACGCAAAATGTTTGTTTTTTGTATTACAATTGCAAAATGTAAAAATTTAAGAAGCTTTCGTTATTGCAATGCTCCTACTTATTATTAATTATCAATAATTCGATCGTAATATAACTTTTCAAATACCAATGATAATAAAATATTTATATGTGGATGTTCTATTGCATTTTACTTCATAAAGTTAGCTCTTCCATCTTGCCCTGCGTTGCCCTATTCTCTTTAAATTACATAATAAATCATTTTTTGCATAAAATGTTGTCATGTCATATACATCCGGCTGTCGTATGTATACACCCGGGTGTATATATTTGAAAATTACCGATACTGTACGTTAACGTCAACGGCTATTAACTGTCCCCTCTGTTATCGTTTATGCCAGTGAGGGCGTAGGAACCGTTGCCCTAGCGCCGGACATGTCAACCAAACTGTTTTGTCCTACGTTCCGCAAAAGGCTTGTTCGCATTGACTTGACTCTTAGAGCTCTCCATGAAATTCGAGGACTACCTTGTGGGCCATTTTTTCTCCCTTTCTTTGAAATAGAAAACACCGGAGGATGTTCGCGGATTACCTCCTCGTTCATCAGTTATCGCGGTGAAAATAAAATTAACGACCCTACACGGGCGTTGCTCCGCATCGAGCTTTCCTTTAACGGTCGTCTTCGTTCAAGGGCAAAAATTGTTACAGAGCTCACTGGCGTGGGTGTCTTTTTCTGACCATAATCTTGAACGTCGCCTGCTCGGAGACTCACACATCTGTGGTAGAAAACGGGACGCGCGAGACGGGTTTGAGAGGAGAAACGCGAAATATCGTGTGAAAGTTCACAGGTATTTGTGGGAAATGATAAAATTACACGAGATATAAGTTGTTGAGAAAATCGGGAAACGTAACAAAAATTGGTAAATGGTCGGTCAATTACCTCTTGGCTCGAGCGGATTTTTCTTCGTCGCTGGAAAAAAAAAAAAAAAAAAAAAAAAAAAAACACGGCATTTTCATTTTTCGATGAAAATCGCGACTCGTGACATCATGGAATTAAAAGTATGACGACCCGAGGAATACGGTTGACCAAGTAGGTGTCCATTAATTGGATTTCATTGTTTCACATCGGTTATAGGTACTTGATAGTTATTAATTGTACTCACCAAGATCAGAGAGCGAGACCTTTTCCAAAAAGGGATCGACCACGGGCAGCTGAAAAATAAAATCAGAAATATTTGTTTATAATCGCATCAGTCAACATCGTCTTTCACTTTAGGAGCAAAGACAATGAAAAACATCATTGAGTCAATAAAAATGTTGAACCCCTTGGGAAAATATGCGCACATACGCGCTATTACATCAGAAACGTCGACAGGCGACGGTTTAATAAAAAGAACAGAATGAAAAAAAATGTTTAATTCAAAAACCGATTGAAAATACGATTAATTAAACATTTGGTGCGACCATTTATAACGATTTCGTTATAAACTTATATTTATTTTGGTCTCTTATCGGAATTGAAATTGTCCAACAAATGACTATTATATTTTTTTCAAATTTCAAATGTCAATCGTACCAACGATTTCTTCAGCAACGTTCGTGAACTAAAATTTTGGCGTTTCTTCACATTAATCGCAATCTTTGCGCACCAGTGTGCCAAGAGACCGACGGTCGAACCGGATGTAGTTGTAGATTGGATCGAGACATCCGGCTCGTTGGGCGATGTCTTCCCGGCACTTCGGGTCCCACCGGGTCCATTGCTCGAGTCACTCCCCTGACGTCTAAAGAGCATCCTTTCCGTCCCTCTTTCGCTCTCTCGTCTTACTCACGCCTTACGAGCACTACGCGTTGACGAGATCGCGATTACTCCATCCTAATCGTACATCAGTCTCGACGTCTCGAAATGTATTCTGATATTTCGCGTTATTGAATTAATATTTCGTATAATAAAGGAACGTTTATTCAATGGGCAAGATCCGAGAATTCGTCGGTTAACGGCTCTTATTTACGTATAAAAGTAAAATCTTTATAATTATTTTAAGAAATTCATGCGGATAGAAAATTTTTGTAAATTTGGTTTGATTTAGTTCGCACTGAAAACACTACAGGACGAACTGATCGATCGTATGCGTCACTCAACTGCCCGATCAACAAATTTTTCTTACCACTATTGTGTTTCGCCGATTCTCTCGAGACACTCTCAAGTCACGGTCAAAAAGTAGTTGCACATCGATATCAACAGGTATTGTATGAAACACATTTTCGAAATTTTTTGTCTTAACGTCGTATTGAGAAAATTAATTTCACAATGTTTTTAAAAACGTTTTTCTATTTTATGTTCGCGGACACTTTTTTCAGTTTTTAATGTTTTACGAGCCCTGATAAATTATAGAGGCACTAGAATTTCACTTTTCCTTCTCTCTCTCTCTCTCTCTTTCTCTCACACACACGCACACACACTCTTTCTCACTCTCTTAGGGCAGGGCATTCGGACAATTCGATTGATGTAAAAAATCGATTATTACGTAGGTACCTACTATGGCATATTTCATCGAATTAACAAAAAATATATATATATATATATATATATATATATATATATATATATATATATATATATATATATATATTGAGGCGATATTGTCTCATACACCCGAGCAAAACCCCCCACCATTGAGTAAATCGAACATCGCAAGTGCACACGGCACGTAGATTCACACGGCACAAACGCCAAAACAACTGATTGGCCCGTGTGAAAATCCTTCGACCTATAGGAAAGCAGCCTAATTAGTATACAAGGCCGGAAAAATCACGATAAATCATCAGTTGATAGCTGGTCACTTGCCCGGGTGGGTGCTCTGAAGAAGAGACGAAACCTGGTAAACGGCATTGAACTCTGAATAAGAGCGAAACGGGGATTTAACGCAAAAATTCTGAAAAAGAATTCTTGCTCGACGAAAAGTACATCGAACGAGCAGTAAAGATCCTGCCTAAGAGCATTGACCTATAACCTAAACACAACAAGACTCACTGTCAACGGACAGGCGAGGAGAGGAGAGCGCATCGGTGTTTACGTCGCTGGCCCAGCTGACGAGAGAGGAGAGGAACGGCGATCGAGACTGTGATCGATGTTTTGGCGACGCACCGACGATCTACAGAGACAGCCAAGCAGAGCGGGAATATTGACCCGCGACTAATAGAATTAAGGTAGTTCTATAGTCTTTTTTGATATTTACCAAAGTGTTGAAATTTTAATATGTTGTTTACTAGCTTATCACGCATGAGTCCTGAAATCTTTAAGTCGATTCACCATCTACTTTCAGAAATTTTCTCGATTGAAAAATGTATTTTTTAACATATTTTACATGGCGTATATGTGGAAAAATACGTTTACGATGGCATTTCAAATTGTAATTTCTAAACTACTCTTACCAGCTTGATAACAAACTAGAAGGGTTTTAAGGAATATTGTAGGATTTACATAAAAAAAAAAAAAATTATGGTTTACCACATAGTTTCCAAGAAATTGTATTCTGAAAAATATCATTTTTATTCGGGACCAAGCCTCGAAACGATCGGCTGCAACGAACCACGTCCAATACATGTGAAGATCGCATTCATACACACGGTACGTGTATGGGTGGCGCTTCGAGCGGTACAGGTCATGTCATAAGTTTTCATAAAATGCTACGCTGCAGAAAGTGTCCCCGGCTATCTGATCGGAGGTAAACTTTTTGCTCGTACGTGTACCTATAGAACTACCTTAAATACAAATAATATCCAAACAATTGAATTTCGCATTTACTCGAATCAAATTTCTGAAGAGAATAAAGGCGAAGTCGCCCCAACCAACGAGTCATAATCTCAGAAACACAGATAATAAACGATTTTTACTAATACAAAAATTGTTACAGAGCTCACTGGCGTGGGTGTCTTTTTCTGGCTAAAAACCAGGTCTCAAAGAAAAATTGCTTTCCCTCACCAAAAGCCTTCACAAACTATAGATATAATCGTCGAGCCATCGCACTTTTTTTTTTTTTGGAAAGCACATTGAAAAACGGAAATAAAAAACAAGAACGGTTCAATTTATTAAAGAAGTTATGAGGAGGCAGCCAAAAAAGGGGGCTTTTTTTTTTTAATTTCAATGTCTTTCGAACGGATAATGAAAAAAATGTGAAAATTTACCACGAGGAGATTTTTCGATGGGTACTAAAAGATATGAAAAAATTGAGAAAACAAAAAGAAAGTTTTTGAAACTGTTCCGTTTGTCGTAATACTCATATACATACATATGTAGATGTACATAAGTATTTAAATATAGGATATAAATACGCTATGTGCACTGCGGGATTGCGGGGGGAATACGAACGAGGCGCATCGTGCAAATTGAGATTGAAATAAATTGACTCGTTCGACAAACAACGTTCCTTAAGTCTGACTCCGGCGAAACTTATTGTTAAACCGAAACCGGACTCTGAAGGAAAGATGTCTGTGAGCTTTCGTCTGTCTCCTCGTCATCACGAAACAGCGTGTCGATGTTTTTGTCGAGGATTCCAAATCCCATGTTTACTTTGTATCGTTATGGCGAGAAAACAAATTATTTTTTTACTTCGAGAGACGGCAAATAGAAATTTATTATCGATCGACGCGTGTGCGACGAGGTTGGAAAATAAGAAAACGAGAGGAGGCAGGAGGAAGGTTCGAAATAGCTCAATGGATGTTGCAATGAAGTGTAGCACGGAAAATTGTCGTTGGGGCAGAAATCAGCGCGCACTATGCACTCTGTAGGTATACCTATACACGGAGGGATATTCTCACTCACAGTGTTTATTCGGTAAGATTTGATCTTTCGGTTGAAAGATTTCGGAGCGAACGCGTGTCGATTAACTAAGTCGCGATTTTGCTCGGGAGAAAGGTTAAATTTTTGCCCATGCTCTCGTAAAGTTTGGCTCTGCACCTCCGTGTTTTCGATTCGTAGATCTTCAGTGGCACAACGCACGGCGTAATGCTTGCGAAGAAATTTGAATATTTTATATATTTTCAATAAAGTGGCAAATATCATACACGTATGATTTTTACAAGTGTATATAGTATAGTGCATAGTGTACATGAGGCATTCCATGCGAAACCGGACATCATTGAACTTTTGCATCTCTGATTTATTTGCAAATTTTTTATATTCTAGTATTGGTTGAAAAAGGCCGCCGTGATTTTTTTTTTATTTTCTTTCGTCGAACCGTTTTCAAGATATGAATTTTTCAAAGATCACTCGACTTTTTTTTTTAACGTACATAACTTTTGAAATTGCTCTTTTTAAACGCGCATTTGATAAACAAAAAACATGGAACGAAATATTGAAACCATATTTCTATAAGATTTTCAAGTTTTAAATATAAATTGTTGACTCACAAAAAAACGTGCTGATCGATTTTCTTGAAATTATTTGTTTTAAAAAACTGTCATGTATTCCACAACCGGGATAACGACGATGGGATCTATTTTCTTTTTTTCATTTTTTCAATTTCCATATTTTAGTTATCCCCGCGTTGAAAATAAATATTAATCTTTTTGTTAGGAGCACCGGCAACGGTCATTTTTATGTATGAAATGACGATGAGCATTCGTTTTTATTCGAATATGCCACAATATATGATTATGTAGTGCATCAATTATTATTTGATTCTTTTTTTGTCAATATCTAAAGAACAAATCTCACTTTAAAGGTTAATGTAAATATACATATTATTAATTGAATTCCTTTAAAATAATAATTGATGCACTAATTAAACAGGCATTGTGGTATATTTAAATAAAAATGATTGCTCTTCGTCATTAAATGATTAAGCTTTTTCTTGTATATGTGTGAGCAACGATAAATATTTGTTTGTGTTTTGGAACTGTGACTGTTCGTGCACTCTATAGCGTACCCGCACTTCCCTTATCTCTCACAATTTTTAAATCTTATAGAAGTACGGTTTGAAAATGTTGTTCGATAGTTTTTTATCAACAGCGCGTTTAAAGAGAAAAATTAAAAAGAAAAAAAAAAAAAAAAAAAAAAAAAACTTCAATTTGGCCCATTTTTCACAAAGTTTCGGACGTTTAAAAAGAAATAGAGTGATTTTTGAAAAATCGATACTTATCTTGAAAAGGTTTCGACAAAAAAAAATTGAAAAAAATCATGGTGACCTAACGGTTTTTCGATCAATAGCGCCGTAATTTTTCAATTACTGGGAATTTGATAATGTAACTTTAAACGACAATAGATTACTCCATTGTCGGTTTTAATCAGAATGGGCTTAAAATCCTGCGGAATTGATTTCTTTTTCTGATCAATCATACTTTGGTTCTTGTTAACGTTTGAAACGTTAAAAGTTTCTAAATCCATCACCGCGAGTGCACTTGTGTCAAGATAACTCGAGTAAAGTTTTAGCCAATGAATTGAATTAATATTATTTCATCTCGCGTGAATAAATTTAGGTATTACGGTATAAACGGTACGCGTAAACGATTTGGATAATATATTTCGAAAATTCAATGATATAGTCTCCTAGTCGTTTGCTGTTTCGGTCAAAAGGTATTTTTATAAAGGTCATAGGGCTGCGAGTATACTGAATCTGCACCCGAGAGGATAATTTAACGATACTGGGAGGATATATGGCTGCGTAAATCGATTGATCTAAATCTTGGACATGTTTTGGGGGCCGTTGGTAGCTTCTAGGAAAACAAAAAATTAAGAGCTATATCGCTTCATAAGACCCTTGGGAAAAAAAAAAGAATTTTTCTTTTAATTTCAATTTTTACACATAAGTACACAATTTTGGCACAATTATGAAACTATGTTTTTTTAAATCCTCATCCATTATTGCTGTAGAGTCATGGGTTTTTTAAATCTTAAAAAAAAGAGGTATGCCATAGTAGAAAAAACTAAAGGCCACCGCAAAAAAATAAAGCCCAAATAATGACTTAATTTAGGTGTATAGTATGTTTTAATCTGTAATTTTATTATTTTAATGCATATTTATGTAATTTGTATTTTTTCAAAACAATATTCCACTTCTGAAACAATAACAATCAGTTGTTTGCCAAAGTCGATAATGAAAACAATTATCAATAATCAAGTTTATAGTTACGTTAACAAATATTTTTAGAAACAACTTTCTATCGTAAAATTTAACTATTTATATATGTTTATTAACCTGAAATATAAATATAATAAAAACATAATCGAATTTGCGTTACTGTTAACGAGAATTAATCGAAAAAAAAAAAAAAAATTATTCTTTTTGAAAGTTATTCGAGAAAGTATCGCTACCGGGCATTTTATGCAAAAATCTTTAATGCTCCGGCATTAAAGTTAGTTTATAAAAATAATTCATACAGTTATTTTAAGAAATATTTTTAGAAACACAGGTCCACAAGAAAAGTGGTGCGTGGTGGGCGTCAGACTACGTTTTCCTGGAGCATTTTTTCTCGCTAAATACGAATCTGAAGTTGGAATTTTGGGTCACTGAGCAAATAATGAATAAATACCCCCCAAAAAAAAGAAAAGAAAAAAAAATCGTTAAAAACCGCGATCTAGTGATTTTTTCTGAATCCCGATGAAATTCTTATAGCGTTGGTCGTTTCCTGGCTCTTTTGTCCTAAAATGATCCCTACTTATGCAGTGGATTTCTGCAGCGCTTTTTTCCTCTCTTAGCCCAGTCGAATTAGCTGAAAAAAGGGGCAAAACCGAACAAAATTTAAAGTAGCAATTTTCCTTCGGAATTCGTGGGGGGGGGGGGGGGGGGGGGGGGGTCACTGGCAGTCTAAATTTGGTTTTGCGTGGTATTCGGTGTGTTGCGTCGTCCGCCATCTTGATTTTAAGGGTTAATTTTTGATTATTGAATAACTCGTTTATTTTCAGTTTTACACGAAAAATAGTAATAACAAAAGTTGTTTGGAATCAAATTTCCTACAATTTTGCTTCTTATTAATTTTTTCCTAGGATCGATATTATCCCATTTATACCCAAAAAAAGGGGGTGAAATTTGTATGATTAACAACTCGTTTATTTTCAATTTTACATGAAAAATTGTCATGAACAAAGTTGTTTAAAATTCAATTTTAAACATTTTCGGTTTTTATAATTTTTTTCGTCGGATCGATATTTTTCGATTTATACCCGAGAAGAGGCGGGGGTAAAATGTTATGATTGCACTATCGCGTTTATTTTCAATTTTACATGAAAAATTGTTATAAACAAAGTTGTTTAAAATTCAACTTTCTACATTTTCGGTTGTTATAAATTTTTTCTAGGATCGATATTTTTCGACTTATACCCGAGAAGAGGTTAGAGTAAAATGAAAAATTCCTGAGATCCGAAAAAATTAATGAGAACGAAAATTGTAGGAAATTTAATTTCAATCAACTTCGGTTGCAACAATTTTTCGGATAAAATTGAAAATAAACGTTATAATGCAATCATAACATTTTACACCCACCTCTTCTCGGGTATAAATCGAAAAATATCGATCCGATGAAAAAATTTATAAGAACCGAAAATGTAGAAAATTGAATTTTAAACAACTTTGTTTATAACAATTTTTCATGTAAAATTGAAAATAAACGCGATAGTGCAATCATAACATTTTACCCCCGCCTCTTCTCGGGTATAAATCGAAAAATATCGATCCGACGAAAAAATTTATAATAACCGAAAATGTAGAAAATTGAATTTTAAACCACTTTGTTTATAAAAATTTTTCATGTAAAATTGAAAATAAACGCGATAGTGCAATCATAACATTTTACCCCCACCTCTTCTCGGGTATAAATCGAAAAATATCGATCCTAGAAAAATATTATAAAAACCGAAAATGTAGAAAATTGAATTTTACACAACTTTGTTTATAACAATTTTTCATGTAAAACTGAAAATAAACGCGATAGTGCAATCATAACATTTTACCCCCGCCTCTTCTCGGGTATAAATCGAAAAATATCGATCCGACGAAAAAATTTATAATAACCGAAAATGTAGAAAATTGAATTTTAAACCACTTTGTTTATAAAAATTTTTCATGTAAAATTGAAAATAAACGCGATAGTGCAATCATAACATTTTACCCCCACCTCTTCTCGGGTATAAATCGAAAAATATCGATCCTAGAAAAATATTATAAAAACCGAAAATGTAGAAAATTGAATTTTACATAACTTTGTTCATAACAATTTTTCATGTAAAACTGAAAATAAACGAGTTATTCAATAATCAAAAATTAACCCTTAAAATCAAGATGGCGGACGACGCAACACACCGAATACCACGCAAAACCAAATTTAGACTGCCAGTGACCCCCCCCCCCCCCCCCCCAACGAATTCCGAAGGAAAATTGCTACTTTAAATTTTTTCCGGGTCAAATGCTAATTCGACTGGGCTATCTCTTGAGATTTCCTTTGTAGCACCCAACAGTAATCTGCAAACATATTTACTACCCACTGTCCCTGAAATCGCCGTTCAAATTCCTTCAGACCTTATTGTTACTGAAATTGTTCGCCTTGCTCTTCACTAAAGTCTCCGTTATTCTCCGGAAATTGATCGAGATGAGAATCAAGAGAGTGAATTTTCAACTACCTGGCTCGATCGCAGGTGAGTGAGCTGTCCTAGGAGTAACAACAACCCTCATACCTCCCCAGGCCGAAAAGTTTCAGGGCTCTCCGATCCTTTGACGAGGACAATGTCAAATGTCAATTGTCGTCGGACACACTACGGCGTCATTGTCATATTTTAGCGCTTCCCTGCAAAACAGCGCGCCTTCGCTGGCTTCGATACCACGAAACGAATTGACTAACGAATCAGTCTACACATCCCATTAAAGGACAGTTGTCATCGTAGTACGAACATTCCGTGGTAGATAGCACGTTTCTCCCGTACCGGCAAATGTGCCGATTTTTCATCTATGCGAAACCTAAATGATAAGATCGTGATTTTTGTCGTTTTTGGGGTTTTTATCGATTATTTGTTGATGCGCCGACCCAATTCTGATTTCAGATTCGTGTTCAGCAAGAAAAAATACGCCAGAAAAACATGGTCTGACACCCAGGCACGCAGCACTTTGTTGTCGTTGTTGTGGACATGTGTAATTAATTGTTTTAATGTTTGACTTTGGCAAACAACTAATTGCTATTGTTATGAAAGTGAAATATTGTTTTGAAAAAATACAGATCACATAAATATGCATTGGAATAATAAAATTACAGATTAAAACATGTAAGTAAAGTCAGTGAAGTCAGTCAGTTTGGGCAAGATAATTAGGTCTTTTTTTTTCTATGATGGTGTACCTTTTTTAAAGATTTAAAAAACTCATGACTCTACAGAAAAATTAATGAGGATTTCAAAAAAAGTGGTTTCATAATTGTGCCAAAATTGTATTATAGTTAAAAATTGAAGATATATAAGAAAAATGCCTTAGTTGTAGCGGCTTGTTTTATTTATATAACTATCCATGCAGTATTTTTTTTACAAACACTTACATTTCATCTTAAATCTAATCCCCTTTACTATCGGTCTCTTTCCTCTCCAAACATCTCCTACACGCCTCCTCTATTTGCCTAAAATATACACAGATATCCTCCTTTATTCTTCCCTCTAGCATGTTCACATAGCCAATCCTTTTCCCCTCTCTTTCTCGCCCTTCCTACATTTCCACGCCTCAGTCTCGCCCACACTTCCTTATTTCTTCCATTCACACCCTCCTCCGCTCAATAGTTCCACGGCATCCCCTCATTCTTACAAATAACAACTTGAACAATTCTCACTGTACTTTGACCCATCTATCTTCTCTTCCTCCTGAAAAATGCCTTTTGTCCCCTCCACCAAGGATCTTATGCACCGATATAGCTCTTAATTTTCTTTCCTATAAGCTACCATCGAAAAATATATATTTTTTCGATTTCGTTTTTATTTTTTTCCCAAAAACCAATCGAGTTAGGGATCTAAAACTGTCCGGATTTTACGATTTTATTAGTACCTACATATCATCCCAATATCATTAAATAATCTCTGGAAGGCAGATTCGGTATACATACTTATAGTCCCTCTATAGTCTTCAACTTATTCTTCCTATATAAACCATTTTTCATCATTTATTACCAGTTCATCATTTATTAAGATATCTAAAGCATGAATTTAGCTATATTCAAGGTCAACGACTGTAGGTATAATATTATTCTTTCATTATAATAGCTGTAAAAATTTGCAAATACAAATTGATACCAGAACTTTATTAAGAATCGCTCTCAACTATCTCTCGATTCATAATTTGACGGGAGTTGCGAAAATTGAAAGTAAGAATTTGGCACGCGTAATTGGCCCTCGCCCAGAATCGTGAGAACGCGCCGTGCTATAATAATAAACTATAATATATATAGGTATAAAAAGGAGTGGTGTTGGACCTCGATAAAAGGTAAACATCTCACCCCTGTGTTGTAGACTTTGCCGGAGTATGTTTACACGACGGATCAGCGCGTATCGAAGCGTTATAATATTACTTATATAACGCGGCTGCCTTCGTGCATTTCTTGTACGCTATCGTCACGTATCTACGTGCGTGCGCGCGCGCGCGCGCGTGTATATATGTAACTACTTCGCTGCCACGCATATTTGCATCCTATCTGCAGTTGCGTCGGCTTGTGATTTTGTGATGAAATAATCGTAGAAGTAATTATCGTAAATAAAGAATAAGCCTCACGACTTTTTAGTATATGTTAATTGAGAATATTATATAGTATAATTGTTGTGGAAAGTTACGGAAAAGTTTGAAACAAGGCAGGGAGTGAGGCAAGGGTGCGCGTTGAGTGCACTGCTATTCGACCTCTACATTGACGATTTGGAAGACAGATGGGAGAGAAAAAATGAGGGGGGGGGGGGGGGCAGTGATGGGAAAAGAAAAGTTGTATGCGATAAAGTATGCGGACGATGTTGCGGCGGTGGCGGAAAACCGAGAGGGACTGCAGAGCATGCTGAAAGACTTGGAAAGATGGACGCAAGAAAACAAAATGGAGGTGAACGTAAAGAAAACAAAGATTATGGTGTTTAGAAACGGCGGTAGTATAAAGGGAAAGGAAAAATGGCAAATGAAGGGGGAGGAGGTAGAGATAGTAAATGAGTTTAAGTATTTGGGTTACTGGTTTACGAGCAAAAATCGGATATGGATGCATGCGAAACACGTAAAAGGGAAGGCACAAAAAGCGGCGAATGCAGTGTGGGGAGTGTGGAAGAGAGCAGGAAGAGATGTAATGGAGGAAAGGCTGTATTTGATGGATGCGATTGTGAGAGCGGGAGTAATGTATGGGGTAGAGGTATGGGGACTACGAAGCATTGGAATGATGGAGAGAGTACACAATAGGTATTGTAAAATGGCTTTAGGAGTTGATATGAGAACCCCAAGATACGTGTGGAGAAGAGAGCTGGGAGTAAAAACAATGGAGTATGTAATAAGAGAAAGGGCACTTAGATATATAGGGGATGTGCTAAGAATGGAGGAGCAAAGATGGCCAAAAATCTGTTTAAGGGAGGAAATTAGAGGGATAATAAACGGAAAACTGAGTAGGTGGGGGAGAGATTTGGAAAAGGTGCTGGGGGAATTGGAAATAGAGGAGGTAATCAGAATGATAAGAGAAAAAAAGAGTGAAGAAGAAATTGACGATAAAATAAAGGAAGGACTGGACACACTGAGAAGGGAAACACTAATAAAAGAAAAGGAGGAGATAGAGAGGTCGTCGTACAACAAACTGTACAAGGAATTAGTAGAGAACGTGGAGGAGCCGTGGAAGTACTGGTCGGAAGAAGGTACGAGTGGAAAAGACAAGGAAGTGTGGGGCAAGGATAAGATGCGGTAACGTGGGAAGAGCGGGGAAAAAAGGAGTAAACGAGTGGGGGTACAGGATGTGTAATGAGGAGGATGAAACGATGGAGCACATGCTAGTATGTAAGAGAGGAAAAGAATTAGTTAAAGAAGAAAACAGGAAAGAATTAGAAAATTGGATGACAGGAAAGGAGAAAAGATTGTTAAAAGAGGAGTTGGTGAAGGCGCTAAGAGGAAAGATGGAGAAGCAAGAGGGGAGGAGGATAAGGAAAGAAAATGAAATGGTAGAAACGGAGATTTTGTAAAAAAAACTGTAAAAGTTGTGCAAATAAAATTTATTATTATTATTATTATTATTATTATTGTGGAAAGATAGATGTTTTTTGAATGTAAAGAAAAATCATTTGGTATAATTACGTATGAACTTATATATAATCAAATCAAAGTCACCGAACGGTCAAAATAATTTGTTTGAGAAATAAATTATTATTAGGTATATTAAAACAAACAAAAATGTAATATAGAAATAGGTACAGTTTAATTGGACATTGAACATTTTCACGTTATTAATATCTAATTATTTCACTGTTCGTAATGGATTGTGCGTCATTCGGTTTTTCGAATCAAATGATCGTCGGGGAATATCTAACGCTGTACTCGACGATAATAAATCAGAGCGTAGATGCGTCACGCGACGCGTTTCATTAGTGCAAGATGAGGTAAACGAATGTCAAAGTCAAGTGATAAGTAGGCAATGGGAAAAATCACTAGCTCGTTTACAAAGGAATCGTGTTAATCTTCGCATAAACTACGTAAGCCTATATACCATATATTATATATAGGGCATTCCACGCCAAATCGGATACCACTTGCGATTTTGTTGAATGTTTTATTTCATTTACTCTTCCATCTATCTGTAAATTTCTATTGTCTACCCTTCTTGGGTTTTTACAATCTTTGTAAAACTTATTCCTCTACCTTTATTCTCTTTATACGTGAGGCCCGGCTTCAGCCGCTTTCGCCCTCCTTCTCTACCCTCCCCTTTATCCTGTATCGCATTTGCCGCGGACGGACGGATGGAAACTGCAGAAAACTTCCGATGGTACACGTTGGTACCTGCCGAATTTCCTCCATACCAATGGCAATGCGAGTAAAGTCAAACACGACCACTGGAGGCTCCTAAGGCCCCGGGGCACTTCCTCAGCTGTGGGTACGACGGGCGACTCGTTGCCCGGCCTGCGCAGCGCTACCATCCGCGCGATGAGAACCGCCTTGCGGCATCACCGAAGCCTAACATCGGTCTTCCACGCGCCGCAACACAGGTTAGACATTTTTGTTTTTTGTGGGGCCCGAACCGCCAGGATTGCAGACAAAATAGTTGCAATTTGGTATCCATTGTGGCGGTGTTGGCTGTGGGAATCCAGCGCTCTATTTCCCGAGTCACTCTGCGCTCCTTTTCCTTCTTTAGTCCCGGTCGAGACCAGCCCCCATCATTTTTTTTTCTTTTCTTTTCCATTTTTCTATGGAGTCATTCGAGAGATAGAAATTTTTGGAAAAATTACGTTTTTTGACAAATAATTTTACTGAAATGATCCATAACTCCGCGAATAAACGACCCAAATTCACAATCTTTTTTTTTTAATTTCTGTTTTACAAATTTTACAAATATAAAAAAAAAATATTGACAAACATTTTTTAATGCTATTACTATGAATTTCCAAATTTTTTAAATAAATCGTCATTTTTAACAACAGTAGCTTGATGGTTTTTAAGGACAACGACAATATGTCGAATTGGATATGAGCGGAAAACAAACAAGATAATGAGTACTTAAGGGGGGGGGGGGGGGGGCGACATTTGGAACTTTTGATTTTGCTCGGTTTATCGCAGTTTCAGGCAATTCTGCGATCGAATAAAGTCCTCAACCCTAAAGTTTGTACCTATGCCGTAAGGTAGACAAATAAAAAAGGTTCGCGCTAAAAAAGAATGTATCGCATCTTCTTCATAAAATTTTGCTGAAAATTGTATATGCTATACTACGCCGAGAAAAACATTTCTGTGAATATTTTCAAATTTTATTTGCCGCTGTAACGGTAAAAAACGTCTTTCTTTTTTTTCAATCATTTTCAAACGCTAATAACTTTTTTAAAAATTGGTGAATCGATACGCTTTTTTATTCAAAAGTTTTCATTGTAAATATTCAAATTATACTCTATCAAATTTGTCATTTTTTTCAGAGAAAAATCTGATATTCTCAAATAAACCACTTTCGATTTTGAATAAAAAATGTTTTTTTTTCAACATTGATTTATTCCGGGTTGCAAAATTCATTGTGATCGGATTTTTCTTTCTCAAATAAAAAATCAAAAGTAAGAGTTTTCGAAAAATTGGTATTTTTCTCCGAAAGTGAAACGATTCTTTTTTCAAATCAGAGAAAAAAATAGGAAAAAAGAGAAAAAAAATCTGCCCATTATGAATCTTGGGACATTAAACTCGGAATAAATTAAAGTTAAAAAAAAAAAAATTGAAAATAAAAAATAAAAAATTTAGTTTTGGAAAAATTAAGATTTTTGTCGAAAAAAATGAAAAATTTCGTAGAATATGACTTGAACATTTTTTCTAAAAAGCGCGTTTAAAAATGAAACATTTGAAGAAAAAAGAACCCCTCGATTAACCCATTGACTGAAAACTACGAGACACCTCGTAGTGTTGTTTCGTTCGTATTTTCTTTAAAATAAAACCGTGGCGCCCAGGGTAAGACGCGCTTAATTTGCATAGCAGTCAATGGGTTAATCAATTTTTGAAAAAGTTATGAGCATTTAAAAGTAGTTGAAAAAAAAAAACAAGACGTTTTTTTTCTTTTTTTTTTTTCATTATCCGGAAAAATTGAGTCATAAGAATAAGATAGAGATTTTGCGATATATTCTTGGAGTTACAGTAATAATATTTGATAGTGCTCTCTCTCTCTCTCTCTCTGTCTCTGTCTCGATACGGTCTCTCGTCTGTGGTACTTCATTCCATTCGTGACGAGAATCGTAAAAAGAAGAATGAACGAGACTGACTCCGCGCGATATTACAAATGGCAAACGAGACTCAACGAATATACCTGCGTAGGCGGTGTAAGAAGACAACACGGAGGACACCCAAGCTCTTTCAGTTGACCGAGAGGACTGACGTGAGTGATACGCGAGTATATAATAATCATAATAATGCATAATCGGTTAAATGCAAGTTAAAAAGAAAACTAATGGAATCGTGTAAAAAATCAAATACTAATTTCGAAAACGATAAATAATCATTTAGTGTTCACAGATTCCGGAGACATGTTATTTTTATTGGTACTAAAAATTAAAATAATATAATTGTATAAATTTGATTGATTAATACAAATAAACGGATTGTAAACCATTGCAAAAAAATTGTGTGAATACCATGTAAATTATCCAAACGATTATTTGAAAAGAATTTCGATAGGCAACTATTTTAGGCTCAAGTGAGATAGTCCATGATTGTAGATTATTTCGAAGAATCATTTTTCCATTAAATACAATTCGCGCATCAGCGTATTATTTAAAATTAATTTCGAGACTACTTTTTCAGTGAGTCTATATTTAATTCTGCGCGCAATAAAAATATAAAACTTCTACGTATGAACAAATACAACAAATGATTAAATTGGGTAAACAATTTTGAGAAATATCGTTTAACGAGAGAGGTCTAGTTGAAATTTTCAAAAAAATCGATTTTTTTTTCATTTTCTAAAAATACAATATCTTACGAGTATTTTTCGACTAATTGCCTTTAAATCGGAACATTATTCACCGAAATATATAACTTTGAAGGAAGCGGTGTTAGAGCCATACAAAGTAAGTAGGTAAAACTTTAAATTCGTTTTTCTCGAAACCATGTTTTCGAAGTCGGTGATCACTGTAACTCGAGAACGGATTTACCAATCGGGTTGAAATTTATATCACTTCTTCTATATACAGTGGTCCTCCGGATGAAGGAAGGATTTTTTTCTTTGACAATTTTTTTTTTATCGTCAAAAATGTAAGTGAAATTGTGGTCAAAACAACATTTTTGACTTTCAACGTCCGCCATTTTGTGAAAAATGGAATTTTTTCAAAACCAAAGAGGCCCCCCGCCCCCCTGTTTTGTTGGTTTCATATAATCCGCTGCAGCGCGGGAGTGATCACCGCAAAATCTGTTTTTTTTTGCAGCGTCTTCGGCCGTTGATATATAACGGCTTATTTTTAACCCGTAACCGTCACCCTGGGTAAGATCCACCCAAGGGAAAATTGAGGTCCAAATATCTTTCTAAATACCGCTCGAAACGGTACCTGTGTCGCCATCTATTACTGTCCGGACGTCCCTCAAGTATTCCCGCCGGTTGGCGAAGGTCTGCAGCATGTCAGTGCCTGTAGAAAGGCTCAAGAGTTACAGACGCGCATTTTGTACGGGCGGTAAACACCCAACGTGACGTTTGTGTTCAAAATTGAAAAAAAAAATTGAATAAACGTTCGATTTATTTTGTGCTAAAATAAGCGTGGAAATGTAAGTATTAATGTTACGCAAGAAAAAATTTTGAAAAATTTTTTTACCGTAGAATAATGTGATAAATGCAACGTGTAATGAATGTGAAAAATGTACAGATGTCGTACAACTTCCGAAATCTGAGAATCCCAGACCCGGTCATGGAAGATGAAGACGAAGAAGAAGTCTTTGATGACAATCGTTCGGAAATGAAGACCACACGGTCAGCAGACGGACAAACCGATGGCCCATGCGAGTTTTCATGGGGATGCTGGATCAAACGGCCGTGAATGCACGAATTTTGCTGAAATGCCAAGAAAAGAATGCGGGAAGATCGTCAAAAATTTCAGCAAAATCGTGTTTGGATCAACTCGTGCTACATCTTGTACGACCGCACCTTGAAAATCGCTACGCAAGTTCGACCTTACAGACTTATTTGCGTGTGAACATCGCGGCGATTTTGGGAAAGGACCGTCTTGCACCATCAGCCAACCCAGATGTTCAGCAATTAGTAAAACAGAAGCGGTGTAGTCTTTGTAAATCAAATGCTGACAGAAAGACGAAAACGCTGTGCCAATCCTGTTTGCGCCCAATGTGTAATGACCATCGGGCCCACGTTTGCATAGATTGCACAGGGGAGGATTTACAAACTTTGCTTAGTTTTTTTTTTATTTTACATGTTACTGATATGTATATCTATAATAAATAACGTTTTCCACACGAAAAATCGTTTACAATCACCAGAAACTCCAATTTGCATACTCCAATTTACCTTTTACATGATACGTCATTTACCGAACTTCAAACTCCGGAATAAATATACTTTTTGAAAAGTTCATGCCAAAACTATTTTTTTCTTAAAAGTACTATACTTTGAGAGTACAATCCCGTTGGATTTAAAAAATAAAAAAATTAATTACATTTTAATGAATTTTTATATCAAAAAAGGTAAAAGTTGCGAATTTTTTTTTGTATAAGCTTTTTTACTATCAATAATTTAAAATTAACCTACAATACTTATCGCATTATATAAAACAGACCTTAAACTAACTCCAGTAAAAATTTCAAGTCATTATGTCAAGTAGAAGCCAAATGACAGCAACATTTTTGCGACGGGTGGTTACAACCCAGCATGACGGTTGTGTGATTTTTTCGAAGTGTGACGGTTACGGGTTAAATATATTTCTTGCAAAAATTATAATGTTTACACTAAATATATATGTTTTATACGGAAGAACTTTTGTTATCAATTATTTTATCGTTTGGCCAAAAAAAAAAATCGGAAAAAAGCCGGCCCATCTTAGACATTATATACTTTTTTGTTCAGAAAGAACCCTACTATTTTATAAATTTTTTTTATAAAAATCGAAGATGTCGATCTTTGAGAAAAAGTCATTTTTAACATTAACCTTAAAAAATTGTTATGAACTTATTAACTTTATTAAAAATAAAAAATATATTCTTAAAGTACGCAGAAAATGCTTTAAAAATCAGTCCTGACTTTTTAAAATCGCTATATTTTTCGGGAAGATACAAACCTGGGAATGTTGCCACGACGGCCAATATGGTACAAATTTGAGCCCCTATTGCTAGGCAACTATTTCAACTAGAGCCTTAAAATTTTTTCTGAAGCTTCACTATTAATAGGACTATCGACCATAAAAATTTCAAGACGATTAAAAAACTTTTATGTTTTAGGCTGGATGACTTCATGCGAAATGCCTCATATATGGTATTTCGTGCCTCTTCCACGTCACCACAAGTTCTTACAGCTCATCTAGAGACCTTTTTTCTCCGAGGTTACAGCCGCAACCGCACGCTACCGCCGGATCTCATTCTTTTTCCTTGTGTGGGTGAAACCATACGCGTTTCTTTTTCTCTCCCTTACGATTTTATTAAATATGAATTGAAAAGGTACGAGGAGTATTTGAACGGACAGCGAGGACAAGGAGAATTGTCTCGACAAAAGAGTCGAGAGAATAGAGAAATTGCTTCTCAGAAAAGGAAAGAGGGAAAAAAAAGGGAAGAAAGAGCGTAGTAAGTATTAGTAGTTTAGATTATACTTGTTTCAGACGGCGAAAAGGAGGCGTCGTGAAGGAAACCATCAAGAGCCGTCGCGTGATTAGGCTCTAACCTTTTCACGCGAGTTATTACGCGGATTCAAGGAGATTCATGAATAGGGCCGACATAAAATTCGGCGGCCACCCGTGTAAGCTGTAACCTATGCGGGCGAGTTAGACTCGGGCCAACAATTTTCCCTGTCGCTTAAAAAACGAAGATGGCTACCATGACAATAATGAGAGCCGTCCGTACAGGCTGTAACGTACCTATGCGGTCGAGTTATACTCAGCCCAGAAAGCATTGCCGCGTTGTTCGAAAGGCTATCCTGGCTATCTTATCGGACAGACAGATTTTGAATTGTCAAAATGGAATAAATTGAAAGTACACGAATCCTAATTTAATGGAAATTATTATTTTCTTATGTATTAGGATACCGACACAGCTGGAGAGAATCTCGATACTCTCTCTACGCTCGACATGGCCGCGAAGGACGTCGGAGCATATCACCGTCGCAATCTAAGGACGAGGAACTCAGCAGAGAGAATAATTCAGGACAAAAGGAAGGACCGATCATCGTTCACAACGAGCAGACGGTTCATGCAGCAACATCTGAAATAGCCGAGCGGCAGAACGAAATATAATTTGTCAAAGAGAGAGGAGAAACGGATCGTCCTGTACCTTCTCAAGCCCTCGATACTGAGGCGTACGAAGAGGAGTTTATTCTGGATCTCGAGTTTATTCTCGAGGTCGCGAGGAAACAGTTCCTAGAAGATCCTCTTTGGAGAAAAACTATCCTAGTTGCCGGCCTTTTATCAGGACATCCTTCGAGTTGAGGGCTATCCCAGAAGAAGCAATGGAAATAATTACTGCCTCTCTTCAAGATTCGTCATTCAAATAATAGAGCGGTTCGTTAAAACAAATGGTGGGATATTTGTATTGAGAGTGATGCCAATCTCTTTCAAGCCTCGATAGAGGACGTTATATTACTGCTCTCCAAAGAATATAAGAACGGGGCTTCGCGAGGTTCTCTTAATTATTTGGAACCGGCGATAGCCTTAATCATGGGACCGGAAATAGGCTAAGATTTCAAAATAAGGCGCCCATTCGGAGGAACGTCCGTATTACGTCCGTCCAAACCAAAATACGAGCAACTGTGGGATCCAAAAATCCTTTCAAACTACATAAGTTCGTTTGGTTCACGACGTGCGTCACCGTGGACGGCAATACATTAAAGGTATCGCGGTCAATGATATAAGAACTGAGTGCTCGTAGCTCGTCGTCCTTCGCTCAATTTTATAATTTGTCTATTATTAATGATAGGGAAGCATTTAGCCGAGCGATACTAGAGTAAGAGACCGCATTGTATGGTATGTACGCTGGAAAAAAAAAAAAAAAAAAACACGAAATACGTTGCCGTAACTTTAAATATCTACGATTGATCTGAGGAAGAAGTGCGCGAAATACAATTGAATGATTAAACGAACTTTGAACAAGTGAAGTTCAATCATAATTATATGGAGCGCCTCTTTCGAACATCAGCCCCCCCCCCCCGCCCCTATTAATCATTAACAAATTAAAAGACTTCCCAAATCTACATCAGATATGTATAGTATACCCAGATATTTACGGCAACTCTTTAAATACATGAGGTCCGGTGGTAGCGTGTGTACGCAGCTGTAACCTCGGAGAGAAAAAGTCTCTGAATGAGCTGTAAAAAGAGATAGAGGCAGGCGTGCTCCATACAATTATTATTGAACTTCACTTGGTAAGTTCATTTAATCATCCAATTATGCAACGTGAAATGGGTTGAAATCGATTCGGATTTTTATTTGGCATTAATTTACAATTCGTACGTACGGTCGTTTGAATTCGTTGCATAATTCGCGACTATCGCGAATTTAAAACAAACAGAGAGGAATAAAAATTGAAAAAATTTCAGCGAGTTGCCCGCCGGCAATGGATCATCGAGTGCTATTATTACTTATAATAATTGGCGCGGTGAACGTTCACGCAGGAGTTGAAGAGCGATCGGTTACCGAGGGTTTTTAATGTCGGTCGTAACCGAGCCATTTATTGCAACGCGGAATTTTTTTTACGCGGACTGTTTTTGGATGACGTTCCGTATGACGTACGTATGTACTATGTATTTGAATTATTTATGAGAGACACGAAACAAAAATTGTTTTATACTATAGGAGAATATTATAATTTTTCTTCTTTTTTGTTTATTTTTAATTCAGTTTAATTTTTTGTTTCTTTCGTACATAGTGATCTTAATGTTTAATAGATCATTAAAAGATAAAGATAATTAATATCTTAATTAAGCTTTTATCGCTTTATCGTATAATTGTACTTTTAGTAATTGAATAATTATCGAATAATTAATGATCGATCGTCATACCTATACTGTTATATTTAGCGCGTAGGTACGCTTGAGGTATAAAGAAAAAAAAAACCTCTATTGAGCGAAATTATCACCACGGGTATCGGAGGCCATCCCCGTCTTCGCACTGTACGAGAAGGGTAGGTATGTATATATTTAGTTTAATATATTTGGAAAGATGATCGGAACGTCCGTTGGAGTGCTCGGAGTGAGAAGAACCTCTCGTGCCAAGTTGTTTGGATTGCCAATCATTTTGGCACTAATGAAGTTTTCACATTAAGTTACGTAAGAGAATAAGCGAGCGTCATAATATTTAGAGTTATTGTATTCGGTTCGATTTTACCAAACCAACTTTGACCTTTTGAAACATTCGTTATAGTAAATTTGTTGTCAAATAAAAACGATGGTTTTTTCCCCGCTCAAATTAAATAAAGATTTTTGGTAGGTGATTTTAATCGATGCTTGAAAATAACGCAGATGTAAGATGTAATTTTGATGATAAACATTGATTCATTAACCGACGAATATTATTGTTACATGATTATAATTACTCTTAATTTGCATTTTCATATCATAACACACGAAAACAAAATACTTACCTTCCATATGACAACGATTATAAATTTTGTTTGCTTATGTCGTGTCAAATATTAGTCGGACGAATAATAAAGAAATTTTGAGGATTCGAAGTAGACCGATGCTGATAAACGGAAGGTCCCGCGTATACGAGTCCAAAAAAAAAATACTGTAATTCCGGCATACGTAAAATTGTGTCCGGGGCGATATAGGGTTTATCTCCCGGTGACGATTCGTCCCAAATTATCATGTGTAATCCGTTCATTATTTATGTATCTTTTGTTTTATCTTGCCACGCTTGACACCGTCATTTTTTCTTCTCCCTATGTTATGCTCTCTCTCACACACACACACACACGCACACACGCACACACGCACACACACACACACACTCACCACCGGCTATCTTCTCGTTCGACGATCAAGAGAGTTAAACACTGAAAAGCAACGCGCGGTCCAGAGTCGAAGGTTGCGCATAATACATCGTAAAACGGAGTATTCCTGGCCAGCATTTATCTCTCTTTCTCCCCGTTGTACGAGTACAAAGTTCTTGTGTATTTTTTAATGCCATCGAATATTATTCAGCAGCAGTATAAATAATGAAATTAAACGATAATTGAAATATAATTAGGAATTTAATGTATATTTCACTTTATAAACGTTCCAGCCACTTTTCCAAATAATGGTAGGTACTACGCGACTGTCTTTACAAATTTCGAAGACAAATTTTTTTCAAGACATTTATACGCGCATTCCAACACGGTTTTCAAAAATAAAGTAAAATATTGTTTTTACCGCATATAAAAATGACAAATAATTGCGAGAAAACAAATAAAATGTATTGCCGATTGCGTAAGAATTCGAAGAAATATAAATAAATAAAATTAACGAAAAAAAAAAAAAAAAACGCACCGTTTCGTACTGTTGGTATAACAAAATTAATTCGCATCGCGTTTTTTTTAAACGCGGCTACATTAGTATTATAAAAAGGGGAATTAATATTTTGATCTGAAAATAATGTCGGTATTTTTCTATAAATGTACGTAGTACGTAGATGAAAACGTATGGAACTTGTAATACTTATATTTTGTTTATATGTCAAATTCCACGGTTAATAGCTCTAGTCTGAAAAGATATCCGAGCAACGACCAAGATTCGTACGAATATTTGTATGACCTCGTAGTACGAGTGACATCCGAGTGAATAGCACGGAGACGCGCGCGCGCATACATCCTCGATAGAATATTTCATAAAACGCAATAAGGATGTGAAATTTAATAAAATAAGATAGTGAAATTGATCCATGTAGGATTAAATCTTAGATTATGCGAACATAGTTTGTGAAAAAATAACAAATAATAATATATGATTCGAAAGACGATTAATATTTTATCGGCATATATGGTGTTAATTTTTGTTTACAATTTATTTAATTACAAACTACAATTGACAAAAAATATAATTTTAAATAATTAATATTATTTTTCAAGATACTAAAAATCGAATTTATCCATTGGTCTTCAACTTTAAATTAATAACGTTTTGATGGATGGAATAGCTCGGATAATAGTCGGCACAGGTACCTACCTACCTACATATGTACCTATCTACCTACCTACCTACCTACCTATATCGATAATATCGCCATTATATTCGACTGACATGATCGACGTGCATACACGTGCAACGATCCCAGAATTATCGATGAGGTGGTAATATCCGTGTCCTTGAAACTGCACGGTACACGTTGCAAAGATGGACCCAACAACTATCCAGATTGCTAGCGCATTACCTATCATCAGGGGTATATTTTCATAGGACTTGGTTTTGATATGGACTAGAAGCTCTAGAGTCGTTGCATTCGTTATTCTCTATTTTTAAGGTTTAAATTAATCATTGGAGCTACACATTATTACATTTATCAACTGAATTTTTATGTTCGCTCAATAACCAAAATACTTTTATTGTTTCTCATTTGGAGTCGGAGGAATAAATGATTCAAACGGCCGAGTTTTCGTACGCGAAGACGTAAAAACGTTTCAGGTAGGTACTTATATTCGACAGCGACTCGTAACTCGACATATAGTAGGTACATAGGTACCTCCTGGCTAAATATTCTTTCTTTCTCGTGCGCAATAAGTATTGCGGATAAATATGATATGTCTCAATTTTCCTGAATCTCCAATACGTCTGTTATTCTTCAATAATTTAACATATCTCAGTAGATATTAAATTTTTTTCGAAAGCACACTAGATAGGTACTTTACACATATATTCGTCACACACACTACTTTCCAACAAGCTGACTGACACGTAACGTACCTACCCCTACATACAGATAATGCACATCATATTTTGGAAAATTTATGAATAATTGTAATTGTAAACTCGATTTGGTTTGTTCACTATTCCGGCTCAGCTATTTGTACACAATATTTAGCCTAAAAAGTACGTACATCTATAATTTTATTAAAATCGATAACCTCTCGCCGCCTCTTTATGCAAATGCACTCTAACTTATATCGCTTTCCATTCGGAACCCGATCACTCGTGCAAGATACTACGTGCCATCTTGCACGAAAACAATAGGTAGGTACAACTCGCTGAGTCAGTCGCGGCGTCTCTTACTTTAGTGAGCTGCGTGTTGTGTAGATTTCTGGCTTAATACGTTGCAAACTGTTGTGCCGAATGTTTCAACTGCGTCACGACAACGCGCCTTTTTTCTTTTTCTTCTTGTTCTACTACTGGCGCGCATAAGTGGCGCTGTAATCGCCCACGACTTCACGACGATGAGGGCTATAGCCCGCCATCTTTGTTACTACATTAACTAAACGTGATCTGACGCCTCGACTACACTCAGTATCGTTGTTCCTTTTTGTCACCTTAATAAAGTCATATGTATATTAATTCAATTGGAGAGGGTAACTCGTTTTTGTTAGTACCTCCTTCCACCTGTTATCACAGCTCCAACACAAGCTTTAATCGAATCGGCGAACGACGGGGGAGGGGAGAATAGAATAGAATAGAATTAAAATTGGCCCTCGCATTTCGTTCATGATATGTTTCCATAACTGTGTTATGCTGGATGCGAAAGCATCCTCATTTTTGGTAACTATTTTTCAAGCGTTTTACATATACCTTAACTATTTCGAATTTCTTGACAAATGTCAAACAGTTGGAAACTTTATGTAAATATTTTCAAACCGTGTACTAAGCTTCGCCAATTGCTTTTCCTATTTACGTTTTCGCGATTTTAGTTTTACCTTGCGGATCTTGCGGAACAGTTAACAAAGCAGTCACGATTATACATTTCGTAAAATGCCTAAGTAGGTACTCGGTTGGCCAAAACGGACTTTCTTTTAAATCGCCGACAATCATTATTTATATTTGCAAGATGCGTTTAAAAATGCAAAATGATTAAAATGGTATTGTCCGTTTTGGTTTTATTTTTGTTATTATTGTAAATAAAATTATGGGAAACGCGCCAAGAACGTAGAGAAGGACTTACGGGCTATTCGTAACTGTTGATACAAAACCTCAGATTTTCGATAAATTGAAAAGATTTTCACAATGATCGCCCCAAACCACATGTATAGAAATGTAAACTTCTTTCTGCAGGTAGCGAGTCGCCATAGGAGAAATGAATTTACTCCTATTATTTACTAAAGATGGAAATTGCACAAAGAGCAATGAAAACTGAGGAACAAGAGCAGAGAGCAGGAGTACAAAGAAAACGATAATCGACTTTTACGCGCGAATGATTATTCGGAGTAAACGTCGCTATGATCAGTAAACCAAGTCGAAATTCAATAGAGACTATTTCGGTAAAACGACGAATTGTGCTGGACAAAACGTAATATTTCGTGCAATAGCAATTGTACCTAATTAGTTTTGTGACATATAGCTAGCGGTAAAGTGGCTTCGTTTCACAAATAGTTCAAACAGTCGTTGAAACCGCTGAATTTACGAATTTTGAAAATAATATAGTATTTATGAGGCATTTCGCATGAAGTCATCCAGCCTAAAACATAAAAGTTTTTTAATCGTCTTGAAATTTTTATGGTCGATAGTCCTATTGATAGTTAAGCTTCAGCAAAAATTTTAAGGCTCTAGCTCAAATTTTGTAGTTGCCTAGCAATAGGGGCTCAAATTTGTACCATATTGGCCGTCGTGGCAACATTCCCAGGTTTGTATCTTCTCGAAAAATCTAGCGATTTTTAAAAGTCAGGAGTGATTTTTAAAGCATTTTCTGCGTACTTTAAGAATATATTTTTTATTTTTAATAAAATTAATAAGTTCATAACAATTTTTTAAGGTTAATGTTAAAAATGACTTTTTCTCAAAGATCGACATCTTCGATTTTTATAAAAAAAATTTATAAAATAGTAGGGTTCTTTCTGAACAAAAAAGTATATAATGTCCAAGATGGGCCGGACCTTAGTTTTGGAGATACAGTAGGATTTACCAACGAGCGGGCGCTTCACGTAGTGCTCACGTAGAGCTCAAGCCCGAACGTAGCCTGGAGGGTCGCCGCGCGACACTACGCGAAGCGCCCGCTCGCTGGTAAATCCTACTGTATCTCTGAAACTAAGATCCGGCCCATTTTGAACATTACATACTTTTTTGTTCAGAAAGAAACCTACTATTTTATAAATTTTTTTTATAAAAATCGAAGATGTCGATCTTTGAGAAAAAGTCATTTTTAACATTAACCTTAAAAAATTGTTATGAACTTATTAATTTTATTAAAAATAAAAAATATATTCTCAAAGTACGCAGAAAATGCTTTAAAAATCACTCCTGACTTTTTAAAATCGCTATATTTTTCGGGAAGTTGCAAACCTGTGAATGTTGCCACGACGGCCAATATGGTACAAATTTGAACCCCTATTGCTAGGCAACTATTTGAGCTAGAGCCTTAAAATTTTTGCTGAAGCTTCACTATCAATAGGACTATCGACCATAAAAATTTCAAGACGATTAAAAAACTTTTATGTTTTAGGCTGGATGACTTATTCATGCGAAATCGCGCATTTCGAGTCGCGTCGAGTCGCGACTCGAAATAATAAAAAGAACCCTAATTACCGATAAGAAAGTCTCCAATCCCGAAACAAAAATAGCTATAATATATCTCGAGAGAAATCATCCAACTGTCGATAACAAAGCAATTGTCACACACACACGGCGCAGAAGAGTCCACTCGAGAGACGCGCAAACAAGCAGCAGCAGGTGTCCGCAACCGAATACTCGTTTCTTAACAATTTCCACATCCGCGAGCGAAGCAAATAGGTAATCTCACCGAAGAAAAATAAAAAATTAATGAATAAATAATATTTAAAAAAAGAAAAAAAAGGAAAAAAAAAAAAAAAAAAAAACGAACGACGGTCAAAAATTTGTGTTCCTTTTTTTCAAAATCCTGCCCGAAGACCGTCTTGAAGTTTTCGAACTCGATGCGAACGATGCGTACGACTCGCACCACGTCACTGAACCATTATTGGTGCGTTAAAAGAAACAAACGGGAAGAAGTGGGGGAGGAGCGCAGTTTTTGCGAGGTCGACGCACAGTGTGCGTAAACGAAGACCGTATACTCGCGTTTATCAACTCGCGCGATCGCGCGCGACCTGTCACGATTTTTTGTTTTATTGTCGGACGTACCGAGGAACAGCGTATCGTTGTTGTAAGAAATAACGCAAAGTATCTACGAAATATCGAAATACGACGAAAATAAGGAGACGAATAAGGAGACGAGCAAAGGGGTGCGAGGTGTGTGCGCGCCCGCGGGGGCGGCCAATTCATTACATGACCCTGAAGCACGAGACGCGACTCGCGGAGTACTGGATTTCGTGAGACGGCTACCACCGCGGCCTCTCTTTACCACCACAACCAACCTACGGAGAGACCCAAGTCGCAAAGCACGTATCTAAATGGTCGAGTAGCGCAACGCGACAGCGACGGAGGCAACAGCGGCATTAGCAGTAGTAGGTAGTAGTAGTAGTAGTAGGTAGTAGCAGCAAGAAGCAGAATGAAGTGAAGCGGCAAGCTATGCAGCACGGGACTTATGCGCGCCGTGCGGCGGCGCAAGGAGAGGAAAAGAGGCGTGTTTTGTAGCAATTTGTACGCGAACGTGCGCGTGCACGTGTGTCCTCTACGCGGGATCGTGCGCGCGCATGTACCTCCACGGGTGATCACTCGTTGCCTCGCTAGAATCTCAAAGAGGGGATTCCCAAAGATAGCCATGAGTACGGACGAGTGGGATATCAATGGCAATCGATAGCAGAGATGGAAGGGAGAATTGCTACGGGGAAAAGCGTGCCTGCGCCACAAGAGTCAGCTGTTGCCGGCACCCTCGTCAGGTAACGTCATTTGAAAAATTCGGCTTGCTAACGCTCGAAATATACATAGGATATTTCCCGTATCGAGATCTAAGCTATTTCACGTTGAATGAACACGACGTTGGCAAATTATAAAACGAATAGTTTGCAACTATTTTTAATTTTATTTTATTATATCATTTCTTGACTATTTCTTACAGTGATAATAATGGACTTAATGAATCTTCATTGGTCTACCAGTTTACCAAGAATAGTTGTAAATCTATGTAATTCTGGATGATGCGTTCGAGTGTTACTCTGATTTTTGGCCGACGGAGATTTGTTTGCCAAGGAGCATCTTGGATTTATTGTTAGACGTCGTAGGAAATTTGAACTTTGAAGTAGGCAAAGCGGAGAAAAAAATGCACATTCAATCAAGTTTAGGTCCTTTCTTTAGCTCTTATCGTATTAGCAACGTGGATCAAGTACAAATAATTATAATTATACCTCTATTTCGACGACAACAATTTTTCTTTCTATCGTCAGTTACCTATGTTGTTACGACATCGCTACATCCACGTAATGGTTGTTATTCATATCGTGGACAAATTAGCTTTGTTTTCGACACATCGAGGAGTACAATGTCGAGATCATCTTATACATCTACATAATGTGTGCGTGCGTGTGTGGGTGGGTGTGTGTGTATGTATGTATGTGTGTGTTTGTGTTTGCGTATAGACATATCTTCGATAGAATATGCACGACGAAGCATTTAAAGAGCGATAAACCGCCTCAACGATACGGATGAACAAACAAGTTTCAATATTATCTGTAGCCTCGCCACGCGAGAGTGCTGTGAACGAGAGACTGACGCACACGAGCCCCGCCGGAGCACAGAGTTCGAAACGATTCAATGTGATTCTTTCGTTTCTCCTTTATTAATGCAGAGAATATAAATTTCCCATCGATTCGACAGAAATTTTGATGAAAAAATCTGACTTTATTGTACAATGTTGTAAAAGGCATTAAAAAAGGAAAATCGGATAGTTTGGTACTCCAGTACATTAAAAGTCGCAATCTTGATAAAAAAAAAAAATAAATAAATAAATAAATAAATAAATAAAAGAAACACGCACCTGATTTGTACAGCGTATATGAATATTTCGAGGATAAAATTTGTTTAGGATCGAATCCAAACTCACCAAGAGTAGTCCATTGAAATGTTACAAAAATAAGGCCTAACCCTGCATTTATCAGTCAGCAATGTTTTTCTTTTGATGCATAGGCGATGGTATAGGAAGCTTAAGTCCAAGTTTGTGGGTTTGTAACCCTTGAAACTATCCACCGCGCAAGAAAATTATTCCCGCCGTTTTTGTAGGAAATTAAATTCTCTACAAATTTTCTCTCTTGACTTTTTGTCGTAAAATAAAAAATACCAATGTTATTAACAAACAACGACAATAATTGAAGGATTCCTAATTTCCTTTAAGTCGCTCTAACTTTCTTTCTTTTCGTTTTACAGAAAAATATGTTCAATGTATTTCGATAGAACACCTTCTGACGAATAAATTTCAATATAAATGTGTCAACTTTTGTTTATTTATAAACATTTTACAGTGCTGCAAAGGTAAGTGTCGGGATACTCGAAAATAGACATAAAAATGAACGATTATGCGTCGTTTCTTTGCAAATTTCATTAATTGCGGTGGACAAATTTTATTTGTTGCGATTGCAATGTTCATAATAATTAGTTATGAACTCCTCGTAGGTGATGCGGAAAAGAGTTAAGAAAAAATTATCAAAAAATTGTCCATATTGCACTAAATTGGCAGAAGTTATTTTTTTTTTTATAGATCGATTCAATATGAGGTACTGAATTTAAATGGATAAAATACTTACAGATTGGGGGGGGGGGGGGGGGGGGGGCTATTTTGTGAATAACCGTTTCGGCTTATATTTCCGTGATCGTGCACTTGGCACCAAAAATGGTAATAAGATTATTACTATTTGTTTATTGACTTTTTCACCGATATCTCATCTAATAATTGTTTAAACAATAAAATGCTAGTAACCAAACTTTTCAATCGACAAATTTTTTACAACTTTTATTTTGAACTTTTTTTTCTAAGATTAATATTTTTGAATTTATAACGCGTTCAATGTTGTACTACCGGGTGCAAAGTTAAGATAGGTTCGACATATTCGGAATCCTTGATTTGATCTTGTTTGCTTCAACTTTAGATTTCTTTAAAACTATTCAACATTTTTTCATGATTTTTTAATGAGTTTTGTTCAGAAAGTATTTATTGATAATTCCGCGTAGGGTTTTTCAAGTTATTCGAAAGACCAATTTTGGGACCAGTTGAAAGTCGAAAAACATTCGTTCGAAAAAATGCCTATTTTCAATGTACCTTTTCGCAGGAACCGTATGCCCGATTTTGACCATTTTTGTGGTGTGTATGGTGTGCGTTGAAATTTCAATGAATTTCAATTGACATCTAAGGTAATCCTGTCGTTACAACGTTTCCGTTAGATTTCACTGAAAATTTGCAGAAACGTTCTTTGATGTCATATGTAAAAGAAATGTGTACAATTTTACGGGGCCTTTATCGACTCAAAACTCACGATATTTATTCTTGAAAATCGTCATGTTTCGCAACCTCCAAAAAGAGATTCCGTGTTAAATATTGCAATATTATACAATGAGTATCTCGATTATTTGGTCGACGAAGCCTATTGAAAATTTGCACACATTTTTATATGACATCAAAAGAGCTTCAATTACTTTTTATAAACAATTTATGGAAAAAAAAAATCATGTTTTTGTTTATTGTATAACAAATAAACTTTACGTGGAATCAATTTGAATTTTGAGTATATTGTTCAGTTAGTCGATTCGCAAAAACTTTTCTTAATGCACTTAAAGCTCTGAAACAC
This sequence comes from Netelia fuscicornis, assembly GCA_946811545.1. Taxonomy (NCBI): domain Eukaryota; kingdom Metazoa; phylum Arthropoda; class Insecta; order Hymenoptera; family Ichneumonidae; genus Netelia; species Netelia fuscicornis. The sequence goes on from OX328015.1 coordinate 27,052,483, forward strand.
TTGGAATGTGAGAAAAAACGAGAATCAAATAAAATCAAAACGAAGTAAATAATGACGTAATAATTCGAGGATTAAGTTACGCGTGAGATAATGTTATCCGAAGAATATCGTCGCTCGCGGCGCGGCGATAGAAAGAGGACCATTTAAAATGTATCCCCCTCCCCCGTTTAATATACATAATTCGAGAAAAATGCTGTCGTATTTGAAATGATTATTGAATAAATTGTATAGGCGACTAATGCTTTTATTTACATTCATTTTCTCGTATGATAATATTATTTAATGTTCGTTCTTGTTTTGACCCAGCCTCAAAACGACGATGCAAAAATTTCGACCGAGTATTTTTCGAAATATGGAAAGCGACCGATTGTATTGACATTCGCGACGGTAAAAAATCTCATTCATTTTCATCGTTCTGTTGATACACGCGAGTCACACTATCCCAACTCCATGCCCATATACAAAATGCTGCAATTGTCGCTACGGGCTCAAACGAAAGACCGCAGGATTGTCACGCGTCCTGATAACAGCCAAATTAAATTCTGACTAAAATCTCGTTCGATTTTCCGTTACAAAAGCAATAACTGTGCATTATCTTTCGTTTAGATTGTCTCGTTCCATTGCTTTTTAAGCATTATAATCGGCTCTCGTTAAGCCCCTAAAAACTGTTTTGAAATTAATTATTTTATGTCAGTAAATATAATTGGAATCAGACGCCTTTTAACGATAAATTATCAGACATGATTAACCTTGTATGATTATTGTTTCACATTTAATTGTAAAGGGACTGACTGATTGTCTGACTGACGATACGTACACATACATATAGTATAATATTAATACGTACGGTCAATATGAGTCTTTTTCAACAAAAGGACATTCTTTTCTTTTTAACAAAGTAATATCGTGTAAGCTATCGTTACTTTGATATAATATGACATTTGATTCTACTATTATTAATTGGAGACGCTAAACGCGACTGTTTATATTCAAAAGTGGCTCGCATCGCAACAATGTATTATACATTTCATATATTATGATCAAAATATACATGTTTTCCTTTAAATTCATATTAATGGTTTACAATATGTAGAGTCATGTGGGGCAAGTGTGCGCACTTAAGCTTTGACATGCCATAGAATCGAAAATTCCAAGTTTAATGCAATAAAACGACGTTAATTGGTTAGAGTGGTTATTAAGCAATAACTTGACGATAGAAATAATATTCGTCAACGGCACGAATTCTCAAAAATTGACCAAAACTAACATAGTCCGAAATGCGTACACTTACCCCAATATAGGGGTAAGTGTGCGCAGCAGTGTAGATAAGGGTGCGCAACATAAAATGACAAGATTTTTACCTATTAAATAAGTATAACCAGACACAGGAACATGGCAAATTTTTATTTATTATTATTAGATGTTTTAACGGTACTAATAAAAAACAATTTGAAAACAAGAATAAACTTCAAAAAGATGAATTGTAACGAACATTGACGGCATTGATATTGTACCTTTCGATCCTGAAACAAAATATTGCAGTATTAATACGAAGTTTCTAAAACGGGATAAGTGTGCGCATGCACACACTTACACAGCAAGCATGTGCGCACACTTACCCCAACCCATCAAAACGGGATTTCATCAAAATAGTTCGGGTTTGCGTTATCTCAAAAATTGAAAAATTGTTACTTGTCAAACTGAATACTACGTAGTACTCGATGATAAATATGAAACGTCCAAAATGGGCACAAGTCTACAAAAGATTGGACGCCAAAAATAGTAAAATATCGTAACAATTTGAGCAAAAAAATTCACTTACCTGCTAAAACAAAACGGCGGATTAGGGGCTACTAAAAATCGACCTCTTCGCAGGACATCGCACGGAGCACTGAATATGGGAGGTGCGGCGCTTTAGTTATAATTCGTTTCTGAGATATTTCATATGCGCACACTTACCCGCTGCGCACACTTACCCCACATGACTCTATGTATATCAAACGTATCGATAATCTCTAACGATAACGATAATACGTATTACAAATTTGTAACACGTTATCAATATGTTATAAACTATGTTGATAATATAATTTTATGTTTTTGGAAAAGTATCGAATTTGTTAGAATAAAAAATAATAATATCGTTCGGTTAAAAAAAAGTATTGGAAAGTTATGGGGCTTCGAAAAATTTCATTGAAAAAAATGAAACACGAATTGCAAGAACATTTATTCGCGTTTTAATCGGCCATATTGAAAGAAATACATGGGCCGGTCATGAGGACACCTTCTAGTAACGATACACTTTGCGGCGCATGCCACGATTCTACGACCCGTTTCGCGTTCCCCCCACTGCCCTTAAACCCCACATATATCGGCCGTGAACTTTTCTTGCCGGTAAATATAGCCGAGGGCAAACAATTTATAATAACGTATTTATTTCCAATATTATTAAGAGCCTGGCTCGAAGGAAGTTTCATACATTATTTGATAGAATGAAGTAATATAAAGAGTTGACCTTATAGTATAAAGTTCGTTGTCGAAAGCATAAATCGATTGAGCGCGAAAAATTGCAATGCGAATCCCTCCCTAAGGATCTTTATGAAACAAAAAAGAAGCTCTCGAAAAGTTTTAATTTAAATACGTTTTATTCGATCCAAAAGAGACAACCATAGTTTATCGGGAGAAACCCTTAGTCGAGAATTTTACTCAACTACAAATAAATATTGTTATTGGAATGAGAACGGCACATTTGTAATTTAAAAATAATCATTCGGGTACCACTTAAATTACAACGAACCAATGGGAATTGAAATCGATATTATCAGCTTTGCTTCAATGAATCAATAAATAATACAAACTTATGACATTTTATTTTTATCCAAAGCTTCGATTTTTTTAAACAAAATTCAACTATATACATATATGGTGATATAGTCGAGTTATCTTCTATTTGGCTCCTCGTCCTAGTTTGCCGCGTCTTATCGATCACGATTAATTAAAACGGGTGTGTTCCCGAACGATTACATGGTTACCGAAGAATGATGGAAGCGCGCCCGATTATCATCGTCGATAAAGGTAAGACCGTGATAAACGGTCGTCGAGTATGCAGTAATTTACCAATCAAAGATCATATTTTCCAAGGCAAAAAGAAATTTAAAGAAAATAGAAAGAAAAAAAAAACCCCTACGACGGACGGTAATGTGCAGTTTTTCGCGAAATTCTTTACGTTTTTTTACCGACTGACCGAGGTACGTCGGCAATAAAGTTTTCTATACGTGAATTGTGCCATAAGAGTACTTCTTCATCGAAAATATTGACCCTGTTGATTGCCAATTATCGCGAGACATACCCCTTAAAAGTCCCCCGGACAATGAGCAACCATGATGTGGTTAAAATTTGGCTAGTACCTACGTGAAAAATTATCGCACAACGTATCTGGCTGTCGTTTTTTTCCCCTCAAAGTCTTGAAACCATTGCGAAAGGCGACTGGCGATTCGAAAACGCCACCCATGCTTTCTCCGGCTTCGGTTGCTCAGTGTCGAAGAAAACATGGATCACTTCGAATCGCTCGGCGCCTGTAACACCGCAGACATCTTCCGCAGGAAGTATGGAAGGTACAACCAGTTTCCCCATCCCTCGATAATTCGTATCCATTTCGTTCAGCGATACACGAGCCACGTATTTCATATAACTTGGATTTATTTTGTCAGCAATCATTCCAACATTCGGACGGCGCGAGAGAATTTGTTTTGGTCGCGTGATTAAAAGCAATAACGTCAAATATTCTTCGCCAAAAGACGCCGCGCAATTGCGAGTGCCTTAAATAAATGCAAACACTTTTCCAAATTGTATTCGTTCGATGTAAATTTGTAAATATTCATTTAAAAAATGTTGGCAATCTTCATTTGCATACCGATAATGTCGTTACGTCTGCCAATATTTACAAACAACATATTTCAGGAATGTATGGAAGGCATCATATTGCGAAATCTATAAATTCATATACCTAGATAGGTACGACACTCACCCCTCGCGAGTCTCTGAATAAAATGGCAGCGTGAACTGGATCCGAACAACCATCCGATGCTCTGTGCGGTATTGCTGGTGTCCCAAGGGACAATCTTCTCGTTCCCGGATCCAACGAACCTCTCCTGAGTGCCCCTGAAAATGAGATTTAGGCAATTAAAGTGATTTGTTGCGCGTGCAATTGCCCATATGGAGGACACTTATGGCACGGGTATGGTGCCGCCAATTTTCATACATCATTTAGAAATAAAAATTAAAAAAAATAAGAAACAAGTACGCTTCGGGTACTTGATGGGGGGGCTGCGACCCCCATACCCCACGCGCGCTTCGCGCGCCGGGCCTTCGTCGCGCTTCGCGCTCCGCATTCTGTTGATCATTTACTTGAATTGTTGGGTATTGAAATATTATGTTGTTTTTATGTTGTTGTGAATTATAATTGACAATATAGGATTATGTGTTTTGCTCTTAATATATCTTCAGTAAGAGCGATTGTTCGAAATGTGATTATTGAATTTTTATTAGATTTACATTAGTAAGCACTTACAACTTTACAATATAAGGATTGCGTATTTTATTTCCAGGATATATTTTGAATGTTGATTAACATGTCCCTTAGGGACGTTTTAATAGGCACTCACGCCGTAGTTTTCAATTTTTTGGTAAACAATTTTTATAATTCCCACATTATTAACTATCCCAAGTATCGATAAAGTAATCGATTGTTGACACAGACGCACACATAAGCGTACTGTACGTCAGCGTAAGAAGTATACTTTGGGGCGCGTATCACGCCGCCATTTTGCTCGACGTTTCCTTTTTTTTTATTGTTAAAATTTTTTTTTATTGTTAAAATTTTTTTTTATTGTTAAAATTTTTTTTTATTGTTAAAATTTAGTCTGTTTATGGTCGTTGGTAGAATTTAATTAGAGACGCTAAAACATTATCTACCGTCTATTTTTCGAGAAAAAAAAAAAATTATTGCGATAATAAAAAAAGAATCGTATCGCACTTCAGAGCGTTCATTTGGATGCTCGTCTATGTGCATACGGCATGAAGATGTTTCTAGCAGGGGCGTACGCAAAAGAAACCAGCAGGGGCGTACGCAAGAGAAAAAAAAAATAAATATAATAAAAATTTGAAAGACACGAGGTTTGTTCTTTTTCGGCGAACTCCCCAGAAACCCCTACACTAGTTTAATAAGTATACACTGAACTATATACCTATATTTATTGAATTAGTGCAGGGATTTCTGGGGAGTTCGCCGAAAAAGAACAAATTTACGAGCACACGACGATACTAGCGGCATCTTATCACTGAGGCAAGAAATGCGCTTTACTGGGACTCGATCTTCGTCGATATGAGTCTTCCCTCTCTTTCGTTAATCAGTGATCCACGTCTGCGATTATAATCGCGAGCTGTCAGTGTTGTTTTTTTATACTAAATTAATAATATTTGTAAAGTGAAAAAAAGTATAAAAGTGTAAGTGTTATGAATAATTTTAATATATGTGTATAATAAAAGTGTAGACAATATTAATAAGTTCAAAAAGAGTGTAATATTCTATTCGATTGCAAAAAGCATTTAAAACGTTTATCAAACAAGTGTTATTTTGTGGCCAAAAACATGCTTAAAAACTATTTAAATAATCTGTTATAATTGTTCAAATCACTTTAAACTCTTAGAACAGTTAAAAAGTGTTAAAATGAAGGTAATAGGCTGAAATAAAAAAATTTCGTTCACACGTTTTCATACAACTAGCAAAAATGCAAAAAAACGTTTTCTTTTGTTTAAATTTAGTGATTAACAAAATTGTAAAGTTTTTAAAGTGTAGAAGACACTTCTTTGAGGTCTCATAAAGATATACTACAAGTTATGGAAACATTTGTTCACAGGTTGCTGAGATCCGGACATCGATGGACACAAAAATAGCTTTTTAGCCTAAAAATAGGTATGTTTTTAATAATTTTTATATTTAACAAAATCCAAATGGATTTATATTAAAAAGGTCTGTTCATTATAATAATATACAGATTTGGTATAAATTTCAGATTGATTCGGTCATTGGTTGCTGAGTATATTAATAGGAACTTTATTTTTTTAATATTTTTTAAATATTTATATAATATAGTGAGTGCCTAAAAAGAAAAAAAAAACAGAAATAAAATGTTTTAATTAAATCGATGCGTCTTTAAAATCTATACGCCTAAGTAAGTATATCCATATATCGACATATCGCGTTTCGTTGAGCGTATTTTTTTTTGTTCTATATCATCGGATTGGTCACGGGCATACCACCGTATGTAGAAACAACTGCCAATTGGTTATTCATTTTGATCCACTATTGCACGAGCCTGAATTAATAATTATTAGCATTATCCGTTGATTGTTTGTGATTTTTCATTCAACTCCGCATACCTACGTATGATTTTTACGGTTTCATACGCGCATCCGTAATTCAATTGTAATTTTCATCATAGGGAGCGAGCGACTTTCTTTTTGGCGATATTGATGTATCCGACACATTTTACACTACCTACTTAGAATTTTGTCTGATAACATATCGATAGTTCTAATAATAATAATAATAATAATAATAATAATAATAATAATAATAATAATAACGGTTCCGTTGAAAATAATAATAACTGTAACACTCGATATATCTCGATTTTATCATACGTATTTTATTATCATTTCTCTATCAGTCAAATCGATGAATCAAGTTTTGGCAAAACTGTTTGAAATACCAATATCAAATTCTCGATATATTTTCTGCGGCATTTTGTTTTGCTTTTGAACAATAATTGTACTTATTATCGTCAATAGAAATAAAATTAAAATTATATATATAGATTTACAAGTTATGCAAGGTAATGACAAAACACAATAGTGCTCAGTTGCTACTGATTCGAGGCGCGCGGGGTATATAGGTATTTAGTTGGAAACATTTATCATTGGTGAACACGAGGTAGAAATATAAGGCTCCTTCTAATTAGCAGCCAATGAAAGATCGACGGAAATTAAACGGGCATGAGGCAGCTTCTGTACGTTTTTATAGCAAGAGGAGACACCACCGTTTTGTATGTATTTATGAATCTCGAGTTTCAGCCGGTTTTACGAGAATTTCAAGCTCTAACATTTAAGATTTATATCGCATAGGCTTCTACGAAAGACGATGGAAAATAATTCAAAGACGTTCGAGACACCGTGAAGCTTTTTCAACGCGTGTGTCAACAAATCATATTTACTCTTACTCATAATAACAATTATATTTATTTATATCTAACGCGAATCAAATATTTTCTCGTTCGTGTGCATGTTTCTTTGTGCCTTTTTGTTTTTTTATTTTTCGTTTATTATCGCTTTTTGCCACAAGACAGAAGTGAAAACGGAAAACAGCGCGTGTATCGTTATCGACACGCGCGGAAATCGCTCGAAAATGCATTCTAATTTGAGACTTTATGCAATTACGAATTTATAGAATTGACTCGCATAAGCACACGTGGGTCATCCGACTGTAAGAACGTGTCGCAAATGTGAGCATGTTGGGACAAAAATAGAAAATCGCAAATTTATATTCAACCCGAATATTTTATGAAACCGTGACCACGAGAAAGAAAAAACGAAAAGAGGCGTCCATGAAAATGCGCGTAGTAGGAGGGACGGTATATTGCCGGGGACTGAAATAGATTTGTGACTCTAAGATACGAAAGAGATAGAGACAAATAAAGAACGGATGGAAAAAACAGCGAGGAGTTTCCGGGACAAATAAGCACGCGTTGCACAACGCGGTAAAGAGCTAAAGAAAGGTCAATTAAAAATTCTGTTTCGATTATTCATTCAAATTCCCTAGCACGACCGATTAAGGGAGCTTTCCAGTGTGAAATTTTCAAAAAATCGTTTTTTTTTTTGCTTTATCGAATAGTATACACTCTTTACGAAGAAGCAGAAGGGATATTGTATGGACCTGGCATCGCTGATTGACCGTAAGTAAACGATTTACCTAAAATTTCCTCACTTGAAACTTTGAACGCGTTTTTCTCGAAACAGCATTTTTCAAAACGGTGTCCAACTTGGAGGGCAGAGTTTTAAAGCTATCGAGTTGAATTTTTTACACAATATTCTTAACGTCATTGTTTATCGTGCTATGGAAAAAACTGCCAAAAAAAAATGCTAAAATCGATACTTTTTGTTCAAACCGGCGCCATTTTTGCAAAAAAAAAAAGCCTCCATAGCACGAAAGCCAATTATATACCGATCAATAATATTTTTGTGTTTTTTGTTTCAGATCAAAATTGTGACCCCCAACGTGGACACCACATCCAAGTGCATTTTCTGCAACAATTGTTTCATCATTTTTATAGATATTAATTAATAAATAAATCGATCTTTAAAAAATTGTTTTGTATTCTTCAATACCCAATTAATATACAAAAAAAAAACCAGACCGATTAGATTATTTTTTCTTTAAAAAAAAAAATCGCGAAAAACAGCGATTTTTCGGGCTGTCACACTGGAAAGCTCCCTTAAAACGATTTCATGTTGAATAGCATCGTATAAGTAGGTAATATTAAAAATGGAACAACGCAAGAAGGAAGTTTGCATACTTTTTCTGACGTTTTAGTTGAATGGGCTGACGTTGGTTACTAATAAACAAAATTAATCGGTCCATCGAATTGGTTGATTACTTTGCGATCGAAATACAATTTCAGCTCATTATGTCGATTAAAAAGAATTATTACCGTCTACTCCTAATTCTATCATAAAAGAGCGATACCAATTATTTAGGAATTTTATGACATTTTTTCCGCTCTTTTCCCCGTAGCGAAAGCTTTTTTTGTGTTCTTCTTTTTCTGTAACGATCAGTAGGTAAATACGATGCCAAAAATTTTGAGAGAATATTCAACCGGAGGTTTCCTAATGCTTAATACGAGGGTGGGGTGAAAAATTTTCGGCCTGATCAAGAAAAACGACGTTTTAAAAATTTTTTTTGCTTTATTTTTCAACATAATCTCCATCAACACTGATACATTTCTCATAACGGTGTTCTAATTTAGTTATACCAGTTTTAAACGTGGACTCATGAAGCTCCTCAAAATACTGATTTACAGCTTCGATAACTTCTTCGTTGCTCTTAAATCTTTTACCGCCAAGCCATTTTTTGAGGTTAGGAAACAGGTAATAGTCGCTGGGGGCTAAGTCTGGAGAGTAGGGAGGATGCGGCATCAATTCAAACTTCAATTCGTGGATTTTGGACATGGCAATAATCGACGAATGCGCTGGTGCGTTATCGTGATGAAACAAAATTTTGTTCTTCGCCAAATGAGGTCGTTTAATTTGCACCTCGTGCTTCAAACGTTGCAATAACTCTGCGTAGTATTGACCAGTGATAGTCTTACCCTTTTCAAGGTAATCAATATATATAATTCCTCTCGCATCCCAAAAAACAGTAGCCATAATCTTGTTTGCCGATAAAATTGTTTTTGCCTTCTTTGGAGTTGGTTCCCCTTTTCCAACCCACTGTTTTGACTGTTCTTTATTTTCAGGAGTGTAGTGGTGGACCCAAGTCTCATCAACAGTTATGAATCGGCGCAAAAATTCGTTTGGATTACGCCTATACAGCGCCAAATTATCGGTAGAAATGGTTTTTCGAAGCAGTTTTTGGTCGAGCGTTAGCAAACGCGGCACCCACCTTGCACACAGCTTTTCCATGTTCAAATGGTTGTGCAAAATATTTCGCACACGTTCAGCTGACATCCTACAGGTCTCAGCTATCTCGTGCACTTTCAACCTGCGGTCTTCCAACACTATTTTATGGATTTTCTCAATCATTTCTGAAGTTGTGATGTCAACGGGCCGTCCTGAGCGAGGCTCGTCAGAGGTGCTCACACGACCCATTTTAAATTCAGAAACCCACTGCTTAATAGTTGAATATGATGGGGAGGAGTCTCCTAGTGTTGAATCCATCTCTTCTTTTATTTGTTTTGGTGTAAAACCTTTCAAATAGAAGTATTTGACGACAGCACGTTTTTCCAATTTTTCCATTTTCACGAAAACAACGGAAGGGTCTCGCGCAATGTGCTCTCAAATGCAAACTAACGTAGCGATTGGGCCGGAACTTTACATACAAGCTTGGTAGGAATGGTTCTATAGGACGTCACTCCAAAAGTAGACCTAGTGGCGCCATTTCTTGGTCAGGGCTGGAAACTTTTCACCCCACCCTCGTATCCCTTTGTTTTTTTCTAAAACTACGATGAATTCAATAAGAAAACGACTTTATTACCGTACCTCTTACCAACCGCGTTCATTTACAAGTATTGAATTTCATTAAGTTTCTCGTATCTAATCTTTGAAAGGTCCTAATTTATTCTATCTTTCTATAGCGTTATTAAGCGAACGAACGCATGCTACGCGATGTTTCCGTTTCATTAAAAAGAAAAAATAACTTTTTTAATCGTTCGACCTTGCAACCAAAAATGTACCCTCAAATATGTTCCGAAAGGTCAAACGGGGTTTGATTAAACAAAAAAAAGCTGTCGGCAACACGGACCATTCAACGTAGGTCATGCGTAAGTCATCAAATCTGCGACCCCAGCCCACCTGCCGTGCCACGGCCAAATATCTGAAATTTTTTCGACTTACTCTTGACAAAACTGAACAGTAGGTACTTTCAATGGTATTTTCGGGAGACGCGAGACGCTTTTAAAAACATGGACGAGCGTTTTGTTGCGTTATTATTAATTGTGACTCGATCCGAGCAATCCGAATACTAGCACGCATTTTCACGGAAAATAGTGGAAACAAAGAGGCGTAGGTAATTGCTGAACGGGTAAATTAAGCGTTTTCAATAGAGATCGTGGCGCATCAAAGAACATTGGTCTTCCATCCGAATCTCCATTAATAATGACAAGAGCATTAGTCCATTGAAATGTTACAAAAATAAGGCCTAACCCTGCATTTATCAAAGTCAGCAATTTTTTTTTTTTTGATGCATAGGGGATGGTATAGGAAGCTTAAGTCCAAGTTTGTGGGGTTGTAACCCTTGAGGAAAACCCGCCATCTTGAAAAAGGGTTAAAACAATTTTTGGGTTATAACAATGAAACTATCCACCGCGCAAGAAAATTATGCTGTCGTTTTTTGTAGGAAATTAAATCCTCTACAAATTCACTCTCTTGACTTTTTGCCGTAAAATCGAAAATAGCAAAGTTATTAACAATAAATGACAACAAATGGAAAAACATCGTTTTTTTGAGTCGCTGTAACTTTTTATTTTTTCATTTTTCAGAAAAATTTATTCTTAGAAATTTTTTGGCGCTCCTTGAGACGAACAAATTCCACCCCTTATTTTTTAAATTTCGTTTATTTTAAAGGATTTTACAGCCATTCAAAGGTAAAAATGTGCGTCGGCACATCATACTTTGGGTTTGGGTTTAAAATCGTTGTATTGATATAACAGGAAAACTATCCACCGCGCAAGAAAATTATTTCATCGTTTTTTGTAGGAAATGGAATTCTCTACAAATTTGTTCTCTTGACTTTTTGCTGTAAAATTCAAAATACCAAAGTTATTAACAAACAACGATAAAAAGTGAACGAGTAATTTCTTTTACGTCGCTCTAACGTTTTGTTTTTGCATTTTTCAGAAAAATATGTTTAGAGCTTTTTGATAGAGGATTTTTAGACGAACAAATTTCACCCTTCATTTTTTAAATTTCATTTATTTTTAAAGATTTTACAGCCATTCAAAGGTAAAAATATGCCTCAGCACATAATATTTTGGGTTTTGGTTTAAAATCGTTGTATTAATATAACAGAAAAACTATCCACCGGGCAAGAAAATTGTTTAGTTATTTTTTGTAGGAAATTAAATTCTCTACAAATTTGCTTTTTTGACTTTTTGTCGCACAATCAAAAATATCAAAGTTATTAACAAACAACGACAAAAAATGAAGGAGTAATTTCCTTTAAGTCGCTCTAACTTTTTTCTTTTCATTTTGCAGAAAAATATATTCAATGCATTTCGATAGAACACCTTCTGACGAATAAATTTCAATATAAATGTGTCAACTTTTGTTTATTTATAAAGATTTTACAGTGCTGCAAAGGTAAGTGTCGGAGTACTCGAAAATAGACATAAAAATGAACGATTATGCGTCGTTTCTTTGCAAATTTCATTAATTGCGGAGGACAAATTTTATTTGTTGCTATTGCAATGTTCATAATAATTAGTTATGAACTCTTTTCCGCGCCACCTACGAGGAGTTAATAATAATAATTAGTTATGAACTCTTTTCCGCTCTACCTACGAGGAGTTCATAGCTAATTATTATGAATATTGCAATAACAACAAATAAAATTTGTCCGCCGCAATTAATGAAATTTGCAAAGAAACGACGCATAATCGTTCATTTTTATGTCTACTTTCGAGTACTCCGACACTTACCTTTGCAGCACTGTAAAATGTTTATAAATAAATAAAAGTTGACACATTTATATTGAAACTTATTCGTCAGAAGGTGTTCTATCGAAATGCATTGAACATATTTTTCTGTAAAATAAAAAGAAAAAAAGTTAGAACGTCTTAAAGGAAATTACTCCTTCATTTTTTGTCGTTGTTTGTTAATAACTTTGATATTTTTGATTTTACGACAAAAAGTTAATAGAGTAAATTTGTAGACAATTTAATTTCCTACAAAAAACAATTTCATAATTTTTTGTGCGATGGATAGTTTTCCTGTTATATCAATACAACGATTTTAAACCCAAACCCAAAATATTGTGTGCTGAGGCAAATTTTTACCTTTGAATGGCTGTAAAATCTTTAAAAATAAACGAAATTTAAAAAATGAGGGGTGAAATTTGTTCATCTCAAGGAGCGCCAAAAAATTTCTAAGAATAAATTTTTCTGAAAAATGAAAAAATAAAAAGTTACAGCGACTCAAAAAAACGATGTTTTTCCATTTGTTGTCATTTATTGTTAATAACTTTGCTATTTTCGATTTTACGGCAAAAAGTCAAGAGAGTGAATTTGTAGAGGATTTAATTTCCTACAAAAAATGACGACATAATTTTCCTGCGCGGTGGATAGTTTCATAGTTATTTTGCAAAAACTATTTCACCCCTTTTTTCAAGATGGCGGATTTTCCTCAAGGGTTACAACCCCACAAACTTGGACTTAAGCTTTTCATACTTCCCCCTATGCACCAGAAAAAAAAAATTGCTGACTTTGATAAATGCAGGGTCAATGTAACATTTCAATGGACTACATGGAGCTAAAGCGTTCTATCGCATATGAGCGCTAGGACGGAAATAGATCATCGGCCCGAAGGGGAGAAGCGTGCGAGAGACGACTTGGCTATCTCTCCGTGAGTACGTCGCGCGTAGCTTGGCGTAATTCCCCGCTCGATAGATCTATTTTTAATTTGCCAACCAAATCAAATTCGGTCATAAAAATCAAGAATAACAATCAAATAGAAAACAAAAACGTAAACACTTATTAACGCGGTTCTGTTGGTTTGAAAAATTTATGCCAAAATAATATTGGAACGAATGAAGAAGTGAAATAGAAATGAGCGAGAATGTTTGAAGGTGTGTTGGAGGAATCAGAGCTTATATTACGTTTGCGAGGCAAAGAGTAACGGGCGGTCTCGTCACCGGGCGATTACGTAATGAAAAAGCCGGCAATGGTATAATAATAACGAGGCGAACGTAACATCAACAAGCGGTCCGTCAACGTTGCCAGAGACTCATCAGAAACGGAGTGGCGAACAAAAGGATATAGAGAGAAGCTGAAAAGCACGTGCCGCCACCTACTGCAGAATCGTACTGTACCTATTTGCACGCGCCATACTCTCGTCCCCACGCCCTCTAACCCCCTCCGTTTCTCTCTTTCACTCTTGACGAGCAGAAGAGGCTGCTATTATTAATATTACAGTTGATGTTCCGCCGGCGGAAAGTCACGGTTAAACGTCGTTTAAAGCCTCGAGATTAAAGCCCTCCGTGTCGAATAATTAATGAGAAACGAAAAAAAAAAAACGCCGCATCGCCGGGCCGCGTGTTCTTAAAGATAGCGGGGAAACTCGTATTTTCGGAATTTATTTGCCGCACGCTCGGTTGGCACGACAATTATTTATCCTCTCGCGCGAAAAACCTTTCTTTTTTAAACGAAAACAATGGAACGAGCATACATTATGAAATAGCCAAAACCCCGGCTATGAATCTATTGTATATACTACTACTTTTTAAGGATATGCCATTACTGGTAAAGTAAGGCGTCGTGAGAACGTCAACATTATTTATTGTATAGTTACCATTACATTGATTTTTTTCCCACACAAAGTTTTACAAATATTAAAGAGCATCGTCTTACGCCCGGTCGTACATTAGAGTACAATGCCAGTATCTTATATTTTCCGCAATACGAATATTATACGAGAAACTAGATAGCAATAGGATATTTGCCGACCGAGTAGTTGGCGTAAACACAATTTGATTCAATATTTCAATATGTTCAATATGTTTTGAACAACTTTATTTTTGTGTAACACCGCGTTGAAATGTATTGTGTCGGGGATAATTGTAATTTTTATCGCGCCACCATTACCTTATTCGGTAAGATGACGTATCAGAAGGATCGAAACCGTTAATTCCGTTAATAAGTGCAAAAGAGGCAACAGATTCCGGCAGTCTTGTATAATGTTCTTCAAAACGAATAACATTTCAGAACAAAGTTATTTTGTGATTTTGTGTCCTATCGGAAGTCGTACGACATATAACGGTCTTGTCAGAAATACCAACGGTGTACGAGAAAATCGAGCAACGGTATTTTCACGGATCGAGTCGGCTCATTGTCAGCCGATGTGTCTTTCGCTTTAATTTGTAGGCACGAGGGCTCCTCGGGACTGCCGCGGAGCAGCTTTCATTTATCCTGCCATGAGTAAAACAATTTTTATTTGATGCTTCAATTCCATTTCCCAATACATTTCAGCAGAATCATCGCCATTGTACTAGTACATTTGTTCTCAGATATTTCGCTCAAATTTACATAACGCAATAATAATAATAATAATAATAATAATAATATTGCTGCAAATATACGAGATATAACGTTGGTCGACAAAGGAGCCGAGACAATAACGATAATTGGCATGGTAATACCAAACACAAATAATGTGCATGGAGATGATAATCGGAGATAAGATTGCGAAATATTCGTAAGTCGCAATGAAAAGGAAAAGCACTGGCGATACGGGGGAATCTTGTGGACATCAACAGGGAGAAAGCAACTTATCCTCAAGAAAGATCTGCTGAAAGTTTGTAAGAGGATTATACGTGGCATACGTTCGTAGAATCCTCATAGTTGTTGGTTATATGTCGAGATTTTTATAAAAAATGCGACGACAACAACAACAACAATAATAATAATAATAATAATAATAATAATAATGACTATTTTTGTTACAATTCGCCCCAATGACATCCTTATAAAGTTTCATTAATAATAAATAATAGTTTTGCACCCCTACATCAAGTTCAATTAGAACAAATTAAAAATCGGTTAATTACGTTTCTCTAAAGTCAGTTATAATTTGAAATTTTCAAATATTTTACTTCGCCCGACTTATGTTAGACTTTATCAAATACCTAACAAACCGAGAGAACACCTAAAATAGTCACATAATTTATTTTGAAAGAACAAGTCCGATAGAAAAATGTATATGGAAAAATAAGGAGGAAAGATCCTCGGAACGATCGAGTCATCACCCGAGTTATTACCCGAATCCATCCCGAGTTCGACTAAATTGCCGCTCCGTTTACCTTGTCGCAGGATGCTTTCGTAGATTCTGTAAGTCGTCTCGCAGTCCGTGTCTAGCGACTGCGGCCTTGCTGATCCGTCTAAACTCTGACTTCTGTTGCGAAATTCTTCTTCGTTTTCTTTAGGAGTATCCTGACACTCGCTCTGCCGTCTAATGTGCCCGAGTCTCCTACCAAAGTATTTGATCATTTCTTGAATGCTGTGATGATGATGATGCTGCCTCTCCGGCTCACCAGTCGGACTTATCGACGTGGGCGATCCAGCCCCACTGCCGGTTCCATCGAGTGAATGTTGATGCTGAATTTTGTGAGGATGTTGAAGCTGATGCTGATGCTGATGATGATGATAATGATGGTGATTATGAGGGTGATTATGATGGTGATGAAGCGATTGAAGAGGATGATAGTAATGGCCGCCAGAGCCGTGACTTCCACTTCCGTGAATCGTGTGATAGGCCGAGTGATTCGACGATGACGAGCCGTGACTCGATCCGTAGGATATCGATGATCCGTAGGAATATGTCGAACTCACGGAGCCGCGCGACGCCTGACGATCGTTCAGATAAAGCTTTCCCTCGTTGCTCGTTTTTTGCATTCCCGTGAGTTCGGCGATCAGTTTTGTGTCCGAGGTGTAATTTTTGCTCTTGTTCGAATCGACCGTTGGCGAGCCATGGTGAGACAAAAGATGAGTTATTCCGTGCATCTTGTTATGGATGTCGGCGATGGAAGTGCGAAACTTTGGATGTTCTCCCTCGCGAATCAAACGATTGTTTTCCGTCCAGGAATCTTCTTGCGGAACGTAAAACCCACTTCGACTCGTCGTCGACACTTTGTCTCGTATTCGACTGTTACATAGATTTTTTTTCTTATTTGAGAATTGGACACTTTGTGCCACTTGGCGCAGATTGGCCTGAAATTAAAGAAACATGAAGAATTTTTAACATGGTTTTTTTTGCTTGCCGGTAAACTGGTTGAAACGTTTCACTGTTGGATCATTGAAAAGTAACACGTACGTATAATCGAAAAGAAACGTACAGCCGCGGACGTGCGGAAGCTTGTAAAGAGAGTGTGAAAACTAAATAAATTAGATATAATACAAGTCGTACTTTTTGTAAAATTATTTTTCCATTTTTGGATGGAAGAGTTTGTTGATAAATGATGAATCGTATAATCGGTCAATAATACCCAATGGAATTTATCCAATGATTACGAAAATACCAGTAAAAATTTCGTCAACTCGCATTAATGCGAGCGATAATGCGAGTTAATGCGATTGAATCGACCAAAATCGTCTCGACGTTTTTGTATTAATTCACTCGATTTATTAATTTTTTTATATTTCAAACACTCTAGTGGCTTGAAATAAAAGAACACTAATAATACGATAGAAATGAGATTTATTTAATTAATTACTACTGTTCCACAACGATTGAAATAGCTCAACAACGATAATTAATGCAACCGACCATAATCCAATTGTCGAAAGCCGAGAATTTCATTGTAGTTCATTAAGCTAGTATTAGACGGTTAGCTCCAAGTGAAAGATGCCGAATGCCGAAATACAACATCGTTCGATCTTTTTTATTAATGAATTAATTCTTCATTTTTTATTCATCCCGTGTTCAGACCATTCATTTCGAATCAAAGATGCTGAATGAAAGACAGAAGTGAAGGAAAAATGAAGCGTCTATTACCAGCTTTAGTATCATCGTGGCAGAGCTCGTAGTCCGGGAAGTGTCTTGAAACACGTTTTTACTTGAAATACGTTATCTTGAAGTTATAGTGGCACGTGACAGTTGGTGTTAATACCCGTTGCATACCTACTTCGTGCCTGACACATACCATATATCTTTATTCAGAACTTTTGCAGAGTCGATATAGGTCTCCCCCCCCCCCCCCCCCGCCCTATATACGTATATAGACCATACTCGTATATACGTATTCGTGTGATTTGAGACATTTAAAAAACATTAAAGTGTCATAAGTGGGACGTTTTTGAAACTGCAAATATATATATATATATATATATTTTTCGTCGCATTCGTCTTGATCTCGTCAATAATGTGGGCGGAGGAAAGAATTATAAGTTCCTATTTAGAAAACAAATGATAACCTTCGCGTGACCAACCTATGTTGTCTCCATCAAACCATAATAGTACAAGATAGTTAGACTTGAAAATAACGAAACGGATGGGCAAGCTGAATATTTTTTAAGGATAACTCTAGAGAGGGTCACTAGAGATGCTTAAATCCGCCGGAATCCAACAAAATTTTCTTATGCTTCCTTCACTATGGACTTGAAAAAACTGAAGAACAGATAATCGTCGATTATCCTGCTCCTGCTAGTTGAATTTTCGTTTATAATTTTTTTTTTATCATTTTTGTAGGAACAAATATATTCTACGACTTTGAATGGAAGAATTTCTTGATATCTATGTAAGAAAATAAGTTACGTTAAAAGAAGTGCGACTAATTGAGGCTTTTATCAAAATGTGTTTAAAATAAAACTTGTAGAGAAGTCAATTTCCAACAATTTGTGTATAACTAATTTTGCGATAACGCTGATAGGTATGACCCGAGATAGAAAGCGCCAAAGTTGTGTCTTTGTGTAATTGCAAGGAATGCTAACGCAATTGCCATCTAACGATGCAAGATAACCTAAAGATATTATATTATTATTATTATTATTAGAAAAATTATAATAACACATTAAACGTATGAAGCTTTATTATAATTTTTTAATAATAATAATAATTAATTCATAATTAATTATCGTTATTTATTTTGTATTAACTATTCAATTATACTATATACATATATTATATATATTTTTAGGTTATCCTGCATTGATAGATGGCAATTACGTTTCGATTGCTTGCAATTATAATGAACAAAGATAACTTTGGTCCTTTCTATCTCGGGTAATTCCGCGTTATCGCAAATTCGGTTATAAAATTTTTTTAAGAAATTGAGTTCTCTATAAGTTATATTTAAAAAAAAATTGATCAAATGAAAAGGGGCCGCTATAATTGACATTAAAGAATTGCAAACATTAATTAGTCGCACTTCTTTTATCGTAACTTTTTTTCTTACATATCGACAAATTCTTCAAACCAAAGACATAGAAAATATTTTTTCCCGCAAAACTAAAAATGTAAAACGAAAATCCATCTAGTAGGAGTGGGGATATCGATGATTATCTGTTTTTCAGTTCTTTCAAAATGGCGGAGAAAGCGCACGAGGAAATTTTGTTGGATTCCGGCAGATTTAGACATCTCTAGTGCCCCTCTACATGCCCTAAAAAATTTGGCTTGTATCTCCATTTTGTAAATATTTGCCACTTTTTGATCTAACTATGTTGTACCTACTATGTAAGTATAAAACTTTTATGGACAATTCATTTTTCGTACGAGCTTACCTATTGTCTCCATTTATTTTCATTGATAAATAAAAATGGAACATCCTGGGAAAAAGTCAAAACGGGAAGCAGTGTACTACACCGAATCATATCATGAGCGTGCTATGAACGTGTCAGGCACGGAAAAAAATACGATGCGGTCTACTATGTCCATTAGCCCGTTCCGTCACCGACCAATACCGTAAATCTTGTTATATTCTCGCTAGCAATTCTCGACGGTCGGCAACGGAACGGTCTAGTAGACATAGTCTAATACTTTTCAATACAAAGAATATTTCGTTTGCCCGACATGCCCTTGGCTTCGCACGGTCATGGTATGCTTCGGTATAGTGGGCAGACGCCTATATTCTCTTGCACACTCGTATCTTCGTATATAAAAAAGTTCGTCCCGCAAGCGTTTCTAAACCATCCATCCGTCCGATTGCGATGAAAATATGAATTAATAGATAACTTTTATAAAAAAAAAATAAAAAATAAAAAAAATAAAAAAAAAATCGACGTATGCGGGATACAAAAAATGAACATTTATATATACAGAATCTTCAACAAATCCCGGACCGGTTGAATAACTGGAAAGGTAGACGTTGCTGAAAAAAATGGTTGAGACAAAAGTGGTCTTGACCTTGAACTTCGTCCTTTTCATCCGGCACCTTGAAATTTTTAGTCTTTAAAATCTGACCTCAAATTAGTAATCGGCGCCTACTGTCCGCCATGTTGGATTCGCCATCTTGAATTTTTTAATTCTTAAAATCCGACTTCGGAGTGTTAATCAACGAAAAGTAATAGTTGTATCCGCGAAAGAATACAATTTAGAATATATGAAATTACTCTCGTTTATTAATACTAAATGTTAATACTCCATCAATTTCAATAGGAGTATGCATCATTAAGTTCGCTCCTCACTTTTGATCTTTTTTATCATCTTCAAGAAATGCGTGTCATTTTCTTTGGTGAAGATCGTAGCTGGACGTTAAATTGCCCTGACCGCCCTTTTAATTTTCGACGTACAAAATTTTTGGTTGCCTACGTTTCAAATTATTCAACCGGCCCGGGACTTTTAAAGACCCTGTATAATTAATTTGATATTTGGTGTCAAATAAAGTATGCCACCAAAACGAAAACCGATTGGTCAATTTATACCCTCCATCAAGAAAGACAAACAAATACCGGCTTCAGAAACGGACGAGTAACGAGAAGCAAGAACGGAAACCGTTAGAATACGTATTGGTGAAGCCCGTTCCCAGGAAAAGTTAAAACGTACAAGTCGTTTACTACTTTAACGAATCAAGAAGAAGTTGTTAATTTCCTAACTGAATTCTTGAATTCATTTGATTTGCCAGGTATATTGCCACACGTTTTAACATTAAAAATTGGTGTGCCCATCGTCCCTCTACGAAACATCAATCCACCACGATTTTGCAACGGTACCTACCAAGATTTCAGTGAAAAATATTATAAACAGTATCGTCGAAGGTGTAATTATAAATGGACAATTTAAAGGAAGAGATGTAATGCTATTCCAATTCTCTAACGTTTGGAATTTTCGGTGCGACTCGCGTTTGCAATGACCATCAACAAGGCACAGGGGCAATCGTTGCAAATGCGTGTATTGAATTTAAAAAATCCATACTTCAAACATAGACATCGAAATATGGCTGGCTTACGCGTAGAAAAATCCTCTAATTTATTCGCTTACGCGCAATATGGTGAAATGAAAAATATCGCGCATCCAAAAAGCACTTGAATAATCACGATTGGAAAAAAAATTCTTTCGTTGCCATTCCCTATAAAATAAATTATGACGCAAGAATGGTACTGCATGCCGTGTACCGGTAGTATATATATATATATTGTGACGTTGTACAATTTCCCTCCCGCCGGTGGCCCCTCAAAAGGCAACCGTTCCACGTACGATCCGAACAAGTAAGTTATAAATTATTATTTAATCTCCTAATTCCCGTCCCTCCCAATTATTGTAAACTGTGCAACACGTATCGCCGCCCTGAAGAGAACCAGCATCGGAAAATAGTTGTCACCGTGAAGAGATCGCCGAAGGAATCCCCAGGACATCCCGGAACGTACGACAACCAACCACGTCCGCTTCTCTCACTGTTCTCGCACTCACCTGTCAAAAACTCTCACAATTTGCAGATTCCCCCGTTCATCAACCATCAATCGGCATGGTAACAGGGAGATGAGTGAGATGGCAGCAGCGCGCACCGAGCCTCCTAGATTACCCTTACCCTAAATCCCGATACCTATGAGAGCAACCCTACAATATCAAACTAATTACGCCCATTTCCCGCTAGATCTCCCCCACTATCATTCCCACCTATCGATCTCCCATCGACCCGAGATCGAGTAACCCGTGCCGCTGCTGCCCAATCAAAAATCAGGACGTCGCGGCCACGAGGCCGAGAAAATTTTGGAGCTTCCGGTCGACGACAGGACTCGCACTTTGCGGATAGCCACCGGCGAGTACGGACAATTTGCGAAATGAAATATTAGAGGAAAGAAGTGAAGGAAAATTGGAGAAATAAATTGAGAAAGGATTTTAGGGAAGCGTGAAGACTTTAGAGAATCGTGGCAGCTTAGAGAGAATTATAGGAGAGAAAAAGAGTGTGCGAGTGAGTGCGAGGGAAAACGTGTGACCGAGAGAAAGGAAGGGACGAGCTAACGAGCGACGAGGAGGAAGACTTCGCCGCAACGAATAGTAAGTGTTTGCACGGTTCCTTCCCAAAAATATTTGGCATATCCCCTTTTTAGATTTACCCCTTTTTCTCTCGAGACATAATTTGTATTTTAGAGTATCCCCTCCCGACTCCCTAGTGCGTTTTTGAGCTTCACCCCCTATCATAGTTAGAAGGCATTTTGAGCCGTATAAAATTTTCTTTGAGTTGAAACGTGGAACGGTTGTGCGCGAATAGCCGTTAAGATTAGAGTACCCCCTTCCCTTTCATTCCCCTTCCCCGAGCCACTAACTCCCGAACATCGAGACGGAGAACCCCTTCCCTGAGATACCCCTCCCCTTGAGTCAGCCGTCCCCACCCCCACCTCTTAGACATACTCCTTTGCGTACCATTTAAGTTTTGTTTCTTTTGGATTGTTGTTATATTTTTTTTATGTGTGTTATGTGATGAGCAATAAAATCTTTTTTCTCTTTTGTTAATTTTATTTATAAATTAACTGGCGCCCAAACCTCCCCTATTTTTTTTTGTAGAATACCTCCCCGGAGATCGTCCGCCGATATTCCGATGGTTGAATGAGATCACCTCCCCTCCCCCTCCCTCCCATCGGCGTGACAAAAGTTTAAGTTCGAATAGAGTACCCCCCCCCCCCCCCCCCTCGGTTTCCCACTGTCCGTTTTTGAGACATTCCCCGATCATTTATTGTAACATATTTCGATCAATAGATTTTACTGTATTTCAAACGTGGAACGGTTGTGCGCGTAGCCGTTAAGATTGAATAGAGTACCCCCCCCTCCCTTCGCCCCTCTCCCAGCCAGTGATAATAACCAAGAGGCCACATAGAGTCGGAGAACCCATGCTGAGATCCCCCCTTCCCCCTTGCAGTTCAGAATCCCTCTTTCCCGAGCTAGTCCTCCCAATATTCCCTCCTGATAAAGCGTTTTTATTATTTTGCTAATTTTGTAGAAAATTAACTGGCGCCCAGATTATTATAATTTATTTTGCGTTTATTTATTTTTATTTGAGACTAGTTATACCCCGGAGATCGTTCGCCGATACTAAGGTTTATTTTTTTTTCTTATTATTGTCAATTATACATTTTTTTTTTAGTTGTTAACGATTCAGTATAATAAAGTATTTGTCATTTTTATTCCCATAAGTCATTGCTCAGTTTATTAATTTCTTTTATCCCCGTCCCGTGATATCCCCCTCCCATCGGCGTGACAATATATATATACATACATATATATATTGATAAATGTAATAAGTTGACAATACCGGCTTCAAGGTACCGCGAACGCTTCGCACACATCTCCATGATGAGTTGTGAGTCAAGTTTCAAGTGAGTCTCTCTTATTGAGTCGTCAATGAAGACGGTTGAGTTCGGTAGCGAGAGCGAATTTGTGCGTATAAACAATGTCCCTTATCGCATATCTAGTATTGTTATTGGTGAAAAAAAATTTCTCAGCACGACTCGGGTCTCATCTTCATGGGAGACTAAGACGAGGACCTCATGGACGATAACCCTGATATGGAAATGGAACCGACATACGTACGATTCGTTTTCTAAACCGGATGCTGGTCCCAGTATAGAGCACCCTATTGAGGGAAGTCCAATTCCGCGCATCGTCATTGCCCGAAATCCAACTCCAATAAGTCAGCCAATCCACCCGCCATCATAGCAAATAATTCAGAGAAAGAAGCATGCAAGAGTACGCGATAGTGGCTCTGAAAGCGATGGAAAAAGCCTAGCAGATACGTCTAATAAAAACAGATTCTCTGTGCTCAGCGATATGAGAGATTCAACAATCCACGATCGTAATGTAAAACAAACAATCACACTGACCAGACAATCGAGAACAATAGTGTACCTAACCCGCCTCCTATATTTATACCCAGTGTTAATTATATCTCTCAACTCTATACTCACAAAGCTATTGACAATAGTGGCCAATTAAAAATAATGGCCAAAAACGTGGGGTCATTTAGAAAAATTACACGTAAACCTGACTCATTGTCAGTAGGGGCGGCATATCACAATTATCAACTGAAGCAACAGCGTGCCTACAGAGCTGTTATTAGATCCCTCGATTCATCCACCCCACCTGGTGAAATTAAAAGCGCGATCGAACAACGGGGACACCAGGTACGTAACGTAATAAATGTACGACATGGGAATACCAGAGAACCTTTACCTCTATTCTTCGGGGATTTGGAACAGAATACAAACAACAAGGATATATACAAACTAGATTTATTATTAAATGCCAACGTCCAAATCGAGCCACCGAGAAAAAGTAAAACTATCGTTCAATGTATTAGATGCCAATTGTATCGACACACTAAGACATACTGTCGTAAACCCTTCAGATGTGTTAAATGTGGGAACAATCGCAGCACATTTAGCTGCACAAAAAATAGAGATACCGCAGTCAAGTGCGCCTTTAGTCCAAGCAATGATAGAGCTCCAAAATCACCAGTTTTTGACAAAAATAGCACCCGATAAAGGCAAGTGCCATCAGACGCGGAGCAGCCACCCGATCATAACTGACCACTTTTCGACTCCTGATTCCCATTTTATTTTGTGTTATTAACAAAGTAGTGAAAAAAAAAACACATTTTTTTCTGTTGAATCTCTTTGGTGCCAATAGACGAATTGTAGGTAATTGAAATACGCATAAAATGAGCACTGAAAGAAGCCGATCGCTCAATAATTAAGGGAGATGCACTAAAAAAAACCGAGAAAAAAAACCTTTTTTTTCTTCAAAAATGTATAACTCCGCCATTTTTAATGAACATTTAATTGTGCCATATTTTGCGGAGAGGGTCGATGCTCTGGAGGTCGTCCGATTTAAGTTTAACAAGCGGCTTTTAAACTATCTGGAATGCCCACTTCCAATGACCCTACCTATTAGACATTTCTTGCCGCAAGAAATCAGGCAAACAATCATAAAAGAAATAAGACTCAATAAATCACCCGGTTATGACTTAATTACTGGTAGGATCCTCAAAGAGTTACCCAGAAAAGGCTTCGTTTACCTAACATCTCTATGTAATGCTATATTCCGCACCCTACAGATCCCGAGCCAAAGGAAAGTGGCGAAGATCATTATGATCCCAAAACCAGGAAAGCCATCTAACGAAATTACATCTTATCGGCCAATAAGCCTACTGCCGATAATGTCAAAGTTGCTCGAAAAACTTCTGCTGGTGGTGAGACTATATACCACGATAAAGGATCAAAAACCCATCCCCGATCACCAATTTGGTTTTAGAAATAGTCGCGCAACAATTGAACAAATAAACAGAGTCAAATAAGTGTCATAGCAAATTCACTAGATAAAAAGAGGTATTGCTCAGCTATCTTTCTTGACATTCAACAGGCATTTGATTAAGTATGGCACCCCGGTCTACTCTATAACATCAAAATGAATCTTCCTCAATTCTTCCTTCTCTTAAAATCATATCTAGACAGTAGATGCTTTCAAGTTCAACACGGCCAAAACGGCCTATTTAAACTATATCCGATTAAGTCCGGAGTACCACAAGGAAGCGTAGGTACTCGGTCCAATACTATACACCACCTTGTTCACTGCTGACCTTCCTACCAGAAGAAAAATCGCAATAGCAACGTTTGCCGATGACACCGCCATAATGGCAGTTCATGAGAACCCCAGGAAAGCATCGAAAAACCTACAAAGGAAGCTCGCCGAAATTGAATATTGGCTGAACAAATGGCGCATAAAGCGCTAGCGAAACAAAATCAGTTCATATCACTTTCAGCATGAAGAACGGAAACTGCCCAAGCGTGAAACTACATGGCCAAACACTACCAACTGTCAACGAAGTAAAATATCTCGGTATGTATTTAGACCCCAGATTAACATGGGCAAACACATATCAAAACAAAAAGAACCGAGCTGAACATGAAGTTACGCAAAATGTACTGGCTCATTGGCAAAAAATCATAGCTAACTGACGTTAACAAACTAATACTATACAAACTCATCCTAAAACCAGTTTGGACTTATGGCATACGGTTATGGGGAACAGCGAGCAACTCAAACCTTGAAATCGTACAGAGATTTCAGTAAAAAACACTTGGACCAATACTCAACGCCCCCTGGTACATCAGAAACGCGGCAGTCCACAGAGACCTTCAAATAAACACGATAAAACAGGAAATCTCACGACACAGCATGAAATATGAAGACAGGCTTGGAGCTCGTCCCAACGAATTGGCATCTAACCTACTCAATCGGAACTTAATAGCTAGGAGACTCGGGAAATTCAAACCAATTGACCTACGCGAACTAAGAAATCCAGAGAATAAAGTATTTAGAGACAATCGTTCCCGCTGTCACGACCGAGTGACCGATAACCGTGCTAAACACGTCGAGATTTTGCCGTCTGTATTTATGGGGTTAGTCGTCGCAGGAGCTGTTATCGATATTCTATAACATGGCTTTTCCCAATTAACGTAGCAATAATAAAATTGCTTTCTTGAAGCGAATGATCAATAATCGAGACACGGTAAAATTGGCATTCGGCACTGGTATTTCTCACTCTTTCGACAAGACGTTGCAAATATTATTTCCCAATGATGTACCTACACGACAGAAATTGGAAAAATAAGGAACATTACAGTCGGATAAACTCACACGTCGAATTTGGTAACGGCTAATATAGCATCAAATCAACGTCGTATTAAGTTCCGAAAAAAATTCTCCTAACAAAGCGACGTACGGCACGACAAAACAAAAACATAATCATGGATTGGGAACATGAATTCCGTAGTATATGAAAACCGAGTTTAAAAAAATACAATTTTCAGATGTTTGAATTTGATTTGAAAAAAATCGTCTGCACAAAGTAATACGTGGAATAACGAAAAAAGAAATGAATCGTAGGTCGAAGATAGTAGGAGAAGGAAGAGTGGTATGGAAGAGCTAGTCTTAAAAGACAAGACAAAACAATGCGCAAGGAAATAAATAAATAATACGGCTTGTATCATAACCTGTTGTTTGATTCCTTATATACATAATGTGATATAACATTTTCAAAACAAAAAACAAAAAAACATTCTTTGAGTTTTAAGCATTTATAAAAAAGTGAGATTCGGCTCTTTTATAACACATAGGCATTGAAAGAGCCGACAGCAGTTTTAGCAGAGCCAAGTTTAAAATAAGCAAAACACGTTTCCGCATTGATTGATATTTCATGTGTTGTTAAATTGTTTCATTTGCAAAAAATTCTCTACCAATAAGGGAATAAACAAAACATAATAAAAAAATATTCAGCAAACATTCTTCTTTGGAAATAAAATATATACAGTCTTCTATACAATTACGTTTCGTAATAAAGTTCTTTCTGGCGAAAAGTTTTTTTTTTATATTCATTCTCCAAGCTATGTTTTTTACCCCCCGTTGTTTTCTTCCATCGTTCTATCTCTCCCGAGATCCGGTTTATATTCTCTTAAAATTTATTACAACTTCGGTTGTAACAAATTTTCGTGTAAAATTGAAAATAAACGTGATAATGCAATCATAACATTTTACTCCCACCTCTTCTCGGGTATAAATCGAAAAATATCGATCCGACGAAAAAATTGATAAGAACCAAAATTGTAGAAAATTTAATTTTAAACAATTTTGTTTATAATAATTTTTCATGTAAAATTGAAAATAAACGGCTTGTTAATCAAACAACAATTCGCCCCCTCTTTTGGGGTATAAATCGGAAAATATCGATCCTAGAAAAAAATTAATAACAACCAAAATCGTAGGAAATTAAATTCCAAACAACTTTTGTTATTACTATTTTTCGTGTAAAACTGAAAATAAACGAGTTATTCAATAAACAGAAATTAACCCTTAAAATCAAGATGGCGGAAGACGCAACGGATCGAATACCACGCAAAATCAAATTTAGACTGCCAGTGACTTCCCCGCCCACGAATTCCGAAGGAAAATTGCTACTTGAGATTTTTTCCAGGTTTGCCCCTTTTCGAGCTAATTCGACTGGGCTATGATTGTTTCTTCTTGGGCCAGTTGCTTCATTGTATTTGCGGTACAAAAACACCGAAACACCAAGACGTGCGCGTACGTCCACGGATCTGGGGATCAAAGTCGTTCTTGACAGAAAACCATGGAATTCGAGTGATCGAGAAAAGTCCCTCGCGATTTCTTAGAACGAAACGCAAATAAAAGGAACATACGTTCTTGATGAAAAGAAACTACCGACTTTTTCATGGGAAAAAAAAGAAAAAAAATGCGGGATATTATTCTTAAGAATATTGAAAAAGCCGAAAAAAACGACGAATATCGACAAGACGAGACTCAAGAAGCAACGGCAAGGTTAAATTGCACCAAGTTCTTACAGGCAACAGCGATACCGTCGTAAAAAAATTCTGGCTAAGCAGAAATTGAAAATCATGAAGAGACTGCTCGTGATATTTGACATCGTACTACGCCAGCTCGAAAAACCGATCCTAGCTCTCATTATTCTTCGCTTAGTAATCTGAAACGTCTCGTTTCAATTTTTCTCACCGGTCTATCATTCGAAATACTCCGCATGCTTAGAGCAGAATTGCTGAGTCGAGAGCAAAAATGCAACCGTTTAACCAACAATGCATTCTATAACGCCTGCATTTTGTCGACGAAGCTCGACGCGACGAGTTCTCTTACCAAGGCTTACAACTATCTATGTAATCTTTGTTAGAGAAATATTATGATAGAAAATAACGATGTGCTAGTGACAAATATATATATATATATATATACCAAAGGTGTGTTGAAATAATTCTGGAGAAGTATAACGAAGGCGTCCTCTCATTAATGGCAGGAAATATAAATTTGTCCGAGAACACATAGAATGTTGTCGGACAAATAATCGATTAAAGTTAACTTATTGTTAATCGTTCTGTTGTATATTTCTGATGATTCTATTACGACGACTTGAATTTATCTTAGAAACTTCATCGGGCCCTAAGATTTTTATTAAAGCCCATGTTGTTCTATGATTTAAGTTTGCAATAGCGCGCGCCCCCGAAACGTGAACAAATGCATTTGGTCCGTGCCAAGAATATACCACGAGTGTCACGTGATGACCAGGTTTATATAGAGGAAAAAAAAGAAAAACATTAATTGTATTCCGTGCCTCAATGAGGTTTATCTTCCCCGATTTACGTTTAATAATTTCTTACCACATATTGTTAACTGTTCGAGGAGTACGAACGATATTTCGATTCGTGAAAACTCTCAACAAAATCTTTGAAATATATTTTTCTCGACTCGCTCTAAATTCATTTAAGAGTTAAACATATTATTACTATCATTGCCATTTGAAGTACGCAGTGTCACAGACATTCAATTTGAGTTCAATGTATTCCGAGTAGCTTCTTCTAGCATCTATCGAGATGTCTCAGTCTTGGGGGAAAAAATCCATTTATTCGATCTCTCGACAAACAAAATCTTCATAATTTTTCTTCTAAGATAGTTTGTATGTGTTTGAGAGAAAAAAAAAATTGTTTTCCGGTACACAAAGTCTCTTCTTACTTTAGTTGGCACCATATAAATTGGCAATCATCTTATTTTTCCGCTAAATCATCAATAAATTTTTATTCGTCTAACAAATTCGACCATAGAAGTATTCGAAAGTTTAGAGGCGTGTTTATTTCGTTGAAAACGAATTGCCGTCGGACGTGCGTCGGGCTAGTTTCTCAGGATGGAGTCTCGACGTCTGTCGAGACGTCACTAGGGAATATATAGTCATCGTCGTCGAGGTATCTTCTATGGCTTATTTTCTATACAGACAAGTTCGACACGAACCAACACGAGATGCGTAAGAATAGAACTAACCGAGTACCTATAGGTATAATAACAAGTCCAACTATCATTACACGAGGCGCGTTAAGTGACTTTATACAGGTCGAACATCGTAATGC
Organism: Netelia fuscicornis; assembly: GCA_946811545.1. Lineage (NCBI taxonomy): Eukaryota > Metazoa > Arthropoda > Insecta > Hymenoptera > Ichneumonidae > Netelia > Netelia fuscicornis. Next base: position 27,082,374 of record OX328015.1, read on the forward strand.
AAATGTCAATAGTTGCCGAGAGTACACGGACGGACGTAGATTCAAATACTATAAACTCAACATTACAGACAAAATATACTCAATGGCTATGACACTTTCCATATCAAGCGGGTCAACGGAATAATTTGTTCTTTACATTTTGATATTTTCATAAAGTTGCCAAACCTAATTCTGCGTTGATTGGGTGCCTCCTTTATAACAACCATGTGCCGTTATATACTTTGCCAAGAAATAAAACAAAATGAAAAATCAATTAACTTCATTTATTTTGAATTTGTACTCGATGCGTAATTGTACCTACTTTTGTGAACGGTCGCCAAATTGTATTTCTCAAACAAGCGAACCAACATTTCAATAGAAAAATAGAAAAATTCCTACGTGCCGAAAACGTGCTTCGAATTTTTGTGAATTAAGAATTGGGTTGTTGAAAAAAAAAATTTTTTTTCCAGAGATGGAAAGATCATACCTAAGTTTTATAATAAAAGTATTACCATTTTTTTTGTTTAGTTATAATTAAAAAGTTATGTCAAATTGAAAATAAATTTGTTATCTTGTACGTACCGACGACGCGCCGACAGCTCCCGAAAAAAAAACCCGAGAGCGTGTGACGTCACTATGTGTTAACTTTTCCTGAATAACACCGGGCCGTGATAGAAATTTTTTTTAACTTTTCACATCAGTTTATTCTTATTATTATCGTCAATTATTGATAAAATTATAGACAATGGTAAACCTTAAAAGTTATCGTGGGTGTTCTGTACCATTCTGTAATAATACTACAAAAGCACCGCATCGGACAAAATGTTTCTAAATGTGCCTCAAGAGGTTAAACGTAGATGTCAGTGGTTTAAAGGAGTCCGGCGGCGTGTTAATCCGAAAACGCGACATCAAATGTTTTCTGTTGCGAGGATCATTTCGATGTAAGTACAGTTGTGAAAACATTTGAACATAGAGTGACGTCACAAATATGGCAGCCCATTATGGCGCGGCGTTCGTCGTCACTTGATTTCTTTTACAATTTTTCTCAATCTTGAATCACTTATAATAATAATTGTAAACAAACAGTCTTTTCAAAGTTTTTCACATCGATTGCCAATATTACTTATAATAATGTTTTAAAATACAGCAAAAAAATCGATTTTTTTTTCTTTTTTTTTTTTTTTCTTCTTCAACAACCCAATTGTAGAGCCAATTCATGACTACGTCAACGGACGAGTGGTAAATGAAATTGTCAATTTTTTGGGAAAAATATCGCACGTTGGTTCTATAAGAATTGTTGTACGTGGAAGGAGAGAATGTGCGTATTTCGTATTGAGTTTTCTAAGTATTAATAAAGTAGTGCAAACGTAACAACAATTTGAATTATTGGGTAATTCATTCTTCTTTCATTAAAGAAAAAAAATGGCGATGAATAATTTTTCTTCGGTTAATTAATAACGAACGACCGAATGTGAAAGTAAAAACTTGAATATTGGTCCGTCGCAGATTGCTTTGCCATCGAGGAGAATTAGTGGAAGAAAAAAAAAAACAAAAAAAAAACAAGCTATTTCCCTTATTTAGTTTATACCATAATGGAATATAATTAATATACGTATAGGTCAACTTGGGGATTGTTAAGGCCTAAAAATAAGTCACTATTAAACAGTCCGGAGAAGTTTATTTTTTATATAGCCAGTCGATTGAAATACAGAAAGCATCCGCTTTTAGACAGAATATTTGATTTGATCACTCGCGTTGTTTGTTTACTTATGTTTTCGTTGGTATATTAAGAGGCAGTGTAAAAATAAAATAAACTCACAAACAGCATTTCAAGTAATCGCGGAGTACATAAAAGATTCGTAGAAAGGAAAATTTACACCGACTGAATTACTCCATCTTACGGGCAACAGATGCTTTACAAGAAAAGTTTTATATCGAAAGTTAATGGAATTTTTCCGGGAAGATGTCGACATTTTGTTTGCAGCAGCGAGGCCACGAAACTTTGATCTTGTACGCTTCGTTATGAAAAAATTATGCGGAGACTGGTATTCGTGACCCGGATTCCCTCAATAAATGGCAGCAAGAATCAATTGTTAACTTTGCAGCAGAGATCGTCCGAAAAAATATCGAAAATCACGAGTATGATGACAACAATTTTAATCAATCGGCTGGTAAATTTCTTCATTCGGTTCAACGAGACATTCCTTCGAAACTTCTTCGTGCACTTATTGATAAGCTCATTGCACCGAATGCATTGCACTGCCAAATGTAGACGCCGTTGAAAAGCGATATTTCGTGCAACCAAGTGCAATAGCCCATTCGATTATAGCTCTCGTCGAATTTACGTTCACCGAACATGCGGGAATATGCGGACTTGATAATCAATGTCATGAATAAATAAGTTCTAGGCTTTTCCGTATCATATTACCAACCGCAACAGTAGGTAGGTACCTACGGGGCATCCGGGGATTATCATGGATCCACCGAAATTCGTAGTTCAAGACGATGTTTGTGTACAGCACGTCATTGATAATACTGATCGCAACATTGAAACTTTGGATGGCTACCATACGTATCACTACTTAGGTGGAGGAGCTGCCTATATAGTATGCCGGAGGAGAACATAAACTGTGCGTGAAAAATATCGGCTGCAACAATAGCGTCACGGAGCATAGTGCGGACCACATATCATGGACAGGCCATTCGAACGGATTGGAAAATATCGAGTACGATGATACGAGGAAACTCTTTTCCATAGATTCGCCTGTATTGCCGGCCACATATACTCGACATACCGTACATATGGTATGTGTGGGCAAAGCACTCCAACATCCAAAATGTACCGAGTTGGAGGGGTTTTATGGAGGTTTTAACGGCGAATGGATAACACTTGTAATGTTTCCAATGTTGTTCGTCTGCCTTTCATAAATCGGCCTCTTTGAAGTGTGAGCGCTATCGACGACGCAGCTTTACGTACCGCTCTGGCTGAGGCTTGTCCAATTAATTGGAAAACGTGCTTCGTATAACATTCGACCAGCCATTATATCATAAAGCTCGTGCGATTATTGCAGTATCACAAGATACGCTTAAAGACGTTGTAGTTCGTTTGGGTCGCTCTTTCTCTTATCCGTTCTAACGAGAGAGAGAGAGAGAGAGAGAGAGAGAGAGAGAGAGAGAGACAAAAAGAACAGAATACGGTATACGAACCCGGAGCAGCGCTCGGGTTTCCAATCGGCCATATTGTGCCCAGGCAAAGGTACCCGACAAAAAATTATACCAAAAACGCTTTTTTTAGGCCTCCTAAAGCACGATCTCGCCTTAATCTGTATAACTCTAAAATAAATCACCCGTGTGAAAAATATTTCAAACAAACGTAGCGTGGTTTATAGAAGGGGAAAAGAACATTGCATTATTTATTTTGTATTTGACGAAAAGTTTCGAACTCGTGTTGAGTTGAAGCTCTCTCTTTTTTTTTCTTTTTTTTACCCCCAAATAAAACGTAAAACTCATCCTTTTTCAAATTTCTCGAACGATTTATTCTTCGACCATTCAAATTTGTCAGATTAAATGCCCGAGGGTCTGAATAAAAAAAGGTTCGAGGTGAACGTTCTTACGATTTGAAAAAGTCTGGGTTTTCATTTAAAAAATAAAACGAGACTAACCACGAAATGAGCTTGAACGTCATTGCCAAACTCAAAATAAATACCTAATGCAATTTTATTTTACTCCACCGAATCGCGCAACTCTTATACTTACGGGACATTTTTTCTCAAATGATTTATTGTTCAATGATATACTTGACACAAAAGAGGATGTAAACAGCGTTACGCTTGGCGTTACGCTATTTAGAGTAGACACAAATGGTTTTCATATCAATGCAAAATTGCATTTAATCCTTTGACACACACATTTTTTGTTCCATTGAATCATGATGAAACTGTGGTATATGTACAAGGGTTTTTGAGGTCGCTGAACACCAATATCACGTCGGATTTAGAAAATTCAAGATAGCGAAACTTGTAAAATTATTCGAATCTGTCGTCGAATGGGCTCGCTGATCACGAATATGAAGTAAAAATCCTTGAATTTCTAAATCCAAGATGATCCAAGACTCATTGTAACGGATGAAAAAGTGTCTAAAACCATCCGTATTCGATATTTTGTAACTCACGTTTGTAACTCTCGATTAGCACTGCCCGAAACTAACGACGTGCACGTGGAGAGCTCTTATAGTTCTTCCTCTTTTTTTCTTCTTTTTGTTTGTTTGTTGTTTTTTATTCGCGTTATCTTTTTATTTTTCTATTTAGTATTCAGTGTCTCCGTGTTACCTTATTCTTTATATTTTCGTACGCTTGTTGGAAGAAACAATCATTGAATATCGTTATTTATATTGTACATATAGTCGGTAAAACAATTTCTTGAATTATTCAAGCATAATGATACTTGACACATTGAACATGTCCAGAGCAATCTTTGCTCGTTTTCAATATTAACACAACGCCGTCGATTCGAAGCAGTACACTGTTGAAGGCATTTTAAGATCTAATGATTTCAAACAAGGGACTCGGAAAACTCTTCTTATGTGTTCTGATAATTATACTGCGGCAAATGAACCAACTGAATCATCGTCATGGCATATTATTTACTTTTCATATTGTGTTCAACATAAGCAACTCAAATAACCTCCCACCTCGCATGTTTCCATAAATCTATTTTGGTACATAAAGGCAGTTCAGTCAGTGATATTGGCAGCTGTCAATTGTCAAATACTACTTCTAATACTGGATTCGTAATCGGTGACTCAAGAAACCCCCGTCACTACTTAAGTAGTACCTTCATGAAGTTAGCAGTAGGTACTATTGACACCTGTTAACAGGCAAATACTATAATTTTTGTTTAACTGTAATTGCAAGCAATCCTAACGCAATTGGCATCTAACACTGCAAGATAACCTAAAGATATTATACTTTTATTATTATTGTTATTATTTGAAAAATTATAATAACACATCAAACATATGATACTTTAATATAAAGATGAATGAACGCATGGCGCTTTATTATAATTTGTTAATAATAATCAAATTAGAATATTTTTCGATTATCCATCCTGCATTGTTAGATGCCAAGTGCGTTTCGATTCCTTGCAATTATAATGAACAAAGATAACTTTGGCGGCGCTTTCTATCTCGGGTAATATTCGAGTTATCGCAAAATCAGTTATACAAACATAATTAGAAATTAAATCCTTTACGAGTTTTATTTGGAAAAAAAAAAAAAAAAAAAAAACTGTTAAAATCGAAATGGCGCGCTGTAATTGACAATGCACTATTGTAAACATTAATTAGTCGCGCTTGTTTTAATTTAACATTTTTTCTTACGCAGATATCAAAAAAATCTTCAAATAAAAGCCATAGAAAATATTTCTTCCTATAAAACTAAAAAAAGAAAACGAAAATCCAATCAATAGAAGCCAAGGTATCGGCGATTGTCTGTTTTTCAATATTTTCAAGATAGCCGAGAAAGCACAAGGTAATTTTGTTGGATTCCGATGGATTTAGGCATCTCTAATAACCTTCTACTATAAGGCATAACGGACAACAACGGATATTATATACTTACGTGTAAAGATTGAGCGGTGACTGCATTGAGCAGGATTAAGATCTTGGCGATTAAGAGAACTGACCGCGATACACTTGTTCGATTACCAAAAGAAATACCAAAGTCGTAGTATTGTAGCGCAGATGATCTAAAGAGACTAAGTATAACCGGGTGTGAGCCAACGTCGTAGTACAAACAAGAATTCAAAAACAAAGGCGAGCGATATAGTATACGTGTTCACCCATAACTGTCGCACGAGAATGACCGAGAAGCCATGGCCGTTAGACCCTTGCGCGGCAAATTCAAGTGTATTATTTCGGTGTCGCCGAAATATCATGTATGGTACAACTAAAACTTAGATATACGTTGTGCGATTAGATGTACGATTAAGTTGAAATTATTTGTAAAGCTTTTGTTAAACTATATAAATAAAAATAAGATAGAATCCCGGTACCTACTCGGAAATGTCACTCGTTGAACACTTTCGTTTTCCTATTGACTTGATTCAGGCGGAATTATTCATTAAAGGCAGCTCTCAAAGAACTCATTCGGGTTTCGCGGCAGTCCGACTCGACGCGTATATCCCAACAAGCTACAATAAAAAGATTTCTATTCCGCATAGAATAATCGAGAGGGGCTGTCTGTATATACCCGCTGATTTTGCATCAATCGACACAAAAGAGGATGTTCACCATCCTCTTTTGTGGGATGGTGAACATCCTCATCCCACAAAAGAGGATGGTGAACATCCTCTTTTGTGGGATGACAAAAATATACTATAAAATCGGTATCTGTTTTCACCCGGAAGGGGTAAACAGATACCGTTTTTATAGTATATTTTTGTTATATTCTCCACGCGTTACAAAATATAAAAAAATATTTTCTTGTAATCAAAGTAGCCAAAGTTTTCTTATTTAGTTATATTTCGAGTGCATTCGATGGCTTAATTCGTGTATGTATATTGGTTTGAAAGTACCTATAGGAGATAGGTAAGGGCGTAATGCCTTTATATTATTATTATGATTAATGCAATTTGTTTATATTTGGGATAATGAGAGCCAGAAGGGCTTCATATTATATTGAGTCCGCATCCATTAATTAAGAGGCCCCTCACCCACACAGTCCACCAAAACCAAACAACATTCAGCAAATTCTGATATGACCGGTTTAAAGCGATGGCTCTCCCATTGTACATATGGTTAATTTTTAGATACGTTTTCGAAAAATTTCTTTTTTCACTAACTTAAACGATTGTTATTAACCCCTCTTTATACACACTATATAATACACACGTGGCTCTATGTTCTCCCATCGTTTTTTTTTATCATACTTGTATTTGTTTGAAAAATCTGAACGAATTCAGGACAGCCGTTTGGGATCTATAAAAAGAGAACGTGCAATGGGTGATGGGTAAAAATTAATTTTTATTAATTGTTATTTAATGGAAACCGATTGAGACCTGGCGGTTTGTAGGAAGTCTCGACAGCCCAGACCCATGTGTGCCAACGGAGGCTTAAGTTTTTATTTCATTACAATAAAAGGTTATTGTTCAAAAGACTGATTAACAACTAAATCAATAAATAATTACTACAATAAATTATCTTTTTTTTTTTCTTTCTTTTTCCATCTTTCCATTAGGACTTGAATTACTCCTCGCTCCCCCATTTTGTAGTGTTTCCATTATTTCAGCATGTACAAAAGCTTTACCAATGTATACGTAGCCATTTGAATACTTGCAATCTAATATTTCTGAAAAGAAAGACAAAAGATTTTCCTTAACCTGCATAAATTGAATTTAACGAAATACAATCTTTTTATGCATTTTTGTACATTCAGGCCATTATCTAAGGGTGCACGGACGAGATTTGTCATTATTTAATGTTTTTTTTTCTTTGTTTCATCGCAAAAAAGATGCCATTAAATTATTCGGCCAATTAAGAAATTGAAAGAAAAAAAAAATAGATTTTCGTCGCTAATACGATTCACACGATTTTCATTACATCCGAGAGATACATATAGTATGTATTGTCACCGTTCGTGTCGATAATCTTTACAGTTTTTTGTGTTTTATATCCATCTTTATTATTATTCGAACATTGTCGTGGCATTCCACGCTTGGTCCAATTAATCAACTTTCCGCATTGTTAGTCCGACGACAACTTATCTATGCCATATCGATCATTTAAATTATTTATCCCCTGTACTCCATGAATTATAAAGGAGATGGAAAAAACATTTTTTTTTCTTTTTAGTGTAAACATCTATTTGTTTCACCTTACGGCGTTACAAACTGTAGCAGGTGCTAAAGTTTCTAAATTTCTTCAGTATGTTAAAGTACATGTTGTTTTTCAAACCCAATTTTGAATCCGAATTGTACATTTCTTCGTATAACGAAACGTACTTTTGTACGTCGAAAAGCAAAGCAATTGAAAAATAAATCTTTTCATACTGAAGAAAAAGAAATTTTCGTCGCCATATATGACTTTGTGTGAGGTAATGGGTTATATTAATTTCATTTATAGGAAAGCATATAGCTTCGATAGCCGCGAAATACTTTGACTTTTGATCCAAGTCGACATTGGGTGCGATATATTTCTTTGTTTATTTAATAAAAAAATGTTTATAGCTCGTATAGTAGGTATATACCACGCTATAGCATAATAATGCGCAATATATTTAGAAGGTATCTACTATGTCGGTTTGTGCAGCAACTGCGAATGATTTCCTCGTGACAACCCGCGATCTCTAGAAATAGGGGTTACACCCTCGTCTCGTCAAGACCAAATAAGCGAGCCAAAGAGCAAGGGGTGTTTTAATCAATATGTCCTTGGAGGACCTTGCCCTTGAGGGGAGATACGAATGGTCACGACGAAACGCGCGATCGGTGGAATGCGCACCGAAAAGAAAACTCTAATATTATCGACCAACGAAAGGAAAACAAATTAATTCCGCTTATCAAAAAAATTATCTCAACGACAAATGGGACAGTAATTGTTTTTTTTTTTTTATTATTTTTTTTTTTCTTTTTTTTTGCAATTTAGAAACGTTTGGTTCATTTCGAAACGTTTACGTTACCTAACGTTTTCAATCACCGAATTAAATTTACGCTCGACAAACATATGTTTTCGTGTTCTAAAGATTTTTCAACGTTGATGAAACTTCGAGAAAAAAGAAAATGAAAAAGGTATTACTATGCTAACCAATCACTTTTCCAACAGCATTGAACTTGTAAAATTTTCAAGCGCACTGACAAGAGTACTTGAGGATTTTACAATTAGATCACGCCGCAAAACGCAGAGGGTTAATATGACGCCAAATGCGTGACGCATCGCGGATAGGGCGCATGCGCGTTTCGAGAGGTTCGCCCGATACAACACCGGCATGGCGCGGCCATTATGAACCGAGAGAGAACCGAGACACGCCACGAGGGTGCACGTATGACGACACGAGACTCTTGCCCACACTCTCGCGTTCGAAAACTTTCGGTATGCCTCGGCGGATCTGTCGAGCTCTCCCTCTACATAGTTGAATACATATAGGTACTACACAACTATTTCCCAATCCTGTTACGAATTCGATTATATTATGATATATAGCGATTCCGCAGCTTCGTATATATTTATTCGAATGCCGGTACTGCTATTCCCAGTTTAATGCCGCAAGATTCACAATGAATAGAAAATTCATATTGTTCTCAAAAAAGAAAAAAAAAAAAAAAAAAATCTTCGATCGAAAAAAAGTCAGAATAAATCAAAGTTTAAAAGAAAGATGGAAAATCAAAAATGAAAGATGCACTTTTTGAGAAATTAAAATTTTTCTCTAAGAAAATACAAAATTTCATAGAGCATGGCGTGAATATTTTCAAAAAGTTATGAGCGTGTATGAAAATGGTTGAAAAACAAAAAGACGGTTTTTTTTTTCAAAATTCCTAACTTTTTTGCGATTGGGTAAAAAAAATTTGAAAAAATTTTCAAAATTGTTTTTAGTAGGGTAGAATAACATGAAATTTTCAGCAAAATTGAAAATCGGGTCTCGGGTTCAAAGTGGTTGAAATCATATGGAATCAGTCATATATATATATATATATATATATATATATATATACGGAGTCTACCAAAAAGGGGCACACCTAAATATCTCGAAAAATATAAGTTTTACAGTTAAGGTAGTTCTATAGTCTTTTTTGATATTTACCAAAGTGTTGAAATTTTAATATGTTGTTTACTAGCTTATCACGCATGAGTCCTGAAATTTTTAAGTCGATTCACCATCTACTTTCAGAAATTTTCTCGATTGAAAAATGTATTTTTTAACATATTTTACATGGCGTATATGTGGAAAAATACGTTTACGATGGCATTTCAAATTGTAATTTCTAAACTAATCTTACCAGCTTGATAACAAACTAGAAGGGTTTTAAGGAATATTGTAGGATTTCCATAAAAAAAAAAAATTATAGTTTACCACATAGTTTCCAAGAAATTGTATTCTGAAAAATATCATTTTTATTCGGGACCAAGCCTCGAGACAATCGGCTGCAACGAAGCACGTCTAAAACATGTGAAGATCGCATTCATACACACGGTACGTGTATGGGTGGCGCTTCGAGCGGTACAGGTCATGTCATAAGTTTTCATAAAATGCTACGCTGCAGAAAGTGTCCCCGGCTATCTGATAGGAGGGAAACTTTTTGCTCGTACGTGTACCTATAGAACTACCTTAAGTGTTTCGGACAAAAAATAAATGGGTTAAAAATATCTACTTACTGATTTTATCAGTTTGACCTTGGCTGTCGTAGTCAAGGTCAAGTCAATTTTTTAAATGGTACACCGTATTTTTTTATTGTATATTATATGAATACTTCATCTTCGAGAACTTTCCAAAACACTATAATTAAATATTATTTTATGAAGTACTTTTTGAGATACGATGCTTCAAAGTTACAGAATAGGCGGCATTAGCCAAGGTATACCACGTGGAAGTTGCCTAGGCGGATCGATCTTTTGTGCTACGGGAAAGATTGGAGAATAATACAGCCAGTCAAGGCAAGAACGTTTTGTGATCTGTTCATGCAGTCAAAGCAACATCGACTGGATCGGCGGCAGCCGTCAAGGCCCGAGAAATAAAAATCTCTGCGTAATAAAATAATAAATAAAGTTAACTGCTCTAAATTTTGCAATCCCACATGTAAGGCCTTACACACTGTGCTATCCAGGGGGGGGGGGGGGGGGGGCACACTCAATGCTAAATGGACCCACGTTATTTGTCTCGGCGCTAATTGGTTGAGGATACAAATCTTAGATTTTCTATACCAATCTCGAAGACCGAAACTTTGAAACAAATTTTGGTCTGTATTGTTGGCTGGTTTTGTATTAGAAGTATGGGAACAATAGAAAAGAATAGAAAAGAATATGTTATGCAGAAAATGGTGTTTATATACAGATATGTACGTTATTAAAACTTAATTCTAGTATCTCACTTCCCGATGGCCGTAAGATTGAATTGTCCCGGTGTCTCGACAACAGGAATATACCTACCAATTATAATATAGCCAATTATTCCTACCGGTCAGTCCGTATGCCGGAACATTATAATAATATTAATAAATAATATTTCACTACACGATACGCTTCCAAAAAACTTGAATATATACACGTACACTCACTAAGATAGCGTTCATTGTTTTGACGATTCGTTCTAAACACCGAGATGTTACATTCAACGATATATACCTACGTTGACGAATGTTTACTCTACTCGGCTACGAAAATTTTCAATCGAAAACACACAAAACACCGCATAACACTCACTTTTGTTATAAAAACACGCACTCGGTTACACAAACGTACGAGCGACATCATCATATTGTATTTCATAGCTACTACTCACTGTTACCACATTTCCAGCGCTGACTATTTTAAAAATTTAGTTTTCGCAAGATGGCTGTTAAATCTAACATTCGCAAATAAGAAAGAGTGGGGGCGCCAGAGTGCCCCCCCCCCCCGCCTCCCTCCCATCCGCGCTCTCTCTACGGCTAGGGCGAGGAGTGAGCGGCTCCAACGCTTCTCGGCGCGATCTGATGGGACCAACTTTCAAAATTTATATCTCGTAAACGATTGAAAATATCCCTAATAATGTGTAGGTATATTTGCAACTTTTGTTTATAATAATTCCATCTACCTTGAAACAAAGTTTCACCTTATGAAACTCACCCTGTATATGTAGACAGGCTGTATATATACATGTGCGAAGTTGCGTGATCACAGTTCGTGCGACTCGATTGTTTTCGCTTCGTCTGATTCCCTCTGAGGGGAGGAGGAGCTAGGAAAACACGGGCGGCCGCATATCTTCACGAGGGATACCACCCACTCATGTTGCCTCGAGCGATCGAAGCGACACAGAGAACAGAAGCGGGGCATAGAGCTCCCGTTCTAATTACGTACGACGATAGGTGCGCAGGCACAGAGAGTCAGTCGAACTTGTTCCTTTTTTGCAAAAGAGTTTTTATAACGCAAGTGGACAAATGTACTTTGTCTAATTATAAACATATGTATTCATTATGGAAAAATAAAAGATATTCAGGGAACGTTGTCGCCTCGTCTGAATCGAAAAAAAATAATAGCTACGAACGCTATAAGCACACGCGCGCCATGCCATCTAGCGGTAGTCAGCTGTGCCTTGTAGCCAAATGCTACGAGCCCTGCACTACCGCGGCGAAAGCGAAGCCGTCTGACAAGAATTTTCCGTTAACTAACACTGCCTCTTAAGAGTCAGTGATGCAACGTACACTTGGAAATTTCGATCGGTACTCCAGCGAGCACTGAACAATCGATCAGATTAAAAATTTCCAGATACAACACAGAGAATTATGGCAAAAAGTGGCTCTTGCAATTAAAAAAAACACCATACTTACGTACTTTTTTCGACACTGATTGTGAGCGGTAAAGTTTCGGGCTATTTAGACAATTATGGGAAAAATGTTGAAAAACGAATACCACGTAGCCACGTTTTTGCCATAATGCTCCTGTGTACCTGCCAATTTTTAACCCGATCGGTTGTTTAGTGCTCGTATTATGTTTGTTTACTGATGAAATTTTCGATGCGTACGTCGCATCATGTAACACTGACTCTTAACATTTCAAAAAGTAAACAACAAAAAGTTGGAACGACGCGTCCAACGATAAGAATTGATTTTCACATGTGTCGAGAAATATTGGACCATCATTATTTATCCAAGAATTATTTGCAAATACGTCAAGACCGAGCTTATATTCTCTTATTCTTCGAAAATAATGAGATTCATATTATTTAAATTAAATAAATCAATTTCACGCCAAACAAATATATTTTTTCACAGAGAAGAAAGAAATTGCACAAGAGTCCATTTCATCCCACACGGTCTCCTTGACCGATCGTTCGGTGTCACTGTAACGATTCCATCAACGGTATAACGAATTTCCATTTCGCCCCTGCCCTCGGCCCCCGACGTTCAATTTGTTGTTTTGCGAGCACAACAGGTGACGTAAGTGTCGCACGAACGAGAGAAAAAAGGTCGAGGGACTCGCATGCAGGCGCATGCGACCGACTAGGTATGGCTCCGTGCATGGAGCATTCGCACGCAACCAAAGAGAAGCGACAACGCTCGCTCGTGTGCATACGTTAAAAACGCAACGAAAGAAAAAAGAAAACATTTTTGACCTCGACGAGAATTGCCCTCGAGTGGCGTTGAATCTGGACTTTGAAGCGACACCGTCGTCAATGTGCTATTTTAAATGATGATTTATTTTTATTTTTCATATTCCCCCACCATGGAAAATAAGCGAGGTCTGCGACATCGTTAAGAGAAAAAAAACGCCTATCGCGTCATGATATCGAACGATCGTTAATGAATCGTTGCAGCACAAAACGACCAACTAACCACTTTGTAATTTGTTGTCAATTTTTATTTTTATAAACCGTTTACTGCTCATATGTTTGTCGAACACGATTTTTTTTCGCAAGTGCGTCATTTATACAAAAAAACAAAACAAAAACAAACGTGCGTTCATAGGGAAAGTCATGTAAATTAAGAATTTTTTTGGTCGTTTATTGCAGGTCTTAAACTTTGGGACAAATCCTTTCTGCCGTAAAAACAAAAAAACAAAAAAAAAAGCGACTTCGATGATCGACTGTGGCGCCGCCATCTTTTAATAAAATGTCACCAAGAAAAAAATGTGTTTTTACACTATATGTTAATACATGGTTGATAAACTGTCTAAAAATAATTGCGATCCCTTTTTTCATATTTCTATTATATAATTAATTCTCATAGTTTGGCTTTTTCGGACCTCTAGAGTGGCATTACCCCTCAACGAGACTTGGATAATAAAGAAGAATTAAGTATTTTTGTCTTCAATATTATCGCGATCGAGTGAAGAATATTCGATAATTTTTTTTTTTTTTTTTTTTTTTTTTTTTTTTTTTTTTTTTTTGACAAAATTATATTTTGAGCAATATGTGTGTATATTACTGTTGTTTGTTCGGGTGAATTTTACATTTTATGTTGCATTCCTTTATTTTTATTTCTCTTTATGTCACGATTGGATTGATTAATAGCAATTCTGACGGTACAATGTATAATTTAAACCATTTACGCGAATAATAATAACAACAACAACAACAATAATAATAATAATAACCACAACAATAACATGTATGCCTGAATGTAAATGTTGTTCGCCATGAAAAATGATTAGAAAGTCGTAAATATATTGTACGTTGTTTCGTCCTCGGACTCCTCATTGTTGCGCCTTGAACTGGCCAAGGGCATGAATTGAGAAATTTCACGAGGAGTAACGTAAGTCCCGCCAACAATTTTCTATATAAAGATTTTCCATCTCAAATTACAAGTCGCGTTTACGATCATTTTCTTCTTTTATCAAATTTCTACGAGTAATTCTTTGTTAATCACATTGTTCCTGCTGTTTGAAGATAATATTGATTTTTGCCATTATTGAAAATAAATAAAGGATCAACGTAAGTAACATTGAATAATCTTATTTCTTTGGTAATATTGTCTCGAATGTTCGTTTCGGAAAAATTAAAACGAATTATCAAATTTGCATGATTTTTTCGTGTCGAACCTTTCGAGTATGACAAAAAATGACGTACTGACTAAGTAAAACGGAATCACTTCCGGTCGTGACCGAACGAAACTAAAACAGACGCGACACGGCCCAGGGCCTAACCACGCGAACCATTTCTTCTTCCTTGCTCTCCCGCGGAACTGGTTATTTCAAGGGCAAATAACGAAACGGTGTAAACGTGCTGCTGCTGCTGCTGCTGCTGCTGCCTCTTCTCAACTAGCTGTCGCATGTGCCTCGCATGCTGGAAACCGCAACGCTCACCCGAATTCCGACTCCAGCCAGGATCTATCGATGTTCCGATCCTACTCGTATGTGTACTGTTTTCGGAAGCCGGAACGAAATATTCTTATCCCTTCGCCCTATTATATATATTTATTCCTAAAACTTTTATCATCCTTCAAACGGAAAAACGGTTTAGTTTTTTTATTTTTATTTTTGTTACGCAATGGCAATATCGTTTTTGAAACGAATTACATCCTAAGAAACGGGAAGAAATTTAATTTTGGAACATTTACGACCTCGACCCCCGTTCGCCTCAATTACAATTGTTATCCATAAGTTAAATTTGGACCAAGTTTCTATCCAAAAGTTGTAAAAACGATCATAACTACGATGAATAGGCATAATTTTTTAAAACACATGTTCTTATTTGAAAGAAGTTAATTTCCTGTAATTTTCATTTGCATTTGTTGATATATTTTCGTTACTAGTTCTATGACATCATCGATCTTTTTTAACTAAGTTATATAATTTACAAACATTTTATCTCGGAATCCGTCGATTGTCGATATTATTATACAAACTTTGTAACGACGATTCATACCGAAAGAAAAAAACCATTTCTTTTACAGAATGCTTTTTATTAATCCTAATTTTTACTTCTTATTATTCTTTTTTTTGTGATTTGTTTTCCTTTGTCATTGCCCAAAATTGGTTGGTGGAGCTGCGGTTAAACGCAGTAACTTTTTGTACCATTCAAATGGCTCCAATGGTGGGAATCGCTTGAAACTATAGACCGAAAGGTTTGTCCATAGTGCGGTTCATCCATACCAAGTGATTTTCGATTGAACTGTATGCATAAGTAGCACATACTGCTGTTACGTATAGTAATGTAGGACCGCGGTCGTGAAACTAGAACGTGGTGGTTCGTAATAGTGGTATGTAGGTAGGTACTGGCGTTATTGATTTCTGAGAGAGAGAGAGATGCTCGAGAAATTTTGACAAAATTTCTCGAGCATATCGAGCATGTGTGTGTGTATGCGTGTCCAAATATAATGTGTACACACACACACACACACACACACACACACACACACACACACACACACAAATTAGGAAATGAGCTGGAAACCAAATACTACGGGCAGGGCGTTGCGCGTACATCTTCCGATGACAGGCACGCGATGTCCTTTCAACACTTATGTTACGCAGGCGCTAATAAAACAAATGTTATTTGTGCACCACGAGCAGCGCGGACAACCAGGGGAATAGAGCTGTGCTCGTTCATAGTGAGCCAAAGACAACAGGCTATTAGATATGTACAATAAATGTGACGAGAAATTACAATAGTATTATGAACGAAAACGTATCGGGCGCGGTCGATTCAAGATAACAAAAAAATGTCATCCACAAGTTAGCCGTTATTTTCTTGGATGATATTCTGAAAACGAGTGTAAAGCTCATAATCGATCAAAATAAGCAACGGGCATACTGAAAATCGAAGTTTATTGGCGTTGAACGCGTCGTGTAAAAGTAAAAGAAATGGCCGAATCGAAATCGTCGAATGATTTCAATCGAGGCCTTTGGCTTCAAATTGAATGGAATTCCTGACAACGATGGCATTAAGAATAGTATGTTAATTTTGTTAAATAATCATCATAAATAATAAATTATAGTTATTTTTATCGCATCAATAAAAACGAAAATTCTTTTACTTTTTTCAGTCCCACCGTACACGAAGAACAAGCCTGGTCGGTGGAGCAAGCTCCATCAATTAAGTTAGCCGCCCAAAATGGAATTCTTTATTTTGTTTTAATGCCAATCGATTGTCGGTCGTTTGTCGGTGTTTGTCGGTCTAAAATAAAAAAATAGTCATGCCACCCATTCTATCAGGCGATAAAGAAATAGCATCGACGCATAATTTGGTATTGGTATGTTACTTTTTTTTTTTTTTAGAAATAAATATATAGTCGTTTCCACATTTATACTCATCGCTTATCTATCGATGTGTTTTGTTTGCACTAGGTGCCGTCTTATTAATAAAATATAAAAAAGAATGGTCTTTCCCCAAGTCCGTACTTACGTATTTACCGAATCAGGAATTTTTGTGCTATTTTGTTGCCAATTGGGTCTTATTTTTGTGACAATGAAAGGTTCGCTAATAATAACATTAATATATTCCATATGAATTTTTAGATGGATGCGGAGTTTACCTATTTACCGGAACCCTTGCCCGAGCGGGTTCCTTGCTTGCACAGTCACAATTGTATAAGATGATGAACTTTGTTGCAATAACCTTGAAATTCGTGGATCGTTTTTGTCATAAGTTTTGTATTTCTTTTGAATAATAACATGTTTCTGTGATAAGCTTGAAGAGTGACTCGACAATCCGGACGAGTATTTACAAATCACAGCAGTTTTGGCAATGGAAAAATTTGCCAGTCAACGTACTCACTGTTACGTTATGATTGGCGAAAAAATGAATTGCAAGCTGTTGCGATTAGTTGGTGACTGCTGCACGAGTAAAATCAATGGAATGCGATTTAAATGTGCAGTTTTGAGTGATTTGCGACTTTTATTCATTCCACGAAGCACCAAATCGATTATAATTGAAGATGAATTTATCCAATGTTGGACATTCCAATATTGGAAACTTCAGCGTATGATATTGTGTACCAATTATTAGGCACCCCCTCGGAGTATCCATTCACGGGTAAAGTAAACTTGAATTTATTTCGCAATATTTAAAATTTACATATGGCCTTTCTATGATGCAGTTTTGTTATTGTATCGTGGTTCACAGGAGAAGCGGCAACATCGTTACTAAATCGCGAGGAATTTGTGGCGAAGGCTGTAAGATGGTGGTGGTGCGCCACGGGAATTTTGATTCGGCCAAAAATTCAGACCAAAGCACCAATGCACTTGATTGCTTCCCTCGTATATAAATACAGCAGGTAAAAACAAATGACGAGCGAATATGATATAACAAAATATGAGTCTTTCTAGAGATAACGATGTTCATTCAACGATTATCAAATACGGGTGTATGTTATTGAGCGTCTTGTGCAAATGGCCTCGGCTCAAAATGCTTTCACGCATTACAAGGCCATCAGCAGTCTGTCAATATTGTCATTGACATCACTCGTGGATGCGCAACAGATCGCTTATAAAAGCACAGGTTGATCAGCCTGTCGTTAAGTTTTTCGAGCGAAGAAACACGGAATCTGATCCACACGCAGTGAGCAATGCAAATCTAGATCAGGCAAATAAGAATTATTATTCGAATAATTCGGATGATTCGAAAACTAATAATTATATTGTCTTTCTTACATAGAAACGATGGTGGAATATTTGAAGACATCCAAGCTACGACATGTTTATCAAAATATTTCGGAAAGTCTTGACGAATAAAGAAAACCTTGAAACATGGGAGTCGTAACATAGGTATCTCGTACCTCATCTGATGAATTCGATTCTATCGGTGCCATACACATGCTCTCTTATAGTATTTCACTGTTCTCATTGACATTTCATCAATGTCAGAATTACAATAATTTATTTTGTTATGTAGGAACGAGAGAAAACAGAAAAGAAAGACCGTGCGCGCGTGAATTCGGACAAAAGCATTTTCGCGCCAAAAGCGAGGATCTGCGCCCGCACGCCGAGTGGAGAGCGCGGGCCCGCAGTCGTAGCGAGATCGAGACGAGAGACAGATGTCTATAACCTGTAATTACAAATAAAATAAATAACATAGTTAGATCTTTCACCTTACCGTCGTTTATCCTGTAATATATTATTCCACGTTACCCTTTCTCTATACATCCATCGAGAAAAACTATATTATTTACTATAGTTATAAAAATTATAACTATAGTAAATAACATAGTTTTACAGTTTTTAAAACAAGAATCTAAATTTGGCATAACTTTGATTATTATACTAGCTCGAGAGGAATCGGATAAAAATTGTATGAGTTAGTAAATAATAAAGTGGAAATATCGACTCACCCCGTGTTACTCGTTGAAAAATGCAACAACCTAAACTTTCTTTCAGGACCTTGCAGGATACCCTCTTCTCTCGAGGTCGCTATCTGGGTTGAGAGGACGGGACAGGACCGCCGTGATTAATATGGGTTCTTATGAGAAGGAGTACTAAAGTTCACATTTCACGGAATAACTCGTAAACTTTTCTACAGATATTTTTAATTGGGGGAAGAAAAAGAAAAATATGTGTAGAAAAGTTTAGGAATTATTCTGTGAAATGTAAGCTTTAGTACTCCTTCCCATAAGAACCCGTGTTAAATTGTGCAATCTTTAATTGCCAATATCTCGAATGCGGGGTGTGAATCCTTTTGAATGTTTACACGTAGTTTCATAACAGTGGTCTGAATGCAGACTCCAACTTTAAAAAAGTTGTGTACAAACATGCTTTGGCGAGGCTACCTTATAGTACTACCTTAAAGTCAATCATAGAAACATGTTATTATTCAAAACAAATACAAAACTTATGACAAAAACGATCCACGAACTTCAAGGTTATTGCAACAAAGTTCATTATCTTAAACAGTTGTGACTGTGCAAGCAAGGTACCCGCTCGGGCACTTTCCCCTTCTCGATACCACGGGGTATGCCTCGCATGGCCCCGTGCTGTGCAAGGGTTCCGGTAAATAGGTAAACTCCGCATCCATCTAAAAATTCATATGGAATATATTAATGTTATTATTAGCGAACCTTTCAATGTCACAAAAATAAGACGCAATTAGCATCAAGATAGCACAAAAATTGCATGCGCCTAGTGCAAACAAAAACGCATCGATAGATAGGTGATGAGTATAAATGTGGAAACGACTATGAATAATTCATACATGGAATTTAATAATATTGCACAATTCGTACGAACCATCTGTAATTGAATAGCGTGTATATTCATTTAAAAAAAAAAAGTAACATACCAATACCAAATTGTGCGTCGATGTTATTTCTTTATCGTCTCATAGAATGGGTGGCACGCCTTGATTTTCCGATCAACTCGTATTCTCATTGGTCATCGCTTGTTCTCAACGATGATCAATGGAGAATGACAAACGCCTGCAATTATGATTTTTAGAACCGACAAACGATTGCGAATCGGTTAAGCGTAGTTTTGACAAAATATATGTACCACATCGGCCATCTTGACGCTCGTATTTATTTTTTTATTTTCGCATAAAAATACTAACCGACAAAACTTTATTTTAGACCGACGAACACCGACAAACGACCGACAATCCGATTGGTATTAAAAAAAAATCAAGAATTACATTTTGGTTGGCTAACTTGACGGAGCTGGTGGAGCATCGTGTATAGCGCCAGGATAAATTAAACTGTCAACAGTCCAATGACACGTTGCTAACACTGGAAAATTTGCGTAGTTATTTTACGCGTGGCGATCGCGAGCTCCGATTCATATAACAACATCGGATAAACGCTTCATTCGCCATTGTGTACTTGTAAATAGGTGATGAAACGATGTTGAAATATTTCCCCCAAATAAGTAGATAATTGCATTACCATCGAGAAAAAAAAAAAAAAAAAAAAAAACAACAACTTTTTACGACTGTATTTACGGCGGTTATGACAATGAAATGACGTTGCTGTCGACAAAACGAGCTTGTTACGCTTGTGTGCAAAATTCACGAGTCCCGAAAAAGGTATTTGCCAATTAAAAAGTCAGTAATTGGTGATTTTCATGGCACACAGCGTCGAAATTCTTTCTTTTCAACATCAAAATTGCAGAATTATTTATTCGAAAGCTATTACGCGACATTTTGTGAAAAATTTTCGAGTCTTTTCAAATTCACTTGAGATTAGTTCCATAATACGCCTTGCGATGACAAAAATGAAACCAAGAATAAATACAAATGACTATATTTCTCTTTGAAAAAAAAAAAAAAAAAAACTGTCGTATGACACAATCGCGCTACAGAAACAAGAATTTCCAGTACATAAAGTGCACAGCAATTTTTATTTTCGAAAATTCAATAAGAACGGGAATCACAATAGTGCCTCGAAAAAAAAAATTCAAAACCAAATGTATAATCTGCATATGTTAACCGAGATTTGACCGAGAACATGATTTTTCTACCCAGATAGCAGAGGTTGTACGAAAAACAATGTTTAACTCCTTTAAGGTAGTTCTATAGGTACACGTACGAGCAAAAAGTTTCCCTCCTATCAGAGAGCCGGGGACACTTTCTGCAGCGTAGCATTTTATGAAAACTTATGACATGACCTGTACCGCTCGAAGCGCCACCCATACACGTACCGTGTGTATGAATGCGATCTTCACATGTATTGGACGTGGTTCGTTGCAGCCGATTGTTTCGAGGCTTGGTCCCGAATAAAAATGATATTTTTCAGAATACAATTTCTTGGAAACTATGTGGTAAACCATAATTTTTTTTTTTTTATGTAAATCCTACAATATTCCTTAAAACCCTTCTAGTTTGTTATCAAGCTGGTAAGATTAGTTTAGAAATTACAATTTGAAATGCCATCGTAAACGTATTTTTCCACATATACGCCATGTAAAATATGTTAAAAAATACATTTTTCAATCGAGAAAATTTCTGAAAGTAGATGGTGAATCGACTTAAAAATTTCAGGACTCATGCGTGATAAGCTAGTAAACAACATATTAAAATTTCAACACTTTGGTAAATATCAAAAAAGACTATAGAACTACCTTAAAGTGCATAAGGCAAGTCGGGCCACGTATGTGTGTGGAATACATTTTTCTCAAACGAACTTTTACATAAGAAAACTTTCCTCTTTTTCGTGATTGAACTTTGAAAATCATTTTGAACAAATATAATATCGTTGTCCTTCGTTTTAATAAAAATGCATTCGTATTAATGTCGTCCGCGTGAGAATTTTTGTATCAACTCGCATCGACGCTTACCGCGACCGGTCGTTCGTGGCCCAATTAATTATTTATTTTCGCACAAATGTTTATCAAAACTGATGGAAAAAATCAGGATTGAATTTAATGATGCAAGGAGGTGCGACCTTTTTCCAAGTCATATTTTTTATCCCGAGTATTGAAACTCGGAATGGGAATGTAATTTAATTTTAATAGAACGACAATAGCGACGGTATCCGGATGGTGGCGAAAAGGAGTTTGTAAATTTTATCCATCTTTTATTGTTAGTTAAGCCACTCGATTTTAAAAGAACACATCTTTCAAATACGAAATATTTATCCAATAATAATAAAATTTGTATTCGAATGAATTATTTAGGAAAATTATAATTTTTAACTCGCGAAAAAAATATTTCACGTCCGGCCGGCAGTCTGTCTATATTGTATGCAAGCGTGACCGTTTTCAACATGAGACTTTCAACTTTAACTAAGGTTTGTTAAATATCAAATAATCGGCCGTGCCCACTATGACGCGTACCTGCGGTTTTATCACATAAAAATAAAAAGATATTTGGCTTAACATTATTTTTTAGTTTAATTAAACGGCAGTCGGAGGAGTAACGTAATTTATCCGTGATAAATTAAGGATACTTTTTATATGCGATTCGAAATTAGGGCCAATTTCAAATTATTACCATTTTCGCTTAAACTAATGTCCACAATTGTTTATTAACAACATGGTTTGAAAAGGATTTGTTTATTCAATTTTTTGAAATCATTTAACTAATCACTTAACTAATTTTTCTCTTTACGAGAGAACTTTATTTGCACTATTATTGAAATCGTGTTATTTACAATTGTATGTAGCAAACGAGTCACTCTCACAATACGACAAATATATTTATTAATTTGCCACGTTCAGTAAATAGAGTTGGGATGGGTTGACTGGTAGCGGTTACAAAAAATCCATCGGTGAAGGATATTTATAATTTTGTTGTTGTTTTCATTAAACTTTTTTGACAACGTTCTATCTTTTCTGAATATTCGGGTATAAGTAACAACCTACATCTTGGAAAAATTCTTATTGGGAAATCCTTCGCTTCTAGAAAAGAAGTCCAAAATACTCATTAGGTGGGCAGAGGAAAAAAAAAACCCTGTTTTTCGGACCGTCACAGTGGAGTTCATTCATTCAAGAATTTATTTATAGTCTTTATTGGATATATAATACTTATTTGGAGTAAGAAATATATTTACGTATAGGTACATGTAGATTAGAGTACAATAACAAATCGCCACACGAACCCGTGTAAACATAAATATTGACCGGCGATTCGATAGTCGGCAAATAAGTACGTACAAAGAGACCAAAAGGTTTATAATTTCTTTTGTAGCTTAGCGAGTGTTCCTTTAGTTGATGCGACAAGTCGTCAGTCTCGTAGAGATCTTTGTCAAGAGTAGATGGACCTTGCCTCCCTCGCGTTATTAATAAAGTTAAATAGTTAATTGAACATCTACCTGAGTTATAACTATTTCTCAACGCATTTCCAAAAGTCTTGTTATGGAGCGAGGGGTCGGTGAATATCTCGTGCGTCTATGTACCTCCAATTGTCTCAATCCTAGATATGAAGTGAAGCTTTGATTAGGTTGTGACAAACTATATGTACCTACAAATCAGAGGAATTGTACGTAATAATCATTAACACACACGAGAGTAACGAATAAGTTCATCAATTAATTGATTTGTTTTTGTTTATTTATTATAAAATCTCATCCCTAATCATTGAATATTGTCACCAACAATATAAAAGCTGTGCGAGTTTATGGAACTTGTTAGTTTATCGGGGATGTAGCTCGGGAATGAGTTATAAATAAATATTATAGATAAATTTATTATAATAAATGGAATCGGAAAAAATAGGAGAGAGCAAGACAGCGACATAAATGATTCGAGAAAATTCATTGGTGGTAAGTAGGTATTATGATAAGCAATAGCAAAAACTTGAACGCGATTTTGTTAATCTCGTCGTCGAAGATCGTATCGCGCTGACGACGCAATGAATCGTGAAATATGCCGTCGGTGAATCGAGAACCGGTTGTAGTCCATTGAAATGTTACAAAAATAAGGCCTAACCCTGCATTTATCAAAGTCAGCAATTTTCTTTTTTTTATGCATAGGGGATGGTATATCAAGCTTAAGTCCAAGTTTGTGGGGTTGTAACTCTTGAGGAAAACCCGCCATCTTGAAAAAGGGGTAAAACAGTTTTTGCGTTATAACAATGAAACTATCGACCGCGCAAGAAAATTATTATACCGTTTTTTGTAGGAAATGAAATTCTCTTCGAATTTACTCTCTTGACTTTTTATCGTAAAATCCACAATACCAAAGTTCTTAACAAACAACGACAAAAAGTGAACGAGTAATTTCTTTTAAGTCGCTCTAATGTTTTGTTTTTGCATTTTTCAGAAAAATATGTTTAGAGCTTTTTGATAGAGGATTTTTAGACGAACAAATTTCACCCCTCATTTTTGAAATTTCATTTTTTTTTAAAGATTTTACAGCCATTCAAAGGTAAAAATATGCCTCGGCACATAATATTTTGGGTTTTGGTTTAAAATCATTGTATTAATATAACGGAAAAACTATCCACCGCACAAGAAAATTGTTTTGTTATTTTTTGTAGAAAATTAAATTCTCTACAAATTTGCTTTCTTAACTTTTTGTCGTAAAATCAAAACTATCAAAGTTATTAATAAACAACGACAAAAAATGAAGGAGTAATTTCCTTTAAGTCGCTCTAACTTTTTTTCTTTTCATTTTGCAGAAAAATATGTTCAATGCATTTCGATAGAGCACCATCTGATGAATAAATTTCAATATAAACGTGTCAACTTTTGTTTATTTATAAACATTTTACAGTGGTGCAAAGGTAAGTGTCGGAGTACTCGAAAATAGACATAAAAAAGAACGATTATGCGTTGTTTCTTTGCAAATTTCATTAATTGCGGCGGACAAATTTTATTTGTTGTTATTGCAATATTCATAATAATTAGCTATGAACTCCTCGTAGGTGGTGCGGAAAAGAGTTCATAACTTAGTTTTCCAAACACAACACGATTTATCAGTGAGCGGCTGCTACGTTCGAACTTGAGCTCGAGTGTACCCCCCGTAAGTTTATGGCGTGACGCGGCGCTCAGCAGCCGCTTACTGTTAAATCGCATTGTATCTCGAAAACTATGGCCCGGCCCATCTTGGTCGTCCTATACGTTTTTTATTCAGAAAGAATCCTACTATTTTATACATTTTTTTTCATCAAAATCCATAAACCTTAAGAATTTTTTATGAACTTATTAATTTTGTTAAAAGTAAAGAACATATTCTTAAAGTACACAGAAAATCCTTTCAAAATCAGTCCTGAGTTTTTAAAATCGGTGTATTTATCGGGAAGATACCGAATATGTACTTCGGAATGCAGTCACGACCGCCAACTTGGTAAAAATTTGAACTCATATTCGTAGGCAACCCCTTAAGCTAGAGTCTTGAAATTTTTACTGAGGCTTCACTATTATTGTGGGAGCTTGAATTGCACACCCTTTCGGGTTTTTACAATCTACCGTAACTGTTCTCTCTCTCTCTCTCTCTCTCTCTCTCTCTCTCTCTCTCTCTCTCTCTCTCTGACATCTTCTTTTGTCCTCCTCTTGCTGTCCCGGCTGCAGCCGCTTCGCATTCTCCCTACTCTCCCTGTATCGCATTCGCCATGGACGGAGGGAAACTGCAGAAAACCTCCGCCGATACAGGTCGGTACGTACCTAGTCTCCCCCAGCGTCAATGCGAGTAAACTCAAGCACGTCCACCAGAGAGTCGCCTAGGGCCGGCACCTCCTCACTTGTGATGCTATGGGATGCCCGTGTCCGACCAAGGCGTCGCCATCCGCGCGATGAGAACCGCCTTGCGAGAGCACCAAAGCCGAGCACCGATCCCCCACTCATCGCAGTGAGGTTTTTGTTGGGCATTTGTTTTGGTGGAATCCGAACCGTCAGGATTGCAGAAAAAACACGTAGGAATTTTTTTTCCATTGGCGTCGGCTGTCGGAATCGAACCCGGGTCCGCTGTGTACGAACCCGAAGCTCTATCCACTGAGCCACTGCGCTCCTTCTGAGGCTTCACTATTAATAGGACAATCGATCATACAAATTTCAAGACGATTAAAAGACTTTCGTGTTTAGGTCAGATGACTTGATGCGAGCGAAATGCCTCATATATGGTATATGCAAAATTATATTTTTTAATATAATTAAAAATATAATCATTAATATAATCTAGAAATAAAATAAAGCGGCAAAAAGTTGTATGTTTTGAAATATATATTTAAAATATAGATTTGTTTTTTCGTGGAGGGTGCGTGCGCGAATTTCGTAATCGGAATCGGGTTTATCCGCTAAAGGAACTGGGTCAATATGGCATCGTACCGTCGAGTGTCATCGACACGGCGCTCAGCTAATTGTTATTCGAGTGCACTCAACTCTAATTAGTACGAGTTTGTCGACAACGTTACGAATACGTTGCTGCCAATCGGAATATGTAATTTACCAGCAGTCGTTTCAGCTTTCTTTCACATATCTCTATATGGTATCGGTATGAGGGGCGAAGTACTTATGAGTTACGACATATTTATTTTTGTTAGTCGTATTGTTTACTTATAATGTCTGATAAAAAATATTCTTTAATACCGATTGACCACGACGTATAAATAATGTATTCGGTGCGCGGTGTGTTATGAATGTATTTTCGGGTCTATTTGGTCGGATAAATATTATTCTTCGATATCGCCGACCAGCCAATTTTTTTTTTTTTGATTAAGGAGGGGCTGGGGCTGGGCACATATCGAAACAATTCGCACGATGAGAGTGAGAAACGAAAATTTTTTTTTTCGAGGTACCGCGACACATCCGTCGTTAAGAAACACGAGCCTCGACAGCTAAATCGCGGTACGGATTGCGCGTTCCACGGTACGCGTAGTCTAGGAATGTTAACTATAAGTACGCGTAGGTATAGCGCGTGTACGGTCTGCCTGCCGCGAGTCTCACGAGCGCGACCTCCATGCGATCCACTTGCCTCGACGGCTCAGTATGGTATCGATGCGTCGTACTCATATTAGCTGTCTAAATAGGGCGTGTATACGTCTTCTACAACCCTTTGAGCTCTAAAGACGCATATATGCGTCAGCCTATGCATCCGCGGACCACATAAGCTTGAAAGTACTCAGGTCTCGAAAGGGTTAACGCGCATCAAAAAACCGACTGACGTAGTCGGAACCTTATCTTAAAGAATCACGACGCGCGACGGTCCAAAACTCGCCCTATTATTATCTCCCTTTTGCCAATCTTAGGACGAGCGAGAGCAGCATCATGACTCGCCGATCATTCGCATCAAAAAGTTCAACGGCCGCACACGAAACTTATGAGAATCCGTGTCTAAAGCAGTCGTGAAATTTTTATGAATATACGCTCTATAAAAAATTATAACAAATGACTCATGGTACGAGAGCCTACAGAGAGAGAGGGAGAGAGAGGGAGAGAGAGAGAGAGAGAGAGAGAGAGAGAGAGAGAAAGAGAGCGAGAGAGAGGAAATTAATATACCGAATATTAGCAATCATGTCGGCGAACAATGAGCGAGAACGCGGGATATGGCGTAAGTGTTTTTCACTATTTCTATTTTTCCCGTTCTATTTAACCCGTTTGCTGTATGCCGTTTTGATAGAGTATTTTCCTTCCACGAATCATACTTTTGAAATGAAACGTCTTACGGGGCGTTGGGAGTAAATAAATTGACGTATGTGACACGCAAATTACCGAGACGAAAAATCTGTAACGATATCGAGACCAATGTTGTTACATTAGTCTCCTCTTTGTGCGGTACCTTGTCGGGGCCATTCGTACGCCATCGTCGTCCCATTCGTAAATACTAACTTTTATTTTTCGGGTTTGACTAATATTTGCACGTGTGTAAAACAAAATATTTTCAAATTCAATTTAGTTTGTTTTTGAATTTTTATTATAGGGCATTATGAAGTAAAACCTAGCCCCGGCCCCCCTCCAATGAGAATGATCCATCCCAAATCATTAACGCTATCGATGCGACGTTGGCTTTTGTATTCATGAATCCATCATCATCTCAGGAAGATTGGCGGTTATTGAGCTAGGAGGAGTATTGGGGATGCTAGACCGCTCTAAGATAACGGAACGATTATAGAAGCGAGAAAATATAAGAAAACCAGCCGTCGTGTACTCGCTCACTTAGGTGAAAAAAAATCCGCTGGTCAGCGATATTAAAGAATATTTATCAGACACTTTAAATAAACAATACGACTAAGAAATATATCGAGTAACTCAAAGCTCACGTCTCATATATTGGAGATACGTTGCCCCTTCGCCATGGAACACGGTCCTCATGGAACGCGTATCTACATGTGGTGCACTACCCGCGTTGATCCAGAACCGGCATAGCTTATCTACCTACCCGCGTTATCCCTAGTACCTACACGACTCTCTCTATCTGTCCCTGCCAAGTCCCCAAGTTGGGATATTATGGACTTGTTGGCTTACTGATATTTTTCCGAAACTACTTAACCAACATTATTATAAAACATATGTATACCCGGCGGCTCACAAGGAATGTTGAGAAAGTGTGCAAAATAACGCGTGAATTATTGTTTTTATTGTTTGTTCTAGTGAACAATATGGCTAGCTAACGGCATTTATGGACGATATGTACCTAGGGCAATAATACCCACCCAACTATGTTTAGATTTTAACGATTGTTTTCATTTGACTAAAACTGCTATTTTCAGTTATTCTTCCAAGTTATATCGCCTCAAGCCTCTAATTATTGATTAGTGATAATTTCAAAGACTTACGAGACGGCAGTAATGGCCAATATGTGGATTATGGGCCATTAATACACGAACAAGTTCTGACCATTCGTTCAACGAGTGACACGATAAAAAAAAGAAATACTCAATATTTGCTGCCATAATACCCGAACTTACTCTATACCTATGTATATATATGCCATGTCTCCCACGAGTCTAATGTAAGATGTTTATTACAGAAAATATGGATGAAAAAAAAAAAAAAAAAAAAAAAAAAATATATATGAATTATATTTGTGAACGACGTTTGTGAGAAAAGTTGTGTTTGCGAATCGATTTGTTGGATAGAAAGAGAGCGCAAAATCTCACACTCTCTTCGTTTCCAAAATCTTGGTATTTGTTGAGGCGTGGCACGTACCTACAACCAGGAGCATTGGGAGGGATAGCTGTGGCTCTTTTCACTTGGCATCTTATTCATATATAATGAATTTTAGTTTTATAATCTTAATCGTTGTTTTTTTAAATATTGTTTTGGAACACGAAGATGCAAAAATATGTAAAAGATTTTAGTTTTTATTTCGTAATTTTTGCAAATTAAAACGATTCGGAGTAATGTTTATACTTTCCAAATAGGTAGTTAGTAGGTAATTGGTAGGTTTGTCACATGAAACGAACTGAAAGATGGTTAAGTTAAGACTGGTATTTGAGTGTTGAAAGTTAATTTTGATTCTTTCATCATCGTGCGTAATTTCGTCGATTGTGAGGACGGAATATTATTGGATCGAAAATATTGATTGAATGCGGTCAATTAAGAAGACTTTTGTCTTCTTTCTTCATATGTAATAATACATATTATTTACACAAAATGTTTGCCTCCGGGAGGTGAATTATCCTCCCAGGTTTTCTCCTCCTCGAAAGAATGATGTCGTAAGTAAAGAGTCATCAGAGAGGTAAATATGAAAATGCGCAAAATCCAGCAGTAAAACGTTCAACCACGAAACCAATAACAAATTGGTTCGAAAAGTCTAAAAAAATTTGATTCGCCGTTTTATAAATTGCAATTGTCTTACCTCAGAATGATTCTCGTCGAGCCGATATTTTCGCCGAAAAACGGATATAAAACAAATAAATAATATTCGTATTGGAATTGTCGGTTGGCACTCACGCACGTTGTGTAGCACCGTTGTCAATATGCATCGTCCACTCGTGGGTCCCGACCCTTTCGGTGAGCGATAATTTTTTCTTGTTGTTTCTTTCTCCGTCTTAGGCCGCTTCGTCACAATATTTGTTCGGTCTCGAACGTAACATCGCCGCGCCGTATCACCGCGAAACCAATTCGTGATTCTCGTCCCGTTCCAAAATTCCAATAATTCCAGCAGTCCACGTCAATTTCCAGGTTATCGCCACACTTTACACAAATTTCCGAATTATTTTCATTGGAGGAATAGCCGAGATCCTTGTCGAATGACGGAACGATTGTTCAAAGCAGCGGCAACATTCGAATCGTGTTTTCTTTCTGATAATAAATTAATCACCTCGATTGGCAAGCAACATTGGCGTCTATTGATTTTTTGACGCAATCGTTACCGAATCTATGATTATAATGGGGCTTACTTTTTCACCATAATGAAACGTCCGAGTTACCGCGCGACAATTACAAACGCTTCATTCATCGCATTCCATATAGTAGGTAATTAAAGATAAGAGTTATAAGAGTTATTAATGATGCGATAGAAGATGCCCCGTTTCGTATGAGTTTAAACGAATATAATTAGTGTCAGTGTCATATATATATATATATATATATATATATATATATCCCTTTGACCGTAATATTCAATCTTTGATGTTTATCATTGCCGGCAGCGATATTTTAAGACAACGGAACGACCGGTTGTACTCGTATATATTGATTGTTATTATTAGGTATTACAACTTATATACGTAAAATGTGTGTATATATGTTTCGTTAAATAATGGAATACGAAGGCTATTTGCTATAAAGTTTGAGTTGTACAATCCTTACGCGCGAACGTATCACGGATTACTGAGGTACGAGCGACACGAGCGTACGAGGATGCGTCTAAACGCAGCGTTCTTCGGAAACGAATGCCCGCGTGCGTCGTACCGAAAGAGACGCGTTACGTCGTACGTCGTCGAGCATACACAACGACGCCAAGTCGCGAGAGTCGTTCGTTTCACCTCCGCGGGGCGCTATTAATCTACCCAGCCGCCTCGGTCGCTGCTCGTACGTGCCGTCTCGTACACTGACGTACACATGGCTCCAAGCTCCAACATTCCTCCTCTTTGCCACGTTCACTCGCCACACAGATTTTAGCCCTCCCTCCCTCTCGCCGATCACTCGTCGTCAAAGGAAAGATGCGAGAAACGTTTCTAGGTAAGCATCGTTTGTGTTCACCGTTGTTGTTTGTGACTTTGCACGCCGTAGCAATCCAACAAAAATAAGGAATAATCGGCCCCCGTATAAACAAACAAACAAACAAAATCCATCGTACGTTATTGTCGCCACTTTCCGTTGGATATTTTAGTATGTAATTATTATAGTAAATACCGACGCGGCGATTCGATGTACAAAAGAGTCTTCGAGTATATTATATATGTATAGGTGGTAGACATTGCGCTGCATAAATTGACAACGTGCTTGTGCTCGTCGTAGTGTCCACGATGAGCAATTAAGTTCAGCGTAAAAATAAACGTAAAAATTAAATCACATTTAACGTTTTCCTTTGCGGGCATGTAAAATGCGAAAAATCAACGGTCAACTGTTATTCCGGCAAGAGCATCGATCCGCGCCGTGCTTTACTCTCGCTTATTGTTAGACGTATTATTTTCGGAGCTCCGAGCACGCGCACAACTGCCGCAACTACGTAAAAATCGTGGCGAGTATCGTGGATTCCGTAATGCCCCGTCGGCCACGAAACAAAAAGACAGGAATAACAAAGTGTCGGGAGCACAAGTATCCTCCGGAGGATAACGCATGGGATATTGTATTGCGTGATTACGATAGATGACGAAGAGACCAACAAAGAGATCTCAACTTGGTGTATTCCGAGGAAGAAATAGCGGCCTCGAGGAGAGGCTACTATTTCTCGAGCACTCGAGTACGCATGCGCGTGACGCCAATCTCGGTAGTGGCTCGTCGTTGTCCCAATAGCGCCATCCGACGACCTTTTGACGAAGCTCTATAGCACGTTCGTCGATACGTGACGGCAACTCTATGGGTAAAAATCACTGTTCGCGTAGGTAATTAGCCGGCTAAGGTTGCGGCTGCGGTTTGAAAAAAGAAAAAAAAAAAAAAAAAAAACCGTGATAAAACGTGAAACAATGTACCTACTTACATATATAACGATCAAGTTTCCAAGTATGATCGCGACCTCTTTTGAACCCGAGCATTTTTATTTTTTTCCAAGTGGATATTTTAATGCCCATCGAAAAACTCTTCGTAGTAAATTTTGAAATTTTCTTTCAATACCCATTAAAAAAATATCTAATTTTTCAAACAAACAAACAAAAACCCTCTTTTTTATGCCTTTATTTTTATCATAACTTCTCAATAATAATAATTCGAATCGAACCTTTTTTTTTAAATTTCCTTATTTCATAAATGTGCTTTTTGCCCAAAAAATATAGAAAAATTCTTTCACGTTGGGATTTGAGGAATCGCATTTTTTATTTTTAAACGTTAAATCTTCTTTTTTAACAACACGGAGCATTTTTTCATATTTTTTTATTTTTTTGAAAATTTCTTATTTACAACTTTTATGAATTTAACGAGTTAACAAAGCCCGGGTAGATAGTACCTACATCGTGAGCTTCACGCCCCCCATAATTACTGTTTTCTTCACTTTTGGAAAATTTGAAAAATCTTTTCATAACTTATATAATCTTTTTTCAATTATTACGAATACATTTTTATATTCTTTTTGTTGTTAACAGGGGTCTTAAATTAATAATACGTCATTATAAGTATATTTAAAAATAGTAGTAACGAAAGTTCTTATTTAGTCGGGTACTCTTTTAAAAATGTTGCATATACGAGCATTATTTGAACTAGCTCGAACCTTTAGCTGCTATGTTTAAACTGAGTGAAATTGTTGTTTCCCTATTATTGAGTTACGATATATGCGTCAATCAAAGGGACACGAAAATTTCACTCACAATCGGTTATCCCGACGGATAACGAAAGCATACGAGCTAAAGAATATTCCAACACGAATAATCAATCGATTATATGTCAACGAACTCTTTAAAAGAATACCCAAATAAATAAAAACTTTTGTTACTATTATATATAAACACACTTATAACTACTTATTATATCAATTATAAAGAGCCCATTAACAACAAGAAACTGTGAAAAACTAATTCATCATAATTGAAAAAAGATTATATAGTTGTAAAAATGGTTTTAATATCAAGTTTTCAAAAAGCGAAAGAGAATAGTAATTATGGGAAGGGAGATCGTCATGATCTACCCAGGCTTAAAAATTCTTAAATCGATAGAAGTTTCGAATGGGGGAATTTTTCAAAAAATCAAAATCTCAAGTCACTTAAAAAAAACAAAAGATTTAAAGTTTAAAGTTACTTAAGAATCACGTTCAAAAACGCAAACTTAAAAAAGGGAGGTTCAATTTGGACTATCACTTTGGAGCAAACAGCGAATAAAGAGCGAAGAGCGAAAAAGAGCGAAAAAGAGCGAAAAAGAGCGATTTTTTGGACAACTCGACGATATCTTTTGAACAGGTGTAATAGAAAAAAAAACTCAAAATTTACTACAAAGAGCAAATATCAAAAAATTTAAAAAATAAATAACAAGTTTTTGAAACTGCATGGGGCATTCCTGTCGCGGAATGCCCCATGTATATATACACATTATAAAAAATCTCCTTCCTTTCCGATTAGAATAAACAGAACAGATTTTTTTGTATAACAGATTTTGACGGTCAGGATTGTTTAACTGATTTGTTCCAAGTTCGATTGAGAGTTAAAAAGTCTAACGGGTAAATTAAATGGGACGTTCTATATTCGAGAGGTTGTATATACCGGTGCCTACCATTTGTCGAAAACATAACTTGCTCCGGAACAAAGACAATAAAATACAATTATCATCGTTATAACGTCGGTCCCAAAATGAAAAACCCAAAATGTCGGTTTTCTAATTAGTTATTATTTATATAGGCTTAACGCGTCTTACCTTGTGCTGCTATTTGGGCTTGATGCTGTGCCGCTGCTCTCTACAACAGAAAAATCCAATTTACGATTATAGCGTTATAAACGTAAAACATATTGATCAACGTCAAACTATTTTCAAGTCAAAGATAAAATTCTCATGGTCGATGAGAAGAAAAAAAAAAAAAAAAACAAATAATAAGTATATACATTTTGCAATATCAGCCGTATGCCCGAGGATTCCAGCGATTTCGAGTCCAACGATCGACTCCTCTGCTTATTCCCCATATATTCATCCTTTTTGCCGCTTTTAATCCATCGGAAGTACGAAGACATCTTCCCGACTCGTGGCACTGGCACTCGCGCGCGTTACCAACACGTTTTTAAATATTAATATCCAAGTGTGAAGAATGCGGCAGATACCAGATTGATTCCCTTATTTTATACAATTTTCCATGCCATTGACCTTGAAGCCAAGTCCAAGCATTTTTAAATCTTCTTGCTGAAATTATACATTGAAAAGAGAAGAAAAAAAAAAAAAAACGTTCGAAAAATACAATCGCGTTTGAAAATATGGTAGGTAGGATGAACCTTGGATGCCTTTGCCTCGTCATTCCTTTTTCCGACCCTTTACAAGTTTCGTTTTATCATCATTGTTTATACATAGTTTATGTTTTATCAACATTATTTATTATTCCCTTAATACTTCTCAATGGCGAGAATATTCATTGGCTCGGTGGAAGAGAACCGCCCGCGCGTTAACCCTTTCAGTGACAGCGGGAATGCTTTTGAGGTATGCTTTCGATAACTAATGCGCTAGAAGTAGTAGTTGCCTGGTTAACAGGTGTGTTATTAATAGCACTGCTAACTTGCTGTATTTTAGGGAGGCGACTTATCAAAGTCGTCGTCATGGGGTTTTTTGGGCAACCGATTACGAATCCAGTATTAGAAGTAGTATTTGACAATTGACAGCTGCCAGCTGCCAGAAAAGAAACAAAAAAATGAAAAGAAAAAAAGGAGGGTCCGTGTCATTGGTTTCGGGTAATGGTGAGCGAGAGCTACAAACATGAGTTTCAAAATATCGAATTCGGATTGTTTTGCGACACTTTTTCATTCGCCACAGTAAGTCCGCCATTTTGGATTTCGATCGTATTTACCATTTTCCGTCCGTCATATTGAACCCGCCATCTTGAATTTAGGAATTATGCAATTCCGACTATGCAATTCGTGTTCGGCAACCTCGAAAAACCGACGTATTAAAATTTTCGTGCAGATTCGATCAACTTTTGAATTTTTAGCCGCCATCTTGGATTGGCCCGCTGCAATTTTTTTAATCTGTACGCATCCATAAGAGGCTATGTCGGAATTTGTTGTTTAAGAAAATTCTTTGATAATATCCGGAGGAAAATTGTGAAAAAATTCATGAAAACTTATTTTCGTAAAAAGTACATTATCCATTTACTCCATGATTGTATGTAATTTGAGGCTGTTTTGAGGCTGATACTCGTGACATCGACGTATGTACAATGTAAACCGGAGTTGCAAAACTTCGGATCCGGCAATTTGGCCACTTGATGAAAAACTTTGCGCGGCTTCTCCAAGTGTATATACAAAGAAATAGCAATGACGATTCAGTTATAAAAAAGTTTCCTTATATGTAGGTACTTACGAAGAATGTAAAATTAAGAACGCTTCTGTCTCATAAAGGGAAGGGAGTTTGCAAATGCTTAAAGATCTAAAGAAATGCGCTATTATCGAAGCTTCGATTCTCGTCTTCTCGGATACTTGTATGTACTAAGATTCACCACTTTATCGTCGTAAGAAAAATAATTTATTTTCAACGTCAAGGAAGTTTCAAATTATTTGCTTTAATCTGTCGAAAAGAAATTCTTTATTGCACGTAATAAAGTTCTCCATCGGGTTAATACGTACCTATGTAAGTATCGGTGATATTTGGAATATGTAATGGAGAGACGTGAGACGAGAGATTTCATTAAATTCAATAATAATTTTCCTAATCGAGCGAATCAACAACGTATCATCGAATGGAAAAAAATGATAGTTTTGCTATAAACAAAAACTACACGCTCCTCGTTCCACATTTTTTTTTTGTTTTTCTTTACTAT
The DNA here is from genome assembly GCA_946811545.1 of Netelia fuscicornis. Classification (NCBI taxonomy): domain Eukaryota; kingdom Metazoa; phylum Arthropoda; class Insecta; order Hymenoptera; family Ichneumonidae; genus Netelia; species Netelia fuscicornis. The sequence continues at coordinate 27,118,381 of OX328015.1, forward strand.
TATAAGATTTTTCGCGTATCGTTTCTCCCATTAAACGCTCAGCAATTCTTATTAGTTGCGTGGAAAAAAGAAACGTTTAACTCGCAATTATCGTCGTTGGCTCCCTCGCACTCCCACCTTCTACGCGTCTTCGTACCGTTCAATTATTTATTAAGCGCTCGTTCGAGAAGAAACAAATGAGGACAAACAATACGTCGAACTGATACCTTTAAAGATTTCACGTGATATTAGCACTCGGGGCAAGAATTCCATTAATATAATTATGCGAAGCAAAAGAAATGGCGATGGGTGAAATTAAATCTAGCTAACTAACCAACATCGCCATGTATATAATACGGGTACGGATCGTTGTTTCCGCCGTAATACCGAAAGAAACAGCAGCGGCAAGTCAATATTTAAGGGGGAACGATATTGTCGCGTCGACAAACAACAAACGAACGATCGTACGCACATTCTTCTCTCGCTAGCTAGCTAGCTAGTGCGCACATGTTTACTCTCGTGTACGAACGAACCTCAGGTAACTCGAGAATCTTTTATACTCGAGAGGGGGGAAGCGAGCGAGTGTTGTTGTATGTGTAATATGTTTTTTGACTCGGTATTCTTATGCCGATGTGCTACGCGATAAATCCTCTTATCTATGTATGCATGTATGTATGTATGTATGGCATGTAAGTACCGTATGGCGTAAACCCGGCCAGATCCGATATGTATTTGACATTTTAAAAATTCACGCGTGCAATAGGCACGAATCCAAAATGGAGGATCGACTTTTTGTTTACGAATTTTGATGAATTAAATAATGGTATATGTACAATGGACCCCGACCTATTTCTTTGCCTACTGTTTAGTTTATTAAAAAATACTACAAGTACTAGATTTAGAAAAACTTGCAACCGTTTGAAATCCAATTGATTCTTGTCATGAGTACACTCGTCGATAAAAAACAAATATGCCATTTTGCCAAGAGGAAAGCATAACAATCTTAACTGGTTTTAACTGGAGAACAAAATTGTTTTCGAAGAATAATTTAAAAAATCTACAACTTTTGAACTTGTATCTTTTTCACAGGGGAATAGTTTAAAGACTTAAAGACTAAAGTTAAATTTGTAAAGTTATAACATCTCGTACAACAATCGATTCCAAACAAATTGGCCCTTTTTAAATCCATTTTCTATAAAAGCAATTCATTCAAAAACGATTTGAATAAATCTTCTCTTCTTTTTGTTTTGTTCGATGAATGGCAAAACATTTATTAAGTAGGAGCAAAGTTCGAGAAATAATCTAAATGAATTTATATAGTACGAGCTCGCCGTTATATTGTCCGTGGAGTAGAATAACTCAGGCAAAAAGTCGAAACGTTGTCGAAACAGAAAAATGTATGAATTTTATTTTCCGAAAAAAGCGATACCTACCACAATCGCCCTATTCGTATTAACTCATTTGTTTGAAAAAAAACGATTGGTGGAGAGTCCATGAAAGTTCAATATTCGATTCTATAATGATCGGAAATTTCAGAAATTTCAAAAACAACTGCCTCTGTTGCATTAATCGACGGTTGGAAGAGTTGGATAGAACCGAGTCTTCCAGTAGGTATCTTATTTCTTATAATCCTACGTGATACGAATTTTAGTGTTATTTCACAGTATTCCGAAATTAAGATCGATGATGTATGTACTTAGGTAGATACCTACCTACCTACCTACCAACCTACCTACCTACCTACTTGCTGACTACTCTGTACCTCGCCTAAAAACATATTATCATACGCATTATCGTATGATTTTACGGGATAAATTTTAGTTGGAAATGCCAAGTATGACTGTCGTCTTCATTACTTTAGGTACATAGCTAGTTACGAGCGCGAAAATAAACGACCGCAAATTTTGTCTCACAATGTCCAAGAAACAATCAGGAAACCATTTGTAACAAGATCGTTGAATTATTTTATCTGGGGCTACGAGAACGACAGGGAGCTTCACTAACGACGATTCAATTTGCATCGAATCCCCTTTGTATCGACGAGCGCACATTTTGTTATAATTTCGCATACCACGTATTAATTAACACAATATCATTGTACGTTCTTCCGACGTACACACACACACACACACACACACACACACACACACACACACACACACACACACACACACACACACACACACACACACACACACACACACACACCCACACATACATACATACATATATACGTAACGCATGGATGTAATAAAGATACATACATATATGTATGTATGTCATTAATCGTCTTCGACCTTCCTTGCACGCAGAAGTTCAGTGACGATGTTATGCGTTTGGCGAAACGCGAGCGACTATACACGATCCGGTCGATCAGCAATCGACGATAAAGAAAATAAAAGTATGACGAGTCCGCGAGTATGCAAGTAGGCTCGCAATCGTAAAATGAAAATATGCAACGATAAAGGCACTCGAGCCCATGGATATATTCCACCCGTATTAAATCTGATACAGAACGAATACAAAGACTATCAAAGAAGATTCTAATGTTATAAATTATCCGATAAAAACGCAAATTTATTTCCCTTCGTCCACGTTACATGATCCGAATTGGAATTTCATATTTATTTAATTCAATTCGATAAATTAATTTTTTACGCTGATTTTCTACCGTAAGTGAACGCAGCATTCAACGGACAATGCAATCATTGACAAAAAAATTGTTTTTTCGTTGCGTAAGATTTGCGATCGTTTCTCATATATTGTACATTGATTGAATTAATTCCATGGAAATTTCACGTGTTTCATCAAATGCATAAATCCTTCTTTTTACACGACTTGTCGGAAAGCGGAAGTACCACGCGTGAGAAGTGAAAAATTGAGTGCACAGCTTGTTTATTGGAGTTTCCGAGAATTGTCACTCCACACATTTAGCTGCTCATTTGAATTAATCGTCCGATCTCATGCGGATCTCACGCATGGCGCCAACGAGTGCGCAAATCATACGAAAAACGTGCCTCATGAATTGTTTAGGTTCGCGGCTTATCGCCCACGAACTTGCCCGGATCTTTTGAAACAACAAGTATACTTTTTTAATTGTTCGGCGCAAGAGAATACGTTCGCAAATTTCATAAAAACCCGAATGATATTGCATTTAATTAATAGACAGATTTATCCAAGCGAATTCGAGTTTTAAATAGCGCGGGCGAGTAAACCCTTTCGCGAACATTTTGTATAAACTAAAAATTCGAATGTCACTTGTTTCAACTGTTTGTCCGCAATTTTATATGGATAAGATATTTCACGATTTTTATGGCAAAAACGGCAGAAAAACTGTAAAATCGAATGCATCCAACCGAGGGAAAATTACGAAGATATAATGAGACACTGAACACACTGTCATCGAGAAAATTACTTTTTTTATCGTTAAACCTTTTGACTCGAACAGTTGAAAAATTCCTGATCCTCAAGCTAATTCAGTTCAGAGTTTCAAATGTAATATTTCATCTTGGCATCTTCATTTTTACTCACTCATTGTAAGTGGAACAATGATGTTGACTCTAATTTAATTTATCCGCACAGTTCGATTGTCCTCGTAAGTTGGTTTAATTCACCTTGATACAGCTATAACATTCGGATGTAAATTTATCTTTCATCCGGTGGTTTAAGAGTCTAACGGAATTACTTGCGCCGCAAACTTTCTTTGGAATTAGACAAACATTGATGGAGTTTTGGCGCCAAAGTAGTAGGCGAAGAACTCTACACGGAAAGAATTGTTTAATAATTTTAGGAAATAAGTTATACATTTTAATGGAAATGAATAAAAATTTACTGTTGCTGCGTGACAGATATAAAAAATATCATTCAATTTTCAAGAATTTTTATTGAAATTGAGAGTAAATTTTTGTAAAACGTAGAGAGCAGGGCTGATACAAATGAAAGTGTACGGTGCACATTGAGAAATTTGAGTGTTTCTCTTGAAAATTTAAAAAAGTAAATTTTCCGTGCGTTGACCAGAACTTTTACGTTCTTCGCAGTAAAATCAGTTAGGGTTAGGTCGCCCGGCCGTAATCCGTAAGCTCTGTGTAGCGCGCATAAAAATGGATGCTACGTGCTAAAATGTTGACACGCCTGAAACTTAAATATTTGAAACTAGTGTCAATTTTTAAAAGGTTTGCACATTTATCATCGGGTTCGCGTTTTTTTTTTTTTTTAAATTAATAAGAAATTCTCCGCGCGTAGATACGGATGTAGGTATCCCCAGTATGGTGTACACACCACCGTCTACTAAAACTTCAAAGCGCGACTCTTAAAAAATGTTTTAATTACTTTTCGATAGAACGCGGGTCCCCCGCGTGACTAGAATTTCTATTTTATCCGACAATAGAAAAAATAAAAATAAAAATTTTCGAGATCCCAGTAAATACGACTCGAAGCTACGATTGGTCCAAATTTTATTGTTTCCCTAACTTTATTCAAGTACCTAAATACAGATGGTTATATCCATTCGTATAATGAACTGCTTATTTCAGCAATCCTCGATGCCAAATATTTTTCCAGATATTTGTATACAAATATTCGTATGCATCGTCGAGATATATATGTAAATACATATGTATATATGCAGAATATTTCTAAATAATCCAGCCAATCCATATATTAATTTTCGCACTGTAACTGTAGCCTTACATCTAAAATAAGCCGACCCCAACTATAATCTTATTGAAGTGAAAACAACAAATTGTTTCAATCGAATTTTTTAACCTCCCTCCGTTAATGAGTTAATGTCGGTTGTACGATTACTCACAATTAGTCCCTTTCATTGTTGTGAATTTTTTGATGAAATCGAAACAATAGTTTGGTTTTCGCTCGGACTATATCGTTTATTTATCTCGAACGACCCGCGATCAAAATTGTAAAGTGTAATAAAATTATTGAAAAGAAATAATGTAATAATATGGTCGCGTTCGTAATATTGAGGAGCCACGCGATTTCTTTCGAGCGTTAGAATAGCTAAGTAGGGCTTTTTTTTTTTTCTTTCGGATAATTTCAATTCAGACAATTATCTATTGCAGAAAAGTTTGAAGCTACGTAGGAGGGAGTTGCGTTTTAAAATATCTCGTAGAAACATTGTCGAGTGGAATGCCGGGACTATGGCAGATTATCTTGGCATTGACTTTTTATCGTGGTTGCATGCATTATTCTACATCGTTCCACAGCATAACTGAATTTTCCGAAGCAGTCTTATAACAGGATAAGAGTACCTATGATTTACAATTGTCGTTTATTAACACTTGACAAAAGTTTCCAGAAGTTTTTCTTTTGTCGATGGAGGGCAAAGTGATGTTCTAGCTTACACTAGCTAACGTATGATTGATTATTCTTCTAGAGATGACAATAGCCCTACGCATCGATTCAAAATTAATAGGAGGTTCTTACTGAAATAATCAGCAGGATCGTCTTCGTTAATATAGGATTGGCTGTTCTGGAAAAGGACGACGAATGCCGCGAACTGCCAATAATGGTGCCAACAGTGGTGCAAATTTTGAATAATATGGAGAAGCCGCGTTGCCATTCCATGGATAGTAGATGCAAGTTATCCAAGTACGTACGTATGTATGTACATATATGTAATGCGTAGTTGGAGCGTTTGAACGATGCAACTGCGGATATCTATGATACACTAACGCGATAAAGGCTCGTTATCCTACCCATCGAACGGTTTAATATTAGCTTCGAACGAATTTTCATCGAATCGAATGAGAAATTGTATGTCGTCGATGTACGTCGCACGATTGGCCTTCGTTTGTCCTACTTACAATTAATCTCGTCGCCACGTGTTTCACCGGGCTCAACGATGTCGTTGTGTAAACAATCTAGGGCCCACACACGTTTTTAATTGATCAACGGATTGATCGATGCATCTTTCGTCGAACTTTAATTTCCACGATAGCACACACCAAAAACATATTTCTTCAAATTAAATCGAACACGCAATAAACGAATTTTCGAATAAAACGCATTTTTAATATGAAAATCATTTCGATTCGTAATTAGACAAATTAGTTTATACCGATCACATAAAGTCAGCAGTCAGGAAAAATAAAATACAGACAAAGTTTCGATCCAAACAGAAATAAACGATGCACGATGATGACACGTTCGTCGTATATTTCTTTCGTCAAAATTGTCAATCGACTTGATATATGTATAACATATTAATTTGAGTCGTATGTCGAAAGAATTCTGAATCACGAGCCTTTCATTACCTATAGAATTTTTTTCTCTCGCCGTCGACTTGTCTTATGAATAATATCTAAAATAAATAAATAACGTACGATAAAAAATAATTATACCTACACGTTTTATGATGGAATTGGCTCGAACGAAATATTATTTGGCGAAACTTTTCAAGATAAAGTAACAAGTTTATTCGATGACGCAGACATTTTATAATGAAAAAAACTTTTCTATATATGTGTATTGATTTTGCCCACCCGAATACTTATCCTATCGTATTCGTTGCATCTGTTAAAGTTACGAAGCGGCCTCTGTCGCGGGCAAACAACTCTCCGCAGTGACACGGAATTTCCATTGCAAATGTCGCATTGTCGGATAACCCGTAGGTGACATCGTACGATCGAGCTCGACGAGGTGAAACTCGTTGGTAGGTAGGTAGGTAGATAGATAGATAGGTACCTCGTAGTGTAACAAAGAGTTTACCAGAGCCACAGTGGCACGTAGTATGTATATCAAACAATATAGGTATACGCAAGATTCACCGATCCACGTGGCAAACCAAATTAAAACGTAATTATTCGTAGGTATCACCCGGAGATGATCATAATACCGCGAATTTATGGATTTTTCGTTTATCCGACTTTTTAATACGAATTCCTGCTTGCTTGCGATTAAACTTTATATGCCCTTTTTTGGCAATTAAAATATACAATTTTCACTCGAAAGTCACTGTATAGTCATTACGAGAAAGCCAGGCACTCTTGTTAAAAGGCGTTACGTACGCGATAAAAGACAAATAATCATTTGGTCTTTACGTGGGTATCCAAATAAAAAAAAATCTTTTAAAATTTGTTTTTATCTTATCTGCATAATATGTCAAGAACATTATTTTCCCAAAATTTTAAGCCTGTAGAAATTCTTGTGGTAGGAAGCGAAATGACGTGAAAAGAGCGTATGATCATAGCGGAGAATTTTTTCCGCTCAAAACGCTAGAATTCGTCGTCTTACAATTAGGCAAGAACAAAACGAACATGTCCTGGACCTGAACACAACGGTCGATTCAATGTAAGTTAAAGAAAAATCGTTATTTTATTTGTACTTGAAACTTTAATCGAAAGCATTCTTCTCGAAAGCAGGACGCATCGGCCGAATATTTAATATTTTTTTTTACGAAAATTTCTTTAAAAACCCTTCAAACGTTAGTATTTCATATACTTAACGTTTCGAATAAAATAATTAATATATAATGTTAAACAAAAAATCGAGAAAATATGCTTTTTTTTGGCGTCGAGACCCACGTAACTGCTTAATAGATTTTTTCGATTTTTTGTATATTATATACATTGATATAGTGGGTATCTGTTTTAAACCAGCTGAAAAAAATTTGAAAATTGATGTTTCTGATGTATAATATTATACCGAGCCCGATTTCCTAGTACCTTTCCTAGTACAGGTCCACCCGTATCTGCACAGATATTTCGTAAAATCGAAATATCCGCGATTATAACGTGCACGGTGGCTCAATTTTCTTTTCAATTCCGTTATCACGAAACACTGCCAGCCACGGTTAATCGAATTAGCCTACGTCTTGAACAAGTTCACGATATTAATTTTTCTTCGCCGTCCTCTCTCTCTCTCTCTCTCTCTCTCTCTCTCTCTCTCGAAAATGTGAGTTTTAGAAACGCGGAGGCATAAACGTCTGGCGAATGGAACAGAGGATATCTATTATTTGGAACGTCACAGCCAAAAATCAAATATGTTAACGAGAAAGTGAATCGCTTTTGCGGGGCATAATTCGTGTATTGCCTATTTATGAATTATAATAACTGAAAACAAAAAAAAAAACTCTATCTCATTTAATTAGTATTTAGTAGAGTTAATTAATAAATCATCGAGGAAGCCATTATTTACTATTAAATAATTTCTTTATAAAAGGTCGTGTGATCGATTATTCGTTTGAGAGTAAACAAAATATTAAGATAGGAAAGCATTTTTTATTAAATTTCTTTGTTTGCGAGTTTTCCGAAGGTTCAACCGTCGCGGTTCGGAAAAGCCGTAAAAATTCGTGTGTGCATACATAGTATAGAGAACTAGCAGGACGCGAATTGAGTTACGCGCGACACTCGCGACTGGCATCAACAACTAAAAGGACAGCTACAGCTAATGTAGGTAAGTAGGTACACGTAATACGTCGGTAACGTGCCAAACAGTTTGAAGCTCACTCCCGTTACAAGGTCGTTATAAACGAAAACGATTATGACGTTGCTTATTCGATCCGACCAGATACTCGACACTAGACATCTCCAATATTTCCGTAACAATCCTCATGCTCAACGTCACTGACGATGAGAGGGAGAGAGAGAGAGAGAGAGATCCGAGAATTGCGATAAAATTTGAAAAATTCTTTGCGATGACGATGACTTTCTACGCGTCAAATATTAGGATCGATTACTACTAATTGAAACGGTCGACATTGGATCGTTTCTTTTTTCCTAAATTATTTCGCGGCTGGTCAATTTCATATACGTTCATAAATAGAATTTATTAGAGTTACATTCAATTATTGATTCGTTTAATCAAAATCGAGTATCGACTTATTATTATATTTTATCGAACGAAATTAAATCAGTTGTATTATTTTGTCGTTAATCCAAGTCGAGTTGATTTTTTAACGTTCTTTCCGCGATTTGTGCATCTATGTAGAAGCTACATAGAGAGGAAAGAGAGCTCTATTCGCGAAGCGGCACGCGGAGTCACTGAGCGCGAAAAAACGTGTACGTACCAGTACCAGCACCAGAACCACCACCACCACCAACACCACGACCGGACGAGCCGCCGCATGCTCAACTCCCATTCGGCACTTCTGCTTTAAAATGAATATCCATACCGGCTGCTCGGAAAACGCATACATATATGTGTAGACGATGTGACACGGTAGCTAAGCACAAAAGTAAACGCATGCATAGAGAGAGAGAGAGAGAGAGAGAGAGAGAGAGAGAGAGAGAGCGAACGGGTTGTGACGTAACGCACATTACACCTTCTATGTTTGTCCTACACACATGGTACATAATATGTTCGTATCTTTGTAGGTCAAATCGTTTCGGTCTATTTTTTCATTTTTTACCATCGTCCATTTGGATCTCCGACATATTGTCAATATCGTTAATGTCGCTAACGTTCATTTATCTCTACCGATAACATTATACGCATATATACCTACACATATTCACATACTTACATAGAGTTTAATCGCGTTCCAAGGTCAACTCGCGTTGCACATCTTTTCGCCTCTTTATTGAATAATTTATATACATACTTATCTGTTACGTTTCGTAGATTTTGTCCCATTCATGCTGGGGATAAGAAACAAAAAACCTACTTATTTGGCTTTTGGGACAATTTTGCGAAAGGGGGGTTTTTTTTTTTTTTTTCATTATCCCACCATTCGACGAGATGCTATTTTTAATAGCTCTTATTGTTAGATATATTGCAAAGGATATTGAAACCACGCGACGTATTCTCGAACCTTTCTAACCCAACCTCGAGACTGATTAATACTCTGAAAACGCCTGTACGCACCTGTGTCACTGAAATACATATTGTCTCTGCTACTCGTGTGTAGGTACGTATACGTAGCGATTTATGGTCGTCTGTGGCTGACAATCAGCCACATACGCGCCAGATTCGTCGAGAACGTATGTACTTAGACGGCGAGATCGAGAAGAAATTTAATTACAAGTAGTCGTCGAAAGCTCTCCGTACGGAATATTTAATCGCGAAATTCCGTTGTCCCGTGTCAGGCGCATTTCTCCAAGCTCTTGATATAGATACGCGAAACTATAATTACGTACCTACCCATTATTCTATATGTATCTATATTTTGAAACGAACGTACCAAATTTCCGGCAACATCCAACATTTTTACTCCAACTTTTCCAGCAGGTAAGGTATTCGTATCGATATTTACGATTGTTTGTATGTTATTAGGTAAGTAGGTATTATTGTTTTGAAGATAAACACAAGGTACAATTACAATGTAACCAATCCTATAGACAGGTAGTAAGTACCTACTTCGAAATATCACAACAATCTGAAACCTATTTTTTTAAACCAACCCTTCGAACGTTTCTGCAAGTTCGAAGTAATATCGTATCCGACAATAACATATTCAATAACGCATCATTTTTCATAATCATAAATACGTATATCGTATAGGGCGCTATTTCGTCTAGGTACGGATTAAACAAATTGGTTTTGAAACAAAACAAGTCAATATTTTTCGATTGAATCCTAATTAATTGACAATAAATACTTTGCCAATTACTCTACAATTACGAGTATATTTTTAACATTTCCAACAGATTTTTGTAATTTTGTTGTATTTGCAACTTGATTCACACGCAGCCAAACAGCTTTTGCTCGCACGAGATTGAACATGAATTCTCTTGTGAAATGATTTTCACAAAATAACAGTAAGTATGTATAACTTGAAACGTTATTCGAACTTGAATGCTCGCTTGGAGTAGAATGAAATCTTCTATTCGTTCGTCTGCCAATAACAATTATGATGTAATATAGAGTAAAATGTATAACGCAATCTTGTTTTATCTCCACGAACTATTGTTATACCTACATCGAAATTAAAAAACAAAAAAATAAAATAACAAGAAAGGAGTAAATATCGAAGAATGCATTCGATCTATCGTTCGATAAAAGTAATAAAGGCAAGAAATCGTGAAGCGGCGATATATTCGAACGGGTCACTCGAATGCCTCGTCGTGGTACGTTTACTCTTAATTTCGGACTTAAAAACTTGTTTTCATTGGCGGAGGAAAAATTTGGAAATTCCCAAATTACATCACTCCAGGTACTAGTCAACAAAATTGATTTTCGTTCTTCAGGGTTCTATCGTAGTATACTCGTATGAAATCATATACTTATGACCCTCAAGTTCCTTCTTGCGATTCCAAACTTAATCTTTAAATAGCTAACGAATTTCTACGAGGATGGCTACTGCAATAATTTGTTCTCTCGACCGTCGATGTAGGATTGCCTTATTGCAATTCTAATTTTTTAATGTATAGTATAGAAGTACAGACAATTTCAATAGGCCAGCAAAAAATTCTGGAGATAGAACCTCAAAAACCCAAAAATAAATAAAGTTGAAACTCGCGTCCGTCTTGACGACTTCCCATTCGACCACTAAAATTCTATAATAATAATAAATGGGCAAAGTAATTTTATTTTAACCATTGGCGCAAGCTATTTTATCGTACGATACGAATTAATTGATCAATCTAGTCCAATTTTAATTCATCGTATTCACTATTGAAAAACACAAACCGAGATGCTCGTAAAGTTAAACAATCATGTGCCAAATATTTTTTAGCCAAAGTGATCGTTCTCCAAAGATAAATTATCCCGCCCAAAGCTAAGAAGCTGCTTCGTACACGACATTAAAGGATCCAATTTCCGTGAGACCGTTTCAACAGGATTTCCTGGTTCCTCTTTCTCCTGTCTTACTCTTTGAATTAAAGATTGCCAAGAGACGGAGAGGTGCTTCCCAAAATGCATGCAGATCGGCTACAATCACCGGCAAATCCTACAAAATTGCTCTTAACCGATTCTTCGATTTCGAGAGAAAAGAATTTTAACGATATTAAAAAAAAAAAAAAAAAACCATGTTCTATAACAAAACAGGTTACTGGCCTAAGAAAAAGGAAGCAATATGCGAGTAAATGCATACATATATCTAATATACAGCGTGAATCGCATAAAGTGTCGCACAGCGAATTCTGAGGTAGATGAGGCCATTACAAACAAAAGTTGCAAATAAACATTAGGGATATCGTTAATAATTTATGAGATATAAATATTTAAAGTTGGTCCAATCAGACCGCCCCGAGAAGCGTTGAAGCGGCCCACGCTCACCCTAGCCGTAGATATAGCATAGATTAGGGCGTTACATTTGGGTTTGCAAAATTCAGAGCAGTCAATTAGATTGCTTATATTTTTCCGTACTCATTTTTTTTCTCGGTCATTGGCTGCTCTGAATTTTGCCCAACGTGCCGACAAGCGTTCAAGTCACCCACCCCCCGCCTAAATTCAGAGCAGCCAATGCCCGAGAAAAAAAAAATGACTGCGGAAAAATACAAGCAATCTCATTGACTACTCTGAATTTTGCAAACCCAAATGTAACGCCCTAATCTATGCTATATCTACGGCTAGGATGGGGGTGGAGGTGGGCGGCTTTAACGCTTATTCTCGCGCTGGACAAAATTCAGAGCAACCAATGACCGCGAACAAAAAATGACTGCGTACTAATACAATCAATAAAATTGACTGCTCTGAATTTTGCAAACACAAATGTAACGCCCTAATCTATGCTATATCTACGGCTAGGGTGGCAGTGGGTGGCTTCAAGGCTTCTCGGCGCGCTCTGATTGGTCCGATTAAAAAAATTAATATCTCGTAAATTATTAACAATATCCCTAATGCACCTATTTGCAACTTTTGTTCGTAATGAGCCCATCTACCTTGAAATACCGGCTGGCACCCCTTACGCAATTCACCCTGTATATTTGTCATATAGACGAGTGCAAATTACACGTGTGCAAGCGCAACATGAAAAAGGGCGCAAAGCCTCGCTGCTGCTGTCGAGAGGCTCGTCAATTTTTATACACACTACACTGTAAAGCGAGACTGCACGGTCGTTAGACACGAAGAATCTTTTGTTCGTGAGAGGGTCCATTGTTCGAAAGAACTACTCTCCGTGGGCTTTGCCGAGAACCGGGCGCGGTTTCATATGGTTTGAACGATCGTGCTAGGGGATCGCGAAACAACCGTGAGATTGACAAACGTGTCGGAATTTAACTCCCTATTTTTAATAAGTTGGGATGATCCGCGATTCGCGGGATTGCCATGAAACGCTTGCTAATTGTTCAAATTTCAAATTGTTGATTTTCTAACCGATACAATCTAAGTATCCTTTTCACAATTTTGCCAAAAACTTGACATTCAAGAGGGATACTATATTATTGTGGGTATAATATAATGTGCAATAACGATTGTGTAAGATAAATTCATTGTGCGTGTGTGTGATGCGTTAATTCATAAAATCGGATTTTTAATTAACTAGCTGCACAAAAATAATAATAGTCAAATGGACAGAACGCGCAAACCAATTGTTCTAAAAAATGTATTTCTTCCGTTTGCCGTTTATGTAAAAACTTTATTATATTCTAGATATTTAGTTAATAATTAATCAGGCGTTACAAATATGTTTATTTTATTCCTTCATCGTATAACGTATGTATGTATATTTAGTACGTTTTTTGTATCTATCCGTTTCTATTTGTGAACTTGCATTCTTCCCCGTTTCTTTCCCAAGATAAGAAGAACATTGAATTTAAAACTTTTGCTGCACAGTAAAAAATTTCATGTTGTCTGACAGTTTTTGGTTAAAAACAGATGTACATACCTACTATTGGTTCGTATGTGCAAAAATTATTCGACAGAATTAAAAAAAAATTTAGCACACTTACGAATCAAAGGCGCATATTACAAAAGATGCTTAAGTATTATTATCACTTTGACTGTTAATGACAAAGATGTTTGATTTTTTTTTGCAGATTTGGTCTAATTTCCCCAATGTCTTTGCCAAAAAGGTGCGAATCTTTGTCATAAAAGTTAACGCATCAAGCACCAAGCCTATTTTGTTTATCTTTGCGTTTAGGTCACGAAGTCGAATTTCACCCATATGCCGATGGCTAGAGATCTCTTTACCAATCGCAAGTTGCGATTTGATTTTGATTATGTATATCTGAATAGAGATAGATGCATTTATCGATCGGAATCTGGACTTTGTATTCTTTTAAAAATGATGGCTTGGTTCAATCGTCTATCAGTCCACCAGTAAACCTCAAGTCGCTTCTCAATCACTTCGTCACAAACTGCAACAAAAAACTGGGAGAGCGTCCAAAATTGTACGGAGATAATGCGGTATAATTTGCACGTCATATTGCCACAATGTTCGGAAAAGAAGTTATAACATTCTGTAAAAACTGGCACAGGACAACCATTAATTATTGCGTAGGTATACCCTAACTTGTTATCATAACATTGGCAAACAAAATATTAACATAGATAACGAATAATATTTCATTTCGAATAATCATTCTTTTATGGAATCGAAATTTGTTGATTTGTATATCGTCGGTGAACGGTGATTCAGGCAGCCAGAGCAAAAAGTAGTCAATCATCGGTAACTAACGCTGCCCGAATGAACAACGTGTTAACGTTTCATCCGTGTTCTGCGATTATCGCTAAATAAATCCCTGTCGGAATACCTAATTTTTCAAAAATTCCACACGTACAAAAAGCTATGACAAAAGCTACGATAAAACCGGCTGGCTTATTCGGGATCGCTGATTACCATAACAAATTCAACATCGTAGTGCAATAAAGTTTTTACAATACAATACAATACAAGAGAGAGAATCTTTAAATAATCGAGATCTGAAGGTATTTATGATCTGCCTACCTCTACGAGGTTAAAGCCAAAATTCGACAAATTCCGGGCTTCCCAGATACCTACTGTAAATTTTCATGTATCTGGGAGTTACAGCGGTTGCAAATTATAATTCCGCGGTCAACAAGAGGGGTCAACTTTCGGGTAAGGAAGAAAATCATGTTCATTTCATACAAATTTATTTATCAATAAAAAGATTCGAAAACCGATGCATTTCAATTTTCATAAAGTAACATGAAATTCGTGACCAGTATGCCTGAAATCTTGTCTAATAAAATTCAAACATTTCGGACACAATTGCAGGTTTTTGCGAGGCCAGAAAAAGAATAAGCTCCAAAGGCAGCCGCCGCCGCCGCCGCCGCCAAAGGCTTACTCGTTTTTACATATTTATTTCGTTTACAGAATGTGAATCTACTCGACTCGGACTGAAACGGATGTAGGTAGTATAAGTTCGTAGGTCACCTCAAAGTACATGCTACAGATTGTATACCGCTGACTCGTCATCCATTCGGATTTATCGACAGAAATAGCAAAGTCTCAAGAGAATGGAATGGTACAAAAAATGTGTTTCGTATTGTTGAAAATCATCCCAATTTGTTTGTAATCCACTGATACTTAAATAAAAATAGGACACGATCGTGAGAATTTCGTTATAAAATTCTCTCATTTTTGCGTCGCGCGCTCAAATACATAGGTGAGACTAAACACGAATGCGGGTCGAGGGACAAAGATTCATAGATTCATAGAAGACTCGAAGCTAGGGATATGTATCAAATAAGGCCAACGCTCTGTCCTCGTTCGCTCCAAGAACATTTGGTGGTTTCGTTGCAAATTTTATCGCCATTTAACACATTTTTAAACATTAAATCAATGAATCAGTTATGTTGTCACTATATTATTAATTATAAGTAATAACACATTAAATTGTTTAGCAACAAATGCAATAATAGAACTAACTTCTATAGGCTTGTGACAAAGCAAAGGTTAGTTAAATAAAATAATTTTATTATTCCGTTTAATATTATATAGGTAACAACTATAGAGACGTTTCGAATAACAACGTCTATTACAGGATTGGAAAAGTGTAGTCACGTCTGTTTGTCGGGGCCTTTTGTGTGCCATGAAAATTTTCCGGCCCACAGAGTCTTAGCAAAATCATTTCGGCGCATTGTTGCATTATTGTTATAGGCAAAAAAATACGCAAGCAATGGCTTGAATTCGATGATGAATAATTTTGATGGGACTTACTACCGTCATACAAATTTGTTTTATTCGCTGAAAGAGAAAACACGAATCGAAGTAGATAGGAGCTTTTGTGTTGAAGAATTTTTGAATTCAAGTCGACGTAAAAACGTTAACTTGGAGCGATGTTTAATTAATAAGAGTTTGTTCATATTGGATATATGTATACTATAATACTTATTTAGAGCAAGAAATATATTTACGTATAGGTACATATAGATTAGAGTACAAAAACAAATCGACACACGAACCCGTGTAAACATAAATATTAACCGGCGATTCGATAGTCGGCAAATAAGTACGTACAAAGAGTTAATAATTAAGTTAAATAGAGTTAATTGAACATCCACCTGAGTTATAATTATTTCTTAACCCATTTTCGCAAAAGTTCATAAGTTATGATGAAAGAAAGGCGGATCCTCCTTTTTTAGTCAATCCTTGTTTTATTTGACCCAAGATTATTTATACGCGTTAAATTTTTCATTATAGTTACAGCAAGAGAGAGATGTTATGGGGAAAAACTACCGAGCAACATGTATACAAATATCCTGCAGGACAATCGTATTTGATACTGAGGTTAAGGGAATTCGCGTCGCCGAATTTTTTTTTTTTTTTTTTGCCAAGAGAAAGCTGCTGAAGCTTTCGCAAATTTTTAGTCATTGGATTGACATTGGTAAGTGGTTATGCCAAAATGTGACGCCATGAGGATATTGGTCGGAAGAGGGAGTTAAGAGTTATGTAGGATTTTGTATGGAGACAAACGAGACGATGGAACATGTAATGACATGGAAAAAAGGTTGGAACATGGTCACGGAGAGAGCGAGAAGAACAGCATAGTAGCGAACGGAAAAGAGGGATATAGTATAAGTACGTGATATAATTAAGGATGTTAAGCGTAAAAATACAGGAGGAGATTTGCGAATACTGTTGAGGATAAGCGAAGATAGCGAGCGAGAAAGACAAGGTGACCGATGGTCTCACGACAATTCTACGTGTCTATATATGAAGTACACAACAGACCGGGGTCAACAGTTTTTCAATCTCCGCTCAAACGAACTCGGACAGAAACGGTTCGTCCTCGGTAGGAAGCGAACGGTCGTTGCGGTACGCGGTGGCACTTAGTTACCTGTATACATAAATCAAACACTTGTTCACTTATAATATAAATATATATTGAGACGGGTATCGTCTCACACCGCCACAACCGCCACATAACCCCCCAGTTATTGTTAGACTAACCGGCGACACGTGAATCCGCGAGTCGGTCAGTTACATATCAGCTGATTGGGCGGGCATCGACCTATCACATTAAAGGTAACTTACGAAAACGAACAAGGACAGACGAAATTTTGGTATAAAAGGCCAAAATTTCACTGAGAAAAGAGATCTTTCTCAACCTGCAACAGCAGACCTTGGCTGGGCCAAGAGGACCGAGACGCAAGGGCCCGAGAAGTAGCACAAGGGTGCTGCAATTAAATCACCGCTAGCTCTGGCGATCAGCTGGACGGCGTGGATTTAAACCAGAGTGGAAATATTATATTTCACTCTGGCCTGACGAACAGTCGACGAGGGTCAACGACCCGTGTTTACCCGCACGGCGTATCAAATCAAGGAGAGGGACGGAGAGGAGAACTTCGAGGGAGACATCGCCAGGTCGCGCGAGAATCAACAAAGCGCACACACATCGCGATACCAACACACGCCGGAGCTCGGCAGCGGACACTTCGTGTTTTTCAACGGACCTCGGACCCGATCACGCCTATCGCCAAATCGCGAGACTCCTGGCAGCAGGAGGAGGACCTAGGAGAGATCTCTTCCAGAACTAGGAGGGGCCAGCAACAGTCCGTCTATCGATTTGAATTAAATACCACTCGGGAAATCCGAATTCATACAAAGAAAGAAAAGAATAAAAGCATTTGGCTCGTAAATTCCTATCTCTTTAAAGAAGGAAATAATCTTAACATTTAGCCTGTAGTCTTTAGTTAGGTCAATAAATCTTTAATAATTGTTTTTGTTAAATTTGGTTCTCAACAATGTCACCCTCACCCTCCTAAAAGTAACACGATCGTCGGCACCTCCCAAAAACAAATAGAATTGAGGCAGTGACGTCTCAATATACGTTTATCAGAACCTGTGTCCTGAAATTATTTACTCTCGATCCACATACTTTTCATCAGCTTATGGGCCCAGCTCATATGAATAACGAGTAAATCAATTTTTGGTTCTTCGGAAAGCGTTCGAGAAAAATCGATAGCGTGAGGTGCGCGAGTAGTGACGGTGAGGACGCCGGTATAGGCGTGGTGTATCGCGACGAGTTAACTTGTGGCGGGAACACCGCGCGCGGCGTTGACTTGGATAAGTCGGCGGATTGTCTATTGGAATTAATAAATAGATATTAGTGAACAATGGCACTTGCGTTAAAGGTTGAGCTCTTGACGGCGGACAATTATAGATCTTGGAAGGCGCAGGTAAAAGGCGTGCTCATGGGAAATGATTTGTGGGATCTCGTGATCGGAGAAGACAGAAAACCAGAGACCGGAGCCGATGCATTAAATGCATGGACAAGAAGGGACCGAAAAGCTATGTCTCAGCTATTGATCGCGATCGGCATCGATGAGGTAGCGGCGTACGACGATCTGGAAACTTCCAGAGAAATTTGGGAGAAGATTAAAACTACGTACGAATCGGACGGCCCAGCGCGAAAAGCGCTGTTATTAAAGAAATTGACTCTCACAAGAATGCAGGAGGGTGATGACGTTACGAAGCACATCACGGAATTTTGCGAGACGGTCAAAAGACTTCGGGAGGTACAACTTGAAGTGGCTGAGGAAATGTTGGTAATTTTGTTACTCAATAGCTTGCCGGAGGAGTACGAAATATTTCGAACGGCGATAGAGACGCAAAAAGAGTTTCCGTCCCTGGAACAGGTGAAAGTAAAGATCATGGAGTACCATGAGGGACACTGTGCATAAATCGGAAGTGGCCAGGGCGCGCTGTATGCGCGCAACTATGGCGGTAAAAGAAGGCAGCAAAAACATGCCGGAAAGACTGTGGAAAAAAAGCGCAGGCTTTTAAGCCCAATCGAGAAATCGTATGCTACAAGTGACCGGGGCTACAATTAACAGAGGTAACTATTAACAAGCAAATTTCTCTAAAACTACACACACTACACCTACACACACCGCATGTCTTAATACGTCAACTAGATCACCCTGCATGACACGCAATTAGTCAGTTGCGATTTGCGCGTCGTGCGAGTAAGCTCTGTGTGTCGGCCGACATTTTTATGCAGGTAACGAACATTTTTAGCTTTACAACTTTTTGATTTATGCTTGAAATATACGGTGCTATGATTATATTTTGTTTTCCCCTGGAAGCATATTTTATACTTAATAATGCTACATTGGTCAATTGACGTAACTCTTAACCAATATTTTGTTATGCTATTTAATACTAAAAATGTACCGTTGGGGCTACAATTAACAAATCGCCGAGGTTAGTATTAACGTGTTAATACCTACCCCGGATGTGGGTGGGGGCTAGTATTAACAGGGTACCGGACTGTTTGTGCATAATTATTTTAGCATGTTTTTTTTTCATTTACAGCATGAGAACGTATAAATGGAAAACTAAGCGAGGCACTACATCTTTAGAGGTGTACGAGTTGGCTGCCATCGAAGTGATATAGAAACATCGAAATTACAGAGATTCTAATTGTTAGTATATAAATTATGACAGATGATTGGTGTGAGGTTAATAAATGTTAAAAAAATGTCCAAAAAACGTTGCGTGCAGAAAATAGTTTAACGAATTTTTAGTTTTTGTTCATGTTGTGAATTGGCGTTGTGTTGAATTTTTAGTTCATGTTTAGATGTTTTGTAATTTGTGTTGTTTATATATAATAAAATATGTTCCATACAAGTCTGTATTAATTTCACTCTTACTAATAAAAAAAATTATGCCATACATATTCATTCATTTTTTTCATCTCTACCAGTTAGCGTAACTAATGTTAATTGTTGCCCCGTCTGTTAATACTTACCTCAGAGCTGTTAATTCTAGCCCCGAATATGAGGTAAGAATTAACAACTGACTTTTTTGAGAAAAAAATGTTCTATTTAAGACATCAGTTATTTTATGGTTGATTTATGTGAATGGCATAATACCTAACTAATTAAAGCATCATCTAACATAAAAATCAAGTCTCAATGTTGAATAATTTCGAAGCTACAACTAAAAATCTAATTTTTGTTAATTGTGGCCCCGGTCTCCCCTACTGCCAGAACAAAAATGCCCAAAGTGCAAGAAACGCGGAAAATAGTAAAGGAAAAGCGGGTCGATCGTCGACGCTTAGTACGACGGACGAAGCTATGCACGTTAACGGAGGCGATGTCGCGTGGTGCGTGGACAGTGGGTGCACGAAACACATGTGAAATGAATGAAAATTTTTCGACAATTTTGCGCAGACAAATGCCGAAGTGAGCTTGGCAAACAATGAGAGCACGCGAATATCGGGAACTGGTCAAGTTCAAATTATAACGGACACTGGTAAATATGAAAAAACGATCAACTTGAGAAACGTAGCATATGTGCCGGATTTGAGGACAAATTTGTTGTCAGTTGCGAAGGCAAAGGACTACGGGCACACCGTGACGTTTCGAAAAACGGACGCAGTCATAACGGATCAGGACAATAATATAGTGATGCGTGCGACTCGTCGAGGAAATTTATATTTTGTGGATAAAATTAGAGAGAGTGCAAAAGCTGCCGAGATAAGTGTCGAAAAATCAAGCATAAATGCATGGCACCAGAAGCTGGGGCACTTGAATGAGCGCGACTTAAAACTAATGGCTAGGAACGGTTCGGTATACGGGTTAGAAATTAAGGATAGTGAAAAACTACCCGAGTGCGAAACCTGTATCCGAGAGAAGCAAACGCGATTACCTTTCCCAAAAAGTGTTGAAGATCGAACAAGCGACTTGTTAGAAATAATACCTACACGCGGACGTGTGCGGCCCGATGAGACACGCGTCGATGGCGGGAAAACGATACTTGGTCACTTTCATCGACGATAAATCAAGATGGTGTGAGGTGTATTTCCTCAAGCATAAGTCCGATGTGTTCGATGTATTTAAAACGTTTAAGCAAGAAGTTGAGAAACAAACAGGGAAAAAGATAAAAGCGTTGCAGTCAGATAACGGCAAGGAGTACTGCAATAAGGAGTTCGACACGTTCCTCCGAGAGCATGGTGTGCAACGTAGGCTCACAACGCCGCACACGCCACAACAGAACGGCGTTGCAGAGAGAAAAAATCGGACGTTAATCGAGATGACGCGGTGTATGATGCGTCAGGCAGGCCCCCCCCCCCCCCTCACTTTTGAGCAGAGGCATTGAACACTGCCAACTATACTCGGAACCGATGCCCGACGAGTGTACTAAATGGCGGGATACCATTTAGGGAGTGGAAGGGGAAAACGCCCACAATAGGGTATTTTCAAGTATTTGGTACGAAAGCATTCGTCTTAAATAAGGCGCAAAATCGAGGAAAACTCGAACCGAGATTAGAGCCGGGGATATTCGTCGGATACGCACAAGAGTCCAAGGCGTACCGAATTCACATGCCGAAGACGAGGCCGACTATAATTTCGAGAGACGTCAAATTCGTGAAAACGTCAGGTTTCAGTAAGGAGTATAAGGAAATACTCGAGGAATCTGAGATCGAAAACATCTCATTGTCAATAGAGCCGAAGCCGGACGTACCGTTGGCAGGAGCAGAGCCGCGGGATGAACCGAAGCAAGAACCGAAGGTGGCCGAACCGTTGACGAAATTTGAATCGAGGCGACTTCGTAAGAGAGGGGCAACGCAGTCGTGGCAAGGTATGGACCGACCAGCCAAACGAGGCCGAGGACGGCCGAAGTTACTTCGCACAGGCTCGGTGGGAAGACCGCGAAAATTATACGCTTGTGAGGCGAGTGACACGAGCGAGGAAAGCGAAGCAATTTCCGAAGAGGAGGGGCATCGAATACAAAGAGTGGAAGGGAATCTCGATGTAGACGATGACGTTTTTGTGGAACTCGCGAAATTTACGGTGACAAAGGATCCTGTGACATGGAAACAGACGAAAAGGACGGCAGAAGCCGATCAATGAGAAAAGGCATTGCAAGATGAAATGTTAGCGCAGATTAAAAACAACACGTGGGAGATTACAAAGCGACCTAAGGATCGCAAGGTCATCGGTAGCAGATACGTGTTTTGTACGAAATCCAACGAATGCACCCGAAGACGGAAAGTCCGATTAGTTGCAAGAGGATGCTCGCAGAAGCCAGGAGAGGATTTCCACGAGACGTTCTCACCGGTGGTGAGACCGACATCGATAAGGTTGCTGGCGGCGGTTGCCGCGGAGTACGGATTGGATATCCATCAAATGGACATCGTCACGGCGTATTTGAATGGAGAACTTGAAGAAAGCGTTTTCATGGAAGTGCCAGAGCACCTAAGTGAGGTGATCGAAAAGGTTATAGCGGGCAAACCAATAGGCTCAAGTGGTGACGGGGTCAGTGACCCGCATATACTCGATACAGCCAAACGATGGCGCAATGTGCTGAACGAAATTAACGATAGCGTGTGCGAATTGAAAAAATCATTGTATGGATTGCGTCAATCGGGACTACAGTGGCATAAGAAACTAGTCGAGAAGTTAAAACTATTAGGTTTTCAAGCGATGCCACAAGATCCGGGCATATTTATTGCTGAGAGAGAAAATAACATACGAGTAATGTAGGTATATTGCAATATACGTAGACGATATTTTGATCGCCACCGATCACGACGAATGGTTGTGCAAGGTGAAAATGTCCCTGTCAAAGTACTTCGAGACAAAAGACTTAGGAAAAATTAACCGATGTTTAGGAATCGAGTTCTCGCGCGATGAAGAGTCACGCGTGTACCTAAAACAGAAATACTATACTGATTGTGAGTCGGTGTTAGCGCGTTTTGGTATGAGTGAGTGCAAACCTATCGGAACGCCCATGGACCCAAATGGCAAATTGTCAAAACTTAATCGGCGCGTTAATGTATCTAGCGGTGACTACGAGGCCGGATATCGCGTATGCGGTAAATTATTTGAGCCAATTTAATTCGAACTACAGCGTAGAACATTGGAAAGCTGCAAAACGAGTGATGCGATATCTCAAAGGTACGCTCGATTGTGGACTTACCTTCGAAAAGACGGGTATAGAATTATTCGGAATAGTCGACGCGGATTGGGCGGGAAACGCCGTGGATCGTCGTTCTTACTCCGGGTATGGATTTATATTAGCGGGATCTTTAATCAGCTGGGAAGCACGTAAACAGAAGACGGTTGCGTTATCCAGTACCGAAGCTGAATATATTGCAATGTCCGAAGCGAGCAAAGAGGCAATGTATTTACGCGGTTTGTTGAGCGGCATGCGAGTATTGAACGGAAGCGAAACCATCACGCTGTTTAATGATAATCAGGGAGCTATTAAACTGGCTCAAAGCAGCGCATACCACTCGCGAACGAAACACATGTAGATGTAAGACATCATTTTATACGGGATGTGTACGAACAAGGCGTGATCGATTTAAAATACATGTGCACGGAGAGAATGCCAGCAAACATTGGAAATGTTTAAAGGGTATGGAAATGTTGTGAGCCGATGAGCAATAACATACACTCTGACTACTTCGAGAGGGGGTGTTGAGGATAAACGAAGATAGCGAGCGGGAAAGACAAGGTGACCGATGGTCTCACGACAATTCTACGTGTCTATATATGAAATACACAACAGACCGGGGCCATCAGTTTTTCAATCTCCGCTCAAACGAACTCGGACAGAAACGGTTCGTCCTCGGTAGGAAGCGAACGGTCGTTGCGGTACGCGGTGGCACTTAGTTACCTGTATACATAAATCAAACACTTGTTCACTTATAATATAAATATATATACGTTTATCAGAACCTTTCATCAAATACTATAGAGAAATCTAAGAAATCTGTAGAACAAAAAGTATGGCTGAGGTGTAGAAATGTAAGCTGAAAAATCAAACGTAAAGACAGTGTAAAAAACTTTGATAAACGTTATACAATAAACTACTACTACTACTACTACTACTACTACTACTATTCACTGGATTGGAAAAGTTAATATAAATGAAAGAATCTTTGTACAAAATATAGTTTCGAGATTGTACATTAGTATATTGCTTCTTCATAATTTTCGAACGTTTTTCGGGTTTTCTGTGTGATAAAATGAAAAATTTGAAATTTTTATTTGTCATTTCAAAGAATTTGTATTCGTATGCGTTGAAAAATTATAATAAATAAACATTGTCCAAATTACAATTTATACTATTTTACTATTGTACCTACTATTGTACTATTGTACTATTGTACTATTGTACTATTCATCAACACGATGACAAAGTTATTCGTCATTTGCCGAAAATGCCTGCTCGAAATTAATTTTTTTTCTCTAAATAAAATACTTGAGGTTCGTTTCGGCAGGTATTTTACATACCGACCGTTACCGGTGAAAGCAACAACGGTGTGCTGCTGTGCCGCCATTCATCGAGGTGAGAATACTGACTTATCGGCATTGATACGAAAGTAAAGGCAATTGTGTTCGTTGAGAGATGTCAAGTTAAACTTGAATCGAACTGCTTGGATCGACAGTTGGTAAGCGAAAAAAACGTTTTCCTTAATTCGTTGACTTGCTCGCAGCGAAAGCTTCGCAAAGGACCGAAAGATATCGAGAAAGAGGGTGCGCGCGCGCGCATTACTTATCTTCAGTATTTATTTTCCTTCAAAAGAAAACGCATGATCTCGGAAGTATAGCGCAGAAAACAGAAAACTTTTCCTAGACCTAGAGTGTTATTATAGCCGTTTATAAAGAAAATTTTCAGGGCTTCTGATACGGGCGCTTTCTTCTGCTTTCCTTTTTCTTTTGAAATACATTTACTTAAGTATGTAGTTATCTAGTTACATACCATCTCCTCTCGATCGCTGATTTACTAATGCGTTATAAAATTTTAAGTGGGTTTGTCAAGTGGCAATCTATCTTTGTTTAAATGCATTTTAAAAAGTCACAAAATTTGAATCCCTTTGCCAATTTTTGCTAAACTTAATACCAAAGATTATTGGTCGGTCAATGATACACCTAGTCAGCAAAGTTAGATGTTATCTCGCAAAATGCATACACCACATCAATAACAAATCCGTTTCGGCAGATAAAAGAAAAAACTCCAAGACCGTGAAATATAATTAAATGGGCTCTTGTCCAAATGAAATTATCGACGATGTACGTAAGCACTTGTCGACAATTCAAGCGGAATAATTTCCGAATTTATTTTTCATCGGAGTAAAGCACGTTCTACATGGTAAAAGACCAAAGTGGGTCTAATCGCGTTGATTCGAGGCGAATTGGTCGATCAACCTTACTTTTATCGTTTCGCGTAGGTAAAAAAAGCACGCCAAATGGAAATATCGTATCATTAAACAAAAATAATCCTACACTCACCGCTTTCCGTTTGTCCTCTGTACTGATGGAGCTGTGACTCCGATGTCTAATGAGATCCATGACTTTGCTCACAGGATTTCTACTGCTCTCCGAACCCGCTCTCGGACGTCCACTTGGATCTTTACTGTCCCGGTGATCTTTGTGATGATCCTTTTCCGTATGAACGTCCGTTGACGAGCTCCCGTGCGAGCCACGATGAAGAGACTGATGTAGACAATAAGTCGCACAGTGTTAAAAGTACAAAACAAACTCATCTTATCGAGATATATCTTGACCATTTTTTGTTTATCATTGATAAGAGTTGCGCGTTCGTGTACTATAATACAGGTATAATAAAGTATAATCTTGGTACATTTTATTAGCCCCTACTGTTGTTTATGTACGCTCTTTTTCAATATCTGTTGTATCACTGGACGTAAGTATGTATATGCCATAATATATGTATTTCATGTACTCGCACGGAGTTTTGCGATCGCTTTAATTCGACAACTTATTTCGAGTGAAGAAAGTGGTATTTCAAAGTGGTAATGATATAATTTAAGTCCTATCCCATAATATAAAAACGATTCGATAGTTTCACAATGATGAAAATATGTTTTGTCAGATAAATAAAATGTAATTCAAGTCTACAAACAATTCAATATAGGTATAGTCGATTTTTTAAATTGACAGCAATTGATTTATTACTCCTTCTCCTCCTCTAATAGACTACTTGTGTACTTTGTTGTATCTAACTTGTGACGACGATAATGTTTCGAACGTGATGGCAAAATATCCAAACTTTTAGTTTACGGAGCAAACGTTTTACCGATTGTTTCTTGTTCCCTCTTTCAACAAACATTTTATTGTATTACAGAATAAAAGAATGAGTAAAATAATTTATGAAAATTATGCAATTACGGTGATTCGAGAAAGGCATGGCGTGCGTACATATGTATTTACATCAGCAACTACGGATCGGTCAAACGAACACGCAGTAAGAAAAGATGTGAACATTGTTAAACGGTTACAAGTTGAACGTCAAATTGTAGAATATCAACGTTGGCGGCATCTTGCCGCCAAATTTATTTCCATATGACTTGGATTCACCGATAGTATTTTATTGCAACGAGAACGTGTCACGTGGAGCAAAACGAAGTTGGATGTTTCTGGCTCAACAATTTTTCTCTAGTAAGTATCGTTATGGAAGTTTTCTTTAAAACGGTCATCACGTTTTTTCCCGAAGTTAGGTGTAAAATTATGGTACATTGGAATCCTCTATTCAAAAAGGTCACCGTATTTTCATCAGAAGATATAGTACTATTGCAGGGCATCATGGAGAATCGAACCATTTGTTGTTCTACTGTACATTGGGCCGCGGAGCCATCGTGATGAAACAACACGCAACAACAGCTCTTATCGAGTTCATTCGGTCGTTCAGTGTGTGAAATAGATACTTGCGCACTAAGGAAGAAACTATTTATCTTGGCTCTATAATATTGCTAGTAAGATGATGGAATTGCGTATCTATTCAATCAACTTGGCAACATTTGGTTGAACGAGTTAAAAAAAAGCTATCATACGATACGGAATAGATATTCTAGATGAATGTGTAGTGTACTGTACATATGTTGAAGTTTATGGTATAAGCCATCATCATAGTTGAGTCGATAATTTTCTTTAGTTCCGGCAATACATACATGACGCGTTCCCTCGAGTCTATCCAGTGAATCTGTTTACTAATAATTGTAAGTACAACCTCAACATCGATATCGACCGTTATAACGATATAGCCACAATGAGATGCTTACCTGCACGGCGTTCTTCATATTGGCAATAATACTGGGCTTTCTTGCTTTGCTAGCGTCTGATTTACTCCTAGGCCTGAAAGCATCGAACAGGGCAGTTTTCCTCGTGGGACTTGCCGTGTCGTCGCCGCTTCTTCGTCTCTCGGCGCTGTTGCTTCGACTGTTGCTTCGACTGTTGGAACCTGAACGTGTACCAGAAGGCTTTCGTCCTTTGCTCGAGCCCGACGAACTCGAAGCTAGCTCCAATTGGGGGGGTACGGGAGTAGACTTCCCCGACCCCGGAGCACTGCCGGACGCCGGTTTTCTCATTGTCCTTGAGTGAGAGCCCCATGTGCCTGTTTATAGGAACAAAGAAAAGATTTTACTAACTGTCAAATTTGTTCCGCGCAGAGTTGACACGATTTAATAATAAATACGAACAATTGCGGATTTGCAAATTGTTTCTATTAATTTAGAAATTTCAAGTTTGTAAATTTTTGCTTTATTTACTTACCGGCTCTAGGCCTGTGACCTTGATCCTGGACATTTTGTCCGGTATGGTCGACATCCTCGGTAACGATCGTAGGCAAAGGCTGAGAGCCGAGTTCCTGAAAAATAAAACGATCTTTCCATTATTTTTACATACTTAAGCTAATTTGACATTTGTATTATTTATTTTTCTTCAACAAGTTTAGAAAAGACTTTCCCAGTGGGTTTTCTTTTATTTCGTTAACCTTGCGAAAGTGGGTCTTTATGAACTTTGTCCATCACTTTATTCATGAATACTGTTGGCAACTCTAACGCCAAGGTCCGGGCAACAAAAAAACATCTCGTACGTGACAAGTTCAATTTGAAAGATAGTTTCCAAGTTATGTAGATATAAGCCTATACTTCGAGGAGGTGTAGCTTCGAATAAAACTTATCGGGAGTTTGATTACAAGTCCCGAGATATAGTTCCCTGATATTTTTCGACATTGGCTACGATATGTCGAAATTATCCCCATCAATAAATTACATTCATTATTCATTGAATATGGATGAAAAAAGAAAAAGAAATTAAAAAACCCCGAGTGCTACTGTTTTTAATCATAGAATTAATGATTATTTTCTTAATTATAAACGAAAGGAAATGTATTTCTATAAAAATGCGCATGCTACAGAAATGAAAAATTGCTATTGCAATGGGCATATAATTAACAATTGGCCCTCTTCCGTTTCTCATTTACCATTGATTTTATTCTTACCGCTATTTATTTCCAAAAACTTTGTGGAGGTTTCACGTTGTTTCTAGTTTTAAACAAATTACTAAAATTGACGTGTACGATTGCACGCGGGCTAATCTGGCTGCATAAGATGGTAGTACCTATAGAGCATTTAAATCATATGTGAACTCGCGTAATACGCGATTAAATTGTATCGGGAATTCTATTCGGGTACTCGGACAAAGATAAAGCCTTGCAGAGTCGAGCGAAGATAACATGGTTTCGGATAATTTCCAGTGTTCGGCACAGTTAGATTAGGCATAATTGGATCTTGTAAGGTTAGATCGTTCGAGGCCAAGTGGAATAAGGATAGATTAAAAAACGCAAAATAGGTTAGAGGGTCATAGGTCACGTAAGCTTAGGATGGGAGAGCTTAGGTCCTATTAACATATAAGGGTGTGACCCGATGCGTCGAGGAAAGCTAGCTAGCTAGGCAAAGATCCAAAGTTAGTGTGGCTGATGAGAGATTACATAGGACAAGTCGCATACCTATATGTAGCAAAATGTTGTTCAACAAGTAGGTACTGTGAGGTTAAATGGCAAACTGGTATTGGGCAATGTCTCGTAGGAGATTATGTCGAGAGAGATTGAGTTGAGTCCAGTGTAACTGTGGTCACTTCGGAAACGCGAGTTTATAATTGTTGACCACGGCTCAACGGATAGAAATTATGGTTTCCTTAGTTGATACGGCATTGTGTCAACAAGTTGTTAAGCTAAATATCATTTGTGGCTATTGCGGCTTTTATTCTCGCTCTCAAGTTTATCCCAATAAAGTCAATCCTATACCCTAGGTATACTAGCCCCATGGATTAACCTGAAAAAATGGACAGCTTTTCACCCAAGTGAGAAATTAATCTCCGATCGTAGAAGTATATTATATTATACTTGATAATGCTACATTGTTTAATTGACGTAACTATTAATTCGCTAGTTTTTTACGTTATACCTAATTTAATACTAAAAATGTACGTTTGGGGTCTATAATTAACAAATCGACGGAATTAGTATAAACGTATTACTATAATACGTACCCCGGATATGGGGGGGGGGGGGGGGGGGGCTGGTATTAACAAGGTACCCGACTTTTTTTGTTCTTTTCATTTACGGGGTTTCATGTACATCCCTATAGAGGTGTACGAGTTGGCTCCGCTAGAAGGGATCGAGCTCGTCTCATGGTGTTCCATAAGTGGTTTGTTGTTCTTATCGTTACCATAGAAATGATGACTGTTGATATCCGATGTAAGACTAATCAGAAAATTAAGAAAAAAATGACCAAAAAAACGTTGATTATGTAAAATAATTAACGAATTTTTAGCTTTTCTTCATGTTTTGTGATTTATATCGTTAATTTATAAGAACATTCGCGTTAGATACAAGTCTGTATAAGATTTCATTGTTATTAATAAAAAAAAATATGCCATACATATATGTAAGTATTAGTTTTCTTCTACATCAGTTTGCATAACATAATGTTGACTGTTAATTGTAGCTCCGAATATGAAATAGGTATAAGAATTAACAAGAGACTTTTTTGATACAAAAAGGTTCTATCGAGGACATCACTTGGTTTATGTTTGATTTATGTTAAAATAACATAATAGCTAAGTAAGTAATTAAAGCATCGTATAACATAAAAAGTAAAAATGGAATTTTTGTTGTTAATTGTGGCCCCGGTCTCTCCTACTTTCATAAAACTCCCGAAACTCAAGTCTGGCAATAAAGGACGGCATCGCGCGCCGTTGTACCAAGACTTTACCTTGACAATGTTGCCACCTCGATGAAGGATGATTTTACCGTCGGGAAGACACAGCGAGGTGTCCGAGCCGATGGTAAACATGTTCGTTCCCTTTGGTCGATCAACAAAGACGCTTTATCTTACGAGTAAACTTGGATCGTACTATGCCGCGCACATTTCATATTATTATATATTTATTTATATTCGTATGTTAATGTCTTATTGTTTTAAATCTCGTTTCTCCGATAGACAACTGGCGAACTGTCGAAGACGTAAATACATACCTATCTATTAGGTGTTGGAATTAATTCGTAGCGTTTTTCTGATGAAAAAATATCATTTATTTTAAATAAAAATAAAAAAATTTGACCATCTTTCGGGCAGGGTACGAATACCGTGTCGGAACAACTCATTGCCTTTAGATGCAATCCACGAATCGACCCATTTTTTACAATCTTCGTAAGAAATGAACTTCTGCTCAGACAGTCCATGAGCCATCGAACGAAACAAATGATAATCTGACGGAGCAATATCTGGAGAATACGGCGGGTGGGGCAGGACTTCCCATTTAAGTGTTTCCAGGTATTTTTTTACCGGCTTTGCGACGTGCGGACGAGCATTGTCGTGCAGCAAAATGACTTTGTCGTGTCTTTTCGAGTATTCCGGCCGTTTTTCTTTCAAAGCACGGCTCAAGCGCATCAATTGTAGTCGGTAGCGATCCGCAGTTATGGTTTCATTTGGTCAAACTTGGCTTCAAACTTTTTTGGCTGACCAGGTCGCTCTTTGTCATCCAATTCGAAATTACCAGTTTTAAAACGTGCAAACCACTTTCGACACGTTTGCTCAGCTAGAGCATGTTTACCATACACTTCCACTAAAATACGATAAGCTTCAGCAGCACTTTTGTTCATATTATTAAAGTAATGAAGTAAAACTCCCCGCAAAAATACTTTATTCGGCACGAAATTTGACATATTCAATCAATTAAAAAGTGGTGTTGTTTATGATTAAAAAAGAGGTTATGTCAAGCAAATAGCGGTCAATGATAGCTGTTGCACGATGAACACATTTATTGTAGGTAACAATGACATACTGCACTACCTACGCCATCTCTTGTAAAACGCTACGAATTAATTCCAACACCTAATACATTCTACTACTATATTCGTATACATACATAGGTACATAGGTAGGTAGATACACTGGGAAATACACTGGATCAATGTGACGGAAGTACATAGTGGGAAATTGAATGAGCAATCGTCGACCGATTTGCCAATATCTCGGTACAGAGTGGATGCATCTCGCATGGTTTGCGAGTACCTAAACGTTTTGCAAATGGTCATATACTTACTTACCCCGAAAGAATATGAATTCTAAATAACAAGTAAAAGTTTTATTCTCCTGTCATATTTGAAGCATTAAAAAAGATTTTATGATGCGATTGAAATAAATTTTGTATATTTAAACGACGAAAGATAAATATTCTTGTACAATTCTCGAAGTGAAAATGTGCCAATTCGAATTGAAAAATGTTTTTTGATGCAAAAGAAATTGGACCTTTCGTACCGCCAAGAGACGAGCCGCGTGGTTCTCTCTATTTTTGCTTCTTCGTAGATAAATCCTCGTGGTGAAACGGACCTCGCGAGGAAACAGCAGTGTGCGAAATTCTAATTCGACCGACTTTTCACATAATTT
The DNA here is from genome assembly GCA_946811545.1 of Netelia fuscicornis. Taxonomy (NCBI): domain Eukaryota; kingdom Metazoa; phylum Arthropoda; class Insecta; order Hymenoptera; family Ichneumonidae; genus Netelia; species Netelia fuscicornis. The sequence continues at coordinate 27,150,372 of OX328015.1, forward strand.
GAGTTTGGTCGTTCCAAGTTAAATCCCATCTTTTCTCCTCTACATTCTGTAAACTTTCGACAAATTCTCGCTGTACAAAAGCGCGAAATTCTGTGTAACGTATCGAAACAAACTTGGCACGATTCATCAAAGCATCGGTTTAATACAATCTTAATTGCATATAGGATTGATATCTTTAAGAAAAAAGAAGCCGGGCTCTATTCGTTCCTTCGCAACATCGAGACGTTGCGAAAAAGGAATGCCAAGTTATTTAATTTTCATGAACATAATATCGAAAGAAAAGGGCCATCATCGACAACTGCCATTAGGGTGGACGTCTTGATTCGAATGAAACAACAAGGATCCATCCATTCGGAATTTATACAAGTTTAAATTTCTTCAGGTACATCGGGTACGCGCGAACTTTTCTTCTAAATATAGTTTTTCGACCGTTTGGAAGATTATAATTATAATAGGTACCTAACATATATTAGACGCTAGGAAAGAGGTATTATTTCCTGGTTTACGTGCATACTTAATAAGTCGAAGATTATCTCTGCCTGTCGAGGAAAATCAGTTCAATGGCTATGGTTTTTTAAGGGGGAGAGGAGCGATCACGTGTTCGCGGGTACGAGCCCGCGAATAAATATGTGTCAACGGGTGCTGCTCGCCTGCAGTTACACGTCGGAGCAAATTTCTCTCTGTAACTGTCGGACAACATAGCAGCTACGTACCTACCTATATTTATGTACATATATATGTTACATAGACGCGAATATGCAGTCGCGTGCAACATACGGGGGTCGTTCGACAGTAGCACAGAAACTCATATAAGGAGGAAACCGGTTCTTCTTTCCCTCTGTTAACTGAGAATTGGGTGTGTAGAAGTGTCCTTTTGTGCACGGTAATATACCATATAAGTATACGCGGGAGAATGGTGTATCGGAGAGCCCGCCGAAGATTGAACCGAAAGTGTCCTGGACTCGACGACTCAACGAAGAGTCTCCTCTTTCTTTTCTTATTCTCTATTATTCACTCTTAACAACAACAATAATACGTAATAACTTGGTACTTTTACTTCGGAGAATACCTATCTCTCGAAATAGAAACAAAAAAAAAAAGCTAATCACTCTCGGTCTCTCGACGACATTCGTGGAAGATTTTCCGGCGGCAACAAGAGATCAAAAAAACTCTCGATAGATAATAATCGTTACTTAATTGAAATTAAAAAATAATAAGTATAGGCTTATCAATTTAAGTATCTTTATACGATTTTTAGAGAGAATTTCTTGGAGACACGAGAACGCGTTCCGTTATTTTTGTTCGCGTTCGACTCTCACCGACAGAAACGTACAAGTTACGTTAAAAAGAAAAGAAAGAGCAGAAAAGTTTCGAGATAAGTCTCGAGACGAAGATAACGTTGCACTGCGATCTGCACGGTGCGGGCAAAAGAGCAGTCGCTGCACTTAACACTCGACGAAGGCTGTGAACTTGAATTCGTTGGTGCATCACGGATGGAGCTTCGTCATAGACACAAAATAAATATCAAATTTACACGTCGCCGATGCGAAACGCTTATTATTATTATGACTTATTATTAGTATCGGACGATATTCGCAGACGCAAAATTAATCGAGAGCGACGAATTATCTCGAGATTCGATCGACACAATTCGGCAAATTATTCGTTTATTAATTTTTATTACCCACATGTTGGCTACAATTATCCGAGAAATTACTGTAAATTCGCCAAATAACAAAAGGGAATTCGCACTTTTCGCTAAGATTGTGAATAAAAATTCTCATTATTTTATTATTATTATGATGGACGAACGAATGAAATGGTGGTCGAGAGCAAACGTGGGAGCATCACCTCGAAGACTGGCATTTTTGTTCGTTATGTTTGGCGGTTGGAGCTCGAGGAAGAGCAGCTGTACGAAGAGAGACAGAAAATGAGAAGCAAGCGCTCACACACATTCGCTATAATCATTCTATCCCCAAATATCTCTGGGCGAAGATGGGCCGTCTGTCTCTTTTCATGATCGGAATAACACGCGTCTCTGTATTAGAAAAGCACGAGACCGGGAGTTTTCGCGACTCCGTATGTCATCGATATTGTATGTATGTACCTAGAGTAGGTACCTATCGAAACAGAGAAACGAGAGCCTGATATTCTCGGCCCATTGCTCGATTCGCCTCCGAGAATAGCTGACCGTAATCACGCGCTTGGCAATCATAGGTAGACTATATGTATAGTACATACGGCAAGTTTGTATTTGGAAATTTCGAGAGGAAGGTGACGCGAGGCTTTATCGTTATTACCTTAGAGTCAAAAGACGATACCGAATATTGTATTAAAAACATAAATAGGTATTTGCGACAAGCGCACTTACCTATCGCTGCAATTTTCACGCAACTATCTGCGAGAAGAAAAATTTCTTATCGTCTTCGTGGCTGTTGGATAAAAACAAATAATGCGTTTCTATCATTGGCCGAAAAACATACTTTTTATCGATGTACCCATGGGGCAAAAATATACATGTTAAATTTATCTTCTTAAGCAAATTCATTTATGCAAAATTAATTCGAGTTACCGAAGACGTTTGACGTAAGAAATGAAAAATCAAAAAACGTATCGAAGCATTAAATATATTTTATAATCGATATGCCTTTGATTCAGATATTCAAGTAAATTTGTATAAAAAAGGTAGTTGCGATAAAAATTGAAATTGGATTAACCAACGAACGTAACACGTTTAGTAAAAAAAAAAAAAAAAAAAAAAAAAAAAAAAAAAAAAAACCTATTAAAACTATATTTTAGGAGTTGGAAGCAAAGCATGAAAATTGTTGCCTACGCTCTTACTCAAAGTAGGTAATACAAATATGTTCCCGAGTGCATCGAGTGTTGAAGAAAATTAGTAAAGATAATTTGCAGCATTACGGGTACAGGTTCGCTTATTCTTGGCATTCGTTTATTTTCGTACGAGGAGCGCGTTCATCCATACCGCGTACGCGTATTGGGTAGGTGTACCTATTTTCTCCAAGTCCCGGTAGTATCACGTTCTACTTATCAAGAATAGATGAAAGGATCATTGTGAAAAAGGGATTTCTTTTTTGTTTACGGGGACCGAAGAAGGATCGCGTAAAGACACTTTTTTCGTTAAAAACACCATATTTTCGTATAAAATATCAACTTGGATCGGGGGCTATTGATGGGGATGAAGAAAGCACACACGTCACGAGTGAAAAATATCGGAAAAACGAAAAATTGACGGTTCGCAATGAACGAGACTGCGAGTAACTTAACTTTATCACGCCGAAATTGAGATCTATTAAAAGAATATTGGGCAAAGCTACGATGCCGAAGTCGCATCCACGATTCTTTACGTCATCCACTCACTCGATAATCCGATCACGTTCGACACAGATTAATTTTATATATGGTACTTACGCGCACAATATTTCGAGAACAACTTTTCAACGAGAATTCTCTTCCGGTTTTCGATAAAACGATCTTTACATTCTCCTTATTATTAGTCACTCGAATAAAAAATATTCTTTTATACCGAATGAACGAATTCACCTCCTATCTTTATCAGAGGCACTCTTTACAACGTTGACGACAACTCCCGACACAGGTATTCATAAGCTGCGAAATAATTGTATTTCAATTTTCAAACGTTGATTTCTCAAAATTTAATATCGACACGACATAGAAAAATAAGGAAAGAAAGGATGGTTCGTTGAGATTATTTTACCTCGACTTACAATTACTTACAATTATATATTAAACGAAACAAACAACACGATTATTCGACGAAAAGTTCCAAAGAGGGACAACCTGAAATAATATGAGATTGTTTAGCCGGCCAAACGGCTGCCAAACGCATAAGAAACCTACTTTTCGGCGACTTTGTCACGTTTCAACGAAATTTTAAGTTTCTGTCAGACAAAATTGTATTTAATTTAACGTGTATCGCGATAGAATACGTGACATGTAAAACCAAAGCCTCGGGGACAACAATATATATATATATAAATACACTACCGGCGGTAAGTTTCCGGATAAAAGTTGAAAACAGTGCCGGAACATTTTTTTATACCATTTCGCCGATAAGTAGTTGGCCTAGGCCAATTTAACCAAGGCCATTTTAAACAGCAGGGATTCATTCCTTCATTTTGGCGTTTTTAAAAAAATTTTACGATTTTTTTTCTTTTACAATTGGCACCACCCAGTTTTGAAAACGACAATTTTTGGTCGTTTTTTTTGTTCTTTGGCAAGTGGACCCTCTCTGCAGTAAAAAATTTTTTAACCAATTTCTTTCACCATACTCATAAAGGGTCGTTTTTTTTTTTTTTTTGAGAAAAAATAGGCAATTTGAAAACTGCTCCATAGGACGAAAATGATGACAGGTTTACAACAAAACCTCAAGATTGCAAAAAGTTGTATTACTTACCTACTTCTTACTGAGTTCAGGAGAATTTGTTCAGATTTTCTTTTTTTCGAAATTTGTTTTCGAAAATGAAACCATGAAAACCATGAAAATAATAGAATTAAATTTTCTACTTCTTCGATCGAAGAAACTCCGTCGTCGAAAAAACCTCCGAAGAGACCAAAGTTTAATATGTAAGTAAAAAATTCAATTCTATTATTTGCATGGCATTCAAAGCAATCGAGCTGACCGGAAACAGGAGGAAACAAAATTCCGAGAAAAAAAATCTGAAAAAACTCTCTCCTCACCGCAGCAACAAGTAATACAACTTTTTGCCATCTTGAGGTTTTTTTTGTACATCTCATTGTTTTCGTCCGTATGGAGCAATTTTCAAATTGTCTATTTGTTCTAAAAAAAACGACGAGATATCTTTGAAAAAAAAAACCGTAGACAATTTTCTAAAAAATGAACTTGCAGCTTAGACTTCTCCCCCTTTCTTTATGAGTATGGTGAAAGAAATTCGATAAATAAATTTTTACTGCAAAGGAGGTCCACTTGCAAAAGAACAAAAAAAACGACCAAAAATTGTCGTTTTCAAAACTGGGTGGTGCCAATTGTAAAGAAAATCGTAAATTTTTTTCAAAAAGCCAAAATGAAGGAATGAATCCCTGTTGTTTAAAATGGCGTTGGTTAAATTGGCCTAGGCCAATGGCGAGATCGGCGAAATGGCATAAAAAACCGTTGTTCCGGCACTGTTTTCAACTTTTCTCCGGAAACTTTCCGCCGCTAGTGTATAGTACATATAAATATATATAACGACGTGACGCGAACGTTACCACGCCAGAGACGGCTTTTATTTTCAACAAATCATTGGTACTTACCGCCAATTTTGCTAAAGTTAACGTTGTAAATAATGTTTTCTCTCTAAGAAATGTGTTAAAATTTGGAAAAAAAATTGCAAATATAGTCGTTTGGTTAACGGTTCGCCGCTTATGCGTAACAAATAATTACAAATCGTTTTATCATATCTTCGTGATTTCGATTGAAAATTGCACGTACTATAACAATGCTTGCGAATTGAATTACAGCTATCTCAAAAGATTTCGAACATTTGGAAGTCCAATTTTTAAAAAGAAATTAAGCGTCGAATAAAAATGTAAAACATTTGTTTGATATTATAATGACTGGGAATAGTTTGATTGAAAAAAGATTTTTCACTTCGCGGACGAAAGCGGATCTTTCATTAATATTTATGCGGAGAATGGTTGAGAACCTGTATGGGCACGGATTTGGCGCGAGAGACGAGAAAAACAAACTTGGACGAAATAGCATGGAACGAGGAGGAGCTAATAAACTCGCGAGGCACAGTGGATGGAGAAGTCGCAGCGTGATGGAGAGCGTTATCGGGCGAGAGGAAGGCGAGTAAGAGATATACTAGGAACTGCAAAGGACGAGCTGGTTGGAAATTCGGGAAGAAACAAAAGATTCCTAAGTAAATAGAAAAAATCAAAATAACGACTGTTTGATTTTTCGGATTTTTTTGAAAATTAACGTTTGTTGCATTTTTTAAAATCTTTTCTTCAGATAAATCGAATTGTTTTTATGAAACCGAAGGGAGCGTCTCTGTACGGTCCCTTCTAAAATCTCTTCCTTCCTCGTGCCGCTGGAAATATGAACAGTGGTTGCCAATGAGCGACGTAACCGAGGTGAGCAATAATCAAATTACACGGATAATTAAAAAAATTTCTTGAAATATCGCGTTATTAAAAATACGAAGAGACTTAACCTCGATGTGGATTTCCCGGGGACGGGTCCAGGACATTGAAATTATGTTCGCAAATGATCTTTCGATAGGGAAATACTTCCGCAATCAAAATTGTCAACGGTATTATTGTCGACGTTATTCTGTTTTTGTGTAATTGCCATCGTACGATAACAAAAAATAAGAAGCTTGACCGAATAAAAGTCTTGTAATTCAAAGTCCATCAAACAAGTCTAATTGTAAGTAAGTAGGTAAGACTCGTTCGATAATACAATGTTATTGGCTATAGTAGAGCGTCGATAATTGATCGAACGATTCAATGTAATCGCATAATTTGAAAATAAAACGAGTTCAGCGGGATCGCGTAAGAGGGGCCATTTAAAAAAAGAGAAAAAAAAACCTTCGTACTCGCGTTATCAATAGAGCAATTGAATCGGCGTATGACGATCGATTCGACTAATCGAGGCAAAGATTTTTATCGATACCTATAGTATAATATCGCATCAAAGAAAGATAGATAAAGGTCGCAAATATACGACAGATAAAAATATCGATAAACATCCGACAAAAAAATTGTTCGAAATTCATAAAACGTCGAGAAGGTAAACCATTATTTTCGTATGAAAACGTGCATTCGTAATTGGTGGTGGTGGCCGGTTGAGTTCGCTTATAACTTGAGCTTGGCCTAAGAATACGAGAATAATGCTCGAGCGAATCGCAGATACGTAGCTCGCGTAAGTATGTACGAATTTTGTCGCACTGGATGCGTTTCCCCTCCGACGGTAGGTATTGCACGCACACATGGGCGTGACGCTCACAATTATCGAATAAAAAAGAAAATTGCAAATTTGTCGAAGACGTTGATTTCTTCTTCTTCGTGTCTTTGCGACTATCAAGACCTCGAGGAGAGTAAAGAAATCAACAAAATCGTCGAAATAAAAGTAAAAATGATTTAAGTTTTTAGGCCTTAAAAGAATTGACGATGTTGCCTCGTGCGACCTGAAAATATACCGAGAATCGTACAAAATGTAATGTGAGAGTCACGGAGCATGCGCAAAATCAATTCTATCAGAGAGAATGATAAATAATTAAATGGAATAACTATTAATACCAATCACACATTCGTTATGCACATTCTGGCACAGATGTTTTCACAAGAAATACTATATTTTCACGCAGTGGGCCCAAAAAAACGACCATTTGTTCGTCCGTACCTACAAATAAGTTTCCGCCGTTTTTAATGCAAAATTGAACATTAACCAATGGTAAAAAAACGGAACCTAATATTTTATTCCAAGTAGCATGGGCGGTTACCGCGGCAAAAGAAATTTTCATTTTTTGAGGTTATCCACGCGAGTCGAACCAATTTTTGGTAAGTATCTTCATACGATGCCAAATGTTGGGGTCAGACTGCCATGATGTGGCATCGATCCAAGTAAGTGAAAATCAGAAAGGACAAGGTCTGGCGAAAAGTTGCCAATTAAGTCTTTCCAGATTCCAGGTTTTGACCGACGCCGAAGCATGTGGAATTTGCGATCTTGTCGTGTCTGGAGTAGTTATACGAGTAGTAGTAGTGGCCGCCCTTTTCTTCGAGCGCTCGGCTCAATCTCCTTAAGTGTCTTCGGTAGACAGCCCCAAACATGGTTCCGTTCGGTTTGAGCAACTCATAATACACACAACACCAATAAGCCGATCCCACCGACTCAAATACACAACAACAGTTTCTTTCCCCATGAATATTTTGCTTGGCCGAAGTAGAAGTTGATGGCGCGGTGGTCCAGGTAGAACCCGTGATTTCCTTCATTTTGAATTATCATAATGTATCGACTTTTCATCACCGGTGACTAGGCGGATATACGTTACGGAAAACTCTTTCGTTTATAGGTAGATAACATATGTGGCAAGCAGGTTTTCATATATCGAAAATCGGCGTTCAACGCGTCTCGGCGTCAGCTCATATGGAACCCATTTTTTTCAATCATTCGCAATGATTTCAACCGATGTGAAATTGCTCGTTGAGTCACTTCTCTACTAGTAGTAAGTACCTAAGTAGTGCAAGCTCTTCTTGCGTCCCGCCCACCTTCTTTCTCGTCGATCTTAAACTTTTGGTACCACTCGCGACAACTTCTGTCACTTAAGGCAGCAGCCTCGCCATATCTTTCTACGAGCAATCGACGCGTCTCAGCTGCAGATTTCTTCAAATTTAACAAGTAAATTAAAAGTTGCGCGGATGACGTTCGTTCGGCTCAAAACTCGACACGTTCGCACACAAACAAATATATGGAATCGATGAAAAATCACGAATATTTTATGGTTGTGTTAAGCTTCGCTCATTTTTAAGAAACGGCGAGAACTTATTTCCACACTTAATAAATAATAATTCACGTTAAGACGATTTTTGTTTTGTCATACTACAAATATTAAGTAGGTACCTAATACAGCGCAATGATAAAATTTCGACATATCATTCATCATTAATCAACGTGTATGTAGCTACGAAAAACAAGATTTTCGCATGCTTTCGTATACTTTTAATTATAAAAAGTTTGTTTATTAAAAAAAATTTTCGTAGCAAAGCAGTTTGTCCATAGGGTGGTTAATGAAGGTTCTCAAGGTAATTTCGAAATCGACTACACCGCCACGTGAAAACAAAAGGCTCCAACGTTCTCCAACGTTTTTAGATTGAAAAGTTAGCTCGATAACTAGCACTCGGGGGGCAAGATACGAGGGAACGAATTAGAAATGCGTCTCGTATTAACATTTACTAACAATAAGAGTTTGGCACGTTTATTAGTATAACGCGAATACCTACTCATAAAATATGGATAATGTTGAGGTTCGTACAGCAGCGCGAGGGTCGAATTAAAAAAAAAATGTTTGAAATAAAATTAGCTTACGTATTTGCGTAGATCGATAGTAATCTATCTATGGGTGGGTCTCTCTCTCTCTCTCTCTCTCTCTCTCTCTCTCTCTCTCTCGGTTTTTCCCAAACGATCAATTTGCGCAATTTGTTTACCACGGCCTATCCTCGTATTTCATATTTGTTGTATTTAAAATGATAGTAACGTTAACGAAAATATGAATATCACAGGCTCTTGGCATTGAACTGCCATAAAACTGACCTTGTACGTTCCATGATATTCCGGACATCGATCCAGATAGGGCACCAACGAATATTTTCTCCCTTTACCGATGTACTCGGGACAACGCTCGAAGGTTGTTCCGAGCGAGTACTTTCGTACTTTAGTAACGAGTAACGGTACCGGTATCATCGGCATCGACGATTTTCGCCAACCACCACACGGTGATGTTGCACCGGCGGTGCACTGCATGCGCGAGAGAGGAGCGCTCTCGGGCCGACACGGCAGAATCGAACAAGAGAAAAGAAACGCGCGCTACGATCGAAGCTTCGAAGCCGACTGAGATGTTTGTATCTCCACCATCTCCAACACGGTGCTTCAACACGGCTCGTGGTTCAACCGAGTTCGTTGGTGGAAGAGAAAGACCGAGAGAGTATCGTGTATGGTAAGCCCCCTCTCCAACAAACACCGTCCAGTTTTATCGTTCATGATCACTCGACTCGACGATTGCAAGAAGTTGTTGATACGTCGTATACGGTGATTAATATAGCTAATAGGTAGACGCGCGCGGGGTCTAGTTCGGTCTAGTTCGGTCTAGTACGATGCTTTCGAGGGAGACACACGATCGTCGTATTGACGTTTTTGAGGGAAGAAAAAAGTTATGCGTCTAGCCTCAAAAACGAGCGAGTTATGGCACAAACGACTGGAGAGGTACCGAGTAATTAATTTAAAATTCAATTCAAGAGAATTGTCAACTTGGCATTAGTACCTACTTACCTACCTCCGACGCTTCGACAGAGAAAAAGCTCGATATAAACTTTATCACGAATCGAAACAATCGTGCGTGGGACGATACGGTTGAAATCACAAATTGATTGATTCGAACAACCGGTTGTTATCTATCGCACGATAGCAGATACAATACCTACGTACCATTATAAGCGACATCACCTACAATCCGATCTTGAAATAAGGATCGAAAAGCGCTCTCTCCTATATATACTCGATTGATTACGGCTCGATTCATATTTATTTACGTCCTCGATCGCAATATCTAAATCTATATTTAGACGATGATCGATCAAGCGGATTCCACGAATTAGGGACGCGTAATATTCGTATTATTACGCGAATACCCGGTCTTCGCGACACCTTATGAAAAAGCATCAGAACTTGAGGGTTATGTGTGTGTAACCGTGGTTAAAGCATCCTAAGCATAAACCGTTTTATTTTCGATATTGCAATTATATAATAATATCCGAGTCCTTTCCAGATATTGAATTATTTGTGTCGATAAAATTGTATGGAACAATAAAGGTAAAGTCCGGAGATACGACGTTAATCCGATAGATTTCTAGATACGAGCAAGGAGTAGGATGGGAAAGTCATGACTAAACTAGCAACCCGCCCCGGCTTCCCGCAGTTGTAATTTTAACCAAAAACAAAGTAAAAAATCTCAAGTTACCTGCCGCCTTCCAAGGTAGAATTTCTTTCTAAACAATGTTTGCAGCTGCCTTTATATTACACAATACGAAGAGGGCTGTTATTGTTAGGCCTAAGCTCGCCCAGTCCGTCGATTACCGACCTTTTTCGGTTGCTTTAACCTATGATTTCTTCGAAAATATTTATCACAACGATATCCTACCGTAAAGGACAATTATAATCTACATTAAATGCCCAACAATACTATCGTATTAATAGATAGGGATATGGTATAGCCGGAGTTTTCTTTACGATTTACGAACAACTATAGGTAGGGGAGACCGGGGCTACAATTAACAGAGGTTATACAATTAACAAGCAAATTTTTCTAAAACTACACACACTACACCTACACACACCGCATGTCTTAATACGTCAACTAGATCACCCTGCATGACACGCAATTAGTCAGTTGCGATTTGCGCGTCGTGCGAGTAAGCTGTGTGTCGGCCGACATTTTTATGCAGGTAACGAACATTTTTAGCTTTACAACTTTTTGATTTATGCTTGAAATATACGGTGCTATGATTATATTTTGTTTTCCCCTGGAAGCATATTTTATACTTAATAATGCTACATTGGTCAATTGACGTAACTCTTAAGCAATATTTTGTTATGCTATTTAATACTAAAAATGTACCGTTTAGAGGTGTACGAGTTGGCTGCCATCGAAGTGATATAGAAACATCGAAATTACAGAGATTCTAACTGTTAGTATATAAATTATGACAGATGACTGGTGTGAGGTTAATAAATGTTAAAAAAAAATGCCCAAAAAACGTTGCGTGCCGAAAATAGTTTAACGAATTTTTAGTTTTTGTTCATGCTGTGAATTGGCGTTGTGTTGAATTTTTAGTTCATGTTTAGATATTTTGTAATTTGTGTTGTTTATATATAATAAAATATGTTCCATACAAGTCTGTATTAATTTCACTCTTACTAATAAAAAAATTATGCCATACATATTCATTAATTCTTTTCATCTCTATCAATTGGCGTAACTAATGTTAATTCTTGCCCCGTCTGTTAATACTTACCTCAGAGCTGTTAATTCTAGCCCCGAACATGAGGTAAGAATTAACAACTGACTTTTTTGAGAAAAAATGTTCTATTTAAGACATCAGTTATTTTATGGTTGATTTATGTGAATGGCATAATACCTAACTAATTAAAGCATCATCTAACATAAAAATCAAGTCTCAATGTTGAATAATTTCGAAGATACAACTAAAAATCCAATTTTTGTTAATTGTGGCCCCGGTCTCCCCTACTCGAATTCTCCGGTACATGATTTTGAAATAGGTATGTATCTGTAAAGTTTGGCGCTTCCGTAAGCCATGTAAATTTATTTTTCGATGGCTTGCTTGCAAAATATTCTTTTTACTTTATACTTACAGCACACTTAATTAGGTTTTATTATATATATAAATAGTATAAACCTTCCGTGAAAAATTATCTAAATGACGATGGTGAAAACCGCATAAAAATCCGTTGCGCCGCCGTTTAAATCAAGTTAGCGGATGAACAGATAGACAGACAGACAGACGCGAAAAGCGACTTTGTTTTATAGGTACTACGTTGAAAAGAAATAGAGAAGAAGAAGAAGAAGAAGAAGAAGAAGAAAAAGAAGAAGAGAAGAACGTGGATCTTAAGCGCTATTTCGAGTAGTTATAACGCTCGTTTATTGGTGGGTATCTTGTTCACGTTTACGAGTACTTTATAGAAATATATGTATGTATGTTGCACAAGTGAAAATACAAGGGTCAATCAATATTCATATAAATACCTAATTTACCTATATCAGTTATGACAGTAGGTAATTTTATTTCAAAAGAAAGAAAGAAAGAAAGAAAGAAAGCTAAACAAGTTAACATGACGCTTGGAATATTCTTGGAATATCTCTCGGATTTTCAGAAGATTGATTTTTAACCAATTGGCGGGGTGAGATATGGCAATTGGAAATATCCTGATTCAAAAGATCCGAACAAAAAACCTTATTACCTTAACATAATTGTCCTCCAATGATCCTCGTAGCTCTATTATACGGGAAAGGGAGAAGAAAGAAAAAAATATATTAATAAAATAGATACAAGAAAAGGAGTAAGTCGGGAGAAACGAGGCAAATTAAATTTAAGATTAGATGTAAGAAACTTTGTTGTAAAATTAGACAAATAAAACAATCTAATAATAATAATAATAATAATAATATTATACGATGATGATGGCAGACGGAACAACAGGTAATTGGACGAGACGGTTGATAAAGGACCCGAGACCGTGGACCGAGCGCGACTTTGGGCACGTGAACTTTTACGTCACCCAACTACTGACGGGACTACACGGCTACTTCAGACCGTACCTCTACAAAATGTACAATGTGCAGTCACCAGACTGAACATACTTAACTGCGGACACGAACAAGACGACGGTCGAGCAAACGTTCTTTGACGACCTTGGGAATCGACATCACCCCCGATAACATCGTGGAGGTGATGCTCCGGGGAAAGGAGCAGTGGCAAGAGGTGGTCACTTACGCAAAGACAATACTACGACGAAAAAACGCAGACGGCTGCCTGACATGACGAACCGACGCAACAATTGACATCAAACATGAAAACACAAAGATAAGACAGGGCGACGGAACGGACGCGGACCTCCGGCTAGACGCAAAATCTCAGCCAAAATATAGTAGGTACCTGGTCGGGGGAGGGCATAGGAGGTGACGGTTTAGCTCGTAGTCTGGCGGAGGCACGGGCTGTCCAATCAGGAGGCCAGCATGACCACCAGTCCGCATCGATAACAAAATAATAATAATAATAATAAGATACAATGCTCAATAACAAAATAACAATCTTCTAAAAAGGTTTTTCGCATTCGATACAACTTAAGAATAAAATTGTTTACTACAACCGTAGCTAGTATTATTATTATTATTATTCTTATTATTAGGCCGGAATTCGAATTTTGCATTTTTCTCCACTCCACATTATCGTTAATATTGCTGAAAATTGATGGAGTTATTCGTGAAAACGTAATGAAATTTCATCAATCGTAGTACGTACTGGGAGCAAGGAAAACGAAACCATTATTCTTATCGTCATGATGTCGTATCGTCGATAGGTAGGTGCCCTCACGCGATATTCCTCTCGGTGGCTTCGCCGAGTTGACTGATCGGCCACTAGGTGGATCTGCTCGTCTAACTCCGAGGTGCCATCTCCTCGCATCATCCTATATCTTGTCGAAGCTTTTCGCACGAGACCGACGACGCCAGTGCTCGACTGGCATGGCAGTTTCGTATAGTACCACGTCGTAAGTATATACATTTGTAATATGTAATCACATTTCCTTTGTAAAATTTTGCCTCACACTATGTACACTTAAATTCTCAATGAAAACAAATCTAACATTTTTTTCTCCTTTTTCTTGCTAACTGGTGAGTTTTTTTTTATCGTGAATTGCACACCAATCGACAAATTGTGATAACAAAAACTTATCATAATTAATTGTCGTAGCTTCCGTTCATTTTGTGTGTGTGTGTGTGTGTGTGTGTGTGCGTGTGTGTGCGTGTGTGTGTGTGTGTGTGTGTGTGTGTGTGTGTGCGTGTGTGTGTGTGAGAGAGAGAGAGAGAGAAATAAGTAGAGCACAAGCGAAAAGAATCGTGTTTCGTAGCATCGTATTCTGGATCGAATTGGATAACTAGTACGCGGGCGCTCGTGCCTTTTATTTAATCCGACGCGCGTGACGATGCTGCGAAATATACACACAGTCAGCCGTGGTATTATATACACATACATATACTATAATATGGTGAACATAATACGATGACTTACCGCACTGTTTACTATGGGTACATTTTGCATATCTCTATACTATTGTTATATGCATTGTACGACTAGTATTCAGTCGTAGCGCGCATCATAGTAGTAGTACATAGTATATGTTAGAGTCGTCCGTGCGCGAGCAATCCTTATGGGAAGGACCGACTTGGTGCTCCGAGATTGGTCATCTCTGTATAAAATTACCCCCTACCCCTTAGCCGTTTTCATTGTGGTCAGGCTCGACAACGGCCTCTGCCTCGTTGTTTACGGAAGTATCCCCGCGTCATTCGCGGATCCTCTGTATTCTCGCTCTCTTTCTTCCTTTATATCTCTTAATCTCGCTATATGTATACTTCTCTCTCTCATAATTCTTTGCTCTTTTCTCTCCCTCGTCACCTCTTTCTTCCCACTTTATAAGACGAATCGCGACTTTTGCATGATATCGAACGTCATCATAACGTACGACGAAGAAATTAATTTCACTATTTCTGTTAAAACACCTATCACGTAAATGATGAGTTTTATTCTTTTAATGCAAACTCGAAAAGTAATTAAAACATTTGAATGCTAAACACTAAAAAGAAAAACGTTAGGTCGTAAAAATAAAGATGCTGCCTGATGGCTGAAAATGGTAATAAATCAATGTTCCAGCGTTACTCGTCGCGTTACTCGACTATGTTTATATTCGATCGTACGGTATTTTATTATTACATTATTTATTAATCGATCCGTCCTCCTCGGATACAACTCCGAGTGATGCATGATTCTTTATGGACGCACGGTTCTCACCAAGTCATAGAGCCATCGAACAATCGAACAAACGGAGACGTAGATTCCTGAAAAGCTCACAGTGACGAGACTGCAGTACGGCTTTAGGATCTTCGACCGAAACCCCGGCGGGTATGGAAGCCTGCTGTGCTGCGGAGGCGCAGTAGCTACACGTTCAAGGTTGTACATACTTATGTCTTTATAGTGCGAGAGAGAGAGAGAGAGAGAGAGAGAGAGAGAGAGAGAGAGAGAGAGAGAGGGAGAGAGAGAGAGAGAGAGAGAGAGAGAGAGAGAGAGAGAGAGAGAAGTACGAAACTAGATTCGTAAATTATTCGGTATTTCAGTGGAGATCGGGATCGTTGACGTTTTTTTCAACAATTTTGCATTGCCTGGCCAAGAATTTTTCTTCATTATCTATCGCGCCATAACGGAGAATTTACGAATCGCGTTTCCGAAATCCTGCGAGTTTCTGAGGGGCCGTGTCTCGAGAGGGGCAGTAACGACACGCTCTCCTACAACTTTGAACCGACGCAATTGACAAAGTCTCCGGCACGGTACGATCGATCGGGGCAAAGTTTAATTTAGCCAATAGAAAATAATGGGAAAAAGTCGCTACGCCACATCTCGTCCCGATACGTTGAGCCCCATACCGAAGGAATCGCGAATCCTTTTTCGCAGCTATAGCAGCTTCCTCTCTCCCTCGCACTCGCCCCACGCTCCAGCTACATTACATTCTCTCTTCTTAAAGTGCGATGAACCGGGAGCGGCGCGGCAGTAGGTACGATCCCCCCCATATACCCAGTACTTGCGTGCGGACGAGCTTCGAGATATTCAAAAGGGTTAAAAATAAAAGGACATATGCTTTTATTTTCTGACCCGCTCTATGAAAAGCTCTACCTATATAACAGTACATAAGTATATATATATTAGAGTACACAAAAATGGTATAGTTTTGAACACGAAGAAGAGTAAGTACTTGTAAAAATATCAGTAATAATCGCGAGGAACAATAGGAATATCGGAGGAACCGGAAATATCGACGGGCGAAGCCCGATATTTATAGCGTTTTTTTTCCTCTCTTCCTTTTTCAAATGGCAACAAAGAGAGAGATTGGTGTTGCGCAAGGTGTATGTAGGCATCGCAGCAACGAAATCAATAGAGAGGACGCCGACTAAAAACGGCGTAGCTACTAAGCGTGCCATGGCCGAATAAAAGCTCGTACGTCAATCACGCACGGCACGAGACGTCCCCTATGACACGCACGAAATCCAACCAAGTACCAAAGCTCGGGCCGAACTAACATAACGTCGTCCTTCTTCTTTCTCTCTCTCTCTTTCTTTATTTCTTCCTTCCTTGAACCGGTCTTACGACGCAACGTATTAGGCGTTATTCCGAACTCCGATTAAGACGGTAATTTCCCGAATATAATGAAAATATTTTCTCGTAGCTTACAACTACCAGAGACTCCTTTAGTAAAAGCTCGCGTTTCGGTATACGCGTGTTGGTGAACCCTCTCATATCGTGTTACATCTATCATGTATTTGTTTTCAGTACCTGACGCCAGTGTAGCCGAATTTAATGAACGTTTTCTATTGAAATTAAATGGCAATATTTTATAAACAGCTCCGGATGAAAAATCAAGGATGTATGCTCCGGAGCATTGCAAAGTTTTCAAATTCGATATAGCTTTAAAATTTTGCGACAAAGATTGTTGAAAGTGAAATTCGAATACTTAATCAATATTTTGCGAGTTGGGGCTCCTCGATCGTCGGTTTTGAATTCAAGGGCAGGTAACTCGTAGGTAATGTTGTAATCAGTCGGTAATAAAGACTGCTGACAAATTTTGTTCCAAATCAATTCTCCGTTTTTCGACAATCTTATTTTTTTTTATGTATTATTCTAATACTTATTATTTGCCCCTTTTAACGACGCTTGCTTAGAAAATCAATTTCAATTTCAATTTCCGACAGATACTTATATTCGTAACGTCGTAATTCTGTTCCCCCAATGTAGGTAATTAGGCTCGGGGCAATCTGCGATAGACACTCGCAGTCGGTAACGAAAATGGCACTTCTTTTCGAACGACGAAGATTTTTCGCTGTTTCCATTGTTTAGCCGAAAACTTGAGTATTTCAAGGAAACTGGTTCGAGGTTTAGGAATTGGAAAGTTCTGTAAACAAGAATCAGCAAATTTCACTTTACGAATTGCGTACAACTTCGCCATATCATTGGTTCATTTATGGAGGTTTGTCTGGTTGACGAATTAAGAAACAGATATCGATGGAAAAATCGGAATATCGTTGTAAGTATTTGCAAAATTTCAAGTCTCGAGTACAGCTCATTCGTGAGAAATGTATTTCTCACGAAAAACATATTTCCTAAATTAACTCCTGCCTTTTGTAAAGCTTCGTACAATGAATTTATCTCGAATAATAGGTACCCTAATTTCTGCGGGGCTAAGCTTGACAATACTCCGTCCGATCATGGCAACGTCGCAAACGCGCGCTTTTTCAAATAACAAACTACTTACGGCTTCTGAGAAACTAATCTGAAAAACCATATATTACTGCTTGATAATTGCGAGTGCGAGAAAACTTTTTTTAATAGCTGACAAAAGCGGTCTTGAGCGATCAAATGCGCAACTGAAACGCATTTTTTTTAGCAATCCTCCCAACAAAAAAGTGTACAGACAGTTGCAGTAAAGCATCCAAAAGAGTTACCGACGACACGAGTCACCGACAGCTGTAGGTACGGATTAAGCGATCGCGACGTTGTCGAGCATACTCAACTGACTACGCTAGTCGCACAATTTTTTCTTTTCACTTTTCACTCGCTACCGGATAAAACCTCCTTAAAAAAATCCCATTAGATACTAGGGCCAGGGTTGAAATTTGAATTTCTCGGCGCTTATTATCTTCCTACAACGGCCTTCAAATCTTTCGCATTATGAATGCGTTTATAAGGGAACGTTTAAAACTTTGTCGAGATCGGAAAAAAAAGATGAAAAGAATGAATTGAAAACCGGTGCTGCCAAGTGGACCTTTTTTTTTATTCGACGACCGCGTAACTATACGAGAGATCGCACAGCAAACAACATCTATACTACGAGATACGTTTCCAACATCGTGCACGAAGATGCGAGGAGGTTCGTTGACCCCCGCCCCCAGTACTTAGCTCTTTCGTAACTGCGCGTGGTTCGCGGTCTTGCTACATATCCGGCAAGCGGGCTAAACCAATTTGTGATTCCGCGCCCTTCTCTCTATTTTTCCTCCCCACCATTTGGCCGATGGTAATTAGTGGATTAATGCAATTAAATGTCGACAAGATGAGACGCGACTCGCCGATATGGCGAATATGACGCGATATTCCACGCGAATATTGGCGATTCCCCGAAGGGTAAAGTACCTACTTCGAACTCGTTTGTAGAGAATCGTTTTCGTATTCCATCGACTAAATTTAAAAAAATGCAGTGATGTAGCAATTGAGTGGAATGATAATCGCGTATATGCGGTAAAAGGATAATGAGTGTGAGAGATGGATTGACCGGATTTATTTGTCATCCGAACGACTCAAATCTCGTGTTCGTCGAACGTTTGACGCGATGCGTTCGATGGTTTTGTCCGTGGGGGACTTTTTCAGTGCGTAAATTTCAAGTCAAACCGACATTTGCGACGCAATAGATGAATCGTAAAAAGTGAATTAAGGAGCCATATCCGATAAAGTTAGATTTATCACATTTTGAATCCTGAGAATCGTTGAATCGATGGGAGTGGGTTCGAGTCGGCAAACCAATACAAATGTATCTACTCTCTCGGTTCTTCCATCCGACGTTAATTTCGGCTTTATCGAGTCAAAAAGATGCGAAAAAATACGAGAGTTGGTGAATATCCCGTTATCGTCGAGGCAAATTATGGGAATTTCGTCCGTCGACGCAAAGACGGACAAGATCTTTTAAATTTTAAAAAGAAATGAAAAAAGAATTCACGATTTGTACCTGCCGCGTTGCCAAATGTACATATAGTATGTCACAAAAACAATTGTAGTCGATGTGTTATCGACTACTTTTTGTTGGGATATGTGTAGGTACGTTTCAACACCGTTGGCGCGATGGTAGCCACGGACAGTTTAACTTTAATCAAGGCTCTACGCGAAACCCTACGCGTGTTCGAAACCAGCTTGATCGATAGAATTATTCACGAATTTGGCAATAAGTTGGAAAAAGTGAAAATAATAAGTTATACCTATTGATTTTTCACGATAACGATAATAACGGTGAGATACGAACGCGTAATATATTTGTCATTTCTACTCGGTAAATGTATTTCCTACTTTTTCCAAATAGATACATTCGACTTTTCCGAAATTTTCGTATTTTCCGAAAAGAAAAAGGATTTAATTACGGAGGAAATTGTAAAAAAAAAATTAATAAATAAATAAAAAAACCGGAGGGTAAAAAGGAAGAAATTTCATACCAACACGAAAAATTTGTAGTCGAGTGTAAGTAGTTGAAAAAACAAAAAATAAGGATCTCACACTTGTTTTGACCAATGTACTCGTATGTTACTTAACAACTTGAATAGAGAATTTTTGTTTTCCAACGATTCAAATCGCATCGAAAGCTACTACTATGGTAAACTTTGTCCTACAAAATATGAGAATTGTTCGGTAAACGAGCAAGCGGTTAACCGAATTCTTTATAATTTCTTTATAACTCAAACACGCGTGCAACAAAGAACGCGTCCACAAAGGAAAAACTGTTAAAGTAAGAAGCGCCGTACTAGTAGCGGCGCCCTTGATCGAGGTAACGTGTCTCGAAGATGGAAGAATATGGTTGTTGGTTGAGTGCGAGTCAGAGACTCGAGAGACTCTCGTGAACGAGATTGTCGATTAAGTAAAGAGGGCTTATTACAAAAACCGATGAAAGGAACAATGGAACAAACCTGTCTCTTTCTTTCCTGCACAAAATCGACCCGTCGGACCCAGATCTCCTCGGTCGAATCATAATCGAGTGTACTGGAGCTGCTCGCTTGGCTCTTCATCTCGATCAGGCTCGAGTCGAAGAATCTCTTGTCCAAATGCGGACTCGGAAGTGGACTCGTACGCGAGAATATCATGCTGCTCGAATAAGAAGGAGGATCCGTTGCCGGAAACGTCATTCCGGGTCCTGCCGTATGTCTTCGTCTCAACGGTGGTTTGCTCGAGGTTGGCGAAGTTACGGTGCAAGTTGTGAACCTCGATGAGGTCGTGGCCGCTGGTGGCCGAGTTTCCGAAACGCTCGACGTTGGATTAGATTTTTGATCGATCTTCTCGGAGCTTGATTTTTCCGATGACGACGGACTGGAAGCTTTCGACGTTAGGCTCTCCGACTTTTCTGGACACTCTGGAATCGTCATCTCGGCTTTACGCTCCTCACGAGCTTTCGCCGCTATCGCTGCACTCGCGGTCTCGTTGTTTTTACCTGAAACACAAGATTTGCGTTATTTCATTTACGATAACGCGTTACTACTTTCTGGCCGGAGCCAACGTTTGTAAGCTCGTCTAAAATCAAATTTCAAATGTTGATAATATTTTTAGATTCCAACTGTTAGAGAAACGAGTGTTCTTTTATGAATTTCGCGTTATCTGCCTTCGTTATGTTTGACTTTGTTGGCTAATTTTTTCTTTCGTCTTTCGTATTATCGACGGAGTAACCGCCGTTCCTGGAAATGGTGCGTTGCAATCGCGCGTGGCTTCGCAACTTCCGGTGATCGATAGCGCAAAGCTAATATGCCAATGTTCAACGACCAATGTGCGTATCGTCGACTTTTATTCATGACGAATATAGCCGACTATAAATAGTCACGACTCGCCGGCGGCGGCACTCGCTTTAAAATATAACTTTTCGTTTACAGATTAGTTTAATTACGACCGTTTATGTGGTTCAACGTGGCAACTATTTTTTCAAACCAAATGTACCTAAATGTTGGTAATTAGGTATGTATGTAGATTTTTATCGGGACTATTTATCCAAACAAAAGTTTTTCTCCAAAAGAACGTCCAATCCTAGTTCAATATTCGACTATTTAATACTCAAATTAAATGGTTGACAATAGTTGTTTTTAATTGCCTCAACCTCTACACACGCATTCATCATCGAGATACTCCGATATTTTACGAACATATTTTATTTTATTAAAGTTAATGAAGTTGCTCGATGTAAGTATAGTACTACTAATTAATTTTCTTACTAATTGTAAGTAAAATTTCTTGTCTACCAAACTTAAGTCAACGGACGGCACGTTTACTATGATAATTGAGTCGAGTTTCTTGAATAACTGACTAACTAACTAATTGTAAGTAGGGGAAGGCGCTACAAAATGATCCATCGTCGGTGCAAAACGACACCCCCCCCCCAGAACATTTCAAGTGAATTTCAGTATCGTGGCGTTATTTGCATGGCGAAGGTTTTTATCATAAAATATTAAAAATTACTCTGTTCGATCTCAGGTAAGCCCTTATGCAACGTTATGTTGCTTGTAGTGTCTTCGTGCATGTTTACTTGTAATGTGTGATAGGTCTGTTTGTATAGTTAATGTACTCGAAAACTGCTGTCCTTCGTTACGGTATTCGAAAAACACAGGTTATGTTTTAATGTTTTTCGTTAATATTCGCCACTCGAGGTTAATATAGGCATTTGGGGCGAAACGATCCCTTCATAGGGTGCAAACGCAAAACAATGTGTTCAGTTAACTTTTAATTAATTTTTTTTTTTTCCCATATCAAGTATATTAATACGACGTATGAAGTTAAGTGAAGTATAAATGATACTAGTTAAAAAGAGAATGTTGTTGTTAAGATTCTATTGAGAAACATCAATAATACTATAAAACTATTATTAATCTTATAGAGATTTTGGAGAATTAAGAATTGACCGTACGATTATTAAGACAGAATGGTTGAAATTTGTTGCCTAGACTGAATCTACAATAAAATTATGAAAAAATATTATTGAATGTTTTATTTGTTGCTTAATGTTTTTTAATCGGCGCTTACTAAATTTGTAGTTCGTTCGAATAGCTCCCTCTCCAATGTTTTAAGTTTAAGAAAAAAGCTGCATATACTGGTTTTACAGCTATTTTCCCATAATGCGTCAGTTCTTGAGCTATTAAACCTTACCGTATAACTTACTAAATTCGACTCGAGGTACTAATCTGTGTAATCGGAGAATGTGCGATTCGCCTCGCAAAAATAAGCAAATTCCTAAGTTATTACATCATAAAAAAAGAGTCAATTGCTTTCGATCTAACGATACTTTGTCTCTAAAATTGTTTAAAAATTTGTGCACAAACCGATAAACGAGACGAGATGATAAATTATAAAATAAAAGTGGACGTATCTATATGTGTACGATTTCGTTGCAATATGAGAGCAACATTTATTGTCCGATGAAAAGGACGATGTTGGTTTTTCATTGAAATTGTTAGGTATGTTTGTATATTTGCCGCGTGTGCCGCGATGTCCTAGACAGCCCTAGTTGTTGTTTTTGTTTTCTTCTTTTTTGCTAATATGACCGAGTTGGAGTGCTAGCGACTAGCGCGTTATCGGTCACGCGTTGTTAATCGGCGAGGACGCCGATTACGTCACCGCGGAAAATCGCATTCGTGTTGATGCGACATGCGTATAATCGCGTAACGCGTAACTGTCATCGAAACCATTCCGACGGAAATAATACAAGGAGCCGTGGCTCGAAAATCCGTAGGTCCGTTTGTTTGTTAATTTCCGTAAATATTACAATTATGGTCGTTTTCTTCGCTCGTATATAGACGTACTTCATTATTTTTTTCTTCGCGGAGACGTGAAAATTATTAAAAAACAAAACAAAGGTCCGTTAGTACCTAATTACAGCCTCTTTTGGCTCGACGGAATCTTTAATGCCGAATTAAAAACCAAACGACGCTAGCTTACCGGAATGAAAATTTGCAAAAATTGAATTTTTCCTTTTTCTCTCCGACACATTTGGTCGGTGCTATTTTTAATGAATTGTCTTTGTGGCGCACACAAATTTCGAAATTCCACCCATTCGACTCGGGAGATCCCTAAAACGACCAACCTATTACCGACGTTAAACTCCATTTAACCGTGTCTTTCGCGAAACGACACTTGCCATTATCTACTTTTCCCGAAATAGGTAGGTAACTCAAGAACGGTTAGCGATATGACGTGATTTTGTTGTTGTTGTTGATGTTGGTGTTATTGTTGTAATTGCTCGTTGTGTAATGTTGTAACAGTTTAAAAATAAAATTGATTGCATTCACAAAAGGAAGTAAAATGTAAAATTTAAATTCGCTTTACCACCTGGTGGTCAATAATGCACCTATTACACAATTTCCTAATTATCCATATTTTTAATGTTTCAAAGTTGGCTTTGATCATGCATTGAAATGCATTTTGAAAAATTTTTTTGATTGCCCTAATAAAATTTGAAGCTCGTAGGTACCTGTAGCCGCAAAATTTTCATTTATGAATAGGCAAATGGTTAACCAGGTATATGTATACACCCCGAAGGGGTGACTGATAAATTTCGGGCACAAGTTAAAGGAGGGTCGTTCGAACGTGTCGAGGATACGTTATAATACTTGTGTTGCCAACCGCGGCCAAACGACCAACAGAGAGGGGGGGGGGGGGGGGGAGAGAGAGGAACAGCCGATGGCATCGTTCGCTCCCGCTAATCTTAGCTTCCGTTGGACAGCGCGCGCGCTCTGCCGATGCTTTCTCGTTATAGCCAGCAAACCAGCGGAACAGAAAACGGCACGCGGCTAACGCACCTCTATATATATATATATATATATACACGTATGTATGTAGGTAGGTACCTAATCGTTCAGCCAAAGACTCACTTAAGCGCGCGCGCGTGTACACGTTCGATGAAACACGTTCGATTGCGTAACTCGTTCGGAGAAACACGATGTTATCTTTGCGTTGCCAAGACCGCGAAAAATCCTAATTCTCGAGCAACGATAAATTAGTAGATATCCGATGAACAACTAACCAAGTATTAATTTTACGTTTTACGATTATTAAGAATATTGATCGGTCTGGTTGCTAAAATTTTGGAGAAACTTGTGAAATTGTTAAATTATCATTTTGAAAAAGCATTCACTGCGAAAAACTTGATGAAAAATGGAAAATAGTTAAATCGAAATTTAGGTTACAACATCTTGTATCTAAGTATATTACAAAGTATAGCATATATTTGAATGTGAAAAATTTATTTTAAGAGTAAAAGGAACAAACTCGATTGTCATTTGGAGCAATGTCAAAGAAAAGAAAATATAAAGCAGACCGCGACTCTCGTTATAACGGATAACGGACTGGATAAAAGCTCGGGGTATACCTAAAACGGATATTGTCCGAAGCTTCGCGTAGGTTCTTGTCATTATACGGGTTTGTGGAAGCCACAAGAGGTGCAGCCACACAACGTACAGAAAAAAAGAAAATACTCCAAGAGGACGAAGGTTTTGCTTATGCTCGAAAATCCAACTTTCGAGTTCCAATATTTTTTCTAACCTATATCTCGAGATTGTTATATTAACTCAAACAACGGGAAATTACATAAGTACTGGAGTTTCGCTGTCTTGGAAAATTAAAAAAAAAATCTTCACACGTGGCTGAGTGAAATTTTTTGGAATATTTCTGTATTAAACTGTAAATGAGCGATTTTGATTCGATCATGATTTTTGTCGGGCAAACACGTTTTCCCCATTTTTTTGGGTTATTTTGCTTTTTGGCGGCGTTATATTTATTAATAATTATAGCCAAATTTAAGTACGAATAAATGGATTTGGTATACATTGATTTTTGGACCGGCGCAAACGAATTTGAAGGCAAAAATTGTAATATGAATATACGTTATTTGATCGTAATAAGATGCCATTTTCGTTGGCGTTTGGTGAACTTGTTTGTTGCTTCCCTCATCGTACTGCACGATCGGCTTACAATTTCGAACCTCGAATCTTAAATTCGAATCGCGCAGCACTTTAACTAAAACCCTCGAATACCAATTTCGTACAATTTGACGCTTGATATTACGTTTCTCAAAGCCAAAATCGCGTTTAGTGACGGAAAAAAGAATGAACCTGGCAGGTGAAAATACGCCTCACTTTATTAGGCTCGACTCACGCATAAGAAAAGGAAACACCCAAAAAATCATCCAGAAATGTTTGCTGTCTTTGGGATTTTTTTTGTAAAACACCGTTCTACCTAAAAGTTGGTCGAATTAATTGAGAAATGAGACAATTTGGGGAAAACTCACCTTCCTCAGTCTCGTACTCGTCCTCCTCTCTGCATTCGGATAATCTGCGACCCCAAGGATACGGACTATGAGTTTGATTTCTGGACGGCAAACGATTGACGTGCGACAGAAAATAATGATGAAAGAAGCTATCGACACCGTCGGAATCTTCGCCCGACGATTGCAGCATATCCTTGAGTGCGGCGAGCGAGGTAATGGTATTGTAATTAATCGTCGAGACAAGATCGTCGTCAATGTCACTGTCGTCCGTCGTGTCCTCGTTCTTCGGCATTTCTTCGTTCTGCTTGCCATTATTTTTAGGCGCTTCCGTCGTCGACGCCAGTTGCTCGTCGACTTCCGGTTTGGAGGTCTCGGTCTTTTCGTCGGAGCTCGTTTCCGACTCGTCGTCGGACGTACTCGTCGAGGAGGACCTCGTCGACGATTCGTCGTCCCGTTTCTCGTCGGCCATTTTTTCCTTGGTGTTTTCATCCTCGTCGGATACTTTACCCTCGTCCTCGTCCGCTTCGTCGTTTCGCGAAATTGACTTTTCGCGATTCATCGTTGCAGATTTAAACTCGACCGTCGATGGTTTGTCCTCGCGATTCTTCATGTTCTCGAAACTCTCGAGATTCTCGACCTTGCCGGTACTTGTCTCGTCGATCTTCTCGGGCTCGCCTCCCGACGACACATCCAACCGATTTTCGTCGAGTTTCGTGCACACATCGGTTGTCCCGTTATTGTCGTTCCCCTCACTTTCCTCCATCTATGAATCTAAAATCAGCAATAAAAATGGAAAAGTAAATTTTACCGAAAGCCAATCGACGAGCGTGTCGCTCGTTGACAAAAAAAAATCAAGTTTTCGGCCGAGACCTTTTAATTATTTATTTCAAATGTTTCGTCATCGACGATTTATTATATGGGCCGTCCGTCGTTTGCTGGAAATTCTTTTGTTGGAAAACAAATTCGTAAGTAAGTACATATTTCGACGCAATTTTACTCTCAACTTCTTTTTCAATGTCGGAATAAAAGAAAACTGACTTTTTTTTTTATATTTGCGTTTGTACGTTGTAACTGGCTACGTCGGCCACTCGATACCATTGTTTTTACATTAATATGTACATACCTACAATAGATATAAAAGACCTTTCTTTATCGTATCATCAATGGATGTTGCGACATGAATGATTCGATCGTTTTTTAAATTTCGGTATTTTGTGAGAGAAAAAAGTCTCACAATCAGTATCGACTTTCTACAAAAGGCCGTTGCCCGTGAAAGAAAATGTATGGAGGGTAGCCATAACAAAAAAAAAAAAAAAAAATCGGGCCCCATAAGGGTTTGAATATGGATTTCCTACTAAGGATTTCCACAACACACATCGGACTAGGCCCCGACAGGAAAATAACACGATTATTTGGATTATTTATGCAAAAAAGGTCGTAGCGAGGTAAATGATAAAGGGCCCAAACGGGATTCATCAGGACAGTAGTTATTATAGAGCGTACAATATTTGCAAAGTTATTTTTAAAAAATTCTACTTCATTGAGACTTATTTTCTATAGATGTGATATACTATACAATATAAAGTTTAAGGTATCGGTTAAACACTAGGTTAGATCACTTGAAATAAATATACGCGTGGAATTGTATTATACTACAAACAATTTGTATTCTATAAACATTTAGAATGTTTGGAAAATAAATTTCGCAATACAAAAATCAAAAAAATCTATTGATCTCGTTAACGACGTTACGTCGTTAAGCCATTTTATTAAATCTAAGCTACTTCAAAAAATGTATATATTCCATTATAACGGACAGTAGTATTCTCTGTAAACTGAACTTGTTGTTATTTTTTTTTTTTTTTTTTGTATTTCGAGGAATAATAAATAATCCTTATATTTGAATAAAGGATAAGAAGAAAAAGGAAAATAAGAAAATTGTTTTCTTTATTGCAAAACATCCCGCTTGATACGTATCCACTAATAAAGCTGGTAATTATAGGCCAGTAATAGGATTTGGGTTTGGGTTCGATTATGTTCCGGCAGGGTTCTTTTGAGGCAGCCAGCCGGGCCCTGATTCATAGGCCCTTCGCCCTTTAGTTTAGGCCCTCATCGTCAAAGTGTGACCGGCCCCCAAGGGACCTGGTCGGGTGTCAGGGAAAAATAATAGTCTAAGCCCCGGCTGAATTCTTTCACGTGTGCCTCTAGAAATGTAGCAATTTCTTCGTTTTCAATTTATTTATTGGATGGCAATTGCTGCCGCAAGAGCGTATAGAGATACCGGACCAAGTGGCGAACAAACCATTTTGTGGGACGCTCCGTAAATTGTCCTGTTCGTTATTTGGCACACCTTCCAAAGTATTCAAGTGCCTTTCCAAGTTAAATCTGAAGATACGTCCAAACACGAATATCATTGAATTAAGGGCGGGTAGTAAGGTATCGCCATTTTTTTGCATTTTGCTCAACCGAATGCACAATGTCTCAAGAATATTGTGTCACAATTTCCAGTACACCGGAGCAAAATTGACCAAGTTATGAGTATTTGAGCGTTGGTTAGTCCGGGACGGGTTTTTATAGCCAATCGACGACTGCGCGAATCATTCAAATGCATCAGCTACACGGCGCCCTTCCTACTGACGTTCTGGAAGCTATTAGGTAAGCCCATTTTTATAACAACCTGGGCAAGGACGCACTTTTGCAACGATGTCTTGGAGGTTTCGCGCAAAATAATAATGATAGTCGCAATCGGCTTATTTGGAAAACCTCTCCAAAGTTAGTCAATGGCACACCTCTACAATTGTTGAAATTCCGGCTAATGTAGCTGCATACCTATACTTTCAACGAAGGTTCTTTTGCTTTATTGGCCTTTATGCAAAAGATGTTGACGAGTTGCGAATTAATAGAGCAGAGGCGCAAGCCGCGCGTGTACCGCAGTAAAGAAGAAAGAATTTTGCGTAAGCGAATGCAAAAAAAATAATCTAGATTACGTTGATGGAAGATTTTTGCTCTACGGCCCTGGCATCGACGACACTCTCTCTCTCTCTCTCTCTCTCTCTCTCTCTCTCTCTCTCTCTCTCTCTCTCTCTCTCTGTCTCTCTCTCTCTCTCTCTCTCTCTGACAACGAGTATAAGAAAATTATCGAGTTTTATTTTCCATTTTTAAGTGTGCAAAACTTTTAAGTCTTTTTCTGAAACTCGTCATTTTTCAAGTTCGTGTGCGCCATAACCCAAAATCTACTGGACCAATCGTTTTAAATTTTGCACTGCACTTCTTCACATAACACCCACCAGGTATTGTCGATCGAGTTTGTTTAAAAATAATTATTAATTTTATGACAACAAATTAGCCGAGTTGACGAAAAATTGAAAAAACGAAAAAACCTTTTTGTTTCAGATGATTCTATTGCGACTGCGAGTTACGGCGTACACGGTGAAACAACTTTTTTTTTTTCGAAGCGCCTCCGGACATTATTGCATTGTATATTTACGGATAATAATCCGTACGGAAATTCACCGAATAATCTTGCATTATCTGTATCGCTAGAAAATAATCTTAAGAACATAGCTTCTTTCCACCGAATGAACCTCAGCCCGCGGTTAGTTTAAATGAAAATCTTAAAGCATTAGAGTTTTTTTAGAAAAATAAAAAAACCCCTCACAGTAATTGAAATCTTCACATTGCTCTTCTAGTTTTCGTGAGCCAGTGGTAATTGAGATTATCCAACTTTTTGAATTTTTATGAAAATTGAGAGAATTTTCAAAAAAATGTCGTCGGCACATACCTAACGGTCGTTAGAAAGTCGTGTGAAACTTTGGGATATGGATGTTCTTACGTGGTGCCAAGTATTAGCTCGGTTTGATATCTCAAGTCGTCGTTCGGGGATGAGAGACGCGACAAAGCGACAAACGTCTACAGGTATGATACTCCTCCCCGTCGAGCTTTAAAAGTTTTAACGTATTTTCGTGAAGAAAATCCCAGATACCTACCTACTTTGTTTTTAATCATAAATTATTACACCATTTTTATTTGAATATATTCTTATTATTTCAGACTTTTCAATCAATGGCCAATATTAATTGAAATATGATCCTTAAAAGGAGCCACGTAAGCTTCGCCATTTAAGTATTAAGAAATTGTATTGTATTGAGAAATATATTATTTTGTAGGTAGATGAATTGTCGGTGAAAAATGTGATGCGCGCCATTTGTGTTATCCAAGATTTTCAAGTGAATTTTTCCTTGGAAAATTTTCATCAAAAATGGCAGCAAAAGACTGTCTTTATAAATGCATATCGTATTTATGCAATTCCTTCGGAAAATTACGTAATATTCTGGCGTAAAGCCGACGAGTAAAACGAGCGAGGCTATTACTCGTACGAAGCGGCTTGTACTATAACGAAAAGGGTTTCCAGTTGGTTTTCATTAACGCCACGTTTTGGTTTGAGTCTACTCGGGCACTCATACGCTCGTTCCGAGGTGCTTTTATGGTGTAACATATTTAGCTTGTCTCGATGGGACAAACGCGAAAGGTCGAAGCCAATGGTAGCTATATATGTTATGTACCTATAGGTAAGTAAGTAATAAGTACCTATACTTCCGCCGCCACGTAGGTACGACACGCGACCGGCCATCGTGCGCCCAGCGCCCATCAACGCGTTTCAAAATCAAAGAATCGTATTTCGCCGTTATAATAAATTAAAAAACGAAATTGATAAAAATTGATAAGTACAGTAGGTACAAAGAGAAAACAATGGGCGGATAGTATTTTCGAGAGATAACGAAGCCAACGCTTAGAAGCAGATAATATTAATCCGATAAGGACGTACTTATCGATAGCGTCGAAAGCCTATATCGAAAATAATATATCCGAGTTACCGAGCTACGTGTACGTGAGTACCAAACGCGTCTGTTTCAAATAAAACGTTTCGTTTCTATTTATTGTTAAACTCTTCCTACTCTTTGTTTAATCTCGCTTCGTCCATCCTCCTTTTTCTCGCTACTTTTTCATCGCTGCAGAAAGATTGTATTGGCTGCGAAGCGTCGAGACCACGGCCACGTGGTCGTTCGCAGTCTGTTAAGTCGTATTATGGCGCATTGCGGTAAGAGCGCCCTCTATTTCGTGACCGTGGCGGTAGGTTATAGCCGACTGGCCGGCCCCTGACGCTACACAAAAGTACGTGTCTCTATGTGTACACAGAGAGACTTATGCGCACGCACGCACGTGTTCCTCGATAGCCGTATCTCATGTACGAAGTAGGTACAACCTATATATGATGCGATGAAATACGTAGGAGGGAATGACGTACATACGTTGGGTGCATACTCATCGAGGAGTCTTTCCATCTCCCCAGTCTATACGGAAAAAAATCATTCTCTTTCATCGTTGACCAACTCGACAAAAATAACAAACTTAGCCCATATATGCACCAATTGAAATATTAAAACTCGATAGTAGGTCCTAAACGCACGATAGCATCAGAAGAAACTGCGATTCGAACTACTTTTTCTAAATCGCATTAACTCGAATATTCGGAAAATACGAAGTGCATAGGGTACCTAACATAAGTAAAGCAAATGCATATATGTATATGGATACTATAATATGGATCCATTAATTCCCAGCAAAAAATTCACCGCAATTTAAAGCAAAAGCTCCAAATTAAACGTTATTCGTTTTAGACAGGTTCTTTTTTTCAATTCCGGCATGAAGAAATATTCACTACATTTGTACCTACTCCACACTCCACTCTAATTGTAAGATGCGACTGGGGACTTGGATCGTCAAGTCGTGAGTGAATATTTGAGTATTTGAATTATGGGAGCATGTACCACCTTACCTACTTGAATACGTTAACACTAGATTTACCAGACCAGTCATTTCGACTGGTCGTGCAATTTTTAATTAAAAATTCCTACTGCATGTAGATAACATTTGTTTTCTGAAATGTCGTTATGACTTCTGTAGCTGTAAGTAGAAAATATATTTAATGAGTTCAATACAACTTTATATATATTTGTAACAAATATATTTAGATAGAAACAGGTATATGCAAATAGCTGATAAATCTAGTGTTAAAGAATAAGTACCTACTTGAGTTATGGGAACGGTTACTCTAATATTTTCTTTAATTGCGCAAATGTGAACGTAAATTATAAGAATTTGGGTATTGATACGTATGCAACGTAACAGGGTTGTTGGTTGACATCGGTGACCGAGCCGTGCCGAAATATTGTTACTACCGTAGTTTTCAATGGTTGTAAATTTACCGCCGTTTCGGACATTGTTATTTCACCAACCGCAATAACATAAATTTTGTTGATTCATTGTGAATGACATTACACATTTTTAAAGATAATGTGAAACGCCCACCATTGACTGCTTCTTTTCTATCTTGAAAACGTAAATATTCGTTTAGATTTCGGCACAGAAAAAGAAAGTGATTGCACGAAGGTTCTACGAGTGGGTAGGTGCGCGGCGAGGCTATCGATATTGGAGAAGCGACTTATTTTTATCGTCGACGGACTATTGACCTCCTAGCACAAACAATTTTACTTCATATAGTAAGTAGATAACATCTAAGCATTGGAAAGAAAAGAATGTCGTCTCCGTCAATACATATATGAATAATTCGTCATGAAAAGTATAAATCAATAATTTTAAAATATAATTCTTATAAAGTATGAATTTATAATTGTCTGTTTTTTTTTTATATTCAAATTTGACAGGCAACTGGGTGAAAATGATTAATTTTTTCTGATATAGCCAAACTTGAGATAACATTAATCGTGATAGGTCGACTAAAAAATTTGGCCGAGGAGGAAAAGAGCCCAAGCAAGCGTGGGATTATGGGCGTCTCATTGTCCAGACTCTCCGGCACGAGATCCCCATTATTATTTTCTGGGATTGCTCGAAGTCCTCGAGTATCGATCGGCATGTGCGCTGCAGCAGCAGCAGCAGCAAGCAGTCTCTCTGTCCGCCGCATATCGCTGCCGTGCCACAAAAGCCGAAAGCGCAGTAGGTACCTACCTACCTAATACCTATATACTTGGAGAAATATGAAAAAGTACGCGGGGCTTCGGATAATCGACCGGATTCGTTCGACCAACATAGTCCATTGAAATGTTACAAAAATAAGGCCTAACCCTACATTTATCAAAGTCAGCAATTTTTTTTCTTTGATGCATAGGGGATGGTATAGGAAGCTTAAGTCCAAATTTGTGGGGTTGTAACCCTTGAGGAAAACCCGCCATCTTGAAAAAGGGGTAAAATAGTGTTTGCATTATAACAATGAAACTATCCACCGCGCAAGAAAATTATCAAATCGTTTTTTATAGGAAATGAAATTCTCTACAAATTTGCTCTCTTCACTTTTTGTCGTAAAATCGAAAATAAGAAAGTTATTAACAACAAACGACAACAAATGAAAAAACAGCATTTTTTGAGATGCTGTAATTTTTATTTTTTCATTTTTCAGAAAAATATGTTCAGAGACATTTTTTGGCGCTCCTTGAGACGAACAAATTTCACCCCTCATTTTTTAAATTTCGTTTATGTTTACGGATTTTACAGCCATTCAACGGTAAACATATGCCTCAGCACATAATATTTTGGGTTTTGGTTTAAAATCGTTGTATTAATATAACAGAAAAACTATCCACCGCGCAAGAAAATTGTTCAGTTATTTTTTGTAGGAAATTAAATTCTCTACAAATTTGCTTTCTTGACTTTTTGTCATACAATCAAAAGTATCAAAGTTATCAACAAACAAGGACAAAAAATGAGGGAGTAATTTTCTTGTCGCTCTAACTTTTGTTCTTTTCATTTTGCAGAAAAATATGTTCAATGCATTTCGATAGAACACCTTCTGACGAATAAATTTCAATATAAATGTGTCAACTTTTGTTTATTTATAAACATTTTACAGTGCTGCAAAGGTAAGTGTCGGAGCACTCAAAAATAGACATAAAAATGAACGATCATGCGTCGTTTCTTTGCAAATTTCATTAATTGCGGCGGACAAATTTTATTTATTGCTATTGCAATGTTCATAATAATTAGTTATGAACTCTTTTCCGCGCCACCTACGAGGAGTTCATAGCTAATTATCATGAATATTGCAATAACAAGAAATAAAATTTGTCCGCCGCAATTAATGAAATTTGCAAAGAAACGACGCATAATCGTTCATTTTTATGTATATTTTCGAGAACTTCGACACTTACCTTTGCAGCACTGTAAAATGTTTATAAATAAACAAAAGTTGAAGGAACCTTATGAAGAAACAGAAGGTGTTCTATCGAAATGCATTGAATATATTTTTCTGTAAAGTGAAAAGAAAAAAAGTTAGGACGACTTAAAGGAAATTACTCCTTCATTTTTTGTCGTTGTTTGTTAATAACTTTGATATTTTTGATTTTACGACAAAAAGTTAATAGAGCAAATTTGTAGAGAATTTAATTTCCTACAAAAAACGGCACAATACTTTTCTCGCGCGGTCGATAGTTTCACAGTTATTTTGCAAAAACTAGTTCACCCCTTTTTTCAAGATGGCGAATTTTCCTCAAAGGTTACAACCCCACAAACTTGGACATAAGCTTTTCATACCTCCTCCTATGCACCAGAAACAAAAAATTGCTGACTTTGATAATTGCAGGGTCAATGTAACATTTCAATGGACTAACAACAAAATATCGGATCCGTTGGTTGGCATTATGAATATCATAATCCAACAAAAAGAAAATTCAAATGTAAGACGAATTAACACCAAAAGTAGGGCTCGCGCTTTTTTCCGACCGAGTTTAACGTCGCAGTTAATTAATGCATGCATTAATTATCGTTCTACGGAGTTGAAATAATTCCATTAACGAAGACTAGCTTCTTCGTCGCGACATTAAAAATCCTTTCTCAAATGATAAATTTGAATTTTTGTTTGCTTTCGGAAAGTCAAAATAGGCAGTACCTATGGGATGTGACATTGCAAACGTTACAATATAGTCCTCTCAAACGGGGAAGGAAGGACATATTAATTGCGTCAATTAATCTTTATCGCATCGGGTTGTATCCTGTACCTACACTTTATTCGCGTCATTGTTGTCGTCGATAGTAGATTATATATTTTTTTACCCGTCGATTAAATAGATAGACAGACGGACCAATGAAATTGTGGGAATTTTCTCGGATTTTTTCCAGGATAATTACTGGATGAACAAATCGGCGGAGAAAGGTATGCCAGGTTTACAGTATGCGGCGTTACGCGGCGTTATGAGACATTATAGTGAGGGATTTACAAAATCTTTCTCTCTCAATGTACGAGAAATAATAAGTTCTGATTAACCGCCAATAAGCCCTGATTATCCATTATGATTTGATTAATGGCTCGTCGCTGAATTCGGATAAATACTTAAGCTTTTACTTCAAAATCAACTTTAATTATGAAACAATTAAGCTTTGGTGTAACAAATTAAAGAATTAATCGTGTTTCGCGACTCCGAAATCCGAAAAACGTCAATCCAAGGAAAAGTTCCATCCAACCACCAATTTTTCTTTAAAACAAATAGACCTACGGGATTAAAACGGGATGGCATCGACAAAAATTATCCAGTTTTTTTTGCGTATGGGCAAAACAAACAATTTTCGTTACAATACAAAAGTATTGCAAAAAGACAGATTGGTTTACCAGTGACAAAAGAATCGTTACTCATCGACCACCGAGTCTGTACGGGCAAAGACGCAAAGAGAGTAACCCCCCCCCCCCCACTCGAATCGCGTTAGCGTAGCGAGCGAAAGCGTCAAACTTTTGGCAACTGGCCAAACTTGTTGGCAAGGACTTGTTTACCGCGTATATTATGTACCTAGTAATCTCGCGCCACTCACGACGTAACAAACTTTATCGCCGTAAGTAAATCTTCTTTACCGTTTTTATTCGTATCTGAAGGCCGAAATAATTATACGATATGATTTTGTATACAATTAAACCATAGGTAAAATGCGAATTATTAACAAATTTTAACAAATATTCAATCCGAAATATTTACACAGTTGTTTATCGGACGATGAGTGGCGAAAAAATCTTTTACGCATCAATCCACACTTAATACAGGCTTCGCCAACGTACATAATGATAATACAATAATAATAATAACAAACTTATTGATAATAGAATATCGTTTATTATTGATGAATCTTTTTGTTTACTTACTTAATTTATTGCGTGGATTTTTAAACAATTTTTAAACATATTTCGAGGACGCAAACAAAAAAAATAAAACTTTTCCAAATTATACGACGACAAAAACTATTAGTTTAAAAACTTTTTAAGGCCTAATTGATTTGAAATAGGTAATTGTTGTTATTGAGAAAAGGGACGATTGCAATGTGTGGGGCGCAAATCGTTATACGCTGTTCCTATTTCACGTTGTTACGTTGGCTATGCCAGGCCCATCATATTATCGATACGACAGCTCGACTATCCGTTGCCAAAAATCGTGCCATAGGAATTTTAATTGACGTCACAGGATCAACTATCGCTTACAAAGTATGTATCCCCCTCCGTAAATACATCAAACCAGTATAGAGTATACACCATTGTCGCGTTACAACTGGACGAGCAACGTACAACGTATATAGTCAATTGAAATGTTACAAAAATAAGGCCTAACCCTGCATTTATCAAAGTCAGCAATTTTTTTTTATGCATAGGGGATTGTATAGGAAGCTTAAGTCCAAGTTTGTGGGGTTGTAACCCTTGAGGAAAACCCGCCATCTTGAAAAAGGGGTAAAACAGTTTTTGCATTATAACAATGAAACTATCCACCGCGCAAGAAAATTATCGTACCGTTTTTTATAGGAAATGAAATTCTCTATGAATTCACTCTCTTGACTTTTTGTCGTAAAATCCAAAATACCAAAGTTATTAACAAACAACTACAAAAAGTGAACAAGTAATCTCTTTTAAGTCGCTCTAACATTTTGTTTTTGCATTTTTCATAAAAATATGTTTAAAACTTTTTGATAGAGGATTTTTAGACGAACAAATTTCACCCCTCACTTTTTAAATTTCGTTTAATTTTAAAGATTTTACAGCCATTCAAAGGTAAAAATATGCCTCGACACATAATATTTTGGGTTTGGGTTTAAAATCGTTGTATTAATATAACAGAAAAACTATCGATCGCGCAAGAAAATTGTTTCATTATTTTTTGTAGGAAATTAAATTTTCTACAAATTTGCTTTCTTGACTTTTTGTCGTACAATCAAAAATATCAAAGTTATTAACAAACAACGATAAAAAATGAAGGAGTAATTTCCTTTAAGTCGCTCTAACTGTTTTCTTTTCATTTTGCAGAAAAATATGTTCAATGCATTTCGATAGAACATCTTCTGACGAATAAATTTCAATATAAATGTGTGAACTTTTGTTTATTTATAAACATTTTACAGTGCTGCAAAGGTAAGTGTCGGAGTACTCGAAAATAGACATAAAAATGAACGATTATGCGTTGTTTCTTTGCAAATTTCATTAATTGCGGCGGACTAATTTTATTTGTGGTTATTGCAATATTCACAATAATTAATTAGGAACTCCTCGTAGGTGGTGCGGAAAAGAGTTCATAACTAATTATTATGAACATTGCAATAGCAACAAATTTAATTTGTCCGTCGCAATTAATGAAATTTGCAAAGAAACGACGCATAATCGTTCATTTTTATGTCTATTTTCGAGTACTCCGACATTTACCTTTGCAGCACTGTAAAATGTTTATAAATAAACAAAAGTTCGCACATTTATATTGAAACTTATTCGTCAGAAGGTGTTTTATCGAAATGCATTGAACATATTTTTCTGTAAAATGAAAAGAAAAAAAAATTAAAACGACTTAAAGGAAATTACTTCTTCATTTTTTGTCGTTGTTTGTTAATAACTTTGATATTTTTGATTTTACGACAAAAAGTTAATAGAGCAAATTTGTAGAGAATTTAATTTCCTACAAAAAATAACGAGATAATTTTCTTGCGCGGTGGATAATTTTCCTGTTATATCAATACAACGATTTTAAACCCAAACCCAAAATATTATGTGCCGACGCATATTTTTACCTTTGAATGGCTGTAAAATCTTTACAAATAAACAACATTTAAAAAATGAGAGGTAAAATTTATTCGTCTAAAAATCCTCTATCAAAAAGCTCTGAACACATTTTTCTGAAAAATGCAAAAACAGAAAGTTAAGAATTAAAGGAAATTACTCCTTAATTTTTTGTCGGTGTTTATTAATAACTTTTGTATTTTTGATTTTACGACAAAAAATCAAGAGAGCAAATTCGTAGAGCATTTAATGTCATACAAAAAAATACGGAATACTTTTCTTGCACGGTGGATAGTTTCATAGTTATTTTGCAAAAACTATTTCACCACTTTTTTCAAGATGGCGCATTTTCCTCAAGGGTTACAACCCCACAAACTTGGACTTAAGCTTTTCATACCTCCCCCTATGCACCAGAAAAAAAAATTGCTGACTTTGATAAATGCAGGGTCAATGCAACATTTCAATGGACTAATAAATAATAATTAATATCAAGTACAATAACACCATCATTATTCCGACAGTAATGGTGTTAATGGTGTATATTATTATTATTATTTATTATTATTATTACTATTATTAATATTACTGAGGCACGCCGCCCCGTGAGGGGTTTTTTGAACCCCCATCGGACGCGCCCCAGGTAGCGGATCGGGGAACGCTCGGCAGATATGTCGGGTAGGTAGGATATAAAACCCCACCCGCGGATCAAAACAGAAAGTGTATGTAGAAGAACGCACGTCTGTTCCCGCATAGGACGGTGCGTTCGCTAGCGTGTGTCATCGTGTTAGATGCGGCTGGGAGTTATACACCGATCGTTACACATCGCAGCACACTGGGAGTGCCTGAAACCGGCGCTGATATTTCCTCGGCGTCGGCGTAGAGGCTGCTGTAAGCTTGCTCTGCCGAGGTGGCCACTGCGGTGTGTATCTGCAGCCGGCCCCTGCGGGCCCTGATCAGGAAGTGTGCATTGACTGCAGCGGTCGGAAGCTTCATTGCCCCGGGCGAGAACCGGTCCGCCCGTGTATTCCGGGACCGGTTAAGCGTAGGTAAGGCCTCAGGGAACTGGGGTAGGAGTCTTCGTACTCCGAGAGTATACCCGTTTCTTATTATTACGACCTGCCCCTCTGCACACGAAGCGCTGGTTCAAATCAAACCATGGATATCCTGACTGGAAATAGGAAGGAGAAAGACGATGGAATCCCATGGAGACAGCTGCTCGTCGAATACGAAGGAAAAGTTTAGCTGAAACTCGCAGAAATGCGGAGCCTCGTCAAAGATACGATGGACGCAATGCACAAACAGCCAAACGTGAATAGGACCATCAAGGAAAGCCCCCCGGTATTGGTAGAGCACCTCGAGGAGCTGGCGGAATGCCATCGCCCACTGAAGGGGGTTCCACGAACTAGGAATCCGAACCCGAGAGCCGCGAGCCGAGTCATGCCGGGAACCCTTCCAGTGATTCCGCACAGGTGGTTGCGAAAGGCAACGACTCCGAGAAGCGCGAGTTCAGCTGTGTCGGAGCCCCTTCCTTCGACATCTAAAGGGGAGCAGAAGCGGGCGGTGTCCAGTTCACCGGTCCCCCCGGTGACGGGGACTACAAAAAAGAAAAGAAAAAACGGTATCCCTGAAAACGAGTGGACCGAGGTGGTCCACAAAAAACAAAAGGAAAAGAAAAGAGGAAAGAAAAAAAACAAGCAGGCGGGCCAGGAGGGAAGTGACAAACAACCGAAAGTCCCCCAAGGTATCGCGGGGACGTCAAATACCGCACCTACGCGAATCACGAGAAATGCGGGGAGGAGGAGGGTCCCGCGAAAACGCGACGCGATCGCTGTCCGACCAGCAGCAGGGAAAACCTATGCCGACATATCAACAGAAGAGTCCGCAGAGAAGTCAAACCCAATCCTAATACAACTCGGCAAGACGTCGGTCAACTCAAGGGCCACGTTCTTCGAGGCCCTTAAAAAGGCAAGAAGCGATGAAAGCAGCGTCCGGGAAATAACACCCAAAGTTAGCTAGGAAATTTGTGACTTGAACAGCTGCGCCACGAAGGAGGGGGTCGCTGAAGCGCTGAAGAGGACTCTCGACAAATACGAAGGCCCCCTCCAGGTTAACTTAATCCGACCGAACACCCGGGAACGGGTCGCTGCTATCGTCACAACGCTACGCCACGTCGTCGACGAGGCAGGCGCCACCACGGCCCTAATGCGGTCCGCGCGGGTCAAGATCGGCTGGGTCAACTGTCGAATCAAGAGACGAGCAGAGATCCCTGGGTCCTTCAAATGCCTAGGTTTTGGCCACCAGAGCCGGGAATGCACCAGACCCGACCGAAGCAGCGCTTGCTACCGGTGCGGCACAAAGAGGCACGGGGCGGCGACGTGCGACACGAGCGCCAAGTGCTTCCTCTGTGCAGAGGTGGAGGGCAAGCCCGAGGTTTGCCACCATGTCGCTAGCTCAGGTCAGTGTGGTGCCTTCCGGGAGGCCCTCGCACGTACTAAAAGATAATGGCGACGGTTCTCCAGGGAAATTTGCATAGGAGTCGAGTCGATGACCTCTTGGTCCGATGACCTCTTGGCCCAGATCTGTCTCAAAAAAGGCGTTAACGTTGTTGTCATCAGCGAGCAATATCGGGACAGGAAAGGGCCGAGTTGGTATTCGGATGCCCTCGGCATGGCGGCGATCTGGGTCCCCGATCGACGACGCTTTCGCGTCGTCAGCCATTGCTCGGGCGGTGGATTCGTTTGGGTAAGGAGCAGCAACATTACCTACATCACCTGCTACTTCATCCCAAACGAGCGAATCGCAGACTTCCGGCTGAAACTCTACAGCCTGGAGGACGCTGCCCGGGCTATGGTGGGCGAGCTGATAGTGACCGGAGACTTTAACGCTAAAGCTCTCGAGTGGGGTGCAGCCTGGCCCGATTCCCGGGGAGGACAAGTGATGGACATGGCATTCAGACTCGGGCTGATAGTACTAAACACCGACTCGACGTCCACCTTCCGGAAGTCCGGGCTACAGGGAGACAATTATTGACGTCTGCCTGGTAATGGAGGGCCTGGCATCCGGGGTCGAGGACTGGAGTATGATCGACGCTCCAGTCCGGGCCAGACCTTCCCAAGGCCCTGCCAAGTGGAACGTCAACGAGTTGAACACTGAGAAGCTGTCTGCGGCGCTAATACACGGACAGCAAACTCTAGAGATGGGATCCAAGAAGGATTGTCCCTTCCCGCACGCGCTGAACGGGTAGTGGGGCCACGTTATTGCCCACCTCCATGAGGCCTGCGGGGAGGACGTGCCGAGGGTGAAAGCCCGAGGCAATCGACACCCTGTGTACTGGTGGACGGACGAAATCGCGGAGCTGAGGCGGGAGTGTTTCCGGAAAAGGAGACTCGCCCAACGAGACCGGCGCCGCAATTGCGAAGCAGCTGCAGGCACTGTCGCCTACAAGGCGGCGAGAAAAGTGTTCCGCCGAATCATCCAAAGGAGTAAGTACCGATGCTGGAAGAAGCTTGGGGTGGGCCTCAACGAAGACCCTTGGGGATTAGGGTACAAACTAGTCCTCCGCAAGCTGGGGGCATTCGCCGAAAATGCTCCAACTGGTGCGGGGGTTAGCAGCGGTATCGAGGCCCTATTCCCGGATCACCCCCAGCTCCCGCACTGCCCCTGACCACCAGAGGAATCACCAATGCCCCTCTTTACCGAAGAGGAGCTGACGTGTGCGGCGCGGTCCTTCAAAAATAAGAAGGCGCCAGACCCAAATGGTCTGCCAGCGGAGGTACGTAAAGCCGCAGTTGAAAGGCACCCAGAGCACACCCTCGAGATGTACAACTCCTGCCTGCAAGCGGGAATCTTTCCACTCCACTGGAAAGAGGCACGACATATACTGATCGGGAACGGCAGAGGGGGATCAGGGGACAGTCCATCGTCCTATATGCCCATGTGTATACTAGACACAGCCGGCTAACTCCTGGAGAAGCTTCTTCGACCTCGCCTCCATGCGGCGATTCAAGTCGCGGGAGACCTTTCCTAAAGACAGTGCGGCTTTCGGAAAGGGAGGTCGACGATAAACGCTATCCAGGAGGTAGTCGAGGCAGCCAGGGTCGCGGAGCGGGGAAACCATTTTTTCCCCACCCTGTTTTTTCTACTGGCCATGCTGTATGTAAAGAACGCATTCACCTCGGTGCGGTGAAGCAATGCGTTAAGCGCGCTGGAGCGGGATTTCTGAGTGCCCAGATATCTTCTCCGGGTATTCGAAAACTATTTGAAAGACCGCTCCCTACTCTGTCCCATACTCTATCCCGACATATGGAACGTTACCTATGACGGGATCCTACGTATGGAGATGCCTGAGGATTCATTCCTGGTTGGGTGTGCGGATGACATCGTCGCCAGTATCACAGCCAGAATCGTTGAGGTGGCACAGATGCTGCTCAATCGGGTAATGCGTCGCGTCCGCTCTTGGAAGGACGACCACGGCTTGGAGCTAGCGCTGGCGAAGACCAAGATCGTGCTCTTCGCTAAAAAGCATGTCCCGCTTCTGTGAGACATGCAGGTAGGGGTGAGCCTCGACTCAAGACTCATCTTCGGTCAAGAGATATGGAGACGAGCGGTCAAGGCGGCTGCGCTGACGATGTCGCTAAGCAGAATCATGGCCAATATGGGCGGCCCCCGACCCTGCAAACGTCATCTCCAGGTACGCACCACCGAGTCCATCATGCTCTATGGCGCCGAATTCTGGGCCGGTGTACTGCGTAACGCCTGCTTCTACCGCACGGTCTCAAAGCCAGCAGCTCTTGTCGTACCCGGGGCCGTGCCCATCGACCTTCTCGCACAATTGCGGAGGTCTGCCGGCCACGACTACCCGGAGGAAAGCCAGAACAAGGCAAAGGAGCTTGCCAGGACTCGCAGTATTCTGTCCTGGCAGGAGAGATGGGAGCGGAACCCGAGTGGAACGAGTGGAGGGCCCGACTGGAGGTCAGTGAGGGGGGCTTAAGTCGGTAGGGCCGTGAGACGAGTCCGACATTTGAGAGACAAGATAGTCCTCCAGTTAGTGCGCAAAATGCATATCGCCCTCGCAAAAAAAAAAATGTGTCAAGCCGTAGCCGTCCACGATCTTGTCACAAATGCGGCGAGATTGTGAAATACGCAGCAACTGAGATTTCCAAAAGGAAGAAAAGTGTACATAATAGCTTGGTACGAACAGAAAATTCTGGAGGCTATCAGGAAAAAATGGTGCTCGACCTGCGCACCTACGTTACTCATTATGACTAATAATAACAATAATATTACTAATTTACTATAAATGTAAACAAACTTTGCACGTAGACCATTATTTCAAAATAATTGTTTGAAAAAACTTGTATTCTGTCACGATAATGATTTATATTTTAATTAATTCGCAAGCTGCCACCTAACCCCATCCCACTTCTACCTCGGAAACGATAACATTTTCGGATCGACGGAAATTTGAGTAAAACTCGCTGAAAGTCGAAACGCATTGTGCGAGAGACGCCAAGACGATAAGACGAACTTGGCGGAGCTCACTAGAAATAAATGTTGACGAGAAAAATATTATTTCCTTCAAATAACTTCGCACGTTATCGCAAATGGAAAGAGCAAACCAACTCAAGATGAGCGGAACTACGATGGTTGCCCATCGACGACGTTTTCACGTTGGCTCGAGTCGATTTAACGGAATTATCAAAGAGACAAAAAAAAGAAAAGAAATTGTAGCACAGGAATACTTGTAAATTGCTACTTCATATTTTTATCACGAACACAGAGCTTCCTCTATGAGCAAATTTGTATTAGTTTTCAACTTTTCCACTAAATTGATATGTAAAATGATTTTTATGTAAAGGAGCGACCGAATGGCGTATTAGCTGCGTCTTTGACTGCCGCCAGCCATATTCTTTCTACGAGAAAAACAAAATATTTATGTGAAAAACTCGAGAACGGAAGCCATTTTCTTCCGTGAGAATCAAATGAATTTGAAAAGAATGAGGAAAGAGCACATAAAAAAAAAGAAGAACCGAGACGGAAAAAGAAAAAAGTCAACAATCATTTATTTGAAAAAGTCGACAAAAGCTATTGATAGAAACTTATTTGTCTGGCTCGAAGTGTCTGCCAGTTTACTGATAAGACAGCGAATCGTGTTCTTTGTATGGCCCTAGGAGGAATATATTTGCTTGCAACTGTGATAACAACATGTCTTATCATT
The DNA here is from genome assembly GCA_946811545.1 of Netelia fuscicornis. NCBI lineage: Eukaryota > Metazoa > Arthropoda > Insecta > Hymenoptera > Ichneumonidae > Netelia > Netelia fuscicornis. Next base: position 27,194,265 of record OX328015.1, read on the forward strand.
GCGAGAGGAGCGAAACGATGCAAATACTTCTTTTACCTTAACGCCTACCTCGGTGCATATGCATTTTTATTGCCATATTTAAAAAATACCATTGTACCGAAGTGAGTTTATTGAGAAGGTTTGGGGACTCGGTGGATGTGTATTATCGAATTTCGCTGCAGTGAAACGGAAAATGAAAGGAAAAGAAACAACAGCTTTAGTAAAAAAAATTGTACCCTCTGTCCCTCCTAAAAAATGCGAACGAACGATTGTCATAGATTCATCATTACGTAATTACCAAATATCGTAATAAATTAGAACGATGTTAACACAAATTTGCATAGTTATCGCAGCAGGCCATAAGAAAATTTGCAACGATTCCTAATTCGATGAATTTCGACCATCGAATTTTGGTATTGCGAAAAACGCGAATTAATGAAAATACGATGATACTACGAGCGGTTTATAATGATTTGTGATTCAACATAGCGCGAAGAACCACCATTAATCCGAGGACGGGCTAATAAAGCTGTGTGTCGGCATGCTTTTCTAGACCGAAATGAAGCCTAGAAATAAAAGTTTCCGCGTGGTCGACGCGTGGGATGCGGAACGTGGCGTCGTATCGATTGGTCGAGGCCGACCCCTGTCTCGCTTAGGTATAACCTGGCCCGTAAGTATACTTATGCGCCTATACCGCCTATACTATAGGTTTCCAGTTTGCACGATTCGTACACATTTAACGAACACGCATATGTTTTCACCCGTGATAAATTTTCCTCGAGCCAAGGAGGAAGAATATTTTCCCGTCACGCGACATACGTCGGCCCGTCCGTCCGTCTGCTCGTCGTGTACAAACGTTATTTTAACCATATTCAGATTTCACTCTCAAACAGAATCGTAATATACCTATCGTCGCTGGATGTGACCTATTGAAAAACACGTAGCACCGAGCAACCACGGTTCTTTCTCGTTCACGCGATGTAGCGTGATGGAACCATCTCTTCAGTTATTTCCTATTATTTAAATAAACAATAGTTTTCGTATCGTTTGAGAAACAAAATTTACGGGCAATTTGCAATGAATTTTTGTTGGGTGTCTGGAATGAGAGAAAATTTTACGATTACTACAAAAAGGAGATCGCATCAAGACCATCGAGAAAATATTGTTCATCCACCAAGCATTGTTGCTGTTAGTGTAAATTTTTGTTGGACAAAAATGTGGGAAGAAGGGATTTTTCAACTTTTTGCGACTGGAACAACGAGAAATATGGCGTTGATCGCAAAAATTCACTACTTCCATCTTACATGCAAACGTAGGTACATGAAGTCGAGATTTAAAAACGAAAAAAAATAATTCAAAGTATTAGCGCAAATATTCGTAGTTAAAAAATGCCAATTCCAACGTAATGTCCGTGCCTACGCTTATAGTTACTTCGAATACGGTGAACCGATTTTAATCCGGTTTTTTCTATTTATAGCATCCTTCTCTCGTCCCATCTATAGGTAATAGGTACATACGTATAGGTTATTGACCATCGCAGAAAATAACGTAGCGTCGAGAGTGAAAGGGTGAATCGGTACGGCTTCCCCCGCGTTTTTTACGTATCTCTCCTATCACACCTTGCCTCGCATTTCACCGTTAACCGAGAGCACAGAAAAAGCTCATAGAAAAAATCCATTGGTGCCGGCGGGATTCGAACCTGTGACCCCTGAGTTGGGAGTCGGGAACTTTAGCCCTTATGCCACTGCCTCTCTTTATATAAAAAATATTATTTTCTGTATTTTTTCGGTTAATAAACCGACCACCCTTGAAACTATTCCGGTCAATGGGTTAATATAAACGTTAGGCTGGTATTTGACGTACTACCTACGATTAATCCCTCAATTACTAGATTCACCCTAAAAATCTCAACATCGGTGATTAATACGACATTTTTATTCGGCGTAATAAATACAATGCTTACCTTCCTCTTGTTAGATAGTCTCGAAAGGTTAATAAACTGTCCAAAAGCGAAATAACGCAATGTCCCGTAAGTGCCAATAGGTACATATAACACAAATTGATTGTGAATCGAATGATCCGGGGACATTAAGCGAAAGGCAAGCGAATGGAGAGAGGATACGTTTGTAGTAAGTAAGTACGTACACAAGCGAGTAAGTACGCGAAGCGTCCGACTCGCGTCCTTTCTATAGGTATATGAGGCATTTCGCATGAAGTCATCCAGCCTAAAACATAAAAGTTTTTTAATCGTCTTGAAATTTTTATGATCGATAGTCCTATTGATAGTGAAGCTTCAGAAAAAATTTTAAGGCTCTAGCTGAAATAGTTGCCTAGCAATAGGGGCTCAAATTTGTACCATATTGGCCGTCGTGGCAACATTCCCAGGTTTGTATCTTCCCGAAAAATATAGCGATTTTAAAAAGTCAGGAGTGATTTTTAAAGCATTTTCTGCGTACTTTAAGAATATATTTTTTATTTTTAATAAAATTAATAAGTTCATAACAATTTTTTAAGGTTAACGTTAAAAATGACTTTTTCTCAAAGATCGACATCTTCGATTTTTATAAAAAAAATTTATAAAATAGTAGGGTTCTTTCTGAACAAAAAAGTATATAATGTCCAAGATGGGCCGGACCTTAGTTTCGGGGATACAGTAGGATTTACCAGCGAGCGGGCGCTTCGCGTAGTGTCGCGCGGCGACCCTCCAGGCTACGTTCGGGCTTGAGTTCGAATGTAGCCGAGAAATATTCCAACTTAAAAAATTCAGGACTGATTTTTAAAGCATTTTCTACGTACTTTAAGAATATATTTTTTATTTTTAATAAAGTTAATAAGTTCATAACAATTTTTTAAGGTTAATGTTAAAAATGACTTTTTCTCAAAGATCGACTTCTTCGATTTTGATCAAAAAAATTTATAAAATAGTAGGGTTCTTTCTGAACAAAAAAGTATATGAGGTCCAAGATGGGCCGGACCTTAGTTTCGGAGATGCAGTAGGATTTACCAGCGAGCGGGCGCTTCGCGTAGTGTCGCGCGGCGACCCTCCAGGCTACGTTCGGGCTTGAGTTCGAATGTAGCCGAGAAATATTCCAATTAAAAAAATTCAGGACTGATTTTTAAAGCATTTTCTGCGTACTTTAAGAATATATTTTTTATTTTTAATAAAGTTAATAAGTTCATAACAATTTTTTAAGGTTAATGTTAAAAATGACTTTTTCTCAAAGATCGACATCTTCGATTTTTATAAAAAAAATTTATAAAATAGTAGGGTTCTTTCTGAACAAAAAAGTATATAATGTCCAAGATGGGCCGGACCTTAGTTTCGGGGATACAGTAGGATTTACCAGCGAGCGGGCGCTTCGCGTAGTGTCGCGCGGCGACCCTCCAGGCTACGTTCGGGCTTGAGTTCGAATGTAGCCGAGAAATATTCCAACTTAAAAAATTCAGGACTGATTTTTAAAGCATTTTCTACGTACTTTAAGAATATATTTTTTATTTTTAATAAAGTTAATAAGTTCATAACAATTTTTTAAGGTTAATGTTAAAAATGACTTTTTCTCAAAGATCGACATCTTCGATTTTTATAAAAAAAATTTATAAAATAGTAGGGTTCTTTCTGAACAAAAAAGTATATAATGTCCAAGATGGGCCGGACCTTAGTTTCGGGGATACAGTAGGATTTACCAGCGAGCGGGCGCTTCGCGTAGTGTCGCGCGGCGACCCTCCAGGCTACGTTCGGGCTTGAGTTCGAATGTAGCCGAGAAATATTCCAACTTAAAAAATTCAGGACTGATTTTTAAAGCATTTTCTACGTACTTTAAGAATATATTTTTTATTTTTAATAAAGTTAATAAGTTCATAACAATTTTTTAAGGTTAATGTTAAAAATGACTTTTTCTCAAAGATCGACTTCTTCGATTTTGATCAAAAAAATTTATAAAATAGTAGGGTTCTTTCTGAACAAAAAAGTATATGAGGTCCAAGATGGGCCGGACCTTAGTTTCGGAGATGCAGTAGGATTTACCAGCGAGCGGGCGCTTCACGTAGTGTCGCGCGGCGACCCTCCAGGCTACGTTCGGGCTTGAGCTCTACGTGAGCACTACGTGAAACGCCCGCTCGCTGGTAAATCCTACTGCATCTCCGAAACTAAGGTCCGGCCCATCTTGGACCTCATATACTTTTTTGTTCAGAAAGAACCCTACTATTTTATAAATTTTTTTTATAAAAATTGAAGATGTCGATCTTTGAGAAAAAGTCATTTTTAACATTAACCTTAAAAAATTGTTATGAACTTATTAACTTTATTAAAAATAAAAAATATATTCTTAAAGTACGTAGAAAATGCTTTAAAAATCAGTCCTGAATTTTTTAAGTTGGAATATTTCTCGGCTACATTCGAACTCAAGCCCGAACGTAGCCTGGAGGGTCGCCGCGCGACACTACGCGAAGCGCCCGCTCGCTGGTAAATCCTACTGTATCCCCGAAACTAAGGTCCGGCCCATCTTGGACATTATATACTTTTTTGTTCAGAAAGAACCCTACTATTTTATAAATTTTTTTTATAAAAATCGAAGATGTCGATCTTTGAGAAAAAGTCATTTTTAACGTTAACCTTAAAAAATTGTTATGAACTTATTAATTTTATTAAAAATAAAAAATATATTCTTAAAGTACGCAGAAAATGCTTTAAAAATCACTCCTGACTTTTTAAAATCGCTATATTTTTCGGGAAGATACAAACCTGGGAATGTTGCCACGACGGCCAATATGGTACAAATTTGAGCCCCTATTGCTAGGCAACTATTTCAGCTAGAGCCTTAAAACTTTTTCTGAAGCTTCACTATCAATAGGACTATCGATCATAAAAATTTCAAGACGATTAAAAAACTTTTATGTTTTAGGCTGGATGACTTCATGCGAAATGCCTCATATGTATGTTATATTACGCTCTCGTGCCTTTCCCTCCATACTTTCATTCGGCATGTAATCTCCGTATTCGCACAACATACTTGATTCGATCATCATCCAAACACCCTTTTTATTTACCGTAACATATATATGATGTACAACCGGAGCAGGAACAAACCAGCACGTAAGGCCGCTTCTACGTATGGCTGTACGACGAGCGACGAAACGAGGCGACATCGAGACGCGCACTATAATACATACGATACATACGTACACTTAGTACGCGTTTACTACGAGCGAATCGAACCAGTTTAATCGCATCGGGGCGTACGAAAATAAACTCGCGAAAGAGCTTCGAAAATCCAGAATATTCACTGACCTCGACCATGATGATTCGTATTGGGTATGAAGATTCGTCTTGTCGTTTTGCTTCCTCATGGGGAGGCAACTTTATTGTTCTGATAAATATTGATTTCGTGCATGCGCGTTTGCGCATGCTCGCTTATTAGGTCCGTGCTACACATATCCCAAAAAGGGTCGAAGCAACGTTGTGTTGAAACTTGGCGCGCGACTTGGACTTGATAAGTATGTAGGTAGGTAGGTACATATGTATAATACTATATAGTATACTCTTACCACCGTGGTATACCGTACTTTTTGTCGAAATATTTAACGCAAGATCGAATTATCCGCTCGAATCTTCAATAAATTATTAAATTTTCATTAGTCACGTCGGTGGGAGAAACGTAAGTTGACCGAATTCATTTAATTTGTAAGCTAAAGTTTGTGGAAGCTGGGGCCCATTTATTATTGTAATCGTATCGCACGTGTTCGCGCAATGCGTCCGCTCGCGCAAAATTGTGGTCACGCGTGTAGGTATATGTGTAAGTACATACTAGTAGTAACGCACGTATAGGTGTAGACAGAACGTTCCCTCGGAATAATCTCTCCGCGTCTAAAGACACAAACGATGCTGGTGGTGCATCAGTATTAATACCTACTCGTTGACATTGAAAACAAGCAGCTGATTCAAGGCTGACGCCCACCGACTTAGGCGCTTACGCATATGTTACTGGGATTATTGTAACGTGGCAGCTCCGACACATTAAACGTAACGTCCGAGGTTCCGGGGCGCTACAACCACGTGTCGGTCTCTGTGTGTATGTAGGTGCGGCTCTCTCGATATAGTACTGTATGGAATATAGTACTAAATTGCTCAGCGGCTTCACTGGTCTTCCAACGGCGCACGAGAACATCGCACGAGCTTGTGGACGAGGATCGACATCAACAACTAGAAACGACGAACTACTGTGTGCCTCTACTCCACTCCGTGTCTCTCTTGCCATCGGCGATACACGCTCTCCTTCTTTCGCGCATTCGACGATCGTAATGACGTCAAATAAATACATCGATCGGAATATTAACCAACTTTGAAATAACTTGGATTTTATTCATCAACCTTTGTGCCGAATCCGTTGGGAGATTTTTTGTCTCCGCGGAAAGGTCAGCCAGCCCGGGGGTTGAGCCATTTTCGACAAATATGTGGATAAGAATGCTCTTCGAAGACTTTTCTCATTGATTCAATACCGCAGTTTTTTTCTTTTTTTTCTTTTTTTTTCTCTTTTCTTTTCTTTTCAAGAACGATACCAAGTATTTGCGTGTGCGCAATTAAAATCACAAGAGGGGGCAAAACGGGCTCTATATACGAATACCATATTTAATGAATGACGTTCAGTGACCGTTGAAACACCTTACAACTGGCAAATTTCAAATTAAAGTCAATGCCATTCGTAAGTATCTAATTGTAAACTAATTTCGGTTCACTTATTAACGAGTGACCTTGCCAATCTAATGACGCGATTAATGTCCACTTGGAGTAAAATAAAAATGAATCGTCGAATCCATTGAATCGGTACATTTTGTTTGCGATTCGCGCGAAAAAAACGCGCGAATTCTGGTATATAAAAAACTGAATTTTTAAAACCGAGTCAAAATGCGCTTGAGCAAAAAAAAATTAATTTTTACAAGTACGGGGTCAATTATTAGTCAATTACGAAAATGAAATTTCAAGAAAGCTCTAATTACCATAAAATTTCGATTTTTCAATCGAGTTCGAGCTCTCGCGTTTACTTATATAGAGAAAAAGAAACGGCTTATAGCTATCCCCGTTTCCATCGAGCCAATGTGCATCCATCCGTTGACGGATAACAACTATTACCTATTATTAACTACAGTTAGGTCGTTAATGCGTGGCTTACGATACAACACACACCATTATTTATGTAGTGCTTACGTAGGTACTATAATGGAGTGTAGCGTAAGGGTGAAAGGAAGCCCGTGGTAAAGCAGAGTCCACAGGTACTCGTACACGAGCATGCTTGAGAATTGGCGTTTGGAAAATTACTGCCGCCGTCGAGGAAATTTTTTCTATTTTTCACGTAAGACGGGTAAAATAATTTTATCGGCCATGTGTAAGCCAAATGCTTACACATTTTGTACTATAGGTGACTATTAAGAACGAATCTAATACGAAAATAAACTACGTACCACATTTTTTCAGCACATATCCCAAAAATAAGACTAATTTTGTAAATAATTTGTACCACCCTCATTATCATCAGTTTATGATTAATCTCGATCGATGTTACGCCGTGTACAAAATCTCTCGCGCGCAAACCTGTCATTGGGAATTAAACCATTTGATTTGCAGACTGAATAACTGAGCGGTAAAACGACACGATTCAATCGCCGAGAAATCGTAATTGTGCTCTACTGAAAAACTAACCGGAAATATGCAATTTTACCCATCTCTGTAATTTACGTAGTATATTTTTAGGCACAAAGAAAAGAAAAAGCGGTACGCGATTAATAGCGGCGAAGAACAAATTACAGAGAGCCGCTCGCAATCTCTTTAATACAGCAACACCAGCTCGAGCCGGATTCTTGCGATATATCGCAAAGTGTATTGAACAGAGATTGATTTTTTTTCGTCATTGGCTCGCCGTAATCGTAGATTTGCTGCCCCGGGGCGAGACTTGGCGACCTCTCGGAACTGACTGATTAGGTAAATACCTAATACTATTAGGTAATAATCATTATAACAACAACGTCAAACAATAATAATAATAATCATCATCGTTACGGTTATGACGGTCAAGCCAGGGGCCGAATTTATTCCGAGATCTAGGTCGAAAAAGCGATTGATTCAAAAGCGCTAGTGCACATACTAATATGTACCTACGATATATGGTCGAATGTGCTTTAAGGATGGAATTTTCATTTAAAAATGGTCGGTGTTGCGCTCCTTTGGAGATTTATTTTTTGTGGGATTCAATTGATCAAACGCCCCTCGTGCCTATACGTAAGCATAAGTTCCTCGTGCCAACCTCACCAACGCCGGCGCCCGTGGTCGTCTAACCCCACTCTTGCCTCCCGGCTGGAAGCGAATAATAGTAGGTAAATAGCGTACCTACCCTCTTGGACTTTAATGATTTTAACGAGGTCGGGGCTATCGGCATTTAATATTGGATTAAAGTTACTTCGGAACGCCTCCACTGCCTATCCCGTACGTTTAAAGTTTATCGCGTAGTACCAGTAAGGATTTATCTTTATATCTGTACGATCCGGGCCAATACAAATTCCTGGGTCGCATTATTCGCCAACGAAATATTAGAATCATAATGAGAAAACCTCATTAATAATTTGTACCTATCATTATATTGTCCCGGCTTGGGAAAATTATTAAAAAAATAAATTAAGACCGACGTAATTGTCAGTTTTTAATTCATTCCTTAATTGCACCAATGAAGTATGAAGAAGAAGCAATAAAATTTGTTTTTAGTTAAAACGGCTTGTTCGTTCGGCTTTCTCTCTCTCTCTCTCTCTCTCTCTCTCTCCCTAAAGTTTTTTATTTTTTGTCAATACGTACGTTGAAAGATTTTTGTTTTATTACAAAACCAACTTGGAAACCTAATTGTACATTTCTTTGTGTAGCAAGCGTCCACAGTGGTGCCACAGTGGTAACGATGCGGGAGATTCGCTGACTGCCAGCAGCAATTAAATTTTTCTACGTGTTTCCCGTGCTCTCGATCATTCGGAACCCATCGAAGAAAAATTGTCGCAGGCTCACAGGAAAAACGGCCTTGGGCGATGACCAAAAGAACTGTTACAAGGTGTGTCTCGGGTACGATTCCCGATAGCGTAATTTCACGTTGGACGGACGTGAGTGACTATATACGTAGATGATCAGTTCAGGATATAGGGCGTGCGAACCCCCCGCCCCGTCTATATCTGTGCCAGTACCTGCTCCAGAATTTGAATAATTTACAAAGTGATATAAGAAGGATCCGAATGATAATAACAAGCCTGTACACGAACTCACTGAGACGAGAAAATGACGCCTCCGACATCACAATAGCAGAACAAAGGAAGTATCGCGTCGGGTGCAGGCGCCTGTGATTGGTCGATCGCTGAACCCTGTATTAATTGATTAATGAATTATAGTAGTAAACTGTATTGACTAAATAATAGCCAATCGTATTACTACTAATCTGCTTTATTATGGTGAAACGGTGCTTTTATCACTATTTCACCAGTAGAACGTGCATTTACTAATAATTGAATTAGTCAATTTTTCACTAATTCAGATTTAGAGAGTAGTGATCGACCCGATACTTTCCTTGTTCTGCCATTGCAATGTCGGAGGCGTCATTTTCTCATGTTAGTGAGTTCATGCGCAGTGCGAAACGGCCAATCTTATTTTATAAAAGTTCTAAGGGGTAAAGCAGAAAGTGTATGAACCTTTCGATTTCTTGTCGGTATGTAAATCGTCTGGTGCATTAATATATCAGCTGTGCTGACTACTAATTGTGTAGTCAAGTGTTACTAATTTTTATAGGGATCGTTTTTGACTAATCGAATTAGTGATTTGTCACTAATCGTTAGAAGAAAGCCACTTTTCGCTAAATGAATTAGTAAAATGTGACTAAAATTTAGTGAAATTTCACTAATTGAGATTTAGAGACAAAGTCTCAAATTCACATTGCTTAGGATTAAAAGTCATCGCGTCGCAACGAAAAGAACAATGAAAAAAGATGAATTGCGCGTAATGCTTGATGTACCTATTAACATATAGCTAATGCTCTCGCCGGATAGTGTAGGCAGGTACAGTGAAATGCGTTAACTGTTTCATGATAAAACGGCGTGCCACGCAATTTGTTGATTGAGTAAGAAAGCAAGTCTACATCGTATAAGTACCTACGACGTCTCGTATACCTAGGTACTTATTATTGTTAGTATAGGTATAATATTAATGACGAAGAGTGACGGTGATTCGACGGTGATCCGACGGTGAGTCCCACGAGAACACCGATTCGAGGAATTCTCGCCAAGCACGTGCGTGATTCGAAACGTCGTATTGCGCGATATATAAGTATATAAAAATATTATACAAACGTATCGAGATTGTCTCTCTCTCTCTCTCTATATATATATATATATATATATATCTCTGAATACGATGTCGCGACGAGAGCGAGAAAAGCAACAAAATGACGCGTTTCAAAGGTTGAGGAGGAGATCGTCGCGTATAAGCGGAATTAACGGCATTATTACTATCGAGGCGAGACCTCGAAAGTCTACCGGGAATAACTGGCTCGTACAATATGCGCGATCGCGTCACAATTGTTTCGATATTGTTTTTTTCTTTAATTTATTTTCAATGACGTTTCCACCATTTCAACACAAATAGATAACAAATTACTCGTCAACGATTTGAGAAGAAACCTTTTGTTCGTTCGTTTATCAAAAACAGACATAAGCGTAGGTCAGAGGTACATTAACGCGCACCCCAGAATGAAAAATAAAATTAATAAACAAGCAGCAGCAGCAGCAGCACCGAGAAATGGCAGAAGGTAACAAGTTCCTGTTTGCATCGTATGTTTTTGTAGCGAGATCCGGTGCGCCGATAATAGCCACACGCGTTATCCTCGCACGTGCTTGATTTTGTAATTATATCGGGAAGGAGGGGTAGAAGAGGCACGTCGAATTCCGACGAGCGCTATAAAGAATGAGGTAGGTACGTACGAGGCGGGAGAAGGTGCCTGAATAAAGAATCTCGTGACCGGGGGGGTTCGCGTCACTAGAGTCCGAGAATAAGCGCGTTGCGCCTTCGCTGCCTGATCCTATCTTCTTACTAACAATTTCAGCATACATACACATATAGGCAATAGGCACAAATATATACTATATAATTTTTTCTTTCTTTTTTCAAATTATAAATATAAGAGCCAATGAAAAATCAGTTTTGATGTTATTAAAGCGTTAACTGTAGGTAACACGTTAATATAGTAACTGTTAATTTGGATTGGGTTAATAGTTGTACAAACACAACGCTGACATTGACCATGAGACCATATTGCTCGTATAAAAATGTAGCGATAGCCTCGGTCCCGGGGAGGGACTAGAACGTGCTAACATATATTAACTGGATAACTAATTAATTATATTAAATATTAAGGAGAAGCGACAAAAACGTAAAAATCGATTGATTCTTTATTGAATCAAGACGACGATGTTAACCGTTTGACCGGGAATGGCGTGTATAGTAGGTATGTTATACGCTCTGGCTAAACCATCGGTTAAGTAAATTCAAGTACCTAATTTAAGATGCTACTCGAAACAAATAAAATGAATATTTTATGTATGCGCAGTCATTAAAGTCTTAAAAATTTCCGGTTTCTGTTCTTATCACTAGTCCTAGCGATCCCACTACGCGTAGTTCGCGCTACTGAACTATCTGTATAGGTATATAGATTTCAGTGAAAAATATGATAAACGATATATAACCGAAGCTGCAATTAAAAATGGCAGGAATTTGAAGGAGAAGATACCGTACGTCGCCCGAAGATATGTCATTGAAATTCAAATGCTTGGAGTTTCCGGTGCGACTCGCATTTGCAACGACCATTATTAACAGATCGCAGGGACAATCGCTAGGAGTGTGTGAATTAAATTTGAAAAATCCATGCTTTACACACGAGTAGGAAAAACTTTTAATTTATTCGTATGCGCACGAGATGGTAAAACAAACAATATTGTCTATCCAAAAGCACTTGAATAATCATAATTAAAAACCATTTCTTCCATTGGCATTGTAACGCATACCGGGCTTCCGCTAGTTGTATCAATAACAATAATTTTATCGGTCTGGTTTAAAGATAATACGAGGGTATTCGACAAATGCTTCCAATTCATTTTTTCCAAAATACTTTATCTCATAGGTATCTCATATGATTAACGTTTTCAGTTGGATACTGTTCAAAATAAGGATGCAATATCTATTCTTGTTTTGAAGAAATTGCGCGCTGTGAGAACACAGCAGCGATATGCGCATGCGCGCGATTTCCTTTTTCTATCATGCAATTTTGTCGCAAACTTCACTTCTCTGCTCCCTGTAAAAAACCGCGTTCTGCTATCTAATAAACTTATCTTTTTTGAGACATCTGTATGTGTATTAAAATATCACCCGCTCCGCCAAACAACAGATACTTACGTTCTCTTATCTTGTTATCATATGATGTCAAGATTCGATATAAAAATCATATTGACGTTATACGATTTAAGTGATTAATAAAGTGGCGAGTTCCAAGCAATTATAAATAAAACAAAGGTCTTAATAAAAAAATAAAAACTTACAGTTTTCTTCATTAGCTTAGGTAAGAGATTAGGTAAGGGACGGTATTGAGGTAATCAATTTTGTGAGCTCATAAATTTATTTATTATTTGTGAGATAAAAATTAATCTCCGTCGGTAATCCCGATCAACCTCCCCGCCGTTTTAACCATCATTATAATATTGCTTGCATAATGATAATTAAAGGTAGGCGTATCGTTACAGCTTTTCCGTTAAACTTCACCGAAAATTTGCAGAAACGTTCATTGATATCATAAGTATGTAATTTTACACACATAAGTATGTCAGTAAAATTCAGGGGCCTTTATCGACTCAAAAATCATGATATTTATTTTTGAAAATCCTAATTTTTCGCAATCTCCCATGAGAGAGCGCCCGTGTTAAATAGCGCAACATTATAGGTACATACATACGGGTCAGAATCAGAGAGGTGAGCATTGTGCTTCTGACAAGGTTTTTTTAAATAAAATAACATGTTATTATTACAATAGTTATTTCAAAATAAAGGTTTTGTGCATCATTACAAGGAACTAAGCATATTTACTTTTGTATAATAATGTTTTAGTTGATTTTAATCAAAAAGAGGTCTAAATAGTCACTCCGGGAACGCGTCCTTATACCATGTTTCATAGTACAGACAAGTAAAAAATGTATACAATTACGATTTAAAGATGTCATATCATATTATTAGCTTTTAAAATCATTAAATTAAGAATATATCTATAAATTGAATTTATGTCACTTTAATTTGTTCACATTTTGGCTTTTCAAATAGTGTCTGACGTTTATCAAATCACTCCGTGAACGCGATGTAGCATGTTCGATATAGTTAAAACAACACACCCTAGATGGCGCTAGCGATCAACAGTGTGAAGTTCGCTAGTCAAAGCAAACAACGTGTTTCGTGTTTACGGAAACAAATAATTAGATTTTGTTGGTAAGTACCTTTTAGTTTGGTATATGTGGTGCGTACTTTAATTCCCTGTCACTTCGGGAACACTGTTTGTAAATTCGTTTTTTAAAATTTTGCATACTTTTTGCAAAATTCTTATAAATATTGCAGCTCAGTCGTTCATAACCTCTAAAAGCAGTATCTCACACGGCGGCGTTCAGCGTGACATGAAAATATTTATCGAATAGTCATTTCGGGAACGGTCATTTCGGGGACGTCCTCGTATATGACGGACGTTTCCGAAATGATAGGGGTGTTCACGAAATGACAATCTTTGAACAAAATGATACCCTTATGTTTTTAAAAATCATTATCATGTAAAATTTTGATTTTAGGTATCCAACTAGTACGAGTAACATGGAAAACGATAAAAATGAAGACAAAAGGAAGTCGAAAAAACGATTAAAACAGGACAGTATGGCTTATAAAAAGCTTCGTGAAAAGGCTAACGCAAGGAAGCGCAAGTTTTTAGATAAAATGACACCTGGACAAAAAGAATTGAAGAGACTGAAAGATAGAGAATATTACCAAAGAAAGAAGGCTGAAAATAAAATTAAGACTGTTAGTGATATGACTGAAAGAGAGAAGAGGAAACAGAGAAAGTTGTGGAGAAAAAATTCTCAAAAGTATAGACAGAAACAAAAGGTTATGGCAAATATTTCAGCCAACAGCCCCGCAGATTCTGAAAACGAGATGGAAAACGATATTCGCGTATTAAGGAAGAAAGCAGGAAGAAAACAGGTTAAAAGAGATAAAGCGCAGGCTTACAGAACCGTTAAAAAACAGAAACATAAAATACAAAAAATGCAAAGAACCATAGATCTGTTGCGAAAAAAAGTAGAGAGAAGCAGAAGACGTGAAGAAAAAGCATCTCAAAAGAAAGCTGATACACCTACACGCAACGTTGATGAATTAACAAGAGGATGTTCTGTTACTCCAGAAATTCGTAAACGTCTACTGTTTGGCGAGGTTTTGACAACCCAACTAAAAGACACCGTTGACAAATTACCCAAAAATTCTAAACAGCGAGAGACTTTTCAAAAATGCGTCAGTGGCGACCGTATTAAAAAACATCGTTTAAATAATATGGCCAAACAATTTCTCCACAAAAATAGAAGTAATGACAACATATTAACATCTAATCGCAGACATCCAACATTTTTAATCACTAATCACATTCGTAAAGAAATACACAAGTTTTTTGAACGAGATGATGTCAGCAGGATGTGCCCTGGTAAGAAAGATTGCCTTAAAGGAAACAAACAAAAGCGGTTGCTTCTAGAAACTGTTAAAAATTTGCATCCTCAATTTTATGCTGAGACTGGAATTCGAGTATCTTATTCGACGCTTTTGAGAGAGAAACCTTATTGGGTAGTGCAACCTACAAAACGGGATCGAGATACTTGTCTTTGTGTAAGGCACGAAAATTTTGAGTACAAACTAAACAAATTGAACCGACTAGGAGAGCTGCTGCACATTTCCACATCCCAATGTATAAAAGCGTACAGCTGTGACATTACATCTTATGATTGCATGCTTGCTTTATGTGGCGATTGCAAGGAAATCAAATTAGAATCGGGGAGCAATAACGATACCGTCCAATATTTTCAGTGGCAAGTAATAATTGAAGACCGAATCATAAAAGGAGAGAAAAAAAAAATCAAACTTACTAAAAAAGTTACCGTGACAAGCACAGTCAAAGACTTGAAAATGTCTTTAGCCGCGGATATTTGTCCAATGAAAAAACATCTTTATGGAATTAGTGAAAACTTGAAGGCCAAAAGAGAACTGAAAGATAATTTAAAAGAAACAGAGCTAATGATACAAATTGATTTCGCTGAAAATTACATGACTAAATATGCGAAAGAGATTCAAGCGATTAGGTTCGGAGCTTCCAAAGGTCAATTATCGATCCACACAGGGGTTTTTTATGCCAAAAACGATACGTCTCTTGAAACAGTTTCATTTGCCACTGTGAGTGATAACTTGGACCATCAGGCTCATGCTGTTTGGGGTCACCTGAAATCATCGTTACAGATAATATTGGGTGCCAGGCCTCACGTAAATACCCTTCACGTGTTTTCAGACGGACCCACATCCCAATACCGGAACCGCACCAATATTTACTTGTGGATTAAAACCTTAATAGACAAATTTCCGCAAATAACTGCTTCAACGTGGACATTCAGTGAACCAGGTCATGGAAAGGGGCCAATGGATGGTGTAGGGGGAGTGCTAAAGAAAACTGCTGATAACCACGTATTACGAGGAAACGATATCAATACAGCTGCAGATTTTGTTCGTTTACTGAAAAATTCAACTGTTTTACTCCATGAAGTCACTGACGATGAAATACTTGCAGTCAAAAACATAATACCCGTAAAGATAGATGCAATTCCCGGTATCATGAATGTGACGAAGATTATCTGGCAGAATGCTTCTGATGTCTCCATACTACTGTATCAATTTTCAAAATTGTTACGAGAAATTAAACTGCAGGCATTTTCCGTTGAAGCTCGAGAAACAGAAAGTCCAGCGGCATCAGCAACTATCGATTTAAATACAGAAAGGAACGAAGAGTTTTTGGATTCTCTTCATATGAATAGAAAAAGTATTTACGACGCCGTATACGGATCAGACACTTCAAATGACGAAAATCTCCAAAGCGTTTCAGATCGACTTCATGAGAAGAATGATGATATTAGTGCTGGTACATCGTACGGAAACGACAAAGAGAACTTTCACCCAAACATGATATGTCCAAAGACATTTTTGCTAGTTAATGTGCCAACTGAAAATAAAAAAAATCAATATAGATACGTTGCAGTCACTGACACCTCAGTTGATGAAGATGGTGAAATAAAAGTCACCTTTCTTCGTTGTCAGCGGAACTCAGCAAAAATATTTAAAATCGAACGAAATGATGTTTCATATGTCCCCTGTGAACAAATTGTTAAAATTTTACCCACACCAAAGTTGCAGAAAAAAGGCAGTCGTAGCTTTTATTGTTTTGATGAAAACATGGACATTTTCGAAAAGTAAGTTATTGTTGTACCTACTTTGAGCTTAAACTTTGATTATAAAGTTACTTTGTGATATTATACATATGTTATTAATGGGATTATGGATGCATAGTGTTTGTGATTCTTAACGTCTGTTTGAAACAACAAAGATTAGATTTTGATTTTAAGCATTGATGTGCAATCTTAATGATAGTGTGCATTAGAGTTTGTTCCTGATATTTAAAGTTCGTTGATTGAAACTAAAAAGTTTATTATTATTAGGTTTTAAGTTTAAAATGTGAGACTTATGTTCCTTATCCCTTAAGTACAAATAAAGATACAATATGTACGTAAATGTGTATTATTTATATCCATAAAATATTCCAAAAACCGGGCGTTGGTTTCATTCAGGGAACGTAAACGTCATTTAGGGAACTACATTGTCATTTTGGGAACACTCTCATCATTTTTGGGAACATCACGAAAACGGCAAATAAATATCTAATAAGTAATTATATAATTGAATCTTTCATATACATGATGAAATAACCTTCAAACGTTTGTATTTAAGTTATTTATAAATAACGTAGTGCAACAATGTATAAAATAAACTGAAAATTTGGAGCCAAATTTACACTAATTGAAAAATTATTGAGAGTAATTTGAAGAGTAAGTGTTTTGATTATAAAAATATAGAAAATTAAAAGATTTTGCCATTAAGGAACATTTTTATTACAATTTATTGAAGGCGATTCTTAAATGCGTTGGTTATATTATTATTTAAAAAATAAATAAAAGCGTTCCCGAAATGACTTATGGATCGGGCAATATTCTTATTACTAGCTAGAACTTCTAAAATTTTTTTTTTTGTGCGTGCTCCTTCACAGGAAAGGCTGATGAAAAATGACACAACAGACTCCACTCGTTAGTTTTCTTCAAAAAGGAACTTTATTTCTCAGATATTTGAAAACCTAAAATGCTCACCTCTCTGATTCTGACCCATATGAGAACGACGCAGAAATCGAGGTACCCCCGCAAGAATTAATTCCGGTAGAATATTATGATACATCGGAAGATTTTTTCGAAAATGACACAGAAAGCGACACGTGTGAACACGGCCCAGACAGAGAGAAGAGAATCCGTGACGGCCTCCGTCTAAACCATTTAAATTCTGAGGAGAAACAACACGTGTTAGACATTGTGAACGAATACCCCCATTTGTTCCACTTACCCGGCGACCGACTACCAGCTACCCCTGCTATAAAGCACACCATTCCTACTACCAACGAATTCCCCATAACGATACGACAGTACCGATACCCTCCCGCTCATAAAAACGAAGTGAACCAACAGATTAAAAAACTGTTAAATGACGGCGTGATCACAGATTCGTCATCTCCTTATAATTCGCCTCTATGGATTGTCCCCAAGAAACCAGATTCCAAAGGGAACAAGCGCTGGCGAATGGTAATAGATTTCCGCGCACTGAATGAAAAGACAATAAGCGATGCGTACCCGTTGCCCAATATAATTGACATTCTCGACAGACTCGGGGGAGCAAAATACTTTTCGATTTTTGATCTTGCTAGCGGTTTTCACCAAATAGAAATGGATCCCAAAGACAGACAAAAGACTGCATTTAGCACACCTAACGGACATTACGAATACGTAAGAATGCCATTTGGTCTGAAAAACGCACCCGCAACCTTCCAACGCCTTATGGACAAGGTTCTTCTCGGCCTACAGGATAGCGAATTATTTGTCTATTTAGATGATATTGTTGTTTTCGCTTCATCCCTAGAAGAGCACGGCGTCAAGGTTCGCAGACTATTTGAAAAACTTAGTACCGCGAAATTATCCTTACAACTAGACAAGTGCGAATTTCTAAATACAGAAGTAATATATCTCGGCCATATAATTGGTGACGGTGGAGTTCGCCCGGATCCAAAGAAAACTGAAGCCGTTGATAAATTCCCGATTCCGAAAAATGTCACTAATATTCGACAATTTCTTGGTTTGGCTGGTTATTATCGTAGATTCATAGAAAATTTTTCTGGAGAAGCAAAGCCATTAACCGATTTACTAAAAAAGGGCGTAGAATTTAATTGGGGCCCTGAACAACAAAAAAGTTTCGAAAAATTAAAAAAGGCATTATGCTCCTCACCAATCTTGCAATATCCAAATTTTGACGAGCCATTCATTTTAACGACGGATGCTTCGAATCACGCGATTGGCGCAGTTTTGAGCCAAGGAGAAATCGGAAAAGACAAACCTATAGCTTACATGTCAAGAGTACTAAATCCAGCCGAGAAAAATTACGGAACAACGGAAAAGGAATGTCTAGCTATCATTTACGCCATTTTACACTTTCGACCATATCTATACGGTAGACATTTTACTCTTGTCAGTGACCACGAACCTTTACGATGGATTGATTCAGTTAAATTACCGGTTCAAAGATTAATACGTTGGCGAATACGATTACGCGAATACGATTATACATTCGTTTATAAACCCGGCAGATTAAATTCCAACGCGGACGCACTCTCTCGAAATCCCATAGAACCTGACGTCAGTATATTTCCCATTTCGTCAGCAGGAAGAAAAGTAAATGCAAAAATTGCGCCTCGTAACGCCACCTCATCTAATCCTATCGTAACTCGTGATAAACCCCCCGTTAGTAAACATGCACCATTGCCTACAATCCTGGAAACATCTCACCTTACTGGAGCAACTATTGGCGAAAGAGTCAAAAATCGCAGACAAATTTTGAACCCTCCGGTGATAACAAAACCTGCGCAATCATCGCGCAAGACATCTGCGATACAATACCGACGAGACGACACGAAATCAACCGAACCCCGGCAACCACCCCCCGTTGCGCGGGCCAGAAACAGTGCCTTCCCTAGTCTCGCCCCGAAAAGAAAATTGACCCAAGAACGCGAAAACAAGCCGAAACGTTCCCCCCTTAAAAGACTTACGAACGCTTTACGGTTCGCTTTTGATGTCGACGAAGATATCAACACCGATGAACCCATCGACCCGAGTGACGTACCCAAAGTTACCACTAATAAAAATATAATAGATGTTCAGAGACACTCAGGACCGAAAGATAATTACTGGTGGGACACCGCCCAAGAAACTGTGACTTCGAAGCGACATTATGGCACACAGACAGATAACTCTGAAACAGAAGACGCCGACGATGAGACGGAAAACACTCGCGAGACCGCTATTACGTTTCGACACCCCGTAGGCAGGTCAACACCCGCTATACCCACATTACCAGAATCGAGTAGTGAAGACGACTCAGCTCAAGCCCCAATACAAAGGAATGCCCCACGATCGACAGTAGAGAGTTTAAGTGACGAAGACGTAGCGACCGAAAACCCACAGGAAATTATTTCGAATACGATACCCCCAGGGATATACTTTCCGAATATGAAAGAAAACCAAAACCAAATACAGATCTGTACTACTAATGAAAATTTAACGTATCGCAAGAGCAATTATTTACATTTCATTTCCGCTGATTGCGAATTCACAACGATGATTTCGAGACTCTTGATCGAAACTGAGAAAATTTTTCCGCGAGACTTAAAGTTTGAAAAACCAAAATTGAAACAAGTTCTCATCACAACTAAGGGTGAAAATAAAATTTTATCTGCAGTATTAACAAATAAACATTTCGAGACATTTTCAATTCAGGATCTGCGAGACGTATTGACAACTGTTAAAGAAGTAATAAAAGAAAACGATATCAAAACTTTGAGAATTTCGAAACCCGGAGATATGTTGGAAAATCTCGGTCACTCCTTCATGACAGAAATTCTACAAGAGTGTCTAAGCGAATGTAACTGCACTATTTACATATGCCAAGGAAATGTAATAATCCCTCCTGAAGAAACCAGAGCAGATATCATCACCGAATACCATGAAAGCTTAATAGGAGGTCATAAGGGAATCACAAAGACCTACCGGCGTATCCGCGAAAGATTTTATTGGCCAAATTTAAAAGACGAAGTGACAGAATACGTACGTACATGCCCCGACTGTCAAAAACAGAAATTAACAAGAATAAAATCACGAGAACCGATGATAATTACCGACACACCTGCAGAACCCTTCGACAAAATATCCATCGACACCGTAGGACCGTTACCCCTGACCCCCGATGGAAATCGACATATACTTACTGTACAGGATAATCTGACAAAATATTGTATTGCTGCACCTATACCCGACATAAAAGCCGAAACAATCGCCGATGCTTTGGCACGAAATGTCATTATTCATTTCGGAACCCCACGAATAATTTTGAGCGATCAAGGCAGATCCTTTGTAGGACTTGTTTTCCATCACTTGGCAAAATTATTCAAAATAAAACACGTTACAACTTCTGGATATCATCCCCAAACGAACGGATCTTTAGAACGAAGCCACATAGTATTGACCGAATTTATTAAACATTACATCGATAAATACGAAGACTGGGACAAACTCATCCCCTTCGCTATGTTCTCCTATAACACGTCCGTACACGAATCCACAAACTTTACACCGTTTGAATTAGTTTTCGGTAAACCCGCACGCATACCCAGTTCCTTTCCGACCGGAGAAAAAACCGAGACATATGGACAATATTTATGTGACCTAACATCCCGCTTCTTGAAAAGGCAACGTACCACCTGTATAAACTCCATCCTTTCCCTACGTCGCAGACTATCGGAAACAATAACAGAAGCTCCGCCTACATCCATCCAAGAATGTCGTACATCATGATCTCCAGAGATCAGACCCAGTACATGTTAATCGCCGAAAACGATCTTCCGAGATGCCAACAATTCAATGGACGCCAGATCTGTGTACCAACGCACCCCATATACAACGCGGACACATACCAAACATGCGAATCATCATTAATCATCCGAAATGAGGAAAAATCGTACGAAGATTGCGACGTAAGAATTAGCCAAACCCAAACACCATTCTGGAAACAATTGGAAGCCTCCAGGGGATGGTTATTCTCGTTGCCAAAGCCCGAGCGGATACTCATCCTCTGTGAAGACAACAGCAAATTGACAATAACACTGGGAGAGACCGGCATCCTTAAACTTCGACCAGACTGCATCGCGAAAATGGATTACGCAATACTAATGGGAGTCGAAAGTATCGAGGAAACCATCGAGGAAAACTACGAACCATCTACAGAGCTGAACATAAACAATCTTTTACCAAACATTGCCTCTTATGGACCGCTTCAACCTTCAGAACCATCACAACATTATGCCGCTCCTATAGTAGTCACCAAGGGTGAACTTAGTAGCCCACCATACGACGTCAGCCTAAAGGAAATCCAAGCCGAACTCACCGAACTCTCGAGTCACAAACGAGAAAAGAGACATCAGAATGAAATCACCACAATCACGTTTTGGGGCCTAATTGGGATTTCCTCAGCAATGATGATTTATACATTGTGGACGATGATAACGTTGGTTATAAAACTCTCAAAGAAACGCCATAACCACGACGGAGGACCAGAAGATTTACACACCAATACCTATCAACGCAACGAACCAATCTACGCAACTCCCGGCCTTCAAACCATCGCCCCACGAAGCCTCTACGAAACAGTGAGACTGCACAACAACACTCCCAGGCACCACGAAGGAAGCATCTACTCGCTGCCAAGACCACTACCCATCCCCGTGAACGCGATAAACACAACTACACAAACCGACCAAAATTGACGTTCATACGCCATACGACATTACACACAAAAACTGTACGCAGACTAACCCTAGAACTTTAAGATATAATTTACATTATACACACAATATCTTCTTCTTTTCTTACTCTTTCTATCTTTATATAATATACTTGATAATATTAATTAAAATGATTTTAAAAGAATGAATATAATGAGACCACACCTAAATCTATTAAGGATCAGCTGCAAAAAGGGAAGAATATTATTAGCCACTCTAACAATTAACCCAAACTCCCCTAAACCACCATACACACCTTCACCACTCATCAGCCATCAGATTCTATACCATCGTGCCATAATTAATCACCGCATTATCGTAAAAAAAAAAAAAAAAAAAAAAAAAAAAAAAAAAAAAAAAAAAAAAAAAAAAAAAAAAAAAAAAAAAAAAAAAAAAAAAAAAAAAAAAAAAAAAAAAAAAAAAAAAAAAAAAAAAAAAAAAAAAAAAAGGAAGTCTGTTTTACCGCTCAGGCCCTATCTGATCTAACGACATGGGTTACACAAAAACAAAAAAAAAAAAAAAAAAAATAATATATATATATAAATATATATATATAATTTATATATGTATATACATACATATATCGTGGGTAATACTTACGTACGACCCTTGTACCCGAGCATAATCTTAACCAACTATGCCACATGAAGATCAAGAAGTAAGGGTAATCGCGAAGACTTTCCTCGATTGTCACAATCGAATATGTCACAATCGAATATATATTTTTTTTTTTATGCGGTAGCACGGAAATCCTTTACCCCTTTCACACAAAATTTTTTTTTCCCTATAACGTTCTTACCTGGCAAACAATATGCGTTCCCTACCAGCAAACATAACGGAATACGAATAACCCCTTTTAGTCCCAATTTATACATATTCATTCTTTTACAATCACGATATGCATAAATTTTGAGGTCATCGAGGACGATGACCAATCTAGGTGGGGAGGTGTCACGTGCAACGAAATTTCCAGTAATCATTAGAAATCTATTTTATTTCTATTTTTCCCTCCTCTCAAAATATTGTACCTAAACTCGTAACAGACCACGGCAGAGATGAACTTAATGTCTTTTCTCCGAAATATGAAAATACCGACGGCAAATAACGACTTTCTTGCGGCAAACCAATACTCTATCTCTCTCTATACCCCCTAGAATCCATACTCTCGGAAAAACCCTCTTCACCGTAAAACGAAATAGTTGTCGCCTAAATATGTAAAACACTCGGACTCCTGCACACCGCCCGTACACCCGTGGAGCAAACTATGCCTATATATCCCTCACACGCGTGGTTCGCACCACAGCGCATAGACCACGAACATCTGCACGTGCATAGAGCAGCGGACCTCTTGGCGCGAATAGTAATAAAAGTTCTAAGACAAGAAGCCCAAACACAACCCCGTTGACAGGCCATAATATTCGATATTTACTAGTATCAGGCGGGAGGCCTGGAAAAATCTAGACGAAATCTGTAAAATGCACTTTTACCAAATATGGGAAACCGATCTCCCACCAAGACTAATTTTCCTATATAAACTCTGCCCTTCTTAGCAGATACGCTCAGTTTTATAATCACAGTCTGTGCGTGCACAGTTTTCTCTGAACCTTCGAAAGTATCGTTGTATCTTTGATTCCGGGTCTTCCGTAGAAGAGAGTGAATTCAAATCATACTTAGTCGCGATAATCGGGCTTCTAGGAGTGGTAATCGTAGTCACTTAAAGTCACGTCAAAACGTCAAGTGCGCGATTATTTTATCCGACGACAAAACGATACGTGTTCAAGTGAAGGTTAATACATAGTTATTTTGTACAACTTCAACTCATCTCCAGCTACCGCATATCACTGATATTTGAAAAGTACGACACCTCTCCGATAAGGTAAAGTAAACTATTGTAACGAAAACTTGTGTCATTAGGTTAAGTAACTACTAACAATCAAACCTTATTACAATAAACGTCACGTATGTTTGTAGTTGGGGTTAGAACCATTCTTTTGATTTATACAATTACTAACTCCACCTCCGAAACTAACAAGACTTCTCGAGGTCTTTCAACAAACGAACCCACTATCTCCTTGTCCATTGACCCTTCCACGACGGACAATCAAAGAGTCTGCGTTAACCGCTCGACGCACGACTCGAATTTTCCCGTCACTATCCTCGGACGTGACAATCCCAACACTGGATACACATTTGTTCGAGCGTTATGAGACCCGGAGGTTGGCTCGGTCATTGAGATGACAGCGAACGAGTCGTGTGAGAGTGCAACGGTTTTAGAAAAACAGTTGACAATTGAGAATGTAGCGGAGCTCCAGAAAATGCTGTAAACAATTGGATATAAAGATAATAATATTTACAGCGGGCCTTTTTACATGTAACATATACAGGGTGGCCCACATAACTCTTAACAGCTGAATATTTCGGAAACTATTTGTCCAATCAAAAAGTTGTTCATACGAAAGTTTTATGCTTTCGAGGGGCCTTTTTGTAGTTAGAAAGATCAACAAAGAGGGGGCAGTGATGTCAGCCGTTTATGTCCCGCGATTTCAGGACCTGTTTTCGCGGAGCTGCAGCGGCCGCCATTTTTTTTTTTTTTTTTTCAAAATTTCTCAATCTCGTTTCCATTCTTTTTTCGATGTAACCAACACATTCTTTTTTTTTTTTTTTTTTTTTTTTTGACAGTAACGTCATCATAGGGATTGGCTTCAAGCAATCCCTTAAACGTTTTACTGTCACCATCCCCGACATAAGTAACGTATTTGACTCCGTGCAGTTCTACCGATCGGAGAAACATTTCGGTGATTCCGTCGGTTTCCATCTTTCCTGCGGAACCGACGTGGTTTGCGGCGCAAGTGTCCAGGTGTGTTTTTTCCTTCCATTCATCGTAACGAGCAGGATCTTCATCTTTTTTTTTTCTCGCAAAAGCTGCAAGTTTGGCAAAACTTCGATTTGACCATGGCGCGTCGACAATTTTTTTCGGTGTGGTATCCAATGAGACTAGTCACGCCAATGAGAGATAAAAGCCCTCTCTTTTTCCACGTGCCATCTGCTTCCTGTAGTCCTCGAGAAACGTTTTCTTTCTTCTCTGCTACAGCTTTCTTCAGAACCATGTCGTAAACCGACTTCGTCGCGATTCGTATATTTTCTACGCAAGCGTAATATATTGTGGTCGTCATCGCATTGCAAATGTCCATCATGCCGCAAAATCTGCTCAAACCGTTTATTCCGAGGCCTAATAAACGGAAACCAAAGACGATTCGGCGATTTATTTCATAAGCTTTACCGATAAGTGGACACGAAGTAACACTTTTTTCCCCGCACTCACATTTTAAATTCGGTTTGAAACCGATGCCTCGTCGATCACGCATGGAAAAAGCGATTGGTCCGTTGCACTCTTTACACAAAATGTTATCGGATAAAAAGTTAAAAATTAATACGAAGTTGAAAAAGCAGTATACTGAATCAACACTTAGTTCCATAACTTCCCAATTTGCCACTTTATAAAATTTGTTGCGCTGACGTGCTTGTGAACGACTTGCTCTTTTCAAATTCCCAGCGATTAGAGGGTTGCGAATGCGATCTTTTACGCCCGTACCCTTTCGAGGCATATTGCGCACAAATTTTCGATAAATTATTTGAAAATAACGAACAACACAAAACAGACTGAAATAATCATTGCAAAATCGATAAAGGAGAAAATAGGGACCCTATTCAAATGTTTCTAAGCATAATAGGCTCTGTATATCTGCGTGAGACGCGTTGAGACCTGCAGGAACCCAGCTAGCCGGGCGCCCCGCTGAGACGGTCAGAGCGCGGTGACGGTGTCAACTTCAAACGCGTTTAAAATATCGTAAACGTTCGAAATCCGGGAAACGCTTCGATAGATTTATTTCTACTTATATGTAGATTAAGAATCCGCAATAAAAAAAAAGTGATTTTTTTGAAAATTTCAAGGGCAAAATCCCCGTTAATCATAGTTGGATCTTGGAAAGAAACAACTGCGAATTTATGGCGTTTTTATCGGTGACGATGGTCGTTGGACTATTGCTCGAGTAGGTACGTATGTACCTACGTAGCTCAAGCAATCATAGGGTCGTAAAATTATCCTATACCAACGATACTTGGAAAGGCGGCAGAAAAAAATTATACAGCGTCCAAGAAGAGCGCAAAGAATTGACGAGCGATGCAATCACGTATCTGCACCGCTGGCTTTTTTACGCGATGGCGCAAAATAAAGGCGACAGTGTGGCTCTGGTTGCTGCGATCCGACAAATGCCGCATCATGCGTTCAATAAACACGAGGATTGCGGAGAGTGGTGTGGTTGGATACGGGACAAAGAAAATTACGATCATAAAACGATTCTCAGCGGAATAAGTGACGCAAAGTTTTACAAAAATCTGATTGAAATATTCAAGAAATTGGTCGAGAATTCAGATAAATTTGCACATGGTGGATCGAGGAATCCAAGCGAAAATTTGAACGCTATGATTAATGACCAGCAAAGTACCGAAAGCACGATGTTAGAGTACGAGTGGTTCCAGTCACTAGGTACAGATTTGCAGCACTCTTTGCAAATAAAAACTTGGGCCAAGCCTACGTCAAAAAAGTATCAACCATGATGGGAATAGCACTTCTGGAGTGCACACGACCAGACATATAGGTAATCGCAGTAACAAAGTTCAACAAAACTCGTATAAATAAAATTCAGAGTCAGGCATTTAAAAGTAGGCGAAATATTTGGAAAAAATGTCGAGCAATGTTGAGAACGAGAAAAGAGAGCAGGGAAGGAGTCACGTACGTCCATCGCAGTCTGGAACAGAAGATCCTCCGAGTTACGAGATTTTATCTTTCGATCTGAAGACCGATGACTTGTCCAAAACAGCTAAAATTTTGCACATTGGAGCGCGATGCAGAAACGAGTTTTCTTAATGCTCCGAGAGAGGCCATCTCTTCGGCAGCGTCAGCAGTCAATAGCCTCGTCAAAATCGATAACGAGCTTTTTTGCATGGAGAAAGAATTCAGTCGCAACCGCTCCGAGTTCTATTGGAGAATATATCGTGCAATTTTTTATCGAAAAGAATGAGCCGTGCGTCAACTTCTTTACGCGATTAATTAAAGCTTCATGATTAAGTACTGAATTTATAAGAGCACCTAATTGCGTGCATCGTGGACACCCTGCCTAGCCCACGAGAGATACTAAATCGAAGGAATCTCCGTAAGCAGACAGATTTGGCTGCAGAATTTCTGAACGCGCCAATCGATGGAGCTCATAACGCAGAGCTACTTACGCAGAGTTACTTACTTACTCATCGCTTGAAAATTTTCGATAGGCTCCTCCTCGTTTCCAGAATGGTAATGTTCGAAGCGGCAATAGCGACAAATAATGTATCCGAGGCAATGCGAGACGTTATGAAAAGCTTAATTCCACTGCAAAATATTTGATCGCACCGAATGACGAAAAAAAATGGCAGCCGCCGAAATTACTTTTTCAAAAATAATCTACGAAAATATCACGGACATCCTCGTATTACGAACAGGTATTCCAATGTCGATCAATTAAGTAAGTACATAATTTTATTAACGAGATTATAAAACTACCGAGTCCTGAATAATGATTTCGTACTTTAAGCATTTGTTTATTTATTGTTACTCAGGTATATGAAATAAGAAAAACAAATAATATTTATGTTGTGTAATTTTCCTATCTTAATAATTAAATGATGGCCACGTGCAGCAACTATCAAATTTCGTGAAGGTAGGGAGCGCTTGTGACGTCTAGGCTGTTGCCATCTTTCCGAAGCCTCTTTATATCTTGTGTGCTCGATTTTTGGAAAAATTCGCGATTATAATCATTAATAATATTAAACCGGTATTGTAAATAATTATTTTCAAGGCACCAAAAGTTAGTCCGATATTCCATTTAACCGTAGGTACCTGTTTTTCAACTAGGTGGGAAGCTTTTCCCCGTAGATGTATGTATCTAATACAATACTGAAAAATGTTTGGAACATTCCTACCATAGCTTTGCGATTTTGTTCTAAAACTGTAAATAACTGTACTGTAGATTGTCTTGAAATTCGACAGCAGATTGATTAGTAAATGGATGATGAGCGTTCACAAAAAATTTCATCTCACAATGACATCGTTGGTGTTATAACTATGACAAAGCCGATTTCATTGAGATCACAAATACCTACATAGATATGTTTTTTCGATCAGCTTTTCAATGATCAATCTCGATCATTACATGGCTAATGATAACAGCTCTGTCGATAAGAAGTTGCTTAATTTTCTTTCTGTCTGCGATCTTTCAATAAATACAATAAAATAATATTATTTCGGG
Source organism: Netelia fuscicornis (assembly GCA_946811545.1). Taxonomy (NCBI): domain Eukaryota; kingdom Metazoa; phylum Arthropoda; class Insecta; order Hymenoptera; family Ichneumonidae; genus Netelia; species Netelia fuscicornis. The sequence goes on from OX328015.1 coordinate 27,222,907, forward strand.
TTACATTTTAAAAAATTGAAGAATAAGTATATTAACATATTTATGGGGACGACCAGACCTGATGATCGCAGATTTTTATGGGCGTCGCGTATGGTGGAGGGGGCCTCCCCTGAGTACCCGGGTACGTACCGGTTAGCTTTCATCCTAATAATGCGCCTTACTTTTCGACAAAATCGATTTTGAAATTTGATGCGATGATACCGGACCCGTATATATCGTTAATGATATTTTAACCCAGTCCGCGTAGAGTAGTGGTTACCGTTTCCGGCTATCGCTCTGGCGTAGCGTGTTCGATTCTTGCTATCGTCAATTTTCCTTTTCTTTAATTTTATCGTAGGTACAGGATATCACCGGATATAGGTTATAGGTTATGCAAAATTAATCGAAAATAGTCATTTTTGGCGTATTAATTTTATTATTAATTTACTTATAATAATAATATTAGAACTAAAAACAAAAATCGGGATCATATGGATCGTAAAAACAAGCGAAACACAAAACCGTACATCAGCCCAGTCAATTGACACTGAAAGCTCAACTGACCCCCAGCTGGCTATAGACCGGATTAGCTTGACCATAAATATCAGTAAAATCTTGAAAAAATTAATCAAAATGAAAATCACAAACCACACAGATACCAACAAAATTATACCATACGACCAGTACGGATTCAGCGCCAAGCATTCCATAGCTCATGCCATTAACAAATACTCTTCGGATACCATTAAATACCTTTTAAATGGCAAATTAATTGGAGCTACTCCGATCGACCTAGAAAAGGATTCGATTCCGTATGGCTAAATGGATTCATATATGGTATATACATATACATATATGTACATAATACAACAACTCCAAGTTCCTCAACCTCTGACAATGACTCTACCAATCTCTTATATATGATCCGTGGCAAGTTCTCTGTGTCACGTGGGACGGTAATAATTTAGCAATCCTGACGTTCATGATCCGCGAGAGGCACCGTAACGAGGCACAGTAACATCTCTACTACTTTTCAACACCTATAACAGCAATATATTAAATCTCTTCAACCTGAATACTGGAAACTTGACCCACTACTCGGGAGCATACGCCGACGACATGGCCCTATACGCCGCAGACACCAAAATCCCAATAATTCAGGCAAAACTCAATAATATCCATCGAACCAAATTTATGTCTATGACGAAGAATGGAACCTGAAGATAAATCCGCTGAAATTTCAAACAATAGGTATTGTTCTATTCGGGAAGACACTCGGCGGGATATCATTAAAAACAGCATATAAACATATAAAAACATTCCGAACAACAATAGAAGATAAGGATACCGGAGTAGCCACAGCGACCTTCAACAAGGAAATTGTAAAATATCTTGGAGTAGGTACATTACGACTACCTTCTTAGAATGAACAAACACCAATCACCAGATAACTGAAACATAGAACCGAAAGCAAAAATTATCTCCTACCAGCTCTTGTTGTTAGTACGTCCTATTCGGTGGAACGTAGGACCATAATTCATGGGACACTACCGTAAATTTGAAAGATCATGCCTGAAAGCGTGACTGCACAGATATCATATCGCACGGCTAATTCAAATTACACAGTACGTATTAACAATAACCCCTACATACGATACTGCTAACATACCGAGATTCGACAACGTTTGCTTCATGCTAACCATTATAGCTAAGGATAAACGTCGATACTCCAACAATATTAAGAATGACAAAGAGTAATTTGACTCCCCCCCCCGAACTCTTCGCAAATCTGGATCGATTAGGTTGCATCCAAGACGAAAACAATGTCCCAATAATATACCACATTCACAACACGTGGACAAGCTCGGAAGGACATCAAGATTAAAGAAGTTGCAACTACAGATACAATAGAGAAACGCCAATAGAGCCAGAAGCCCTTATTAACTTCGTATGTATGTGTAGGTACATATATAACATTCGAACAATATTTCAAATGCATTAGCATCTAAGCACTCTATGTGTGCTTAGTACAAATTAGTATTATTAAATTAGTATACCCCACCCCAAAACGGACACAGAGGCAATGGCTTATGGGCGTTATAATTGGATTTTCATACTAAAATGAGAAAAACTCGTCACGCGTCGGATTGGCCAAGTTCGATAGAACAAAACATCCGATGGTTTTGGATTTATATACACAAGTACTATTGTAGTAAAAGTCTACCTATTTATTCAATACGTATTTCGTGTATTTATGCAACACGTCAACTTTCAGCAGTCGAGGACTGGCCATTGACGACATGGTGCTTAAACTGAAGATGTGGTGTTCAAGTAGCCGAAGTACATACGAGTATGTTCGATCGGAGAGCTCTAAGATATAATATGAGACGTTTTACGTCACATTGACCACCTGTTATTTGACACTTATTTCAGTATTTTACAAAGAAGTAAAACTATGTTGGAAAATTCAATTACGTCGTGGTGAAAACCAGTCTTGCCGTGTTTATTATTACTATTATTATTGTGGTTGTAGTCGTTACGATTGCCAGAAAATCCATTGCGAATAAAATACACATTTCGAGAGTACACACTGTTCGCGTTGTTTTTTTACGAAAGCGGGAGAATGAAAATTGTTGAAACTTATGTATATACCTACACAGAAGGTGTAATCAAAATCAAAAGCTACGATTTACTTATAGGTACAGATGATGCTGACTGACATTCTTCAAGACAGATTTGACGAAATGTTTTATTTTCTGCCCTGCTCCATAAAAGAACATGAAACAATTTCAAAAATTTATATTATCGAATGAATATAACCCTTCGAAATTTCAAACTACCTTAATTCAAGCTCGCTATATACATCATATACAGGGTGTTAGAAAAGTCTGGAAACGGTCGAATATATAAAAAATAAAGCATTTTAGAGAAAAATGTTTCAGACAAAAGTCGTATGGTTCCGAAAGGGCTATAAGATGTTCCCATTGAATTGACCTTGAAGAGTCATTTCAAGGTCACATGAAGGTTACTTCAATTTTTTTAAATGCCACTCCCTATTCTTTATTACATATTCTTGTAGCTGATCTCGAGAGCTTTCCAAAATACTATAATCAAATGTTTTTTCATCGATTACTTTTCGAATTATAAGACATCAAAAGTTCAATACCATGCGCGCATGTGGGGGTGTGGGTGTGTGTGTGTGTGTGTGTCAGCAGAGATACGTACGCACAGACACACACTATACACACACACGCGCGCGCGCATACCGCCGCTGTAAATTCGACCGTGCAACCTCCACGTTGTACATCTCGGTTAACGCTAATGCCGGCGGTATCGACACATTTGAAGCCTTATTACTCGAAAAGTAATTCATGAAAAAACATTTGATTATAGTGTTTTGGAAAGCTCTCGTGATCGGCTAGAAGAATGTCTAATAAAAAATAGGGGGTGCCTTTAAAAAAAAATTGCGGTAACCTTAACGTGGGATTCAATAATTCAATACATGGTATGTTAGCAGGCAAATATATTTGTTATTGAGTTGAGCAAGTGTCGCTAACGGGTTTCATATAAAAAAAAATAAAAAAAAAACTTTCAAATTATATAAAATTCAAAGAAAAAACGGTGTAAATTATAAGCTATAAATTGGTTTTTTTCTACAATGTCCGCTCATTCGCACTGACTGTGAGCCCTATACGAGAACATTAAGATCGTGCGAGATTGGCATCAAGGATTGCTCATAAAGGAAATTTTGTGAATGGGCCGTGCAAATTACGACGAAGGTCGGTCCTATAGGTTCAAGTTTCAATTTATATATATATATATATATATATGTGAGTTAAAAAATTGTTAAATGTTGAAAAAAACAATGTACGGTTATGAAAGACGAGCTCGATAGACTACGAACTTTTTGAGAGAGAAACTGGGCTCTCTGCCGAAGTGTATCTTCGAAGCGAGCATACGCGGCGTTCGTCCGTGCTCCGTTTCCGATAGTTTTATTCTATCTTCGCGTCTTGGGTTATTTCGATCGACATGTAGTTTCTTTCGAACGTAGCCGCAGGCTCTTCCGTCGTATATGCGGGTGATGCGCAAGAAATTAATGAAAGATTGGCCGACGTTTTCGCGATTCGCTCGACACCACTCGTTCAAATAAATCGTGAAATTCAAGCGAGAAAGTGAGATATTGTCGAAAGGTAGAAGATTTTGGGACGACGAGTCGCCAGTCTCGTGATTTATTTCAGGAATGAGTTTTCGGATGTCTAAGTTTATTATTACGAAAAGTTTACTGAGAATCTTCCAGATATATCATGATGAGAAAAAGAGAGATATGATTTAATCTTTGGCTCAAAACCTCGAAACCACCTGTATGTTGTTTCCACCAAATGCTGCACCTGCTTACCTCATTGTAAATAATAGCAACCGTTTAAAGCGATCTCGTAATAGCATAAACGAACGTAGGTATAATAAGAAAAATTAACAAAGCGAGCGCGGTATCGTATTTAAGAATCGTAATTCAGAATCGTCGTGATAAACACAATGCATATTAAAACAAAACAAAACATTGCTTATTCAAATTTACACATGTTACTTTCGCATCATTTCGAACTTGTACTTTTCATAAAGGATGAACTTGGTACAAAACGAATGCATACATACATATCTAAATTTCATTCTCTGGCGAAAAAAATTCAAAAATAACAGGTAACACCTATAAAATATGACTACAAAAATTTTATTCAACGACATCTAGCAACTCGATAGTTCCCCCCCCCCCCCCCCCCCCCTCTTCCCCTTCCCGTACACGCAACCCGGAAAAGAAGTATTATTAGAGAGCAGCACCCATCCACATTAGCCAATAAATTCATACTCCATCCTTCTGCGATAACGATTAGGTATAAGTTCTAGGAAGAGCAGAACCAACTAGTTTTATCCAACTCGGCTCTCGTTTTCGCACATCGACTCACACATGGCCATCGTCGAATTCTGGCGACGAGAGCGAATAATCCTCAACGAACCAAGAGTTTAATTAGGTTCGATTAATTACTTAACCGTTAAGTACGATACTCACCTAACTACAAAGTTGTAAGTTATCAAGACCAAACTCATACCTAAACCTATGAGAGGATCACCGTTGCACCGTGCCGAGCTTTGTCCGATCACCAACACCGACCGCAAGTCGAAAAAGACGATGCCATCCTAGTCGAAAATCCCTTGACAATGATCTTGCACTAGCAATTATGTGAGACGAATTTAATCCCGACTCGTAAAGAGAAGTCGAACGTGTTAATGCATCCCAGCAATACCCAGCATTCAATTGTGTTAAATCATTTGACAAGAACGACGTTCAAGAAGCTTTAAAAATCTTTTTAATTGATCGGGACATTCAATTTGGTATTATATAATGACTCGTCGAATGCAACAAAACAATGATGCAAGTGTTAGGAAACTTCTCCAAACGATGATAGAAATTTTGTGCGAAATTGATTGAAAATTCTGAGAGAACTTACAAAACAACAGCTATATGCAGATTGTAAAAATGTAATATTTCTAGCCTCGAATGACATTTCTGATTATAAAAAGTGTGTATATCGATAATATTAGGAAAAAAAAAAAAACAAGTACAACACGAAACCTCTGTCTTTCTCCTTGACGAGCCAATCGAAATCTCGTTTTCGGGGGCAAGAAATATCGCGCTACGAGGATTTTTCGTCGGGGCGTATCGAAACGATGAATACTTATTATTATAAGTATTCATCAATAGCGGAGGACAAAGAGAGAGAGAGAGAGAGAGAGAGAGAGAGAGAGAGAGAGAGAGAGAGAGAGAGAGAGAGAGATAGAGAGAGAGAGAGAGAGAGAGAGAGAAAGAGAGAGAGTGAGAGAGAGAGAGAGAGAGAGAGAGAGAGAGAGAGAGAGAGCGCTTCTCTCCGTAAAATAACTCAATTTTTCTGGCTCGCGCAACTTAGTCAAAAGCTGCACAGTCTACTACTCGGTCGGTAATTCCCGTCGTCGGATTGTCTGGCGAGGATGGGAAACGACGTCTCTCGCCTCGTCTAGTCGCTATCGCTTTTGCTCCGTCTCTCTCTCTCTCTCTCTCGTTCGGCCTCTTTTGATGCAAGGTATTATTCATTCTCTCGTGTGAGCAAAGTCCCAGCCAAATACTATGTACTAGCCACAAAGCTTTGATGGCCGATATAAACTCTTGTCCTCGATCTCATTTTCTTTCGCCACCCGTACCTACACGCATTTACCACTATCCAGTACCTATGATTCGTCGCAACTATCGAAGCTCCGTCTTTCTTTCAGGTATTTATCATATTATTGGATCGATATTTAACAGGCAGCACTGTATAGAGGAACATGCTTGTTGTATCATTCGGACAAATGGTCTTCTATTTTAATTGAATTTTAAAAAATTTTTAATTTTTTTTTTTTATTACAACAAAGTGATCAAATTGTATAAAAATTTTAGTTTTCAAAATTGTTTGCAGATTAAAATAACTGTAACTTCAAACTCAAATAAGAACACTTCCAGCTGTATCAATTCTTCGATACAAAATTTAAAAAACCAAAATTTTTGTTTACAATCTTTTTCATGCCATGTCGAAAAGTTAAATAATATGCTCCATTATTTTAAGTACAAGTTTCTTAAAAATGCCATGAATTTTTCGACCAAGGCGAGAACAATGGCTTTGTTTTTTGTTTTTTCAATCGAAATTCAAGATGCGTCGAAAAAAAAAATATTATTCGCGAAAAAATGCGATCAAACCGTAATGATTTCTCGAAGAATATTTTAATGGCAAATAAAAAATGTCTGTGCGCGTATGCTCAAACATTGGAAAGGAGGTACCACCTACCTAATCTTTGTATATACGAGTATATATACAATAGTACATACCTATACGCCGTATACCTATACAGAAATCCATTTTTGCCATTTTTCGTCCGTTGTTCCGTTATAAAATTGGGTTTTCACAAAACAGAATAAATGCAATTGTGTTGTTGGTAGCGATGCAAAGTTGAAATAAAAAAAAAGTGAGCGATAAAAAATAAATAAACGCTAAAATTGCGAAGATACGGCGTGGCACATAATGTAGGTACATAATGTATGCAAATGCATCTGCTACATTATTTATCGTTGTTGGAGGAGACATTGGTAGATTTGCTCGTTATTTATCGCGCTCATGACTCGGTCTCGTTGTTATAGTAAACGTAAATGGCCCGAGGGCGCCATACACGGTCACGTTCGAAGAAATTATCGACCTCCTTGTCCGCGAGGGGAACACACACACGGGCCATTCGCGTAGGCTCATGCGCATACATAGTATGCACACGAGGAATGAGCAACTCTTTTGCACACTAGGCGTCTATTGTTTCCTCCATTATCCATTGCCGCAAAACTAATATCAATCAATTCTCAAAGGCGTCTGCTTTCGACCACGGGCATATACTCGTACTATACTTATCTTCCTAATCGATTAATTTTCTTTTCATCTTTTTTATAACAGTTAGTCTCCGTTATTTATCGAAAATTATTCTTCCCAATACAATTTGTTTTCTCAATCAATGAATTTTATTTATTTGATTTATGAGGAACTCTTATTGATTTTAGCGCAATTTGTTTTCTTAATTAATTATAATCCCTCGTTAATTCCGATAATGAATATTTCTTCGAAATGAAAAATTACCCGTCTATTAATATTTTTAATTCACAAGGTGTCTGTCGACGCAAGTTTTCGATCGAGTCGAATCGAATATGCGTGTGGAATTTTCGTGGAAAAGTGACGGTTGTGTTATTGATGGTTGTTCGTTGTCGAAAAGATTTTCGCATACCAATTATAAATCTTCGTCGAGCAGCATGAGATCCCGAATCGAAATTTTCGGGCGCTTTTCGATAATAAGCCGAATCGCGGAAGTCGCGGACCATCCATCGACGCTCCAAAATGTCCCAAAGTTTACATTTTGAGTCAGCGAAGGGTGCGTGGAGGGTGGTCTCGTGGAACCTCCAGAACAACTCGGGCACCCTTCTCAACCCGGGCTTCCCAAAGCCTTCGGGCCCCTCCAATCTCACTACTGCGTGCACGCCTTTATCCACCATATCGAACAACTATTTACACGATATAATATCGTCATTTTTCTTCCTATAAGTATTCCGTCGTTCAATATGCCCCAATATATATTCGCACGATACACACATATATTTGTCCTGTGTATGAGTGAAAAAATGGGATACCACAAATTTCTCACAACTAGAGATCCTTTAAGGATTCTACAAAAGCGTCGTCAGCATTTTTGCGCGACTTCCGCGAGTCGTTTACACCACAGCAGGCATGATAGATAACTCTCAAGTTTTTCTCGTAGAAACGTAACGAAATTCACGTACTGGATAAAAATTCTCGTACGCCGTAAAACCAGCATCTGTAGATGTAGATGACCCCTCCGGCGTTTACTCATAAAGCGACGCTCGTAGAACGCTCTCTCTCCCTCACTCCGGGGAAGAGTATTCCCGCTCTTACAATGGGCAACCACGGACAGTCATAGGTGTAAAACGTTACGCAGTCGGTTGTGCCCCTATACCCTCCCCACTACTCACTACTGCTGATTGTGAGTGTGGGCGCGGTAAGACCAGCGAGTTCCATGCTCTCGACTGGCGGCTACCCAGTTCCGCTACTGCATATCCCCCCCCCCCCCCCCACTATTACTAACTGTTTAATATTATACGTCCCTCTCAAGCTTATCGGCAGCTATGGAAGTTTCAATTCTAACGTAACGCGTATGGTGGCCACGGAGCCACATTCCCTTTTTTAGAGATTTTAGAGTTCGGAAATACGGAGAAAAAGTGTAACTAAAGCTACTCTCTCTCCGCGATGTAGGTTGCTAGCAATTTATTTTCGGCCAGAAGACAAAATTTGCGTACGTTTCCGGTATTTGCCTCGTACGCGAATTTTCATACATCTACAATCCATGGTAGGGGAGACCGAGGGGAGTTGAAACAATTTTGACATTTTGTTTCATACACCAAAGGCTATAGACAGAAATCATATGATATTAGTACCAATCGATAGGTCATTCTGTACACTTGCGAATGACTAACATAAAGAAATTGTTAGAGTTCAATATTGCGGTGAAAAATCGACTTAACCGTAACAAGTCAACTTGTTTCAACTCTCCTCATACCGAGGTAAGATGAAACAGGGGTCGAGGAGAGTTGAAACATATGATTTTTAAGAAGTATTAAGGGATGCATAATAAAAATAATGATATAATTTACAGGTATTTATTGAAATAAAACTTTTAAAGTACGAAACAAAGTTTTTTATTAATATTTTGTACTGATACAATTTTCAGTAACGACTAGTCTGCGAATAATCAACTCCTAAAGTAGTTAAAAGTATCATAACGACTTATTTGTAATATAAATCAAATAACAATCAGATAAACAAAATGTTTCACATTCTTCTGTTTTATATATATAGTTATTATATATAATAATTAAGTTCTCAGTCTTTAACATAAAACAATTATTAACTTTCAGTCGTTTCTTAAGTACCTATTACAATCAGTCTTCGAATATTTAACTTACAATCATCTCACAAATATTTATAATAATTTATATTAAATATTATAATATATATTCTAAATCTTTAATATAAAATAATTGCGAGATCATATATTTCGCGACTCGCCATACCTCTATCTGTCTTTCTCTTATAATCAGTAGGCATGCTGAAACAAAATAAACAAATTAAATCAACAAAAAAACAATATTTTTTGTGCCCGTTAGTTTTCGACTGCTGTTTGATATAAAATGGAAAACGAGGAGAGTTGAAACAGCCTGTTTCAAATCTCCTCAGTAAAAAAAAACCCCTCAATTTTTATTTAATCTATTATCAAGAAGCAAATACACAGAAACCAATTGTACCAAATATATATAATAAATCTTCAGTTAATGAGCTTTCGAAACAAATATAACTTAAACCAAAATACAAAACCCTTATTAAAATATAAGCATCGTAAAAATACGTTAAAAACTTACTTTTCACGATTTTTGTCACATAGCACGTAAAACTTCACAACCGCGCGACTTACGCGACAGACACGAACTGACAGGTCCGCGGGCGGCGGGAAGTGGATAAAAAGCGACGTTGCCAACTCGCTAACGGTTTTGAGTTCCAAGAAATCGGTACTGTTTCAAATCACCTTTGTTTCAAATACCCTCGGTCTCCCCTACACCACCAATTCCCTCGGCTATATAGGTATGCACATCTGTCACGACACCGTCCGACAGAATCGTAGCCTTCTGTCGGAGTCTGGCGGTACTGCCGAGGCTCGGAAGGTTCGCCCGGCAGTTTAGGAGATTGAGAATTACGAAAATATTGGTACCTACTCGGGATACACTCATTGTCAGCGCGAACGAGCTACCCAGATAATAGTACAAGATAGTTAGATCAAAAAGTGGTAAATATTTACAAAACGGATGAGCAAGTCAAATTTTTGAGGACAAGTAGAGGGTCGCTAGAGATGCCTAAATCTTCCAGAATCGAACAAAATTTCCTTGTACGCTTCCTCCGGCATTTTGAAGAAGAAAAAAACTGGAAAACAGGTAATTCCCGATATCCCGGCTCCTACAGATGGATTTTCGTTTTGCTTTTTTTTGTGTCTTTTCTAGAGAAGAATATTTTTTATGACTTTCGTTTGAAGCATTTTTCGATATCTGTGTAAGAAAAAAAGTTACGATAAAACAAGGGCGACTAATTAATGTTTACAATTGTTTACATGTCCATTATAGCTCCCCCTATCTTTGTTCATTACAATTGCAAGGACTCGAAACGCAATTGGTATACAACAATGCGAGATAACCTAAAAATATTATAATTTTATTATTATTATTAACAAATTATAATAAATACGTTTGATGTGTTATTATAAAATTTTGTAATAATAATAATAAAATTATAATATCTTTAAGATATCTGGCACCGTTGGATGATAATTGCGTTAGGGTTCCTTGCAATAAGACAAAAACAACTTTGGGGCTATCTATCTCGGGTAATATCCAACTTATCGCAAAATCGATTATACAAAAATTGTTGGAAATTGAGTCCTCTACGAGTTTAATTTTTTTTTTATTTTTAATAAAATCAAAAGTGCGCGCCATAATTGACAATAAACTATTGTAAACATTAATTAGTCGCGCTTCTTTTATTGTAACTTCTTTTCTTACACAGATATCATCGTCTTACCCAGACGTCTCTAGTGACCCTCTACTTATCCTCAAAAATGTACTATTAAGAGTACTACCATAACATATTAGTACTAACGTAAGAGTCCAATGAGCGGTGAATACCTACTCCAGTAACGTCTTTTTGTATCGACAGCCGAACGATGTTTGTAGCTACAATCAATCATTTGGGTATTCTCGAACGATACGTTAGAGTTAATCTAGGCGAGCTTCCATTGCGCGTTAATTAATATATATATTCGGGTTCAGTCGCTACTTAATACGAATAAATCAAAATTCAGTAGTAGACATATTTTATTACGCGGATCATTTATTTAAACACAAATCGATTGAGATAGTGTTCGTTCTCTATATGGGCGAAACACCTTCACCTGGCGCGGCCGCGGGTCCTTTCGACTGCCAGGGCTCTAATTAATATTGATGTTATTTATTATTTTGGGCGCCAGCTAGTCCGACAAGTCAACTACCAATCCGTATTAGAAATTCTATAAATGGGATTGTTCATTTTACTTGGAATATTGCATGAGATTCTTCCCAGAGGAGGAACACGCTGGGACCCGAAAAGAGAAGAGAGAGGAAATGGAATAATTCCGAAGGAAGACAAACTTGCAAGTACCTTCTTAACGCCAGTATATTTCCTTAGATTCCTCTTATGACCTTCGACAAAACCGGACGCTTTGGTCTTCAGACGGACGTCGGTGCGTAAGTCCGAATGTCATCGAACGAATACACAAAATTTGACAAACTTTTTACAACCGCACAAGTGTGATAGAATCGACAAAATTATGACTACTTGAAGGCGGGCCTAAACGGTCGAATCATTATCGAGAACTATTCTCGTTCTATAATAGGTGTTAGCGCTCCTATATAATGCTCTCGAGAAACTCTCTTGTTGCTAAGGCGTCGTGTTCGCGAACCTCTCCGTATTCATTCCGCTCATCTTTTCGTCGCCCTACCGGCCAACGATTTGTCAACTTAAGAGCCAATACCAAATTTTTATTAACTCGATCCTTATGCTGACGCGGCATCTCCGTGTCGATAACCTCGGTCGCGCGAATTTGGTCAGCAATTATAGCCCAGTCGAATTAGCTCAAAAAAGGGGCAAACCCAGACAAAATCTTAAGTAGCAATTTTCTTTCGGAATTCGTGGGCGGGGGGGGGGGGGGGGGGGGGGGGGGGGGGGTCACTGGCAGTCTAAATTTGGTTTTGCGTGGTATTCGATCCGTTGCGTCTTCCACCATCTTGATTTTAAGGGTTAATTTTTGTTTATTGAATAACTCGTTTATTTTCAGTTTTACATGAAAAATTGGTACAACCGAAGTTGTTTGAAATAAATTTTCCTACAATGTTGGTTCTTATGAATTTTTTGGAAGGATCGATATTTTTCGATTTATACCTGAGAAGTGGTGAGGGTGAATCTAAAAGCCCACGCATTATCGCGTTTATTATTCATTTTTTCATATTATTTTTTGTTTATTTGTTAATTGTTGTTAAAAATTTCATGACAATTTGGTTTGTTGAAAATTTAATTTTGATACAATTATGATGCCAATTTTGTTTTTTCGTAAAGTATCATATTTTTGGGACGCGAGCTTACGGTAGAGGAAAAAAGGAGTGTAAATAATCAGTTTTTCGCACAGGATAACTTTTCCCGTGAAAGAATCTAACCAGGGCTTATACCAGGCCCCGATTATTTTTCCCTCACTCTAGAAGGGCCCTAACATGGCACCCGATCAGGTCCCTTAGAGGCCGGTCACACTTTGTCGATGAGGGCCTAAAGGGGCTTATGAATCAGGGCTCGGCTGGGTGCCTCAACAGAACCCTGCCAAAACAGAATCGAAGCCACGAAGCAGCCCTATTACAAAAAGAATAAGTATGTATATAAAAAAAGTGTATGTAATTGTATGATCCAACAATTGTATAGCACACTTATTGGAGTGTGACCTAATTCTTTGCAGCACATTGCAGAGGAAACTTAATACTTTTCTGGACAGTTTACGCATTTATAATGCCAGCGGACGCATCGTTCATTTATGAGAAGCGGGATGGCCATGCGCCACCTGCCGGTCGCGACCGGTACTACTACTACTACTATATCTATATATGTACATATATTCATATTGGTCATAAAATCTACGCTCACCACAGGCTTCGTATTAGGATTGAGTCGGTATACCCCGAAAGTACAGTGGCGCCATGGTTTCGAAATATCGTCACTCACAAACATTCTAAATATTTACCCGTGTGGAAAATAGTCGGGGATATCCAAGATATCTACGGGTCCCATTTAGGCTTCGAAATGGAATCCCTAACAGGGATTTCCTGAATACTGCCATTAAAGGTCCTCAACAGGCTCTCATGCGTTTCCATAATACGAATTAACAGGGACTTGATGGGTGTACCAATGCAGGTCCCGATCAGGGGTTAACAGGGCCGCAGAAACGGTCTTGATCGGGCAGACTAATGTGGGCCCAGTTTGGTTTATTCGCGATTTCCTTAATAAAATAAATCATGGTTTCATCAGGATTTCCGGTGAAAAGCCGGTGAAAAGCCGAACGTTAGCACGTTCTTGATCATTTCTAGTATAAGTAATTCATTAAATTCTATTAATAAGATGTGACTTTTTTTTTATAAAGGTGAATACTACTTACAATAATGCGTGGGTTTTAGGTATCTTTTTTCGCTCTCGTAGAACCTCCTGTATATCGGCATCGACTTCTTTTAAAAATGATCTAATTTTACGTTTGCGGAGACGTTCGCTCTTTCTCTTATCGTCTTCCATTTTTATTTTTTATTCGCAACAATCAAATAAAGACTTTTGAGAGGTTATGGAATAATTGACATAATCTACGTTAACTACACTGCGATATCTACATTATCTACGGAACGATTCTGCTGCCCCGTTCAACGACTTGCCTCCGTACATTGCCCGCGAAAGAGTATTCGGTTTTCGGGAAAGTGTGCATGCAACGCGTCACCGATGCTTCTTTGTTACGATGCCACAGCCTCTCCCCCCGTTTCGGCGCCGCCGACAGGTCGCCGCATGCTTGGGCTATTGTCAGTGCAACGTCGCTACTATTGTGTTGTGTTTGCCGGTGTTCAAGTATCATTACATCGGATTTCGGATTGTAGTTCACTTTGTAAACGTTTACGTCTAGATCAACAGTAAGTACCTTTCAAAGCTACTCTTAATTTATTAAATTATACAAAAATACAATAATGAATGAAGCCGATGACGAGGCGTATAATTCCCGTAGTTCGTAACCTCACTTTTTTATTTTCATGTGACAAATTTTAATCGTTTTCGAAATGCATTACTAGATTGTAATATTTGTGCAATTTTTTCAGTGATAGAAGCATACCCATATCAAATAATTCACTTTATCAATGACGTGACTGCCGATGGTAGTCGATCGATCGAATTTGTTCCCAGTTCGTGGATTGAGTTTGATAAAAATCTAGGATGTATGATGGCACGATACATGGATGGACCCTATCAAGAGGAAGACAAGCTATTAATTCGAACGTTGATTGAAAAACAGTCTCCTGCCCCGCTATCTTGGTCACAATTCCAAGTCGATTGTATTGGGCGTGCAAGTATGAAACGTTATTTTTTTATTCATTTATAGACATAATTTGTTTCTTAACATGATTCTGTGGAAATATTTATCATGTTCATATAGTCATATTTTTTATATAATAGTGAGTCATGCTGAAGCCGAAATAAGAGTCAAGCAACTAAGGAAAAAAAAATTCACCTTTACGACCGACACTGAGAATGATGATGAAGCCAAAGCTGCAGAAATCATGCAATTTTATAAAGGACTAAATACGAAGAAGGATGTTGTAAAATTACTCAAGGAAGTTCAGTCATCATCCGATACAGAGACAGATTCAGAAGATCATCAAAATGGTAACGTTCTATGCTATTCCTTTATTACAATCACTTCGATAATAGAAAATTGTGTACCATAGCGGGAAAGCAGAATTTTGAATGCTGAGCGTGATGTTTTAAGTTAATGCACTGTTCACGACTCGCATGAAAAATATCGCGTTTAACGTTAAAAGTCCCTTCCATGGCAAACACAATTGTGTACATGTAATAATATTTTATATAACCCTTCTCTTTACCTTCGTGCTACACAATGTACTATGTTCACTTATTTTCTTTGCATTATCCAAATTTACAGCACATGATATCAGCGATTCGGACGATTTAATGATTCAAAAGCGTAAGCCTCAAAAAAATAAATGCAAAAACATTAAACACAATAAGGCGATTAAATCGCATTCAATCAATTATAAAAACTTCGGATCGCAAAAATCTAAAAAACTTAGGCAATCAAACCTAACGGAACCTTCTTCGCTAAAGAAGACAACACAGATAACATCACGGCCATCAATTCCAAGCCCGATAGAACAGGCTGGAAAAAAAGATAACCAACGTGCGAATGAAGAAGTTGACTTAGATCTCACCAAAAGTATGTAAACTAACTACACCCAAAACGATTTCTAGTACTTGCAATTTAAGGTGATCACATCTTTCATTTAGTAATTTTAATATTTTACTTGTATTTTCAGATGATATCGCAAAAATGTCCTACCTTACAATCAAAAAAGCATTGGTGGAAATACAAATTTTGAAGTCTCAGGTACAAGATTTAAGAAGCACTATAGAACGTTTAATAAAAAATAAAATTGACGATGTTCTAACACCGAACATTTTTAACAAAAAATATGAATTCGCTAAACTCGCCACAGTCGCAGAATTTGCGAAGTTTGATTTACGATTGAGAGAAGATTCGGAATTCCACAAAGATTTCGTAAGATTGTTATGTCGAGAAGTAACATCAGTTATGATATATCATAATATTATATATTCAGTGAATACTCATGATTTTTTTTATAGAAAGCAGCTCTCCACTGTGTGACCGAATCAACAATGAAAAAAACAATAAATACAATATTAAAAAAAATTTTTGAGCGAGAATTAGTAATGAAATGTACGGCCGTCCGGGCATCAAAAAAAGAAGTTACTAAAATTGTACTAAAAGGCTCAGAATTCTATGCAGACGTATTTGGTTTGTATTTGATTCTAGTGCTGTATTATTTTTTAGGCTTCAGATTTTATCAGTTAATCATATATTTTATTAATTTCAGAACTCGTGAGGTGCGTCCACCATGGTACAGAAAATGTTACCGAAACATTATATTACACTGCGCTGTCAAAATGTTTAAGTGACGCAAAAGATTGGGACGGCAAGCGTGGTGAACGTAGGCTGACCATAAAACAATAATCATAAGATTATTACTACAACCACCAAAGATTGATATTATAACATTAATATAGTTTATATTGTTGGCATATAAAATAGTTAAAATTTTACAGTTTTGATTATAGATTTTTTAGTCGTCAGTTATAAAATTACTGTAATGTGTAAGAAAAATACATATCTTTTTTCAAAATATGAGTGTTTGCGTATTGCAGGGAATTACAGGGGGCATAGAAGGCAGTGCTAGGGTGAAAGGAGGGACCTAACAGGGCTAATTGCGGGATTTTTATAGGGACGATATTGGACAATCTCGGTGTAATCAGGGAATCCTAGTATGGCCCCGAAAATATGTCCATTACAGGGCCCGATCTCAAAAACGGGACAATCCTATACGGGACCCTGAAGGAATCCAAACCGGGCCCCGGATAAAAATCGGGAAAATTAATTGGGCCCCGTAGATAGCCCGCAAAAAATTTCTACACGGGTAGGTATAGAATACAAATTATTTGTATTAAAATTCCACATGTATGTTTATTTCAAGTGATCTAACCTAGTGTTTAACCGATACCTTAAACTTTATATGTATTGTAACGTTGTACAATATCTCCCCTGCACCCGGCTCGTCCCAGAGGCAGTCGTCACCACGGAAAAGCCCAAAACAAGGCAAGTAGGAAATATTATTTTATTCCCTTCCTTTTTCCCAAACAATAAGGCCTGTGCAACACTTCGTGAAGAGGACCGACCCGCCAGCCCCGAAGACATCGCCACTGCATCGCCACCGTCAGCATCACGACCGTCCCCGCTATCACACACGCCACAATGAAAAGGGAAGAATACAGAAACTCGCACTACTCGCACATCATACACTCCATCATCTGTCAAGAGGAATCACCCGTCCGTCCCCACCCCGAAGCCATACATCGGCTGAGCGGCGAAGAAGAAGCGAAGATGGCATGAGCGCACGGCGAATCCCAAAAATTACGATTACCCGCAATTATCAAATCCCGTCCAAAATTATTCCAAATATACCGACTGACCTAATTACCTGCCCGTCCCGATAGATCCCGCCGCGATGATCAAAGATCGATCATACACATGACCCTTTCCCTACCGACCCGTAACGCTACTGCCCAATGATCGAGCCGGAGAATCAGCAAAGGAGGAGACACAACTTTGCGACGAGCCACCGAATAGGACGATTAGCGAAAGAAGTTTGAGAGAGTTAGCGGAAGAGAAATTTGCGAAAATTTGAGAGTCGAGTGGAGAAAAATTTAGAGGAAAGAATCGAAAGTGTGAGTGTGAAATAAAGAAAAAGGAGAAAGGACACAAAGACGAAAAAAGGAAACGGGGGCGAGGACGAAATCCTTCAGGAAGAACGTAAGTGTTTGCGCAGGTCAGAATTACCGGCACACTTATAAAAATCTATCCCCTTTCTATTTGATTTATATAGAGTACCCCCACCCCCGTTATTGCTTGCGTTACCCCTTGTGTTTTAGCCACAGTTTTGTTTCATTCAAGAAGTCGTGTGGGACGGCTGTAAGAATTAGCGAAGATTATAATAAGTACGAGTAACGGTCATTTCTTCCCGCCTGCCCCCCCCCCCCCCCCCACACCTTTACCTATTACCCATATCGACGTCGAGAACATTCGATCGCGCGCATCGCGCGATCGAGATATACACGACCGACCTTCCTCGGCACAGCCGACTCCTAAATCACAACTCCCTTATCCCCACCTGCCCCTCTCCCTGCGACAGACCGAGTTACTCTTAAAGATAAGGCGAATACGTACCTGAGGATAAAATTACAGCCAGTGGTAATTATTAAGAGGCCGTTGAGTCGGCGAACCTCCCCTGAGATCCCTTTCCCGATCGACCTTTTCCCTTACTTATGTGCTAGCCTTTCCCTTCCGCCTAGTTATAGAGTTTGTTTTTATTTTTGTTAACTTTTTTTTTATTTAAAAATTAACTGGCGCCCAAAAATTTGAGAAATTGTTATTAATTGTTATTATTTGCCCCGGAGATAGTCCGCCGTTACGACCTCGAGAAATAAACGTTTTATTTGCGTCTTCATTTTGTTTTATCATTTTCTCTTCCCCTTACCATTGAAATTTGCCCCGACCCCCCTCCCAACGACGTGACAGTATATATCACATCTATGGAAAATAAGTCCAAAAAGTAGAATTTTTTAAAAATAACTTTGCAAATGTTGTATGCTCTGAAATAACTACTGCCCTGATGAATCCCGTTTGGGCCCTTTATCATTTACCTCGCTACGACCATTTTTGCATTAATAATCCAACCCTGTTATTTTCCTATCGGGCCTAGTCGGGTTGTGTTGTGGAAATCCCTAGTAGGGAATCCATACTCAAACCCTCATGGGCCCCGAATTTTGTTATGCCCTATTATGGTGCTGGATCGGCATTTGTAGGGGCAGGTTCCATAGAAATTTGAACAAAGCTCTGAACTTGTTCCGCGAAGCAGGACATTCACAAACGTTGCTTGGCTCAAGCTGGAGAATGTTTCCTAATCGCATTATTTGGAGGTGACGAAAATGTAAAAACACTGAACGATCTGAAGTTCAAACAATTTACTAAATTAGTCACGAGGAACAAATTTAACTTCGCGACGCTTTCACCAACCTCGGCAATAGCAGAACAACATACTTACAGGACGTACCTGCAGGTGCAAATGTGGATGGGATATGAAATAAACGCTACGGAGTCGGGGTGGAGGAAAACTAATCGTGGACTGGAACCTGTCCCTACGAATGCCGATCCAGCACCAGAATTCTTGCTAAAAACCATATCGTGCAGATGCAAAACGATGTGCGGGAAAATGTGTGCTTGTCGCAAAGCCGGACTCAAATGTTCCATCTTATGCCACATCAACTGCAGGGGGGGGGGGGGGGGGGGGATCTTATGAAAACGTCGTCGCAATTCAAGACCTGTTGGATGGAGACGACATTGGTAGTGACGAAAACCGCTCGGAACAAGTCACCCCCGAACCTCCTGAGCTTCCGGACTCATTCGTCGACGATCACGAGGAAGAACCAGACGACGAAAACGAGGCCGGACCATCGACTAAACGTTCCAAATATACCTACGTAATTCAAATTTGGAAAGACTTTCAAAAGTATACTGAAAACAAAATAAAAGTTCATTTTTTTTCATTATAAAAGTTATCCTGTGCGAAAAACTGATTATTTACACCCCTCTTTTCCTCTACCGTAAGCGCGCGTCCCACAAATATGAACCTTACAAAAAAACAAAATCGGCATCATAATTGTATTAAATTAAATTTTCAACAAACCAAATTGTCATCAAATTTTTAACAACAATCAACAAATAAACAAAAAATAATACGAAAAAATGAATAATAAACGCGATGACGCGTGGGCTTTTGGGTTCACACTCACCGCTTCCCAGATATAAATCGAAAAATATCGATCCTTCCACAAAAATTGATAAGAACCAACGTTGTAGGAAAATTTATTTCAAACAACTTCGGTTGTAACAATTTTTCGTGTAAAATTGAAAATAAACGTGATAATGCAATCATAACGTTTTACTCCCACCTCTTCGCGGGTATTAATTGAAAAATATCGATCCGATGAAAAAATTGATAAGAACCAAAATTGTAGAAAGTTTAATTTTAAACAAGTTTGTTTATAATAATTTTTCATGTAAAACTGAAAATAAACGAGTTATTCAATAAACAAAAATTAACCCTTAAAATCAAGATGGTGGAAGACGCAACGGATCGAATACCACGCAAAACGAAATTTAGACTGCCAGTGACTTCCCCGCCCACGAATTCCGAAGGAAAGTTGCTACTTAAGATTTTTTCCGGATCAAATGCTAATTCGACTGGGCTATTATTCGACCAACGACGGCGAGAGTTCTCCACGCTTTTTCCTATCGCACGATAATAATATTGATAAAATTCATGAAATTAAGTATACCTGAATAATTAATTAAGAAACAGAAAATACAAAAGATCTTTAATCAAATTGATTGTATGAAAACAATTAATGAGATAAAAAAATGTTTAGTCGAGCAATCGTCAATCACATAATTATTAATTAGTAATCTGTAATGCTACAATAATTTTGAAAAAATCTGACGAGTAAAATCGGTAAAGGTACCTGTCTGTCGTGGAAGTAAAGCGCGCGATAGTGGAAGTAAAAGTTCCATAGCAATCACGATCCGTTTATGAACAGAGTGCGCGAGTCTGTATATATATATGCTTCTACTTTCAACGCGGAGCATGTCACTGTGACGTGTGAATACTCGATAAACTATAGTGGCGGTCTGCCATGATCCACTGTTTCAGAGTTGGTAAATAATCGGAACTCTCGACAGCAACGAAGCGATATAGATTTATTGTTGCGATACAATTCTATATCCATAGCATTGTTTCCCTGTACTCTCGCTTCGTACTTGATGGATGGGAAACGAAAACAAAAAACCCGAGAAATATAAGTGAGACAAAATTAACGTTTTAATAAGTAATGTGTTTACGGAATAATTTCGTACACAGTAAAATGGAAAATTTGATAAAATTGTTATGAAAAAAGTGTGCACATTTAACTTTGCATGTTAATTTAAACAATGAGAAAATTACCGAAGATTTATGGGGTTTCATTGAATTAACCCAATGCACAAATAATAGCTATTTAACGATGCATATTACTAGTTCGTAAATTTGAACACGTACTAGGAAAAATGATGAAATTTCAAAGACAAGAATAAATTTCATTGTCCGGTGAAAGAATTAGGAAGAAAATATGTCCGGGTGGGCAAGTCGCCCAAGCCGGAGTTGAATAGCGTCGTACTCGACACGATGGACGCGACTGAACTTCCGCTATCCAACGATCGATACAGAAAGGTTAAAAGTTTTTTACTCTCATATTATTAGAAGCTTCTTATACCGATTGGACGAAAGCAGAAATCAAGCTAACGTTTCGTCCAGGTTGCTTCGACCCAAATATATAGTTGTAGCTGAGAGTTAAGATTTAGTAAAAATAAATTCTTTCATAAATCCGAACCATTTTCTTATCCTTGTATTATGTACTTACTACTACATTTCGCTGCCGCCGCCGCCGCCCCCGCCCCGCCCCCAAGGCTAAGACTCAGAGATGGAAACGAAATTTTATATTTAATTAAGGTTAATATTTTCGGAAGATTAAGCCACTTGGTTATTCTTGGACTAGATAAGCGTGAACGCGGTTCCTGTATTTTCGGTGAATACCATCTTCCCTTGGTCACTGTAAAATTAAAGGACGTTCCAAAAAGACACTCGTTTTTCGAAAAAGAAAAGGAACAAATTTCAGAAAACAAAACACTTTGTAATATCGCTTGTAAACTCGTTTTAATTGTTTGTCCAATAGATATATATAAATAGAATCATCTTCAATCCTTACCTACTGAATATGTACTTCATTAGAATGATACGTCGGCAACACGAAGGTTTCTCAGACCTTACCGATAAGCTTTTCTGCAATGAGAAAATGATGAACCTTTGCAATTTGAAAAAACTGTGTGACACTTGTCGAGAGATGTTTTAACAGACCGTATAGGTTAATCAAAAAATAATAATGGTCGGTATGAAAAAAATTGTACAATACAAATTAATGGGAAAGAAGGGTATTTACATCATAAAAAAAAAAGAAAAAAACACGTCTCCCTCGTTTGCGTACATTGAGAATTAAAAATTGTAATTCGCGCCTCTTCCTCCATGATCGACATGTACTACCTCCATTCCATACCGACGTCGCATTCCACAAGCTTTATAGCAGTTGAGAAAAAATTTCGTCGCTCCCCTGTCCTGCGTGCATTCTTTGTGCCGTCAAGCGACAACGTGTTTCGGAAAACATCCAAAAATCCAAAAAGGAAGAGCGGCTGAGATGCCTGGAAAGAAAACTCAGAGCGAAAAAGGCAAAAAAGAAAAGGCGCCACCCAAAATACAGCTCGTCGTCATCAAGTCGCGACTCGCCGCACTATAACGACGGACACATAGACGAACGAGGAGGACACGAACATAACCTCCAAACGTCATGCTCGCGAGAACCTAGCCCAGACGCTTACAGTAAGTATTCCGAGGTTTGTTTTTTGTTTTAGGTTATTGCAAAGATAAAACACGATACGTGCAGTGACGGATCATACGGGCATTCTTTCAGTCTCTGTAGAGCTGTCAGAAGAACTGTAGGTCAGCCGAGAATCGTATGTGGAAATAGCTGCAGCTATAGGCAGAAATATATGCCAAATAAATAGCCGTTGCACGGCAATACGCTCGCAATAATTGTCAGGCGGTAGCCTGCCACTGGACTGTGTATAGTCTCAGTGAATCAAGCAGCGACGTTCGGATTGTAGGAAATCCCGATCATCCACAAGGGCTCGAGGATACGGGAAAATCGACGAGCGCTCTTTCGATATCACGAGACGCGACAAACACCGGTGGTGACAAACGATGTCGTTTTGTTGCCAGACAATCGAATCTCCATTAAAAGAGGCGATCAGAATACAGCGGAGGAAAACAACGAGACAGGGGACCTTAGCATTCGAGGATGTATTGGGGACGATGGGAAAGCGTATCGCACCAGGAAAAATCGTTGGCCCGGCGATACATAAAGATATTACCGAACGCTGGCTCGAAGTTTTAAAAAAGGGCCTCACGGCGAACGATCGCTCAGAAATTCTCAAGAAATGTCCTACTCCCGAGAATTGCACTCTGATCGACGCTCCGAAATTAAATCCGGACCTGAAAGCGGCAGCTACTGAAGTAGCCCCAACGAGGGACACTCGAATAGTGTCAAAGCAAGAGCGAATTGCGCGCTGCCTTCTCGGGTAGAAATTGAAGTAGGGGGGGGGGGGGGGCGCTCCGGGCGATGTCAAGCTGTCTGACTGCCCTGTTACGGCCCTCGTAAGACATGCACTTAGGGCCCCGTTACAATCGGTAACGCCTCGTCTAATACGGTCCTGATCACGCTGCCATAACAGTGCCCTACTACTACAATTTCTACCCGGGGTAACATAACCTTAATCAGTAAACAATCTATAAAACACTTGTCAAAAGATATATTTTCATCAACCCGTTATAGCGGTGATACGATATAATGACATTCCGTGAAAATTAAAATATACAATGATCTCAATTGATTTTAGTAATAGTCCAGTCATTATACATATACATTTGAAAATGCAAAAAATCCGAGGCGGCTAAATTTTCGATATGTTGTGGGGGGTGCTTAGAAAAGCTTAAGTTCAAATTGTCGACCAGGGTTTCCTATGTGCATTTTCCGCCATCTTGAAAAAAGGGTTAAATTCAGTTTTTTTACAATAACTCGGTTCTGCGGTGAGATGCGAACATTTTGATCCAATACTTTTTTGTTGCTTTTTTTACGCTTTATAATTTTGGTCCTATACATTTTTCACCTATCATCCATATTTATTGAGACACTAGCGGTACCCAGCTTGCGTTGCAATGCCGTTTTAGTGTCTTAATCCATTTGACACACAATATTTTTTGTTTTTCTCTCCATGTGTGAAGCACGAACTTTCCAAATATAATCTATACTATACACATTTTTAGCGATTATCCCCGTGCTTCGTTGATGGACATTGCAAATGCATGTCGCACCGGAAACTGCAAACGTTTGAAATCGAATGGCATATATTTTTGTATCATTGGGATACGTGATAACAGTACATCGTCTTTTCCTTCAAATTTTCTATTTTAAATTGTACTTTCGCTGATATTGTTCATCATATTTTTCCCTGGAAGTCCAGTACTATTGTAAAGTCGTGGTAGATTGATGTTTCGTAAAAGTATGATAGGCATGCCCATTTTCAATGTTACAACGTATGGCGCTATGCCTGGTAAATGAACCGAATTCAGAAATTCAGTTGGATAATTAACAACTCGTCCTTGATTAATGAAAGCAGCAATCGACTTGTACGTTTCAGTTTCTCATGATATTCTCTTTTGAATCGTGAAATTTATATACTTGACATTGGTGTTTTTGCTGCTAATATAGCACGTTCCCTTAACCACATATGTTTTTTGTAGTTATGTGCAATATTTTCAAAAACTTTGTTAATTAATTCGTCAGTTATTGCTGTTATTTTAAGAAAGTTTGTACGCCGTCCTACGTACTCTAACTGTTTCCTGTCTTGCTTCTCGTTGCTCGTCCGTTTCTGACGCACGTAATGTATTTTTCATTTGTGACTGACGTGTATATCTTCTAATCGTTTCCCGATCTAACGTCACGATTAAGGAATTTTATCTGGTCAGCGAATTAAAAAAACATATATTAATTAAAAAATCAGAATATAGTTATCAATATCTATAAAGTCATGTTCTTCAAATTTGATGACTCGAGGATACCTTGTTCGCGGGACATAAATAAAAACATATTTTTCCTAAATTAACACGTACCTTTATGGGTTTCAGTGGTTTTTCCGTCTACGAACATTAATTTCACAACCATCGACAAACAGTTTTTGACCAAAATTGTAGAATTAATAAAACAATATCTAAGGAACATTTGTAGAGCTTCATAAAATCGATTAAGTACTCATGAGATTCATAACAAATTAATTTGTCTCGAATAATAGTAATTTTGGCGAGATTAAACATTCGCGGCACCGTCAAACATGCTGAATTGACTACGCTTGTCACATAAATTTTTCTTTTGACTTACTCGATACCAGATAAACCTCCTTAATATGACATTCGCTGTCAAATGAATTATGCAATCGATATGTGTAATATCGAGTCGATCGAGTCGTTAAAACAAATGCGTGTCTTTTATTCCGCACGTCATTTTGGTAGCATACTTTGACAGCTGTCAAATAATCTCTATATATAGATATACATAAATGTTAATTTGTTTTTGCCCCGTACGCGTTTATTTTGGCAATTAAAATTATTTTACTAACGCAGAAACCTTCTCGGGAGTGCGGACTACAATTCACCAAATTTTCATCGCAATCGGATGAATGGTATAGGAGCTTACTCGTGACAGACAAACAAACAATCGAAAATAATTATCGAAAAAATATCTATAACCAAACTTGCAGATCGTGTTCAGACCTACCAATTTGATTTTTTAATTTTTTATTTTCGACAAAAGTTACGCCCATTAGCGCGGCTCAAAGTCAGAAAATCCGTGCTCAGATTCGGTGTAGCAGCTCGCACGGTTGTATCCACGCGTTGAAAGGGGTTCAGGGAAACATTGCGATATAAAATAAATAAATAAACCAATCAAATTATGAATTACGCCGATAAAATTTATTCAACAAACAATTATTTTGTGAGGAAAATGACAATGAAAGGCATTTTTTTTTCAATTAATTTTGTTTGTCTTTTCGACGGTTCTGGCCGAAGATCTTCCTCCTCGATATATTCTTCGGGTTCTTGCGACTCTTCTACGTACGCAGGAGTTGATGTTCGGGTGGGCGTCAAATAATCATCATAATCATCGTTGTCGTCATCGAGAAAAATATGAACTTTGGCGACGTTGTTACATGTTTGTCCACTGCAGTGAAGGCAAATGACAAAGCATGGATGAATCAGTCCTTCGGAACATACTATTCATCCATGCTTTTAGCGGTTGTGATACCACATCGTCCTTTTACAACATGGGAAAATCCAAAATCATCAGCACTCTTGAGAAGCATCCTCAGCTGCGGTCGTCGATGGAATTATTTTATCAAGAAAAGGTTGATCCGGAGGTACTCACTTGCGTCGGGGAGCAATTTCTCATCGCTCTATATGGTGGTAACCAGAAAAAATCCATCAATACTTTGCGATTTAACCGTTTCGCGAAATCTATGACAACCAACAGGTCGAGCAACCTCTCAATCCTCCCACCAACGAAAAGTGCAGTCCGGCAGCACATTTTTCGGACATACCTCCAGGTGCAAACGTGGCTGGGATTGTTTAAAAATCCTCAAGAATGGGGTTGGCGACGAACAAATTACGGGCTGAAACCCATTACTACCACAACTGAGCCCCCCGCCGCTCCTCCTGAACTTCTCAAACTTATTTCTTGCAAATGTAAAGGAAAGTGTGAAGCCGCTTGTGGATGCAGGAAAGCAGGAATCAGTTGCTCCGTCATTTGCCTTCACTGCAGTGGGCAAACATGTAACAACGTCGCCAAAGTATGATATTTTACTCGATGACGACGACGACGATGATTATGATGATTATTTAACGACCACCCGAACATCAACGCCTGCGTACGTAGAACAGTCGCAAGAACCCGAAGAATATATAGAGGAGGAAGATCTTCGGCCAGAACCGTCGAAAAGACAAACAAAACTAATTGAAAAAGAAAATGCCTTTCATTGTCATTTTCCTCACAAAATAATTGTTTGTTGAATAAATTTTATCGGCGTAATTCGTAATTTGATTGGTTTATTTATTTATTTTATATCGCAATGTTTCCCTGAGCCCCTTTCAACGCGTGGATAAAACCGTGCGAGCTGCTACACCGAATCTGAGCACGGACTTTCTGACTTTGAGGCGCGCTAGCGGGCCTAATTTTTGTCGGAAATTAAAAATTGAAAAATGAAATTGGTAGGTCTGAACACGCTCTACAAGTTTGGTTATAGACATTTTTTCGATATCTGTGATAGGAGAAGAGGAAATAGCGAAAAAAAAGATTGGTACAAAAATTTTCTACTTTTTTTTATCAATATCTTAATAAATATGGACGATAGGAAAAAAATGTATAGGATCAAAATTGTAGAGCGTAAAAAAAGCAACAAAAAAGTATTGTATCAAAATGTTTGCATCTCAACGCGGAACCGAATTATTTAAAAAAAAACTGAATTTAACCCTTTTTTCAAGATGGCGGAAAATGCACACAGGAAATCTTGGTCGACAGTTTGTGAACTTAAGCTTTTCTAAGCACCCCCCACAACATATCCAAAATTTAGCCGCCTCGGATTTTTTGCATTTATTACCTGTTTTTTTCGACGTAATGACTGGACTATAAAGTGTATGAGCGTGAAACGTACGAGTTAAAACCACTGCAAAAAAACAAATAAAACGGAACCGTAAACAAATTTCCAATATCTATTAAGAAGCAATAAGATATTTTCTATAGAAAACTGTAAATTCGACAAATTACGATTATCATTCATATTATTGTTCGTGATGAGTTGTTTTTTGCTTATGAAAAAAGCTTTCTTCGCCTACTTATCTTTACTCTCGCGCCCTTCCACTTGTGAGAACTGAAAACGCCAGCGTTCATCTGTGTGGCAACGGGTGAACTATAGGATCCTCGCGATACCGTCGTATCGCGCCGGAGTGGGGAGAACGAGTGCGCTACTCCGTTCCGAAATTCTGGTAGGGTGGTGTAAGGCGAGCGTTAATACAGCCGTGTTATGGCAAGCTTCTGATTGACGCTATGAGGCATTCATGAGTAGTGCGGTATTAGGAAACGCCTTTGCAGAGCCGTCTCCGGGCCACACAGATTTGCCATAATAAGGATGGCCGTAACCTTCCCTGATCAGGGCCTGATACCACATACGGCAAACCCTACAGAATTTCTACCCGGGAAGACGGTGGTGGGCCTACTACAATAAAAATTTCATATCACTCTTCTCGGCCTCAATCTCGGACATTCTGAAATGTCTTACGGAACAATTTACGGAAGGCGCCTCTTACGGATCGCTAAATACATTACGATCTGCAATCGCTTTAGTCGTGGGAGAAAACGTTGGACAAGATGGCCAAATAAAAAGATTTTTCAAGGGAGTGTTGAAATTGAGACCGTCAGCGCCGAAATATGACTCTACATGGAACCCGGGAATAGTTGTGAATTTTTTGTCGAATATGAAGGATAATGAGGAACTCACGTTGAACGACCTAAGTAGGAAATTAATCGCGCTGCTAGCTATGGTAACAGGACATCGAATGCAGACATTCGCACTCATTAACATAGAAAACATACACAGAAACGAGAAGACTGTAGAAATAAGAATACCAGACCCCATGAAAACGTCGGGGCCGAATCGGAAACAGCCAATACTAATCCTACCGGTTTACAGGGATAATAGTAAGTTGTGCGCAGCCTCGGCGCTAGAGACGTATTTAAAGAAAATGGAGAAAATGCGGCGGGGGTATCATCATTTCTATCATTTAAGAAAACCTTTTGCGCGGTCTCTAGTCAAACTTTAAGTCGCTGGGCCAAAACGATTCTAAAAGAGAGCGAAGTAGACACAGAGATATTTACGGGGTACAATACACGCCATGCCTCAACTTCGGTGGCAAAAAAAAATGGCGTCGACATAGAGACAATAAGAAAAACAGCCGGATGGACGGCGGGGTTACTCACATTCGAAAAATTTTATAACTTGAATGTTAGTACGCATAAAAGCAGCGCATTTGCAACGTCCGTTTTAAAGTGCAAATAGCACGCAGGGTTGCTATCAATATGTATAAATTAAATTATCAGCCAAAGATATGGTATTCTAATAAAAATGTTCGAACCTTACAAAGCTGGAATATTACCGCTGTTGCAGCCTTTCAACAACTACATGTTGATCATGGAGGAAGAGGCGCGGAATACAATTAAACAATTAAACGAACTTACCTGTAAGTGAAGTTCAATTGTAATTGTAGAAGCGCCTCTTCCGAAATGATCACTCCCACCCAAAAATCCCAATTTACATGACACGCAAACCCCTGAGCAATAAATCAAAGCCTTGACTCAAATAATGACGAGAGAAGGGGGGAATGCATGCGAGACAGGGGGGCGACGAAATTTTTTCTCCACTGCTATAAAGCTTGTGGAATGCGACGTCGGTGTGGAATGGAGGTACTACATGTTGATCGTAGAGGAAGAGGCGCGGAATACAATTACAATCGAACTTCTCTTACAGGTAAGTTCGTTTAATCGTTTAATTTATAGTGATACTTTTGAAATGTATAATACGAAGCAAAGACATCTTAGAATTTGACGCGAGGGATTTCTAACAACAACAAATTTGTTTAAAGTAAAATCGTTTATCGATTTGATATAATATTTTCATTATACTTTGTAATTGAAAATTGAATTAATAGTATATATGTATTAATAAGAACATATGGGAATAATAAAATCACAATTAAATGATATAATTTAGGAGTTAACGCTGAACTAGGTTGGGGCAGAGACTATACCCCCGGATAGGAGCCAAGTGCCACATATTAAGGTTAAAGACGTAAATTACATACTCGTATATGCCATCTAATCCCCCACAAATTATATTATTGTTTCTTTACACGAAGAAGAAATACTCCGTTTAAGACGACTACCATACTTAGTTACACCGATGCTTTTGGGACTGTGCTTTGACGTACCGAAGAGAAAAGAGGATAGGCACCGTGAACTAGGTAGTCGGACAAATCTACATTTTTCCCTATAAAGAGAAAATTGATAGAATGAAAATATAAATTAACTCGTGTATCTATCCGTGCAGAAGTGTTGACAGTTATACCAAACTACTGATCATATCCTGATCAGGGTATGGCAAAACAGGAATCTCTACAGGAATCCAGATGGTTTCCGCATCGGAAGAAATTTACGTCGGTGACGAGATTTCGAAACGATAGCACCACTGTACTTTCGGGGCATGCGAATCATATCCTGATCAGGGTATGGCAGGGATGCTCCAAAATGGGTATACCTACAGGAACCAGATGTTTTCCACATCGGAAAAAATTTGCGTCGGTGACAATATTTCGAAACCCTGGCGCCACTGTACTTTCGGGGTATACCGACTCAATCCTAATACGAAGCCTGTGGTGAGCGTAGATTTTATGACCAATATGAATATATGTACATATATAGATATAGTAGTAGTAGTAGTAGTACCGGTCGCGACCGACAGGTGGCGCATGGCCATCCCGCTTCTCATAAATGAACGATGCGTTCGCTGGCATTATAAATGCGTAAACTGTGCAGAAAAATATTAAATTTTCCGTGGAACGTGCTGCAAAGAATTAGCTCACACTCCAATAAGTGTGCTATACAATTGTTGGATCGTACAATTAGATACACTTTTTTTTATATACATACTAATTTTTTTTTGTCAGTCTACTATCCTGCTTCTTTGAATTTGTTTCGTTCAAGTCGCGGGTAGAAGCTCTAGTATTTAATATAATGCTTTCAGCAATTCCATTATTCTTACGTGATTTGATCGGGATCCCTGCTCGAATCCAGTTAGAGTCATTAACGGATTCGGATCGGGATTTCTAATGGAATCCAGTTTACGGATCTTACATTTAGTCGTCGAATCTGATCCGATATCGGACTAGATCCCGATTAGGAGCCCGGGATACAACTCAGAATCCAGCTGTATCCCTGTCAACATTTCTGCACGGGCGTCAGTCGATAAATTAAAACGCGAAAGAAATCAATAGACGACGCGCTTTGTATTTCTTTTGACTCCGTACAAATATGTAAAGTTAACTTGAAATTCTTTTTCGTCGTCGGCCGTACCGGCGTTTGGTCTCAATGAACCCACCATAATAATAAATTAACAACTAACGATACATATATAATCTACGTTATGATGGCGTATTTAATATAAAGAAATAAAAAAAGTAATAATAATATTAGATTAACGTAAAAGTTATTAAGATTACTAGAAGACACATTTGTGTAGGTATATCCAAATTTATTACAATATCCGAAGGTTCGCGCTCGTAAAATTTGTATCAACATCATAAATGATAAAAATTCAAACGTCAAAGCGCAGTAAATAAAATGAATTTAAATACGAAGGCAGTAGAGTAAACAGATCCGACACATTTATCTTACCTACCATTCGAAATATGTAGTTGGGATCAATATAACAAAAAACATTTTCTATGTTACACGAAAACTTTACAGCAGCAGTTTTCTTTGTATATTTTTTGCCTAAAAGGAAAAACTCTACACAGGTAGTGAAAAATAGGGCTGCTGTCAAGAAGTCGAAATTTCGAGAGGTGTAAAATGACAAAACTCGATGAAGCATCGAGTCGGCGAGAAAAAAAAAATAAACCTATTCGTACAGTAACGCAAACAACTTTTTCTAAGTAAGTGTATCCAAGATATCTAATAATAACTGCTGACGAAGAAACCGCAAAAATACCAAGGAAAACAAAAAAAGATGAACGGAAAATTTTCGTAGACTCGAACCGGCTATACGTTTTTCGGCTTGTGCTCCGCCGAGTTTCGCGTTTAATGCCTACTTACAAACGTTGCTTTCAAATCGTATCCAGATAAACCTCGTAGTGTAAAATTTCCGCGCGAATTATATACCCGCGCCTACACGTTCCTACGTACCCACCTATATATATATATATATATATATACCTACATAAATACATACGTAGGTATATCAGTATAGAAATGTAGATACTGTAGCAAGAGCGAGGAGCAATCATGAGCAACAGCTGTTCGGTCTTATGCAAAAAGCGAGAAACGTGTATACCTACCGCTAATGGCTATATATGTGCCATGTATGTATATTGTATATGCATACCTATATCTACCTACATGTAGACGCGCACACCTGCTCTCTCCAGTACAGGCAGTTTGGTCGAGGGACTCGAAGCACGCGACCAGGTGGGTGGATGACGGCTTTTTCTACACCGACGTAGGTTAAACGACGTAGGCCAATATGGCCCGAGGCATTGGAGTTGTCACAAAATTTGCAACCATATTACATTTAGTAATTTTAATAACAGTAAGACAAGAGCATTCCAACATTACGATTGGCAGATTGTTTCTTATAATTTCGGGTGGTCCGTATTAACCGAGCCGAAACAATGTCAAAAGTACATATGTGTCGAGAATTAGATTTTTATGGAATTACGAGCAATAGCTAATGTTAAAAATCGCAATCTACCGAAATATCTTTACGCTTACGTTAGTAAATTCAATTACAACTCCGATGGTATCCTCGCTAAATGGTTACCGACATATCGCGTTAAGAGAACAATGTAAGAGAGCTTACTTTAAGCTCACTAAGCTCATAATAAAATTACAAAACGTTGATTAACGAGAGCAAACGTTGTATCTCACGGCAATTATGGTATACAGGCCGAGTCAATAACAATCGCACGTTAATCGACAAACCTATTTTAGTGATCCGTATTAGCCCGTTATGCGCGCTAACTATATTATATTGTCCAGATGAACGCCACAATCACAGAGGTGTGTCTACAAAGAGTACCTACTACTACCTACCTATAAAACATAGTAGGTAAGTATGTTACGGATTAAGACATTCGAAGGTTACCTGCCCAATTTGCCGGTACGAGAATCGTAAAACGCCTCGTATATGACGCACGAGGCTTTGGCAATTCTCCGTGCGTCTGGACATCGACTAACTATGACATATAACATATGTGAGGAACATTTTAGAATTAACGAGATGAGTGAAAAGTATCTTGTGTGAACGTGACTTTATTTCGTTGGGATATATATACATGTTACTCCAATGAGCATTGCCGAGTTACTGTCCGTATCGCGTATCTATGAGGTTTTCCTCTTCCCTTCCACCATCTAACCGTTGGCGCGTCATATTTTGAAATTCCCTTACAATCGGCCCTTCCTGAACATTGTCCGGCCTCGGACATCGTATCCTTTTTAGAGTAAGCTAATTATACCATTCCGCTGTGCCAAGGTCTGATGTTATTTGCTTCCCATGTCCCTTCGTAAGGTCGTCGTGAAGTTTGGGAATTTTCGACATCCTTGACAATGTATCTATCGTTCCGAAGTACTCGTGCTATCTCATAGGGGCCTTTAAATGAAGGAATCAACTTCCTTGGCGCACCTGGTGTGTTGTCAAAGTTACGTATCCCTATATAATCGCCTTCCTTGTATCGGTGCGGTGTTTTCCTTTTTTTATTAAAATATTGTCGATTGTATTCTTGATTTCGTTCAATATTGCTTTGCGCTATCCCGCGTATCGTTTCGAGATCACGCATGTCATTTCCGATTTCATCCTCGAGACCTTCGCTGACTTTATCGATGCTTGGACCTCGTTGGTTTATGCCAAACAGTAGACGACTTGGAGTTTCCCCTGTAGTCTTACTTATGGTATTATTTAGGGCAAACTCGGCCTCAGGCAGTGCCTTGTACCAATACTTCCCGGTCTTATTGTCGACGATTTTCGCCAACAGCGGACTCAATACACGATTTATACGTTCAACCTGTCCGTTAGCTTTCGGAGATCCTGTTGCTATGAGTACGTGTTTTATATTATTTTCTTTCAGATAATTTTCAAATTCGTCGGATGTAAATCCAGATCCTCTGTCGCTTATTATAGTGCGGGGGCGACTATAATTTGCGAAGTATTGTCTCAGACACTCAATCGTCTCTCTTGACTTTGTCGTTTTCGTAGCATACAATTTCGTGTATTTAGTAAATGCATCAATCACCACTAAAACGTAATGTTTCACCAAACGCTTACGATCGAGAGGTCCCATGTGATCGATATGAATTGTTTGGAAAGGCAAATTCCCTTTAGGTAGACAGTGTAAGTATCCTTCCGCTTTACCCACGCTCGGCGAGAATGATATGCATTTTAAACAATTTTGTATGTAATCTTTAATCTTCGATCGCATTTGAGGAAACCAATAAGTTTTGCTCAAAGCACCATGTGTTTTTTCTGAACCAAAATGTCCTAGCTCATCGTGATACTTCCGTAACACGTGACATTCCATTTTCTCTGGCACGTAGAAATGCAAATCATTATTTCTCTTTCGATATATGAGACCGTTTCTCATTTCATATTTCTTGTTTTCATTTTTCTCAAGTTCCTTACGCAGGTTTTGGATTTTTACGTCGCGATTCTGACTTAACGCCAATTCGAGTTCGAGTGGGTTGTCTTCGATTACACCTATTATTTCGACCCTACTCAAAGCATCGACGTGTTGCATCCTAATGCCAGCCCTGTGCTCTAAAATGTAATCATACTCCATGAGCTCGATTGCCCATCTTTGGATTCGTGAGTTCATTTCCTTCTTGTCCAATGTCATTTTCAATGAGGCACAATCTGTGATGATCTTGAATTTGATGCCATGGAGGTAAATCCGAAAACGTCGTAATGCGTATATAATCGCGAGTGTTTCCAATTCGAAACTGTGATAACGGCTCTCGGTTTCAGTCGTCCGTTTCGAAAAATACAAAATCGGATGGAGTTTCATGTCGGTTTTCTTCTGAAGAAGCACAGCGCCAAATCCGTGTGAGCTAGCATCAGTGTGCAATTCAGTATCATCACGAGGATTATATATGCTCAGGACAGGTGCTGCTTGCAATTTTTCTTTCAACGTCTCAAATGCTTTCAATTGCTCATGGCCAAAGGCAAAAACCGTATTTTTCTTTAACAGGTCGTATAGTGGTTTTGCAATAACTGAAAATCCCTCAATAAATTTACGGAAATACGATGCCATACCAATGAAACATTGTAAGCTTTTGACATTTTTAGGAAGCGGATATTTTTCAATCGCTTCTATTCCCGATTTATTCGGCCGAACACCTTTTTGTGAGACTCGGTACCCTAAAAATTCAATTTCGGAGTATAAAAACTTACATTTGTCGACTCTTAGCTCTAATAGATTTTCTACGAGACGCTTAAATAATTTTTTTAATACATCGAGGTGATGCTCCAATGTGGCGGTCGCAACTAATACATCATCAACGTACACTACTATGTCTCGTGACTTGATAAGATCGGCCAAAGCTTCGTTTACAAATCGTTGAAATCTTGCCGGTCCCACCTTAAGCCCGAATGGCATTCGCTTGTACTCGAAAATTCCCAGTGGTGTCGTAAAAGCCGTATATTTTACAGATTCGTCCGCAACACGAATATGGAAAAATCCATCTTTTAAATCGAGAAGACTAAAATACTTCTTATCCCTTAATACATCGATTTGGTCTTCAATAACGGGAAGGGGGTAATTGTCGCGACGCAAAGCCTTGTTCAGAACGCGATAATCAACGCAAAGCCGCAGCTCGCCACTTTTCTTCTTGACCAAAATAATCGGCGAAACGAATTCAGACTTGCTGGGCTGAATTATTTTTCGAACAAGCAAGTCATCTATTATATTTCCCAGTTTTTCTTTTTCAAAAGCCGATATACGTCTCGGGCAAAAATGAAACGGTTTATCGTCAGTTAAATTCAAGATCAATTCCATGTCCACTGCGGGACTCGCCGGTCGCATTGGCTCGACATAATCAGAAAGGAAAAGCTTTTGAAGTTCAAGCTGCAATTCGTTCGAGATTTCCGTGTTAATGTTCAGAGTGCATGTCATATCGCGCGATTCGCTTACATCAATATTCAGGATTTCATCTATCGCGTGCGCTTCCACCTTTCTCAACCCCAACCCAAATATTTTTAACACGTCTCTTCCTAGTACTATCGGATTTGCCATCGTGGTATCCGGTACAACTAGTATCGCGAGATTATCTTTAGTTTCGATGCCGAGAGTTACATTTAATCGTACCACGCCATGTACGTATAGAGGAGAGTGATTTATTCCGCAAAAGTTTTCCGATATTTTTTTAGCAGACTCTACGCAATCTACCGGCAAAACACTTTCCTTTATAAAACTGATTTTGCTACCCGTGTCCATTAACGCATTCAATTTGAATCGGGTTTTCGGATCACTGTTTAGCTCGACATCGATGTCCCTGAAGAATGTTTCGTCGTCTTCATTTGATCCTTCTACTGCACAAATTTGATCCTCTGACTCGTTGACGACGGTAACCTGAGGTGATGTAGTCTTAGATGGGCAACTCCTCGACATATGGCCTACTTCGCCACATTTAAAGCATGAGTTTTTCTCGCGCCTTGGGAGTCGACAGTCCGTGGATAGATGCCCAATCTTATTGCAGTTGTAACAGCGAAAACGTTTGCTTTTTTCATCCTCATTTTTGCTGCCTATGTCTTTTCTTTGGTCGCGTTCTGTTTGCGAATCAAATGATTTTGTTTCTATTTTCGCGGGTAGTCGAGAATCACGTTTTTGATTATGGTTTTTCGCTGTAGTTCGTAATGATACATTTTCGAAAACTCGTAACATATCCTCTTTGCTGACGAACTCTTTCATTCTGGCTAAATCTTGTAGGTGTTCACTGGGAACCCCATCAATCAAATAATCGACCATGTCCTCCTCGTCGATTTGAACATCTTTCGCCAGTATCAGTTTTTCATGAAAATAATCAGCGAAATTCTCCGTAGTTTGCCATTCTCGAGCTTCAAATTTTTTTCTCAGTATCACACGTGAGGGGCGATGATCGTACATTTGCTTGAAACCGTGCATTATTTCGTCGAGGGTCATGCTAACGGTGTTCTCCGCTTGGAACCAACTTTTTGCTTTGCCCTTCAACTTATTGCTGATGAGAAGTTTCGCACGAGCGTCTTCCAAGTTATACGTAACACACAACTGTCGAATCTGTTGCTCCCATTTTCTAAATGTACCAACACTTCCATCAAAAAATCCAACCAGCTCCAACATGGCGGAGATATTTTCCTGTCTACTCGTAGCCTGTGTTGTAGGTGTCGTGCCTCGTCGTAACTGCTCGTTTTCGCGTCGGAAAAGCTCCAATTCTCTCCGCAAAAGCTCGTTCTCACGCCGTTCAAATTCTAACTGCATATTGTGGTACCGTTGCGCCAATTCGTCGGTTTCCATCATGTTACTCTGTCGATTCGAGGCTGAACATGACTCGGCATTTTCCGGTACATTTGCATTAGCTTGTATGCGTTGTGGCATATCGGCGTTTAACACTCCCGGGTCCTCGTTACTCGCGCCCAATCCTTGTTTGTCGGACACATCTATAATATCATCCGTCATAATGTCGTCGATCCAATTTCCACTCGGGTCGATCTGATTTAAACGTTCAATAAAGTCTTTTTTTTGATCCGTACGTTGGTAAACCGCGTCTGTGTAATTCGGCTTTATATCGAACTATAGATATTTTCCGTAAGTCGGTAGTCTTCCTATGTTCGCACATTCTCTGTTTACCTTTTTTTTCTCGACTCCTCACTCGTCTCGCATTCTAGAACGTTCTAGAACGTTCTCGAAATGTATATAATCTCTACTACGTGATTACTCACACACACAGCGATTACACGTATCTATAACCGTTTCTTCGTTCGTGAACGACTAAATTTTCAACCGTTAAAACGATGATTTATCGTTTATTCGGAGCACTAACACTGAACGACTGCACGTCATGCCGTTTCACGTAGCGCTTTCGGTACTTGCATTGTTTTAGTCTTTCCGAACTTCGCTTCACGATTACTTTTCGTCACCGAAATTTCTCGATCGAACACGAGGCGTCTTTTCGTCCATGACTCGTAACGGTAACTGTAACTTCGACGTAATGTCGATTACGCATACTCTACGTGATTTAATTAAAACTCTTTTTAATGCACGTAGGTGAATCCCACTTCTGATATTTTGTGAGGAACATTTTAGAATTAACGAGATGAGTGAAAAGTATCTTGTGTGAACGTGACTTTATTTCGTTGGGATATATATACATGTTACTCCAATGAGCATTGCCGAGTTACTGTCCGTATCGCGTATCTATGAGGTTTTCCTCTTCCCTTCCACCATCTAACCGTTGGCGCGTCATATTTTGAAATTCCCTTACACATAGCTGCTAAGTATACGTACGTCTGGCCGCAACGATCTCAGGAGAAAGGCATTTAGGTACTTTTCGTGCAGCAATTTTTATCCATGCATAAGATATTTCGTCCTCCTTTTTTGTTTCTCTAACAAAGGCGAAAGAAAATTTGTTTTTCATTGTTTAGAATTTAATAACCTTGTAAATCTTAAGTATATTGGGCGTTAGCGAGGAGCGGCAGTGGCTACGAATGTGTCGTCGCTGTTTCTTGGAGAATTGAATCGATTGGTGGTGAGAAGGAATTAGAAGAAAAAATACCACAAAATGTGGGCACGAAGGGAGGGTTGATGGTATGCAATTTGCGCCCAAAGCCGGAACACAACGCAGATGAATTGTAGCCTCCCGTCTTACTAATAATTTCCCAAGTTTCCGAAAGGATCGAAAAACTTATGTATGTGAAAATATGTATGCCTAAATGAGAACAATTACCGACAAGCGTAGGGTAGGCAAGATTCGATGACATCTGAAATGGTAACTTGATCAAATAAACGACTACGAGTACGTACTTATCATCGATAGACGATACTACTATAACATATATGATATAGGCAACCGTTTAAGCCGTTATACGTTATGAAAAGCTCGCCCGCGCTCGCGAAAAGCTCCACGTGACTGTGGCCGCTGTCACGTGGCATAACCCCCATTGTCCACTCGATATCCATGGAAATCATTGTTTCGTCTTCAACGAATGACAGCCTAGCTAATGGATTTTCTCGAGACTGTTGAGAATAAAAGGCGTATTGCCGCGTGATGTCGAAAAAACAAAACGGCATTTAACGTTCGCCAAACGTATGCCAAATATCCGAGTATTTGACCCGGTGGTATTACTCGAGTCTCCGTTTCGGCAATAGTCGATAAATATTCAACCGACGTACCTACGTAGGTACAACAATACTACGGCAACGTACCCGCTACGTGTGTCCTCGTTGCATAAACCTAGCTATATTACCTATACGATATGTCTAGATTATAACATATATATCGTCGATACATCCATGATTCGGGAACCTGACACATAGGTAAAGGCCCATTTAGCTCTCGCGTTCACACTGCCCGAGCATACCCGCACGAGCATATGTTGTCGAACGTTCGAGAAAGTTGCCGAAAAAAGTTTTTGGCAAAATAATGCAGTACCTACCACTGGCCACCAGCCCCCGTTCTCTCGCCGATATGCCGTTTACACCGGACGCGCATCGAACGAGAATTCCTTTGATGATTCGTCGGTTAACCGACAACAAGTGGCGTAACGCGTTCGAACATTCGAAAAGCCTGTTCGGCGCGGCTGAGTGTTTAACTAACTATACCGCCCGTGCATCTTGCTCGCGATTGTTTGCGAATGGGTCTTAAAAAGAAGGTTCCCGAACCGTAGACCGACACATGTCCCCTAGGATTAAATAAATATGGCATTATGGCAAATTATATTTTTGTGAGAATGGTTTTAAGATCAAATGGCGTGCGCGCGCGCGCGCGCGCATTAATAAATTATACGTTTCGAGCACTGACTCGACTGGTTATTCCATTAAAATCACTGTAGTGCCTACAAACTGCAAAGAGGTGGAAAGATTTTTTGTAATCTATAGATTCGCGTTAATTTCAAAGTCAATATGTGTATGTGCGTGTAGAAATCAGCGGGGGTAGGTACTGGTGCGGTTGAAACCGGCGGGATTTTTACACGCACATAGACGTATTAATTGCCGTTGTTAAACTACACATGCACACCTTCGAGTGCCAAAGATACTGCAAGAAACGAAAGCCGGCTCGAATCGGCCGCGTTTTCTTACATCAGTCGACAGTTTTTATTGGTTATCGTGTAGCTCGTTGTTACGTAGCCCGTTATTGCGCGAGTTTGATAGGTACTCGCGCAATGTCCGATACTACTTGCTATACTTTTGTCCCAAATGATTTCCATCTTGGAGAAAAACTTTGGCGGAAAACGTGTACCGAAGGTACGTCTCGAGTCGCAGTCGAGTCGACTACTTCTCGAAAATGCGATTCCTAATTTTTCCGACACGACACATCGGACAACCGAGCTGAATTTCATCCCGATTCGTCCCGCCACCATTCTAGAGAGTTTACGAACGGTGGGTGGTGTGTGCCATTCGTTATCCGTGTATTCCGTTATGAGGGGAATGCGTCTCGAATACACGTCCGATATTGGCTACCAAGGCGTATGCCCGATTTCCCATTTACCAAACTCAAAGATTTTACCGAACGAATAGCCGCGAATCGAGTAATTATTCGTCGTTCCTACGTCCTTTAGAAACGAGGCCTAAAACAATGAAAACGTTAAAAATACTTACATGAAAGAAGAAAAAAGAACAATGGATGCGTAAGTAAGTATGTAGCGTTGGAGGGGTGTGCCTCGTCGTGCCTGTCGACGTCGCTGACTTAATTGCCTAATCCAATCGAGTCGTGGAGAGGTCGATATAAATTCGCCTATAGCTCGTATACCGGACGCGATACGTAATCACATTAGATCATAGCCCATTTCAATTAGTCCTTATCTCATTCTCGTCTTCGCTCGAGGACAAACACCTCCCACCCCCATCGCCCGATCTGACTGACATCGTTATCAAGAAGCACGCGCGCCCGGGTGTCTTTACGCTACGCGTTCGATCTTCCGTATACTTACATACGTGCGTCGAGCCAGATTTCTAGACGATTAAAACTCTCGTCTCGTCATCATTAGAACCGTGTGGTTTGTGCCATAGACGATTAGAGGTCGAAGACAACAACACACTGGCGGCACTTCTCGTGCGACTTATTATCGGTCCTTCATTACCTATACGTATTTACGGGTATTAGTGCGCAGTCCGCGCATTTTTCCCGATTCGACGGATATACATACATACGTATATATATACCTACCTACCTACCTACCTACCTACCTATGTTACCTACCTACCTACCATTCGCTGTACTGGGTTTACCCAGTTATAATGCGGTGAGAAACGGAGCGCGGGGGGTTCGAACGATAAGACCTGAAAAATTGTTCATTCTTGTACAATAATGTAAATCGGTTTATACGATTATTTGTCTATTTTCGTTAGTTGTGTGTACATCGTCGTTACAAGTCCAATGATCTCCAAATTTCATAATGTAATAAACGTTGTAATCTTGCGATTCGTTTGTTTCGATGGCGATAAGTAGGTAGGATCCTTTATCTCTTTTGACTTTTCGTTAAACCTTCGTTAAATATACTTTCGAGAGGAAGTTGGTCAAATCGAGAGAAAAAACGATGGAAAAAAGTCGACCCGCTAGTTGATTATAAAAATGATTGATTTTTTTTATCTGTCTGTAAGTATAAGTACCTACCTACTTATTATTGTTGACGTATGTACAACGTCGTATGTCTCAATTTCAATCAATATTACTTGCGTTATAATGAATTTTTTAAACCTAAACCGAAAAAGAAAGCTTCGATCACTATTCCGAACGATGCTTCATAGTTATTCGATCGAACATTCCCAGTAGGTATAGAATAATCTTTCCTCCTTAATCATAAATTATAATTCTATTTACTAATTTATATTTTAAATCATTATTCACACATTTTATTTTTCAACAAATCCTCATAATTATTCGATCGAACCAACATTTGGTATTATAAATGTTCATTCCCCTCGTGCTGCTATCCTCGTTGCGCTTACGGACTCGCGATGCCAATTACTTGGCGAGACGCGTGGTGCAAACTTACGTTATTGACTTTTTCATCCTTGAAAATCTACACAATTTTTACTCATAGAAATTCCTTATCGGTATGACGCGCCATGAAACGTACAATGAATGTCGTTATATAATCCACGGACGTTCCACGACAAACGGGACAGTTTCAAAAACGACCCGTTTTATTTTCTCAATTTTTCGATATTTTGTACTGTCCATCGAAAAACTCTTTGCAGTAAATTTTGAGATTTTTTTCATCACTCGTTCAAAACATATCAAAATATGAAAAAAAAACCGCTCTTTTTTTGGCCGTTTGTGCTCATCATAACTTCTTTAATAAAACTCCTTGAATTGAACCTTTTTTTTTTTATTTTCGTTTTTTGAATGTAATTTTTACATTTTAAAGTTGAAATCTTTTATTTTAAAGTTAGTGCATATTTTAATTTTTTTCACAGTTTCTCATTCTACTACTTGTATCGATTGTACAATTTTTAAACCTGGCTAGATCGTAGCTTTTCTTCCAATAATTACTATTTTGTTTTCGATTTTTAAAAATTTAAAAAAATTTTCTTTTTCTTTTCTCGATAATAACTTTCGATAAAAACACCATTTTTACAACTATATAATCTTTTTTAAATTACTATGAATTAATTCCCACACTTTGTTGTTGTTAATTGGGCCCTTTATAATTAATATAATACATATAGGTAACATTTAAAAAAAAATAGCCAACTAAAAATAAAAACTTTTGTTACTATTATTTATAAGCATATAGGTACTTGTTATGACTTATTATTAATTTTAGACGCCTGTTAATAACAAAAAGAATATAAAAATGTATTCATAATAATTGAAAAAAGAATGCCAAATAGACAGCTGCTTATTGGCGAGAGAGCGAGGCCGCTCTGTTTAGAGAGAGAGAGACAGTAGCGCGAAAGGTCAATCATAAATAAAGACGAGAAAGAACGTGGCAAGTGGTGACGAACCGCGTGCAGCGTCGAGAGATTCGAGACCATTCGGAAACGTGTGTGTGTGTGTGTGTGTGTGTGTGTGTGTGTTGGAAAAGTAAAGTGACTTTTCAAATTTCTCGGGCAACGTACATTCGATTATCGATTTTTTGTTATTGTTGGGTTGGTACACATGTCGCGAACATATGTTCACAGTTTTAAGTACATAGCAGTACTTACTTAGTTTGTTCTTGACGGATGAAAAGGTTAGACGTGTTTTGTTGTGCTCGGTGATTTTCTATTACCTACTATAAAAAATGGAGCAAAGAATTTTAGGGAGCACGGTTTTTAAGGCGTACGGTGAGTCCGCTTTAACGCAAGTATAAAAATGTTTACAAATGGTGTACAAACTGTTGCAAGATGACCGAGAAGATGCCGTCGACGAACCTCGCTCTGGACGCCCCAAAGCACCAAAAAAAATTGTTTTTCAAAATCGTCGAATTACCATAAGAAAAGTTGCTGAGGATGTTGGGACATCAGTCGGCTCGTGTCATGCAATTTTTCCGGATGTTTTGGGCATGAGACGCGTGTCAGCGAAGTTTGTTCCGAAAGTTGGGAATTTTCATCGCTGCTTGTGACAGATTTATTGGCCAAAAACAACACGATTTGGGCCCCGTGCGACTTTTTCCTGTTCCCAAAACCGAAAAGGCCTATGAAAGGACGGAGATTTGCAACGATTGATGAAATAAAAACGGCATTGCTGGAGCCGGTAGGTAAAGCTATACAAAAAAAGTCGCTTATGACAAGTGCTTTGAGGATTGGAAAAAGCGTTGGCACACAAGTGCATTGCATCTTTGAAGGGGACCATATAAATATTGATGAATGAATAAATATTTTTTCATTAAAATATCAAGTCACGTATATAGTTACCTCCTACTATATGTATACGAGGATAAGTCCCAAAGGAG
Source organism: Netelia fuscicornis (assembly GCA_946811545.1). NCBI lineage: Eukaryota > Metazoa > Arthropoda > Insecta > Hymenoptera > Ichneumonidae > Netelia > Netelia fuscicornis. The sequence goes on from OX328015.1 coordinate 27,266,653, forward strand.
TCGGTCGAAGAAAGACGCTCGAGAACCAAATACTTAAGTGCTAATCGAAAGAGGTGTTGTAAATTTCAGTAAAGAATTACTTTCTAAGACGGAATACGCGTATAAGACGCGCGCATGTCCTATCAATACGAGTATATTATATTATTTCATATAAAAGGCTATCGAGTTATTTACATCCTTTCATATTTCCCCTCGATTTCATTGTCTATAGGCTCTATTAACAATAATTCATACTGGCTACAATAGTAATTATTGCAAGTCCACGATCTACTACAATCTAGCCGGGCTAAAAAAAATCAGAATATCCACCCACAGTTGAAATTAAACGATTTAAAGTTAAAAATTTACAAACCACATTCATAAACGCCTCGAATAATTTATCTACATATTTTTTTCAACAATGTACAATGAAAATTTGGACTATTATTAAAGAATCGATGAGCAAACGACAAAAAAGGGCGACTTGTTTTTTTTTTAAATTCGATATTTTTTTAACGGGTTTGGGTTTGGGTTCGGGCACTAAAAGATATCAAAAAATTGAGAAAATAAAACAGAGCTTTTGAAACTTTGGCCGCTTTTGTCGTGGAATGGCCATTCCCATTCCTGGGAGACTTTTCATAGATACGAACAAAGCGCTTCTATCGTCGCAAAAGACGACATAATACACAACAACCTCTGGCCTCGCGTTTGCCATTCCTCTGATTCGTGATTTCTCATGAAAATTCTCTGGCTCTCTTATCGATCTTGTGTTATACAATTTATCGTGCTCCTGACTTACGCAACGAACCAGTGCGTACGATATGCTCCATTAACGCTCGCATGCCGCCAACGGAATATCGCAATGACGTATTTTTATTTATTTATTTATTTATTTATTTATTTCTGTTTTTCCAATTTGTCCGGCATCGCCGAAAGAATAAAATTTGACTCGACCTTCGTACGGTCGCCGGTGCAGCGGCACGGTACGCAATTTTTCATTATCTACCCGTGTAAGAATTCAACCAGGGCTTAGACTAGGCCCCGATTATTTTTCCCTAACTCTAGAAAGGCCCTAACATGGCACCCGATCAGGGCCCTTAGAGGCCGGTCACACTTTGTCGATGAGGGCCTAAAAGGGCTGATTAATCAGGGCCTGACTGGGTGCCTCAACAGAACCCTGCCAAAACAGAATCGAAGCCCTATTACTGCCCTATACCGTGCAGAAATTTTGGCAGGGATACAGCTGGATTCGAGCAGGGATCCCGATCAAATCATGGAAGAATAATGAATTGCTGAAAGCATTATATTAAATACTAGCTTCTACCCGCGATTTCAAGGAAATAAATTTAAAGCAGCAGGGTAGGCTGAGAAAATAATAAGTATGTGTATATGAAAAAGTGCATGTAATTGTACGAACCAACAATTATATAGCACACTTATTGGAGTGTGAACTAATTCTTTGCAGCACGTTCCATGGGAAATTAATACTTTTCTGCATAGTTTACGCATTTATAATGCCAGCGGACGCATGATTCGTTTGTGAGAAGCAGGATGGCCATGCGCCACCTGTCGGTCGTGACTGGTACTACTATTACTACATCTATATATGTATATTCATATTGGTCATAAAATCTACGCTCACCACAGGCTTCGTATTAGGATTGAGTCGGTATACCCCGAAAGTACAGTGGCGCCATGGTTTTAAAATATAGTCACCCACAAACATTCTAAATGTTTATAGAATACAAATTATTTGTAGTAACGTTCCACATGTATGTTTATTTCAAGTGATCTAACCTAGTGCTTAACCGATAGCTTAAACTTTATATGTATGTATATATCACATCTATGGAAAATAACCCGGGTAAGAAATATTAGTAGGGCAGCCATAACAAAAATCGGGGCCCGTGAGGGTTTTAATATGGATGCCCTACTAGGGATTTCCACAACACAACCCGACTAGGTCCCGATCGGAGCCCCGATAGGGGCCTACTAGGGATTTCCACAACACAACCCGACTAGGCCCCGATCGGCCCCGATCAGGGCCCGATCTGGGCCCGATCAGGGCCTAGTCGGGTTGTGTTGTGGAAATCCCTAGTAGGGCATCCATATTCAAACCCTAACGGGCCCCAATTTTTTTTATGGCTGCCCTATTAATTTCTTACCCGGGTATACTCGTTGTTGTCCGGTGGTGGAAGGTTACGCGACAGGGACACGGGAAAAAACGCACAGATTCGACTTTCACCGAGTTCCTGACCTAACTCTACATACGAGAAATACACCGGCTGTCCACGTGGCCGTGGCACTGGCCCACCTCGCTCCCTCCTCTCCCTCAACGCCGGCAAACAGGGGCCAAGAAAGAGGTAGACCTACTTTCACGCTAGTGAACTAACAATCTTATAAGCCTATGTATATCTATGTAGCGTAAATTTCCAAATAAACATCTCGAAGAAGAGACAAGAAGAGATGTTTATTTTGAGATTCATTTTACAGAAGTTTTAAATATTAATCGGTCCACGATAATCAATTAATTATAAATTTCGTCTTTCACAAATCTTTCCCAAAAACAAAAGTTAACAAGGACCGAGCTCGCGAACATAAGAATACACCTTTACTAACGAAAACATAGGAAGGAAGGCGCAACTTGGCGAAGCCCATTTTACGCCATATACTCTTACTTGAGTCAAATCAGAACGAGTAGGTTAGTACACGGTTTTTTGTTAACCGAAGCAGCAAAGAAGTTTGTTTTTGTCTTATGTTGAAAGCGTTTGCGTCATCGAGGCGAGCCGACTGCCCGTGATTGGTTGACGCGCTCGGGACCTTTCTCGCAAATATACATATACGCGTAATAATGATCATTCGGGGGGAAAAACTCCAGGAATCGGCTGAAACATAATTTTCACTCTTTTCGCTCGTGAGAATAAAGAAAAAAGGTAGCAGAAAAGACGCCGGTTAAAACAAGCTGTACAAGAAACCCTAACGGCAAATGCGTCACATAAAACTGTCATGAAAAAACGTACATATTGTACCGATTAATTAGGCAGAAAGCCGCTGTGCAAGGGGAACAAATTTCATCCTATTCATCCTGAGACTGTTCCTCGAACCTCCTTCTTGAGTCCAAAAGGTCATTATTGAGTATTGGTACATATATCTATTTAATATAATATCGGTCGGCGGAGATAGAGGAAAGGCTAAAAGAAGGGTTAGAAAAGCTGAAAGCGGAAATAATAATGAGAAGGGAATGAAAGAGGATAAGTAGGTCGACGTATAACAGAAATTATAAACATATATATATCAAAAAGAAGGGGAAGCGTGGAGATATTGGTCAGAGGAGGAAGTGAGTGGAAGGAATAAGGAAATGTGGGCAAGGATGAGGTGCGGGAATATAGGAAGGGCGGGGAAGAAGGGGGAAAGGGATCGGATGTGTAGAATATGTAAAGAAAGTAATGAGACAATGGAACACCTAATGGAGTGCAGAAAAGGATGGGAGAGGGTTACAGAGAAAGCAAGAAAAACAGTGGAGAAATGGGTGAAGGGAATAGACACGATGGCGGTAAGGGGGTAAGTAATAAATATGTTGGGGGGGGGGGGGGGGGGGGAATACAAGAGGATATATGTATGTGGGTATTATAGAGAAATAGAAGAGATATGTAAAAAAGAAAGTAGTAGAGTAGTAGAGAGGAGGCGTAATTAGATGTAAGAAATTGTAAAAAAAGCTTATGTAAAAGTTGTGCAATTAAAAGTATCTAATAATATAATATCTCGGTCGAATCAGGGCTGCAGCTCAAAATGCATGCAATTTTTTTCCAACATTTGTTATCTATCGCTCGATTAAGACACGATTAAATGCAATATTATCGTGGAGGACGACTTGTAACGTCAGAAAAAAAATTAAAAAGCCTTTTTTAATGCAGGCAATGAGTGGATATCACCACCCCATATCCACAACACCAACACAAACATATCACTTGGATTTTGAAATTTGATTATATAATCGGTAAGCGAAACGATACATCCGTCCCAATTAATTGTTTCGTAGATACGTAATTACTGTGAATAATTTCTTTGTCTCGTAATGTTGGCGTTACGTTACATTCCTTGTTGGAACGATGTCCAATGATTCCACTCCTACATCGCGTAGTTTCAAGCGTAGAACTAACAATAAGTGTATGATGTAATCGTCTTTCGATATCTGCTCTTTTGGATATTGGTTTTTTACAATTACCATGCATATATTATACATATATGTAATATTATTGTTTAGCGATAACGAAAAGTCAAAAAAATTGGCGCAGTTTTAGGCTCCAGCCCCGATTCTCCATTTTTACCAACGGCGTATTTATTTTAGACAAACGATCCATGTTCCGCTGAAAATTAACATTTTCTGAAACTTTAATGCAACGACGCGTCCTTGTGAGAGGAAGAGGTTTAACACCCTCACTTTTTCATATTTCACACTGTTTTTACTCCAAATCTATCAATCTAAATGAGATTATTAACAAAAGTTCCAAATTTTCGTGATTTCGTTCATTTTGGACTTTTAGTTCGCGAGGAAATTTTTAATCGCGCAATTCTCCACTTTCTTTTCTTGCGTCTCGTTCCACAAAAGGATTGCATCGTAAAAAAAAAAAAAAAAAAAAGCTTTTCGAGCTGACACTGGACTAGGTTGTTTTTCAACGCGTCTGCGTATACGTAGAAATTTTATACTTACAATTAGAAAATATAAAAGGTGTAAGTATACGCTCGTTATACCTAACACGATGGAGGATCCCGGTTTTCGACAAATTTCATGAAAAGTTTAGATCCTCGATAGCTCGGAAACTTGAAAGGTTATCGTACTTTCTCGAAGCGAAAGGCTTTTTTGTCAAACTGAAAAATTTCATAACTAAACTATGCCGGTACAACATTTTATACACAACAGATTGAATAATTTTTAGCATTCTCCTCTCTGCTTTTCGTACAGTTTGAAACCGACGTGAGAATATTTTCACGATGTTTAACGCTCGGAATAAAAAGCAGCACGAAAAAACAAACTATCGGCAAAGAAACCTAAAATTATACTTACACGTTGACGATGAAATGTGCAGCGCGTGACATAGGTAATTGATTTACAACATGAAATATGGAAAGAAACATGAAAAAGTAACTAATGTAAGTACGAAATTTGCTCAATTTAATATCTAACATTGATTGTGTATTGGATACATATGCATCTGTCCTCGGTAACTCCGGATAAAACATTTTTAAACAATGCCTTGGCGGCAATGCAAGAAAATTTTATTTCCTTCTACGAATTATAATGGAATATCTCCCCCCGACGCCCTCCGCACAATGACTCGATTATCTTCGCGCTACGCAAACTGTTAAATTACTTACGTATATTATGTAGGTACTTACATACGTAGATGAAAAAAATTAGTCTTTCGGACAAAATGCAACGTTTCGCGAACGGCCGCGTCTTACTATTTGCATCGACACGATACATTTATAGACGAGAGCCAGGAAAAAATACTCGCCGTATGAAATTGAAACTCAATTACCATCGACCAAATAATTCATCCAAATCGACTTTGAAAAAAGCCCCAAATAATCCAAAGATTCGTTTAAATTTGTCGAAAAACGTTTTAGTCCGTACATAATAAATAGCCTATCTATTTCCGAGGAACATTTTCCCGTTTGGAGAAAAAATAAAATGGATGGATTGGATTGGTCGATTCCAGGCGAGAGAGCTTCGCGACGACGAATCCAAAGAAAATCCTACCACCGAACCTCCAAAGACCCGTATACCACCTAGATACATATACCATATACCTACATCTACATCCTGTAGCCTGATTGCTTTATCCCCTTTAAAGGCGCCCGCTACCTCCTCCTTCGCCATAAACCTGTATACAACCTCCCTCCCGCCGCCTTTATTTCCTCTTATTTAAGCGCCAACTTTTCATACGGAATTTTCAAAAAATATCTCGAGTATAATCGAGATACCAATTGATTTTTGACCGTTATGAATAACGTAAGTATTCAGAGATGTTGCAAAAATAATCTTTTTTTTTTTTTTTTGTCAAAACAAACAAAAATGTGGGGGGGGGGGATCATTTTTTATTTTCCAAATTATATTCTTTGATCGGGGAGGGAGTTGCTCGATTATTGGTAAATTTGTAGCTAACAATAAGAGCCTGTGGCTAGGACCACGTTTATATAGTATTTAATTTGAAAAAAATTAGACGAGCGATTCCAACTTTGTCAAATTTGCTAAACGTTTGGTCATTTTTTAAAATTTAAATCGAGCACAAAAAAAAAAAAATTTCTTGAAATTCGAAAGAGATCGAAATACTTAATTGATTTCGACAAACTGCAGATTGTCTTTTGAAAATGTTGGACAACCGCAGCTCCTTTAACGAGGAAGCGAAAATTAAGAAAGTTGGGTTGACAAAGGTCCAAGCTAGAGAAATATAAGGGAGCATCCTGCGAATTAAAATTCGTAACATTTTGTTTATACGAGGGTGAGAAAAAACATTGTAGCGAATAAAAGCCGATAGACACTGTACCTCGATTAAAAAAAAAGTCACAGAGCAAAGCCTCCCCTGCCTGGTGTCACGGCGGCGGCGAATCTTCTTAAGATACGTGAATCGTGAATCTTTTCAACTCGCGTATGCTTTTGTGGTTCGATCGTAACGATTGGAGCAAGTGTTTTTTTTTTCCACTGGTTCAAGCCAACGTGTCCCAAAGATATCGGTCGCGGCGCGTTACGCTCGCCAATTTCAAATCCCTGAGCGTCTATCAAATACGTATGTATGTTTTACGTGTGTCGCGTACGTACTATATGTCGATCGTCCAATTGTCGTCTCTCTCGGTCTCGACCGAGCGCGATTGTGAAATTTGTCTATTCTCTATATCGAGCGAGGATATATTTCTACACTCGTACACAAAATTATCCTTTTTATCACGTTCGATCGATTATTTTTCCTCTTATTATTATCGTAACAATCGATCCTCGGCTATTAATTTTATAGTAATGCGCGCGAGCCCCTCGATTTAATTTACAACAAAATTTTTATATTTATCGAAAAAACGATCGTTTTACTTTTTATCTTCGCCTTTTTTTCCTCTTCTTCTTTACCTTCTCGACTTTGTGTCGAAAATACTATGTAACTTTATAGTTGGTTTTTTTTTAATTTGCAAACTCGTGATTTTAGGTTTTCACGAGCGAAGCGACGACGATTTATGTATTTTCAAAACACTAGACGAGGCACGAAAAATAACCAAAAAAAAACGCGACACACTTTTGTTGCACTGTAAATTCACGCGTCGGATCAACGACGAAAAGACGAGGCAAAAAAAAACGCACGCAAGCAAGCAAGCACGCGCGCACACACACACGCACACACACGCGCACACACACGCGCGCGCGTAAAGCGAAAACGAAACCGTGAAACACTTCCGACACTTCCGTGCCTCGTCGAACTTCGTACGAAGCCTCTCCTCCTTCTCTTATTGGTGGTAGTAAGAAGGCTTTGATCCAGCAACGTGTAGCATCGAATAATGTCGAGCGAGGCGCTGTTTTTTTTTTCCTTTCGTTGGCAAACGATGATTTTATAATGAACAATTGTTGCCGTTTTGCGCTAACCACGTGTCACCAAAAACGTAAAACGTCCATACTAATACGAATGAACAAACAATGACAAGAAAATATCGCGACGCAGCATAGCAGAGCGTTGACACCTTTCGCGTCTTGCCAAAACAACTTTGTTTCTTATGTTATTTCATCTCGCTCCACATATCCTTCGACTTTCTTCGATTTTGTACACGAGAGCCGTACTCGTGCGGCTTCCAAATATCAACAATAATAATAACACTGATAAATCGTTGTTACGCAGCAGCGCCGTCAGATGGCCCCCGATTCCTGATTCCACGAATTTTCCTACCTTCTTTTATTTTATTGTTATTTCACTTAATTTACAATGCTTGACGAAGCGTCGTGATACACTTGGTGGTGGGCCGTTTGACCAATCGCATATTCGGCTTATATTCCGAACGTTTTATTTTTATTTTGTAGACCACGATAAACGAGTATGAGAATATATGTAAATCCTGAGGGTCAATCTGAGGGCTTTGTGAGCGCAAAGCCGGCCGGCTTTCAAATTTCCCTCGCGCCACGGAGCACCGTTTCGCAGCAGCAGCGGCAGCAGCAGCAACCCCGGCCAAACCCTCGGGAACCCCTCACGAGGCTTCTTATCATAACGAGGCTTTCTATCTATAGTCTTGTCTATCGCAGCAGAAAACCCCTGGTACCAAAACTACTCGCACTTTTCGAGCCAAAGCCCGTGCTTGTCGAACGTCGTTTCGACCGAGAAACAACCAAGAAATGTCGATTATGTAAAAAAAAAAAAAAAATTTTTTTTTTTTTTTTTTTTTCCCCGCCCACACTTAGCAATCTCGTAACGACGAAAGTTACTCCGTCACGCGTTACACTCGCGCGCACTTACTTCACTTCCCTCTTAGCTTCTTTACTTAATTTTTTCTTATTTTCATCGGGCACGCGTGCACACACTGTTGTTTCTGTTCCTCACTCGCCTTTTCTCAACCTCGCGAACCACGCTCTATCCCTTCAATGACTCGCACGCGATCGCACTGGCAGCGACGTCGTCAATGAAACTGGTTTCTTCAATCCGATTTCTTAAATTCATATTATCTTGTATTTCTAGTTCTTTCTTTCTATTCCGACGATATCGCGACAGTGTACTTTCACTGGTTAGAATAACGTGACTCGGGCCACGGGTTTCCGGTGGTCGATCTCGTTGGCGCACTCATAAATGGGTGTAAACGTGCGTCAAACACAAAGATCCTCGCACGAGCCCTGGTGAGAGCCGACTAACAGAAGTGTGCCGTCTGCTCTAATGTTCCAAGAGAATGAGGGAGAGAGAGAGAGAGAGAGACACACACACACACACACACGCACACATACACGCACTTATTACAGCAGTGGACTCGCGCGGAAGGGGCTTGCTCTACTCGCGCTGGAGCATAAAGGCTGATTTACACAACGCGCACCGTAGGTATATTTTCCAGTCTGTGCGAAGAGCGAGAGAGACGACGAAACTTCTCTGCTGTTGCTGCTGCTGCTGCTGCTGCTGCTGCTGCGTCAACTCGAACAAACAGCTGAGTATAGAACCAATATGGCGTCGCTCGGCTCTTTCTCCCCACAGCGCCCAAGATACTCTTGCGGCGAAATCGTAAAGCCTATCGCGCCGCTAACAAGTAAACAGATGGGGAATTTTATGTTTTATAGTCAGCGACATATGTGACGTTGCGTTCGCGTTTTTTCTCTATTCTTTTATTTCAAAATGCAACAGTCTTTCGATTTTACAAGCAACTTTTACATCGGACGATGAGCCCAAGCAGCCGAATAGTTTTCGTACCTCAGTGGCTATACGACATTCTGTGACTCTTACGTTTGAGGTTATGAATAAATACTGATAATTATCAAAGTTTGTTTACTCACGTTTAGGAAAGTTAAGAAAGCAATCGGCGCAGCTGTTACAGAACAAACTTATAGCGAAACAAAAATTTATCAAGTTAGTAAATTTAATAAATACTTTATATTATTTACAGTATTTTTGCCAAAAAATACGCTCGTCTCTTTTCTCACGATGCTTTATTGATCGTTCCCGGCTACGTTACTTCAGTTATGCCACCCATTCCCAAACGTATATTCCCACCTCCATCGTGGTGAACATTGTGTTACATCAGCCGATATTCTCTCACGTATACTAACATAATGACGGCCTAAGCACAAACACAGCCAACCACGCGTTCCTTCCTTTCATAAAAAATAGTTGGCATGCCACGTTCCGCGAATGAGGTGACCTGGCAGTCTCGAACCAACAGTTTTATTGTGCGATTCGACAAAACTTGGGAAACCTTTTCAACTCTGTCGTTTCATCGGAGCCACGAGACATTTTCCTAATTTCTCGATTGTTATACAATTTATTTCCCCGAATCATCCACACCAACAGGTACTTCCAACCATTTTAATTTAATTATTTTCATAGAAATTTATCTCATTGGGCCGATAATTGGTACAATTTGGAAATTTCGAATATCCGTGCCTCGAGATTCGGCAAGATGCTCGATAAGTTTCAGGGTCGTTGAGAAACTCGACTCATACATAAAATCGTCTCTAGATCTAGAACTACCAAAGTTGCAAATTTTATAAAAAATAACAACCTTAGGAACACTATATGTCAAAAAACACGAGGTTTATAACGTCGTAAAACAGAAAGTCGTCTGAAAATGTGCTTTACAAAATTGCAAATCAATATTACCTATTTCAGAAGTTAATGTCATGATGGAAAAAATCATAATTGCACCAACTTATTAATTATAATTAATTATTTTAATTATAATCGTATTTTTTCATATGTTTATCGCAATGCAACATAATCAAACACTGATATCATAAAACGTGTTTTTTTTAAGTTTCTTTCATCATAAAAAATATTTTGATTTGCTTCTTTATTCAAATGTCAATGCTAAAATATTGTTTCCTTCTTAAGAAAATTTCACGACACCATCGTTAAAATGTTTAAGCACCTGGACTCGCACCGGGTTATCGTTAGTGCGATTTATTATTCGCCTATATTATATCTGCGATAATTTCCTAACAATTCTTTACCAAAGAGCTCTTAGGTATAACAACATAATGTGCGGCATATGGGCAATTTTTGGTACTGACGACGACTCGCTGAACTGTGCGTGCACCCAATTCAACAAAATAGCCCACAGAGGTCCCGATGCTCTGAGAATTGAATATGACAATCGTATCAAAGTACGTTCCACAAATAAATTAAACAATCGAATCGAATTTAGCATTCGAATAAATTCATCATTTAATTATATCGAAACATTATTAAATTCGAGGTATTTTGCAGGATGGATTTATGGGTTTCCATAGATTGGCCATTGTCGATGGTCTCTGCGGAATGCAGCCTATGAGACTGAGTCAATATCCCACCTTGTTTCTTCTTTGCAACGGTGAAATCTACAATTTCAAGCAGGCACGCATCTTGCTTAAAGTTTTTGATTTTTCACCGCTGATACTCATGAATAAAATTAACATTTTTCAATAGACGAGGGAGCAATACGGTTTCAACTATTCGACGAAATGTGATGTTGAGATAATATTACATTTGTATGCAAATGGAGGAAGCGAGAACGTTGCCAATAATTTGGATGGTGTATTTGCATTTTGTCTGATGGATGTTGAAAATCGAAGAATCCTGATTGGAAGGGATCCATATGGTATCAGGCCGCTGTTCAGGCTATGCGGAAAAAATGGCGAATTGGGCGTTTGTTCGGAGAGCAAAGTAACATATGCTGAATATTTTTTAATAATACTAAACCGCTAACAATTCTCATGTCCACTCATTCAATTTCTACATACTCATCATTAATTACAGACGTTTATAGTCATACGCTCGCAACTATGGATGATTACCTATCGCGCCTAAATTCATAAAAACTGACAATTTTTATTAAAATTTTATCCACTTTTATCATTTATATCAGATACTCGAACAGAATTATAAATACATACTCTGAAAAGAAACAAGGAATTACCACGGTGAATAATTGTTTCAGGGTCTTATAGAAATAACTAAAACATTTCAAGGTGAATGGACCCTCAAACCCTTTCCACCTGGTCACATAGAAGAGTACCAGATATTCTCCAATGGAAAGACAAAACTAGTGAACAGTGTGTATTATCATAAGATAGGAGCGAAACCATCTTTCCAAGTTGCTGTGCCATGGAAAGGTTTGTATTCTGAGACAATATTATCTTATCCCAAGATAATCCTTAATTTTTCACATTATTACTGACTGTGTCGAGCAGCGATTGAAGAAAACGCTTGGATTTTTTCAAATAGAAGAGCAAATATATAGTATCGAAAAATGAAACAGGATGGTTTTATATTAATGAGAAAATATTCATCTGGCTGTTATTAAACTTTTTAATTTTATATTCAAATTCAAAATAGGAAAGAAATCCGATTCTTTTTCCTTCTACGGAAGAGTGATCTATGCTTGTTTCATCTTCGAAGAATTGACAATTTTTAATAGCAAGCTAAATATGAACGCCTGAACACGAATCTAAAGTCAAGTTATGGAAATTCGATCGAGAACGATTAAATTTGCGAACGCAATTTTATTTTACTTTTTATTTTACTTTAATACGTAAACTATTTATATTTTTTAGATTTAAACAAAACTGATATCCAAAGCAACATCAGAAAGTTGCTATCAGCAGCCGTCGAAAAGCGCTTGATGGCAGACAGACAAATCGGTTGTTTACTGTCCGGAGGATTGGATTCGAGTCTCATTTCAGCTTTACTTGTTAAACTAGCAAAAGCGAACAATTTGCCATACAAGATTCAGAGCTTCGCGATTGGCATGGGCGACAGTCCGGACATCATCGCTGCTAGACAGGTTGCCAAGTTTGTTTTTTAAAGATAATGAGGGATGTCGATTGAAAAAGCTACGACTAAAAAACAATTCCGTTTCCTAATAATCAACGTCTCACACGACATACCGATATCGAATTCGATCTTCTTTCGAGACCTTGGCACGTCTGGGATTAACGGATGAATAAATTCTAATGTATCATACAAACCTGTTGGTGTAATTTTCTCAAATTTTCAGGTCGCCGAGTTTATTGGAACTACTCATCACGAGATTATATTCACGGCCAAAGATGTCGCCGAGGTCTTGGACGACGTTATATACTACCTAGAGACCTTCGACATAACAACAATCCGAGCCTCGATAGGGTGAGTATACTGAAATCTCGAGGAAACATGATCGCATGATCGTTTTCAACATATATAATAAGCTAATAAGCATTTGTTTGTCATTAAACCCCCTCAGAATGTACCTGATCGCGCGATACATAAAACGTAATACAGAAACGACTGTAATATTTAGTGGTGAGGGTGCTGATGAATTGGCACAAGGATACATATACTTTAGAGACGCACCAAACTCGCAAGAAGCTCACGACGAGTCTATTAGATTATTGCGTGATATTTATCTTTACGACGGCCTAAGAGCCGACAGAACGACAAGTGCTCACAGTTTGGAGCTCAGAGTTCCTTTCTTAGATCTTCAATTTACCAATTATTATTTATCTCTGGATCCCAAGATACGACAACCGCAAGGTAAGCTCGGGCATGTGATGAGAAAATTTGATCGTTGAATTTTCTTAACAAATTTATCGGCGATCGATATCGATTGGCTATCGACTAACGATAATCTTCAAGAAAAATCATATGCTCTACTATACTTGGCAGACGGTGTTGAGAAGCATTTACTGAGATCGGCTTTCGACGGTGCCAATTTATTGCCCCAAAATATTCTCTGGAGGCACAAGGAGGCGTTCAGCGATGGTGTTGCATCGATAAAAAAATCTTTGTTCCAAATTATTCAAGAAATCGTTCAAGACCGGATTCAGGACAGCGAGATCGAAAATGCCCACCTTCAGTTCCCTCACTGCACTCCAAGAACTAAAGAGGCTTATTACTACAGGTAATAGAATGAAAGAGACCAATTTACAGTATTGAGTTTCGATTTATGCATATGTATTTCGATATTTCTTTTACTCTAGGAAAATCTTCGAAAAACATTACGGGGGTCAAGCAGAGAGTTTCACACCGTATTACTGGATGCCACGTTGGGTCAAGGGAGTTACGGATCCATCCGCCCGATTTATAAAGCATTATGCGACGGAGGAAAAAATCTCGAACGAAAAAGTCTAATATCCGTTATTACGGATTGTACATTCTACTACTTTTCTTTCGAGACCAGTCTGTAACGTGGCGTGTATATTTTCTGCAGCTCATTTTATACAGTGTCAAAAGAATTGCGATTTCAAGAGTCTCGGAAGAATTGCGTTTCCGTTGCTCGTCGTAAATGTTCTCAAACTATTGTGCAACTCATTTTCATGATTAATGAAAACATTAAGTAATGAACAATAAGATACAATGTTGTCGAAAAAAATACCATAATTCTATCATTACTTATCTTCGGAAATTGTGTATGCAACCTCAGGGAAATAAATATCAGTATGAAAGTTGTTATTCTTGTGGTTATTTCCTTATATTATAATCGACAAGGAAGGTACCTGGTACGAGATCTTTGGATTATATATTGTGTTAACTGTCGGCTCGCTATGGAGGATGCCGGATATTTTAAAAAAATAATACGAGTACGTCGCACAAACTGAAGAGGTTAAAACAGTTAAAAATTCATGAGACTACTCAAAGGCCACGAAGAATATCCTCTAATTTAAGTGAAAACGTATACTGGTCAGCCAAATATTTTCAAAAAGTGGTGTGACGGTTGAATTTGAATCAAGAGAGAGATAGCCGTATAACGCGATGCGTAAGTACGTTGTGACGGCGCAACAAATTGGGAGGGAAAATACGGCGAGGAACTCATTAGCACAGTTTTAGAGAAATAATGACTCGTCGAAACAAGAATAGCTCGGGAAGATAATAATAATTTCATTTGTTGCTTAAAAACAGAAAATGAATAATAATAAATGGGGAATTTGGAAAGAAAGAAAGAAAAAAAAAAAAAAAAAAAAAACACTTTTTGTGTACCCCTGGTGGGACTCGAACCCACAATCCCCGGTTTAGGAGACCGATGCCTTATCCATTAGGCCACAGGGGCGCTTGATAATCATTGCGACTTTCCCCAACAGGTTCTTGCTGCAACCTCGTCAACATCTTTTTCGTTTAACCGTAATTACTGACAGTAGCTAACGCTAAATTGCACGCAATACTATAATCTCGACCACGTTTTTGCACAATAAATTGCCAATATTGAGGAAACAAGTATAACAGCTGTTTCCAACTTTGCGAGAGTTCGAAAATGGCTGCTACACTTCTCGTCGACACTTGATATTTTTTTAACTCGATCGAATGGAGGTTGTGAATCTGTCATGTGCGACAAACGTTTAGGATAAGTATTTATAAGCAGCAGAGAAGTGGGACAACTTTTTACTACAATGTGAGTATATATTTTTTATGCTTTCCACGATTTATATGATATAAATACGTTTTTTAACCCTTACAAAAGTTCTATCGATTAGATTATTTTTGGATTCATGAATGTATGAAAAAATTCTTCCTTTTTCTTTTTTTTTTTAACAATTTAAAATTAATTTGCAGATGATTTCGACGAGATACGCTTCCTTCATATCAGGCATCGCGATCGCCTCAATAACATGGGCCTTTAGTTTGTATCTCTACTCGAAACTATCGCAGAATGCCAGTACGGTAAATCCCACGGTGTATGGTTCCGATGTTTCTCAGCCTCTCAAGGAATCGGTGTTCGACCAGAGATTCAATCACGAACACGAGGACATGATACGAGATAACTTGATACGAAATTTCGATAAGAATGAAACAGCTGACAAGGATCCATACAATGTTCAAGGAATGAAGAATTTTAGAAATAGTGAAAAACTCATGAAACAGCTCCAGCCAGTGCCGCTAAAATCATCGATCGCTCTTGGAAATGGTACGATTCGAAGAATATTAATCGAATATTATTTTTTTCAAAGTTCTTTTGCACTAATTAATTCTGTCAAGTACCAAACGAGACAATCTTGATACAGAATATATCAAAGCAATTGAGAAAGCATTAAAGATGATTGTTTCGAACGTTAATTCGATCTACCAACATATTTATATTTTTATATGTTCACAAAGAAGGCTTGGAGGAATTGGGTATGATCCGCAACTTGGCTGATCAGCTAAAGCACGAGGAAGGATACAAGAACTATGCTTATAATATTCTCGTATCGGATAATCTCAGTTTGCATAGGCCTATACCGGATACGCGTCACAAGCTTTGCTCGCGCGAGGAATATCCAAAGAACTTGCCTAATGCCAGCATCGTCATATGTTTCTACAATGAACACAATACAACTCTGTTGCGCTCGGTTCACTCGATACTTGACAGAACGCCAACAAAACTACTGCAAGAGATAATACTGGTCAACGATTACAGCGACAGTGAAATTCTTCATCGACAGTTGCAAAAATACATCGACGAAACATTTGATAACAAAGTACGATTGCATAAAACTGAAAAGCGAGAAGGCCTCATAAGAGCCAGAATGTTTGGGGCAAAAAGGGCTACCGGCGATGTATTGATATTTTTGGACAGTCACATAGAAGTTAACGAGATGTGGATTGAACCTTTGCTTGCGAGAATTGCTGTCTCGAAGACGATTGTACCAATGCCCGTTATCGATATCATAAATGCAGATACATTTCAGTATACCTCGAGTCCTCTTGTTCGTGGCGGTTTCAATTGGGGCCTGCATTTCAAGTGGGACAGTTTGCCTTCCGGTACACTCGTTCAAGATCAAGACTTCGTCAAGCCAATAAAGTATGATTACTGGGTTACTGATATATTGTCAACATTTTTGTAACGACTAAAGTTAACATGGAGTCGTGCGCGAGAGATACCTGCATTTTCAAATAATCTCATAGGTGGAATTGGAGAATCTTTAGAACCAATTGGTCGTTTTATTTTTTTGCATTATTTCTATGTACACGGAATCTTAGATCCGTCAATTTTGTTTTTTTTTTTTTCAAAACATGCTCGAAAACGTCTCATCTGAAAATTTATAATTGTGAGTACATGATGAAAGAAATAATTCGCCATTGAAAATGAATAGAATTCTAAAAGGACACGGTCCGACACGAGCAGCGATGACAAAAGTTGAAAAAAAAAAAAAAAAATAAGATAAAATAAAATTAGCACCTTATGGTATCGCCAACGGTTCGGCAATGTTGCAGAAAGTTTGATAACGATAGATTTTTTTTGCTCGTCGTATCTCCTTACGTAAGAAATTCACTTTATAGATCTCCGACCATGGCCGGTGGACTTTTCGCCATGAATAGAAATTATTTCTTTGAACTCGGCGAGTACGACGCTGGAATGGACGTTTGGGGAGGTGAAAATTTGGAGATTTCGTTCAGGGTAAGAAATCTCAAGTCCAAGATTTTTTTCTGACTTGCTTCGTGTATTTTTTATAATCGACGAGAGTTTTTTTGGCGAATTAATTGCAGATATGGATGTGCGGCGGAAGTATCGAGCTATTACCGTGTTCGAGAGTCGGGCATGTATTTCGGTCGCGAAGGCCTTACGGCTCGAACGAGCCGCAGGACACGATGTTAAAGAATTCATTGCGTGTCGCACACGTGTGGATGGACCAATACAAGAAATATTTTGTCCGTGACGTAAAGAGCATCGATTACGGCTATATTGGCGATAGAATTGCACTGCGCAAACGTTTGAAGTGCCATGATTTCGCTTGGTATCTCGAGACCGTTTATCCAGAGTTGCAATTGCCCGATGACACGGAGAAGCATTTGAAGGAAAAGTGGGCAAAGGTGGAACAACGACCGATCCAACCTTGGCATTCGAGAAAACGAAATTATACAGATCAGTATCAAATAAAACTGTCCAACACTGCACTTTGTATTCAAAGCGAAAAGGACGTCAAGACGAGAGGGGCCAAATTGATATTGGTACCTTGTATGCGTATAAAATCTCAGGTACAATTTCATCGTTCTTACTTAACGTTCGGATAAAATACTTACTATTTGGGAGAATCATCATGGGTTTTTCTCTGTTTTCTCTTTCTCAGATGTGGTACGAAACGGACAAGAACGAATTGGTTCTTGGGCAAATGCTGTGTTTGGAAGGAAATGGTAGATCGCCGAAATTGGGAAAATGTCACGAAATGGGTGGTAATCAAGAATGGCGTCACAAAGGCACAGTGCGTACAATTACAGAGATATAAAGAAAACAAGTACTATAAATAGATGACGCATAAGAACAAATTTTCCCTGAAAGTTTTATGATTCGGAGGAAAATGAATCGAGATTTATTGTTATCTGTCGAGGCTTGCATATGTGACGGCAATAAGCCATGTTTTAATACCAAACATAAACTCACAATCTATAATCAGACTGAAAATTTGCCAGTGAAAGCGTATCGCCTACTTATCTACGCATTACCCAATCACCTCAATGGTTAATCAGCAATGGAAGAAGGAGCAATGTAATGTTTAAATACCGTGACGGACATAAACTGCAATTGAAAATACGAACTTTTGGGTCGGCGTATGAGTTTACGTTTTCATTTACGTCATATACTAGCTCGGCTACTGTCAACAAATTTAACTGAAAAGATTATTTATAAAATTATAGGTTTTCATTTTAAAAACTGATGATATACATACCTTCGTACGATTTCCACTCTTGGACGGAAAAAAAAAGTTTCAATATGACGACCGTGTGTACCTCTCGAAACCATAAATCTTCCACGAAAAACTTCTTTTTCATACGACCAAAGTTTCCTCACTTACTTCTATCGATACGTTACAACGTATAGAATTCATAATCGTGGCCAAAAACGAAAGTACTCTTCTGGACGAGAAGGTTCAAATCATAGTGCACTAAACCTTGGTCATTTTGGAATATAAAATATTTTTTCAAATTTGTATTTTTAAGCATGCATTACAGCAAACAATTATCTTCCCCAAAAGCAAATCGAAATCCAATGATGATGTTTCTTTGTTTTACGGATCTTTTATGTCTTGGAACTCAAGTTCGAACAGGAGACTCAAGTATGAATTCACAATTTGCAGAATGCTACCCCAATCTACAATTTGGCTGCAGGCACGTGTTTGGGTGTTGCGCGAGGAAATAAAAAATCACAAGTTATCATGGATCTATGCACGAAAAAGGACTCCTCGACGATAACGTGGGACATTGTACGCTCGAAATTACCCGCCAAAGATTTTAGATGACGCAGGCAAAAAAATCGTCGCAACAGGAATCGACGTAATAGAGATTGGCTCGGGCGAGAATGGTAATGGTGCGGAGTAGAGCCAATGCCAAAAATCAATAATCGTCCGAGTCGAACTTTTTACCGAACCGAGCCAATTTTCATGCTCTCTCAAACATTCATCCATTATACATCGATACTTCGATCAACGTGGCTGTATAATGACTTTTTACTTTTTAGTACACATGTGTTAGCTATTAACTATATCAAATCGTTTCTCTTTTCTGTTTATTACTTATTTTATTGTATTATAGTCTTTTAAAGAGGGAATTTTTTACGAAGGCATGCTACAATATTTAATGTCAAATGAACAAAATGTTTAGCGCGATCTAGAATTAATAAATTTGTGTCTGTGTGTGTGTGTCTTTTTGTCAAGTCGATAGTAGTTGATTTTCCTGAATTTTGTACGAGTACGAGTATTGAATTTACAAAAATGAGACTAACGAGAAAGTAGAAAGAATTATATATGTAAAAGAAAATAAAGCATCCCTCGTGTGTGTACACACGCACACACACACACACACGTTTAGATATTTTCGTTGTGAATTTTTTTATATCGTTATGCTCAATAAAAACATTAAATGCATAATTGTTAAGTCAAAGACTTTAATAGTTATTAATATATAATATTAGCAAAATTATTCTTTCCATACTTTCTCGAAGATTTGAGCAAAAAAAATAAATTCATTTTTTTCGGCCACTCGATCTCACCTATAGAAGTCACACCAATGTCAATACTGAACCGACAATATCGAAATAATGTTCTCAGTGTGCTTGATTGTGCGATAATTATTTGAAGATTGCATCGAAATAATAAATTTTTTGTATTCTAGGGAACCTTGCCGCGCTTATGTACACTTACTGGCCGACATTTTCAAAACTCATTGTCAGTAATATGACTAAAAGTCGGTGGCATAATATGTTCTCTAGTCGGTAAAAGGGCGCTCTGCCTACTTACCCCTAGTATCGACATAGCAGATAATTTCGTCTAGTAAATAAATAGTACGACTTAACCTAGTACGAAGAGATGGTAGGACAAACCCAGCCTATCACAGGAACTTTCCGACCCTCTCCTAAAGGGAAAACCAAAACTCCATCCAAAGCTAGTAGTCCATTGAAATGTTACATTGACCCTGCATTTATCAAAGTCAGCAATTTTTTTTTTCTGGTGCATAACTATGAAACTATCCACCGCGCAAGAAAATTATGCCGTCGTTTTTTATAGGAAATGAAATTCTCTACAAATTTGCTCTCTTGATTTTTTGTTGTAAAATCAAAAATACCAAAGTTATTAATAAAAAACGACAAAAAATTAAGGAGTAATTTCCTTTAAATCGCTCAAACTTATTGTTTTTGCATTTTTCAGAAAAATATGTTCAGAGAAATTTTTTGGCGCTCCTTGAGATGAACAAATTTCACCCCTCATTTTTTAAATTTCGTTTATTTTTAAAGATTTTACAGCCATTCAAAGGTAAAAATGTGCGTCGGCACATCATACTTTGGGTTTGGGTTTTAAATCGTTGTATTGATATAACAGGAAAACTATCCACCGCTCAAGAAAATTATGAAGTTGTTTTTTGTAGGAAATTAAATTGTCTACAAATTTACTTTATTAACTTTTTGTCGTAAAATCAAAAATATCAAAGTTATTAACAAACAACGACAACAAATGAAGGAGTTCCTTTAAGACGTTCTAACTTTTCTTCTTTTCATTTTACAGAAAAATATGTTCACTGCATTTCGATAGAACACCTTCTGACGAATAAGTTTCAATATAAATGTGTCAACTTTTATTTATTTATAAACATTTTACAGTGCTGCAAAGGTAAGTGTCGAAGTACTCGAAAGTAGACATAAGAATGAACGATTATGCGTCGTTTCTTTGCAAATTTCATTAATTGCGGCGGACAAATTTTATTTGTTGTTATTGCAATATTCATAATAATTAGCTATGAACTCCTCGTAGGTAGAGCGGAAAAGAGTTCATAACTAATTATTATTATTATTAACTCCTCGTAGGTGGCGCGTAAAAGAGTTCATAACTAAGTATTATGAACATTGCAATAGCAACAAATAAAATTTGTCCGCCGCATTAATGAAATTTGCAAAGAAACGACGCATAATCGTTCATTTTTATGTCTATTTTCGAGTACTCCGATACTTACCTTTGCAGCACTGTAAAATCTTTATAAATAAACAAAAGTTGACACATTTATATTGAAATTTATTCGTCAGAAGGTGTTCTATCGAAATGCATTGAATATATTATTCTGCAAAATGAAAAGAAAAAAGTTAGAGCGACTTAAAGGAAATTACTCCTTCATTTTTTATCGTTGTTTGTTAATAACTTTGATATTTTTGATTGTGCGACAAAAAGTCAAAAAAGCAAATTTGTAGAGAATTTAATTTCCTACAAAAATTAACTGAACAATTTTCTTGCCCGGTGGATAGTTTTTCTGTTATATTAATGAAACGATTTTAAACCAAAACCCAAAATATTATGTGCTGAGGCATATTTTTACCTTTGAATGGCGGTAAAATCTTTAAAAATAAATGAAATTTAAAAATTGCGGGGTGAAATTTGTTCGTCTAAAAATCCTCTATCAAAAAGCTTTAAACATATTTTTTTGAAAAATACAAAAACAAAACGTTAGAGCGACTTAAAAGAAATTACTCGTTCACTTTTTATCGTTGTTTGTTAATAACTTTGGTATTTTGAATTTTACAACAAAAAATCAAAAGAGCAAATTTGTAGAGAATTCCATTTCCTACAAAAAACGATATAATAATTTTCTTGCGCGGTGGATAGTTTTCCTGTTATATCAATACAACGATTTTAAACCCAAACCCAAAGTATGATGTGCCGATGCACATTTTTACCTTTGAATGGCTGTAAAATCCTTTAAAAAAAACGAAATTTAAAAAATAAGGGGTGAAATTTGTTCGTCTCAAGGAGCGCCAAAAAATTTCTAAGAATAAATTTTTCTGAAAAATGAAAAAATAAAAAGTTACAGCGACTCAAAAAAACGATGTTTTTCCATTTGTTATCATTTATTGTTATTAACTTTGCTATTTTCGATTTTACGGCAAAAAGTCAAGAGAGTGAATTTGTAGAGGATTTAATTTCCTACAAAAAACGACGACATAATTTTCTTGCGCGGTGGATAGTTTCATTGTTATAATCCAAAAATTGTTTTAACCCTTTTTCAAGATGGCGGTTTTTCCTCAAGGGTTACAACCCCACAAACTTGGACTTAAGCTTCCTATACCATCCCCTATGCATAAAAAAAAAAAATTGTTGTCTTTGATAAATGCAGGGTTAGGCCTTATTTTTTGTAACATTTCAATGGACTATAGAGCACCTATAAAAAGGACGCTCTGACGAAAAAACGCTTAGCTCTCTTATAATTATTACACAACTAGTAGAGTTCTCTCAAGTATCAGATACGACTCTCTCTCTCTCTCTCTCTGCAAAACGTCTCGTCCGACCTTCGGATCGTTTAAACCAACCGAAACTAAGTAAGAGTTATAAAAACAAACATTATCTATTATCCATCGTGTTGTATCGTGTTCAACTGGGCATTCGAATGCCCAGGGGTCGAATTTCATAAGGAACCTTGTCAGAAGTTCCGAATCTCGGCTCGGTCATAATATCTCGTGATTCAAACTGATAAAACTGAAAGCGTACTTACTCGTCGAATTTCGCGCCGACAAAGTATATCGACGGCGTCAACGGAACTGCGTTACCAACCAGTTCCAAATAATCGTCGAGGACGTAACACTTACAGTCCACATTTCAGAGCTATTTCAACATGGTCGAGGATTATTAATGAATTTATCATGTACAATTGTAACGTTTTTAAAGAAAAAGGCACCGCGTCCCGAAGCGACGATCGAGAAAATTAGTTGCCTCGCAATTCGTAATACCAACGTAATACATATGAGTAAAGTAGGATGCCACCGTTCTTTCATAACGATTACGCAGCCCTCTCCCACTTTAATTTATTTATAATTTTCATTAAGTATTTGTTTATCAACATACACGAATTAGACTTAGAGTGGAAGCACTAATACTAATGATGGTTTCCCATATTTAATTGTTTAATATTCTATATGTACTTGAGAGTTATTTTCCGAAAGAGATTGAAAATTAGTTAACCATAATTTCCGCCAAGCACGCTGCGATCGGTTCCAATTTCAATTCCTCATATATCTTTGGACTTTTTTGACTTTTTTGACTTTTTGGACATGTAGCTTTTACAGACTCGATGTAAATTATATTCGCAGCCTGAAAATCCTGATAATAATAAAAATGTAAATTTGAGCCAATGAGAGTAGCGTGCAAAAAGAGTTTATCTCCTGCCGGTATTGATGCTAGCAAAAATCCACACTTTACACGAGGTGTGACGTGACTCGCGGATCTCATCTCGTTGCTTTTATCGTCAATGCGGTAAGCGAGGTAAGCGACAAGTTCTCGTTCTGGCAAGGTCTTCGGGTTATCGTTGAAAATAGACACGGCCGAGAACGAAAAGTTTTCATGCGAGTCTCTGTGCCGATGTTCTCTTAAGTAACTGTGTATACGAGTATAAAATTGCGATCAGCTGTGCGAAAATTTTTTATTTATCGTGCAGCATAAGAAAACGAAATTGAACGAAAGATAAATTAAAAAGATCGAGAAACATGGCAGCGCGATCGCTCATGAGGTACGTTCAGCCAAAGACGATAACTCCGCAGCTTTATCGATGCGCGACTTCGTTGTCGGCGTTCGAGATTCAACACAAGACACCACTCATTAAAAAAGTGATGCCCATACCGAAAGCTCATTATGGCGGTAGACACACGGTTACCCTTCTGCCAGGTGCTGGCATTGGTCCCGAGCTAATGGGCTACGTCAAAGAGGTGAGAACCAATCGCGAAATGTCCATAATTTTTCCATTCCTAGTGGGAGCCATATTATTGTTCCTTCCCATTGTCCCACAGGTCTTCAAGTTCGCCGGTGTTCCAGTTGATTTCGAAGATATCGACATCGATCCAAATGCAGCCAACAACGATGATCTCGATTACGCCATAACGTCGATTCGTCGTAATGGTGTTGCTCTCAAGGGAAACATCGAGACTCGGAGCCGTGAGGCTGGTGTCCTTTCGCGCAATGTGGCTCTTCGCAATCAGCTGGATCTCTACGTCAATGTCCTTCATTGCATCTCTTACGCTGGTGTCAGCTCGCGGCAGAACAACATAGACATAGTTGTAGTGAGACAGAACACAGAGGGTGAATATGCCATGCTGGAGCATGAGAGCGTCGATGGTGTTGTTGAGAGTATGAAGGTGATAACACGTTCCAATTCGGAGCGTGTTGCGCGTTACGCGTTCGAGTATGCCAAGCGTAATGGACGCAAGAAGGTCACGACTGTTCACAAGGCTAATATCATGAAACTGTCGGATGGCCTTTTCCTTGAAACGGCCCGTCAGTTGGCCAAGGAATATCCGGACATAAATCACAACGATATGATCATCGATAATACGTGTATGCAACTTGTCTCAAACCCCCATCAATTTGATGTTATTCTCACGACGAATCTGTATGGGGCGATCGTATCAAACGTCGCTTGCGGGCTTCTCGGCGGTGCTGGTCTCTTGTCTGGTAAAAACTATGGCGATCATTACACGATCTTCGAACCTGGTACACGTAACACTGGATCCAAAATCGCTGGGAAAAATCTGGCCAATCCCATTGCTATGCTCAATGCTGCCGTCGATATGTTACGTCACCTTGGACACAAGCATCATGCAACCATCATACAGAATGCCATCAACAAAACAATCAATGCGAGAATACATACGCCCGATTTGTACGGCGGTACCGCAACCAGCAGGGAAGTCGTTGATAGCATTCTGAAGCACATCAAACGAGCTCAAGAATGAGTTTTATTATCAAATTTTTCTTCCTCCATCGATTAGAAATATACTTGACGTTCAATTCAATCGTTCATAGAGATGATACCATCATCAATGACAATACTCATTCGTCTGCCCTACTATTTATCGACTTTCGTGAAATTAATATTTTCAAATCGAAAAGCTTTATGTCGAGAGATAGAGAGAGAGAGAGAGAGAGAGAAAAGGAAAATTTGTCGAGTGCATTAGTTAAACGAGATTGATGAACGTCGATGCTACGTGCAACCTATTGTACAGTTCGAACCGAGCATCCAAAGTCGTTACTCGTGCTCGGTATGCCTTGCAAAATAATTCACTGTAATTAAAGAAAAGTTTAGTGTAAGTAGATCAATGGTTTTAATATTTATACCCTAGTATTCGCACGCCCAACTACCGAGAATAAATATCGTATTTATTATTCAAACGGTTTATAAACATGATATTGTGGCTAACGGGATTTATTTAACACGTTAATTACAATTGTGGTCGATCGATGCCATCGTGGATGCCTCAATTTTGCAAGAGTTGCAGAGCCAATTCCTCGGTCGCTTGCAAATCGCTGTTTTCGTTTATTTTCAGTTTCTGTTTCTTCTTTGATTTCTTGAATTCTTGTGTTACGAGTTTTCTCTTCGGTGGTCTGTAAATAATGCGATCGTGTTAAAATAGAGGCAGAAATTATTTGAAAAGACAACGAGAAATGGTTCAACTTTCTTAAATATTCGCCCATGGAGACACACAACTTTCTATAGTAATAAAACAAGGCTCGAACCATGCAAAGTCAATTTATGCGTCTGAGAGAAATTAAATACATCTTTCATCAGTTCTAATTTTTACTTTGTATATGTTTTGTTTCTAAGAAAAAAAAAAAAAAACTTGCAATTGACTATATTGTGCAAATTTCGAGTGAACGATACGTATTAAATTGTAAAAATTCCACTCCCAAAATGATTTATATTGAATGAATTAAAAATTAGCATGATTTAATCAATTGGGGGGGGGGGGGGGGGGGGGGGGCACGTACAAACGCGCTAACCGTTCTAAACGAAACGGCGAGCTGTTTATTTTTATAATATTCTCCGCAATGCAATCCGATAATGTACAAACGTAGGTGTCTTTTCAGTCTTGGAATACAACGCACTCGCATTGCTTCCACATGATTTTAATTAACGAAATTGAAAAAGCTACTTTTTCAAGGAGGAACTTTTATCTATTGGCAAAAATTATGAAAATGCTATATTTATCCCTTTGTCAATTGCACTTTTCTTTTTTTATAAAGAAAGGAAACTATGTTCATTTAATATTTTTCCGGAAACAATAGCTGAAAATTAAAACGTAATAAGATTTGTAGTTAGCTTAGTTAGAAAGATTAATAAGAAAGTTACCTGTGGTGAATTTCATCTTCCGATTCATGGTTCTCGGACAAGTTGTCAAATGTCTCCACGTCAGAATGTTCTTTCGGGCCGTAAAGTTTGTCCGGGTCCGGAAGCCACGAGAGATCCGGTTCATCCGCTTCGCTTTCACTCACGTAGTCCGCCAACTGCACTCCACCTTCTCGCTCATCATCCTCGTCGTCCTCGTCGTGTTCGTCACTCTCTACACTCTTTTTGCTGGCCTTCAATTTGCGTTTCGCCTCTTTGTGTTTTTCTTTTATCTTTGCCTGAAATCTTTTCTTATCGAAACGATCCTCTTCCTTCAGAATTTTCTTAGCCAATTCAATGTTGATACCCGATGTTTCTTCGTTTTCGTATTGTTTCGCCAGTTCCGATACTTTCGTCTTTGCTGAATCAACGAGTTCCTGAAAGCAGTAAATAAAAAATCCCGGGGGTTAATCTCGGGGTAATTCTGGAGATTTGAGCAATCTGCTTCGCTTACTTGGCCCTCTTCGTCGAACGTCGTCTTTTTGTTAGCAACAATTTTTTTTCTCAATATCTTCTTAGCTATTGCTGCTTTCGTAATAGCTTTTTTGTTGCTCATGGTCGATATCGCTACTTCGTCGTTCGGTTCGTCCGATATGTCACACTCAATTTGCACATTCCTTCTCTTCAACGTCAAAATATCGTCCTCGTCGTCACTATCGTCTTACGGAATTAACGAAATCGTAAGAACGTCAATTTTCGAGTTTATAAAAACATTGAGCTTGAATTTAAAAAGCTCACCATTTGCAAACAGGGCATTGTCGATGTCACCTTTTCGCTCGTTCGATGAAATTCGAGCTCGACTATCGTTGTCCAAACCTTGGCTCGAATCTGAATTTTCATCAGATTCATCGTTCAATTCCCTGCTTTGTAATATTTTTTCTGTCAATTCATCGTCACCACCTTCAAGAACTTTTACGGGCTTTGTGCTCTTCTCCTTCGTCTTTGGTGCACCTTTCTGCATTTTTTGTAGAAAACGAATACGCGGTGGTATGGCCAGACCTAAAGATCTAATTGTAAGTAAGCGTTTGATTAATTTAACAAACAATTAATGAATTGGGATTTTTTAAATTGTATCATTTTTACCTGGCATAAGAGTCTGTGTCTAGAGAATGAACGTCGAAAATTTCCTTGTCCTTCATAAGAAATACCGATTTTACGTACGCGACAAAAGCCCGTTGAGCCGATTCTTTGAGGGCAACGTCTCGAGCCAAGAGAGCTTCGAGCTTACGATGTGGACTGTTTAGCTTGTTTGGATTGATTCTAAAGAGAAGAAGACGGTAACAAAATCTTTAAGTATCCAAAGGGTAATGATTTCTCTCACTCTTACTACGAGTTTTGCTTACGAGTTTTACTTTCAGCAAAACTCACAGAGTTTACGTTTAGTCTCTTAGTTTAGTCAGTTTTAGTTTCGTAAAACTCGTAATTTTGTATCATATACGGAAGATAGATCTGTTTGATCTAGCTAAGAAATGCCTGTGGTACTCCGATTGTATCTGTCGGAGCTCGTAAGCGCTCAAATCGAGAATGCAAATTTTCCACGAAATCTCTTCGCGAGCAAAGCCATCGTTGAACGATCGATCATACCGATAACCAGTGTCAACATGAAAGAGAATAAATTTCAAACAAGATCTATGAATTGTACAAAATTTATATCATTTTGTATTAGATGCAATTTATAAATTTTGTAGTAGATGCATTCTATAAGAATCGTTAATTCAGTAGTACCATTGGACAACGATAATTTATTATCGGTCTATCTATTATCTATTCAATGTATTTAAAGAGCAAATCTTACTTGATCATCGAAATTGGTATTTTTCGTTGTCGTAACCTCTCAACCATTTGCGCCTCGCTGGGCAGCAGTACTAAGAGAGATTCACCGCCGCGTTGAAATCTTGCTGTACGACCAGCTCGGTGAATATAAGCGTTCGTATCTTCCGGACAATCCATCTGTACGACCCAGTTAACAGCTGGAAAATCCAATCCACGTGCGGCAATGTCCGTCGCAAATAATACGGCGTTCTGTTTCTTACTAAAAGCTTCGTAGATGCTCATACGTTTCAATTGATGCAACTTTCCATAAAGTGCCAAAAGACTTATACCTGGTTGCATTCGGCACAGTGCCTCGTAAGTATATTTCACCTGAATGACAAATGCAAATTGTACAATCTTGAATTGAGACCAAATATCCATATGGACAGAACCTTGGGTTCAATGATTCATTACCTGCTTGCAGCTCGAAAAAAATACGATGACTTTTTGTTTAAGATGATGCCTTATGAACGACCATAGCATTCCCATTTTATCTTCCAAATTGCAAAAAACATAACTTTGTTGAAGTCCGTCGGGTGTCGTGTGCTCGGCATGCTCGTGAACCGACACATACATTGGATTTTTCAGACTTAATCTGGCCAAGTCCCGGACCGATCTGTACGAGACATTTTACATTAGTCATTGCTACTCGTCAAAATTCGTAGAACCAATTATTCAATACACATTTGATTTAAATTAAAATAGGATTGAAAAAATTTTCAAAACATTAAATGCTCTTACTTTGTTTGTGTGGCAGAAAACAATAGGGTCTGTCTTTCCGGAGGAAGATTCGCGATGATTGCATTCATGGTAGTTTCAAAACCCATATCGAGACACCTATCAGCTTCATCTAGTACTACAACCTATCGACATAATTTGGTTTAAATCATAAGTATATAATATATTATTTGGCACGAGTGGTTTCTGAAAATATACCTGCATAGTGACACAATCGAACAGAGGATTTTCATCCATATGCTGAAGCAAGCGACCTGGTGTGCAAATTATTATATTGCATTGATCCATGCGTTTCTTTTCAAACTGCAAATCTTTGCCACCTATGATCAAGCCAGCAGAAATATCGTGGTAACAGCCAACTTTCCGCAGAGTTTCGTATATCTGATACGCAAGTTCTCGTGTAGGTGTTATAATGAGCGCTCCAACGCCATCCAATCGAGTCCATCGTTTGCAATATAGAATCTCTAGTACCTAATTGGCAATGAATCTATTGTCGTTATTAGACCTTAATTTGTATTTATAATACCGAATATATTTTTTTTAAGTTTGTTTAAATACCGGAATAAGGAAAGCTAGTGTCTTTCCACTGCCGGTCTTTGCGGCTCCCAATATATCATTTCCTCGAAGTGCCAACCCTATGCTCTGCCTTTGTATGTCCGTCGGCTCAAAATACTCATTTTCACGCAGTGCTTTTAGAGTTTTTGGAGATAATGGTAAATCGGTAAATTTTTGTATACCAGCCTCGTCAATCTGCGATAATTAAATAAATTGTGCATAAGTTGAACGACGCTCGATGTCACGCGTTCACTTTTTTGGAGGTTATGCGAACCTCGCCAGCTCTCATGAACTTACATTGTCGTAACGCGCCTGTAATTCAGCGATTATTTTTTCTTCGGGAATATTTTTCCTCTTTTTCTTATAAATCTTCACTTTTTTCTCTTTATTGTCGGCCATTATTGGCATATCGTAACAACACTGTTATTATCATTTGAAAGACTCGAGGATACGGATACACACGTGGGAAACGTGCGCGACGTTTACAAAGGCATACGAGTGTTCGAGATACACACCACGAACCCCACGAACCACGAACCACGACCACACACCTCGTGGCCTGTGAAGTAGCGTTGCCACATAAGTCGTTAATCTAGTCGCCCACAGATGGCGTTCATGCCGCCCAAAATTGCATAAACCAACCGGAGTCTACAGCAACAGTAATATAAAGAAAATAATTTATTTTCATACGAATTATGTAGGTAATGGAGAAACTGGCATTATTTAGTATTACTCGTAGAAAGTTTACTGACAATGAGATCAATTTCGCTCGGACAATGTCAAACTTTCGATATCATCATAGTCTCTTCACTCGTACATCTTCGAAGTGAATAAGAGTTTGGACATCTCTTCGGTCGGTTCGAATCCATTGCAGCAACAATTATCAACGCCAAATCTATTGTAATTGTGATACGCATAATAGCTATACACGAGCATATTATCTGTATGTCGTACCCGCTGTGTTGTATTTTATTACATACTTGTAAGTAGTGTGATTATGCTGTGAATGGACAAAAGAGTAGACGCGATGCTCATTACCTACTAGCATGAAAGTACTATATGCCATTATTGAGGAATGTGTGTCGAAACATTACTAATAATGAGCATGCTTATTATATGAGTACCTATGCTCAAAAATCAAAAGTCCTTTGATTTTCGCGTTTGCTTCGCCGCAGCACCTTGAGGTCATGCAATTGTTTGGGTACCTACCTGTGGGAGGTGGAATTTCATTAAATTTCGTTCAACCAGACTGGCGTTGCCTTGCCATTTACTATCATCAAACGTATCTTCTACCTATGGTATCTCTAATGAATCCTTTTTAAAATTAAGATTCCTGTGGAACATTTCATCTGTCATTGGTAATCATTGTCTATATCTTGTGTATATCGTTCTCACTTTTCAGCACCATTGAAATTAAATTTATTGGAAATGTAATTCAAAAATTTGTTCAGGATTTCTAAAGATTTAGCAAAGGGTCTGGTGACAGAGCCGAGTCCACATCTTCAATGTTAGCTTCCAAATGGTCTTTCTGTGGAAACCCAGGTAGGTTATGATCCACAAATATATAGCAACTCATGTGTAAACATATATTATTGAGTGGCCAATATATATATATATGTATATAATTATTGCAAATTATTGTCCAAATTATTTTGGCAACATTGTGGCTGGAACTTATAGCAAAAATCTCTCGCAATTCATGATTTTTCGACAGGTTCTTGGCGCCGTTCGGTTCTATGCAGTTGTATGTAATCAAAGAGCAATTTGACAAGATTTTACATAGGCTTTAAGCCAGACTGCAGGCAGTCGATGTGTCGAGTTAATCATTCTTGCAATGCCGAACTACGAAGACATATAATGCGTGAAAGTGTTACCGCGAAATCCTCGAAAACTAACAAAGTTTATGTCATTTAAAATGTAAATGCCCGGTTTACAGGATCTCGTCATGATGCTGGTACTCGTATTTCGAGGCAGTCACCTGTGCTTACACTCATGGATCATGCTATGATGAAGGGGAGTGGCAAACATGGTTGATGGATTAGTCACTACAAAGTGTCACTTTTCGTAAAGAATTTTCATCTGCTGATTCTTAGACGATTCCGGGTATCTGCTGGAACCATCTCTTCTGACACCAATACCAAATGCTCTAAATCGATCACCTGAATATGCGTATGTGTTACTTCCATTTTGTCTAGATAACATTTATTCGGATTTATAGGTAATCTATTGTGTTTTAGTTGATCAAAAACACTTCATACACTTCATTTTGTGCTCTTTTTAATTGTCCAACACGACGAGGATTTAATCTATTTATATACGCGAACAGGAATTCAAAATTGCGAAAGATTTTGTCCACGTACTTCTGTAATGTATGCGTACCTGCTTTAAGCCTGTATGGCATTTTTAAGAATCCGTATAATGCAACGAGTAGAAAATATTTTCTTACCGTAAAGTTTTCAAATAAATCTTGAATTATCGGTGAAGGATATACATAACATATGTCTTTTTTACATATGCATAGGACTCGACCACCGACTTTTTGATCATCTTATAATTGCTTATTCCAGTATTGTATTTATATCTTACTTTGCCGCTTTCAACGTTTCACCCGCCAGTTTTCTAGATCGTTCTGTGACGACCTCGCCGTACCACCAGAGTCCTACACGGAGCATCGGGTCGAACGAGCGCACGACAGCACGCAAAAAGTGAAGCGAAAGGGGAAACGAGCCCTTACTTTCAGATTGACCGAAGATTGATCCCACGTAAACGTTCAAATAATAAGCAGCTATATGCATACAAAAGATTTTTGTCATAAGAAAAAATTAAATTCCTAATAAAATTACGTAAAAGGCGAAACGTTTAGCGATAGTTTCTTCTGATGACGAAATTGCTTACAATTAGACTACAAATAGCCCAAGCAATAGAGCTCTAAAATCATCAGCTTTTGACAAAAATAGCACCCGATAACGACGAGTGCCATCAGACGCGGAACAGCCTCCCGATCATAACCGACCACTTTTCGACTCCTGATTCCCATTTTATTTTTTGTTATTAACAAATTAGTGAAAAAAACACACATTTTTTTCGTTTTTTGCTTATAAAACAAAACGTAATGAAGGAATCGGTTTGGTCTCAATGGGCGAATTGTAGATAATTGAAATACCCATAAAATGAGAGCTGAAAGAAGCCGATCGGTGGATAATTAAGGGAGATACACTGACAAAAAAAACCGAAAAAAAGCGTTTTTTTCCCAAAATGCTCCGCTCTTTTTAAAGTTGTATGCTAGCTTCTCCGCGAGATAGTACTTATTGATACGTAATTTTTGTGTGCGAAACCTGGGCGCTGTCGGATAATTAGTTTTTGCGTTATTGTAATTAACATTTTATTGTACCATATTATGTGTAAATTTTATTACAAATGAAAAACATCGACCCAAATCTCTATCTACAAGACGATTAATTTCGCGCTCTCACTATAACGCTGCCTGGCGGTACTTTCCCACCAACCAACGTGTCTGGTATAATTTTTGTTTTAAATAAAACATAAACAACTACTAGTATACCAAAAATTAGCGCTCTACAAATTAGATATTTTATTAAGTTTTTTAACCCTTTACGGTCATGTCGCAGCCGCCTCCACCACTAATTATTGATTACTGACGTTGAGGCAATATAATAAGGTAAGGTGGGTAATATCGATCTATATAGCAGACGACGAATTTTATTGAGAGCTTTTAGACTATAACTTCACGCAGAATGTTCCATGGAATCGCCCGCCAGGTTCTTCACCGTTTGACTGTTTTTTTCTTTTTTGATATCACCTCCAGAAATTTCGACAAGCTGCGCGATTCCACGCCGAATTTTGTTGTCCGCTCGAAGGCTGAAATTCTCATAGGCTCTGTATTTCACCTCATGCGGCAGGTGAAATTTTCATATGCGTACTTATGAGAATTCTTATCATGTACGTCTGCCATGCCTGGCGGTGCCGTCGCGCAAATCGCTCGCTCGTCCGCGTCCAAATCGTGTGAAAGCGTAGGCCTTCGCTTTCATGTTGAGATCGCCCACGTTGGGCATCGCACGAGAATATACGAATATTTTTATATCTTCGTTATTAAAAAGATTAAAACTCATTTCTACGTACAAAAACCTATGAGTTCATTCTCAATACTGCACGGTACTTGATCATTACTCCGAACATAAAACAACATAAATTAAATCTTTTATTTATTTGTTTCTGATAATTTTTTTTGCTCCCTAATAGTACCTTTGCGGTAAGAATCTTCAAAAACTCGATTTCCGATGTCGGCAACACGCATACAGATTGAAAAAATGTGTTATTGTTTAAAAATAGGTTTGTTATTTTTAAAAAAGGCGCGAAGTTTAATTTGGCATAAACAATTAACCGAACGTCTTTTGATCCATGGTATGTGTTTACGAAATTTTTGACAGCAAGTCTGAATATTAAAATTCGTTATAGACACTTGTCTGTTGGTTGAAAGAAGTACATATGTCTGATGCGTTTTAATATTCTTTTATGATGCCTCATAAATACATAATTATACTAGATCCCAACTCCTTCAACATTGTAGAATAATAATTCTCTTATCTTGTGGTACACAAGAGCGACGAATTCGGGAAACAATAATATTATATGCTGCATGGAACAACCACGTCATCGATAATAACACCTTATTGTGGTCTCGAGATCATTTTCTCGAATATATACATTTGCGGTCGACGCTTTGCTATAGGGATTCTATCACCAGCATATCCATTTGTCTCAATACCATCGTGTCTATAGGTATAGGAAATCAAGACAAACTACAAATTGTTCATATTCGCTTCATTTGTTAAGCATTAGTACAACACTTATCGCTGGATGCAAAAATGCATTTAAGAGTCCATGTTACCTACGACGTGCGCTTCAAAATTTCAATCAGTACTTTAAGCAAGTACTGAATAACCGATGACGTTAAAAATTGGCAGATACACAGAGAATTATGGCACAAAGTCGCTCTTAATATTTTTTTCAAACAATTTTGGAAATAGTGTTGCAGGCGACACGTGATTCAAAAACGTCATCGCGTACTTTTTCCGGAACTGAGCGTTAAAGTTTTGAGCGTATCTAGGGAGAGGTATTTCAAACAATTTTGCAAACAAAAATACCAAAAGCCACTTTTTTCTATAACGCTCTGTGTAGGTACCCGCCAATTTGTAACCCGATCGGTGGTTTATTTAGTTCTCGTACGTTTACTCATTCATTTTTTCGACTCCTAATGAAAAAATCATACGATATTCTTCGGAACAATTGGGCAAAGCGCCTCGTTTGGAAACTCGACGCGAAACAGTAACACGAGGACATTTATGAAGGATCTCAAGATGATATCTATGCATCCATTTTCGATCCGAGGCTGGTAGTTAGCTGCTATGCTCCTCACTGCAACAAGTTCCTCGTTGCATTTAAACACAAGTTTCTTTATGCTCGAACGTTGCTTGAAATCTATCTTGGGCCACATTGATTGGATTGTGATATGAATCCGTCAGCCCGTTTTGCAAAATTAAATTGAGGAGTCGATTCCTTCAGAGAGGCATATCGAAAAAAGAGCAGATTAATTTTATCGTCAATTTCAATCCAATTTCAAATACAGTAAAACCTCGAAATAAGAAACCCGGCAATAAGAAACTTACCCCAGTTCCCTACTCCGAAACGAACTCCGAGCTTGAGAATTTCATGCGTGGAACCTCCGGACGGATGAGTGCCTGGTGAAGATATGCCATATATTATAGGAAAAACTCTTCCCCTTAAGGGCTTTTGGTTTCTTATTTAGCGTTAGGACTGTATCTATATCGAGACTTAAAGTGTTCTCAATTTCTTAGGCAACTT
The DNA here is from genome assembly GCA_946811545.1 of Netelia fuscicornis. Lineage (NCBI taxonomy): Eukaryota > Metazoa > Arthropoda > Insecta > Hymenoptera > Ichneumonidae > Netelia > Netelia fuscicornis. The sequence continues at coordinate 27,301,899 of OX328015.1, forward strand.
GGACAAAAAGATTGCCATCGAGACGAAAAAAATTGTGTTTTTCTCGATGACTTCGATGCGAGATTGCGACTGAAACCATCTGTGTTCGAATCCCAAAACTGTATCGATTGAGAAAGCCGGCGGGCACACACAAGGCGTCTGGCTTCACACAGCAATACATTAAGGTAATTTTTGTTACAAACTCTTTCGGGAATATGTGCACAACATCCACAAAAGCATCAAATATCGCAAATAAAAAGTTTAAAGTTAAAGATTTTTAATCAAAGAGAAACCATGCGAATACAAAAAGAGACGCGCTTTGTATTTTGGGGTATACGTACTTATTTAAAAAAAAATCAAATAAATTAAAATAGGATAAATAGAGCCGAGCGGATAGATGGAAACTAACAGAAGATGAGGGATTTATAAAACTTCAAGGCTACTATGCGGACGGAATAACTATCTGCAAAATAAAATAAAATAAAAATAGATTAATAAAATAATCATAAGGCTGATGGAAATCGTAGCTACGGAAAAAGTCTGATCGGTAAAAAAATTATATAGGTACCTATAACGCGAGCAAGCCCGAGTTTTGGAAAAACGTATTTATTTTCAAAATATTTAGTGTTTTTTAAGCCACATGCCTGCGGCGAAAGTTATATTTATAAATCTTGATCAAAAAATCAAACTGTATTCTTTCTCGTTTTCGTAATTGTCCATCCGAAAACATGAAGCAAACGTAATTATTAAACGATAAAATAAGTCTACAATCGAATATAGACACTACGAATACGTCTTGTATTATAATAGAATCGAAAGAGATATATACGCTATCGCGGAAGGAAAATTCATGGAAGGAACTTAACTCCTCCGTTAAAACCGTTGTTGATTCGAATGTTATCGATGTACACATAAAAAATGAGAAATTAAAAAACATACCTTTGGGTTTGGAGTTTGTTTGTTCATTTTGTTTTCCTCAACAAACTGAGATCATGATAAGTGGGAAATCGATGAGTATTCTTATCTTTTATCTTTTATCTTTTATCAACCGAAAAGCTTATGCACGAGATTCCGAGAAGTTCTTCAAAAAAGGTGCCGTCATTTACAAAGAATGTATATCTTACACATAGATACTTACCATATACGTTAGATGCGATCAATTTGTATAATTGAGATAGAATTCAAGAAACTCGTAGTCAACAGTCAGTAAGTAATATGTTGCATTATAATAAAATTGTGATAGAATGAACGTGATACAACATATTCTATTATGATATTGAAGCTTTAATAATTACTTGAACAACTATAAAAGAATATTCGTTTAATAGAACTTTATCAAGAAGGTACTTAGTCGGGAAGTTATCGCGCGAAGCACAGTAGATATATTAATGAACCGGAAGTGCACAATATAAGCATAATAATAAAATTATTGGAAGACATACTTTCAATAATGAACACCAATAAATACCAATGATAATAAGCATACGCTGTCGTTGTAAACGGGGCGCCAGCACGTGTTACCCGAATCAGTGACGACATAGAGCAGAAACGCGGAATTGTCATTAAAGACACATGTGTAAAATGAGTAAGGAGACAGAGGATTGGTACAGTTGCATCGGGCAATGCGATGATGGGGAATGGCTCGAGCAGAAAGTCTGTTCGCAGTGTTTCCAAGAGGAAGATGAAGAATAACTGCAATATGTATGCACGATAATAAGAGAAAAGTGGAGGGGTGAAGTAGGGAAAGAAGAAATGGCAAGTGATGACGATCGTGAACGAACTGCGAGCATTCCAGTACGTTCATCACAGTCGTACGTGGGGGCTTGCGAACTCTTGCCTCGTGTGTTACCACATATTTATTCAAAGTAAAACCCTTTGGATCGAAGCTTCATAAATCCAAATGGGAAGAATATAATTGACAAAAAGCAATGATTTAAAATAATTCGCGTTAAGTAGTATGCGAGGTGACGACACAAAACCATCATGGATAACGAGACGTCTAGTCGTCCGCGTTACAAAAATCTATTTATCCCTATGCATCGCTGGGCTGGTACTCGTCGGATACGAAATTCGCGGTGTCAGGGCGGACGCGACATCGGACAACATGGGTAAGCTAAATATGTCGAAAAATCATTTAAAAAAACATTTTGTTTTGGCTCAATCTCAAACTTACAGCTGTATTCATCATTTTATACGATGTAAATCTAATAACGTTCAAATTCTTTGCAGACGGTAAATCTCTGGTATACTTAGTTACGGCTTTTTCTTTTTTATTTCAAATTGCGTGTACAAAAACCTACCATATATCATTAATGGATTTGTATCGAATAATTAAAAATCATAATAAATTAATTATATTGATTCTAACATAAGAATGTGAATAGTAGAATATAATACTGAAATAGCGACGACAGCGTCAACAGAAACGGGCCCCTGTGTCAACCCTGTGTCATGTGAAACAATCGTAAAGAGATATGCATCCCAGAAATGAACCGCGCCAATATGATTGCTCTAGAATTTCAATGCATCTTACGGACACCGAACGAGAGTTGGTTAAGTGAGCTCCATTGCATTAATTGAGAAGGCGTGTCAGTGATAGAACGATGCGCGGAGTACAAAAGTATACATACATATTTACATATATACATAGTTTCAACCCCGGATGAAACGTGGAATCTTGATATGAAATTGGCTCGAGCCTTTATTAAAATGAAGTGGGTGATGTACACGCGAGGTCCACGAGGTTACTAGGTTTATTGATCATACCGCGAATTTAGGATCGCGACATCACACCTAACAATTTATCATCCAAAGAATTTGACTTCCATATTTTTGTTCACCAAATTACATACGTTGTTGTGATACGTTCGGAGGCTAAAGATTCGACAGGCCGTACTTATCTGATAAGTGATTATTTTTTGACGAGCTCGTACTACATTTAAATCGACGCCGTTTGAAAATAAAAAATTTTTCAACGTTTATTATACCGCTTCGTTCGTGAAAATACGCTTTAGATTTCACTTTTTTTTTTTCTAAATTTCGAAGAACTAATAATCCATTTTTGTATACCCGTATTAAATGTTATAATAAAATCACGGCAGCTTGTAGCTTATAAGCTTTTTTGTATTTCTAACGTGTACGAAAGAAATAAGAATGCATTGCGTTGTTTCGTACGACCGTCGTAGACCGCCTATCTATCGGAGCTCGAAAGTTCGCAACGTTTGACAAATTAGCGAACCTGATTTTTATCAAAGGTAACAGGATTCGTGCAAATGAAAAATTCGGCGCTACTTGCACATTTGTTGTAGATGTTTATTTTTCTTAATTGTTTCAAGCTCGCATGAGGTCGCAGGAGCCTGGAGTTAAAAACGTACATAGTAGTATATCAATAAATAAATGATAAAATATATTCAAATGATGTAGCCATTCCATTAATAATCTGGTTTCGTCATGTTAAGTTCGAGGCATTTATTTATATAATAAGATTTTGAGGACCATATGGATATAGACTAATAATTGCCGAACTCCCAATATTTTAATGAATTATTAGGATGTACAACTCGGTGATAAGACAACTCTACTTAAGTTCCTATTGAAATTGATTGATTTCTTATCAGTTCAAGGAATCGTCGATTTATTGAATGGGACGGGAATGCATCAGGAACCTCTTGGAGTTTCCGCGACGACGGGTCGTTGCGGAGACAACGAAACTACGGCCTACGAGATTGGGGAGGCTGCATTGCTAACTGTAAACACAATTAATCTATTTCCTAATGATTTCCCTCGAGATTTTTCAATCCTCATTGTCGCAAAACCTAAAACTCGTAAGCATATTTTGTTAAAATAATAGAATTTTATAATTTCATATCACAAATAGTTTTGACTATTTATATTTTCTATTCAATACTAGATTCACCACCATCGACAGTATTCACTATATACAGCGATAATGGTGAAGAACAATTGGTACTTTCATTGGGCACTGATGTCACACTTTTTTATAATACCTCGCCCGACGAAATTGTCGGAGCCATATCATTTGGTATAGACGTCGCTGATGGTGACTGGCATCGGTTGGGATTCAGCATTAAGGGCGACACTGTGACTCTTATTGCCGATCGAGACACTCAAATCACTCGTGCACTTCGCAGAGATACTAGAATCCCGATAACTACTAGTGGAATTGTTCTAATAGGACAGCAACTTATGGATGGAAATTTATATTTGGTAGTTACTAACGTTCAATCGATTGAATTAATTACGGAATCGAAACTTTATGAAATCAATTAGTTACTAAGCTTCGAGTAAAATAAGTATCAATTTTATTGATTCCACTAAATATTTTATACAATTCAATTGAAAAATCAATTAAATTAGCGATTATTCAACTTTAACAGACTTTAACAGTTTGAACCTTATCATCTAATATAATAACTGATACTTCGTTTGCTAATTTGATTCATACGAATGAGTTTGTTACGGATTGTTGTTTAATGTAGGGTGAAATCGAGATGCTTAGGATTGCATCAATCCCAGACGCTGCGTACGAGATCGCAACGATATTTGCACCTGATTGTGATTTGCGAAAAGAGACAAGGCTCGTTACTCATATATCTCGAATTTTATAATGTTAGTTTTATACGGTCTTCGATTCTATCTAATTTGAGTCTCTATAAAACAGGTACCATGATAGGAGCTTAAGAGTTGACAGAACAGGAATGGGCCTTGATATCAAGAGTAACAAATCTCGAGCTTTTGATCTTGCTAGAGACGTTTCTTCTCCCATCAATGTTTCGCCACATCAAACATTACCTGTGCACAGTTCGCGAATAGCTCCGACATATGGCAGACACTCGCTCGTTCAAAATTTGGATATAAACTCAGGCAATCAAGGTTCTCCAACTAGAATTTTGGAGACGGACGATTACGACGATGGGGACGAATTTACCGAAAGTGCAACATCAGAGGACGACGATGACGAGTATGCGTATTCACCTGGTGATCCAAGAATTCTGGTCGATCCAATACCAACAGGAGCCGATAAACTAGCCACCAGGACTAACGTAACTCCATTTTCAACATCAAGAATAAATCATTCTGTCACAAGGCATTTAACAGCTGACTCTTAAAAATATCTAGGATTCCTTCTTTACTGAAACGACGACATTTCCTGATGATGAAACTGGGCGTACTTATGAACAAAGAAATAACGACGAAGACAGAAAGTTGCCAATAGACTCATCAGTGACTGTAGAAAGCAGCGAACCATACTACACGAATTATGGGTACTACAATGTCCGTGGTCCACCAGGTCCCCGGGGATTTCCAGGCCCTCCAGGAATTCCTGGAATCCCGGGACAAAAGGGCGAGGCAGGGCGAGATGGTCTTGGTGGCTCAGAAGGTTCGCCAGGTCCTCCTGGTCACGTTTTCATGATACCTCTAAATCAGCAAGGGAATGAAAAGGGCCCGGATGCACAGGCGGACGTTCTACGACAACTGCTATCACAGCACATGTTGGCGATGCGCGGTATTGAAGGTCCTATGGGACTCACCGGTGTCACCGGACCGGACGGTCCACCTGGGTCACAGGGTCAAAAAGGCGAGCCCGGTGATATCGGAGAACCTGGTCCTCGGGGCGAAAGAGGTAGCTATTTAAATATGTGTACTGGTTGTACAGTTCGCAGGTACAAAATTGACTTCCTTAATTGTGGATTATGGACTTTTGTTACCAATAGCTAGGGAATGCTCGTAAAGAATAGTCTAAATGTTTCCTACCAGATTTCTTGGTCTTGTGTGATTGGACGGATTGGAGTAGCGAATCTCGGTCTTTGGGTGGGAACAGAAAATACTTGAAATTTTTTTTTTTTTGCGATAATACAGGCCTTCCGGGAAATCCTGGTCGAGAAGGTAAACGTGGTAGAGCTGGACGGGATGGGGATCGCGGGGTCACAGGCCATCAGGGTGTCAAAGGCGAACAAGGGCAGCCGGGTTTACCTGGTTTACCCGGTGATAAAGGTGAAAGAGGAGCTACAGGTTCTACAGGTGAACAAGGATTACCAGGGCATGAGGGCTTGCAAGGCGACGATGGACCTCCGGGCTTATCTGGCTTACCGGGAGAACTGGTATGTGTTATAGATTTCAAACGTGGTTCTTGAATTAATGAAAGATACGACATTTTAAAGGGACCAAGGGGCTTCACCGGGCCACGCGGTTTCGTAGGCTTACCTGGTAATCCTGGCATCCCAGGTAATGAAGGCCCACCAGGCACAAAAGGAAATACCGGATCACCTGGACAAGTTGGACCTCCAGGACAAAATGGCCCTGTCGGGCCAGTTGGACCCCCAGGTCCTCAGGGTCCTCTGGGGCCCACTGGCTTAGTTGTAAATATTGCTGTATTGTAACTACCTATCATTGGCTATCTCACTGTCATTCGTTTTTTTTTTCATTTGAACTCTGAAACTTTATACTAATCATATACATCGACTCCGTACGGCATTATAGGGACCGCAAGGCAAGCCTGGCATTCCTGGTCTTCCCGGAGCAGATGGCTCACCAGGTCATCCTGGAAACTCTGGGATTCCCGGATTAAAGGGGGAACAAGGACTACCAGGGACTCAAGGTTCTATTGGATTTCCTGGTGTCCGTGGAGTGAAGGGCGATGAAGGAAAGCGCGGTGCGACTGGCGATCGTGGAGACAAAGGCGATATAGGTCTTGAAGGTGATAAAGGAGATATGGGCGCCAAAGGGGAATCAGGACCAACAGGGCCTCAGGGGATACCTGGATTGGAAGGCCTTGAAGGTCCAAAAGGAATCGAAGGGCCAAGGGGAGAAGCTGGGCCAGCTGGTCCACCGGGCGAAAAAGGAAAACTTGGCGTTCCTGGTTTTGCTGGATATCCAGGAAATTCTGGAGATAAAGGTGATAAAGGTCAACCTGGTCGACATGGGTCGACTGGTGATAAAGGCGAAAGGGTAATATTCTATTTCACATAGATTAATGTAAAAGTATTGCATGATCTGCGTTGCACAATGCTCTTTTATTTGTTGAAAGCTTACCTCAAAACTGGCCTAAACGACATTTTTTCAGGGACATACAGGATTAGCTGGAGAACGCGGTGAAGTTGGTCCACGAGTAATGACACGCCTTTATTCTTTTTTTATTTCTCACAAATGCAGCACAATCATATACAAAATCGAATTTCAAGGGATTCAGAGGAGCACGTGGTAGAAGAGGATCAGAAGGGATGCAGGGGCCGAAGGGTGACACTGGTCAGCCAGGACCTCCAGGGACTCAGGGTGAGCAAGGATCACCGGGAATGGAGGGGCCGAGAGGTTTTGCTGGTCCACCCGGTCAGCCGGGTCTGAATGGAAAAGATGGAATCGCTGGACCTCCTGGCGAGCGTGGTCCGGTTGGAGAATCTGGTCCTCCTGGACCTTCAGGCGCGCCTGGAGTCGTAGGTCCCCATGGGCCCGTTGGTGAATCCGGCCAACAGGGTGAGTCAGGTTCTCCTGGCAGTCCAGGAACTCCTGGTGAACCAGGACCACCAGGGGAGAACGGCAAAGAAGGACCTCCTGGTCCACCTGGAGTTGCGGGAAAAGATGGTCCTCCGGGAACTGGAGGTTTGCGGGGATTTCCTGGAGACAGAGGACTTAATGGTTTGCCCGGGATGCCCGGGTTAAAAGGAGAGATCGGGCCTTCCGGACCTCCTGGCGTTGCAGGAGACAAAGGTGCACAAGGAGAACCTGGGAAAGACGGTTCACCAGGTCCGGAAGGTCCACGGGGGCCAAAAGGACCTCCAGGACCTGCTGGCCACAAAGGCGACATGGTGGGACATTCAATTGAACTAAAATTCACATTATTACAACTATATCTGAAAACCCATCCTGTTGCAAAAAAAACCTTGTGTGAAGTATATTGCTAGTTTGCTTTAACTTGGCCATGAAAGAATCGTAAAATAAAAAAACTCTTAATGTTGAGTAACTTTTTTTCAATTGTAGGGTGAGCCGGGGCTTGCAGGCCCTACGGGAAGAGATGGTTTTCTTGGGCAGCGTGGTTTGCCTGGTGCTCCTGGTCCCGTCGGAGTTCCCGGCGAAGATGGTGATAAGGGCGACTTAGGATCTCCTGGTGAAAAAGGCTTCAAAGGGGCACGTGGCGAGATGGTGAGTTAACTTAATGTGCAGAATAAGGTCAGTGTATTTTTATATGTCAGCCTAACAGCTTTCAACAGCCATTAAATTAGTTAGTGTATAAATCTAAATTTAAGTCCATTCGATAATTATTAACGGTGATACAACTAAACGTTACTTCTTTGTATTTCTTAGGGACCACCGGGGCCGCCTGGATCTCAAGGCTTACGGGGTGAGCCTGGTTTGACCGGCCCTTCAGGCGAAAAGGGTCCTCCCGGTGAAATTGGTCGACGGGGTACAAAGGGAGAGGGCGGACCGATTGGTGTACCCGGTTCTGCAGGTCCCATTGGTCTTCAAGGTTTGCCAGGTCCACCGGGGTTGAAAGGCGAGATCGGCGATGATGGTGCGGTTGGCCCTATAGGACCAGCAGGTAGTCCGGGTGAGCAAGGTCCGAGAGGTTCAAGAGGGATTGAAGGTATTCAAGGACCACCGGGTCTAGAAGGTCAACAAGGGGCAAAAGGGGATGCCGGTAGTTCAGGACTACCAGGAACACCGGGCTTGGAGGGAAAACCGGTATGGTCGTTAACAATACACATTTTTAAGAAAACCTGGAAGATGATAAGATTTATAAAATTTACGTAATCATTATTAAATAGGGAGAAAGAGGCGGCTCGGGGCCAAAAGGAGAAGAAGGAAAAGCTGGTCTTGCAGGACCATCGGGTGAGCGTGGAGTTCCAGGTCCCGAAGGACCAAAGGGTACCATTGGCCCACCGGGATTCCCTGGTTCACCTGGTGAGCCTGGACTTGCAGGTCTCAAGGGTGAATCTGGTAAGGATGGTGACGACGGCCCTCCCGGGGAAACAGGACCGCCAGGAGAAATAGGGCAATCAGGGAAAGAAGGGACTGCTGGCCCCCCAGGAAAACCTGTACGGATATAAACAACAATATTTAATGCAATACTAAGGACATCATGATTAAAATAAAAGATGTTTTGCTCCGTGTTATGAATTTTAGGGTCCTGAAGGCCCACCCGGTTTGCAAGGAAATACCGGGCTGCCTGGTGAAAAAGGAGATGCCGGTATAATAGGTCCTGTCGGTAATCAAGGACCTCCAGGAATACAGGGATTACCTGGGCCACAGGGGTTACAGGGACTGTCTGGTCAGCCTGGAGCGGCTGGAGAAAATGGTCCTCCTGGTATGCCTGGTATCGATGGAGCGCCAGGTGCCATTGGCCCTGCAGGACCAAAGGGACAGCGCGGTGACCGTGGTCGCAGAGGAATGAAAGGTCATCGAGGTGAAATTGGTCAAGTTGGTATCAAGGGTGAACAAGGCGAGAAAGGTGAAAAGGGTATCAGAGGAATGCTTGGGCCGGAAGGTCCGAAAGGAAGTGTCGGACCAGATGGTCTGCAAGGCTTAAAAGGTAACGATGGGCCTCAGGGCCTGCCAGGAATGGAGGGACCTTTAGGCCCGAAGGGAACCATAGGAAATGATGGGGCGAAAGGTGATATAGGCCCAGCAGGTCCACCTGGGCCGCCGGGTCCACCGGCAGAACAGCCCATGATTCCACCAGAATTGCTTTTTACTCGTGAACAGTTAACACGAAGACGGCGAGAAACTGAGGATGCGTGAGTAATGCCCTTTTATTTCGTTGAATTTCAAAAGAAAGCATGTGCATACATTGCTAAAATGCTCTGAGGTCGAATAATATGAGATAAATATATACATATATAATATTCTTTTTTTTGTATTACGAGCTGGGGTTGTTCCAATAACTGAACTCAATTTGTTTCTCTGTAAAATAAGAGTTTATGTTTTAATTAATATTACTATTTACAGTCTATGTACATACAACGCTTACAAATTACCTGTAAAATAAGAGAAACGACAATTAAAGTCAATTATTCGCCTCTCTTTTACGGCACTGCTCGATAACGGCTGATTCTGAATAACTGTCATTCGTACTTTTGCTTTCTTCTTATTCTATCATTCTATCTATCTCTTAACACTCTGATACGTCGTCGATCGCTCGGCGACGTTGCTACCTGGCGTGATAAGCGCGCGCAGGGAATGTAAAGCGCGCTACATTTGAAGAGAGTATCGTCTCCTTACACATATAAAATCAAACGAATCCGTACCCGCAAATTGTATTAACCAAGTTCCAAGATTCATCAATATTGCAAATTTGTATTCCACAGAATAATCGATAACGATAAAGCTGATTACGAAGACAAGTCAAAAATTTCTGAAAAAGATGAAGAGGAGTTAGATCCTCAATTTTTGGATATGTATAGTTCGATATACTCGATGAGACAAGATTTAGATCGATTCAGAAAACCCACTGGCCATAGAGAAAACCCTGGCAGAACTTGCAAGGATCTTTACTACGGGCATCCTCAGTTTGACGATGGTAAAAGAAACTTGTTGATTAATAATATTAAGTTAAAGATTTTCTATGAGGCACGTAACTAATGCAATTTTGGTCGGCCATCGACAACAATTAGGATGGTACTGGATAGATCCGAACTTGGGAATGCCGGATGATGCTATCTATGTCTACTGCAACATGACAGGCTTTGGCGAGACATGCGTCTTTCCAGACATGCATAGTAGCCAAATGCCAAATATTCCGTGGCGAAAGGAGAACGGCAAGGTCGATTGGTACTCTAAGCTCAGGGGAGGATTCAGGGTGAGCATTACACTTTATTTATATCAGGAGAGAAGGATCCGAGTATAATGGCAAAATAAGTTGAAAAAAACAAATAAAAATTAAGACAGAACTTTGACATTTAACGATAATAATGGACATATACAATTGTTATTACTATCTATGCCAATATGTTTCCCATAATTAACGACTACAACGAATCGGTCAATTCATTGTATTCGGTGTTTGGTTTATCAATTGGTTCAAACCTGTAAACCGGTTTGCATTAAGCTTCTCAGGCTCAGGAAGAAAATTAAATTTGATCATAATACAAAACGGGGTAGTTTCAAGTTATCGAGGCCACGATGTCGATTTCGAAAACAGAATTCTAAATGGTGAAGTCAGTGTGGCGTATAAAAAAAAATGAAATTATTAATGTATTTAGCAGTAAATTGGTAAGTGTCTCCAGATCGCTTATTTTCAAGTAAAATCTTTTGAGATATTTATTTAATTTTCATTTCTGCGTCAATTGCAAAACATACAAAGAATGAGGGTTGATATTCTTTAAGTCTCTATACAATAGAGAAATCTTTACTATATATGTCGAGACTGATTAAGGTGATGTCTCATGGCTTTCGCATTACCGTTTACTTTGTTTCTATAGAATATAGTTTAACTAATGATAAATTTGCTCCTTTTTTAATGGAACCTACTGTTTTTCTTCTATTTTTCAGATAACTTATGAGACCATAGGAGTTGTGCAGATGACTTTTTTAAGACTTCTGAGCGAGGAAGGTTATCAAAACTTTACGTATACTTGCGTCAATAGTGCAGCATGGTCGAGTCTTCCTGATTACAATAATAATTTGTCGATAAAGTTGCTTGGCAATAATGAAGTGGAGTTTTCATACAATCGAACGCATCCTTACATATTGACGGATGGTTGCAAGACTCGCAAGAGTAAGAGCGAAACGGTGTTCATCATCAAAACACGAAAACTTCAGCAGTTGCCACTTGTTGATTTCTATCCGGTCGATTATGGATTGCCCCATCAAGCTTTTGGTTTTACCGTTGGTCCAGTATGCTTAAAATGATTATCGTATAGCTTATAAATTAGCTGCTTGAATGTTTCGAAATGTTCGAGGCTTTGGGAGATATATTTTTCATTTGCCGACGTACACAGTAGCTTTTAGTGATAAATTCGCTGTAACCAAAGTTACAGCGTTTTAAATATAAAATGTGCCATGTGTAATAGTCTATTATAGATTCATCGCAATAATGTATTTGCTTCACCAGGAACAAATCGACAAGTAACGAAAACGTAAGAAGTGCAAATACTGATAATAATAATAATAATAATAATAATAAGCCTTAATCAATAATGGGATGGGTATTTAATATTGATTTGTATTCATTCTCAGATTTGTAGTACCAATAATGAATTACTACTGTTGTTAAGCATTTTGTACAGGCCACGTGGTTTTTATTTCATGAATTTATAATACAAACAGAGTAAAAATTTTATGGTCTTTTGTTCCAAAATATTCCTTGTTTTCATCGTTGATTAAAGACGTTATCGTGCTTCTGCTGTGAACATGAAATAAGTGGTCCTTCCGTTAAGCCTAATTTAAAAGCCTAAGTGGGTTAAGGTCTGTTCATTCGAATTAAGTAACGAAATATGAACACATAATCTGCAGGCCGTGATTTGATTAAACGAAAAGTATGGTTTATGCTATAACTACCGTGACTAAATCAACCGTATTTCAACCGCGTCTCATTATACGCTTTACCGCAGTTCGAGTACGTGCAAAGCGTGTTTCGAAATGCGTTAAAACATGTGAAAAACGTATAAATGGGAACGCAACCACATGTCAGGTACCGACGTACTTTATTGCGTGTATAGCGCATTTTGAAACGTTGTTACATACCTTGCACCTAATATTGCTGGTCTGAAACAAGCTTGAAACACGCTTGGTACACACTTTACTACGCTTCCGTGTTACCTACTCTTACATAAGAATCATTCCCAAGATAATATTCTAATAAAACTCTATATATTTCATCATATATATATGATGTCGATTTATAGCTTATTATATATATATATATATATATACACATACATACATACATACATACATACATACATACATACATATATATATATGGGGCACTCCACGACAGACGGACAAGTTTCAAAAACTTTTTTTTTATTCTCTCAATTTTTTGATATCTTTTAGTGCCCATCGAAAAACTCTTCGCAGTAAATTTGGAAATTTTTTGATTACCCGTTCAAAAGGTATCAAAATTTCAAAAAAAAAGCTCTTTTGTCGACTTTTTTGCTCATAACTTCTTTAATAGAAGGCCAAATTGAATCTTTTTGTTTTGCAAATTTTCGTTTTTGAATTAAATTTAAAAAAAAATTATAAACAAATTATTTCAAGTGCTTTTGAACGTAATTTTTAAGTTTTAAACTTATTTTTGTTTAAAGCGAATGCATATTTTGATTTTTTTGGAAAATTTCTTATTTTAAACTTCTATCAATTTCACAAATTTTAAGCTTGGGTAGATCGTGGGCTACCCATGATTAATATTTTTCCCGATTTTTGAAAATTTGAAAAATTGTTTTATTGTTGATAACTATTAACACCAATTTTTATAACTAGATAATCTTTTTTCAATTATTATGAATAAATTTGTATACTTTTTTGTTGTTAACAGGTATCTAAAATTAATTGTATTTCGCGCCTCTTCCTTCAGAGATCAGAGTATAATACCCCCCACTTCACCCAGTGTCGCCACAACCTTTAAAGAGAAAAACAACATTTTCTGCGAGAACCGCCCCTACGCCTCGATAGCGCTCGGTAGATGATCGTTATGTTATTCTTGCGCTTTGCGCCAGCGTCGTCACACGCAAATTTGGTTAGCAAAACTAAATAACACAATAATGAAGAACCATAAGGAAAAACGGGAACGTTCTTCGTCGGGGGAGGATAAGGAAAATGTGAAGTTGTGGAGGAAAATGAAGAAAATGATGTTTACGGTCGAGCGTAGACTCAAAGAGCGTAAGTAAACAACTCAACTTACCTAACCAGCACTTTCAGTGCGTCGCACCAGCCGATCCCACGAGGCAAACCTACGAGGAACCCATCTTTTTTGAAAAGAGGATTCAGACATCGACCCTGAGAACTTATGAGTGTTCAATATGCTAGCGACTTGATTGCTGGGCATCGTGTATTTTTTTGGTCTGACCAATATACACGCCTTCGTTTGACGAAGGGTTAAGCGTCCTGGTTCCGTTCTATGAGTTTGAGTCTAACGAACAAAAATTCTCATTTGACGAGAAGGGGAACTATTTCAGTGAGACCACTTTACCTTTTAGGTGGAAGGTTAGCCTCAAAGGATCGGGGGAAAAAATCAGAAGCCAGTCGTAGACGAGATAGACCCAACGAGCGAAGGCGAAAAAGCAACAGAGGAAGAAGTTCGGAGAACAGTGATCGCTCTGTCAGTGGATCATATTCTTCGGAGATTCAATCAGATCACCCTGAGGATCCTCGCGTCGTGAACGCAGTCGTTCGACGTACGCTAGAAGTCACCTGCATTCCTCGAGAAGTCGTTTGCGAGGCTCGTCACTAGAATCTAAGACAGGGCGAGTGAAACGTAATGTTCAAGTTTCTAAGGGCAAAAACAAGGAAGTCACTCGTGTCGAAACAGTGGAAATTGTTTCACCGTCAATTGCGCTGGCAATGTCGTCTGCTTCAACGGCCGGCCCGTCGGCTATGCCGAGCCAGGAGAATCCCAGGGAAGCGGATACTCAGGAACAATCTGGAGCCGAGGTGGATCTTCAGGAGGATATTTTAAGCAAAACAGGTCCTCGCTTAGAAGCGGAGAAGCAAAAGGCTACGACCTTACACAAGGGTGTCGTAATCCTTTGGACGGAAATTTTCAAACAGGGTTTGCCAAAGGAAGAAGGAGAAAGATTAGTGAATAAATATCGGATTCCAGAAAAATGCAATTTTATAGCTGCTCCGAGGTTGAATCCAGAAGTTGCTGTAGCAGTGCAAGAGAATGTAAGGACAAGAGATAAGCGCATTTCTGGAAAGCGGCGGCTGCCTGTTCAGCGAAAATCTGGAGGAAAAGGTTAAAAATGCAAAGTTACTCGAACGCGCTTCAAAGGATCTTAAGGCGGCGAGTAACGCGTCAAGACCGAAGACTTCAAAAAACCGGAAGGGCCCGCCGCACAGTGGTCCAAAAGCCCGAATTCCTGGCCAAAACCCCAAAATTGAAAGTTATCGTACGAGGTAAAGCTTCATATATATTTCAATAGATGGTATTAGAAGATTAAAATCGAAAAGGGTAGGTGTTTATATTGAATCCCTCGCCCGTGGTAAATGCTTAAAAGTGACCATCGTTGAGACCCGCGCGGGACTGTTGTGTGTGTATGCTTCCGACCGCTCAAGAAAAAAGCCTGTAGTTTTTGCAATTTTCATCGAAAATGAGTGAACAAAAATGGATATTGTTCCAGAAGGTAAGTGAATTACGTAAACTTTTTGAATGAGCCAATTTTTGGAGTTTATGGTGACGATATTAATGATGCAATACGATTGCTGTAAATTACTTGGTTTCATTAAATTGCATTACTATCTGTAGAGAATTACTTATGATCCCAGGAGATCCTACGGACGTTTCAACGATTCCTAGTGTGAAAAATTATAGAGAATGTGAAGCCGTTGGCATTACCTGCTCCTGTTTGCTCCATTGGTAAAAAAGACGCATTCTTTCAAGCAGTGTTATGTCGACTCGGTCGGAGCCTCGTGGCCCGCCTTGTGGGTTGATGCCACGGGGCGCTGGAGACCTTTTGTTTTGTGTATTATTTTGTGTATATGTGTAATATTGGCGGGCCGATATAGATGACAGTGTGGTGGCCATGAAATAGCAGATTTTAAATAGTGTCATGACAACGGCGTCGCTACGTGAGCGACCGGCAAGAAGCGTAGAAAAACGTTACAAGCTTACGAGCAGTCAAGAGTCAAAGCGTGCGAGTATTATAAAACGACAGTGAACAAAGAGCTGAGTGAGAGAGACAAAGACTAGAACTGAGTGAGAATATTAGAGCTGCGTGATACAAGAGAGAACTGATTGAATTAGCTGTGTACATTAAATACTGTGTGAGTTGGACGATATAAATCTGGATGAGCTGAGACGCTTAATACAACATATAATTCATAACTACGGTCTTTTGTTGGGGAATTGATATCTTAGAGGGAAAAGCCTGTGTGAGTGGGGAAAAATCTTAAAAAAATGTAAGTAAAATTTCTGCATTTTTAATGATAGGACCCAAGATGGAGGTTGTGCAGTGGACACGACAGCAACTGTTTGACGCCACGCATCAGGAATGGGACAAAAATCTCGATACCCTTATCGAAATTTTGGGCGTTAAACTCCTTAATAAAGCTGCACATTGGTTCCATATTGAAGATCGTTCACGACAGGCGTTAAAAAAAGTCATTTGCAATTTAAAAATGAAATGGCAAAATGCTTGCCGCGTTGAGCATCGTTTTCTAAAAAATAACAAAAGCTGGTTGGATGGATCGATAAGCATTACGGTAAATATTAATTATATAGAAATTAACGTAAGTGTAACAATATATAAAACTAGGTCGTCTTCCTGGACCAAGAAGGAAATGCAAATGATAGTGTGGCTTCCACAAAATCAAGAGACAGTGGTGGGCGTCCCCAAACTTCTTTTTCCGAATCGAGTGACCGTTCAAAACGGAGGAAAGTGCAGAAGTTGCGTGAGAGTTACAGCGCGGATGAGCTCTCCTACGCTACTAAAATGGTTCTTCGCGAATCTGGAGCTGTCTCAGCAGCTAAAGTTGTCGACGATGTAACCTCCAAATCTCCCACGCGAGCAATGAAATACATATCTGCCATGCAAAAGGTTTCTAAAACGGAAACAAAAATGCCCCCAAATACTGCTTTAGCTCTCGTTCTTGATTCAAAATTATCTAAGTCGCAGTATATAAATATCAGGCATACCACGCACTTATGCAATAGTACAGTTTTTCCTACTTACAATTCCGTTTTGGAGGTCAAAAAACTGTGTTATCCACCAACTATTTCTATTTCTGAAAACTGCGCCGAAGTTGAATTACAATCTCTTCTGCACCATACGGGTAAACGAATTTTGGAACTTCAAAACGATGTTTTGGATTCAATAAGCGGCAATGTACTTAAAAATTTGACTCTCGTTGTTAAGTGGGGGTTCGACGGAAGTTCTGGACAAAAGGAGTACAAACAAAAATTTTCTCAAGAAGGTAGCTCCGATTCCAGTGTTCTCCTAACTTCTCTCGTTCCCTTACAACTTATTGGCTACGACGGAGATGAAAATTCCGAACCTGTGATTTGGAAAAACCCTAGGCCTTCTTCTCCATGGTATTGTCGACCGATTCGACTCCAATTTAAACCCGAAACGGAACAATCGATCGTCGAGGAAAAGCGCTTCATTGACGATCACATTGCAAGACTTGAACCTTTGCAGACCGTAATTGACGGCAAAGATTGCAAAGTGAGTTACAAATTAACCTTTACCATGATTGATGGAAAGGTTTGCAATACTGTAACTGGTACGAAGTCCGCAATGAGATGTTACGTGTGCAATGCAACGTCGAAAAATTTTAACGATCTGCAGGCTATCCGACAGATAAAAGTCGATGATTCAAAATTGATATACGGATTATCAACTTTGCATTGTTGGATAAGATTTTTCGAGTGTTTACTCCATGTTGGATATAAACTGAAAAGCGAAAAATGGCAGTCTCGTGGCGAAGAAGCTAAAAACGCTTTGAAAATACGTAAAAATTGTATTCAGAAAGCGTTCAAAGACGAACTGCACCTCATCATAGATCGGCCAAAGCAAGGCATGGGCAACTCGAATGACGGCAATACGGCTCGGCGTTTTTTTCAAAATACTGAAACGTCTGCTTGCATTCTCGGGGTCGATGCTCAGTTGATGAAAAGATTTCATGTCATTTTGCAAGTTATTTCGAGCGGATTCAACGTCAAAGTAGATTTGTTTGAAAAATATTGCAACGAGACTGCTGATCGATTCGTTGAATTGTACCCATGGTTTTGTATGCCCACAACTGTACATAAAGTACTTATACATGGTCCACGGATTGTTGAATTAGCCATTTTGCCAATAGGACAGCTCTCTGAAGAAGCTCAGGAGGCGCGAAATAAAGACGTGCGGAATTACCGTGAACATTACTCACGAAAATGCTCGAGAGAAAAAACTATTGAAGACATTTTTCTCCGACTTCTAGCTTCTTCAGATCCGCTTATTTCGAGTTTGCGAAAGGCACCTCCCAAAATGGGAAAAAGTTTGTTTCCTGAAGCGATCGCGCTTCTAAGTTATGCACAATTCAGTTTTCGAGAAGCCGACGCGGACGACGTCATTGATCAAAATGACGTCGATAATGAAAATTCAGATAGCGACTAAGATATATCTTCAAACGTTATGTCGTTTTGTTTTATAATAAATAATTTGTTTAAATTAAAGAAATTAATGTACAAAATATGACTTTCACCAAAATTGTACCATTTTTCACGAAATATTTCCGCCATGTTCGGTCCGCCATTTTGAATTTCGCATATTTGCATTCATTTTCGGAATGACCGACCCAAAAGACGTTGATATTATAAATTTCAGCAAAATCGTAATATTTTTCGCGAAAGATGTCCGCCATTTTTGGTCTGCCATTTTGAATTTCGCATTTTTGCATTCATTTTCGGAACCAGCGACCCAAGAAACGGTAAGAGTATGAATTTCAGCAAAATCGTAAGATTTTTCAGGAAAATGGCCGCCATTTTTGGTCCGCCATTTTGAATTTCGCATTTTTGGATTCTTTTCGGGACCAGCGATCCAAAAAACGGTAATAGTATGAATTTCAGCAAAGTCGTAAAATTTTTCGGGAAAAATGCCCGCCATTTTTGGTCCGCCATTTTGAAATTCGCATTTTTGCATTCATTTTCGGAACCAGCGACCCAAAAAACTACAAGTACAGGAATACTAGCAATTATCGCTGAGAAGCATTTGAGTTATTGAGTTTTGACCAGCAATTCGAGCTTTCGGACCACTGTGCGCCGGCGCAACGGCAATCGAGTTATACGAGAAACGCGCCGACGTCGAGCGGGCAGAAGAAAACGACACGCAGCAGTTCGAAGTCGTGGATGAGGAAACCGTATCCTCAGAAACAGTCATTCAGACGCCATTAGACAACGTACGTAAAACTGCAGGTCGATTACGATTATTTGTTCAGGCTTGGTCAGAATTATCAACCAATTTGAGCATTCTGGAATGGATCAATGGGTATGAAATACCTTTTTCTTCGGTACCGACACAGTATGAGTTTAGGAAAAAAACGGATCGGGCAAGGAACGAAATTGTTTCGATGCATCGGGAGATCGAGAAATTGGGTATGAAAGGTGCAATCGAAAAAGTTACACAGTCTCCCGATCAATTCCTATCAAATATTTGTTTAGTACCTAAGCCTGCTGATGGTTCTCAGAGATTTATCCTGAACCTTAAGAAACTCAACGAGTTCATTGTTGCAGAACATTTTGAAATAGAGGATTGGCGAGTCGTGAAATCGCTAATTAGTCCGGGAGACTTTTTGGCCACAATTGATATCAAAGACGCGTGTATTATCACATACCAATAGCAAAGATTTATCGAAAATTTTTACGATTTCGGTTTCAAGCTGAATGCTACGAATTCACGTATTTACCCTTTGGTCTGAATGTCGTACCGTATACTTTTACAAAAATTCTTACACCAATCGCAACTTTCGTAAGAGGGCAAGGCTTAAGATCAGTTTTTTATTTGGATGACATATTAGTCATGGGAAAATCAGTCGAGGATTGTGCGCATAATTTTCAAGCTACGTTTTCAATTTTTTAGAAACTGGCCTTTGTAGTTAATAAAAACAAATGCAGGGCAGTTCCTGCGCAGCGTTGTCAGTATTTTCGACTTCTCTTCGATTCTTCCAAAATGACGATCGAATTGCCGAAAGAAAAAATTCACAAATCGCCTGAAGTATTAAGAAAATTTAATATAATAAAATAAAAAGATGCTCGATTAGAGACTTCGCGTCCTTTATAGGCACTCTCGGCTCTCGTCTTCCTACTTTAAAATACGGATTAATGCACATAAGGCGATTTGAGGAAGAAAGATTATTTGCACTGGAAGCCAACGGAAATAATTACGACGCGTTAATAAATATTTCGAGTGAATTAGAAGAGGATTTCCAATGGTGGAAATCAAGCATAGTGTCAGACAATGCTCCTCTCAAAGATCCGGTGTTTGATTACGAGATTTTTACCGACGCTTCTCGCACAGGCTGGGGGGCCGTATGAGAAGGTCATCGAGCTGATAATGGTCACTGGAGTACGGAAGATCTACAACTTCATATCAATCATCTAGAATTGTTAGCCACATTCTTCGGCCTAAAATGTTTTTTAAACAATAAGTCACGTTGCAATGTACTCCTTCGAATTGACAACATAACGGCGATTGCCTACATAAATCGCATGCGCGACAGTCGTTTTGATAACCTAAGCTCCGTCGCGAGACAGATATGGGAGTGGTGTGAATCACGGAATATTTGGATAGTTGCAGGATATATCGCGTCAAGTGAGAATATACAAGCGGCTCAGGAGTCAAGAAGGGTACAGCAGGACACAGAATTCGAGCTTGCCAGTTACGCTTTTCAAGAAATTGTAAAGATTTTCGGTGAACCACAAATTGATTTGTTTGCGTCACGAGTAAATAAGAAATGCGAACGTTATGTTTCTTGGCGCCGAGATCCCGATTCTTTTGCGATTGATGCTTTCACCATTACGTGGAATCAATGGTATTTTTATGCCTTTCCTCCGTTCTCGATCATTTCGAGAGTTTTGCGAAAAATTATTCAGGAGGGCGCGTCAAGAACTGTTTATTTCTTATAAAAACCTATATAAGGCAGTTACCATACAGACATTATCTGGTTGGATAAAAACTGTATTAACTGAAAGCGGCGTAGACGTGAACGTTTTCACTGCATATAGCACACATCACGCGGCTACATCAGTAACAAAACGACCGGGTGTGAATTTAGAATTAATACGGAAAACCGTGGGTTGGACCAGAGAATCGGCAACATTTGGTCGATTCTATGACCGAGAGATAGCATCGGACGAAATGCAATTCGCGGAGGGCGTCCTCTTGATTCTATAAAATAAGTTGCGTTAATTGAAAAAAAAATAATTGTTGTTCTTTTCTCATTCTAAGACAGGTTTATAAGAATAATATAAACAACAAGTTTTTCGTAGCCGTAACTTGTTCTAAACAACTACATACTCTGATCTCTGAAGAAAGAGGCGCGAAATATAATCACGATTGAACTTCACTTAGGTAAGTTCGTTTAATCGTTAATAATAACTGATTAAGTAAGTAACATTTATTATTACATAAGCCAGTTTTATTTGCATAACCTTTTACAAAAGTTTTTTACAAACACCCGTCATCCTTCTCATCTCTAGCCGTCCTTTCCCTCGTATTCTCTCTTCTCCCTCTTACTCTTCTTGCATTCCGCTTCTATTTCTCTAAAGTATGTACATACGCCCTCCTTTATTCTTCCCCCTAACATATTTATTATTTCCCCTCTTATCGCCAAGCTATCAACTCCTTCCAACCACCCCTCTGCTGCCTTCCTCGCTTTTTCCGTAACCCTCTTCCACCCTTTCCTACAGGCTATTAGGTGCTCCAACGTTTCATTTTTTCTCCACAGATTCGGCACGTCCACCCCTTTTCCCCTTTCTTTCCTGCTCTTCCGATGTTTCCACATCTCATTCTCGCCTACAGCTCCTTATTCCTTCCCTTCACCCCCTCCTCCGACCAATACATCCACGGTGCCTCCGCATTCCTGCATATATGTTTGTAGTTATTGTATGAAACTGATTATACCTAAGTATGTTTATAAATAATAGTAACAAAAGCTTTTTATTAGTTGGATATTCGTTTAATAATGTTACATGTGCGATGATTATTTGAACTAGAATACTCTTTAGCTCGTATCTTTTCGTTATCCATCGGAATAACTGGTTGTGAGTAAAATTTCCGTGTCCCAATGTTTGACTATTAGCCAATTTCACACAGTTAAAACATACGAGCTAAAGGGTGTTCCAGTTCAAATAATAATCGTATATGTAATATTTTTAAAAGAATATCCAACTAAATAAAAACTTTTGTTATTATCATTTATAAACATATCTACTTATAAAGACTTGTTATTAATTTTAGACGCCTGTTAATGAAAAAAAGTGTACAAATTTATACATAATAATTGAAAAAAGATTATATAGTTATAAAAAACGGTTTTAATAGTTATTAACAAAATTTTTTTTGGTTTTTTCAAATTTTCAAAAATCGAACAAGAAATGGTAATTATGAAAAGCCCATGATCTACCTAAGCTTAAAATTTGTTAAATTGATAGAAGTTTAAGATGAAAAATTTTCAAAAAAATCAAAATATGTACTCACTTTAAAATTAAAAAAAAATTAAGTTTAAAACTTTAAAATCACATTAAAGAAGACCTCAAATAATTTTTCTATATATATATATATATTTTTTTTAAATACATTCAAAAATGAGAATTAAAAAAAAGATTCAATTTGGTATACTCTAAAAGAAGTTGTGAGCAAAAAAGCCGAAAACGAGCGATTTTTTGAAAATTCGATCTTTTGAACGGGTAATAAAAAAAAAACTCAAAATTTACCACTGTTAAAGTTGGTATAGACGTGGTAAAGCTGTGTAATTATTTATTGAACTGATTGATAAAAAAAGGAAAATACATTATAACAAAAGTAGCTAATTGTAAGGTCGCTCTGAAGTAACTCGATTGCTCAAAATCGGTGCTCTGATTCTCACTCGTTGACACTCGCGTCAATTACTTCTCGACTACCGACTGCCGCGTATTCTCTCACGCAGTCCCTTTTATCGTCTACGCGTATAGCTTCGAGAAGTTTCCTTCTCCGAAATCACGCGTTCGTTCACACGTGCCATCGGTTAGTACGGTTTTGGTCTCGTACGCCCAATTCTTGAGGAACGTCGATACCGTGATTATACTGAGACGCGACTGGGGATCGAAATATTTGAACACAAGCAAGAGTTTTTTCGGTGGGTACTAGAAATATTAAAAAATTGAGAAAAAAGGTCTTTAAAATTGGCCCGTTTGGCGTGAAATGCCCCATGTGGAGATATACAGGATGGCTCTCTTTATCTCCGTCATCCGAAATAACTCGGTAATTATCGACGTTATAAAAAAATGTTTCAAACAAAAGTTGTACGGCGTGGAGACGGTTATCGAATACGATCATTATTTTTAATTTCGGCGGAGGCGTTTACGCACAGTGAAGGTCACATTCACTTTTTTAAATGGAATGGTATACTTTTCTTTCAACCATCTTGTAGATCACTTCAATCCGCATAAAAACATTGGAGGGGCAGCGTCATTCAAGGTTATTCAAGGTCAGTAAAAAAATTTCGGGTGTCAAAGGTGTTGAAAGTCATTCAAGGTCAGTATTGATGACAAATCTAAATATTTCGGACCATTATCAAATATTTCGTACTCTTATAAAAACGTCACAAAAATATATTCCAAACAAAAGTTGTATTTTTCGAAGGGGGTAATCAAATGCGACCAATTGTTTTTACACAGTGAAGATGACTTTCGCGGTGCGTCAAAACCTCCATCGAAATAAAAACAAATTGGTTGCATTTGATGGTCTTCTTCAAACAGTACAACTTTTTGTTTGGAACATTTTTTTGTGACATCGATGATTAGCGAGTTATTTCTGCTGACAGAGAAAAGGGACACTCAGTACATAAGATAGACATAAGCCATAGAGAGAATTCATGATTTCCGGGATGTCGAGTTGACTCGTGCTTTTCATCGCGGTCGATAGACTGATTTTTTCAGCACACGGCTCGCGTTTATAACCCGAGTGGGGCGTTTCTCTGGCCTCCCGCTACAACATTTCAAGTATGTTCCCTCAATAAAATGTACTTGAATTGGACTTGGCACACACTTGATACGTACTATTCCGTGACAAGTTTTTGTCAGGGCAGTACCTAAAAATTTAGCATACAGTACTATACTTCATTGAATTCCTCAAAGTTTACGTATTACTCGTAACTTCGTGTGCTGATACTAGATAGAAACGCATCTACTTTACAACTGATGCAACTTTTGTATAAATTCTTTTCTAACTAAAGACACACAAATTTAATTCTGTATAGAAACAAATATATTCTTATATATGCAGTTATTGCGATTGATCAAACTATTTTTCTACCGTATTCGTGCAGTTCTTGATTGATTGTGAGTAGGATTCATTCGTTAATTCACTATAATACTAATAAATAAATGCATCAACGATTGGGCATGTAAAGACATTTATGATCAATGAATTATTAGCCTAGAGAAGAACGAAATTCAATGCTAATAAGGGAAGGTTGCGAGGTCGAACGCACTGATGTGATTGAAATTTGACACGCTGATAGAATGGACGAAATCAAATGACCCGTATTTTTTTTACGTGTCTTGTACCTATTTCTGTGCCCATATTAGCGGAAAATTGGAAAGTGATTTCATCAGTTATTCGCGAATGATTGCAATGAACAATACTTCATTCATTGTTATATTCAGCAGTATCATGAACGAAGAATACAACATTTTGACGCTTTGAGTCTTTTTTTAACTCGGCCCGTTCACGAAAGAACGACGTTTTTGTAGCGAGCCCCTAAGCTACTTCTGTTGTTTTATCGTTTTCTTACGATTTTATTGAAAATTTGGATATAATATCTTCTTTGATGTCATATGTACGTGTGTAGTAATTTTTGGAAGGTTTTACCACGTGGAAGTTGAGATATTTATTGATGGAAATCAGAATTTTCGGTAGTCTCTCGTAAGAACGCGTGTTAAAAGTTGCATTTTCATCCATAAATATCTTGGCTTCTACTCGGTGAAGCCTTCTAAAACTTTGCATACATCTGTATGCATCAACAGAGAAGGTTTATTTAGTTTTTCAAAAAAATCCAACGAAAAGAATTTTCGCAGTTTTTGTAATTATACAGCAAGTACGTATTATCTTCGACGACCTTGAATTTTGAGTATGTTGTTCTTTAGTCAATGTGCAACAATTTTTCTTTATTAACTTGAGCCCGCGAACCATTTGGTACGTAGGAAAAACTGAAAAATAATTTTTCGTTTTCAATGTCACGACAGAACTACCTTAAGAAGGGATACCGTTTAATGTGACATCCAGAGTGAATGTACATAAATATTTATTAATTTTCCTATTTTTGCCTACACCAAGCGTAATGGCACGGGATTGGGAAGAGAAGAGTATTTTGTATGGAATTGAATTAAGAATAATTCCAAGAAATTATGTAACAAGAATATATATAACTACTATTTATTTAACGATATACAAAAGTTCTGTTGAAATTTAAAAAGATTTCTGTTTGACTATTTCGGGCGCGGTATACAGTAGTTGCCTTACTTGGATATGAAATTGTTGTTGTTGTATTGTTGTTGAATCGTTGTCGGATCGTTGTCGATTGGTGAAATTGTTGTTGTATATGTTGAGTTGTTGTTGAAGTGTACTGAATTTACTGACTAACTATAATAGTCTTTTACTTTAAAAGAAGTTATTGATAATCAGAGTCAGGAAAAGGAATGAATACGAGAACTAGATATGAAAAAACTGGTTGCTGACTGTGTTGACTGGCTGGAGAAGACTGACTAAAAATTCTTCTCTATTGAAAGACAGCGATTTTCTAACAAATTTGGAAGTGCTTATAGTAGGGAGGTTCGCATTCTTATTCGTTAAAATTCTTAACATCTATGAAAGGATCATTACTATGATTGGAGGGTTGAGAATTCGGAGGGATGCTAAGATCGTGGATGGAAGGGATATGTTTTTCTGGAAAAGTAAATATTACGTAAAACGTAAATAAAAAGAATCGTATTACGTCGACGGTCAATAGCCATATGGTTCGTGTTCGTCTTACCCTAGAAAAGACATCAATTTACGGTCCCTTTTCTCGATGCGAAAAAGGGCCTCTCGATAAACATAAGAAATCGACGGGGTTCAGCCATATGGCCCCGTTAGCACTTATCTCGGAAAACGATAAAATTACGGTCGCTTTCCTGACGGAAAAAGCGACTCTCAAAAATATATATGGGCCTAAGAATAATGAAAACAAAAATTAAACTACATCTACGCGGATGTTACATTAAGAATGACGTTCCGTACAAAACGAAAAAAATTATGTCTACTAGTTCTACTAATTATACTTCCATTACAACCTATTTTTACTTCTACAAGCTTTCGTTCATGCCGCGTGGTAAGAACTTTGCACGTACCAAAAGGGGATGGTTGAGGAGCGGAGGGGCGAGGGGGTCCAATTTACAAATATGCATTCGCGTATTGTAACCAACTTATATTAACATAAATTTAACCCGGAATTTGTAAAAGACTAGCAGATCGTACGATACACTCGGCTAAAATATGGAAGCGCGGTTTCACCCCCCCCCCCCCCCCCCCTTAACTATGAGATATCGGTAAAACAAAAAACAGTTTGTGGGAGGAAGGGGTATTTTACAGTAAAAAAAAGTATAATTATAGGGAAATAGTGAACTGATTTTATTACACAAAGTCTGCACGCTTTCGGCCCCTAATGCACTCTCGAAGCCTACCTGCGCGTCTCCAACATAAGACTCTAATAGGGTAGTTGACAATTTTTGGAAAATTGGTCTATATTGTGTCTAATAGTCTATTGATTGCGCGAAGACCTGGTTAGCGGATAAAGGAGAGCGAGGGAAAATAACAAATTGTCCAAACTGAGCATTGCGTTACAACATTCGTTGGTCGTCACTGTATTGCAGCGTCACTGTACAAACATAATAAAGAGCCGGCTAATCGCAACGCAGGCAGAGCAATTCACACGTATAGAGCCGGTCAACCTTTCCTTATACAAGAGCTGAGCGCATAACGTGTCCTCGATGATCCAAGAGAGCGCAAACTACCGATGATATTCGAGACGTCAACAAATGTAGGTACACGAGCACACACCTAGAGCGACTCACAAATCAGCATACCGAGACGGTCGCAAACCTATAGATATCGATGGTCCGTGTGGTCTCAATAAGCGGAGGAAACCTCGATGACGGTTAGGACGCGCGATGGCAAGAAACGTTCTGGATGTCATTCCTCGTCCTTAAACTAATTGCCAACACCGAGCCGACACGAGCGGTTCTAATGAAGGGTCGAGCACAAGATGGTTGCCGTTCCGCGTTTCGAGCGCACCTCGCTTAACGGTAGTTTGCCACGAGCCGACCGCGTTAGCTATGGAGCCCGTCAAACAATAATCGTTCACCAATGTCTCGTGGTCCACTATCCAAGAGAACTACCTTAATTATTGCGTGCAGTCGTCGCCAATCCGA
Organism: Netelia fuscicornis; assembly: GCA_946811545.1. NCBI lineage: Eukaryota > Metazoa > Arthropoda > Insecta > Hymenoptera > Ichneumonidae > Netelia > Netelia fuscicornis. The sequence goes on from OX328015.1 coordinate 27,329,197, forward strand.
AAGTACATATAAAACAAGCCGGGCCGAGATAAACTGAGAAGGGTCGAGTAATACACGAGAATGAGCAAAGACGTGATATAGAAACTTGTCACTCGAGCGCGTGTACCCTAATCGAGACCTTTCCCGTTAATAACGATTAACCAGCGTCTGTTAATCTTTGGCCATTAACAGACCCCGAGAGAGGGGGAAGTGTGGCTCGGACAAAGCGCGACGCTGCCGCCTCGATCGATCAGCGCTCGATCAGGCGAGCGGTGTTGAACGAATTCCGGCGTAGCCGTAACATCTATTTTAACCAATCTATAAATATTTCAACGTAAAACAAACATTAACATAATGATTTTTACATCTTTATAAACTAATTTACTTAAATTTACACGCTAAAACGCTCCAAACTGTCATGGCTTCTCGAATGACGTCGCGCCGTGCCAAACAAGCAGCAGTGTGGTTAAGTGTGATATATGTACGTGTTTCGAAAAGTTTCCTATTAAAATGAATACTAAATTCTACAAGTGTTGTATAGTTCCCCAATGTGAAAGTGCAACAATAAAAACTCCTAACAAACTATTTATTTATGTTCCTAACAAGGAAGCAATACGCAAAAAATGGTTAAAACTTGCGAGGCAGGACCCGGGTGTGTCAACAGATTCTCGAATGTATTTTTGTGAAAACGATTTCAATGTAAGTTTTTATTGTTTATTTCTATCGTGATATGTTAATTTAATATGTAATAAGACTAAGTTGTACTGTGTATAATATACCTATTATAAACAGTGTTTTTTGATAAACAATGTACAACTACAGAGGTTAGATTGAATATTGTTTCTACATTTATGTAATTTGTATCAATATTTTTTTCTTACATTTGCCAAACGATATGGAGAATTTGATGGAATACCATACAATGGGATTTGTATCCCAAATATGGTTGAAACCAAATTGCATCCCGACTGAGTTTGATTGCCAACCAGATCGTAGGAAGCGAACACCTAGCAGCTTAGAAGGACCATGCAACCTTAAAAAACACAAGACGGTGATGCCAGAAGAGTGCTCAAATGAAGTGGTAGAGTGCTACTAGACCAGGCAAATAAGGGTTTTTACTTTTACTTTTTTTATTATTAAAAATTTAGTGAAAAAAGCACGTTTTTTTTTCGTTTTGTGCTTATAAAACAAAAAATAATGAAGGAATCTGTTTGGTCCCAATGGACGAATTGTAGGTAATTAAAATACCCATATAATGAACGCTGAAAGAAACCGACAGGTCCATAATTAAGGGAGATACATTGAAAAAAAGGGGAAAAAAGCGTTTTTTTTTTTAAATGTATAACTTCGCCATTTTTAAAGTCGTAGGCCAGGCTCTTCGCGAGATAGTAGGTATTGATACGTACTTTTTGTGTGCGAAACCTGGACGTCGTCGGATAATTAGTGTTTGCGTTATTGCAATGAACATTTTATTGTACCATATTTTGCGGAGAGGCTCGATGCTCTGGACCATGATCAAAAACGCCCGAGCGCGTGAAAGTGGCCGAATGGTGGGGGAAGACCGGCCGACGCAGAGAAGCCGCATATATATAGTAATAGAAGCGCGCTCGGCCCAAGTTTCGTATCTATTTATTTGATTATTTCAAGAACCAGTGGAACTCTTTTAACATATTTTTTTTTTTTTTAATTTGAGGTAACCAATTGAAGAAATTGAGTGTTCGAATGAAGCTATAGAAATGGGTATTATTTTTCAAGAAGCTCCCAAAACTGCGGATAAATCCGTTCAAGTTTTAATGACACATAAATATAGAAGTAAAGCTACCCAAGTGAATATGAAGGTAGTAGACCGGGCAGTGTCACCATTCAAGCTATCACATAAAACAATTTCTACGTCTCCATTTAAACCACAACATAACACAAAATTAAAGCCATCTAGTTCCGGCATAAGCAGAATTACAAAAAAAATATTAATCGAGGAGCACTCGGATAGCGATGTTTCGTTATATACACCTGCCCCTCGCTCAGACTCCTTACCATCAACGCAATCACTCCAGGTGAAATCTTCTTCTGACTGCAGTGAGTTAGTCGAAGAGAAAGAAAAGCAACAATCAATACAGACCATTCGGAATACAACTAACAAGATAATGATGAAACCCTGATTCTACATAGGTGTTCCAAAGAATTGTTATTTTCTAATTGATTTGATAACGAACGAAACAAATATTCCATTGAATCATTTACTACTATGTTTTAAAAAAATTCGATTAGATACTAAATTTGAAGAACTAGTCGATGATTTTTCTATGACTTCATCTTATGTAAGATATTTTTAAAAAACATTCCTATAATAACGAGTGTCATTCGCCCTTTTATTGTGACGTTAGATACTCAAATGAACCGAAATACTCTACCAATGGCGTTGAGACATAATGTTAGTTGTATTATCGATTGCTTAGAAATTGAGGTGCAAAAGCCGTCCAGGGCTGTTAATCAAGCCCTGACATGGTCGAACTATAAAAAGGCGAACACGATAAAATATTTGACATCATGTACACCAAGTGGATTGGTGAATTATATTTCATCTGGTTTTGGGGGAAGAATAACGGATACCTGTATAATTGAATCGTGCGATTTTGTACAGTGTTTAGGTAGAGGTATGTGTGTGATGGCAGATAGAGCCTACAAACATGTACAGCAGTACTTACAAAAGTCAGGGGTTCAATTAGTCCGACCACCAAGTGTTAAGGCAGGAGTCAAATTAACTAAACAAGAAGCAAACCAAACCAAAAAAAAGCTAGTTTAAGGATTCATGTAGAGAGGGTTATCGAACGTTTACGCGAATTTAATATGTTAAAGCAGCATGCATGCATTAATATCAATTTTGTTAAAGTATCAGATGATATTATAACTATGCTTGTGATTTAATTAATTTGCAAGATTCCCTTATTAAATAAAACTGCATAATCATTTCTTTGTTTGTTTTCTTATTTGTTTATTAGTGTTCAACAGATGGTGTGTCATCACGAATATTGTTTTCATGTATCGTAGTGTTTAATACACTGCGATGTAATAACGAATAAACATTAGTTTCCCAAAATGTTCATAAATTATTATCAATAAGATTCGTGACAAAATCATGACCGACTGTCACACGGAACATTATCACTTTTTTTTTATTTTCAGTAAAATCGATGTCAGCCACACAAAATAAACAATTCTTCGTCCCTGTCAAATACATTTATACATGCATTTGAGTACGATATTTGTCCGTAGGTTTTCCATCTTTAATGTAATTTTGTTGAGTTTTTTTTCACTAGTTGGGCATTTTATTTCTATTATAAAATCCTCGCAGATCCCATCAGGTGAACCGGCAATCATTGGATATTTTTTGCTGAGCATCAAACCGCATTTCTTTATTTTTTTTTCCCAAGTTGCAATTCCAGAATATCTTTCACTGCGTCCTCTAAAATTCTGCCTCGTTTCATCGATGGGGGTGTCTGGAATTTGGCCACCCATGATTCTAGAGATTAACACTCTGTCGTTGGTTTTGCAAGGGCTTACTTGAAAAGCTCTTGAAGCTGTTATGCGCCCGTATCGCAGTTCAAACCAAAGACTGCTTTTGTGCTGGTTTCTCGTTGCTTCTTCAATTTTTTTTTTATCACAGCATCTGTTATTTCAATTTTCTTCAGGAATAGCTCACACGATTCTTCATTATATTTGAAAGCAAGCTGATGCATTGCAGCACTGGCACTGTGAGAAGAATTTGACTGGTATTTTAGTAATTCACAGTCTTCGATATTTCTTTTCCTTCCCTCTTCTAAAAATTTTAAGAGCACAGTAGGGTTTGATAGCAAACTGCGGCTACCGTTGCAAATGTCTTTTGCAGTTATATATTTTAGGTTCGTCCCAACCATCGGTATTTTTCACTTCTTCCAATAGCACTGAATAAAAGTGCATGGCGGTTCTTCACTCCTGCGATGAATCCACACGAGGAAAGCTACCGCGTGCTTGCAACCGCCTTGGGAAGCAACGCAATCATGTCATTCCAAAGATAGGATAACGTCGTCTTCTTTATCAGCAATCAATGTCACTGCGTATGCCTTCGCACGCACTTTGTGTTCCGGGCATATTCAGAAGCATATATAGAAGTGCATGACGGTTGTTCACTCCTGCGATGAATCCACACGAGGAAAGCTACCGTGTGCTTGCAACCGCCTTGGGAAGCAACGCAATCATGACATTCCAAAGAACGGATAACGTCGTCTTGTTCGTCAACGATCAATGTGACTGCGTACGCCATCACATGCACTTTGTGTTCCGGGCATATTCTACTTTTCACTGTACAAAGTTTTCCATCACGCTTTAATTTCACATAGCTTATGGCATCATCCCCATGAGATGCTCGAGCGGGTCTGGAAACAAACTTAGCCATTAGTTCTGTAATCGAAAGTCATCAGTATTATCAATGAATTCAAATGACTATAGAAGGAATATGCCCATGCTTTCGATTGACGCCAGAAACGGAGCAGCCTGCTGAGCTTCACCACCCCAATGACTGGCGGCGCTGGCGTTGTTACAAGATTATGTTAGGTCACACAGACACATTCACGTATACCTCATACAACTTCATCGCGTAGCTCCGCCCCCTCTCTGACCAATCACGACCGAGCAAGCGCTCCTTCTCGCTTTCTCTAGTACGAGGTATGCAGTGGGGTGGTCATGCCGACTCTTTCGTTTCCCGAACTGCTACTGCCGAATCCCACTGATTCGACATATATAATATCGACCTTAAAAATGTTAATAGTACAATACAAAAGTTGAGATAATTGAAAAAAAAAATAGACTACCTGTTGAATTGAATTTGAATTATAAACGACGGTGCCTTCGGCAGCTACATCAATCATGTCTTCGTGGCTCCGCCCACGGAGCGTCTGCACTCTCGAGTGACGCTACACACGTCGACCGTCGCGACGCCAAGCGGCAGTTTCGGGCAGCAAAAACTTGGCTTCAATCGGCCTATAAGCATATTCCTTCTATAGTCGTCTGAATTCGTTGATATTACACAAGACTATTTAATTGCGATAGCTAACCTCAAAAGCAATAATGAATCGTAATAGGCAATAAATACGCCTACATAGCAGGTAATTAAAATTGTAATGCTACATTAATGTGTATGGTGTATACTTACGCAGAAGTTTTAACATTCCGGAATTCTGATGAACAGATATCGGTGTTGGATGCAAAAAATGTACCCAACATAACCACATCAATTTTGGGAAAATTTTCGCTCGTTGCTTTTATAAAACCTCCTTTCATTACGATCACGTATTGTTGTATTTTTCAATGTCGTGTATTATTCAAGAAATTGTACGAACACTTCACAAAACATTAAAAAAAGGTATTCTATAGCATACAATTATTGAACCCCAATGAATCGTATATATTCGTAGAATGTTTAACACGGTGTGACGTCATGCGCTCTGATTGGCGTTCAATATCACGTGACTAATGGCTTGATATTTCTAATTTTATTTCTTAAAAGTATATAATAATATAACTATATTTAAATTAACAAATGAGATTAATTTTCGATATTTATAGACTTTAGTGAACGATACAAAATCAAAATATATCGTATTTTTTTTACTGTCAACTACCCTCGTCTCCTTTTTCGCACCGCGTAAGAGAAGGGGGAAGAGGAGGGTAGAGGCGGTATATCGATCGGCTCTTATTTACAATTTTTCAGGCAATGTGACCGTTGCCTCTTACCGTCCACTGCGTCTTAACATCTACAATGTATTCGCTATTTTTCCATCATCTACGTTTACGCAAATTTTCATCCCAATCGGTTAAAAACTTTCGGAGATACGTAAGAAAAAATTGAATTGTTGCAATGAACAATAAGAAATTTGTTGCTATCTGCATTCTCCATTACCTTGTACCGTTCAAAAGTTATCGACGAAGAACGAAAAAAACCCCATTTTTCGGGGTGCCTTTTACCCCTTCAGAAAATTACTTGGCACGTAAAAAAAATACGTGTCGCCTATTTTCGTCCATTATATCAGCATATCAAATTTCATTTAACATAAAAATCGGTATCGCCAGAAAGTGCAGTATGAAGCTCTTATAAGTGGTCCTCAGTGCGTTGGATATTATTCGTGATTTCGATATTATCGCGATATGGAAGACCCAGCCAAAAGTCGATTCTTGCAGGGTGCAAATCCGATGCCATGCTCAAATTATGCGGTCCACCTATATAAAGATATTGGAGGCTCGAATTACTCACTGGTTTCCATTCGACGGTAATTTCACGTGTTTTCTCTGGTGTTGGATTTCTGTCATCAACAGAATATAAAATAGTATTGTCAAAACAAACATCGATAGATTTAGTAAGCTCTACTACTTAATATCGAGACGTTACTGTGGCTCGTTACATTGGATTGTTGACAATTTCTACGAACCCAAACTTGACAAAGTTGGTCCACAAAGTAATCATCACATCTGCCATTTTGTTGTCCTCTTCCGTGAATAATGAGACCGGCGAATGAAACTCGCCAACGGAGAATACATATTGTAAATCGTCACCGTGCGTTACTTCGTAGTGTTTCTTGTTTCCAAAAAAAATGCTCGAGGTTGAACTTCCGTTGTACGCGAAATAATAATAATAAGCCGGAGACCTAAGGGCCTCAACATGGCCTCTGACCGTTCGCACGGTAGGTATGAAAAACCAAGCGTCTGTCCACAACTGAAGACAATCGAATGTGTTTGCAATAGTTAATAGACTATGGGAAAAACACGTAAATTGTTGATGCGAATGATAATGTTCTTTAACATACATAAACGAGATTCATTCTTGTTGAGTTATCAATTTTCTTATCTCCGAAATAAAATTCTCGAATACTCTTGGTCACATCATCCTTAAATTCTGCGGGGCAAGTGTGCTCATAGAGGAACATTATCGGCGCAATTTCCATGAACTTTTCGTCGAATAACTTAACGTATCCTTTCTGTGCATAGATGCCTAAATTCAGGAAACAATACGTCACGATGTTCGAAGAATTAACGAGAGAAGAAAAATGCATAAATAATAAGAAAATTCAGATACTCACCAGAAACTTTACTAGCAGCTTCGTGTGAAGCTGTGCCAATTAACCAAGGTACATCAACAATGTCGCCAGAATTAATAGACTGGGCGGGGTGTTCTTTGATGAATGCTCCTGGATGATCGGGCTCTATGACCGGTCCGAATCGAATTAGCGGACATCCATCGAATACCTACCCAGCATTCAGAATGACGAATTTGAAAAAATCAAAATATTAAGTATATGACTTGTGATGTGCTTGCTGCAAGAAAAGCGTCAAATTACATCAAAAATATAATCCGTGGCTACGATGCTGGCAGGATCCTTTTTTTTCAAGCATTCTATAAGCGCCGTGGATTCTTCAGTAGGGCATCCTAGAAGCTTTCCAATTTTATAGGTGTTATTTCTACCGGTTCCTGGATAGTTCATTGCCCACGGGCCGAGCGCTACACCACTCTGCGAAATTGCTCGATGAAAAAGGCCTATTGAAATATGTCTAGTTTATCACCTATACGGGAAACATTCCATGATTACGTTATATAATGTTATTTGACGATGTAAATCTGAAGAGAGGAACGGCAACCCCAAATAATATTGACTCAATATTACAATTCATTGTATCGTGATAACAGCAATTTTCCACTGGCCAGACTTGATGTTAATTTGGTTAAAGTATATTTCAAGTTTTACACTCGATTGATTTTTACTATACCAATAAATTTTATATTCATTGTTAGTGAAATATTGATGAAACTATGCGCTGATTTTTTATGGCATATACAGTCGCGAGTTAATGAGACGTATCGGTTTTCCAATCTGATTACTCATGGAATAACGTCATGCTCAAATATTCATATCAGGAGGTAAGCACTAACATGTTGCTAAATATATTGAGATTCTGTAATTATGAATAAAGAATGTTGGTCATGAGTTTGAGTGGAAAATAGCACTTGATAATCTTGAAAATTGCACAGGCGTTTGAATTGTCGAATAGTCGATTGATCTGTATAACCATTAAATTGAGAGTCGGAATAAAGTCGCACGGTGATTTTCTCTCCTCGGCGAGTAAACTCCAGGGTCGCTTTCGGAGCGAAAACTTTTAATCCCCATTTAAAAAACCGATGATAAACTTTGCAAGATTGTAACGCGACTACAAACAAAATATTCTTAATACGAAAAACGGATTTCCCTCCTCAAAACGTTTCAACGGAACGAAACACCTTTTTACAATCACATTTTATCGACTTGTACCCACTGAGAAATCGAAATGGGACACCGTGTGTATTAAGAATTTAAGCATAATACCATTGGTAAGAGAAATGACGCTACAACAGGGTTTAACGAAAATCGCAGTATGAATTTTCTCCACTGACAATCCAAAATGAGACACGATATATTGGAAACTTAAGTACAATACCTCTCGAGAGAGGACTGATCATGTGATAGTGAACGCTCGCTCCGCCGGCGCTGTGTCCAGATATCGTTATTCTACGGGGATCGCCACCGAATGCAGCGATATTCTCGTGAACCCATCTGATCGATTGCACTTGATCCTTGAGTCCTTGATTCCCCGGAGATACGAGATCCTCCGTACTTAGAAATCCGAAAGGCCCGAGTCTGCGTTATGAATTTATAAGCATTTCTTTCCAGCTCGATTATCCATTGAATTTCTCAACTGCCGGGCACCTATTTTGTACAATGCGTTACCTGTAATGGATAGTAACGAGGACTATGTCATGGTCGAGCAAAAATTTAGGTCCATATAGTTCGCTGTGACCCGACCCTTCCATCCAACGACCTCCGTGTATCCAAATCATAACTGGATATTGTTCTTCTTCTGCCTCGTCACCCTCAGACGGTAGTTTGGGACTATAAACATTGAGATACAGGCAGTCCTCAGACCCTACGATCTCCTCTCGATGTGTGAAAAAATCTCGCTGGATGCAAATGTCCGAATTCTCTTTTGCCGAACGTACTCCGATCCATGCATTGGAAGGCTCTGGTGGCTGATCTCAACAGTGTCAAGATCTTTTTATATTTCGATAATGTTAAAGCTTAAACTTGAACACCGATAACTCTAACGGGGTACGTTTCCACAAGCATTAATTTCTCCAGCTCGAAATAGAACCGGATAATTTGATGCAACGAAATATGGCAACTTCTACAATAATCGACTGTTGCTTACCTCAAATCGTAATTCACCGAGGGGTGGCAGCGCATACGGAATACCCCTAAACGCCACGAATTCTCTACCGCTTCGAGTCGTCATCGTGCTACCTTCCAGGGTACCATTTTGTATAAAAACGATAGGTGACACTTTTGTAAGATCCGGGGTATTGCTGAAGAGCCAATAAATCGCCACAAATATTGATAAGACGATCACAATAAACAAATGCTCCACGATCGATCCCATGATACTTTTTATATTCATATGATAAAATGGATTTATGGAATATTTATGGAAATAGAAAAATTTGATAAATTCACTCGGCGAAAGTATTTAAAAAATGTACATATAAAGATTGAGAGCGGGTTTTCGAGAGCGACGGAAAAAACCTTACACGATGCCGAGCTGCAGCTATCTGTATCTGATATATTATTCAGTAGTTATCATGAGTTCTTCGGTATTTTCGCAAACGTCGAGAGAGAGAGAGAAAACGAGACTGATCGGCTCTAAGTAAATAATGACTCCAACTTCGGAGAGTTTTATTTCCCTGCTACGTCAGAACTAACCGCGAACGCAGTTAGCCAAGTGCCGTAATACTTTCGTATTTTGTTTGTTTATATTAAAATTTCATTAATTGTTACAAAGAGTGGGACGAACAAGTATGGCTCAACAAATGTCCATGAATATCCGTTCGTTAAAATGATCAATCACTTTCGTACAAATTTCAGCATTTTTCTCCATCCCAATAAAGCTCGCTCATTTGGAAACCAATAATTCATGTGTTTCTCGCAGCTGCATAATTATATTTATTTAAACCGGAGAATTTATCGCGTGCATAAAGCAATAAACGCATGAAGATTGTGCCATTTTGTTTTCCTGGTTGAGTTATCCCAACGGAAAAGAGAAATCATCATGACCGATCGCACTTTAAGAGAGATTGAGGTCGTTAATGAAGAAATCTTCTTGCTACAATATGCATAAAACTAAACAAAATTCCAGGCATTGCAAGAACACCGTTTTTGAAGTGAAACTTCTTTAGTATCGGGGTAATTTCAAACTCAATGAAACGAAAAAGCCACATAAAATAGATAGTCCATTGAAATGTTACAAAAATAAGGCCTAACCCTGCATTTATCAAAGTCAGCAATTTTTTTTTTGATGCATAGGGGATGGTATAGGAAGCTTAAGTCCAAGTTTGTGGGGTTGTAACCCTTGAGGAAAACCCGCCATCTTGAAAAAGGGTTAAAACAATTTTTACGTTATAACAATGAAACTATCCACCGCGCAAGAAAATTATGTCGTCGTTTTTTGTAGGAAATTAAATTCTCTACAAATTCTCTCTCTTGACTTTTTGCCGTAAAATCGAAAATAGCAAAGTTATTAACAATAAATGACAACAAATGGAAAAACATCGTTTTTTTGAGTCGCTGTAACTTTTTATTTTTTCATTTTTCAGAAAAATTTATTCTTAGAAATTTTTTGGCGCTCCTTGAGACGAACAAATTTCACCCCTTATTTTTTAAATTTCGATTATTTTAAAGGATTTTACAGCCATTCAAAGGTAAAAATGTGCGTCGGCACATCATACTCTGGGTTTGGGTTTAAAATCGTTGTATTGATATAACAGGAAAACTATCCATCGCGCAAGAAAATTGTTTAGTTATTTTTTGTAGGAAATTAAATTCTCTACAAATCTATTTTTTGACTTTTTGTCGCACAATCAAGAATATCAAAGTTATTAACAAACAACGATAAAAAGTGAACGAGTAATTTCTTTTAAGTCGCTCTAACGTTTTGTTTTTGCATTTTTCAGAAAAATATGTTTGGAGCTTTTTGATAGAGGATTTTTAGACGAACAAATTTCACCCCTCAATTTTAAAATTTCATTTATTTTTAAAGATTTTACAACCATTCAAAGGTAAAAATATGCCTCAGCACATAATATTTTGGGTTTTGGTTTAAAATCGTTGTATTAATATAACAGAAAAACTATCCACCGGGTTTAGTTATTTTCTGTAGGAAATTAAATTCTCTACAAATTTGCTTTTTTGACTTTTTGTCGCACAATCAAAAATATCAAAGTTATTAACAAACAACGACAAAAAATGAAGGAGTAATTTCCTTTAAGTGGCTCTAACTTTTTTCTTTTCATTTTGCAGAAAAATATATTCAATGCATTTCGATAGAACACCTTCTGACGAATAAATTTCAATATAAATGTGTCAACTTTTGTTTATTTATAAACATTTTACAGTGCTGCAAAGGTAAGTGTCGGAGTACTCGAAAATAGACATAAAAATGAACGATTATGCGTCGTTTCTTTGCAAATTTCATTAATTGCGGCGGACAAATTAAATTTGTTGCTATTGCAATGTTCATAATAATTAGTTATGAACTCTTTTCCGCGCCACCTACGAGGAGTTAATAATAATAATTAGTTATGAACTCTTTTCCGCTCTACCTACGAGGAGTTCATAGCTAATTATTATGAATATTGCAATAGCAACAAATAAAATTTGTCCGCCGCAATTAATGAAATTTGCAAAGAAACGACGCATAATCGTTCATTTTTATGTCTATTTTCGAGTACTCCCACACTTACCTTTGCAGCACTGTAAAATGTTTATAAATAAACAAAAGTTGACACATTTATATTGAAACTTATTCGTCAGAAGGTGTTCTATCGAAATGCATTGAACATATTTTTCTGTAAAATGAAAAGAAAAAAAGTTAGAACGACTTAAAGGAAATTACTTCTTCATTTTTTGTCGTTGTTTGTTAATAACTTTGATATTTTTGATTTTACGACAAAAAGTTAATAGAGTAAATTTGTAGAGAATTTAATTTCCTACAAAAAATAGCTGAATAATATTCTTGCGCGGTGGATAGTTTTCCTGTTATATCAATACAACGATTTTAAATCCAAACCCAAAATATTGTGTGCTGAGGCATATTTTTACCTTTGAATGGCTGTAAAATCTTTAAAAATAAATGAAATTTAAAAAGTGAGGGGTGAAGTTTGTTCGTCTAAAAATCTTCTATCAAAAAGCTCTAAACATATTTTTCTTAAAAATGCAAAAATAAAACGTTAGATCGACTTAAAAGAAATTACTCGTTCACTTTTTTGTCGTTGTTTGTTAATAACTTTGGTATTTTGAATTTTACGACAAAAAGTCAAGAGAGCAAATTTGTAGAGAATTCCATTTCCTACAAAAAATGATATGATAATTTTCTTGCGCGGTGGATAGTTTTCCTGTTATATCAATACAACGATTTTAAACCCAAACCCAAAGTATGCTGTACCGACGCACATTTTTACCTTTGATTGGCTGTAAAATCTTTAAAAATAAACGAAATTAAAAAAATGAGGGGTGAAATTTGTTCATCTCAAGGAGCGCCAAAAAATTTCTCTGCACATATTTTTCTGAAAAATGTAAAAACAAAAAGTTAGAGCGACTTAAAGGAAATGACTCCTTAATTTTTTGTCTTTGTTTATTAATAACTTTGGTATTTTTGATTTTACGACAAAAAATCAAGAGAGCAAATTTGTAGAGAATTTCATTTCCTACAAAAAATGACGACATAATTTTCTTGCGCGGTGGATAGTTTCATAGTTATTTTGCAAAAACTATTTCACTCCTTTTTTCAAGATGGCGGATTTTCCTCAAGGGTTACAACCCCACAAACTTGGACTTAAGCTTTTCATACCTCCCCCTATGCACCAGAAAAAAAAATTGCTGACTTTGATAAATGCAGGGTCAATGTAACATTTCAATGGACTAAGAGGTGGACATAATATATTGAGACGATATTGTCTCATACACCCGAGCAAAATCCCCCCACCATCGAAAGATCGAACGTCGCCAGTGCACACGGCACTTAGATTCACACGGCACCAATTGTTCAGGGGATGAGAGTTTGTTTGCGCCATGGCCATTGCGATCTCCGTTATTAGTCGCGCTCGCCCAACTCGCGTGAACAGAGAGGCAAATCTCTTGTGAACGTGTAAGCGAGCGGGCAATCGACATGTTGTGAGTTAGTTTAACGCAGGGGTCGATCGAGTGACGATCGTCGGAAAGAATATCATAATACATACGACTCCACGGAGTAAATCGACTTGCAAGACGAGAGGGCCCTGAGCCCTCTCACATACGACTCCACGGAGTAAATCGACTCGCAAGGCGAGAGGGCCCTGAGCCCTCTCACATACGACTCTCACGAGAAACATATTTTGACAGTCCCAGCAGTCGGGTGAACGGCCATACGGTCCTAGATTCTCCGACTCTCGACTAGTACATTGTGACAAAAAAAAAGGATAAATACAAGGCACGCGAGAGATCGCAATGACACGGACCAACAGACTCTTTGCCTTGTTAAATATGCAAAAACAAAATTGTAAATCATCGTGGGTTTTTATGCCGCAAGGCTTTTCCCACAAGAGCCAATAAATCACAAGAATTTCGATGGCTCAAACTCGAGCATTTTATTTACAAAGAACCCCCAACCTCCATCCTTCATACAAGAAATGATATATCCAAAATTACGAGGCAACTTCGCAGTGAAGAAGCTTCGACAATACAAAATGGTGTCAAAAGTGGGATACGAACCCACGCCCACAAAACGTGGATCAGAAAAAGTGCAAATGTGCATCGTATCAGTAAAAGGGAGACTCTACGACCAGCCGACCATCGTCTCCAAATTCACTACCCCCTGTTCGCCGCGACGGAAGATGATCAGCATCCTCAAAAAGATAAGTATACAACTGTTCATAATTTCTCATATTGCATTGTTTTTTCTTTTTGGTATTATACGTCTTCTCCATGATTGCAACGTTCGGCATAGTCGAATACGCATGCCTGTTGAACGTACGCGTGGTACACGGAATGTAGCATGCATGTATTTCGGGGTCACGTGAATAAAGGTACAAGTCGCGGTTGATCTGGAGTTTGCGGGGGAGCGAGCGCTGATGGGTACTCGCCGCACGGGGAGAATTTGTTTAATCAGTTGCTAGCCGCGCTCGGTTTATTAATCTTTTGTCGGTAAACATACGAGTTCATATGTTTTGTCAATAGATACGCGCTACATGAGAAAATGTTTTAACGTTGACCCTTAAGAGCACTCGAGTTTCGACCTTTAAGGCATACACATCGTGTCTCGGTTCGAAGTGTTGAAACAGCTTCTTGTTGCAAATATCTCAGAAGTTTTTATTCGGTTCAAATTTAGTTGAAATGGCGAGCCGCGTAAAGTTTATTAATCAAAAGCGCGCGAGCTTGAAGGCGCAGATTACAAAACTCGAGAGAATCGCGGAGGACGTCGAGTTAGATCCCGCAAATATAAAAATGCGTTCGGACCGTGTAAAAGAACAGTTTCGGTTGTACGAAGAATTACACGATGAACTCGCGATATTGATCGAAGGGGAGAGTGACCACATCGACGAGTTCGACGGGTTGCAAGATCGATTCTACGCGATCGTGACAAAGGTCGAGGCAGACTGGTCATCAACGATTCCGCGATTTCCAAGTGTATTAAACGTGACCTCTCTGCCGATCGACGGCACACGCCGACTAAAATTACCGGTCGCCGAGCTCCCAAAGTTCAACGGTGACATTGAAAAATGGCTATCGTTCAAAAACACGTTTCTAACAATGATCAATTCACGCGAGGACATAACGAATTTACAAAAATTCCTATATTTAAAAAATTGCCTCGAGGGTGACGCGTTGAACAAAATTCTCATATATAACGTAAGCGAAGAAAATTACGAGACGGCGTGGAAATTACTCTTAGATTCGTATGACAAGGTCCGAATTCTAATCATGAAACATCTCGACGCGATCCTCGAATTACCAGGGTTGACAAAAGCGACGCATAAAGGGTTGGCGCGACTTATCGACGATATGCGCCAACACACGAATATGCTCGCGTCAATGAACGTCACACCGGACGAACATTTATTAGTCCGGATAATTGAACGCGCGTTACCCAACAATATCCGGGTCAAATGGGAAGAAACGCTAAATCTCGACACCTCGCCGACGCTCGAGCAAATTTACAAATTCGTCTCTGAGACCGCGTTTCGTTTGTGCACGCTCGAGCAAGATGCATCGCGGTCAAAGCAAGAGATTAGTAGCAAACGACCACTTTCGGGTAATAAAGATCAGAGCGGAGTCAAGAATCGACGAGGAGAAAACGGTGCGCGTATATTCGCGACCGGTGCGTCGGCAAAGTGCGTAATATGCAAAAGGGAAAATCATCCCGTGTATCAGTGTCACGAATTCCAAAAAATGACGGTTCCACAGCGGTGGAATTGCGTAAAAAAATCGTCCCTGTGTAAAAACTGTTTGCGCTTGCACGGCGGAAAATGCGGCTCAACGCATTGCAAAAACTGCTCCAGGTTTCACCACACTCTGTTGCACGGCGAATTTCCGGCAGCATCAACCCGCGCAGTTCAAGAAATGGCAAGGGCGGAGGCTATAACCCAGTCGACAGCAAAGGTGAATACAACATCTCGCGAAAGAACTGCACACGGTTTTACGTCGCGAGCTCTGCAGTCACAGTTAATGCTAAGCGCTCAAATACGCGTCAAGGATTCGCGTGGTCAGTTCGTAAAATGCCGCGCCTTATTAGATACGTGCGCAACGGCGCATTTTATCACGGAAAATCTCGTGAGAGAACTGAAATTGCCAATACGCGCGGGCTCGATTTCGGTGGGAATGATCGACGACGCGAATACAATTGCGAAGGGCATGGTCGAGTGTACCTTTTATTCAGGAAATAATAACTTCAATAAGACTCTTACGTTTCTGATTATACCGAAAATCGCTGACAATGTACCGAACGAAATTTTTCCTCGAGAATCGATTGTCATACCACAGAATATAAAGTTGGCTGATCCACAATTTCATCTGCCTCAAAAAATCGACGTTCTCATCGGGTCAGGAGCGACGTTGTCATTATTATCGATCGGGCAATGTGATCTATCTCGCGACGGTTGTGATCTATTCCTACAAAAAACTCAGCTTGGCTGGGCCGTCGCCGGCGGAAAAACAAATACCATGGTCGGAAAACGAACATCGTGCCAATTAATCGAATTAAGGGAACAAATCGAAAAATTTTGGTTGCTCGAGGATGCAAGCGCGAGTCAAAGAAAATTATCAGAAAATACGGACTGTGAAATTCATTTTAATCAAAACGTCATTCGTGAGTCATCTGGAAGGTATGTCGTTCGTCTGCCGTTTCGCAGCACCGAACGAGATCTCGGGGACTCGCGATCAATAGCTTTGCGACGATTCGCTGGATTGCAAAAGAGACTCAACGCAGACCCGATCCTGAAATACGAATATGATCGCGTTATGAACGAATACATAGAGCTTGGCCACATGTCGTTGGTTGACGACGAATCGCAACCAGGGTATTATCTCCCACACCATGCGGTTATAAAATCGACAAGTATTACGACAAAGACTCGAGTCGTCTTTGATGCGTCCGCCAAGACAAGCAAGGGAATATCACTCAACGATATGTTGATGGTTGGCCCGACGATTCAATTAAAACTATTCGAGCATCTCTTGCGGTTTCGTAGTCATAGATACGTGGTCACCGCGGATATCGCGAAAATGTATCGACAAATCTGGATACATTCTAACGATCGTCGTTATCAACGAGTTTTTTGGTTCCAACGTGGAAAAGTACGCGTATTCGAATTAAACACGGTAACGTTCGGCGTGTCGTCGGCTCCGTTTCTCGCGATACGAACCATACAAAGACTCGCGAACGATGAGGCCGCTCATTATCCAAAGGGAGCCGCGGCTTTAACGCGCGACTTATACGTCGATGATTTATTATCGGGAGCCGACGATCTCGAGGAAATCGTACAAATTCGAGACGAAGTCATCGAGATATTGAAACGCGGCGGATTCGATATTCGGCAATGGACGTCAAATCACCCGCGAGCTCTAAATAATTTGGTCGAAAAAACCACAAATATCGAATTTCTGACAGACGAGAATCCTGTGCACAAGACACTCGGTATCTCGTGGAATGCGCAAAATGACGACTTATTATATACAGTGAAACGTATCGAGCCTTCCGAAAGAGTTACTAAACGGTATATTTTAGCAGAAATCGCGAAAATATTCGACCCCCTCGGTCTACTCGGTCCGGTCATTCTCATCTCAAAGGTGATTATGCAACAATGCTGGAAGGCAAAAACTGACTGGGACGAATCCGTACCCAGCGCGTTGGATTCCGCGTGGCGAGCGTTCGCAGAACAACTATCATTAATCAATAATTTAAAGATTGATCGATACGTCTCGATAGAAAACTCAAGCGATATTCAGATGCATGGATTTTGCGACGCAAGCAAGACAGGTTACGGTGCTTGTATATACGTACGCTCTTGCAGCCAGGAGGGCGAAATTCGCGTGAGACTTTTCTGTTCAAAGGGGCGTGTCGCTCCACTAAAAGATCAAACGATCCCTCGACTCGAGCTCTGCGGCGCATTGACACTCGCTCGTCTATATCAGGAAGTCCGCGAAGTAATGGCCTTTCGCGTTAGCAAGACAATTTTCTGGTCAGACTCAACAACGGTTTTACAATGGTTGAATAAACATCCGAGCGTCTTAAAGTTGTTCGAAGCAAATCGCGTTGCAGAAATACAGGAAGTTACTAAAAACGTAGAGTGGCGGCACATCCGAACCGATCAAAACCCGGCGGATGCGTTATCAAGAGGTCAGCTCCCTCGGGAATTTTTAGAAAACAACTCGTGGTTTCGGGGCCATTCGTGGCTGGCCCAGCCCGAATCCGCCTGGCCTCAAGGCGCCGTGGCACCTCAGAAAGATTTACCGGGAATCAAGAAACTATGGTGCATGGTATCGCAATTGCAAACGGAAGAAATTTTCAAAAAATTCTCATCATACACACGATTGATTCGCGTTATCGCGTATTGTTTGCGGTTCGTATGCGATAATAAGGTCAAAGGCGATTTGACAATTACAGAAATCAACGAGGCCGAATATCGTGTGATTCGATCAATACAACGAGCGCACTTTCAAGACGAGATCGGTCGTCTTTTATCCAAGGATAGAGTAAAATGCGCAAAACTCGGATCTCTGAACCCACTGGTCGACGAGAGAGGGTTGCTTCGCGTCGGAGGTCGCATAAATAAGGCCGATATCTCGCGGGATCAAAAGAATCCAATGCTTCTCCCGTCTCGACATTACGTAACCGATCTGGTAATTCGACATATGCACGAAAAATTCTATCATACCGGGATTCAATCGACATTATACAACATCCGGCAAAGATTCTGGATATTGGACGGTAGAAATCAAGTACGTAAAATCGTTCAACGTTGCGTAAGATGCATCCGGTTTCGGGCCACACCAGGGACGTATAAAATGGCGGACCTGCCTAAATCAAGAGTGGATAACGTGCCGTCATTCTATCACACGGGAGTTGATTATTTCGGTCCTATACTCGTCAAAGAAAAAAAGCATCGGAATCGCGGTAGTGTAAAGACATACGGTTGTGTTTTTATTTGTATGTCAACCAAGGCCATTCATATCGAGATCGCGAGCGATCTATCAACAGACGCGTTCCTAGCGGCCTTGCGAAGATTCATAAGTCGTCGGGGTATGCCCGGCCATATCTATTCGGATAACGGGTCAGCTACGTGAATTGTACGCATTAAGGGAATCCGAGGAATTTCGTTCTCAACTTTATGAATTCGCTTCAACTAGAAAAATCGAATGGCATTTTAATCCACCCCTCTCACCTCATTTCGGGGGTATCTGGGAGGCGGCGGTAAAATCGTGTAAACACCATCTGAAGCGCGTCATGCGTGATCACTTATTCACATACGAAGAATTAATGACTCTTGCAATCGAGATCGAAGGCATTCTTAATTCACGCCCATTGTGCCCAATCTCCACAGATCCAAATGATCCCATTGCTTTAACGCCTGCGCATTTTCTTGTTGGTAGACCTCTCACGATGCTGCCGGAAAATGATTGTTCGCTTGTTCCAGACAACCGATTGTCCTCGTGGCAACTCATCACTAAGACCCGACAAGAATTCTGGCGCAGATGGCAACTTGAATATCTAAGCGAGTTGCAGAAGAGGCAAAAATGGATAAATTCGACCAAAAACATCGCGCAGGATAATGTAGTCCTACTAATCGACAAAAATCAACCATGTATGCAGTGGCGACTGGGTCGAGTGGTCGAAGTGCACCCAGGAGACGATGGCGTGGTCAGAGTTGTCACCGTGAAAACAACTCAAGGACTCTACAAGCGCAACACAAAATCGATTTGCGTATTACCCATAAGCGCTTGAAATTGTTGTCGACTAGTCGGCAATATACAATAATTTGATAAAGTTCTCATTTAAAATTTCAATTTCTCATCTAATTTCCCTAATCTATGTTATCAAGTTATCAAATCATACTCGGTCAAGAGTAAATTCAATATAATAAGTAAAATGTAAGCTGATAAGATGTACCTATAGCACCTTTCAACTACTTACGTGAATGTCAGTCAATAACTTGTGGAAAGATCAATTGTAATAAGTGAAATGACATATATTACGGTGTTAAACAATGTTGTTCGTGGGCACTCCCAACGGGGGGAGGATGTTCAGGGGATGAGAGTTTGTTTGCGCCATGGCCATTGCGATCTCCGTTATTAGTCGCGCTCGCCCAACTCGCGTGAACAGAGAGGCAAATCTCTTGTGAACGTGTAAGCGAGCGGGCAATCGACATGTTGTGAGTTAGTTTAACGCAGGGGTCGATCGAGTGACGATCGTCGGAAAGAATATCATAATACATACGACTCCACGGAGTAAATCGACTTGCAAGACGAGAGGGCCCTGAGCCCTCTCACATACGACTCCACGGAGTAAATCGACTCGCAAGGCGAGAGGGCCCTGAGCCCTCTCACATACGACTCTCACGAGAAACATATTTTGACAGTCCCAGCAGTCGGGTGAACGGCCATACGGTCCTAGATTCTCCGACTCTCGACTAGTACATTGTGACAAAAAAAAAGGATAAATACAAGGCACGCGAGAGATCGCAATGACACGGACCAACAGACTCTTTGCCTTGTTAAATATGCAAAAACAAAATTGTAAATCATCGTGGGTTTTTATGCCGCAAGGCTTTTCCCACAAGAGCCAATAAATCACAAGAATTTCGATGGCTCAAACTCGAGCATTTTATTTACAAAGAACCCCCAACCTCCATCCTTCATACAAGAAATGATATATCCAAAATTACGAGGCAACTTCGCAGTGAAGAAGCTTCGACAATACACCAATGTCAAAACAGCTGATTGGTCCGTCTGAAAATCCTTGGACCTATAGGCCAGCAGCCTAATGAGTATAAAAGGCCGGAAAAATCTCGATAAACCATCAGTTAATAGCTGGTCACTTACCCGGGTGGGTGCTCTGAAGAAGAGACGAAACCTGGTAAGCGGCATTGACCTCTGAATAAGAGCGAAACGGCGATTTAACGCAAGAATTCTGAAAAAGAATTCTTGCTCGACGAAAAGTATATCGAACGAGCAGTAAAGGTCCTGCCTAAGAGCACTGACCTATAACCCAAGCACAACGACGCGCATTGTCAACGGACAGGCGGGGAGAGGAGCGATCACCTGTGTTTACGTTGCCTGCCCAGCTGACGAGAGAGGAGAGGAAACGGCGATCGAGACTGTCATCGATGTTTTGGCGGCACACGGATGATCTACCAAGAGGAGCGGGAATATCGAAGCGAGATTAATCGAATTATATCCAACACGTTTGAATTTTACTTTCATTAAAGTTATATAGGAAATAAAGGCGAAATCGCCCCAACCAAAGACTAAAAATCTCAGAAACAAAAAGAATAAACGATTTTTTTACCAATACAAAAACCAAGTCTCACAGAGAAATTACTTTCCCTCACCAAAAACCTTCATAAACTATATAATCGTCGAGCCATCGCACTCAAATAAATTTATTGAAACGTTCTGCCATTTCAATATGTACGTCTATAGGATTCAACGTGCGAGAGAGTGAGATAGAAAAGTGCAGGTATATAACGTTTATTATCTTCTTCGTCTCTTCTTTTATTATACGAATAAACGAACTTACTTATAAATGAAGTTCGATCGTCAATATATTTCGCGCCTCTTCCGATATACCACTATGTGGATATTCAAAGAATTACGCCAACTAATGCAACGTTGTACGTTCCAACTTGTGGCTATCCTTTATCCATGAGCAAAAACAAACTTACATTTTCGTGCTGTAAAAATTGTAAACAAAATAATTAATGCGCACCTAAAGCTGAGCTAACTAAAATAACTTATTATTGTTTATATAAATCATTGGTAAACGCCGAATTTTGCAGGAGGACTGGTAAATCGTAAAATCGAGCGAAAGTTGAAGAATTTTCTAACCAGCCTGCTGCTTTTCTTATGCTATCAATGCTAACAGCATGTCAATTAGCGGCTTAGATCGATGCGGGGGACGTTCTATGCGCCAAGAAAATCTTCGTGTTGACACCGCTTCTTTTTAAAACATTTTTTGTCCATTTCGCTAATGTTTGAGCCGAAACTTTTCGAAACGGCCTTTTTAAAGATATAAATAAGGAATTAGTTGGCCCTCGTAAGTCTTCCGTACGTTCTAAATATGTATCCAGAGTTTTAACCCCTTACGCGGCAATGACGCCATATGGCGCACATCAATTATTTCGTGATTCAGTCAACCAATTTTCACGAAATTTGGTACTCAGGGGTTTTCAAGGTCGCTGATTACGATTTTGCCCTCAATTTCGAAATTCCAAATGGTGGATCGAATATGGCGGCTGAAAATGCAAAGATTCATTTGAATCACATGAAATTTGATACTCGGGGGTTTTTGGGGTCGCTGATTACGATTCCGCCCTCAATGTATACAAATTTGAAATAGTGGATCCTCTACAGCACACTCGAATTCATAATGTAAAATCTTTGCAACGGGACCTTCTTTTTTCATATTGATTTTATGTTGAGCTTGAGTTTTCAAAGTTTAATATTTGTATAAACGTTACACAAATCGTCTTATATATAAAAATGGAAGAATGTTTGTTTGTTTGTTTGTCTGTGTGTCACGAGTAATCTCCTATCCTACCATTCATCCGATTGCGATGAAAATTTGGTGAATTGTAGTCCGCACTCCCGAGAAGGTTTCTGCGTTAGTAAAATAATTTTAATTGCCAAAATAAACGCGTACGGGGCAAAACAATATTAACATTTATGTATATCTATATATAGAGATTATTTGACAGCTGTCAAAGTATGCTACCAAAATGACATGCGAAATAAAAGACACGCATTTGTTTTAACGACTCGATCGACTCGATATTACACATATCGATTGCATAATTCATTTGACAGCGAATGTCAAATTAAGGAGGTTTATCTGGTATCGAGTAAGTCAAAAGAAAAATTTGTGTGACAAGCGTAGTCAATTCAGCATGTTTGACGGTGCCGCGAATGCTTAACCTCGCAAAAATTATTATTATTCAAGGCAAATTAATTTATTATGAATCTCATGAGTACTTAATCGATTTTATGAAGCTCTACAAATGTTCCTTAGATATTGTTTTATTAATTCTGCAATTTTGGTCAAAAACTGTTTGTCAATGGTTGTGAATTTAATGTTCGTAAACGGAAAAACCACTGAAACCCATAAAGGTACGTGTTAATTTAGGAAAAATATGCTTTTATTTATGTCCCGCGAACAAGGTATCCTCGAGTCTTCAAATTTGAAGAACATGACTTTATAGATACTGATAACTGTATTCAGATTTTTAAATCAATATATGTTTTTTAATTCGCTGACCAGATAAATTTCCTTAATCGTGACATTAAATCGGAAAACGATTGGAAGATATACACGTCAGTCACAAATGAAAAATACATTATGAGCTTCAGAAACGGGCGAGCACCGAGAAGAAAGACTGAAAACCATTAGAGTACGTACGACGAAGTACAAGCTTTCGTAAAATAACAGCAACAACAGACAAATTGATTCACAAAGTTTTTGAAAATATTGTACATAACTGTAAAAAACTTGAGTGGTTAAGGGCACGTGCTATATTAGCAGCAAAAACACCAATGTCAATTATATAAATTTCACGATTCACAAGAGAATATAATGAGAAGCTAAAACGTACAAGTCGATTGCTGCTTTTATTAATCAAGAACAAGTTGTTAATTATCCAACTGAATTCCTGAATTCGTTTCATTTACCAGGCATAGCGCCGCACGTTGTAACATTGAAAATGGACGTGCTTATCATACTTTTACGAAACATCAATCCACCACGACTTTGCAACGGTACTGGGCTTCCAGGGAAAGATATGATGGACAATATCAGCGAAAGTACAATTTAAAATAGAAAATTTGAAGGAAAAGACGATGTACTGTTGTCACGTATCCCAATGATATAAAAATATATCTATGCCATTCGATTTCAAGCGTTTGCAGTTTCCAGTAGTGCGACTCGCATTTGCAATGTCCATCAACGAAGCACGGCGACAATCGCTAAAAATGTGTATAGTATAAATTATATTTGAAAAATTCATGCTTCGAACATGGAGAGAAACACAAAAAATATTGTGTGTCAAATGAATTATGACACGAAAACGGCGTTGCAACGCATACCGGGTACCGCTAGTACTATTTAAAATTGCTCCGTGCATTGGCTGGTGAATCTGAATCCACGCCCCCAGAGTGTACCGATGAGGTTGTATTCGTAGGACTCTACACTCCGTTTGGTCTTTTTAAATTTTTGCTTTTGTTTTTTTTACGTTTCTCTTTTTTTCTTTTTGTTTTTTTTTAATTTATTTTTTCGTTTTTTTTTTAATAATATATATATATTTTTTAATGTCTTTTTATCATCATTTATCGTTTTTCTTTTCAATTGTTTCATTGCCTTTATTTTTGCAAACTTCTGAATCGTTCAATCATTTTCCAATTATTTTTGCTTTTTATGGAATGAGCTGAAACAATCCAAACATAGGGGTACATCACCACACTCTACGCAGACGGTTCTTGTATCTTTCCTCTTACCAGCGGCGTGACAAGAAATGCATCGTTTTCTAAATCGCTTATTGCCTGAGGATGTCAATAAGCTTGCCGTATGTGCACTAATTTTTGTGTCAATCGCGCTTTGGTCAAGGCCTGAATATCTACTCGTCGTGGTTGTGGCTTTTTGTTTCAAATGTTCGTTGATAAGTTTTTCGACCAATGATTGTCGAAAACTCAGTTTATTTTCTTTAGGTTTATCTGAATGCAAAGCATTGTACACAACGGTAGCGTTGAAGGTTGCAATATCGATAAGGTGGTAAACAATCTTATGGTACCACTTGCGAGATCTGCGCAGAAACTCGTAGGGCCGTAATAATTCATCTGATCTGTCGACACCTCCCATGTTTGCATTGTAAGACATGACAATATTCGGTTTTTTTTTATCATTTCTCCTGTCCGTCTATTCTTTTTTCCGGTGTTTAGCATTTCCGGCTGTTGCGTCGTTGAAATCATGCTGACAACTTTTTTATCTTTCCAACAAAGAAACGTCATTTTTGGCGTATGAAATACTTGCATCTCACCAAATTTCATTCCTTTAATACTTACATACTTTGGGTAACACACTACTTTGTCGACGTACAATGTACGGCCTTGTCCTGCAAGATTTCCAATCATAATTTTTACAACCGTTCCAGAAACTCCAATCAGCTTGTTTGTTTTGTAAAGTTTAATACCGAACCGAGTACGCTTCTGGAGATTGCATTGCCTAAAACTGAGCCGACCTTTGAATTTCAAAAGAGATTCATCGATGGTGATATTCTTTCCAGATCGATAAACAGCTTTGAATCGTTCTACCAAGTACTCTCGAACCTTCGTGAAGACATGGTTTTAGCAAATATCGGGTTTTCTAGTATGGGATTTGCCGACCAGTACTGCATTATATCTGGCTTCTTGATTAGACCCATGAGAATTCTCAGTGAAATAAATGTATATATTTCGTCCGCAATTACCGGTGTTCATTCAAGTATCCTCGATCGAAGTTTCAATTTTCCACTTTCACGCAATGCATTAACTTTTTCCTCCTGATATATGTTAGTTTGTGCGCAAATCATTTCAATGGAACTCTGGAGTAAGAAACAATTTCAAAGCTTCGATAGGAGAGCTATCTTCATTCAACTTGACTTCTGTTTGAATACCCGCATTCGGATCATTGAATAAATGGATTATTGGATCAAAAATTTCACTTTGGCTCCAAGTCAGGTCAGCTTGAAACTTTTTCCAACGTTCTGCGAGTGGTAGATCGTCATCATCATTATCGGCATTTCGAATAACTTCCGTTTCGATTGACGAATGACAATTTTTCCATCTGGTAAAGAAGTTGGAAAGGGTAATGGAAGCAAAAAGTCTAACGGGTTTGTTGGAACAAGCCACTGTGCATTACAAAGTATCAATAGAACTCACTCGCATGTCTCAGATATATTTGGACATTGAAAAATAAATCTATTTACCTCACTGCGAAACTGTAACATTCGATGGTGACTTGGTGTTACACATCAAACCTCAATTATACCGAATACGTCAAATTACAACAAGTTTCTCAAGACCACAACAACTATCGTTTGTTTCGCTTAGGTATTATTTAGCTAAGCGTAATTTTTTCGGAACGAAAAACAGTTTCCAACACAAAAGAGAACTACTCGTATCTTCTTTCAAAATTATATTCTTCTGTGACCACCGACATAAATGTCGGAGGAGAGTTATGTGTATCCTACCGACGGTGATAAGAATCAGTCAAAATGACTACCACCAAAAATTGGATGATGCTTTCAGAGAACTATGTGTTGTTTATTTGGCAGTTGTCAATCAAAATGTCGAATGCTTTGCAGTTACTCATTATCCTCACCGATCGACCTAATGTCATCTTATGATTTCTGCGTACAGATTCGTAATCAGCGACCTCAATAACTTTACAATTTGTAATTGCTACATTTTCAGAGCAGTTTCATCCACTTCAAATGAATTTTTACATTTTCAACCGTCACATTGGATCCACCATTAAAATAAAAATTTCGGAATTAAAATTCCGAAATTTTGAGGTTGAAATTGTAATCAGTGACCCCAAAAACTCAGGAGTACCAAATTTCATGCGATTCGAATGAGTTTTTGCATCTTTGGCCGCCATATTGAATCCGCCATTTTGAATTTAGAAATTTTCAGGGCAGAGTCGTAATGAGCAACCCCAAAAACCCCCGAGTACCAAATTTCGTGAATATCTGAATACTTTTTTTCCCGCATTTCGGGCACTATGGGCGAAATTAGTCTTGCCACGTAAAGGGTTAATAATACCTACATATCTTCTCCGTATTTGGATACTTTGGTAACACTAATAGCGGTTGAGCACGTCTTCGACTCGACGTTTTTATTGTATCAAATATTTTGATTCTCGTCGCAATTGAATTCTCTGAATATTCTGTAATTTAATCTGCTAGGATCTACATGCTTTGTCCAGTGAGAAGAGCTAAAGCGTGATCAGTTTCCCAGCCAAGCTATCGACAGATAATTCTTCATTTTCTCCTGAGGCATTGATATAATCGAAGACAATTTTAGGGTCCCATGTCTGTTCATATCTCGGTCTGGAAGGGCGAAGTTCTGACACTCCGCTAAAGAGTCGGCGAATACAGTCATTTCGGCCAACGTAAGAGCCCACTTCGAGCGAGATTGCGGATCTCAGGGAGTCAAGCGAACCATGCGTGGCTCCCTCTTTAAATTCTTTCGAGAGAAGCTCAATAATCTCTTCCATCGTCGGCTCGTAGGGGTTCACTTTTGTCCTGTGGTAGAATGGCCACCATTTGCGTAATACGCAGTTAGATTGTTTCAGCGACGAAGGTTGAAGCAACGATATCATCAACACCAATGCTCCATCCGGGACGCGTCTTATTTGAAAAACGTTCGGTACAACTTACCTGCCACCAGGGAAAGGTGTTTCCACAACAGAAGTGGTTGCCAGTCAGAATCACAAACCAAGTATTTATTCGGTGAGAAGATCACTGGCTCCTCGGAAAAAAAGCTCCCGAAAGCTTGGGTTCTATGGCTACGAGGGCCTGTCAGGTACCACTAAAATAATTCTTGCCTCGTCTTTCACAATTTTAGGTAGCGTTTTTGAAATAAGAACGAATGGAGGAGAGGCGTATCCAAACGCAAATTTGGACCATGGCAATGTGAATGCATCCACTACTATGCATTGTGGATCTTTTATCCGTGAAATATAGTTATCGCATTTTGCGTTTGCACGAGATGCAAAAAGATCGATATATGTTCTCCCGAAAGCGTCTACAATCTCTTGGAAAGCTCAAACCACTAGTTCATATTCGGGCTCTTTCTCAATTTTTCTGGACTCGAAATCGGCTTGTACATTCTGCTTCGTGCCAATAAAGTATGCGACAATATTCAATTTTCTTTCCTTACATCCCACATTCTTCTCGTCAATGCCGCTAAACATGCAATACGCGTTCCACCCATTTGATTTAAATACGCGATAGCGGTTGTATCATCGGCGTCGGAAAACGGCTTGTGAAACATTTTAGTCCAAAAAACGACGCTAATAATTCGAGGAAGTTTATATGCATCTCTCTCTGAGTGATATTCCAGAATCCGTGAGTTCTTTTAGTTCCGCAAATGCTCCCCAGCCCGTCCTGGAAGCATCGCTTCGATTTTCCGCCGAGTCTACTTTTTCGATCCAGCAGTCGATATCGCTGTTTACTTCTTGAGTTAGTAATATTATTATTTCGAAACAAAAGTTACTTTTTCGTTAATGCCAAAAGTTGAGCTCTTTTGAAAATGTTTACATGCGTAAATCCACAGGGAACTGCGGGCAGCATACTACGACAGTACCTACGAAGGTAGCAAAGTCTCTTATTTTCAATTTTTATTTGCGTAATAGCTCTTGTCCCGAAATCTTTACTCGCTTCCGCTTTTCCTCCGGTAATGATATAGTTATTTTCATTGAATCGAGCCACATCCTAAAAATTTGCATCTCGTTGCAGGTGTTAACTGCGATTTGCTCATATCAATTATGAATCCAAGATTTCTTAACGGTGATGCCGTCGTTAGTGCGTTTTCCGTATACTTAGCAAGGGATCGTTCGAAAAGCAGTATATTGTCAAGGTAGATTACCGATGTATAAACATTATTCCGTGAATGAGATATAACTGGCTTTAAAATTTTTGTAAATGCGTATGGAACCGTAGGGCGACCGAAAGGTAAGCATGTAAACTGAAAAAGCTCTTTTTTAAAATGAAATCTCAACAATCTTCTGTATGAAAAAAAAAATTATTCATGTACTGGCATTGAGTGGTACGCAGTACCAGTCTCGTACGTTGCTCAATTATCGAACTTTTTTCCGACCACAAGCGCTCCCTCGGAACAACGAATTTGTATGGAACTTATGGTCTACGTCACTCAATTGTTCCAGAAGAACAAGTTTTTCGTGTTTTTCGCAAAGCACAGCTTGGAACATTTTTCTGATCGCGGCGAGACACACTGCAACTTTTCCTTGCTTAACAACGATCCTTTCGTCTTTCCTTATGATTTTGAATCCGAAGCGCCACTTTCACCTCCGGATTAATAGACGGCGGATCGATAAAAGTTACATTTTTCGACAGAGGGTATTTTTTCATTAATAAAAGGATAATTCTTAAGAAGGAAGGCTTTTCTTCAGCGCCTCGTTTAATACACGAGATTCAACCATTCTTTTTCCTATTAGCTCAAAAATTTGCGCGTCGATAGCTGTTTCGTCTTCTGGTTATTCGCCAGTAAAAATTCCGTTTTCACCGGTGACCTTTTCCACTCGATCTTGAGGACTGACCCATACCAGTATTATTTCTATGAGATGTATCTCTTTTATTTCCGACGAATCAGACTCGACGGACCCTTGTGTGGATGGTACGCCGCCACATATTTGTGGCCGCCTTTCGACGATCTCACGGCGACGATGGTGTCACTCATTGTCAGGGAGACTAGAGTAAAGGAGTGCGAACGCAATGTTAGTAAAATGGTCGGAAAAAGCGAGGAAACATTCGCTAATTGCCACCGCCTGGTGGCGCCACTTCTGCTGAGGACCGTCAGTGCGGTGATTTTGAATCGTTGATCTGCCATTTGTCGTACATTTTGTCCGATTAACGGAGCTTATAGTATTGATAGGTGACATTGCGATGCTTTTGTTCAAATTTTTATTTGATAAATTGTAGACAAATTTTTATAAAAGTAAAAAAATATGTTAGTTACTGAAAGTTTTGTATGCTGAAAGTTTTGTTACTGAAAGTCTGAATATTTTCTTTTTTTATATACATTACTATAGAATAGCATTTCGAACAATCTCTGGTGAAATTTAACTCGTTGCAAAGCTCAAGTAAACAACAATTGAAGAACGGCCAAACGCTTTCCCAAAAAAAAGAACTTACGGTAAATAAAGAATAAACGCTAATTTCGGGATCACCGATATTTTGTCATCACAACTCCAATTCAATTAACATTTAATCCACGAATTATAGCAACAAACTTTCTTTTTACCTGCTTGTTATACTATCACTTTCACTGCACTTTTTTTGTTTGTTTTTTCGTCGCCTTTCAACCTTAAATTTCATAAAACACTCGGTAAAAAATTGCTTATGCGCCCGATGAAATGACAGATGTCATATTTCGCCGGGGTTTATATCCCGCTCACTTCATTTCATCACCAACGCCACACTTCACAGTTAGCTCTCAGCGACGAGAGCGCTTATCGTGGCTCAATTCGAACTAACATCTTTCCTCGCTTTTTCGGTCATGTTTGGGACGATTTCGCCATAAGCGTTCGCACTCCTTTACTCTAGTCTCCCTGGTGTCACTCCTAGCTTCTGACAAACTCTCCGATTTTCGATTTCTCTTTTTCCTCGAATCCCTGTCCGAATGCTTCGAGCGATGGCGACTAGCTGAAAAGGATGACGCAAACGTGAGAAAATGTTCGCTCAGAGTGCAAGGGTGTATGTAAAACGTACACGTTGTCAAGGTTAGAGCCTGACACATTAACGCGTTTTTTAGTTTCTCCTTTTCCTTCTTGTCAGAGTAAAACTCTCGCTCATGCAGGTTAGAGCCTGCCCGAGTGACAAGTCACTGTATTCGTCAGATAAACTGACCAGTGATAAAAAGGCTTGAAACGAAGATGGCCGCGTGTCGTAGTAGCCTAAAAGTATATAATTATATTGAGAATAACCTACTTTTCCGTTTCCTGCTATATCTTCTGCTGAATAATTTGTCAATGTAAGTGGTAAGCGCAATAGCGGTTGCTTTTTATTTGGAGTCGGAGTTTTTATTCGGTCCAGAATCTTTATCTCGTAAGATTTTTCGTCGGCCTTCCGGATATTATGGATATTTATTGATAAAAAAGTTTGTAGCCGAGGGCCTGTCATTAACGCTAGTAGTGTAACTAGCTTCATAGAAAGTTGCTCCCTCGAAACCTGTTCATTTGACCCCCAGGTTGAAAATAAACGTGGCACGATTTTTGGGTCCCACGTTGGATCGTAACGTGGGGCAGAAGTCTTCAATTTTGAAACCCCTTTAAAAACTCGTGTTACCCTCTCATCTTCTCCCAACCTCGAGCCCAGAATGAGTGAAAGCGTTGATCGATAGCAATTGAACGACCCATAGGATGCGTTATTTTTTAATTCTCTTGTAAGAAAAGATAAAACGTTCCATATCGAGCCCCTTAATGGATTGGCACAGGTGGTTGCACGAAAGCGCTACCATTTTTTCAAACTCCAATCGTACTGACGGATAGTTGCGTCTGTTAGAGACGCGGTGAGAACGTCGATTAACTCCGGTGGGGCTTGTCTCAATATAAACGTTTCCCTGATAACATGCCGGCAACGAATGTAAGTTTCTTCGACAGCGGATGAGGGTCCCCGTTGGAAGGATGCAACAGATTAGCCCTTGGTTTGAAGAAAACAAGATCGCCAATAATTAATGAAGGAAAAAGGGGAAACCAAGGTTGACTTTCCCACACAACTTCCTACAATAACCATTGCCTCTGCGCGATCCGGGCAAATTTTTCGCAAAACTCTAGAGATTATTGAGAATGGCGGAAAAGCGTAAAAAAGCCATTGATTCCATTCCACGGTAAATCCATCAATCGCGAATGACTCGGGATCTCGGCGCCATGAAATATATCGCTCGTATTTCGTATTTGTTCATGAGGCAAACTGGTCAATTCTCGGCTCACCAAACACCCTTACTATTTTTTAAAACGCATAATCCGCGAGTGTAAATTGTGTTTTTCGCTGTAATTTTCGCGTCTTGTAATCCCCTTCTATAATTTATTCCGATGCAATGTATCCCGTAACGATCCAAATATCTCTCGTTTCACACCAATCCCATATTTGTTTCATTATAGCACTAAGGTTACCGAACCGGCAGTCCCGCATCGATTTATGTAAGCTATCGTGGTAGTATTGTCGACACGAAGAAGCACGTTGCATCGTTTTTTATGACTTAAGAAACATTTTACACCGAAAAATGCGGCTACTAGCTCGAGGTGATTGATGCGAAACTTTAAATAATTCGTGCTCTAGTGTCCGTTCGCCCTCCGACCTTCGCAAGATGCTCCCCATCCTGTACGCGAAGCATGGGTCAAAATCTTGTAATCGAATACTGGGTCATTGAGAGGAGCGCTGGCTGAGGCTATATTAAGCGTCCACCGCTCTCGATATCCTCTTTTAATTCCTTCGGAATAATCATAGTCAAGACATTGTTATTATTATTTTTCTCGAGTGGGAATAACCTAACTTTTTCGGACCGCCTTATATGTATCATGCCATGATTCAGCGCTGGACAGCACGAACCGAGAGTACCGATGCAAGATGTGAACTTACGAATCGAGCAACTTTTAATTTTCCTAAATTTTTTCAATAGGTTCATAGATCGAGACGAGTTGATCAGATTTGCGAGGATTAAACTCTTGCGAATTTCTGATACCTGCCTCTGTAGAAACGCCATCAGTCTTGCTATGTCACTCAGAATTTCGAGCAACTCGAGTTTTTCTGGTCTGTCCGATTTTAAAGTAATCGAGATAGCCTTTCCCATGGCTGCTATACAAGAAGCGATCCGCTCCTGTTTGTCGGAGACACGCTTGTCCGTTGTTTGTACATTATCCTGTATCGTCGCAACAACCTCTGAATTCAACACCGGGCCAATTATGAACCTGCAATTGTTTGGAATATTGTATTTATGCACGAGGCTCTTGCTTTCCTTCTTGGATAGCCCTCTTTTGAAAATTTAGATCCAGCGAATAACGATATCCTTATGCAATGAAAAGGCCTCTTTCCGATCCGGTTCCAGATGCGGTCCAATAATGTTTAAAACGTCCTCTTGAACGTCGACTTCATGCACAGGCTGATTTAGAATATTTTGATCTGCCACGCTCGCCAGTTGTTCAGTATTGACAGGGGTCACTGTTTCAGGCGTTAATGGGCCCGCTTCCAACTGCTCCTTACCGATTTCTACCATATAATTTTTTTGAGCCTGTATTGGATACTCCTCTTGCTCTCCCACCGACTCCTGCGGCGATTGTTGCGGGTCATAGTCAAATTCTTGCGAGCGACTACGCTCTGAGCGACGAGAATGACCCGAGCGACTGCGCCCTGAGTGACGAGAATGATCCGAGCAACTACAATAGCGTGCTGTGAGCGATTGCGAGAACGACTGCAACGATCTGATTTTCGCCTGCGTTCGCCGTCCCTCCTGTGACGGATTCGGGAGCGATCCCGCCAATGCGGTGAACTCGATCTATAATTTACAAGGTAAAACGGCCATAATACCAATACCTATCTTTCGTTATTTTTAAATTGTTCCATTTTTCGTCAAACGAAAATGTCTATTTCCGAGGGTCGGACCCATGGAGACTGAACAATGTAACATATGTTGCATTCCTTCGTAAAACGAAGGCGTGCGCCTCGGTCAGACCTAAGGCACGTTGCCAAGCAATCAAATCGCTGGCACAACAACTATGGGTCCAGACCACCAAATTTTTGTCAGTAATTAATCTTTCAGAAAGAGTCAATCGTCGTGACGTCCCTTTGCGCCAAGAAAGCATAGGTTATATTCGCCGCAACTTACGTTTTTTAAACGCCCGGTCGACATTCGTCACTATTTCTTTCAGTTTTTTAACTAAATTCTCAGTGTCCTTATCCTCTCCTGCTGCCGAATGATCCTGAATCCTCGTCCTTTTCCGTTATTCAGAATTTTTGCGTTCTTATTAATATTTCGCGTGTGACGACGCTGACACAAAGCGAAAGAATAAAGATAGCAAACAGCGTATAGGAGCGTTGAAAGCATAACAACGCATAGGGAAAAACCCGACTAGAAATTGACGTTGGGTTTATGTACAATTGATTGCTGGGTAAACCCAATTTCGCATTGGGTCATTATCGGGTTATCCAATGAGGTTCTGATTGGGCATTTGACGATCTTCTTGGGTTGCCACTGAATACGTATCGTGCGATAAATTTTTAACATACGTATCCACACACGGGAGTTATTATTATGTGAGGGGTCCGCTAACTCCGGTGCGTGAGACATCACATCACGCGTCACCACGCCACGGAACGTTCCATCGTGGGGTCGCATTCCTTCAAAAATGTTATGTTTCCGCGCGTGGTCTTACGGACCGTCAGCCAGGCTACTGCTAAGCACAATCCTCCGTAACGAATGTTTTATTACGTTTTTTAAATATTCAATTTGTTTATAATATGTTTTAAATACAGTAAACATTTTTTCTCAATATCTGTGAATGGCAACTTCTGTTTATCAACTATTTTGATGGCCATTTCACAATTAAATGACGAATTGGGCAGATTTCTCGACAGTTTTTTGTTAAAAAAATGTGAGATTTTCAAATAAGAAAACACGTTTCCGTACGACGTTAGGCAATGATCGAGGTGAAGAAGGGCGTGGCAAAATTTTAGAGGAATCGAAGAAAGAAAACTCTTCGTTTAAAAACTTTCACCGTTTTGAAATCCAACGTTTCGTGAAAAACGCGTTTAAGGGAAGGCCCTGTTTTAGAATGTAAAAAAATCGATGTTTCTCATTCGTTAAATCTATCCAAAATGTATCCAAGAATATAGTCCCGAAGTTTTAGAGGCCAATTCAAAGTATTTCTGACAATATATAAGCCGAAGCAGTGCGCCGTCCAGAAGGTGTAGGTACGAGCGCTCGGTCCCCTAGTCCAGTCGAAATATACATTCGTTTTATTCTCGGAAGCCAGCACGTCGCCATTTTTTTTATAGGTTATTTGGATCGTCAGGAAGACACCCCAAAAAAGTTTTTAAAAAATGAGCCGAGCGGCCGCCGCCAGAGATTGTTAAAAAAAGCTCGGTTTTTAAACAATATACCTATTTTTTGAAATTGATTTTATCGAAAAGTGTGTCGTGCAAAAATTATTCCCTGTGGAATTGGCTACAAAATAAGTCCTATGCAAACGTGACAGAATTGTTATATAGTTTAACAGCAAATCACTAGTGAACAAAAAACAATCGTTTTTATGTTTAAGCATGTTCCTCGACTATTAATGACCGTAGAATAGTAAAACTTGTATAGCCTCTAGAACAATCTATCGCCGAAAGATATCTGCAAGTTTTATCGAGCCATGTCGTAGGTACATTTAAGGAGTTACGTGGGTTTCGACGCATAGAAAAGCATATTTTCTCGGTTTTTTTTTTGTTTCATATTATATATTAACTGTTTTATCCAAAATGTTAAGTATATCAAACACTAATATTTGAAGAATTTTTAAAAATATGTTCACAAGAAAATGTTGAAATTTTTGCCGGTGACACTTGCTTTCTGGAGAGCTCAGCGAAAAAAAAGTTTGTTTCCGCTGGACGCGATAACTCTTGACAGTTTCATCTGAAATTAAAGAACCAAATATTTTCTGTTAGTAGATACGTATAGCTAGTGATCGAACGAAGGTTTAAAAAAGACATTGAAATTTGGATTTTTAGAAGAGTCGTGTGCAAAATAATACATTTTTCGATACCGTTTACGCTCGGCATGGTCTTATAAAATTAGTTGTAATCAGTCAATACTATTTTAAAGAACTGGTCGATGCATTAGTTTACGAGAAATTGCGTTCACCGACTTAAAAAATATTATTTCGAGAAAAACGCGATTAAAGTTTGAAAGTAGAAATAAAACAACAATTTGTTTTTAACTTACGTAGGAGACTGCTTTAGTTGTGACGTCCGAGTAGAATTATGAGCTTTTTTCAGCTAGTGCCAGTAGTAGAACTGAAATCCCTTCATTGAATGTACCAGCAGCAACTGATACGGCAATTTCAACAATTCTCGTACCAGCAGGTTTTTTTTGAGTTATTCTCTTCTTTACTAAGCTCTTCATAAATAATCTCGATAACTGACATAACATCATTTGGAAATGGAGAATAATCGTGGTTTACTGAACATAAGGCATTCATAGCTAAAGCAAGCTGCCAAACGCACCATGAGTTGGGACTGCTTGGGCATTTTTCGTTCTGTAGGTTTTGGTCTGTAGAGTTATAGAGGAATTACGTTACGTATATAGCACCCATCCTTCGTGTTTTTAACTGAATTACAGTTCCTTCTTATTGGTAGTCCGTAATAAATTGTTAATTTATCGATTAACTTAGCCGTAAACTTACCTTTGCCGGATAAAATTTTTTTTTACTAATTGTTGTGCCTTTGATTTTTTTTCCATCGACAGTTTTCTTCACTAATTTTCGCAAACGAATGCGCATCCTCTTTTGGACATGTCCTATATATTATTTAATTTATTTATTTCAACACTTTCACCATAAGGTTTAGAATTAAGCATTCCAGAATATGTTTTGGAGACTCCGTCTCCAATAAATTGTAATTGACTCCAACATCGTAATTGATTTGTTTCAGGCCGTCTTTGTCAAATGAACGTTGAAACATTGTAACGATTGATGCAACTTCCATATTACCAGCTGGTCCTTCGTGATTGGCAGTACATTTCGCACACCCAGATCTAAAGGGGACTAACTCGAAATTGCGATTTTTGTGTTAGCCTACCTAGGGGCTCACTGCAAAATCGTAATTTTTGAGTCAGCCCCCTTTAGATCTGGGTGTGCGATGTGAACACTCGCGAGGCCCCTAGGGGTCAACCCCTAGGTGCTAACTCAAAAATTGCGATTTTGCAGTTAGCCCGTAGATAGGCTAACTCAAAAATCATAATTTCGAGTTAGCCCCCTTTAGATCTGGGTGTGCGATTTGTTTTTTTTTTTTTTTTTCTAAAAACGCTCCTCTTGCCATTTTCCTCTTCGAAAACGTTTTTGGTTGATGATGTTTCCCAGACTTTTCTCGGTGTTGGTCCGGAAAGAAATGAATTCCTTGGGAAAATATTAATTTGCAATACCAACGATTCATCTACACTTAACAAAAAAAAACCGATACTTTATTCAACTTTGAAATTATAACACAAAATGTGTACTTATAATAATTCGCAGAGATACTGGGTCTTTTACTCCCTTAAGATATTAACTGATTCAACGTTGATAGAATTCTTATTTTGTTCTTGAAGAAAGTTAAAGATTTTGCCTTGGTTCTGGCGGAGTTACAAAAATTCGATAAGGTTACAAAGTCGATTCGAGTTACAAAGATTCGATTTCATTGGTCTAATGCCCTAGCGTGGCCCTTCGTTTTTCTGTGGAGGGGGTTGCCTCGAAGACGCGGGGTTGACGTGAGATGGGAAAGATAAGTGTAGTTTCGAATTATAGTTCGGAGAAATAATATAGAGTTTTGTTTACAACTGAGTTTTCGAGCGGTGATATCGGACAAGGCGTTCGTTTAAATGTAACATGAATAAGGAAAGTAAAGAAAAGTTTGTCGGGCCGGATACTTATGAATTGGTATGTCGCCCACTTTAAGACTAAGAGTAAATAATATCGTTATTAATTAAGGGTTTATTATTACTAGAATGTATATATAAGAGGAGTGTTTATTCGTTGGGGAAGTGTTTGTGAGGGTAGAAAATATTCCTCGTCGCGTTGGGTGGTTGTTTAGGGGAAAGGGGGGTAGCCCCGGCCAGTCGTCTATTTTTATAAGTACACTGTGTTACGTACGGGTTTCCGTCGTAATGTATTTTTATTAGTTTATATTTATTTATAGTCGAGCGTCAGGTACTCGACTTGTGGGTTCTTGTCAGTGTTAAAGCGGTGTTACGCACCTCACCTGGTTTTGTTGTTGGTGTACGAGTGTGTGAGTCTCGCCCTGTCGTCGTCGGCAGATTCCTACGCAGGTCGGTGATGCCGGCGGCCTTGGGTGTAAAGATAACACACACGATTGCACTCAACACTTTTATTCGGATTTCGTATAGAAATGATCGTAGGGTTTACATTGGCGCATTCGTATGCGACGCTACCACTACGATCTCGGTGTCTGCGCTGAGTCGGCACAAAGACGAACGTTCGCGACGCGATACGTTTCGCTCGACTCTAACGCTCTCGGATTAATAGAAATAATGTTTTGATTTGGGAATTTTTATACTCGCAATACTTTGACGCGTAATGCCGCTCGGGTAATTAACGCGGTACAAGAGTATTACGAGGGGCGCGAAGTGCCGTTCTGGTTAACTTACACGCAAAGAGTTCTAAACGGCTAGTTCGGTCTTCCGCACTCAATGTTGCACTCGCGAGATGTACTTGCCCTCAGGTACGAGTACGCCGATCGTTGGATACGTCTGTTAAGACGGAGGTACCAATTTAGACTGACGATTAGTTCGTCGATCAGAAGGCTCATTACCGTGGGGCGAGGGTGTTGGAAGAGTCTCGCGGGGGCAACAGGAAGTATCGGATTTCCTATTGAGAGTTCGATTCGTTGTTGCGAGCATTCTCAGAAATGTGTAAATTGCTGATTGAGTAGCGCGTGGAGTTTGGAAATTTCCATCGCGGGTCGGTGCATTTAGGTAAAGTGATGACAAAGCCGCGCGTGCATCGATGGATCGTTCGGTCAGGTTGTTGCTAGGCTGATCGGTCCGTAACAACTGCAAATTAAGGGTGGATAATTAATCGGAAATGCGCGAATATGATAATCAATATATATTTTAATAGAATATCGTACAGAAAAAAATTTTAATTATCAAAACCTTGAAAAAAAAACATGTTAATCTTTGGTCAGAATTTGGCGGCTCAAGCAATATGGCGGGTAGTTCTGGCCACTGCGAAATTTAACAGTTAAATCGTTTTTTGGCTACATAAACGTTGCATGTGTAATAAAAAACGCCTGGATTTATATTTACACACGCCTCATGAGCCCAGCCTTGACATTTTTGGCATTGAATCCAATCTTCGTCGAATATTTCGTCACAAATAATACATTCGGTGTCTTCTTTTTTGGCACGCGATTTCCCTGCTGTTTTTTCTTTTGTGACGTTCCTTTTCTTCATTGCGATCTTTCGTTTCTTCTTTGGAACTATTGATTTCTCAATTAGTTCATTTTGGTAAGGAGATGATGTTGGGGGGGGGGGGGGGGGGGGGGGGGGGGGGTTCGGTCTTGAAATTTTGTTTTCCAGTTAAAATTTTTTTTTTATTAAAGTATAACATCTCAAGAATGTAGTATTCAAATTTTAGAGCGATCCGAGCAAAACTCACGGAGTTATGAATTTTCAACCATAATCCCCAGCACAATAATTGCCCGAGTGGCGAGGACTCCTGGTGTGAATATCAAAAAGCTGCAGCGGTAAATAGTTTAAAGTCATTTAAACACAATTATGATGCGCTCCCTGCATTCTGTTCTCACTGCATTGAAACCCATTTACGAGGATTTGAGAAAAGAGGCCCTTCTGGAGCGATGTCTCGGCGGTTTTACCTAAAATAATAACGAAAGTCTCAATCAACTCATCTGGAAAATTTCTCCGGAATGTGTTAGTGGCACCGCAATCGTGGTAAAAATTGCAGTTAATGTAGGAGCATGCACATTTAATGAAGGATGTTTTGCTCTGCTTACGTTTATGCAAGAGATGGGCATAAAAAGTGGACCAAGTGCTCACGAATGGGCGCGCGCCGTCGATCAAATACGGATATGTCGAGCGGACGGAAAAACTCAAAATGAGAGCAAAGAAAGTCGAGTTTTTCGAAGACAACTACAACAAGACGCCTTGGACATCCTGAGGGCTAGCTCTCTACTGTACGGACCCGGTATCGACGATTCTATGTAAGTATATGGCGAAAAACAGAAAAAAAGATCGATTTTTTCGTGTCCAAAACTTTAAAGCGATTTTCCCACACTTCGTGTTTTAAAAGTCGGTGGACATGTCCCGCAAAAACTACTGGACCGATCCTCTTGAAATTTTGCACAAACTTTCTCAACATAATTCATGAGGTAACGCTGTCGAGTTTTTTTCGAATTTGTTGTTATTTTTTTTACAGCAACAAATATGTGAGATTTTTGAGGCGAAAATCGCATTTTTGAATTCAGACGGTCACGAAAATTCGAAAGAAAGAAAAAACTCGACAGCATTACCTGGGGAAATATGTCCATTAACAGAATATTTTTGGTTTTTTTTATTTCAGATGATCCGTTCACGAGTTACGATGTCCACCGCATTTCAATATTTTTTTTTCGTCTCGGGAGATTTGCTGCCAACGGCTCATTTGTTAATATTTTTAGCTGAAATTTTCATGAAATATGCTTACAACATCATTCAACGCTATTGTAATATTTTTGTTTAATAAACATTGTCCGTATCTCGTAAAAAAATTGGAGAAAAAGTGTATTTTTTTAGCCGTACAGACCGAACCCTTAAAATGTTACTTCTGTCGCTCTTCTCATATTTTCGCCAATCCAATTTCCTCGATTTGTTGTTCTGCCTTTGAACTTTGGCATTTTTACATACGCTTACTAAAACAAAGGAGAAATAATTGAAGCAAACCTTTTTTATGAATTTTTTATAAGAAATAGGCATTCGAATGAATGGCCGGACCAACCCGCCGAAGTGGTGGCCGGGGCTACCCGATTCGATTTTAAACAAAATTATGGCTTTTGCACTTAAATAAATATTAATTTTCCCAAACCAAAAATTACACGTAAGATATAATGTTTATACTAAATGTTGACCAGGTAAACAATATTATTACTTACGTAATTTCATTGGTACACTGTTTTCTATTCAAGCGTTTCCCCTACATAGAGAAGATTGAGTTCGGAGTTTCGAATGTTTATAAAATAATCATAGGAATATTCTGAGAAATCATAGTTCCGTGTCCGAAGCAGAAATATTAATTATTTCTTAGATATAGTTTCGTAAATGAAATAATTGGTTGGTGATACGGAAAAAGATATACATTCGATTTGAAATTTGCCGGCAGGCTACATTTGTGAGGAGGTGGGTAAGATAATATTCTTATTTATCGACTGAAGATGCGCATTACCCGTGTTGGAACCGTTGGAACGTAACACACTAAAACAATCTAAGATCTAAGAATATATATTGAAGAGTAGCGTTCTCCGGCACGTCTTTCTCTTCGTGGCGTTTAAGCTTGTTCGCTGATGTGCTGCTGAAAGATGCATTGCCGATTTCTTCAGTTTTATTGTTAAATAATTGCCTCTTTTTTTGGTCTATCTTTTCTTTTCCCCTCGATTCGTTCAACTCTACAAACTTTATGCGGCATTTTGCAATAATGAGTAACCATCTCCGTACAACTTCACAATGTCTACGTATATAATCACATAGCACACTCGTGGCTCGAGAAACAATGTGACATTAAAATATATTTTAGACGCGCTCCTTTCTTTAAATTGTCGATGCTTGATTGTTATAAGAAATGGGCATCGATGCAAGCGCGTCTAAGATAAGAGAGACGTCTAAAATACGAGCATCGCCAATTTACAGAAAGGAGCGCGTCTCGCGCGTCTCACTCGTTATTATTGTTACTCGTTATTGCGAAATGCCGCATAAAGTTCCTATAGTAGATCCAATAGAGGGAAAAAGAAACGATAGGTCAAGAAAACGGAGACAATCGTTTAATAAGTTGATAAGTGATAAGTTACAGATAGGGGCGCGAGAGCATGCAATAGCTACATATGTAATATCTGGATAGAGCCTGGCCGGTTTTTTCTACCACAAGAATTTCTACAAGCTCCATTTTAAATCATCTACATTTTAAATCCGATTCATTTAAAATTTTCTGGAAATATTCTTGACATGTTGTGCTATGAGATAACAAAATTACAAAAAGTTGTTTTTATAATTTCCGAACCCACGTAACCCCTTACAGTAATAACCAATATACGTAAATTCGGAGTTTTTTTTTATAGCAAATCATCCAGAAGGGTCTCATCGGGGGAAAAAAATACGTGGTGGTCAGTAATGTCGCTTTTAAACAAATTCAAATTTGTACTAAAATTTTGAAACTACTGTAAATATTGTGACGGATTCTTATAGGTCTTCAAAAGACGTGGAATTTGAAAAAAACAAAAATAACTCAATGTCTTTATAATAATGGGAGATACAGTTATGTTTACGTTCCTTCTAGTAGTAGTAGTAGTATGGAGTTTTAGTTGCACAACCTTTCTAAATTTTTTACAAACGATATACATTTTCTTTTACATATTTCTTTTTAGGCTATATATTCCCATTACACATCTTCTCTATTTCTCTAAATTATCTAACTATAGTAACAATATAATAAATATAATGCATTCTTATTTGCACAACCCCTCTAGGTTTTTTTTTTACAAACTATTTACATTTCCTTCTTCATATTTCTTTTCCGACTATATATTCGCTTTGCACATATTTTCTATTTGTCTAAAGTATCTAGTTATATTTATGTCTAGCTCTCCTTTTAGTTTATCTATTAGTGTCTCCGCCACTTTTGTCTTTCCGCTTCCTTCTAACCAATTCTCTATATGCCTTTTTGAGTCGTTCTTAATCTGCTCTCTCCCCTTTTAACAGAGTAAGAGATGTTCTATGCTCTCCTCTTCTTTTTTACAAATTCTACAAGTCCAGTCATTCTCCCCTTTTTTCCCATCCCTCCCCACACTTCCGCAGAGTAACCTCGTTCACATCTCCTTAACTTTGCCTTTTATATTCTCTGTTCTACAATATTTCCACTGTTCTTCTGTGTTCGATATTAAGTGTTTATATGTTCTGTTAAACGTCGACCTTTCTATCATTTCTGACTCTATACGTAGAGTTTCTGTTTTTAATTTTCCTAGTCCTTCTTTAATTTTCTTGTCTATCACTGCTGTCTCTTTTCTTCTTCTTATCATCTATATTACCTCTTTTATTC
Source organism: Netelia fuscicornis (assembly GCA_946811545.1). Lineage (NCBI taxonomy): Eukaryota > Metazoa > Arthropoda > Insecta > Hymenoptera > Ichneumonidae > Netelia > Netelia fuscicornis. Next base: position 27,371,794 of record OX328015.1, read on the forward strand.
CTATTTCCTCCAAAAAGCCTTTCAAATTCCTTCCCCATATTGTCATGCTTCCGTTTTCTATACCTCTTAGCTCTTCCATTAAGCAGATATTAGGCCATCTATTCTCGCCCATTTTTATTATATTCCTGACGTATCTGAGGGCTCTCTCCCTTATTCTGTATTCAAAAGTTGCAACCCTGAGCTCTATCCTCCATATAGGTATATCTAGGCGTTCTCGTATCTATACCAAGTGCCATCTTGGAGAATTTGCTTTAGATTTTTTCAAACTGTTTAATTTTACCGAAGTCCCATAGCTCCACTCCATATAGAGCCCCGGAGCTGACGAGCGATTCCAATAGATACAACCTTTCTTCTAAAACTTCTCTCCCTGCCCTCTTCCACAGTCCCCAGACTGCGTTTGTTGCTTTTTGCGCCCTTCCTACTATTTTCCGCGCATGAGCATCTATGGCATTTTTTGTAGAGAACCAGAACCCTAGGTACTTATATTCCTTGACAATTTCTGTATTCTCCCCTTTTATTTTCCAAACTTTTCCTTTTTTAACACTTCCTCCTTTTCATAATTTTAGTTTTTTTTTTTTGACATTTACTTCCATATGTTTTTCTGTCGCCCACTTGTCTAAATCGCCTAACATGTTTTCTAAGCCTGCACTTGTTTCCGAGACTGCGGCAACGTCGTTCGCGTATTTTATTGCGAAAATCTTTTCTTTGCCTATAGCCGTTCGGCCTTCGTTTTTTAGCTTCCATTTATCCTCCAAGTCTTCTATATATAGGCTGAATAATAGAGCACTCAAGACGCATCCTTTTTTTCGTGTTGAACTTTTCTATTATTTTACCTGGTATTCTTATTTCTGCTTTAATATTCGTGTATATTCCTTTTATTATCTCGAACATTCGTCCTCCTACCTCAATCTTTTTGAGCTTCCCTAGCATTCTTTTTCTATTCACTTTATCGAAGGCGGCCTTAAAATCTATGAACGCGACATATAGTTTCCCTTTTCTTAATTTCATTCTGTTGTTAACTAGTGCATTTAATGTGAAGATCTGGTATCTTGTGCTTCTTCCTTTTCTAAACCATGCCTGGCTTTCATTTAATTACCTCTCCCTCTCTATCCATTTTGTTAATCTGGTTGTAAGCATTTTCGTTATAATTTTATAGCCTACGTTTAGAAGTGAAACCCCTCTATAGTTCCCTGGCTCCTTTGTGTTCCCACTTTTGTAAATTGGGACGATCCTCGCGACTTCCCACCCTTCTGGAATTGTTCCCTATTTCCATACGTTGTTTAATATCTTCCTTAATTTTTCTCTCTTGATCCTAGGCAAGTCTTTTATGAATTCTACCCCTATTCCGTCCTCTCCAGGAGCTTTTCCATTTTCCATCTCTTTCAATGCTTTTTCCATTTCCTCTATTGTGAAGTCATCGTAAAATTCTTCTTTTCCTCTTCTTTCATTCAGTCTCGATTTCTATGCAATGATACCATTTCTCTCATTCTTGTCTTCTCCCTCCTTCGTTCTTGTTTCAGTTGACTCCTCTCCCCCTTCGCCGTTTAATAGATTTTCGAAGTGCTTAACCCATTGTTTTTCGCTTATTTGTTCATCTATACCCCCTATCCTTTTATTATGTCTAAATTTGCTTATGGCGTTGCACCACGCTTTCATATCTTTCGCTTGCCCTATCCCTTGTCAGATTCCTCTTCTCCAGCTTTCGTTTGCGTTTTTGTAAACTCGTCGTAACTCTTTCTTTTCTTTAACTAGCTTTCTTTTCTCGCCCGTACTTCTGTATTTTATATATATTTTTTAATGCGATCCATACTCTATTTCTTTGACTCTTACATTCGTCATTAAACCATTTCGGTAGTCTTCTCCCTTTATGTTTTTTACCCTTTCTTATCATTCCTGTTTTTTCCGCTGCTTTATAGATGCTTTCTTTTAATGTATGCCATTCACTTTCGTTGTTACTTATGCCCTCTTCCTCCTTCATCATTTCCTCCCTGTATGCTTCAGTCTTTTCTTCTTCCCAGCGTAATCTTTAATTATATTCCCCCTTCTGGTTTTCCTCTGCTTTATCGCCTCTTTCGCTCTCTTTTTTATCCACTTCCCAATTGAATGTAAATGCCACTGGTAAGTGATCGGATTCACTTCTTTTTTCAACTTTTGCCAATTCACTTGCTGCGGTTCCCCCCTATCAACCGATATAATTCATTCCAAAACCGATCCTTATTACTTCTCCCCTCCTCCTATGAATGTTATGGCCCCCTCTTCATCTCCCTTTATCCTTCCATTTAGTACCTTCAGCCCCATATCCTCACATATTCATAATAGCACTCTCCCTTCTGTGCTGACTATTTTATCTTCGGATTTTCTTCTGTCTTCTGCTCCCCCGTCGAAATTTCCTTCATTTGTTGGCTGGTCCTCACCTATTCTTGCATTCATGTCCCCTAATATTAGTACTATTTTGCGTTCGTTCGCTTCTTCCTCGATTCTTCTTCTTAGCTCTTTCTCTATTTTCCTCATTCCTTCGTTATTATAATACAGTAATCACCGAGCATATCTCTTTTCTTGCATCTCTATCTGTTAACCCCCATTCCCACTCTTCAATATTTCAATTTTTGCTGATTTTTTTTTAATACCCACTGCCTGCCCCCCATCCCCCCTCCGCCCTTTCGCTCTTCCTTTTGCCACCCCTTTTCTTTTAATCGCCGCCTTGTATGTATTTCCAAACGAACTTTTTACTTACGCTCTTCTCACAGTTTGACTCGTTTGACAATATTGTATTCTTCCAATTCCTTTCACGCGTCTCCAATCTTATACAAATCTGCTACATTCCATAATATCGCTTTGCATTCTCTGTTATTTATTTGTGCGCTCACATTCGCTCTCATACCGTCTTCTTTCTCCCCGGCTTGCTGCTACGCTCCCCTTCCTCTTCCCAGCGTCTCGCCATCCGAAAGGGCTGTCGAAATGCCTGCCGCGATGGTGCTCGAAATGGCCCCTGCTGTCTCTCTCCCCATCTCTGGAACAGCTCGATGTCGCCTTTCATCTCATTCCATCTCCAACATTAATTTCCTAGCCTTATTTTCATGTATTTGAGCTCAACATGGTTCCCCTGTGCTTTCTCGTGTCTCTTTATGTCTCGTAACCACCTTTGCACCTCGTTTTCTCTCTTTGTAGCGTCATCGTTAATCCATATATTCGTCCGTCTCAGCTGACTTCTTCTTCTCAGCAGTTCCACTTTGTCGCTCCAGTTTTCAAAGCTGATAATGGACATTCCGCCTTTCCTATGTTCCTCCACAGCTTGTTGCCTGATGCGCTGTCTGCACCTTTGCTCGATCTCGTCCGCAACTCTGCTGATTTCTTTGTATTCCCCGCTCTCCGGGTATCTGATGCTCACGTTATTCCGTCTGTGTTTCCTTCTGCTTTTTTTCTATCCTGAACTCTCTGCTGTCCAATGAGCCAGGCTTTCTGTTTATTATTTCGTCTTTTTCTCCTTGTATCTGCTCTGCATTTTTAAATCTTGTACTTCCCCGTTTTTTACCTCTTTTTATCGTATGCCACCTTTCTTCTCCTTTCCACCCATTGTTATTTATCTCCCTCTGTGCATTTCAATTTCGTGCCGCCTGTTCGTTGCTTTTAGTGTTTGCCCACACCTGTTGTACTTCTCTTATCTCCTCTTGGTTGCACTCTTCTTCCTCGCTGTCCTGGAGCTGTTGTAGACGCTGCTTTTTAGTGCAGCTTTGTTGCGTTCTTTTCCCTTTTTCTTCAACGACAATTTTCCCACCGCTGGAGCTCCTCCTCATAACCTTCAATACGATTTTTCTCTGCCTTCCCTCTCCCTATAATACTCCCACCTGTTCAATTTCTTCTTTGCACTTTTTTTTCTACTGTTCCTATGATTTTTAGCATTTTGTTTTTTTGTTGGTCTAACATTTCCCGTACTTGTTTTGCCTCTGTGCCTTTTTCTTTGTGACGTTCAGACTGTTCTCTTTCCTCTCCTACTTTCCACCTGTTGCATTCCCTTTCGCTCGCCCTGCTTTCTGAACAACTGTCAAATTCTACCAGATCCTCCCGGCTGGTGATGTCCGGCGTTTTGCCACGGCCACCATCTTGCTTACTAGGTAGGGAGTGCATAACTCTCCCTCCTCTTGTCGGCGGCCCGTTCCCAAAATCCCCCATAATCTCAAAAAAATCTCGCACATCCATGTTGTTCCCCCCGGTCTTTTTCGGAGGGCGCCCGCTCTTCATTTTCTCGGGCTCTCCTTGCTCTGTCTGCTCTGTTTTACCATCTCTGTTCTACCATGCTCATTCACGTCCTCCTTCGCTGTTTTCCCATCTTCTGTGCCTTCGCTCGGCTTCGTAAACTATTTCAATAACTCCGTTAAAAATGATCTTAAGCAGATGATTTTTTCTAATTCTGCGTATTTTTTTCTCACGAATTCAAAAATGCTCTTGAAAATTTATGTTTCTCAATATTTAATTCAATAATTATTGTTTATCATGTATTTTCATGGAAAGAACTTGAAATGATCTTACATTATAAGAATGATCGTTTAATACGTGAACTTAATTCATTTTATAATATCCTTTATTATATAATACAGGCTTCGTAGTAATATATGCACAGTCTGGGCCGAGACTGTCGACACCGTAACTTTTATTGTACTTTAATTCCCGTGTATTTCAATCGGGCTCTTCGACGCGATTTCACAGTAATATTTTTATTGCTTGCCATGTATTAAAGATAATTGCATATGGCTACAATACCAGCAAATGTAATACAAATTGCAGTTGCCGAAAGGTTGGGTTAAAATGTATCGTGCTGTACAAAAAATGCAATAGCCCAACTGCTCGAATATTGTCGAAGAATAAATAATTTTGAGTGATAATGAATTTTTTTTTTTTTTTTTTTTTTTATATCTTTTCCAGCCTCTAACTATAAGCTGCCACTGCTGTGGCATTCAATAGTTTGTTTGTTTGTTTTTTTTTTCTTTTTTGTTTAGAGGGCACACCCATCGATTTGCTCTACTCTATTTCTGGCTTACGTTTCAGACATAACATACATTCATACTTACATACTTTCAAACATTCATACATTCATTCATACATTCAAGTTACGTGCACCCGTGCACTCCTGCATTTCGGTTTAGGCTGCTAGCGCAACGCATGTTTATGGAGCGTGGAATCTCTGTCGTAGGTCCGTCGGTTTGTATTTTTTGAGCCTTCGTATGATGTTTTCTCTGTTGAGGAGATTATACGCTAGCGCATTTGGGTGTTTCATGAGCCTCTGCTCGTAGCTCGTGCTTAGATTCAAAGCTGCGGCCTTTACAGTTTCGATCTCGAGGTCTTTATGGAGATCGGCATTTGTGACGTACCAAGGTGCGTTGGCGATCGTTCTGAGGGCTTTCGATTGGAATCTCTGTAGGATCTCGATGTTGGAGTTACTTGCGGTTCCCCACAGCTGTATACCGTATGTCCATATAGGCCTCAGGACTGCTTTATATACCGCAACTTTATTCCAGAGCGATAGTTTTGACCTCCTGCCCAGGAGCCAATACATTTTCCGGAATCTTATGTCCAATTCTTTTCTTTTATTTCGAATGTGGTTAGCCCACGTGAGCCTTCTGTCGAAGTGCAAACCAAGATACTTAACATCGTTGACTCTTGGAAGGGGGTGACCATTCAGCGTGACCGCCGGGCACTCCTTTTTCCTCGTGGTAAATGTGATGTGCACAGATTTAGTCGCACTGGCTTGAAGTCTCCATTTCTCTAGCCATGCTTGTACGTCGTTGAGTCCTTTTTGGAGCTTTTTTGATGCCGTGACCTCGTTCCTGTGCGTAACCATGATTGCCGGATCATCGTCAAACGTAGCCACGACAGTGTTGCATCGCACCGGCAGATCGGCCGTAAACAGCGTGTACAATACTGGGCCTAGGACGCTGCCCTGCGGAACTCCCGATTTTATTGGGTAGAGGTGTGTATTTTCCGCTCCGTGTTTCACCTGGTATGTCCGGTTGTTTAGGTACGATCTTAAGAGTAGGTAAAATTTTGGTATGACCCGTTTGATCTTGTAGAGCAGCCCAAGATGCCACACTTTGTCAAAAGCCTGCTGGATGTCTAAGAACACTGCTGAACAGAACTTTCTCTCTTCGAGTGCGTTGGCTATGGTGTTAAATACTCTGTTGGCCTGCTCCACTGTTGAGTGTCGGTTTCTGAAGCCAAATTGATGGTTTGGTATGACATTCCGTTCTTCTATTTGGACTTTGATTCTTCTTAGCAACAGCTTCTCAAAGATTTTCGATATAATCGGCAGCAAACTTATCGGCCTGTACGAGGAGACGTCGTTTGGTGGTTTACCCGGTTTTGCTATCATGATAATCTGCGCGACTTTCCATTGGCTGGGTATGTACGCTGTTCTGAGGATCGCATTGAACAGTCTCGTGAGGAATACGACGCCTTTTGTGGGCAGCTTCTTGAGTAGGAATCCAGTTATAAGGTCATAACCAGGTGCTTTCTTCGGGTTCAGTTCCTTATTAATTACGTAGTTTATTTCAGCCGGCGAGATGGACTTGATCGGCATTTCCATTGGCAGTGAGCTGTCGAGGAATTCTTCGACTTCTGTGGTATTTTGCTGCGACTGATTTGGTGTAAGCACCCTTTCCAAATGTTTCGCGAACGTTACTGCTTTTTCTGAATCACTCTGCGCCCACTCTCCGTCCGATTTTCTAATTGGCGGATTGTATTTTTGCGCAGTGTTAATTTTTTTGGTCGCTTTCCATAGTGAGTATTCCGTAGTTGCCGTATTGGTTAGCTGGGACAGGTATGATTCGAAGCTGGTGTTGTTGTAGTGCAGGATTAGTTTTTTTAGCTCTCGAGTTTCCCTGTTGAACCTTCTTTTGTCGATGATGTTTCTGCTCAGCTGCCACTGCCTCCTAGCTCGTCGTTTTGTCGCTATTTTTTTGCGGATTACCTCTGGAAGCTTTACAGCGTCGTGGCTTTCTGTTGTTGTTGGGGTAGACTCCCAGGCTGCTCTCTGGATTAGTCGCGTAAACTGCTCAGTGGCGTCGTCTATGTTTGTTCCATTTTTTAATGGAATTTTCAGGTCCACATTTTCGCTTATTATTTCCTTGTAGGCCGACCAATCCGTTTTCCTAGTGTGTAATGATAAACGATTCTCATTAGTTAAGACTTCGCTACTTAGGGTTAGTATTACCGGTGTATGATCCGACGATAAGTCCAGGCTTGTTTCTACTCTCGTATATATAGTCGCGATTCCTTTAGCTATGAAGAAGTCCAATAGATCCGGTATTTTGCTTCTATCGGTTGGCCAGTATGTTGGTTGGTTTGGAGATAGATGGGTACAGTTGCAGTCTGTCGTTGCTTTCAGTAGTTCCCGAATCCTGGTTGTTGTTAACCTTGATCCCCTAGCTTGATGCTTTGCGTTGTAATCACCTCCTGCGAGAAATCGTGGCCCCAGGCTCTGCAAGAATTCTTTGAATTTACTTTCTTTAATGCTGTGTCTCGGTGGACAGTGTACCGCTGCGAGAACTGTAGGACCAATTTTCCTATCTTCGAAGACAATTTTTGTCGCCTGGAGGTAATCCTTGTCGTGTGGACGCAGCTCGTGATGTTTAATAGTTTTTTTTATGAGTATGGCTGTTCCTCCATGCGCCGTACCATCTGGGTGCTCAGTGCTGTAGGTCTTATAGCCATGTATTTTCAGGTGACTTCTGTCCGTAAAATGACTCTCCGCAATCAGTATAACGTCGACTTTGTTTGCTTGCAGAACTGCTGCTAGTTCCTGGCGATGTTGGGCCAGCCCATTGGCATTCCATAGTACTATCTTGTACGAAGCGAAACTATTTGTTGGCAAACTTCGTTAGTACTGCTGTTAGCAGGGTTAGCATGGTTTTGAGCAACTCGTTTTGTTGCGTTAGCGCAAATCTGAATTCATTGAGTGACTTCTCGAGGATGTTAATTATTGTTGAGTTGTCATTGGGAACGTTTGCGTTGTTACCTGATCTTGCTCCTGCCGCCTGTGCATAGCTACGGGTTGACCGGGATTCCTCGATTAGCTCGCTAGTCGATTGCTGATTATTCTGTTCGTTTGTCCTTTGTACGTCCTGCCTTGGCCGAGATCGAAGCCAGTGTGGTTTTTGCGCGCTCGAGTTCCTTTTCTCTAATATGCTCTGGTATACGCGGCAGCCTTTGTAGCTCGCTGGATGATCGCCCTCGCAGAGCACGCACTTGGCTGGAAGCTCGCTTGATTTTTCGCACGATGATGTGTTGTGCTCGCCTCCGCATTTGACGCACCGGAATTGTCTGCGGCAGTAGCTCTTCGTGTGACCATAGCGCTGACACCTGGTGCATTGAGCTATCGTGGACTTTTTCCTTGGTGGTTCAATTTCGATTTTGGCATTAAGGAGCACATCGATGCCGTATATTTCTTTGTTGTTCGGTCTAGGTTCCAGGTCCACAAAGAAGAGGGGTAACGGTTTTTTTGTTTTCCCGTGTCTGACATTTATGATGTTGCGTACTTGGTGTCCCAATTCTTCGATGGCACTTTTTATTTCGTCGGTGGGAGTTGTTGGGTGTAGTGATCTTATGACCACTCGGTACGCGCGATTTTCCTTCAGTTGGTATGTGTGATACGCAGCCTTTTCACCGTTTAGGATGTGTATGATTTTCCTGAATGTGTCGGAATCCTTAGCTATTACTTTGATCTGCCCGTTCGCGTCGATTGTCTTGTGTGTGTAATCACTTCTGCTTATGTCTCTATCAAAACATCTTGTCAGCTCGGTGATCGATCCAACGCCTGGGACGAATATCGGCGGCGGTTTTGGAGCTCTCTCGCTTACCTCGTTTGTGTTGTTGTTTTCAGTACTCATATTATGATCGTTGTTATCATTTGAACTACTAAGAGTCGCATATCTGTTATTACATGGAATGTTATTGTATTCCTCTTCCTCGGTGTCCGAAGCGTTAGAGTGTCTAGGCCGTTTTTTGCTGTGGACGATCTGCCATGCTGGTGATTCGTTGCCTTCGCTTGGCCTGTTAGAGTTCCTTGACAATACGATACGTATATCATTTGAGTTTTCAGCTAGTGGAGTAGCGGAAAAAGGAGAGTAATGCGGTAGCGCTCTAGAAGGCCCTGTCGCAGGACTGTCCATCGCTCCAGTTTCGTTCTGTGCCGAGTTTAATGGCATTTTGGCCGAGTGGCCGTTGTTCACAACACTGCGCAACGTAGCTTTTTTCGTGGCACTACACAACGTAGCTTTAAAAATTTTACATCATTGATGCACGTATTTGCACTAGTTAAGTAGAAGAATATTTTTATTTCGCTAACTCCCTACGTCAAATGCAAACACACGTGTTTAGACTTCGTATTTCGCAGTTAATCTTATTTATACGTCTCGCACATAAACACGTCCTTATTCGACGAAGGTTCGAGTCGAACTGATAACGAATTAACGAAGATCTTTCGCGATTCGCTGATGAAATTGACGACGCCAACGCGGATATCACATTTGAAATTGCCAAAGAAAATATCTTTGTTATCATTTTCTCTTCGATATGAACTAAAAAGAAAGCGACATTAAAAAATCACTTTTTTTTTTTTTTTTTTTTTTTTTGTTAAACCTTCCACGAAATTTTGACTCTACGTGTTTTTCGGATATTTTTTTAGTTCATATTGTTGCATTCAGCATCGACGACATGTCTTACCGACAAGGGCCGTAAATCCTTGTAGTTTTGATTGAGTTCATGGATGCTTTAGCTTCCTTAATACATTAAGTTGTATTAAGGATAGTTTAATGAGTAGCAGAGTAGTGGTTTTTTGACTTCTTTCACTATGTTTTATTTGAAAATGAAACATTACTTATATTATCCAAATAATTGAAGACATAACAATAGTAGTTCAAAGGTTCGGGATATCCCTTCTTCTCGAAGACTGTTTTAGAAGTGACGACATATTACTTTAACAGAACTCGGGCAGCCTGCTTATTGTGGAAGGGATACAATTTTCTCGAAGGAGGGGATGGCTTAACAAACAAAGAAAGCAAGAAATATCCCAAAAATAACAGATGCGTTAAATGTCTTTATGACGTACGTTGTAGAAAAGAGCGAAAAACCGACGGAGAACGGTATCGACAGTCTTCCGTGCACACTTGGAAAAAGGACTGGAACCATAAATTACTAGACACTCTTGACACAGCAGTAAATATCTCTCTTTTCTGAGAAAGATACGCACATGTACATTTAATACCTTTTTCAACGCTTGTTTGTATATTTTTCGGATTGCGTTGAAGATTTCAAACCCTTATAAGTTCAATTATAGCGTAACTATAGAGACTCTTAAGTATAGGTCCAAAAATACTCGATTTGAAAGTGTCATCTACTTATTACAATACGTATTCAACACATATCGAAGACTTTTACATTAAAATTAGGAATATGGTTTGTGTTTTTTTTCAGGCAAAAATTGCGAGTTGCATCTCGTACGCAAATTGAAAATTTCAGCGGCGGGACGCCCTTCAAATCCATTTACAACTTGGGTTATAATAAATTGTTGGACATTAAACAATTTTTTTGTTACTTCAAATACATTTCAAAGTATCCCCAACAATTCATTTGGCTAATTGGTTTTCCGTTCTGCAACACTTCGCGAAAGCAGTTTAATTCGGGCCGTCTAAATGAACCGCCGCGCCGGCCTTATCCCTTCGTCTGCAAACGTGGGTCGTTCATTACATTAAGGGGATGAAATAATGGCCAGACGCGAAATACCCACGTTTGCAGACGAGAGGTGCGAAAAAAACGTTTGCAGATGAAGTGTTAATATTTATTTAACAAAATAAATGATTTTCTACTCTAGACATATACTTGAAACTGTTCGAGCTGCGATAACAGGAGGAAGGAGGTACTAACAAAAGACGGGTTACCCTCTCAAATTGGATTTAAATATGACTTTATTAACGTGGCAAAAATAACGATATGTAGTCGTGGCGTCAGCTCGCTGTTGAGTTAGAATAGTAAAAAAAAGATGGCGGGCTACAGCCCTCCGCACTCCCTTGCATGGCGGGATACTGCCCACGGCGTCGTGAAGTCGCGTATAACATAGCGTGTTGTGCTACCAATTAATTTTGTCCGACAAGGAAATTAACATTCCACCTTTATTTGTTTTATTATTTATTTATGAAACGATGCGAAGAATATATATATTAACTGCTTAAATGATACATAGCTTTTATTGTACAACGTAACCTCTAAAAAACCAAATATTGACAGTAACAGGAAGTGAGAGTTGTGAAGCGCACGCGCCTTAACCAAAAAGCGGGAACCCTCGAAAAAACGAGCGTAAGAGAGGAAACTCTACGTTGCTACCCGTTGCGCGAGAACGTAGGAGTGGGGGTATCAAGACCGCCATACGCGGACACTATGCGCCAACTATGCGTGCCAGAAATTGAGCAAAGGCGCGTTGTCGTGTCGCAGTTCAAAACTCGGCACAACAGAAACTGTACTTACCAAAAAGTCCGCTGTGATGAGTTATTGCCTTTTATAAAAAAAAAAAAAAAAAAAAAAAAAAAAAAAAAAAAAAAAAAAATGCCCCAAAAAAGCGTTTTAGCCCTTGTAAAACAAGACCTCCCGTTCAAGTTTCGGGTATGCGTCAGATCTCACACAGATGGTTAAATTCCTTTTCATAAGAAAGGCTGTGGTGGCCGAAATAATTTGAATTTTACGACCGAAATTGAATAGCATGGTTACGAATGTCCATCTTTTTTGATAATGAAAAAAAAAACAGTCTCGACACACTGGAATGGTCCCTTAAAATCGATCCGACGTCAAAATAATAAATTGCTAACTACTTTGACAGTAATAAGAACCCCGAGAAGTGTCGATGAAAGCACGAAGACACGAAGAAGACAGAAAAATTAACACGTTAACGCATTACGCACCAAGTCTGATTTACCTTTCCGTTTAGCCCGTGATATTGAAGGTGAGTTCAATGAAATGTATGCGGTCGGGTATCGATGAACGAATTGTCGATTTAGAAATAAAAGAAAAATCTAAAAAACCGCTAATTTCGTTTTAAAGTGGGCATATTATAATGTAGAGGTTATTAAATGCGGCATATGGAAAAATGGAATCATTGGTTCACACTTCATTGGTGGTAATCAAACTGGGGTTAAGTATGCTGATTTTCTAGAAGAAATATTACCTGCATTGCTTGAAGATCTAACCTTGTGCGATCGGCAAAAGCTGTGATATCAATATGATGGTTAGTCCATCTCATTTTGCACAAATAGCTCGCAATGATGTCGACCGAAAATTTGACAATAAGCAGATTGACCGAGGATCGCGAATAGGCTGGCCTGCTCGATCACCGGACTTAACTCCGCTCGATTTTTATTTATGGCTGACGTTGAGGAATAAGGTTTATCAAGACAACCACAACATCGGAGAACATGCGAGAATGCATCATCAATGCGTATAACAGTATCACTCCAGAAAGCATTCTACGATCGAAACCGTACTTGACTGTCCGACTGCAAACATGTTTGAAGGCTGATCGAGGTCATTTCGAACATCTATTGAGAGCAAATATTTTCAGGCAATTTCAGCTCGGATCACTACCAAATATTTCATATTCCGAGATATTTCGATTTGTATCATCGATGCTGACCTTGAATGACCTTGAAAGACTTTTACCCTGTAATGTTTTTGTGCGGCCTGGGGTGCTCCACAAAATGGTTAAAAAAATGTACCATTCCGTTTAAAAAAGTAAAGGTGATCTTTACTGCGCGTAAACGCCTCCACCGTAAAAAAAAAAAATAGAAAGAAAATGTCCGCTTTTGATGCCCCCTCGTACAACTTTCGCTTGCAACATTTTTTTGTGACGTCGGTAATTATCGAGTTATTTCGGGTGGCAGAGATAAAAGGGACACCCTGTATATGATGAAGCGGATCGCATTAAATTTTTTGTTCTGAGCGTACAAAAACGAGATCATTTTTTACATGAGAATACCAATTCTGTCCATTTCCGTGCATTGCATTAATTTTTTATTCATGCTCAAAACGCATTTTGAACATACCCGCTCATAAAAGACTCCTGAATAAAATAATTGGACAGACTTTAGCCAGTAAGAAAATGCCTAATATTCCTCTATCGATTAGAATTTGCTTGACTATTTTATTATCACTAGCTCCGAAAACAGAAATGTAAGAAAAGTATTCATTTATATCTATTAATTTGTAAACATATAATACAAAATGTGGAATAAGAGGAGCGCAGTGGCTCAGTGGATAGAGCTTCGGGTTCGCACGCAGCGGACCCGGGTTCGATTCCCGCAGCCGACACCAATGGAAAAAAATTTTTCTACGTGTTTTTTCTGCAATCCTGGCGGTTCCGATTCCACCAAAACAAATGCCCAACAAAACCTCACTGTGATGAGTGGGGGATCGGTGCTCGGCTTTGGTGCTCCCGCAAGGCGGTTCTCATCGCGCGGATGGTGACGCCTTGGTCGGGCACGAGCATCCCATAGCATCACAAGTGAGGATGTACCGGCCCTAGGCGACTCTGGTGGACGTGCTTGAGTTTACTCGCATTAACGCTGGGGGAGACTAGGTACGTACCGACCTGTATCGGCGGAGGTTTTCTGCAGTTTCCCTCCGTCCATGGCGAATGCGATACAGGGAGAGTAAAGAGAATGTGAAGCGGCTGCAGCCGTCAGAGCAAGGGGAAGACAAAAAGAGAGAGAGAGAGAGAGAGAGAAAGAGAGAAGACAGATTGTAAAAACCCGAAAGGGTGTGCAATTAAAACTCCCACAAATAAAAAAAAAATACAAAATGTGGAATACAGGTACTTGGTAGAATACTCCAAGATTTAGGAAATTTCGTCCTAGACATGCTATCCTAAATTGCATTCTTACGAATCTACAATTCCTCTTTGATGCGGTGATCATCGCGCATTAATTCAATATTAGCACGATACGGTAAGCTTGCCCAAAAGTTGGCTCTTTCAGGAAACAAATCCGCCGCCATGCTCATATTATCTGGCCCAGCTATATAGAGATATTCGAGCCTCGGTGTTCGCACCGGTGTCCACTTGATTGGAATTTGTGCGGTCTTCTCGGGGGTTGGATTTCTGCGGCAAACAAAGATAAATTGTATTGCCATAAGCAGAGTTTAGACATGGCGGTTTATTATTCGTACATACCCCGATTTAGCAAAATTGGTCCAGAGACGTATCAGCACGTCCGCCATTTCGTGATCCCTCTTTGTGAGTGGAGTATCCGGGAAAACTACCTCAGCTATGGAGAAGAAATACTGTAAATCGTCGCCGTGCGCGACCCCGTAATCGTTCACCCTATCACCGAATATGCCGCTGAAGGAATTGATTCCTTTATATCCGAAATAGTAATAATAAACCGGCGAACTAAGCATCTCAAGGTGATCCCTGACGGCGTTGATAGTTGGCACCCAGAACCACGCGTCCGAGTACATCTACGAGTAATAAGACGATTTTGGAAATCATTAATGAAAACAGTCCGATAAACAGTCCGATCTGTTCCGATTAGTTGAACTTACGTCAATGAGTTTAATTCTGGTCGACTGGTCGATTTTGTTATCGCCGAGATAAAATTCGCGGATTTTCTTAGTTACGTCGTCTCTGAATGTTTCGGGACAGGTGTGCTCGTAGAGTAAACTTATCGGCGCGAGTTCCATAAACTTTTCGTCGAGCATTTTATCGTATTGTTTGTCCTTCTTTCCGTAGATACCTAAATAAAACCGATCATTGTGAACGAGTAACATAAGTTTACAAAAGTAAACGCTTGTCACAAGTGAGAAGGAATTGTTAATAATCGGTTCATTGACCGACCGGCGACTTTGATGGTGCCCTCGTGCGAAGTGGTACCCGTCAAGTACGGTACGTCAGCGACATTCCCGGACTTGAGCGACTCGGCGGGTTCCTCCTTGAGAAACGCGCCTGGGTGATCAGGCTCTATCACGAGTCTGAATGGAATAATGGGGCAGACATCGAATATCTGTTTAACGGTTAATTCAATCATAAAGAAGTTGCACCAGATATCATTTGGACGATACTCGAAAATTGTAAGAGAAATATTGACATACCTGAAAGGCTTTATCCGTTGCGATAATATCGACGGCATCTTTTTTTTTCAGACAAGCAACAAGAGCTCTGGAATCCCCGGTAGGGCAATCAAGAAGTTTTCCAAGTTTATTAGCATTTTTTCTGGCATTTCCGGGTCGCGTCATTGACCACGGACAAAGGACTGTACCACTTTGAGAAATTGCTCGATGAAAAAGACCTGTTTTCATAAATAATTATTGTGTAGCGTATCGAGCACTGATGGGAACGTGAATTGAAAAAAAAAACAGATCATCAACCGGGTCGAGTTCCAATTGGCGGTCAGTCTCCACAAACAGGATATCGTTTTCGATAACAGGCCCTTGATTTTGATTAAATCTTGCGAGGTATACTTGTTTGTTTGATTTGCAGATACACAGTACGGATAAAGCCACGATAACGTCGGGCGTATCGGACTCCAGGGTTAATAAATAGGCATTGAATGAGAATCTGTGCCAGTACAGGCTCTTCTATTTAACATTTATCAGTGGTAATATGTAACTCAAGAACGTGCCATCGCAAAAAACAAAGTTTCTCGTGAAATATATCCACGCTTTGGAGAGAGAGAGAGAGAGGAGAGAGAGAGAGAGAGAGAGAGAGAGAGAGAGAGAGAGAGAGAGAGAGAGAGAGAGAGCGAGAGAGAGCGATATGCGATGATGTAGGGGGATTTTTTTATCGTGGAGGTCAATGAAGTGTGACCCTATATATCTGTGCGAAACACGAAGTCTATGATAATTACGGTGCGATAAGGAGTAAGAGCTCTTGGAAAAAAACAATTACGTCCAAGCTAAACGCACGATGGCGATTATTGTAATATCGTGTACAATACCTCTTGAGAGGGGACTTATCATGTGATAGTGGACACTAGCACCTCCTGCACTTTCGCCGAACAACGTGATTCTATTAGGATCACCACCAAATGCACCAATATTTTCTTGAACCCATTTTATCGCCTGAGCTTGATCCTTCATTCCTTGATTTCCTGGCGAGACCATATCCTCCGTGCTCAGAAATCCAAGTGGTCCGAGTCTGAAATAAAAATAAATTATCATCTTCCCTTAACACAAGTCGTTGATCGTTTCGATTTTGCGTATCATTGTATTTTTATTGGTTCTTTGAATACCTGTAGTTCGGGGTTACGAGGATAACGCCTTCATCAAGAAGGAACTGCGGCCCATATATCACGGAATGACTTCCACCAGTGAGAAAAGCTCCTCCATGTATCCAAATCATAACCGGATAAGTGTTTTGTGCTGCGATTTCTTCGTTCGAAAGTAATTTTGGAGTATAAACATTGAGATACAGGCAATCCTCGACACCGAAAATTTCATCATGACCCGTGAAAACATCACGCTGGGTGCAAATATCGCCATCTTCCTTTGCGGCGCGTACTCCGCTCCAGGCATCAAATGGTTTCGGTGGCTGAACGCATTAGAGTAAAATAGAGTTTCCCCGTTCATATTCTTATACACCTCGATAGTAACATTTTAAGTGAATATTTTTGGACAATGATAACGGTCGAAAACAATTCGATACGCTTCAAAGATCTGAGTGAATTGACACGCGTAGGTATATGAAAACTTTATTACGAAATAATAATACGAAAACTTTTATCGATTGCTGCTAACCTCGAATCTGAGCTCGCCGAGCGGCGGCTGTGCGTAAGGAATGCCCTTAAACGCCACGATCTCCATGCCTCTTCTGCTTTTCAGAAAGGTACCTTCCAGAGTACCATTTTTGATGCGAACAATGGGCGGTGATGCCGCGAGCGTTACATCGTTGTTGCATACAAGCCAATAAAAAATTGAGAGGAAGATTGGTGTCGCCGTCGGCATGAACTTTCCGAAAGAACTCGCCATCGTTCGTTGATCCACGAGGTTATAGATGGTTATAGAACGCGTTTTGAGCCCACTTTGTAAAAGAACCGAAAAATATAAATAGCGCGGTGGTAAGTGACAGCTGACTGGCTGCGAACGATTAAATCGCGATTGCGAGCACTTGGCGTAGAGGTCGTACTGCCAATGACTAGATAATATGTTGCGCGTTTACCTGATGACGTTTACGAGACGATGCGTCAAAGATTACGCAATAATCGTAGTAGGGGTATTGGTGTACGCTCGTTGGTGGAACGAAATATGGAGTAATGGCAAATTTGTTAACCGACGAGTTTGCCATTGCAGCATCTACTGCGGGGTATCTTGCATTCGTCCCCAGTATATTCTCTAATATTCGATTAAAAGAACCGAATTCGATCCGTCCTCGGTCGAATTTTCATGGCAAATAGAATCTGTGCTATTGATTATAATTTCGATTTAAGATTTTCGAGTCTTCATACACGATTTGACTACACTTGCATTTACTTGCGCTCCGAAAAATACGATCTAATGTTTGGTATTAGCAGAAATTTGACACGGGGATGCCGTAACGACGCCTCCTTATCGACACAAACGAAAAAATCATTAACAGCTCTTGGAACATAGTTCTTCCAAACAATATTAAACAGTTCGCAATATTAACGATATTATTGAGCTTTGAACTTGAATACAGATCAAATATACATAGTTGGTTATTGTGCCTACGATGGGAAACTTTGTAATTTGGAAATCGCAATGTTTAAGGACTTAATATGTATACCATAGAGCAGTGACGAACAATTGACGTTTTTTAAGTTTAAATGCGTGTCACTATATCCCTAAATTCTTTTTCAAAATATAATGGTCATAAAGGCGATTTTTTAAATATAAAAAGCCTCATTTTCTGTAGATAATTGGAAGGGTCGGATTCGTGTTTCGGGTCCTTAAACAGACGTACACATTTCACGTACACCCGCTTTAAAGGAAGTACGACGTTTCACAAAAATACATTCTTACGTCGTATTTAAAAAGGCATACAGAAATTCATTTAGTTTTATTAGCGTAGAATAAGCGCAACGTTTTATTTACAAAAAAAAAATCTGAAAAAATATCTGAGACAGAAAACTTCCCTCTGCGAGATCAATAATCAGTGTGGGCCCCGTCGGCCTTGTTTGGTAGCCACTTGGCGTCTATTACACGAGGAAATAAAGTTTGTATTGAATATAAAAAAGAAATCAAGATAAGATAGGCCCCAATAAAATGGAGACGATTCAAATAGGACATGGATAAATGCGAGAGATACCGATAAGGAAGCGTAGACGCGCGTATAAGCAATAGTGATACTTTTAACAAATAACATAGCACTTGGTTCGACGATGATCCCCGTAACGGAGGGGTAGGTACGAAGATATAAAATAATATGGCACGAGGCGTCGACGTCTCCCGAGTGCGGTTTGGACGCATTGACGACTCGATCGAGGACTGCTCGAAATTGTTGCCATGCTCGATACTTAGCGTTAGGTCGTCTATCTTTAGACTCGAGTATCTCCATGCAGACGCGAGTCTATATGCGAGCTTCATAGTTAACTGGTGCAAATAAGAACGGTGCATTCCGCAGCCGCAGTGACAGATTAGACATCCCAGCGAAATGCGATTTTCGATTGATGCTTTATACTATCCTCGGGTTTTAAAAAAATGGATGGTCATACAATTTTATTTTCCGTTAGGTTTGCATAATGTTCAATAATGTACAACCAGCTATTGTACGAGTAAGATAAGACCCCACTGTGACGGTGGGAAAAATAAGCTTTTTTCGTGAATTTTTAAATTCATTTAATGGTTTTTTTATGTCAATTAATACGTCACGTTTTATGTCAATTGAGTAGATTCAAGAAAATGTTTACTTATTGGAGAAAAAACAAAAGTTGAAGTATTGTGCCATAAATTTTTCTCGAGATCACGTTTTTCGAAACGGTGCCGGTGGTGCGAACGATAAATCGAGCAAATGATAATCTCCGATATGTAATTGTAATAGCTATCGTTGGGCGCACTCGTATTCTCTTGTTCGATAATCACTATTTCTTAAATGAAAATAATATTTATTGTTTCCAAATGTGTGCATGTTTCGCAACGCTAATAAAACCAAGAACGGCTATTATCAACAATAACTGTTGCAATTACAACAAAAATTCGTGCAATAATTTGACATATTCGAGTATTATTGTTCGAGTTACCACCCGCGCGCATCAGTTTGAAAAACTTGATTTAGAGAAGAAATAAATGTACTTGAACTATTTAATTTTTCATCGATAAAAAATTACTCGAATCTACTACCTAATCTATCTGGGATCACATATATTTAATGGATCCCAAACAATACTATAGTAACATAGCGGGTGGGGGGTCCCGTCTTAAGAAAGGCACGACCCATTTTTTTTATCGCACCTATAGTCCATTTCCATGTTGCAATGCTGTAATATCTTATAAAAACGTTTGACCCATTGACTTGAAATTTGACACCTCCTTTTAATGATATTATTCAAAATGAACCATAGGATTTTTTTCGATACCGTGACCTATTTATTTACAATAATTTGATTAAGTTTGGTTTTACACATCCGAAAGTAACATACAAATCAATTATTATTTTACTCTTATTTGCCCAATAGTTTTCGTCCTAAATACTGTATTTTATATATGTGCATCTTAATGAGCAACAATATAAAAACATTAACATAATTTTATATGAAAATTTATCCAATTTGAAAAAATTAAAAACGAATCTATTGAAATAATGTATAGGAGTTATAGCGTGACGGAGTGGATTCTTGATTCTTTTCAAACATAAATAAATTATATACCTACTATTTGAAACTTGAATATGCCATTTAAAAGGCAATAATTTGTGTTTAATACCTAATTTATAAAACAATTATTCAGCCAAAATATTGAAACAACCTCCTCTCCTCATAATATAGAAAAAATAATTATCGAGATAAAAAACGCTAAAGGAAACAAAAAATGCCTGAGTTATGGTGAAATTACTGTCTAAAAATATAGTTTTGAGAAAGACGCCTTTAAAGTTTTTGATATGTACGAGTAGGTACACGTATAACATGAAATTACGGTTAGTTTCCCATTCCAGTATCGTACTATACTGGACCTTCTTCCTTTCATATCTTTAGATTATTTATGGTTTTCTGCAATCTCTTGTCAATTCTAGTTTCTATAAATGTCCTATAAACGATCTTGTTTTTTTTTTTTAAGAAAACGAGGTCTCACGGACAAAAGAAGACACGTGAAACGCATCTGTCGATAGGGGCGCGACAATTAGCGCGTAACGGAGTAGAATTTTCTGAAAAGTTTGTTTTCGAAAAATTCTTAAACGTAAATCGATGTTTTTTTTTAAGATTTCAGGGAGTGCGAGCCCTTAATATCGTTTCGCGTGTAATGACGGAAGATCTTTGCGGGGGCGCACACAAGTATACCATTTTCTAAAACTCTCATACAGTTTTTATGCGGTGCGACATTTAATGTATGCCACGAAGAAAAAGATAAACAAATGCATTGGACAATTGCATACAAACCCTCATGAAATTTAATGTTGTTTCGAACACCTCTAGGTGAGGTAGTACACCCTTTAAAATTATCTACGCGTGTGAATCCGACGTGAGCTTAGAATAATAACGAACCAACTCGGAACTCTACAATTCGTCTCTGGCATATCGAGTATTAATTGATGCCAATTCAATGTTGTTACGATGCGGGAGGTCGGCCCAAAAATTGATTCTGTCCGCGAGAAGGTCTGCTCCCATGTTTACATCGTTCGGCCCACCGATGTGAAGGTATTCGAGCTTCGAAGTTCTCACTGGTTTCCACTTTACAGGTATTTGTGTAGTTATCTCCGGCGTCGGATTTCTGGAGCGAAAAAGATTGTGGAAACATGTAAATAAATACGAAAATAATATATAAATATTGAAAATATCGACCGCTATTGCGGTAAAAGCCACAGTGGATCGCGAATCGTTCAAACGTACCCTGTTTTGGCAAAGTTGACCCAAAGATGAGTCATTAGATCGATGACCTTATGATCTTTTTCTGCGAGTTGTTTACCGGCAAAGAGAAAATCGGAAATTGGGAAAAGATACATCATTTCATCTCCGTGTGAAACACCGTAATCCTTATCCGGAGGCCCGAATTTCTGGCTTATTGAAAAACTTCCTTTATAAGTGAAATAATAATAATAAACCGGAGAACCGAGTGCCTCGAGGTGATCTCTGACGGTTATGTCAGCTGGGAAGTAGAACCAGGCATCTGTGTACATCTGTGGGTGCACCCATGAACTTGTAACGCTTTGTTAGATAATAAAAAGTTTCCGAGGATTTTACCAACTCACGTCAATAACGTTCGTTCTCGTAGACTCGTCAACTTTTTTATCACCGAGATAAAATTTCCGTATTTTTCTGCTCGTATCGTTCTTTAATTCATCTGGACACGTATACTCGTAGAGCAAGCTTATCGGTGCGAGATCCATGAAGGTATCGTCGAGCAGCTTATCATATCCTTTGTCTTTCGTCTCGTAGATAGCTGATGAAAATAGACCAAGTTACATACTTAGCAAATTTCATCACACGTATTTAGTCGATGGAAGGAGGTTGTAGTTAACATGTTGTAGTTAATGTTCGACTTACAGACGGCTTTCATGGAACCTTCGTGCGAATTAATACCCGTTATCCACGGTACGTCGGCCATATCGCCAGATTTCAGCAACTGGGCTGGTTCTTTCGTCAAGAACGCACCTGGATGACGAGGTTCGATAACTGGTCGGAAGGGGATCAGTGGGCACATGGCGAAGACCTATTTTCGTTTATGTTTTAAAACAACGTCGAGATCTCATGAACGATTATAAGTTATTTTTGTCATCATTAGGTCGATACAATACAAAATTTAGGTACCTACCTCAAAAATATGGTACGAGGTAACGAAATCAGCAGCATCTTTTTTCATTAGACAATCTACAAGAGCGGCTGAATCGTCCGTAGGACAACCGAGATATTTTCCGAGTCGATTAGCATTTTTCCTTGCAAGTCCTGGTCGGGCCATCGCCCATGGGCAGTTAACTGTGCCACTCTGCGAAATCGCTCGATGAAAAAGACCTGTTCGAAAAATGGGTTAATGTAGGTACTTATTAACCATGACGGAGGACTCGTATAATTATCAATCTTTTAACTTTAATTGTCTACCCATGATTAGACAATCTTTTTTCTTCCATAGAGGGTGTTTCACGCAACTGTAACGCGCCGGACCTCCGAAACGGTTAGGAATATAAGGAAATGTCATTGCTAAAAGTTAAATGCTATCGAGTGGCGTGTATAATACAAAACTATGTGTATATACTTTTGTGCATCGGTGCATCAGAAAAATACAACTGCTATTTAAAAAAAAAAAATGGAAACCTACATTTTCGTCTATACCAATCCATGGAGCTTTTTTATGCTCTAGGTAGGTACATAAAATACTATCGTACTTATGCCCTAAACTCATTTATTAGGAAGTTATCGTAGCTACATAATAAGCTATGGGTTCGCTAATTGTAAGAATGTTCGGCAGTGCCAACTGACATTTTTTTCTGTCAACTATGCTTCGCAAAATAACGTGTGATTTATTGTTTGCGTTGTTTGCTCTTGTGGGCAATATACGAGCAGGTATCCTCGAAGCATTTGTCAAATATGTCAGTAAGACATAATAGCCATTCGTGTTGAGATTTAAGCGGTTGTTAAATTTTACGATAGCTTCTATTTTTAATCATTCTTTGAAGTTATATTACTTTAAGCGTCTAATTATTGATTACTGATAGGACCAACGGCTGATAACACCATCAATAAACATTCATTCATCTCATATACTTCGAGTTTGGTTTCCAACGTTTTTAGTGCTTTTAACATAGTATGCCCGACAATGTCCGAAACTACTCTAATCCCATTTGTAATCCACGAATATACGATTATCTCGATTTTGTCATTGAGCTAGCTATTAGAATATTATATTATAGCGCTCATGCATGAACCGAGGTGCCAGCTATCGATTGTATTATCACTATTATTAATTATTAATCACGTCATTTGATCGATGCATATTGATTTTTATCGTAGTTGCAATTAGAGTCGTAAGTAACATGATGGAGGGAGCAGGGTAAATTGCCATTTGCCTTTCATTTCATTTTCATTGTGAGAGATAAACTCGAGTATTATCTTAAACTATTGTATACAGATGATTGGATAATTATACGAGTATATGGTAAAGCCAAATAGAATACCTCTCGATAGCGGACTGATCATGTGATAATGGACACTGGCTGCACCAGCACTTTCGCCGAAGATCGTAACGCGATTAGGATCTCCGCCGAATGCAGCAATATTTTCCTGTACCCATCGAAGGGCTTGAGCCTGATCCTTTAACCCTTGATTTCCAGGTGAGACAAGATCCTCTGTACTGAGGAATCCGAGTGGTCCGAGCCTGGAAACGTTATCATGATCATTCACCAATAGTTTGACTCCACCGCCATTCAAGTTTTCACTAACGATATTATAATAATTCTCACTCTTGCGTTAATAAATGTTTCCAAATTACATTATCATAATGTACACTATCACCACAGACTGTTTCTGTAGGCAATATCGCTCTTCCTATCGGTACTTCTCATTGTCAAAAAGCAACGTTTAAGAACGTACATACGTACATTATGGAATTTATGATTATACGGAGCATCGAGCGAGAACATATTTTAATGAGTCAATTGGCGAATTATATTTATGCAGGTTTGGACGTTTGTTAAATAATCACTGATTATTTATTTATTAACGATAAGAGAGGTAATGACAATAGTGAAAAAGAGAGCGCAAATGAATTTTGCAAATGATGATAATGACAATGATAATCTCTCGAAGAGTGTCGTACGCTCCGTATTACAGTTCGTTGGGTAGGTACTTACGAGTACTGCTCTCTGTCGAGATGCAGATCGTTCTTCTTCATTCTTGATCTTATCGTAAGATCGGCCATGCATATCGCAAACATGCGTCATTTCGCTTTCATTTTCATATTTATTAAAAAATTGTATTTGCTATGAATCACGAAAACTCGCGTCAGGTTGAAAGTACAACCTGACAGTCACAACCTGGATGAGCGAGAGTTCAAGGGGCCGGAATCTTTTTCTCGCTTATGGAAGTTTTTCACTTAACCGAGTTTCTCGCTTACAGAGGTGTACACAAATACAAAGAACAGTGATAGATATGTAGTATATACATTTTTTATATGAATTTGGCAGAGATACATACTTCTTCATAAAAACAAAACAATAACATATATATTGTTACCTATACTGATTATTAATAAGTATACCACTGATACTTAAACTGGTAAATCCGTTAACTTTTTTGCATTTCTGTTCTCGCATTTTGTACGTGATTTTCAATTTCATAAATTTTATCGAAAATTGTTTTCTCAACAACCGCGGAAAATTCAAAAAACCGATGGAGCGTATCCTGTGCATTTACAGCCTCTTGCTTCTTTCGAATATAATACTCGTTTCGCGCTTTCTTTTTAAACTTTTAAGACTTTTATTTTTCGATTTGACATTTTGTAGACGTGCCGAACGTTTCTTTGCGATTGATAACTAGCAACTGGTGGCGTCTTTCTCGGGGATTCACCTGCCCATGCCGAGCTTATAGCTGTCTTTCCGATTTGTTTTGTCTTCCACGAAATTCGTGCCAATTTCGTAGAAAACAAAAAAACACATTGTAACAGATAGTAAATATATTCTCGATTCTCGTTTATAGAGGTATAGGGCACGTGCCAGTCTCAATTATAAAGATTCCTATACGAGAGTGATTCGCAAAAGTTCGTGCAGAAATGAAAACTATTTAAATTTTTAGGATAAATCGTTTTTTCAATGTAGCCTGCTTTTAGGGTTACCTATACACTTTGCCCAATGCTGTTCCAGTTTGTCGATAACAGTTTCGAATAATAGTTTTCGGCCAATTCAGAAAAATAATCATTCTTTTCTGTAATAATTGTCTCGTTTTAATAGTAATATTTATTTTCCGCCGCTCATTTACTCGGCATATTTGGCAACAGATCCGACGCGGCCAAATCTGGAAAATGTGGGGGGGGGGGGGGGGGGGGGGGGGATTGAAATCGAAAAACCATCCATTTTATGGCCACAATTGGGGAGAAATGAGTCGTCTTTATGGTTGTGATGGAAAATGACTTTTTTCTGGACCAATCGTGGACGTTTCTTTTGCAACTCCATTTTCAATAGACCCATTAATAGTGCCATAATATACTCTCATAATAATTTTACCATTTTTCAATTAGCCAATGAAAATTTAACCCTCGCGAATCCCAAACAAAACAGTCGCTATAACTTTCCTGGCTTTCGCCTTATACTATATTGATATCGGGTCGCCACCCACTGGCAAGCCATTGTTTAGATTGTCTCTTGGTCTCAGGCGTATAGTGGTGTATCCGTGTCTCGTCCACAGTATCGTAGGGATGTTTAAAATTCTGTAAAGTCTGCGAAAATATCTGGAAATCCTTCTCGGAACATGTTGCATGATTTTATTTTTGGTCAAAGCAAAGTGTTATGCTATTTCGTGGGCCTTCGCCCTTTTATCATTCATATAACATGGAATGTGGATTTCATCAATGATATTTGGAGTAGTGGTCTCGCCAAGGAGTCCTAACGTTCACCTTACCATATAAACGTCATTTATAAACTAGTCGGATCGAAGGTGCAGATTCGTCATAACGTTTGTTAATGTTTTTCACTTCAGTCTCTCGAGGCGATTTGTCTTTTCTCAAAATAATGTTTAATCGACACGCAAAATTGTCTTTCGTCAAATTTTTCTACAACATTTTTCGATTTGCTGTATTCGTGCGAGGACCGAGCGCCAACTCTTAAAATGCATTTCTTCGAGAAATGCTACCAACTGAAAATAACCTCGGTACGCACCACTGCTTCTATTTATCGGGCCTTTCAAACTCTTCTCGTAACGAATATGGTATATCGCATCGGAAAAGTGCTACGATACGGATATATTTTTGAATCCTATATTTGAGAAAGTACGTCCTCGAGATATTCGTTTGATTCGAAAAATGGTTAAAGATGAAATGTGAAATAAATTTTTGAATATATCTCTTTTACATGGGGACCATAATCGTTTGATCTCAAATCATTCGCATCCCTATCGTTGAATTTCGCAACGTGTACTGTACCTGTAATTAAAAGACACAAGAACGATCTCATGATCGAGTAAGAACATGGGTCCATAAAACAACGAGTGACTCCCACCCTGCATCCATCCACCTCCGTGTATCCATACCATGACAGGATAATTCGTTCGCATCATATCCGTGTCCGAAGGTAACTTCGGTGTATAAACATTGAGGTACAAGCAATCCTCCGAACCGGTTAGCGAACCTGAATTTTCGAACATATCACTCTGCGTACACACATTGCTATCTTCCTTTGCTGAACGTACGCCGGTCCACGAATCGAATGGTTTCGGAGGCTGGATGTAATCAAAATTAGAACATTGGGTTTTGTTACCGAAATTTGTTGTATCATTCGTTTACAATAAATCGACGCGAGATGTTTTCTTACTGGGTAACCCTGTCCAAGAAACCTGTGCCTATTATTGTTGTTAATTTCATTAGTATTTATAAGATAATGTTTAGTACCTACTTATTGATTCGTGCCATATGTGGTTTTGTTTATTAAGTACTTAAACTTTTCTTATTCGTAATTATACCGCCGACAATTTATGTAGCAATTATTATGTTATGATAATTAATCCCGTGATCCCAATAAAAACAATGAAAACAACTGGAAATTTATAAGGCCGCGCGAGATCATTATTCATTAATTTCATTATTTTTAACGATTAATGAAATTATAATTGATGGATGTTAGACATATTCAAATATTAACAATATCTATTTGACTCCAGTGTCGAATATCCAAATAGCTAATGTAAGTTCGTAATGAGGATCAATTGGTTCCTAATATCGTTCATACAATTACGTTACTATTATAATAAACAACAATATATTGCTATTAATAATTATCTTGGACCGTACTATGTCATGGTGAAGTACAAACTATGAGTATGTATCATTAATCTCTGGCAAGATTTTTCGCAAGTGACTAAAGGTGAATCGACCCTTTCTCACCGTATGTTTTGTGTTCGCGTAAACCTATGAATGTTATGTTTGCGTGCATCACTCATTAGCTTCGTTCATTGGCTTTGTTTTGTATTTTCATATCCTGATCATATACTGTTGAAAAAAGGAACGAAATTTTGTTTCCCTCGACAACATTGTCAATATTTGACAATACATACATAGGCAACTGGTTGCATTCGCAGTACGAGGGTGAAAAAAAAAGTATTTTAATGTTGAAGTCTCTTTTTTCATATGCCCTAAATGTTTTTTTTTTTTTTTTTTTTTTTCATTGATATCTAACAACATTATATGTTAAACTATTATTACGGAGAACACAAACTTGTAAAGTTTTCTTTGTCAACCTTTGACTAATATTTTTTACGAAAATTGCTTAAGCCACATTTTTTAATTGCGTTGTGAAGTTTCAAGATTTGGCTATACTTAAATTTAATTTTAATAACTGGAATCCCATTTTCTTCATTAAATTATAGCTTCTTGACTCCAAAGTTGTACTTTTTGTATCAATAGAATTTTTCCGAAGAAGCCGGCTCAGAGAAATTAAACAAAACACGAAAATCAAGTTAAGCCACTAAACTTTTGAATGTTGTTATTGGATCATTGATTTATTATTTACAGCGCAATTCGTGCATTTTTCAGCAACATATCAATGTTCAAAATCAATTTGCCTCTCACTGTGACACGCTGACGTTTTTTTTTTTTTTTTTATCATTTCTCTGGCGATGCGAATGTTTGAACAGTGATATCTCATTGAAAAACAATCGTACCGCGTTAATAGAACAAAAAAAAACACTTTGAATCTTGAAACATCCGATTATTTAAGCTGTAAAGATAATAGAGCCTAATTAAAGAATTTCTTCGGGATTATTTTTGGCATTTGAGACTTTCTTTCCCCTGGGAACTTTCTTCCGGAGATATTGAAATTTGAAGTGAAAAAGTATCGGACTACGCTAGACGAAAAAAAATTAAGAAATTTCTCTCGCATTACTTTTTGAAAAATTAACTTTGTTAGATATGAATGAGCAGAACTTATTAGTGCATGCTAAAGAAGGGGATTCGAGCTTCAAGTTACTTTATTTTTCATCCCCGTACAACAAATACAACCAAAGGTACGTGCAGTCAAATATCGACAATTGTATGGAGGAAAAAAAATCTTTCAATTTTTCGTAAGCAGTGCACATATAAATTGATTCCGATGCCAAACATATTCGCAATTTATAACACTAATGTCAAATAGATATAATTAATATGAGACACGACTTCTATATCATTCGTAATTACAATTTCAACGAATGCTTCTAAATATCTTTTTTTTTTTTTTTACAGTTATTTATCACTTTTATTTATTTACTACGTATCACAACATATGAAATTTCTTGTAAATAAAAGTAATAAAGTGATTAAAACGAGAAATAATTGAGTTTCTCTCCTTTTTTATGACATTACGGAGCGATTTTATTAAAAAATTAATTTTAAGTTGTCGCGGCCATATCCAAATGTAATGATTTTGGAGCCACATGCACTCGACTAAACGGTAAATCAAGAACGGAGTGGGACAATGGGAGCTGAGAGCTCTGCAAGAATAGAAATCATTCCGCAATAATTATAGAACTATAGTACCGGACGCCCCTCTAGTCGGTAGACGGGACAGTAACTGTAATTGTGCAAGTAACTCTAGAAGTAGAAATAATCGCGGCTCACCTTGAATCGGAGTTCACCGATAGGTGGCTGAGCGTAAGGAATACTTCGGAACGCGATGAATTCAATACCTCTTCTACTCTTCATAACGGAACCTTCCAAAGTTCCATTCTTAACGCGAACCGTTGGCGAAACTGCACCAAGAACCAAATGGTTACTGCATAGCCAACTGATCGGCACTAAAATCCAGAGACCCATTGTGATGCCCCAGTGGATCAACATCGTTTTCGGTGTATCGGCGCGTCACGAGGAACTTTAACTTCGGAGCTCGTTTGAGAATTACTATTTGCGTGTGCGAGTGTGGGAGCGTGCGCGCGCCTGTGTGTAGAAGCGCGGAGATATTGCAATTTCGATGAAGAACACTCCCGGCGACGGTCGAGTCTCGACTGCCTTGATATGCTCTCTGGTTGATATTGCTCAAGTTGATACGCATACTATGTTCACCGACAGGATTACGGTGTATTCGCGCATGGCAGAAGTGATAGATACGTGTATTCTAGCGACTAATACGCAGTCATATAAGTGACAATGTGAATTACGTAAATGTACCGTGACCCTCATTCGATCAATTCAAAATACTCGATAATGGTCTACGTATGTGCGAATATGCGATAATGGAAAATACAAGTATGGATACACTCTATACTTCACCAAACTATTTGCAAGATTTTCAAAAAAGTTTCCATCCTTTTGTTTTCCTTTCTACTTACTTGCATCTCGTATTTAGATCGCGACTAACAAGAAGCGTTACTTTCATGCCCCCCCTCCGATTTTCTTGAAACTTTGGTATGTGGTACAGTATCGAAAGACAAGAGATGCGTACTTTTTTCGTCGGCGGAACAATAGTGAAGACGAGAATGATACAGATAACAACAAATTTCACATTGTTTATTGCAAAAATTCCATTACTACTTCATACGTATCTGCAAGCATTTTTAATCGATTGAGATATAAATTTGCATACATGTGGAGGATGGAAAACTAGCGATATACATGTTTTTTGTTTTTCCGATATCTCGCAATTAAGGAGGTTCGACATATTCGGAAGCCCCCATTTGGTCCCAAAATTTTTCGTTTCTTCAAATTAAGATTTCTTCAAAACTGTTGAACATTTTTCGACGATTTTTTTTTATTTTTGTTCAGATAGACTTTAATTTCATGATTGTGTATGGGGTTTTAGATGATAGTCGAAATAGAAGATTTGTGGGACCAATTGAACATCGAAAAACCTTCGTCCGAAAAATGCCTATTTTCAATGCACCTTTTTGTCGACATCTACTCATCGTATCGGCATATTTTCGTTTTAACAGGTAACAAGTAGGTACATCCATACGAAGGACGTGCCGAGCCAGTTTTATTTGAAAAAACTATTCAGACCCGAGAAAAACATATTTGAAGACAAAAAACGTGGTCTAAAATCTTAACCAAATTTCAAAACGATACCAAAAAATTCTGAAACGAAATATCGAAAAAATGGATCGACACATTATTTATAACACAATTAAATATACGCACGGAACAAAAATGGTCAAAATCGAACGTGCGATCCCTCACGAAAGGTATATTAAAAATATGCATTTTTCGAGTAAATATTTTTCGACATTCAATTGGGCCCACAATTTTTCTAATTCGAATATCCTTTAAAACCCTATATATCGAATTCTCAATAAAGTCTTTCTGAGCAAAACTTAAAAAAATCGTGAAAAAATGTTGAATAGTTTTGAAAAAATAGGGGCTTCCCAATGAATCGAACCTGAGATCTGCCCCTTACTCTCTCTCACTATTCTCAAATGTACTTTTTCCATTTACTTTATTTAATGCGATAACTCCCTTCCTTTAATAAAAAAAAATGCACACATAGAGATGCATTCACGGTGTTTATATTAGATGTTTGCGTCATTCATGTGGGATTTGCGTGATTCCGGACGCTCAGCCATCCCGTGAAATGACGCGATACCCACGTGCGCCGATCTTATAATTCATTAAATGCGCTTTTTCAATTAATATCGTAAGGCGGGGGATTATTTTTTCTATCTCGATACTTATTATAAAGGGCGGTCTATCTATCCGCGGATTTATAAAAAAAAAGTTTCTCATAAACATTAGAATAGTGATTAGGAAGAAGCAGATCCCTGCGTCCCCCTTCCTCGCCCCTGTTGAGATTAATGCAAAAGACCCATTAGAAAAGAAAACTAGAGAGTGGTTGGATTATCCTCTCACAATCAGGATCTCATATTGAGTTCGCAACTTGAGGAAACGGCGATTCAGAGTTGTTGGAAATATTTTGAATCAGCAAACACGTGTTAAATGGGAAAAGACGACTGCCGTAAGGAAATTGAGGTAGAGGGTAGTTTAGGTACCGCGTTAAGGTTGCTAATTAGAAGAAATGCAAAAACACGTCAACTAGATTTTTGTGTTTCCATTAAAATAGGACAGGTTTCCTTCAATTACATCCATCTATCCCGTTCTCAGAGAGGGTAGGGAAAAGATAAATATAGTGGTGGTTCGCCCCTTAATTCTTTGTTCGTACGGGGGGTATTTACAAACTTGCACACGAACGTGAATATTGGAGTGAATTTAGCCCGAAATTCCATAATGCTAGCTAACTAAGTATACGATGTTCTTGCGCAAAAAATCGAAGGGCAGTTTCAACCCCTTAATTAATTGCGAGATATCGGAAAAACAAAAACACGTATCCGCTGGTTTTCAATTCTTCGCGTGTATGCAAATTTATATCTCAATTGATTAAGAGTTCTCGGAGATACGTATGAAAAATTTCGATTTTTGCCATAAACAATGTGAAATTTGTTGGTAGTATAGTACGTGAAAAAACGGAGGTTATTGCAATTTGAATTTTTTTTATATCTCGTACTGTTAAAACGTTATCGCCGAAAAATTATAAAAAAACACACACACATTTTTGCGGGTGGTTTCGCCCCGTAAAACCATTTTCCGCCGATAAAACGAAAATACGTGTCTCTTAGCTTTCGATACTCTACCACGTACCAAAGTTTCAACTAAATCGGAGGGGGAACCCAAAACGATGTTCGCAATGTAGGTACAACGTAGGAGGAACACGTATGGACAATAATCAATAACAAATTAATCGACCTATCTGAAAGTTGAAGCGGCGCTCGGTTATAAGTTTAGGTAACGAAATATGTTTAAAGATAATGTTTACTTGCCTCGGTATAGCCAGACACCTTATTGTCTAAAATAGTTTTTATCTTTTTGTTCAATATCACGCAGTTTCCGATGCAAAATCGTCCTTAGACAAGGGTATTTACTATGATGTGAAGAAGAATGCAATAGTGTGACAACAACAATAATATAAATATAACGAACTTCAAAACGGTTATTTAACTCGGGATCGATACGTTCTAGCTGCTACACCGTGTATATATGTAGTTGCATATACCGAAATAAGTATTTAGCTCTTAATATCCTTTCTTTTTTATTAGTAAAGTATATGTATGTAAAATCTAAGAGATTATGAAGCAGGTACCTACTTTGTCAGTTATGGTCTCTCGGCCTTGGCAGCTCGAGCCGCTGGTCTTTATTTTATTTCAGGTTCTCTTATATTAAAGCAGATAAGTATTTTCGAAGAAGGCCTATAAAGTACCTA
The DNA here is from genome assembly GCA_946811545.1 of Netelia fuscicornis. Classification (NCBI taxonomy): domain Eukaryota; kingdom Metazoa; phylum Arthropoda; class Insecta; order Hymenoptera; family Ichneumonidae; genus Netelia; species Netelia fuscicornis. Next base: position 27,404,345 of record OX328015.1, read on the forward strand.
GGCCGATTGGAAGACATCGTTCATACATCTGCTTTTACGACTGCTTTTACCGGGGGAAATCAGAGTAAGTGCTGCATAGCCGGTGCTTCGGCTATGAGATTTATAATATCGGCAACGAATTAGATATCTGAAAATGTTTTTGTGTCCTAAAGGGGGCGGAGAAGATACATCTCGATTAGAGCGGGTCTAGAAAGAGTGTGGCAGATAAGCCGGAAGCCGCCATGTTGAGATCAAATGGATAGAATTATGCGCGGTTTTTAAAAGCTTATTCCAAGCATATGTAAATGCTAAAGATCATTTATGTACTTTCTACTATGATTCTGTAACTCGTTATGCAGTTCTGGTATCGTTATCGGTGTATTTTTACACTCAAAAGTGTTGCATACTTACGAGTACACCGAGACCAATTATGCCGATATTGTGGCATAATAAGTTGTAGAATCGTACGTGTGATAAATTAATTTTTAACAGATTTAAAAGGATATAAATAAATAATCACGTATCATTTTGTATAGGAGTCCATTTATTGAAAAACATATTTTTACATTAATAAGTATAAAAGTACAACTGCAGATTTTATAAAAAATTTCATTGATATACCATAAAGCAACATACTAACGTATGTCTATATATATGGAAATAGCGGAAGTTGGTCTCAATATGGCGGAGCCAATCAGCGAAGAGCCCCTACATCGGCCACACTCTACTTATTGTTAGACTCGCTCTAATCTCGATTGGTCTACCGCATCTTGTGGGAACGAGTACAAATGCACACAAAATTTCCACTCTCAACAATCTTCCTTGAGATACATACTATATCTATGGCTTGCACACTTACTATCGGCTAATTAAATGCTTTACTATTTTCAATTTACTATTAGTTCTCGGTTATTCGTCTCGAATATAAACAAACTGTAAGTTTTGAGGAGGCTGTAGATCCGGACCTATGTTTCCAGTACGTTCTTACAATTAGATGTCACTGTGTGTCGAATTATTAGCTATATGTATTATATTTATTATGCGACCGTTAGATATTGGCGGGGAAAGAATTCATTTATTTCACATCGCGACGGTTCAAGCGAATTTTCTTACAACAGAATTATCTTCGAGCATCTTTGCTTATTGTTAGTTACTAAATTGGTATTTAAATTCTGATCGTAAACAAGTCGGGGAGGAAGATAGAAAGGAAATTGATGAGAACGATCGGGCAATTTTGAATTTGACCGAGTCGGGATTTAATAATAACAATTATTAAATCAATGTTATTGATTTAGCATTGAAAAGGAGGAAGAATAAAATTAATACTCCAGGTACTCGTGATGAATGGATCGAGGGACACGAGGGAGAGTATATTGTATAGAAAAGTATACGAAGGTACTTTCTATCGGTAAGATGAAGGTCACCGCAGAAATGGCAGAAAGAAATGCTATTAGCTTCAGAGGAGACATTTTGTGTGAAATACGGAAGATATAGATATTATAAGAAACGGTGATGTGAAGCGGCGATGATTTCGAATTTATTAATAATCTTCTCCATAAGTGTATTAAACACTTATGGAGAAGATAATGGGTGGTTGCCTCTAAAATGTAAAAAAGGGTACACCATACTTGATCGCAAATGAAAATTAACCGCATCCTCGATAATCACACAAAAATGACCTATTCTTACTACGCTATCCAGAGAAAAATATTTCTTCGAGGCCGTCAACTAGCGGTGTCGGTGGAATGAAAAAAGCCGTGTGCTGTTGACGTTTTATCGCGCGACGTCGACGAACGACAATCAGAGACACGAGTAGGTAAGTGCCAACAAACTCAAGCTATAAGATGTGTTTATCTTTAAAATATGCTTATGCCCTACAATAATATTCTACTTAATTTAATAATCTATTATTTAATAATGTGACCTAGTAATGGTTATATTATATATATATATACGTCGATATATATATATATATGTATGTAGTTATATTTCGGTGTCGATGAATTGATGGATTGATTGACTTTATTATATATTTGTATACTTGTAAACTGCAATCTACATGAAAAATATTGTCCGCAAATGATAAAACAACCGTAACATTTTTCTCATTGGGCAGGCATGACGCTAATTTGTTTCGAGAAATCGACGCTAATCTTTTTTCGAGAAAAAAGAAAACAGTAATTGAAACTTGTGCGTCGTGCTATTATATATCTGCAACAGTACAGCAGACTATTATGAAAGATCTATTTTTTGTGATCAGACAATAGCGTATCCCATCACCAATTCTCAAAGTATTTCCAAAGCCGATAAGATATTTTTTTTTCTTAGGTTGCCCGTATGTCGCCAAGTCGTTTTTAATAAAATTCATATTCACGCGACGGAACCAGTTTTCAGGATACGATACTGTTTACGCAGTTCTTTATCGGGTAAAGCAGGTTTTATCATTTTATGGGCGTTCAAGCGCGAGACCGAGTTCATTTGTGTAAAGAAATTGATGAACAATAAATCAACCGTGTATGGAAGTTCCCCAGGATGGATAGGTACCTACTCACTCAATAGTCCATTGAAATGTTACATTGACCCTGCATTTATCAAAGTCAGCAATTTTTTTTTTCTGGTGCATAGGGGGAGGTATGAAAAGCTTAAGTCCAAGTTTGTGGGGTTGTAACCCTTGAGGAAAATCCGCCATCTTGAAAAAAGGGGTGAAATAGTTTTTGCAAAATAACTATGAAACTATCCACCGCGCAAGAAAATTATGTTGTCGTTTTTTGTAGGAAATGAAATTCTCTACAAATTTGCTCTCTTGATTTTTTGTCGTAAAATCAAAAATACCAAAGTTATTAATAAAAAACGACAAAAAATTAAGGAGTAATTTCCTTTAAGTCGCTCTAACTTATTGTTTTTGCATTTTTCAGAAAAATATGTTCAGAGAAATATTTTGGCGCTCCTTGAGATGAACAAATTTCACCCCTCATTTTTTAAATTTCGTTTATTTTTAAAGATTTTACAGCCATTCAAAGGTAAAAATGTGCGTCGGCTCATCATACTTTGGGTTTGGGTTTTAAATCGTTGTATTGATATAACAGGAAAACTATCCACCGCGCAAGAAAATTATTTCGTCGTTTTTTGTAGGAAATGGAATTCTCTACAAATTTGCTCTCTTGACTTTTTGTCGTAAAATTCAAAATACCAAAGTTATTAACAAACAACGACAAAAAAGTGAACGAGTAATTTCTTTTAAGTCGATCTAACGTTTTGTTTTTGCATTTTTCAGCAAAATATGTTTAGAGCTTTTTGATAGAAGATTTTTAGACGAACAAATTTCACCCCTCATTTTTTAAATTTCATTTATTTTTAAAGATTTTACAGCCATTCAAAGGTAAAAATATGCCTCAGCACACAATATTTTGGGTTTGGGTTTAAAATCGTTGTATTGATATAACAGGAAAACTATCCATCGCGCAAGAAAATTATGAAGTTGTTTTTTGTAGGAAATTAAATTGTCTACAAATTTACTCTATTAACGTTTTGTCGTAAAATCAAAAATATCAAAGTTATTAACAAACAACGACAAAAAATGAAGGAGTAATTTCCTTTAACACGTTCTAACTTTTTTTCTTTTCATTTTACAGAAAAATATGTTCAATGCATTTCGATAGAACACCTTCTGACGAATAAGTTTCAATATAAATGTGTCAACTTTTATTTATTTATAAACATTTTACAGTGCTGCAAAGGTAAGTGACGAAGTACTCGAAAGTAGACATAAGAATGAACGATTATGCGTCGTTTCTTTGCAAATTTCATTAATTGCGGTGGACAAATTTTATTTGTTGTTATTGCAATATTCTTAATAATTAGCTATGAACTCCTCGTAGGTAGAGCTGAAAAGAGTTCATAACTAATTATTATTATTAACTCCTCGTAGGTGGCGCGGAAAAGAGTCATAACTAATTATTATGAACATTGCAATAGCAACAAATAAAATTTGTCCGCCGCATTAATGAAATTTGCAAAGAAACGACGCATAATCGTTCATTTTTATGTCTATTTTCGAGTACTCCGACACTTACCTTTGCAGCACTGTAAAATGTTTATAAATAAACAAAAGTTGACACATTTATATTGAAATTTATTCGTCAGAAGGTATTCTATCGAAGTGCATTGAACATATTTTTCTGCAAAATGAAAAGAAAAAAGTTAGAGCGACTTAAAGGAAATTACTCCTTCATTTTTTGTCGTTATTTGTTAATAACTTTGATATTTTTGATTGTGCGACAAAAAGTCAAAAAAACAAATTTGTAGAGAATTTAATTTCCTACAAAAAATAACTGAACAATTTTCTTGCCCGGTGGATAGTTTTTCTGTTATATTAATGCAACGATTTTAAACCAAAACCCAAACTATTATGTGCTGAGGCATATTTTTACCTTTGAATGGCTGTAAAATCTTTAAAAATAAATGAAATTTAAAAAATGAGGGGTGAAACTTGTTCGTCTAAAAATCGTCTATCAAAAAGCTCTAAACATATTTTTTTGAAAACTGCAAAAACAAAACGTTACAGCGACTTAAAAGAAATTACTCGTTCACTTTTTATCGTTGTTTGTTAATAACTTTGGTATTTTGAATTTTACAACAAAAAGTCAAGAGAGCAAATTTGTAGAGAATTCCATTTCCTACAAAAAACGATGTAATAATTTTCTTACGCGGTGGATAGTTTTCCTGTTATATCAATACAACGATTTTAAACCCAAACCCAAAGTATGATGTGCCGATGCACATTTTTACCTTTGAATGGCTGTAAAATCCTTTAAAAAAAACGAAATTTAAAAAATAAGGGGTGAAATTTGTTCGGTTCAAGGAGCGCGAAAAAATTTCTAAGAATAAATTTTTCTGAAAAATGAAAAAATAAAAAGTTACAGCGACTCAAAAAAACGATGTTTTTCCATTTGTTGTCATTTATTGTTAATAACTTTGCTATTTTCGATTTTACGGCAAAAAGTCAAGAGAGTGAATTTGTAGAGGATTTAATTTCCTACAAAAAACGACAGCATAATTTTCTTGCGCGGTGGATAGTTTCATTGTTATAACCCAAAAATTGTTTTAACCCTTTTTCAAGATGGCGGGTTTTCCTCAAGGGTTACAACCCCACAAACTTGGACTTAAGCTTCCTATACCATCCCCTATGCATCAAAAAAAAAAAATTGCTGACTTTGATAAATGCAGGGTTAGGCCTTATTTTTGTAACATTTCAATGGACTACAAGAGTAGTGAGTAACCTAATTTGGTTGATAATTTTAATTCTGAATATTGCATCGCTCTAAAACGGCAGAACTCTTGGCCGAAGTCTCGAAGAACATTGTTATGTTCGTATCGTATTGTCCGCTGCATAACCGACGAAGAAATTTTTTTAACTTTTTAAAGATTTAACGGGATAAGGGACAAATATTGCAGACAGTTCACGTATGAAATACCATTGAATTTCTCGTTGAATATATCGCCAATTTCACCGCTTATTATCGTCGAATATTAGTAGGGGCGAGTGGGGTAGTCGCGAACGGTAATGGCGGAAGCGCAAGTTTAGCTGTACTGGAAAAGGATAGAAGATATTTTGAATGATGCAAGCGTGAGTTCAGCCCGATAGTGGCGCCAAACGGTGAACGTTGAAGTATAAGATCGCGTTCGGTGTACAACGTATGTTAAGCGGGGAAATCACAGTAGTACACAAAAAAATAGGCATGTTTTCGGGAATTAATTTTGGCTGAATAAAAGTATCAATCGAAAATCTGCAAAGTAAGTTTTATAGCAATACTAAAAAAGTACAAAATGTAATTTTTTCAATAAAAAATATTTAAAAATGGCGGCTGCGCAGCATATGCCCCAAGGCGACTATTTCTGAAAGCGTGTCGATGGCCGAAGACGTAGACTCCTTAATTTTTCACCTGGAAGAAAAAACCAAAATTTTTTAGTTTCCATATAACAACAGCTAGCGAGCTACGTAGGATTTTTTCGATATATTGATTTTTCGCAAAATGGTGAATGTTTGAAAATAAAGTTAAATTTTTAACAAAAAAAAACGCCATAAAATCGTCGATAAAAAAAAACTAAGCCATATAAAATAAAAAAAATTCTTCGTATCTCCGTGGAGAACGATATTTCGAAGCTACTGTCAAAATTTCAAGTCGATCGGTAAAGATTTGCTCGAGTTATGTCTTCGGGGAGCTCAAAAAAAGTGGTTTCGAGAAAAACGCGTTTAAAGTTGTAAGTACTGAGAAACCTTATGAAAATTTCATATACCTCTAATCTGCAATGCCTGCACCGTACAGTTTACCTTCTAAATCCACCTCCAGCTCTTCTTTTTCTTTCCGCATACTTTTCAAGTCGTGTCGGGGCTGTTTTGCGCCATCACTAATAGATTTTTCCGCCTTCTTGATACGCTTTTCGTCGACCTCCACGCATAGGTTGTAGCTGTTCAGACCGATTTTCATCCCCATGACTTCGATGACGTGTAAAATTGACATCAATCCGTCATTGAAAACGGATGTTGCGATGTTCGTATGTACCGATGTCAATTATTTTTTTTTTTCAGAAATCAAGCAATTGTTGTTTTGCGTATATCCCCCGATGCAGCGAGTAAGAAGATCATCCGTGACCAGTTTTTCATAGACAGGTTTTATCGCTTTGAAAACTTCTTCACGCATTGGTGGTTTATGCGTATAGCCAGCCAGAGCGTTTTCGCATTTTGCCCTTTGCCACGAACACCATGAATTTTCTCCAGTCGGGCAATGGTCGTGTTGCGGAGTTTCGTCTGTTGACATTTTATGGAACAGTGTGCCCCATATCGCGTTCTTCATTTTTTCAATCGAATGACAATTTCGACGAATGGCTAATCCAAAGTAAACTGACAGTTCGTCGATCAGCTTACCTGTCAATTTGCCTTTACCTCCTAACCCTTTGGTGTTTTTCTTTAAATTGCGAAGATGGGTGCCTATGCGTTTCTGAACATAATCGATGCATTATTTCTTTGTTATCGTGATGTTTTCATACGGTTGAGCATCCGTGATACCTTTGAAGGTTTTGGAGTCGCCATCGCCGATGTAACTCACATACTTGACATCATGTAGATCTTTAGAGCGCTGAAACATTTCAATTGCTGCATCGACCTCCATTTTTCCCGCTGATCCGTCATGGTTTGCTTGGCATTCGGCGGCGTGATTTTCTGTCCACTATTTGTATTCGTCGGTGTCATATTTCTTCTGCCAATACTCGCACGCTTTGCAATATTTAGATTTAACTAAAACATTGACAAGTTTACCAGTGTACCAGCCAATCAGGGAAACTAAACCGTATAGAGATGAGAAGCCCCTTTTTCGCCACAATCCGTCACCCGATACCGTGATACCGTTTTTTTCTCCTTTCTCGTTACTGATTCTTTTTTCTTCATTCGGTGCATTGGACATGCTATTTTTGGAAACAACATCTGATGCAACCAAAATATTTTCAATGATGGTGTCGTAAACCGATTGGAAGACCGGGCGAGGCAATTCCATGAACGCACAAAATTTTCTGATACCTTGCAGTCCAATCCCCAGCAATCTCATGGCGAGAATAATTCTGCGATTAATTTCGTAAGCATTTTTAATAAATGGGCTGTTCGGTATTTCTTTTTTATCACAGTTATCGCAGGATATAACGATTTTAAAACCTAAGCCTCGTTAACTGCTTTCCGTAAAACGCACATTAGAGTGGCATGCTTTGCACACCACGACGTTAGAAATGACGGCAAAAACTGTAACGAAGTTCACGAGATGATATCCAAACGTAGGATCCACTTCAATGTCATTACTATCTTTCTCTTTCAGCTTCCTTGCCGATGCGCTGACATTTAAATCTTCCGGCTTTTCGATTTCGTGGCGATTTAACGGTCGCTTACGTTTCGGTCGATTTTCGTACGCAGTATCCTTTTTCGTCCCTTTTCCAACACGACTCGACGATGTGTCACTCATAATGACAATAATTTACAAATATCACTGTTTTTTATCACTATTTATGTTATATATGTATGCACGAAAGTGAAGCGTCGTGAAAAAGCGTTGCATTCAACGCAAGAAATTTCTCATCACTGACGCTACACGTGTTTTGTTCGTATGTCTATTACATATAGTGACCCCTATAGGCATTCTTAAAATTCTAGACAATTCGGAGGGCACTTTGTTCTCTATGGACTGCCGTTATACCTGCACCGACAGTCACAAATTACAGCGCGCGCCGGGATCACAAAAGGCGCTCGGAGCATACCTGAGAGGCGTTACCGCAGAATGGAAAATTTGGGCACTTGGACACTTTTGCCGTATCCCATCATTTGGTATATTATTTTTAAGACCCTAAAACACCTTTTAAGCGAAAACATTTTTTTTCGAAAAATTGAAAATTTTACTGTGATTTCCCCCCGTATGTTCACTTGGTGATTTTTCCACAATTTCATATTATTTTGTCTTTGAAATTGTATGTGTGTCTAATGATGTAGGAAAATCATAGAAATTTGGTAATTTTGTTTGTGAAAGAATATCTAATTGAACAACGTTTTCAAGCGCACGCGCGTGTTTATCGCACGATTCTAACCTCAAGGTAAACATTTGTTTTAAGTTTTTGTGTGAGTCTGGTAATGGCGGGAAATTTGAGTGTCGGGTAATGGCGGGCAATTTGAGTTACCTCTAAACGATGTACTGAGTTTTTGTCTTACAATTTGTATCGAATGCGGTGGACGTCATTGCCAATACAATTTTCATTGTTTGTTTATACATAATATTTTACTAATATGAAATGTGATCTGTTTGTTTATACGTTCTTATCTGGGTGATTAGTATCTATTGAGATAGTTTATAGGCCGGATAGTTACCATTAGCTTTTGTATACAAAAAAAAAAAAATAACACACTAGAACATGTTAGTTGACAATTTGAAAGTAAAATTTGAAATATGATCTATGACATTAACATATTTCAGATGCCAAAGAAAGTTAGGTACCAAAGAAAGACACCGACTAAATCTAAATTAGAAGACTTGGAGCGCAAGCCGTTCAGAATTAGAAGGGCATATTTTAAAATGCAGTAAATTACAATAGTTGAAGGCTTAACTATAGAGATGGTTCGTAAAGTGGCAGTTTACATTTGCCGAACCAAATAATTTAAAGCACAATTTTGACAACACATCCCAAATGGCAGCAAGAGACTGGTTCTATGGCTGTAAGCAAGGTATCCTAACGTTTCACTTCATAAACCTGAGTTCGCTTCTATTAATAGACTTACGGCCATTAACGAAATAACAGTAAAACTGTTTTTCATAAACTTGGGGGCATTAGAAACAAAATATCACAAGTATTTGATGCTAATCACATATACCTATGATGACGAAACCGGCACTTCTAATGATTGAAAAAACTCTAATTGTAAGATATTAGTTCAAAAAGGCCGGAAATAGATTTAGGCACGGTAACAAATGATGAAAGAGGACAACAACAACAACAACAACAACAACAACCACAACAACCACAACAACAACAACAACAACAACAACAACAACAACAACAACAACAACAACAACAACAACAACAACAACAACAACAACAACAACAACAACAGCAACAACGATAGTTGTTTGCGCATTTCGTGCTCCAGGAAAGTATGATCCTCCGTTTTTTATGTTTAAGAGAAATATATAATATCAGCAGTTAGCAATTCTGATTGGATCAACGAGAACCTGTTTGTAGATTGACTACATCATGTTATCTCCTATATTAAGTCAACTGTTGTAGAACCGATTTTACTTGTAGTAGACAAGCACGAAAGCCACGTTAGCCTTGCTTGCTATCTGCTTTGTCGCCAGAATGGAATAATATTGTTAAGTATTTATTTTACCGCATTCGTCGTATCGAATGCAATCTCTGGATTTGACATATTTTGGACCCCTCAAGACTGCATACAGTAAAGAAAGTGATATTTATACATGGCTGTCGACGTAGGCCAAATAATAACACAGTATGTGAACGGTCGTCGAACTTTTCACTAAAGCTTTCAATCGAATCAGTAATATTGAGAAAACAGTAAATGGTATTTCGGACAACTGCTATTTAGACATTAGATAGAATTAAAATTGATGAACAGTTCATAGAAGCTACATTGCCTGATACTCAAGTGACTATCGAATATTCAAAGGCTTCAAAGCTTTTTATGTGCAGATATGAAACGTGCAAAGAGGAGTGACACCTGGGCCTCAGGCAGTACTGACATCAAGCGTGCAAGAAGCAGTAACACCCGAGGCTCGGATAGTAAAGCCGATAGCTGAGTTGAACAAATCAATTCTATTTCAAGATATTGTTAATATTCCCCCACTATCGCAACCGAAAAGAAAGCAAACTTCTAGAAAGAGACATTCAATTATAATAACCACCACTCCAATGAAAGATGGTTTGGAAGAAAAAGAACAAAAATGAAAAAACAAGGGCAGATCAAAAGAAACGGAAAGGCTAGAAAGTAAAAAATAAAAGTACAACAAAGGGCGTGATGAACCTGAAAGCATTCGAAGATGAGATGCGCAAGAAAAAGAAAGTTAATAAAAGCGATTGGAAATAAATATAATGAAGAGTATTATTGACGGCATGCTGTACGGTGGTATAGGTAATCCCGGACACCAACGGTTTTGTTTTTTACTTCTTTATGAAAAATCGATTTTATTCTAAAATTTATCTGTGTTCATTATGAGATTGATAAGATTGATTAGTTTAAGTAACGACTGAACGACTAAGTAACGGCTGTTGGGTGTTCGCAATTATTCCACACACTCCTTTATTACCGAGGAACGTCGCCGAAGAGCGACATGTGTCAAGTATAAAATCTAACGTCATTGTCAGTCGAGATATAAACTCGTAATCTATATTGGACTGAGTTTACGAGAGCATTTGCAAAAATTAATATACATCAGTTTAATAGAAAAATCGTATGAAAAGGTTTGGGAATTTGCGTTGATTCATAAGGCCATCGATTCATCTTAGCTTTATTCTTATCAAGCAGATTATATTGTTGAACGTTCGTTGTTGGTATTCTTTCCACACGGTCGGCTTTACGTATGCTTATAAAGCATACCGGCTGATCAATATTCCTTTAATTTATTATCCAGTAGCTTCTCATACCTACATATTATGAGAAAGTATAGTGTTATTTGCCGTACTTATCACAAAACAGTTTACGAAAGGGGCACGCGGTTGTTTGTCGCCTTGATTAAATCTACATTTCTTATGGGTTTCTGTATACGATACCCAGTGAACACAGTTTATAAGAGTTATATAACCTGGAAGTTACAAGTTATACTACAGTGGTTAATTCTATATAACAGTTATATAACGCGAGAGTAACTAGTTATATTGCATTCGTTAGGCTCATGTTATATAACTCGGTTGCAGCTATGTTATACATATATCAGAAATATAGTATAACCAATGTTATCTCCATGCAACATTACATTTGTCCACATCCAAGTTATGTATGTGCACGTTATTTGACATTGCTACATTCATGTTATATTGCGTGGAGGGTCGCCATGTCACCATGTTATGTAGTAGCAATATAATAGTGTTCCCTTCATACAATATTGCATTGGTTACATCCAAGTTATATTTATCCAAGTGATATAACTTTTATAACCCTTAATCCATATGCCGAAGAACCGATAAAAAAGAATTATTGAATAAAAAGATTGATCTATTTAAAACATTAATCCAAAAATGTATTTGTGCTTGAATCGCTGCAATTTTATTCGATAAAAAAAATTTTATTTGACCAACTGATTTTATTGCTCGGCGAAAATGAATTTTACTAAAAGAAAATCTGTATTGAGTGAGATTAAATAATGTTTCCATTAAAAAAAATGATTTCATAGAGATAAGAGTCATGGAAATAATATTTGATGCATTTGACTGACTAATGTTTGTATTATTTTATTTCATTATTATTTCATATTAGGTATTCTAAAAGATCCTATTCGGAATTTTCCATCTCATTCATTCGGACTAACATTTAGTAGAAAAACAATTAAGTTTATTTCAGAAAATCCTATCGTGTTTCCATTAGCGATTGGGATAGCAAACTATGATAATATGACTCTATACCCAAAGAATGTATGTGATTTTTGTTATTCGAGCTTCGTTGTATTTTACATAACATATGTATAATACTTCTTCATTATTCTGACATATATAAAGGATGAAGAAACAATATAAAATACGTTTGATACATAATTAAACGAATCAAATAATTTCTAGGTCGGGGAGGGCACAAAAAGCTATGAATAAGGCGTGGGGGGTATCGAAGAGGGCAGGAAGAGAGATTATGGAGGAAAGGTTATATCTGTTGGATGCGTTAGTAGGAGTAGGGGCGGTGTATGGGGTAGAAGTGTGGGGATTGGGAGAAATTGGGGAATTTGAGAAAATACAACGAAGATACTGCAAATTAGCATTGGGAGTCGACAAAAACACGCCGGATTACATATGGAGAAGAGAGCTGGGGGTGGTTACTTTCGAGTACAGAATAAGGGAAAGGACACTGAGATACGTGAAGGAAGTGGCGAGGATGGAGGAGACCAGATGGCCAAGAATGTGTCTATGGGAAGAAATTAGAGCAATTAAAAATGGGAGTCCGTCAAACTGGGGGAGGGGCTTAATGAAAGTGGTACGGGAGATGGGGATTGAAAACGTAATAGAATTAATATGGGTGAGAAAAGAGGGGGAAGAGATAGAGGAAAAAATAAAGGAGGGTCTGGAAAGATTGAAAAATAGAGGATTAAGAGAGGAGGAAGAGAAGATAAACCGATCTACGTATAATAGAAACTATAAGCATGTATGTATGAATGAGGAGGCACCGTGGAGGTATTGGTCGGAGGAGGGGGCGAAGGAAAAGCATAAGGAGGAGTGGGCGAGAATGAGATGTGGAAACATAGGAAGAGCAGGAAAGAAAGGGGAGAAGGACTGGATGTGCAGAATTTGCGGAGAAGAAAATGAAACGCTGGAGAATCTTATAGCGTGCAGGAAAGGATGGGAGAGGGTTTCGGAAAAGGCGAGGAAGACAGCAGAGGGGTGGATGTAAGAAGTGGATAGTTTGGCGATAAGAGGGGAAATAATAAATATGTTAGGGGGAAGAATAAATGAGGATGCATGTCTATACATACTTCAGAGAAATAGAAGAGGAGTGTAAGAAGAGTGAGAGGGAGAAGAGAGAATGGGATAGAAGGGACAGCTAGAGTTAAGAAGGATGGCGGGAGTTTGTAAAAAACTTTTGTAAAAGGTTGTGCAAATAAAACTGGTGTGTATAATTTCTAGGTCGATTTCTGCCTCCTAATATATCCTCGAAAAAGAGTTTTTATTCTATACATACTATTTTTATTGCTAATACATTATTTTGTTACTTGAATGTTTCATAACTGATATGTGCCTATTTATTGATGTGGTCCGTTACGCAACAGTACTATAATGTAAGAAAAGTTACGTTACTTGTAACATTCAGGAGGCGGAAATAGCAACTTACATGTAAGCAACATGTAACGTTCTTATAATAACATTGCATGTGATTTTCAGTATGTAACGGCAATGCTTTACAAACACAAATGTGTTCACTTGGTATAGATTCTTAAGAAATACGAATAATGGGTGTGTTGGAACATTTGAGATTCATGATACTAGCCGATTTTATTACGGATCTTGAATTACCAGTCGTACGGATTTTTGAATTACTACGCAGTATCTTCCTGCCAACGATGACGACGGATAAAGAGCCACATTGTTATACATAATGTTCATGATATTACGCGAACGATATCGTTCTTCGGGTATGAATGACAGTAGATACCTATCGGCGATAAGTTTTACCGGCGATTATTGTTAAAATTACGATTATGGAAATGTTCCATTGTTTTAAATTGCCGATTAAGAGATGGGCAAGCGTAAAACTCGATCGATTGGATTTAATTGGGATGAAAACATCATATTTATAGTTGAGAAGTCGAGAATATGGAGCTATTATGATTATCGCGGTAGTGGTGAACGAAAAAGAATATTTGCATGTAGGCACAACGTAATACGAGAACTGCAAGGACGATGGTAGCTGGTAGTTCACCTTGAATCGTAAGTGTTGAGTATAAGGAACGATACTCTTTATCGCTGCGATCTTAATATATTTTCTCTTGTGTTAGTTACAACGATATTTTCCGAAGGTTAATTTTCTACTCTAATCAGTCAAGCTGTAGAAAAAGGTCCAGCTATTGCTGCTAGTCCTTAGACCCAATTAATACCATGTTCAAATGAAATATAATAGCTTTTGCAATTGCGTCTATCAAACAAACTATCAAAGAGTTTACAGAATGTACATTTAATGGGACATGCGAAGATTGACTCATAGAATTTTGAATAATCCCATTAGTCACAACGGTATTCGTAACTAAACTAGTGGAATAAAAAAATAATGGTCTCGTTAATACGATTATATGCGTTTGCATAATTTTTCCGTCAGGGAGCACATATTTGAGAAATATACTTATATTTCATAAGGTGATGAAAGAGTGGTTGGGGGAACGAAAATTAGACGAAAGTCATTATGGCCGGATCTTTCCTTATTTAATTCTTCTTCAATGTTACAGTCCTATTTGGAACTTGTGGTAGCGGAAAATCTCGAACGAATGGCCATTTTTATTTTGAAGATTCCGAATTTCGTGAACGAACAAAATGGTCCAACACCCAATAAGATAAAGATCTACATTAACTTGGTACGATATCAATATCATCGGACGGTGTAGTAGAAACCGGTGGTAAGTCAGAGACTCCGAAAGATACGTCGAACATTGAAAAGGACGGGCATCCAAGTCATTGTTAGTGGGTAAAAATCAAGATCGTTCGACTCAACGATCCTTTAAAACCCAAATAGTTCTAATAAGTAAAGCCACTCAATTCTGGTTTATAAACAGTTCTGCCTCACCTAAGTAAGCTAAAACGAAAGAGTTTGCCAAATGATGGTGGAACAGTACGGCGAGATTATACTGCTATCAGTGCGAGAGTAGAATCAGTCTGATTTTGAAGACTTCCTGTTCCGAAAAGAAAATTCGTTGCGATAAAATGAGAAAAACTGATGGAACTAATCCATCGGTTGCTTACTATAGGGTATGTCAATTAAGTGGAATTTCTTCACGATTGAATCATTGTTAAAGCCATAAGCGAGTCAAGCACGTGTAGCCCAGTGGTACGGTATTCGTTGTGTAGTTGAAATTAACCGAACTAAACCTCTCTGATAATCTCAATGAAATTATGACTATTATTCATAATGAACTTGAACATTTAGGTTGTAATACCGCACATTCGGCTCTCTCTTAATAAATTATGCGGATAGTTTTGAACATAAATTAATTTTTCTCAGTGAAAATCAGCAGTCGATATGGTAGTAAAATCCGAATAAGGTAGAAAACTCGACGTACGTGTGGAGTTTTAAGAAATTTTTAGTTGCCAAGAATTTATGAAGATCGCGTTAGACTCTGTACCTACTCGCGGCGCATTAAAAGTACTTACCACAATAATTTTCCCCAAAAAGGCTCGAACTTTTAGCGTAGCGTCGCTGTATTGTGACCTCTTAGGTATAGATGGTACCGTCGCCCCTCGGGACAAACGGATCAAATTTGTAGTTGCGAAGGCGAAGAGGTCCCCTCGCCTCGATTGAGTTTCGAAGGGATCGATTTGGCTCGCGCTTACAATTCTGACCGCCATTTTCTATTCGCTAAAACGCAACGCAATACGCACGAATTATTTTCATGAAATGAACGACGACAAACTCTTTAGAACATTTTTATCGTCAAATATATTGTGCATAAATATATCGGTTGCTTCCTTTCCAAAAAGAAAATTTCTTACCTTAATCGAATCAATATAAAACATTCTAAGCCAAGATGTAGTTTGCCTCTAGCTCATCATCGAGCTTTCCACTTTCTATTTTGTTTTTTTTTAATAATATGACAATTTTTATAGTTTCGAGTCTACCAATGCAGTCGGAATTTTCTGATATTACGGCTCGAAAAATGCAGGATGAATGTATTTTGGAGATAAACTACAACCTCTCCGTTTTTACAATCTTCTATCGCACGCGTATAAACATAAGGGAAATGTGTTATCTCGGAGATACGAAAGTGTATGGGGGAAAAATCTCACGGGGAAAGCGATCGTGAAGACTTGAAAATATTTTTTCGTTGCCTTTAATACTTAAGTATGACTGTAAAAGTCTAGACCTTGGTAAAATCCTTGATAGAATTTGAAAATCGTATCGGCAAACATGTATTTGTTCGACTATGCAATTGTCTCCACAAATAATGTTTTTGTTACGGATATTAATAATAACTTTTAATAAAATAAAGTTTAGTTGAATTTATCGATTTTTTTTTTGTTCTTTTTTGGCACATGGCAATACGAATTTTAAAAACGCTCGTTCCACGCACGAATAAATAAGCCAACGAAATTTACAATATACTGATATAATAGGGTATATTAATGATAGATTATCGTGTTCCATTCGATATTTAGAGAATCTTTATAGAGAATCTCTCTTTATAAAGCAAACTAGCGTGTTTATCACCAGCAATAATATAGTATGTGGCTGCGAGATTTCTTATGGAGTGGTGACAAAATTCTTCCATCGGGCAGGTCCAACTAGTGGCGCCACCAGAACAAGCGACTTGGTCGCTTTCTCGATGCACCTCCGCCATTTTACTTCACAGCGTGATTCGCATTTCGGGTGCTCCTCCTCTCAGAACCGATAAACGCCTCAAAAACTGTCCCAATAATTAACGGCAAAATAATTATTATCGTAATGTCTCAATTTCATTCATAGACAAATTACAAAATTAATAATCCATTCAAATGTATCCAGTTTTTAAAGCTTTTTCATCGATTAATCGACCAAAAGAAATTACATTCGACAGAATCATCAAGGTTCGAAAACAAGACGTTGCAACTTCCGTCATTTTGATTTAAATTTCAATCGATAATTCGCTGCTCGATGTACGATCGTCGAATGGTGGTACACATTCGTCGTTTTTTTGTTTTGTTCCGCAGCCGTGTTTTAAGGAAAAACGTTTTCTCTCTCTGTTTCACGTCTCCAAATAACACTGTGAGAGATACGAGAAGGAATTCCTTGGGAGAGTGTAGGGAGAAATCCACAGAGAAGGGTCTCCCACAATTTTATCGGTTGCCACGGGCAACGCGAACGCCTCTCGAGTCGCTTCCGCGACGCTTTGGCGCGACGGTGGGGGAAAGTGCGGGGGTATGAGAAGAGGGATACGTATCGTTTCCTCGTGGTATGTCCGCCGGAAAAACCAGAAAGAGCCTCGCGAGACGAGATGCTTACTGCGCTCCATTTAAAGAATCTTCTAATTTAGATCTCTCGAAGCCCAGATAAATTCATGAAAGAACTTCTCTCTCTCTCTCTCTCTCTCTCTCTCTCTCTCTCTCTCTCTCTCTCTGTCTATATATATATATATATATATAAGCGATGTAAGATAATAACCATGTCCGGTCTGAGCTTATTTTTCGAGAAAATAGTTAAACCGATAATTAATTAAAATCAATGTTGAAGGTTAAGCAATATCAAACATTTGAAATAATTAATACTACAAATGGAGTTTTTTTTACCATTTTATAATATGCGATGGAGGATCGCATGCCACGCCGTTGTGGCATTATTTGGGTATTCATTTTCTTTCTATAAGATAATTAACGTGTCCAGTCTCAATTTATTTCGTGGTTTGAAAATGGTTATACAATTTTTAACGATAAATGATCTGAAATATTTTCAAAGTCTTATTTACGTTATACGTATATGTACTTGTCGTCGAGGAAAGCTAAGTACTGAACATTTCAAGAGGCAAAGTGGGAAGATGGAATCATTTCGATAAAAGTTCAGGGAATGCTTTCATAATTTGATAACATAAAAATGAAGAATCGCTTATGACGTTGAGGATTTTACGTATGCCCACTGCTTAAAATTATCGAACTTTTCGTAGTTTGTTTAATTTTACCGAAGAAAGGACGTTACGATTAAATAGTCTCGGTTAATTTGTCATTTATCCCTAAAATGCAATATTGGAGATACTTCGATCATTTGCAAAATCGACAATTGCCAAAGTAAAGTTTCGATTATACGAAATAATTTTCTTTTACATAGGTAAATCTAAATGAAAAGTTTGTACAAAATGGAAACGCGTACCGAAATAAAGCTGTGCGTGTAGAGTGTAGTGAAATATGCAGGACGGTAAATAATCTTGTATCGTTGAAGAATTTTTTATGTGAATTGCCTGGCTTGAGCTCGACAACGCCCTCATCGCGTCTAGAGGACTTACATTAGGTAGTCATTTTTACTCAGACATAGCCGGAAGTTAACATATGTGATATAGATATGGTTATGCTTGCAAATCGAGTATATTGATATTGAAACATAGGAAACATAGGTAGGATAGAGTGTGAGGCCAATCATAATCTTTAGAAATGAGATAATGATTGGATTTTATACGTTTTTTTTTCTGATTGGGAGTCGAACCCTCGCGATACAATATTTTTTTCAAGACTTTTGTTCTAGAAAATAAATCCGTTTTTTGGCAAAAGCAAATCTTTATTATTTTGGACCGAAGAATTTTCTATACCTTTAGACGTTCTTTTTCTTAAAGAATACCTACCTACCTACTCATTGTAAGTAAGTATCTTAAAAAAATACCGGACTAATGTTCGAAAAGAAAATCACAGGCATGTAATAGGTACATATACCTATGAATATCGCTCGCATTCTCCTCGAATATACCTAATAAGAGGCTTTCGTAGAATATTTCAATTTAAAATTTGTTCATTATTCTGTGTTTGTCAACTTATCGCTGAAGCAGATACAGATCGCAATCCCGCGCTGGAAACGTATCGTATCATTAAAAGCAAATATACAAATAATCAAAGCATGGAAAAAACGTTGTTTCGACGAAAAGAACATTTGCTACCGCAAAATAAAAGGAGCATAAATTTATAATACAAGGTAGAACATTAAAGGAAAGAAAAGAACGACGTATAGGACAAAATTGGTTTTATTTGGTCGAACAATATTTGAAGTTTAAAAAAGAAAAAGAAAAAACAAACGATTTTTCTCTACGACGACGTATGGCACTTGAAGAGTTTACAAATGACACGAGGCGAGAGTGATGTTGAATGTTCTGCCATTTGGAGGAGCTTGGGCAAAAATGTGTGCCTACATACAAAATGGAAGCCGCGTCGTGCAACAAAGGCATAGAAAAAAGTTCCAGATCGAAACTTGCCGTTTCTCGTGACAACGACGTTCATGAATGCTACTGGCGTTCACGAGGGGTTCATCGACCCTCCATCGCGGGTCGTGAAAATTCTCAGAGGGGTTGCACGGAACAAATGCGAAACCCCCCCTCTGGGCTTATCCCGGAAAGAAGGGTGCCTCCTACCAATGAAAACTCAATGGCAATTCGAACTTTCCAAGGCCAACCTAGAAACTACGCTCTACAAAACTCGTTTCGTTACTTTCTTTATTTTCTATGTTTTATTCGCTAACGCTTTTTCTTACTCTTTTTTCGATCGAACACGATCGAAGAAACTGTTGCCAATATTCAATATGGTTTAGACGCACTACTCTTTTTTGGGAAATTCTGAACGGTTTGTCCAAATATTGAACAAAACCAGTCATCCTGCTCCGAAACTCGGATCACCACCAAATAATTATATGTATGCCGCTAAAGGATCAAGTATGAGACTTGGAACTTATTTATAGTGCAAATATTCTGTCATCTATAATATTAAAAATTACGATAAATATGTACGTTGGGCAATTAAAACTCGTAGTTTTACGCTATTACCTAATTGCTCACGGGACTTGATTTTAGTGTTGTTTATTTATAATTTTGATTTTAAGCACTGTCTGAGAATTTGATTGTTTACACTGACTAATCGCGCATAAAGACCTACTGTAGGTATTCGTGTGTAAAAATATGAAGATTTTTTTCTTTTTTACCGAAGTAATTATAATTGTTTTATTCGTTAGAAATGGTAAAAAGCAATGATTGATGAACCTCACTGTATTAACCACAAAGACTGAGACAAAAGTAAAATATTATTTGCGCAAATCCTACGTAATAGATCTTTTATTAAATACCTATTGATTGTTTAAAATTTGAATTCATGCGACTAAAAGTGTTATAACTATTTTTCTTGTATCTTATTTGGATATCTTGAATAGTTTTAGTTTTTTTATTCTCTGTTTATCTATACCCTTCTTGTTGATCTCTATTTGATAAGTAATTTATTAAACGACCAGCCAACCTGCCACCCACGTTTTAAAAAACCGATACAAATACCGGCATCCCAGCATTAGGCGCCAATATCGAAACTCAATACCGATATCCCCCCCCCCCATCCTATACTTATTTAAGCCTCATACTCATATATTCAATTTTCATAATGTTGAAAAACGCAAGTTTCTTCAGAATAATTAAAACTAATATAGTAATACTTATAAAGATCTGAATAAATGAATATTAATTTGAACTATTTCTCCTTGATAAGAAAATGGGCTTCAAACTAGTCATATTTGCCGGCAAGATTTTCTTAATCCGCAATATATTTCTAAAGTTTCTTCGAAACAAAATAACACGCATCACCATGAAACGACTTTCTGCCAGAATTAGTTTGTTCAATAAGTTTTTGTGTAGGAAAATATGTCCTATTTAAATAAATTGTTTTGTGCAATACGATCAAACGAAAACAAAATCATCATTTCGATACAAACTTTGCTGTGAAATTATCGGAAACTTCTTTCGCTGCGTATCATTTTTAAGGGATTCAATCTACATGAAACTAGATTTACATTCATGGATGTTCTGGACAGCGACATCAACCTCAAACAAAAATTTCCCATAGACCACTATTCTTACGTTAATTCGAAAGAGAGAATAGAGACAGAGATACTCGGCGATGACCCAAATTTGAGAGGGGTAACGACCCCGAAAAAGGGAATCTACGAAGAGGCGTGCGGGTACTCTCTGCTCTCGTGTGCGTTGTACGTGTTTGCGCGTGTACGTATGCATGTGCACGTTCCTGCGAACCCCTTCGGCATCGCGCGTTTGTTCATGGCCTCTCCTGTTCTTCTTTATATATATATATATATATATATATATATATATATATATACTTTTTTTCTTTCTTTTTTGTCTTCGATCTCTCGGAGAATAGCGCGCTGGCCTGTCTTTTGAATATCGTGCATACACGATGCTCTCCCGATGGAAACTAGGCTGTTTTACCTGTGTTGGTAAATGGGGTCCAAGTTGCGAGAAGGTTTTCTGCTCGTCGCTTGAGTTTCGCAGAAGAAAAGGGAGAGAGAGACAGACAGAGAGAGAGAGATTGAGAAATTGATGGATCGATCGATTAATTGATGGTTTTATCGAGTGCTGGCATGCTATCGGACAAATGTGCAAATGTTCAGTTATAAATAAAAAATACGCTATAAAATAATATACGAAAATCAGATACGAATACGAGAGATAACGGTATAGAACATTATAAGTATAAAAGTGAGAGGGAGGTAGAGAGAGAGAGAGAGAGAGAGAGAGAGAGAGAGAGCCAATATGGCTGCTGCTAGAAATGTTGTATTGCCGGTTGCCAGGTAAGCAAGAAATACAAGAATATAATTGTGTATGCGTGCAACTAGGATACACCATCGTATTGTGTGCTCATTCACCTACGTGCCTTATATAGCCCCTCTTCTCTATGTATACGCGGAATATGAAGCACACCATGGATTTACATAAGCCCGAGTGTATACGGTGACCAGTTGGTACGGAGCGGTGTAGGTAGTACATAACGCTCATTGGAACATGAGAAGACCCGCGGCGGCACGTTGCACGTGTACGCGTGTTAGAACGATTCGCATGCACAGCCGCATCATCGCTTATTATGCGAAGATACCCAAGCATAGTTCATTATCGAAAGAGGGAAAGAAATCGTTAAATGAGGAAAGATATTGCGCCATTTTGAAAGCGCTTTCTATTTGAATATTTTTACATACAATTGCTGTCAACGCAATGACGTATAAACAAATTAAACGGCATCGGATTTCGAAGTAAAGGGATTTGGGCTCGTTCATTATTCTCAACTGCTTAAAAAAATATAATAAATTGCTCGCTTGGGAAGATTTCGCGCAATTGCTTTTACAATGAAATTAAATTTAATCATATTTGTTACAAACTACGTGTTTTATCGAAAGTTTTTTATTTAATTTCATCCTCGACTGATGAGTACGTACCTACCTATTCGAGAAAGTTCTAGGAATCATATTTCCTCCAGGTTTGCCGCAAAAGTACTTATTTCATATCAATTGAAATGTGATATAATGAGTATCGATTAATTATCTATGACAAAATACTATATATTTCGCTAAAATATGCGACGTTAGAAGAAAATTGTCGTAATTATTGGTACGATTGAAAGTGTACTGAATAGATCGGAGTTGAGAAACGCTGTCTTGGCGTAAGGGATTCTTCCGTTCATGTGCCATCGGCTCTAGAAACCTTGGTTATAGGTATACACACATAGACTTTCCGCTACCTAGGACGTACCTATGTATGTATATTAAACGTGCCTAGAAGGAGCAAAGATCTGTGTTTATGTTGTCAGTCATCCTGCGTGTACCGTCCGACCGTTCGGCCCTTCCCTCCTACTCCTCCTGTAGTGCTTCTTGCTTCTTTGCTGTGTTAAAAGGGATTATGCGCAATCATCATAGGCAAAAACCATAGTTTTTTTTAAATTTAAAACTTAAATGCATCGTTTAATACGAAGCAAAACGAGCTTTCATAATCCGAGTATCCATCGTGCTTGAACTTCAAGTATCCCCGGAAGCGTCTTTTTTGGTTGTACACGATGAGATCACCTGATCCGAACCACCCGAAAAAAATAATTTTCTTAGGGGTAGGTCTCGTGTACTCTAACGTAGGTTTGCTCAATGAACGCTCAATGACTTTTCGATATTTCAATCTTTATTAAGACATGAAAAAACATGGATCCTCCGGCCAATTCATTCAGCAGTTCTTCGTACCTACGTATAGAATAAATCCACAAAATTTGAAATTAATCGGTGAAATAGTTTTTCAAATATGGTGTACCTAAATCACATATGGGCCTCGGGCTTTGCTCGAAAAGTGCAGTTTCGAGAAAAACCCTAGTAAAGTTTCAAGTTCGATGTACTTTACTGCGAGCTTGTCGCTATATAGTATGTATACTCCTGTAACAAGATGAAAGATGTTAGGCGCGTTCTTAAATTTTTGGAGAGTTATTTTCGAAATATTATAGGTACTTTGAAAATATGGCAAAGCCAAATGATGGAATTTTTTGATCGAGGCAGCTGCATAGGTATAATAAGCCGACGAGGAAGTCTCCAAAATGTCGATTTGTAACTGTCGACGAAGAGTTCTTTCTTCTAGCGTATCCGCATATTATCCCGAGTGCATTTAAAATGATTAACGATGCTTGTGTACTTTTGCTGAATACACAAGTAGCGATGATATATGTCCCAATTGACACTATAATAGAACGACTGTCCATGGTTTCCTCTTTGACAGATTTTTTCAATGTAATATCCACGGCGGTTTTACAATTATTCAATATTTCTTGTAATAATATTGAATTTTTTCAATATTTTTACCTAAAAAGTATGGCATATCCAACGGGTCACCAAACCTTTTGATGTCTTCTCATCCGCAATACACAATACTCACATGGTAAATATAAAATTATAGTTTATTTCACACGAATATCCCATGGAAGAATACGAAAGAACGTGTTTAATAACAAAAGTGTCGTTACAATTTATCAATTTAAAAATCGAGATCAACGAGTGCTTGCTGTTTAAAATTCAACATTTCGTTTACCTACTTACACTCTTTACATTTTTATTCTTATTATTTATTCTTTCATTTTTATTTATAATATCCTTTTTTATTTTAATTTATTCGCACAAATATTAGAGGTAAATAATATATCATCGCGAACCGTTGTTTTATAATTAAAAACGTATTTTTATTTCTTCGTCTCCTGATTTTCCAATATTTTCTCCACTTGGTAAATCTCTCGATACTCGTTTACGATCACCACCAATCGTTAATTAATCGAATTACAATTTTAAAAGGAGACGCAACAATGAACTGAACAGTTTAATCTCGCGTCTGTAGTTCTACCGATACTGCACCTAAATTTTACTTACCCACAAATTCAAAATTATACCTTTACAAAGCTCCTTATGTAGATTTCGTTAGTGGCAAGAGAAAAATCCTTGTTACTCACTTTTCACGTAAATAAGGAGCAGAATTCGTATGTGCCACCGCACTACCTGCTCACAGCCGTTCCAAGTACTAAATATTATTATCCCATATCTCCAACAACGTTTCTCGTATTATTTTGGCAATTTGTAGGGAAGCGTTATATTATTTGGTACTATTTGCTAATGCAAAAAACGATCTTTTCCTTCTTAATCATTCTGCACGTCTCTCTCTCTCTCTCTCTCTCTCTCTCTCTCTCTCTCTCTCTCTCTCTCTCTCTCTCTCTTTCTCTCTCTCTCTCTCTCTCTCTCTTTCTCTCTCTCTCTCTCTCTCTCTCTCTCTCTCTCTATCTTAGTGAGATAATAGTGTCGGGTGTTCCAGCTGCCCTGACTGAATCGCCGCGTATCTTGGTGGGAAAAGTTTTAGCAGGGCTTGGGCGCAAAGAGCTTCAGTGTCATGTACTGGCGTCTCGTTTAGTGACACGTAAATCGCACACAGACGGCCGAGGCTCAATCTTGGGTTCGCCGGGGGGAGGAAACTCCTCGCGTCATTCTCATTCTGTCTCTATTATAGCGACCCTCACATCAGCTGCTGTTCGTGACACAATTATTGCCGCAAAACGATCAAAGCGCGACCTTAAGGTCAGAAATGTTTTCAATACTAATCTCGAGGGCAATATATATGTCAATGAACTCCTACCGGCAGAGAGTTACAAGCTGCTACGTCAAGCGAAAGCTCAGGCGGCCGTGCGGTCATACAAGTATGTCTGGGTGAAAAACTCAACGGTATTTGCGAGGAAGGAAAATGGACAGCCATTAATCACTCTGCATTCGGCCGACGATCTGGCTTTGATGGTCTGATTGGCTAAATCATCGGTGAACATAATATCAGGCGCCATTATGCATATGATTAACATTTAAGTTCGCAACCTACTGAAACTATAAGTTAATCCATAACTTGCGCTATCTGTTGTTCTCTTATACTCTTAATACCTTTATTATGATCCTAGTATTTTACCGATTGTCGAATTTTCTTTCTTTACTCTTTCTTCATTTTCTCGTCTGAGGAGGGTGCACAATTCTTTGTTCAATTACTTTGATCTTTACTTTTCTTGTATTTAAATAATAGTTTAGTACTACCGTAAATATATTAAATTTAAATATTCTGTAAGGTTATACACAACTAATTCAGTTACTGTGAATTAGTTATTGTATCTTTAATTTGCCCCATAGCGTGCTAGGGCATAAATAAATTCTCATCATCTCATCATCATCTCTCTCTCTCACACACACACACACACACACACACACACGCGCACATAGATTCGTCGGAGATTTCACGTCTCCGTTGGAAAACTTCTGGAACGATTGGCTCAACTAGTTTCAGACTTTATTCAACGAATCGACTCACCCCGTTGAATTAAGCGATTCAAGTCGCCGGAAAAAGCTTCAAGAATAAGTCTTTTTTGACAAGTTAAAAAGATAGACAACGAAACCGACAATTTTGGCATTATTTGCGTACATGAAAAATGGTCGTTCGTCAAAGGTTTCGTATCATATTTTTCTTTCTCCTTTCATTTTTCCAGCGGGAAAAGGAAAGAGGCTGTGGGTGAACGCGATGGGGAGATGAAAGATATTTAGGGAGCCACAGCAGCGTGGCCCAAGGGTAGTTGGTGGTATGACGTTTCTAGCGACTACACCCCGAGAATATTGCCGGTTCGGGTCGGGACTCAACGACGCTCGGCGAACCCCAAACGATCCTCGCTTCTAGGAATCCAATGGCGTAGGATCAGTTTTCTACTTTCGACTTACGGCTAAGCCATTGGAAAAGACGGTTCATTACCGAACCTCGCGGGGAGGCTCGTACTTTATTTAATTTTTTTTACCAAATTCGTCAAATTTGTGTCAAAAATCTAAAGTGTATTTTTAAGACGAAACCTATCCACTCTCAGAGTTCATCCATTATTTAAATTGTACAACAATATAAATACATTTCGGTTTGAAAATATCTCTTACATTTTGGGTTTTCTAATTCATACACGTATTATAAAACACGGTTTATTTGCCATTATTTGTTCGTCAGATTTCTAAATGCAAACCGAAACCTCGAATTCGTGAATATAAATATAAATAATATGCGCTATTTCTCGAGGGAGATGAAAAACAATACAGTTCTTTGAGGTGTTTGACTTATGTTAGTAGGTAAATATGAAATTAGCGGATTACATATTTAGACGGAGAATATCAGTGTGAAAAAACGCATAGCTCGACGTCATGATTGTCATATCACGATGTCAGTTATGTAGATTGTTCGTTCAATGATTGTCATCTTGTTCGCGTGAAATGCCATTTTTTGCATTCAAAAGATAAGAATCATGGAGAGTATAGATGAAAACTTTAAGGCACAAATTCTACCACATGTGAATAATTGTCGGGTACATATACGGACGCAAATGCGTACAGAGAAAATAGTATTGTTCCTACGTTATTGGTCAAATGACTCGCAATTATATTTATTAAATATTTATCATCAATTGACGCCAATAAAGAAAGGATGAATTAAACTTAATAAAAAAGTTCTGACTTTGTACAATTACTCGCTTTGAAATCGATTTATAAAACTCATCTTAACCTAACCTTAACTAAAAGCCAAAATTATACTTTTCTTATCAGTCGCGGTACAAATTTGTCTTTATTTTTCCACTGACAGTTGGAGATTTTACAATTTCAACGAATCATTAGAAAAAATCATTAGAAAAATATTTCGGAATTATTTTACGAGAAACATTAATCATAGCTATAGACCGATAAAACATATCGGTCAGTTCGCGATTTCGAAGAGTAATTTTTTTGCAGCCAAAAGGTATACCTAATTGATTTTAACGACATCGGATCCCGCCATTTACGACTTTATCAACAAACATTTTTCCAATTACTTTAAAACAATTATTTGAACCAATCCAATCGATTTTTATAAATATGTAAATGAGGTACGATTGAAGATTTTCCATATTATTCGAGTATTTTTCATATTATTGTATTGGAAAAACTCGTGGTAGTTTGGAAGAAGTGTGTACTAGGAGGCCGGATGGTCTCTCGTCATTTCACTGGCTCGCACGTGCTCGCCCCGAAGACCGGTATATAGGGTGACACAAAAAGCGGGATGAGTTGGGTGGGGTTGGAGAGGTAAGAGGGACGAAAAGCGTAGGGAATACGAAGCGCCGGGAGGAAAAAAAAGAAAGTGCGAGGAAGGAAGATTAGGGGTGAGGGCGGGGAGGGTGGGAAACAAAAGACCCCATATCGAAGGGAACGAACGAACGAGAAGCGTTGTGGTGCGAGGAAGAGGAGGAGAAGAATGTCGAATTTTCCTGATGCGTAAAAAATAAATACACACACATACCCAAACATACACATGCCATATAGACATATATGTATACTCGTATATACACGGGTATATATCGAACGTGACCCCGGTTGGGTAGTCACGTTTCTAGAAGAGGGTGGCTTAGACGAGCGTTCGCGCGCTTTCCGGCGCACCCCCTTTCCGACCGTGTAATTGGTCACCGCAGTGGCAGCCATCTTTCAAATGGGCGTGCCTATGTCGTTAATACAGGGGTGAGTCACCCCTGTTCACAATGCTATGTGCCGAAAAACCGGCGCTCAGCCACCACTCTCACTCACTCTCTGTCTCCCCCCGTTCTATGCCTGTCGTTATATATTTCTTATACACACGTATAGGTTATGTACATAAGCCGTAAATATGTATATGCGTGCACATAAATACCTCTCCGACGACTCCCTTCCTCGTTTTGTCTCTCTCCCACGGACCCTGCTCATTTCTCTTTCTCTCCCTCGTCGTTGCTGCTGTCCCGCTCGAAGCTGATTTTCCTTTCTATTGCAAATACTAACTAGACGCAAAAATACGGACTACCGAGTTCTTCAACGTCCACTGGTAGCTGCTAACATATCTTTTTAGTACAAAATAAGAAGAGATGATTATGAAAATTTGGACTCACTGACGATCAATATCGTCATAGTCGGTGCCTATTATTTTCGGATAGAATGGTAAATGTATTTATTGTTATGAAATATTGGCGGTGTCAGGGGGGCGCATATACCTAATGCTAGGACTTGACAGATAAGATACGTAGGTAGGTATGTACATTCGTAAGTAAGGAAAATCCTAATCTCATTTGTAAATTTCAAATCCGTGTCTCGAACGCTATGTTATTTATCATTGGTTTACACACGGACTCGGGCTTGCAATGCTCAACAATGAATTAAGAGTTCTCTGTTGGTAGATACCTACGCTAAAAAACTCATTGTCAAAAGCTTATCAATCGTATAAATAAGCATTAAGACGACGTGCAACATACAAGTTGATTCCCATTAATGCAAATGAGTTGTTTGCGTTTACTCGGTCATGCTTTTTGCCCATACCTTTGATTTTTTTGGGTGAAAGATGAAAATAGGGAGTTGCTGAAATGCTAGGCCCTAGTCAGACTTGTTATCTCCTTTTTTTGTGAAAGGTGAACCGCTTTAGAAAAAACTGGATCACAGTTTTCGTTACCGACCGAGTCTATGTCATATCATCATAAATAATGATGAATCGAATGGACCTTTGCAACACTAACAATCCGAATAAAAGATGCGATGTGTGTGCTTTCGTTAATATTTTTGCATACGTAAAACGCGTAATTATTTTTTTTTAAATCCTCCTATACCGTAGAAAGAAAATAATCTTATTTGGATATGTCATTGTTAATGCTGCAGAAATGTTCACCACGTGAACAAGAAATACGTTGACGTTATGTATTAAGAGTAGCTAAGTTCAGTATCGTTTGTCGAAACGACTGACAATGCGAATCCGAGTTGTGAGTCGGTAACAAAACTTGTTCGACGATTGTTCCCCAGGCCATTCAACGTTTCGAACGTAACCCAAATTTTTATTGAATAGGTGCTCGAGTCAATCTTACATTGAAAAATTGTCCTGCGTTAGAAAAATCGGCCCCGCTGTCTGTTTTGCATTTGCGTGACTTGCTTGTCAAACTTTGACCGAAACCAAAGACCGAATCAAAGTCCACGATAACGTATCACGTTTGATGTTTAACTATGTATTGCAAATCACTCATGGATTCAATCCCTATTGTAGTTTTCTTTACAATCACTTATTGCTCACAGCGAATGTTAATAAATTTGCCAATTAATTATTTATACGATGACGTCACAATGTCAGTGTTTGCTTTACCGATTTCCTACGAATCAACTTTCCTTATCAACTTTCCATTCATATATTTTTTCATTCCTTTTTCCCATTGACTTGTTGCTATTGCACACACGTTTTATACGTTCGTACGCTATAGTAGGCAGTACAATTTTATTTGGACAATTCTCCATCACACCTGCCGGATATTCAAATTCTCTTTGGGTACCATCATCATCGCTCCTTCTATTGCTTCACAAGTTCTCGTTTTTTTTCTCATTCTTTGTACGCTATCCTTATAAATATATAGGTACCTACTCCCCCGCATAATTTTAATGTCTCGCTCTTTTTCTCAGCGACCCACTCTCGAACCGATCGAGTCTCATTTTTCTTTGTAGCTACCGCTTTCTTTCTTCATTCGTCTTTCTTCTTGGCTCCCTAAACCTTCATTCTCGTTTTCGGATCTTTCGTTTTCCCCATATACCTACCTACGAGTTGAGTTTTCAGCCCTGTTCGACGGTTACCTATACCCTTTCGAGAGCCTATGGCTTCTCTGAAAGTGGATTTTCGGATGGGGAAAACATGGAAGTGGGTGAAAAGCCCCTATCACTTATTTCCCTGCCATATATCCTCGGATATTCCTCTCTTTTGCTCTTGAGAACGTTCTTCGACGGTGAGTCAAGAGGGTCGATACTTGTGTAAAAAAGTTTTTCCATTCCGGCACGTATAGAAGGATTTATCTTATACCTATTATGTTTTTAGGCCCGTTCTTATGACGATGATGAATTTGGTTTATTGCGATACCCTCGATCTGACAAATAATCGATGAACAATTTTGTATTATGTAAAATGATAAAATAATAGGTATATCGTACCTATAGTATAATGATGAAAAAATGTCCTACTTTTTCTCTCACTCTTCAGAAGTACATTGATTTTTCAGTATGTAGGATTAAACTAACTCACTTATATTGTATTCTCCCCATTCCTTATCTTCCTGGTCTTTAATGTTGCGAAAGTATATTGGTGCAAAAATGAGCTGAAATAGCAGATAAAATAACACATTTTTTGCATAATTTTCGCTCGACAATTCACTCGGACAATTAGGTAAAGGAGCATATACCATATGTAGGTAGGTACCTTCATCTAGTAGGGGACAAAAGAAAAGAGAATTTCTCAAAAAAATTTGCAGGCACAATGGCGGACCTGTCGTATTGGGATTTTGAAGATAATAATAATAATTGGCGAAGAGATATAGCCTTATTAAGAGGTCGCTGAAATAAGAAGTATCCTGACTTATGCCAGCTACTGTGCCTTGTAAAAATTCAACTTGAACAAAAAAACCGAAAGCCTTATTGAAATATAGAATGACATCTTTAGCGTACTATAGTCGCAGGCGCGCACACTTTTATCCGTAAAAGAGAACTATAATATGTAAAATGACCAAAATGAATTTCAAATAAATTGGTCCATCAAGTTTTTGAGACATTTTTGGCACACGTATGAAAGATGTATTTTAACCAACGTCGCGATTATAAACGCGATCATATTTTACGAGAAACTTACAACGAATCTATAGCTTCGCTGTAAGTTTTATTTGGTAAAATTTCAAGTCATTTTCATAGGTAACATATAGGCGTGCATTCGGCCATATGGGAATGGCTAGTGTCCATCAATATTATCGGAATATTTTCGGAAAGTCACAAAGTAGGTAATAGCCCCGTTGTAAATGTTTTCTGGATCTATTTTCTAAAATAAATTATGAAAACTTTCATTGTTATTTTGGGTATAGCTAATCACTAACGCTGCGCTCCCCAATAATGTGTCCTTACTGAAATGTTAATAAATCGGTTTAATGACCTCCAAGACCTCGACCGGAAGTGCAGAACAATCATGATGAAAGAGGACTCGATTTTCTTTTGCTCTTTGTTTGCTGCCACTTGCATAGTACACGCTCGATCGATGTCGATAATTTTGTCTATCTTTCTATGTTTTTATCGCCAATGCCTATATTTGATACTTCCTTCTTACATTATAAGAGACGATTTTCTTTGCGCTTTTGGACATCGTTTACGTACTCTTCTGCGATGATTGGAATGTCATTGAAAGATTTGGAATTTATTATTCTCTTGTATGTTTTTGAATCACACACATGCCTAGTATAATTCGTATATTTCATTCGGTATATTTTTTCAGTCTCTTTCATAAACGTCTGGCATTTTGCTTCGTGCCTCAGCCTCCAATTTTTGTACTGTTCAATCCGTTTGTATTTAGTCCAGCAATTGCATTCAAATTCCAATTCGTGCCATGATGGCACGAAACGGTTCGTTTCGTGCCATCATCAGCACATTAGAACATAATATTATATGACGTCTTTCCCCTGCTCTTCCTTACCAACATTACTCAACAGTAGTTCGCGAACGCTGGAATCAGATAAAATCGATAAAATAAAAAAATCTATTGTAGAATTTAAAAAAATTGGTAGCCGATAGTATTACATTGTTCAGGAACTTGAACGCCGTCCATACCTTTTGCTTATTTTTCGTAAACATTCATATTTGCTTCTCTTTTTTTTTGAAATACCTATTTATTTTTAGGCAGGACTTTCTTTTTTTTTTAACACGATTTCAAGGTTTACCAGATCTCTGATGTCTGTCCGGGTAACGATTTTCATCGTCCTTTTAATATTTTGTAAACTTTTCATCCCGAACTGAAGACTTCAAAAGCATTGAATTCTAAATAGGTAAGTTTCCTAAACTGGCGATAATATACTACTATACAAAAGCACGTATTGGGCTTTAAAATCACGATGAAATGCGGCAGACATAAAGGTCTAGGGAATGGGCAGGGCCGGTACCTTTTCCATTGCTTTCACTTTTAACCTTGCATTTTTAATCCGACTTTCTTCAAACATAAAACTTGAAGAAAATATTAAAAAACGATCGTTTTTTTGGATTTCGCTAGATGTATCTGCCCCTTTAATTTTGTTTGGTAGGTAATTAATAATGGTAAACTTGTTACGCCTTATAAAATTGTAGATTGGGAAAATTTTCAAGAAATTGTCACAAATATTAAATAAAATTGTGCGATATTTCGAACCACTCGTAATGTGTATCGTACCTTTTTGAAAATTTCGTAAACATCCGTAGTAATGTTCATAAATGTGTCGTTTTCCTAGAGCGCTGGTTGACTACCGTTTGGCGATACGGGTGATCAATAACTAGGGAGTTATAGGTATACGTACCTACCTATGTAGTTAAGAAGTGGAAGCGGCTGTGTCCATTCAGCGTTCATCGGAATGACGACGCTGGAGACAAACTGCTTCTCCTCCTGTCTTTTCTTCGTGGGTCGATCGAGGGCTCCAGGCTGAGTTCGTGCCGTTAGCCGAATCCACCCTCTGCACAAGCAATTCCCGTAACAGACAATTTCGATCTACGTCCCACATACACACCCACACACACACACACACACACACACACACATGTATATATATAAAGCGCGAAGATCGAACCATCTATTAGTGAATTTAGTGACAAAAGGTGCGGGGAGCATAATTTTTTATCGTGGCAATGCGCAGTTGGCGCAAGTTTTATAGGGCCCGATGCTTTCATATTACATGTTTTTCAGCACTCTTTCAGTTGGAACTACAAATTTCTGTACACAAATTTTCAGAAAAATTTCAAAACGATGGTACGGCAAACTAATTCTTAGCAAAACAAAAAATATGACGTTGATGAATTTATCGTAAAATTACCCTCATTTTTCGGTCCTCTCCATTATACCGGACCTACTTTTTCGCCACTTTTTATTGTGTACATTACTATAGAGATAGAGAGGTACTACTTAACTCGTTTAACACGAGACACTTTTTAAGTGGCCCCGGAGCACGTTGGCATGTGAATGAAAACAAATTTTAAGTGCGGTTGGTCAGATAGGCGACTGTTGTACTGGAAGTTATTAAAACTATCGAGTGACCAGTGAGCAATGTCAACAAATGACACTCAACTAATATTCAATTGAAACTAACGTCCGATGCAAGAAATCTTAAACTTCTAGTCAGTAAACTTCCAGTGTAGCCAACATTAATAATAATCTGTCTTTACCGACAAAGCCTATCTGTATGGGGAAATGGTTTAGAGGGCATTAACTGCCAGTCGGGCTCAATTTATTACCATTTTTTTTTTGGTTTTTTTTTTTAGAAAAGGCTCGGCTTCGTGGTCTAATTTTGATTGGCACTCTTCATAATGTAGGAGTAGACTCGTGTACCTACCTTTTTCAAAATCCGAACTTTTTATCTTAATACTTGCCTTGTGGTGCGGTTATTTACGATAATTGAAGCAACGTACGATTTAATTAACTTTTTCGGTAGTACCTACTCTTTTATCAAACGGTTTTCATTGTTTGGGTCATATTGATCAACTTTTCTTGAATCGTAGTGGGAAGGCCGTAGTATGTATGATGAATAAGTTATATATACATATATTTCGACAAGCGTGTACGGGAATGACAGGAAATGAGATGCGAAGGCATGAATAAACCCCAAATTGTATACGATCTATATATGTTTACCTATACGGTCTTTCGTTCATATGGCCGAATCGTGTTCAAACTTTACGAAAATATCTCGTGTTTACGTAGCAATCGTGGACGGGTCTGACAATAAAGTATTCAGTGTCCAAAGTAAATGCCCAAAGAGGCTCAAAAATGCTATTACTGTAGTCATTCATTCCCTTCAATGTTATTTCTCGGTATTATATATTATTACGAATATGGTTAATAATAAAATTTATCTAATTAAAATTGTATCCCTCTTAGCACGTCCTTATTTTGTAACGAGTAATTTGCCAAATATATGTTGGAGTAAACCTTTTTCGAAATTATCATTTGTCTTCTTTTGAACAATAAAGAAAATCTGACTTCCATTTTTATTGCGTTATTTGGGGTTCGTAAATTTTGTTTTTTTATTTTTTCATCATAATCGTTTTTTCTTATGAATATGAGTTTGTGATAAAATACGTCTTCACTGATAAGTGCGTTTCTAAAAAGACTTTTTTTTATATTTGTTTTCGAGATGGTTTAAATATAATTTAGTAAATCCCAAACATATAATGCAGAAATTTATTAAATACACCCCATACTAGGCATACCGGAAAAGTCAAAGAGATATAACGATATATCGAAAAAAAAATATCGGTAAGATTTTGTATACCTATTGGCGAAATTTAGTCCGTTTTATGAAAAAAAGATAGGCAGTATTATCTCTACCTCATTCAATATATAGTATGTACATACATACATAAATGAGCACCAAATGACGGATGACATTCTTTCGGATAATCCTGATAGTGATTTACAGTTATAGGTAAATAGATAAAAACGTTTGTAGATAAAAATTTCGATTGTTAAAATAGTAAATCAATATTTCGATTTTATCGAAATAAAAACATCGTCCGAAAGTATCGATATATCGAACGAGAAATATCGATGTATTGATATATCGATATTTTGTTTGCCATCCCTACTCCGTACTATGCACATAACAAATTTTTCGCTCGATAAAAGTAGAAATCTGATGTTATCGATACGCCGTTGAAAAGTCGAATTTTTGTTCGAATACTCAACCATAGGTACTCGATGATATTGTTTAAAAGTTTTAAGCTTTACGAATTAATATCTCGGCCAATTTTCATTGCAGGCCAATTAAAAAAAGAACAGTTTTGCTTGTTCTAACGCCAAATACCTAGGTTTTTTCTGTATGTAAATAGCTGCTCAACAGCCTGTATATGCACCCATTCAACAAAGCAAGTACGTAAACTAGGTATACAGAAATGGTGATTTACATTTGCTTTGACAAACACATCTGCCATGCCAACGAACCGAACTATTGAACAGACCGTAAAGGTATCGAGAGTCGGAACGCGGCCACGGTTTACCTATATGACGCGCTATTGCTCTAATTGCAAGTGCTACTTATGTTAGACCTCTATGTACGAACTTTGAATTTTTCACTTATGATTTTAAGAATGTATTCTTAAACATAATAGAGCTATCCCTCTCTCTCTCTCTCTCTCTCTCTCTCTCTCTCTCTAAGAAAAAAAGTATATATATATACTTTTTTCTTTTAATTGTTTTTCTCGAGCCGGTAAGGCAGGTTCTGAATTCATTTTGTTCACACGATGAAGAATTCCTTGTACCACAAATGGGAGTATCAATCGGGGCAAGCTATAAATGATGTACATGGTTTTCTATGATGAAAGCCATGAATGTACCATCTGTCGTTCTTCCGGGAGCGCCTCTAGATCTCGATTTTCCGGAGCAGCTGTCGAACTCACGAAGGAAAACCGACGAAACTTATATATACATATAGTTTCATACTGGTTATAATATATATAGGATATCTATTATAACGAAACTCACATAGGGGGATCTCCCGAACTTTACTGTACGCGGAAAAATAAATTTCGTTTACGTGAAAAAAAAAAACTTTCTGGCGAGTCCAAAATCCTCGATCGGGCTAAAATTATTAAATTCTCAAACTGGTAGTGACAAGATTTTGTTATGTTTAATTTTACTGTAGTTTATGGTTGATGGCTCGGTGCAACATTTCTAACATATATAAGTGAACACATATATGCCCGAACTCTAATAGCAATGAAGGATGGAAAATAGAAAAGTTTCACGAATGTTTTTACCACCGATTATAAAATCACTTCTGGAATTAAATATGGTTTAATGTCCTTTTTAAGTCAGCGCCTTAATCTTTTGTCGTGAAAATTAAAAAAAAACCGACAGATAAATGTCCCCGTCCACCCCTTCCCCATCGAATCTATTTGCATTTTTATATCAAAATAGGATACTTATGAAAAGTTCAAAAAATTATAATAAAGAACATTGCTTGCAATGCAATTTAATGTACGAATTAATAGTTGCATTAATTGAAAACGCGCCG
Organism: Netelia fuscicornis; assembly: GCA_946811545.1. Lineage (NCBI taxonomy): Eukaryota > Metazoa > Arthropoda > Insecta > Hymenoptera > Ichneumonidae > Netelia > Netelia fuscicornis. The sequence continues at coordinate 27,440,858 of OX328015.1, forward strand.
TCAACGACACTCATTGTTTTTCACCATATATATTGGAAAACGATCTTTGATCATTGAACGAAGCAATGACGACGCTTGTCTAACCTTAACGTATAATTAATTTATCGAAAAATAATTGTTTATCTGATAAATATGCTAAAATCGAATACTTTTATGCATTGAACAGAATGCGTACGAATGTCCGCTGCAGAATAACGCATATATATATATAAAAGTATATAAAACCGGGCGACGATGAGAAGAAGGGGAGCAAAGAGGGGGAGCGAGAGGGAGAGAGAGAGAGAGAGAGAGAGAGAGAGAGAGAGAGAGAGAGAGAGAGAGAGAGAGAGAGAGAGAGAGAGAAAGACAGGAAGGCGCACACTAGCGTTCCAGTACTCCAAGTATAGTGCATTACCCCCCGCCACCCGCAAGTGCAGCGGAGTGAGTCGCATACGTAATATGTATACAGCTCCATATATATCTCCGCACGATGCATCACCAGGCTTAGTCTCACCAGTGCATTCACAAGCAGACTCGCCAATCGAATGACGAGTTTGAAATTTCGACCGACGCACCAATAATACTTACTATATACGTACGTACATACACGTGTATGTATAAATATGTTGGCGAATGGAGAGAATTCAGATAATAGAGGGGAGAAGCGAAGCGGGATGCACACGCAACGTTTCTTTTCCTCTCCCTCTCTCTTTCTCTCACTCTGTGCACGCATGCATCGATGGTACATAAGTCCAAGGGGTAGGTATGTATTATATAGTTGCATTCGCGCTACAGAGGGGAATTGCTGATAGGACAGGGCTCCTTCGGTAGAGGGGCAATTTATCTTTTTGGCTGTCCAATCGGGAAGCTTCGGCGAGACGCCGTTTTTACTCCTGCACTTCCGCGTATATTTATGGGCTACATATTTAGGTACCTTACTTACAAGTATGTATATATAATTGGTTGTGTAATTGTTGAACACGGATTCTCATGCGCGGTTATTCGTGTACCATCGTATCTTTTGACGAACCGACAACCAAGTACTACATGTACATACGACGACGGTTCGTTATGCAAGCGTGTCCGTTTTCCCCTGTTATCTATTTCGGGTTGCAGTTTTGCTTATAATGCTACGCGAGTGAAACGCACCGGAAATTTCTTTTCGTATTGCCCAGGATTGAAATTTTTTTTAAACTAGGCGTGCCTTCATCGGGGAGAGGGTTTTGCTTCTATAGTCAAGTTAAAACGAGAATATTAAACGCAACGGATCGCCCGTGCTTTGACGTTTTTTAATTACAAAGATTTACCTACTTTTAAAGACCTACAAAGGGGAAGTTTACGACTGCATATTATTTTTATTTTTATTTTGTACAGTGCACGAGGAATTGAAAAAATGGGGAGAGAAATGGTTATGCGACTGTAATCGAGAAAAATAAACGATTTTCGTAACTCGTGATAGCGACGATTTGACGATTTCATGGCACCTGTTGGTTTTTTTTTGCGCGGGAGACTAATTGGATGGCGCGATTTTTCAATATAGGTATATTTCTTTGGCTATATAGCGAAAAATGATGGCGGTGTATTCTAAAATTAATAGAAACTTACTTTTTCATGCATTCGCGACTCAGTATTATAATAATGATTGTAACGTTAATCAATGAACGTCAATTACAAGCCTATACATAGATATATCATATTTATAAATAATCAAAAAATTGTCATTATTATTCATAATAACAATTATAAATTACGTTGTAACGTTTAACGAACGAAACAAGGAGAGTGACGAGATTAATTGAAAATCACGACCGTATTTATTACGAAAGATTTAACCCTTTTGGTGCCAGGCGAAAAAGAGGTGCCTAGATGCGAGAATAACCGGCCGGTTTTACTAGGGTTTGGGAAAATGCTCATCTCCAAACCAAACAAGAAACGATATTTACATGATTCAAAAAGCAGTATATTAAGGACGAAATAGAGAACAAAACAATGACATTAGCTTTTCTAAATTCATTGAAAATTGTGCAATGCGCTAAAAGGGCTAAGGAAGCTATTGCGACTATGATAGCTTTATAGATTTTTCGAAAAAAATTGAATAATAATTTGTGAAAATGACGATTCTCTAGAAAAACGAGCCGAAACGAAAATGTAACTTTCGCTTGTTCTTTTGGGAAGAAACGCATATATTTTATAGTAGGTATTTAATCATTTATTTTAATGCGATTATTGGTAATACATAGGCACCATTACTTTTTTATTTCTATTTCGTACAGGCTTAATGCGGATCTGGGATAAAATTGAAATTTGTACGTTTTGAATAGAGATAACTTTTGCACTAATAATTGGACCTACTTACCCGAAATGTGAACGTAATTATCGTAGGTACCTACTCGTTGCAGTTCTTAATTTATTGAAAATAATGAAACAAAATAGGCATTAACGAGTGATTTCATACCCTGAGTTGCTAATCATTGAGATAATAGATAATTGAAGCGCGCCCTTGTAAATAAGTATATTGGAGATACCTATGTGTATGGCCCGTATACACTATGTTCATCCGGATATGGAACGCAAATTTCAGCTCGTTGTCGACAAAATTCATATCTAAAAGTTCAGAGTTTATTTCATTGATCGCAGATTGACGGTTGCTACGACGGAGTTATAAATAATCTGTCGTTTATTAATAACTCTGAAAGTCCATTAGACAGCAAAGTAGGTATATAAATAAAGAAGGGCACATTTTTTAGTAATTGGATAATACACAAATTATTTAACCCATATTAGCGCTTTTGTGCTAGGTATAGGTACCTATATTTGCAATATCAAAGTACCTACCTACGTCCTTAGACGCCCGTATTATATTTAATTATTTTCTTTTGGCAATATTTCGACAATATTAGATTACCCATAACCCCCGCGGTGTAAGAATGCGCGAACGTTTGTTTTCTCTTTTTTCCGATATTTTTAAACCCCGATGTTCGATCCTAAATACCTAAGCCGCTAATATTTAAACACAACGAATTTTCAGAGAAACTTTCGTAGTTATGAAATTATTATTAGGTAATCAAAAGAAAATATAATAATAATAATATTAATACAAATGATAATAAACAATAGTGATAAAATCTCTATAATGAGATAAATGGTGAAAATTTTCAATAGATAAACTTACACGAAAAGGAGATAATTTAAAAAAAATAATGACACATCTATCCGTTACGAGGAGTTAGATGGGCAATAATTTTTTAAATCAAAGTCACCACATGCACGCCGAAATTTGAGCTGTCGAGAATATTTTGCTTTCCTCGCGACTTTTATTTCGCAGAACGTCGGAGTTTGCAAGCCGCCATTGGTACGCAATTGATATGCGCTTTCGCCGCAGGGAAGGGGGGAGCGAGTGCGTGCGTGCGTTCGCAGAGTTGCCCCTCTCCGTGTGCACCCTAAAGCGCATGCACATCGCGAGACTCGGCAGAAGCTCGGGACTGCAGAACCTACATTTTACGATTGCGACCATAAACCACGTTGACTTTTTCAGTTTTTCCCGAAATAGTCGTAATCAAGAATGTCAAATTAATCGTTTTCAATTTTTTTCAAGGAAAACGAACTAATATGATAATTACAATTAACCTACCGAGCCTACCGAGGGTTAAAAAAGATGGCATATTGTAAGGTAAAAACCGACGGAACGTGGTAGGCTTGCAATTAGTGCTAAATCATATACATAATTGTATCACCATAACTCAATTAAAAATTTAAGCAAAAAACATTAGGGATTTTTCATTTTTATTGAGCCGGTTCTACTAAATCTTGGCCATCGCAAAATGTTTTGTTGGCGACGCGGTACGTAACACTTTTGTTAATGCTATAAGATATTTAAAAGTACATAGGTATTTAAAAAGCATACAACGCTTTTACAAGTGTGTAAGTATTTTGGAAAAATATTCAAGCTTTGTAAAAGATGCTTATAATACATAACAAAAAAATCCTAAAACGGCGATTACTTCAATTGAGCTATATTGAAGAGCGAATAGCGGTGCTACGATCGATGGCGAGAAAATTTGAGAACGTTCATTTTTCTATGAACTTAAAGGCCACACTTTCAAACACCTAAGTACCTACGTACTTACCTACCTACCTACGTCCCCGTACTTATTTGGCGCGAAAACGGTAGGCTTCGATTGGTGGATTCCGGCCCGCAAGTTTGGTTTCCGTGGGTTCGGTTTAACATCGTTTGCGCGACCAATCAATCGGATCGGCAGCAATATTTCTGGTGTAGGTATCTCTCGCACGACGATCCAATAGGCTGCGTTATTAAACGCACGTCGTCCGACGTTTAATGTAAACGTCCTCGTATGATCGAAACTGTCGCGACAGATATCTCGGTCGATGTCGTGAGGCGATTGCGTCATGGATCACGTGACGCGTCACATGACTATGAAAATCGCCATCAAAATGACGAATAGTTTGGATAACATTAAGTATCCAAAATGTATGAAACGCGAACAAAATGGCTGAATGAAAATTGATCGCTATTGTTTCAGATAAATAAATGTTTGTCGCGTGTTTGCCACATCGTAGTATTTAGGATAAAATTTGATGACATTTGATATGAAAACGAAAGGAAATGTCGATTGCGAAGCTGTCATTTGACCCAGCTTAGAAATTACGGCCATTTTCTTTAAGTAATCGTTGTCTTTGTGTGTCTTTGTGAAATTTAAAGCGATTCCTCCATGAATGTACCTGACAGTAATGTCACGTTCTGAACTAATTGATCTACCGATTGTAGATAAATAAATTTTCTAAAATATGCACCTGTAGTTTTGTCAAAGTGAAACAATGCCCCGATCGTCGAATGACGTTATGTTACAAGAAATTTAGATGAGAGTAATAAACAAGTTTGTTCGCCAATTACCATCTATGATTTCAGGATAAACATTACTATATTAAAAACATTGTATAATTTGTTTATATTATTTATACTTGCCCCAAAATGCTTGATTCACAATTGTGTTTCTTAGAAAATATCAACAAAATAAATGAATTGATTGACTTCTAATTGTGTATCAACAAAATAAATGAATTGATTGACTTTTAATTGTGAGCTAGAATCCTAATGAGGATTCTAGCTCACAAAGCAAGAAGGAAGATAAGTGCTTATTTCATGGAAACTCGTCTAATCTATATCTAGTGTTCCGTTAATCTCGGATTATACATATTAAATTTATGATTTTCTTATTGAACGCAAGAGTCACATCTCCGCAACGATCGTTCCTTCGACCGGTGTTCAGCTATTACATTCATCAATTTCGCGCATTTTTCAATAATATTTGTATGGAAAATATTGAATAAATAATAGTCTCGAATATATTATTTTATAATGGGGTCTATGAATCTCCGTTTTTAAATCAGATCCTTCGTGAAGTTTTTCAAATTTCGCTTCGAAAGTAGATGTGCATTAATTTTTCTGTCCCGAACGATCGGAAATTTCAATTTTTATTATAGTTTTTACTGTAATACATATTTCTTCGATGTAGAAAAAGGCTTGAACTGCCACTAATACTAATAAAATTCGTACTTATAAATATTGCCATAAGTAAAGGTCATGGAGACCTCATCGGACTTTCAATAGTAGTTCAGTAATAGTTTAAAGAACATAAGACTTAATACAAACAAAAATAAAATTGAGTTCAAGATTAGGACAAAATATAAGGGGTATAGGACAATTTCATATAAAAATAACTCCATTTTTGTAATAATAAAAAACAATCCTTTTATTTTGCAATTCTACAATGCTAAGCTAATGAAAACATTTTCTCATCCTCTCGATGAACAAACAAGACAAAAAGTACACACTTAATTAAAAGTACACGTTGAATTTGAATTTTATGTCCGGACAATTAGCTCCACATTCCTAAATTTCGATAGGGACAACAGCAATCTTTGAATCGACACAATAAAAAAACTGTACGAAATACATAACGAAGACTTTTTCCCGCATGCAATAAAATCTTTGTAAAATGCTGAAAAAAATATTTGCACCATGCAGCACTGGAGTGACGGAAATTCAAAAGCAACCTTAGCAACGACAATGCACGGTAGCCATCGATGTCATAACTGAATCATAATTGACAGAAATTCGTTACGTCGTTTTTGGCCCATCCAAAACATTCTCTTTTATTTCCATATAAACAATCTCTTCCCATTCAAAGTCAAAATTACGGCTCTCTCCATGTTATAGACGTTGCTTTTAAAGCATCCTCGACACACTGGTTTCATTATAAACAATGGAATCAGAGACAGAAAGAAAAAGAGCGAGAGGGAGAGTCATAGGTACGTCTGTACGTTTGTTATCAAGGACAAAGAAGTTTTCGTTTGTCACCCTGTAATAAAATCCTAATAAAACTTTAAACGATTCGAGTGGGGAACGAGTCTTTGTCTTTTTTTTATACCCAGATATATCGCACATGTATATACATATATACTCGTATATATATATGTAGTTGAGCATAATGTTTTATAGCTTCCAACTTGGCGATGTCGTAGGCTAGCTAACTCGTGTTAGGAGTATGGTTATATACGAGGGAGCCTTCCTAGGTGCGTATAATCCGTAAGAGGGCCAGTGGTAGGTATTCGTATCAGGTAAGAAGATATACATAGTGGTATATATATATACATGTATAGGTATACATTGCGTTTACCGACGAACGAGGAAAGAGGATCGCACTGTAGCCTCTCCGAATTCTCCGGCTTCTAAAAAGCTCACGCGCAACTTCCCAGCCCCTGAATTTTGTCATCCTCGGTTCCTCCGTGAGATCCGTTTCTTTTGTGCCCGACAACGTTTGCTCCTTTTTTCCCTTTATTTTCTCTCTTTCGTGCACTTTTTTTCTTCGCCTTCTTTCCTCACGATTTTACAGTGGGCATAATGGAGGATTCGTTGATCCTTTGGATGCGCTCGTTATCCTCGCATTCGTAACGCTTGCAGCTGTCTCCCCGCGAGGAAACGACGAATAATGAAAATAAGAGATGAAAAAAATACACACACGCACACACTTATATATATATATGTTCATTTATACGAGGGCATGCGTGCGAGTACGAGGGACGAACGGATGAAAGATCGGAGAGAGACTGGGCGATGCATAACGACGAGGAAAAGGAGAGGGAGGGTTTCGTACGAGAGAACGGATAGATCACCCGGAGATCTCATCAAGCGGTGCGCGCGCGCGCAAGGCTTCTTTCTTTTTTTTTTTTTGAGACGACCTTCGCAAAAACCAGTCCAGCCTGCCGTAATCGGCTTCGATTCGTTTCTTTTTCCTGATTTTCTATTTTTTTTTTATCTTGCGAGATTAGAAACGGTCCGTTATCGTATAATTTTGATTTACTTTCTCGATCAACGCCAACTTATAGGTGAAAAAAGTTACGGCACATCGTAGTCACGTTTTTTAACAAGAATTCAACGGATCGTGAATACTTATTGAGTTATTAGAAATTAGTGGATGGCATTTGCGTGTAATACAAATAATAAATATGCAGATAGGTAAAGGAGAAAACGGGATTAACGACTAATGCGACTAACAGTCACTTTTGAACAAATGTGTAGTAAATACCAAGAAATTACTAGTGTCACGCTCTTTATTAATATCTGAAATCGTTCTTCTTGAATGAAGTTAGAAGCTTCTGAAACGTTTTGACCACTTTAAATGTTGAACTTTTTGCTACTCAAACAATTATTTTCCAACGGTTAAAATCGTTTTCCCTTAAATGTGTAATGTTGTATCTTATTTCGTCATTAAATCAACCTTTACGTTTGGTCATATATGAAAGTTTGTTTCTTTATATTTTTAGATTTTATGAAAATCAATCGAGAAGTCAGTCTGAAAAATAATGAACAATAATGTTACTGGGGTTTTATAGAAAAGTTGAAAAGGTTTTTCATGGTTATGGTGTTATCACGATTGACGCGAGGTCGTCAATTTCTGTAGATCACCACCAATCATTCACTCAGCCAAGTGTGATCCATGGTGGTAATGGAATTTCCTTTCTATCGTAAAAATATCGTATGTGCCCATTATTGGGCGGCTTTTGTTTTATATTTAAAACAATGCAGGCTAGGCTTTTTCTGCGAGCAAGAAAATGTATATTAATGTTTGTTTTTTTTTTTTATTTTTTTTTATTTCCTCACTTCATTAACGAATGGAAGCGGCCGGAAAAGGCTGAAATTTCTTAATGCTCCCGGAGATTACAATTAAATGAAATACTAAATCTGTTCAATGGACTTTATTGCATACCTATATGAACTTTGGAATATATGAAAAAAGTCATCTGTAATTACTTATTTCATAATAGCAGCGTCTGAACCGTGAAATATATAGTAGATACGAAGAAAATTGTAAATATCATATTTTCGAAAAATGTACGTTTGAACGGATGTCTCATTTTTATAGAACAAATGTTGCGATTGCGTAATTGCTCGTGATAAATCACCTGTGGAAGGTTTATATTTAAAAACAAACAACTCAAAACGGTGGTTGTAAATTAAAATCGATTGAACGGGCATCTATCGGACGTTTTTTTAATCTCTCGAGAATTCATTAATTTCTCCTTACACTTGCGGTATACAATATACTCATTCGTCGTTCTAATTATGACCGATTGGTCAAAAAAATACAAGAGAAAACAATGAAATGTATGTATACGTAAATTATATAGCGACGCTAATCGTAAGCTATATAAGACTGTACTAACATACTACCAGCGCCATCTACAGGTACGTTACGAACCTCCCAGCTGTTTACGATAAAACGAAACTATTGTCAGTCACTGCTCGATTCTTGAGGCAGTCACTCAACCATTTTCTCTGCTATAAAATTTTTTAATGTTGGAATTTGTTTGTTTTTTTCTGTTTGTTCAGCGATTCCACGACGAATGAAAAATGGCAGACGCGTCTTCGCGTCCACCGAAAAAAGCTCGACGTCGGTTTTCGACCGAGATTTTTTTGTTCGCCGGGAGACCTTTTTCTCTATTGGCCGCGACGCTCGTTGCAACTACTTATACGGATTAACGCAGAGGGGCAGCGTATTTTATTTTCCTAGAGCTCGCGGGGCAACAGCAGCTAGGCTAGAGAACATTGCCCACCTCTATATACACTGTACATATATAGGTACGCGTATAAGAAATAGCAGAGGGGCTAGAAAACCGTTCGAGCACGCAGAAGGGCCGGAGAGAGAGAGAGAGAGAGAGAGAGAGAGAGAGAGAGAGAGAGAGAGAGAGAGAGAGAGAGAGGGCGTCAAGACACTACGAAGCCAGCTGCGCTACCACCGTACATAGCGAAGCCTTAAGCCCAGGCACCTACTACTACCACCAATAGGAGCCAACTGTTCATTAGTCTGTTGGTACAGGCTGTTCCAAATTATCCTTTTCTACGGACTTGTTGAATCGCAAAAATATATTCGCCTTCCTCGAGCGAATGTATTCTCGTTCGGCTAGGGATGCCCGAAAGACGCAAATTACAAATAGGTATTACTACTACAATTGAACAATAAATGGTTTCTTTTTTCTATGGCGATGCGACTTTTGCGGATTATCTTATTAGAATATTAAAAAAAAAAAGATGAAGGATAATAGATTTGATGATAAGCGAATGGGATTTTTCCTATTGCGTATATCTTAGTTGTTGAAAAAAGAAAAATGCCTCCCGACATTCACGATGTATCGTCCGATATAATTTATCGACAATTTAATATAGGTCACACGATTTGGTCTATTATGGGAGAAGATCTGGGCCATTCGTGTGTGTTTTTTCTTCTTTTCTCGCGAAATTAATAGGATAGAACCGAAAAATGGGAAAGAATTCAGCGACAGATGCTAAACGAAATTTTGATCCTTACTCTTGCGTAGAAGAGGGCGCACGCACAGCTGCTGTACGGGCAAAACAGGGTTCTCCTAAATCAGACATTACCGACCTGCGAGACGGTAAGTAAAGGGAGTCGGGTTCATTGATTTTATAGTAAGCATTTTTTTTTTTACCACCAACTATTTACTGTTCTAATTCTGATTGGTCTGTAATATAACAACTTTCTTATCAACGAAGACGTGTTATGAAAAGCGGAAGCGTGTGTTCCCCTTTTCGAAATTGAAAAACCGACTTTGAAAATGTTTTCTCAATTTCATAGCGACGAACATATTCGCTCGAGAAACTATAGCCGAGTATTTAAGTACTTATTTGCTAAAGTCACAGAGAAATTTCCACAGATCGGTACCTACGTTAGTTACGTGGGCCAAAGTTATCGCCCGTTTTCGCGTTTGAAGACACGACAATATGCGTTTCTTTTAATTATTTTAACATTGTATAAGCTCGAAAGTATATCTTGAATAAATTATTACACTGGCGATATGATAATTCAGCCGTGAAAGGTTCAATGAGGCCGCTATGTCTCAGAACGAACTAGACAATCTCTTTTCAGGGTAAGATTGTCATTTTTTCAAGACAACTTTCGTAAGAAAGATATAGATATAGATCCGATATAGGTAGGTACGTGAAGTCGGTTGCAGGATAGAGATTTGAAAAAGAAGAGACGTTTCAGGTGTAAATTCAATTACCGTTCTTCGTACCTAACGTAGGTAGTTAGGTAGGTACAGCTGCTCTTTCACGAAGTTGCTGTTTACATAGAATTACCATCAACCCCTGCTCTTTCTTATCATCCGTTCAGTCAAAATACGACCGACATCGTCTACCTTAGGCTTGGTGAAATCTTGGTTCGAAATAAGCGTTTGCGCTTTTTAAATAAACAAAGATCATCAGTTTCAACGTGGACTCGAAATGACGATAAAGACCTAACAATATTGTCAATTGTGAAAAGAGAAGGAAATTCTGTGGAATATCATTATTAAACGCAAATTATCACATATTTTGTGCACGGAATAGGTACCTACACACGTGATCCTCAATGTTTATATAACTTTCATGCCAATTGCTACTTATGCAAAAAAGCAACCCAAGATAAATTAGATGTTTCGTCTTTCAAAATTGCTCGACCGTTTTAAATGAATCGATGGTGTTTTATTGTTGCGAAATGTCTGACATTTGTACTAGTCGTAATGCATTATTTTACATATAAATGAAAGTTTAATTAATCATAAATTGCATGTTAATATTTTCAGTCGCTTCTGAATTGCCGTTGCTCGATTAACGAAAAATCGAATTTTGAGAAAAATCCTATTAAAGTTTGGGAATAAAGAGATTTGTCGACTACGCAAGGTCTCGTATTTTTAATTTTTCTTAAAAAATTTTTGCAAATATCGAGGTGTATCTTACGGTAAAACGTCATTAATTGTAAGAAATTGTATTGGACGTTTAGAAAAACAAAAAAAAACAACAACAATTACTTTATTTCAAACTTGAAACCTTTTTAATGTTTTTAACCACTTTCAACTGACAATAAGTTATTTACAAATAAGCTGTTATCGCGGAGACTAATGTCCGATTGCAAAAGAAATCTATAACTTCATTTAAGATGAAACAAAATTTCATGTGCGCAATTTACATTACCTATATTAATAATTTCATATTACCTACTTGAATATAATTTGGAAACAAAATATAGTCCCGATGCAAATCGACACTTGTACGGCCGTTCATATTAATATTCTGTATTCACAAAACTGCCTTTCCGATCCACTTGGTCATCAATCTCATCTTTCTAATGTATCGTGTGTTTTTCGTTTCAAAATTTTCCTATACAATTTATTAGTCATTGTATCTTGTGATTCTCCATTTCGTTATTTCGCTAGATTACTTCAATATAAGAAGACCTCGTGCATTGTGAAATAAAGTCAGACATCGTAAATAAATATTATCCATCATTTAATATCGTTTCGTAAAATTCTTACGTTTTATTGACATTCCAAAAAGTTTCGTAATTATCCAAATTTGTATCGATTTTTAAGGCTTGGATCGATTTTTCCGATTGATTTCCATACAAAAAAAATCAATATCAAACCAAGTACATCAGTTGCCTGATTTATACATCAAGCTTTAGCTCGATTGCTGAACAAACTATGTATAACTAGATTGATTTCCCAAGACGAATAAACAAAAAGTTATTTCTGACGAGTCGGAGTACCATAAAATCTGATCTCTTTGATTGATTCTCCTCAAATTTAACTGCCAATCAATCTGTCTCTGCGTAAATCTTCTGGTATTGTACTTCAATTTTCATAAGACAAAATTTATAAGTTCCTTTTTTAATTTTTGGTAAAGTAGCAGTAAATAAAGCGATCCATTTTTACACGTTCAAATTTTTTCGAGTTTATATGCACACGATGAAAATTGGTCTAAACGTGGTTCTTCGACGTTTTCGTAAATTTTTAACATAATTTGTTACTAAAAACTCCACATTTCTTATTTTTTTCAATACAAAATCTTTCTGTAAGAGGGTAGACAAGAGGAAATAATTTAACGTATAATATTGCATCGACGATATATTATATGGCTTATATGAAAAATGGGGTGCAAGGCGCACCCCACAAAATCTAACGCATGAACGTTAAAAAAGAAAATGTTGCGCGTATTCTCAGGGTAAATTCAGCGAAGGGCCAAAGACAGATCGCGAAAATCCACGTGTACGCGGGATTTTCAACCCCGGGCATTTCCAGAGAGAAGCAAGATTAAATTTTCGAGAACGAACGCGATATATAATATATTATACTATACTACAATATATATATATATATATATATATATAGTAGTATTCGCTTAGAATGATAATGAGGGAGAGCACGAGCAGCAGGCATCGCCGGGCAGCTGCGGGAGAAACCTCGGGGATTTTCATGGGGGCATTTTCATTTTCCTTCTTGGAAGAGGGGTAGCGTGGGCGAAGCACACCCTTGTACAGTTGTTAGTCCCCTCTACATTGCCCCCCCCCCCTTCACTCCGTATACGAGACGACCACATAGTACCACACACTCGACCAGTAACGCCGCTTGAGGGGATGAAAAGCACGCGCGTCCGTTGAAGAGGGTGGCCATAGAAAAGTGCGGGGTTAAAAAGAAAAATTAGACCTCCGGGAGCTCGTTCGAGCGAGCCAGTAAAAACGGAAAATAATATTTCGTTCAATAGAAATTATATTACTTGGTGTATTGTAAGAATATGTTTATCAAACGAGGCGTTGAGGGTTTTCCATCGTTATTTTTTTTCATCAGTAATAGCTATATTTTCGAGCATCATTATTACTACGTTAGGGTACGAAAGTTTGGCATCCTTAGAATAATATGCACGTACGACAATCGAATTATAATTATTTAAATAAAAGCTAAATTTTCGATATGTTTTGGAGGCTGATGGTAGTTTTTAGGAAAAAAAATTAAGAGCTATCGGTACATGAGATCCTTGAAAAAACAGGCATTTTTCTTTTAATTGAAATTTTTAATTATAGGTACAATTTTGGCACTATTGTGAAACTATTTTTTTTTTTAATCCTCATCCATTTTTCTGTAGAGTTATGAGTTTTTTAAATCTTAAAAAAGGTACGCCACAGTAGAAAAAAATAAAGACCTCTTCTTTTCCTAATAATGACTTTATTGATGTCTTTAATTTTATTATTTGAATGCATATTTATGTAATTTGTATTTTTTCAAGCAATATTGCACTTTCAAAACAATAACAATTAGTTTTCTGCCAAAGTCGAAAATTGTAACAATTAATTATCAATAAAATCAATTTAATAGTTATTTTAACAAATATTTTAACAAGTTGAAGATAAAATATTTTTACAAGTTTCACAAGTTTTTGGAACACCCCAAGAGATATTCCAAAAACTTGTGGAGAGGATGCCGCGTGTGGTGAAAAGCGTGCTGTTGACGAGAGAGGGTTTCTTCGACGGGCGATAAAAAAATTTAATTAATTATATTATTTTCACTGTGTTCGAATGAATCGAGGTTCGACTGGAAATATATGGATACAAAAGGTGAAAACATTCTCGTGAACTCAACAAGAAATAATACACAACGTTTTACCGTCTTGAGGTTTTGTTGTACATCCCATCGTTTTCGTCCTCCGGAGTAATTTTCGGATTATCTATTTTTTCTCAAAAAAAAAAAAAAAAAAAAAAAAAATATCTTTGGAAAATAAAAACGCAGAAAATTTTCTAAAAAACGAAATTGAGGCTTAAGAGGCAGTGTAACTGGTGACGAGCTACTTGCGCTTCGAAAACGGGATCCGTAAATTGTCCGGCACTGAGCAACCGAACGCCTTAAAATTCGCATGAAAATTAATTGAGGTTTTTGTAAGTAGAAAAAAAAACAATATTTTTCAAGCAAGTCGGCAAAAAATAAATTTCCATCTCTTACGTAGGCTATACTTTAAGAGATACTTCAAAATGATGTACCTACCAGAGAATTGTAGTGCTTCTAAAATCCTAAAGAAAACTCCGCGATGGCATGTATTTATCTGTCACGGTTGATTCGCAGTAATCATTTCTGTCATTAAAACTTTAATTAAAAATTGCGTTAGTTTCGACGTTGCGCGTACTCTTATTCAGTATGCATCTTTGTCCAAATAAATACGATAGTATTCTTGAGGATTTAATGTAGTTTATAATTGTCCTTTATATAGTGGGTATATCATTCTGATAAATACATTAGAAAAAATCATAAGTTTAAAGCAATCGAACAAATAATTGACGGACCGAACGGTCTTAGACCTAAGCGTTGAGTGCTATTCCTCTACGTAGACTTTGCGCACGTCGCTTTCAAACAAAATTTGTTGATATTGTGTAACGAAATGTTAGCTGCAAAGATTGTTTACAAAGAAATTTTATAATCAAAGGCAGTAATTTGACATTTTTCACTTTTTTTTTTCTTTTTTTCTAAATTACACCCGTGCGAAGCCGGGACGGGTCGCTAGTAGCTATATAATTATCGTGTAAATATCCTGTTCATAAATTAATTCGTATTAATAGAAACAAAATGTTTCAATCAAAGGTGGCGTAATTTTGCAGGGCATAGTTAAACTTTTTTACCATTGACCGATACCACGCTTTTCAGGTTTTGAAAAATAATTTTTGCTACGTTTGTCCTCAAATCGTGTTTTCTGCGATGCAAAATAGTGTTTGTCGCTTGTAAATTTGGCAACTTCTGTATGCCGCAAATGACAAATAAGCCATTCTTCCAATGGAGTATTGACTTATCACCGAACGACCTCGAAGAAAAAACGTATTTTTCACCAGCAACATCCATATTCTTCCCATTTTGGTGTAATCAATTACTGTTTGAGACAGCTATGCATTGGTCGCTGGGTCCCATCGATCAAGTCGCGGGTGCGATTCTTCGCTCTGGCAGTGCCGCCTATACTCGGAAGCTGCTTTCTCGTTTGGGGTGTCGGAACCTACCCTTCGTTGATTTCGTTGACTACAGCGAAATCTATTACACGTTACGAGCTCGAAACTCCCTACCGCTCCTCATCAACATTGGTTTCCCCTCCGCTCTGCCGCTGCGCAACCAATCGAACCAGAAAGGAGGTCCAGCAGGTGGCGCCAGTTATAGTTGGCGCGAATACGCGAAATCATGCCGATGGCGAGGGGTGCCAGTTGGAGAAAATCTTGGATTTACGAAGGCTACAAGCCTTCGTAAATGAGTTGTTACGAGAAATGCATAACTTTCAACGACTTCCACCTAAACATTTGCCTTTCCATTTCTTCATTCTTGCAATTATTTAGATATTTTGTTGCTCTTTTTGTTTGTTTTGGACTACAAGTTATTGCAGTCGGGGGTCGGTACCATGAGCAATAACGAAAAAAATCCCGGTTTTTGCGAATGACAAAGAGACTATTATATACCATAATTTGAACGAGTTGGCAGGTACCTACGTATATGGCGTAAGAAGAGTGCCATATTTTCCGCGATTCTTTTTTCCTTTATTCAACTTACTCACTTTATTACGTAACATCAGAAACGTAATTCATAATAGATTTCTTTCATGTTTATTCCATTAATATTTGACATTTTATCGTTCAGCATCGACCAAATGCCAGCGCGAAGATTGCATACTGCTATTATCGACCGACGATAAGACGATCAATACGTAGATACTTATTGTACATGCGTCCTTTTTCGGTTGGTTTTTGTGAACCAAGGACGAGTGTGAAAATTTGAAAAAACATGGCAGGTTGTTGCAGGTTTTTGCCGATGTCTCGGCATGTGCGGTAGCATATTGGTACTGGCTATATACGTAAGTAGATATATTTCGTAACGCGTAAGGTATATCGGCGAAGGTGGAAACGATTTGGTCGATTCCCGAAAGGCCTTCGATCCTTCGCGGAAGGTTCCGCGTGTGTGCCCGCACGTTCTTGCGTGGGACCGCGGGGATAACCCCCCCCTCCCACATCAATTCTCGTTTCCTCGAATCCGCAACGGATATCTTTCGAAAATCTCAAGGACGAAACTCACGCTACCATACACCATACACCACTTTCTCCCTCCGGCTGGGCTGGCGCAAATGGCTCATTGGACCAACTATATATCGTACCTATAGGTATCGCTCGTGCCAAGGGGAAGAATATTTATAACGATAGATTTCTCTTTGGTTTTATGTGTGGGAATGTGGGAATTCTCGAGTGGACGAAATCGATTGTTACAAAGTCACGAACGGACCCGGATAGGCTATTTGAACGAATATCAAATTCTTGGCAAGAAGAAAGAGCTTATTCGAAATGCAAGTAGGTAACATACATACGTGGAATAAACTATGACGCGAAGAATGATACGCGTGTATTCGTTGAAATTCCACAAAATTTTAACGTTACATTCACTTACTTACATTTTACTTGCATAGTTTCGTTTAAAAATGCAACATATGTTCGTACGTTGGCCGTTATAACGCGGTCAAATTTTCCGTTGATAGATAGCGAGATAGGATAAAAAAAATTGCTATAAAATTCATATCGTTGCTAATTTTTGCATTTGCATGAGAATCGGTATACCAGCGACACACCAGTCTCGCGTACAATGGAGGATACACGTGTGACACATTCGCGTATGCCATGAGCCACGAAGCTTTCTAAGGCTGCTGCTGAGCCAAAGAAGATAAAAAAGATGGCGCGGCGGATGGGGAGGGGGAAGAGCCTCCCGTTATAGCTCGGGCAAAAGGAGACACCGGGAAAACCGGAAGCCACGGTTGCTCTCGGAGCTGAATTAGAACTAGACGGTATCTCGAATCGATACAGGCGCGATCTCTCTTCGCCGGGAGCGCCTCTCTACTAGGTACTCTCTCAAGGTTTTTCATCGAGACCTCGTCGGGTACGCACCCTGGCTCGGTTTGCTCTACGCGCCCTTGAATCTTTGCAAAACCCTCTCGTGGTGGATAGACGCCCGACGTTTCGTTCTTCTCGAAACACCGCGTAGATCCTGCAGCGACCGAGAGAAAGAAAGAGCGAGAGCAACATAGAGAAAGACGGAAAGGATTCTAAAACTTCACTGAGAATGCGAACAACAACGACCGCCGAGCTATTGGGTAGTGAACAATAGCCAAAGAGAAACAAATCGCACGAGGATACCCCACCATTTCTTGCGTACCTACGCTCTCGCCATATCGTCGTTTTCTACTACGTCCTACATGCGATGCAAAATCTGTTTTAATAAATAACCTTTCAAATTTATTATCGACGTTTTTCAGAGCGTTTAAATGTTGCATTATATTGTAATGATAAATTACAATTTTTCGGCGCGTAATTATTTTTAATTATGATTATGTTAAGTATTGAAAATATGCATAAACAACTAAGTATTTCACTATTTTTCGATAGCAAGAATTTTTAGGAATTTTTTAGGAATACGATCTTTCGTGTATTGTTTACGTGCTCACATTTATGGTCATGTCGATTTATTTCAGTTACATTATTTGGGCAGAACGACGAATTTATTTGAAAAAATAACGACATTTTCGTTTTTTTATTAAATTACATTATTATCGTTGATATTATCGAATCTTATAAATCGACTCGACCATATATCTCGGCTCGAAGAATCTGACTCACTTATTTTCAAGAACGTTTTCGGTCATAAAGTGCGTACATTTATTCTCAAGCTGCAACTTTGTAGAATCCGGTTATTTCAATGGAATGCCTGCGTCTCTGGGACAAGAGCATTCCTGCGCCGATCCCGAGCATCAACGAGTATAGGTACCTAACGGACAAGTAACGACGCTGGTTATACTTTTGATCGTTATAATTGGTGGCTCTTGGAAATGTTGCTCGTAATTCTTTGTTAAAATACGTTATTCAAATAAATTATTACTATCTATTTAAGAAGAATTATACGAGCGAGGATATCAATTCCTAAACGTATTTAAACTATTATTTTTAATTATAAACCAAAAAAAAATAAGTTTTCACCACTAACGAATCGAACTAAATACAATTATGTAATGTCGATCGATTGATATAAAATAAAAAATACAATATAAATGGTATTAAAAAATAATAATCACATAGGAGAGATTAATCAAAAAGATCAATACGACGATAAAAAAAGAGACTCCAATCTTCGAAGTAAGAATTGCAAGTAGAAGGAGAATTTGATAATTTCCGTTGCCGAGTAATTCGCGCGTCTCTGGAGTCTCTCTCTCTCTCTCTCTCTCTCTCTCTCTCTCTCTCTCTCTCTCTCTCTCTCTCTTCCCGCCGAAAACACCCGGTAGATTTTTGCAAGCGAGCTATTGGCGCGCGGGCGAGCAAAGACCAAAAGAAGCTAGGGGCTTCTCTTTCTCTGTCTGTCTCTCTCTCTCTCTCTCTCTCTCTCTCTCTCTCTCTCTCTCTCTCTCGCTCTCTCTCTCTCTCTCTCTCGCTCTCTGTCAAGGCGCAAGCATCGCAGAAGCAGCAGGAGCGACGAAAGGAAGGTTTACGAAAAAATCCAGCAGCAGGAGCAGCGAAAACCGGCATGCGAAATTCCTGCCAATGGGGAACAGAGGCGGGAGTCGGGGGGCGCCCACGTGGTGGCCCTTTCGTCCAATGGGCATTCGCGAATTCGCGAATTTTCGAGCCGGTGCCCCGGCTTGTCGTCGTTTTCTCGTCGCCCGTCGTCCTCGCTGGCCCAAAAGCCGAAAGAAAGAAGACGAATGCAAAAAAAAACGGCGACGAAGAAGAGGAAGAAGAAAGAAAACGAAACAAAAAAGAACAAGAAAGCCAAAAGGAGAAAAAAAACGAGTTTGCATCGCGTAGCGCGTCGTCCGAAGCCGGGCCGAGCTAGCGGACGCGAGCCAGCCGTGCTCGAGTGCCAGAAGTGCTGGAAGTAGAGCCCAGGCTACTTGCTGCTGCTGCAAACGCGCGCTCCTTCTTCATCGTCGATTTATACATTATTTTTTCGCACACCCAGTCCCACTGTTGTTCGTGCCCTAAAACCTCATTCGTGAATTCGAACGTCGAATATTACACATTGGGAACAATTTTTTCTCCGACTCGTTTACTCGACTCTCGCTTTACGTTCTTAAAGAAAAACGGCTACGATCCTTATAAATCACAATCTTTTTCGGCTTAAATTAAAAACTACATCAACAACAACAACAACAAGAGCAACAACGACGAGATTATCGAGTGCGCGGTTTTACATCATTTTCGCCGTTCAAAAAATTCTTCGGCAAACCAAAAAAAGATTCGTTATAATTACTTAAAAAATATTGAGGTAATACTTATAAAAAGAAAAGAAAAAAAAAACGAGAGACGAAAAGGATCAAGATCGAAAGAATTGACGTGTGACGTGCGAAAACCGTTGAATGATTTTATTTTCATTTTTGTATTAAAAAAGAATTTAGTGACTTTGGTGCATCCTTGGGTAAAAAGCTGCTGAGACACAGATATATGCGTGCGATAACGGAAGCGGAAGCGCGAGTGTGACGGAGGCGGACGACACGGCACGCGGAAGCGAAGAGGAGGCGCTGCCGATAAGCGAGCGGGAGAGTGGGTGAGAGAGCGGTGGGGAAGAGAGCAAGAGAGAGAGAGAGAGAGAGAGAGAGAGAGAGAGAGAGAACGATAAATAGATAGATAGATAGATATATAGATAGATAGATAGATAGATAGAGAGAGAGAAAGAGAAAGAAACAGAGAGAGAGACACACACACACACACACACACACACACACACACACACACACACACACACACACACACACACACACACACACACACACACACACACACACACACACACACACACACACACACACACACACACACACACATACACACAGAGACAGCAGACAGGCAGTCAGACAGAGGAGCAGCGAGAGACAGAGGAGCACAAGAGCGAAAAAAAGAGCGAAGCTTTAAAAATAATTGACAGGCGCGAAACGTCACCGATCGCTATCGAGAAACTCCTCCGAGAAAGTGCGTGTGCGAAGAAAAAGATTAACGAGGACGAGGAGGATAATAAAATAAAACGGACCATCGCACGTGTGATAACTCCGATTAAATGATTGCGGTGCGAAGAAAAAGATAGAGAGAAAAATAATCGAAAAGAAGCCAGTAGCGAGTCGAAACGATTCTCTCGTGACCAAATCAAACACACGCATACACACGTACACACGCACATACACCAAACACATGTCTAAAATTTCGTCAATGGAGAGCTCCAAAAAACCATCGTAACGAGGAAAAAAAATTCTCTCGTTATTCCGTGTGCCCGATAACGAAACAAAAACAAAAATCCATCGCGAATCGTTAAATTTTTCGGTTGAGAACCAAATTCCTCATTTTTTCGCGCTCTCAAAATTGTGCTCCGTTTTTTTTGCCGCGATCTCGTATACGTGTTTTGGCACAAGTCAAGTCTCTCCTGACGTCGCAAGATAAAAACCTTGCGACATACATATATATATATAGTGCGGCACGGTAGAGAAGGAGAAGAGAGAGAGAGAGAGAGAGAGAGAGAGAGAGAGAGAGAGAGAGAGAGACAGACAGAGAGGTGATCGAGGCGTTACGAGAATCATCATCAGCGACGAAGCCCAGTTAGCTACGGCAAGCCGGCAAGCAAAAGCGAGCCAAGAGGGTGCGAAGAGAGGAGAAGGCGCGTTGAACTTTTCTCAGTGGTGGTAGCGAAGGCGCCGGGCGAAGGTGGAAGAAAAATCGGCTACGACGATTCTGTTGTGCGCGTGTGTGTGTGCGTGTCAACGCGAATACGAGATATCGCTACCGTCATCGTCATCCGGCCAAATTTTTCACGGTCCCATTCGAGCCGAGACATCGTCTGCTTTTCTCGAAATCATTTGTCGAACCTGAGCTTTGAAACGCCATTCGGAAAAGCAACAAAGCGCATCGCGAGTATAAACAAAAATTCGCGAGACGTTGACGAAAAAAATAGTACGAATTTATTCGTTTCGTTTTTTTTTTCTGAACAAATATTTGTCGTCCGAGTCAAAAACTCGGAAAAACGCCGCCATCATAGAGCCCACAGCGAAAAATAACGAAGCTCAGCAGCCGCAGCCGCAGCCGCAGCCGCAGCAGCAGCAGCAGCAGCAGCAGCAGCAGCAGCATCAGCAGCCACCGCCGCGAAGAAGTTTGAACAACGTTACCAACGGTGGTAACACAAGCAATAATACCGTGATCGCGACGAATAACTGTACGGGAACAATTGTCGCTGGTGCAACAAGCAACACAAACACCAACACAATGTCAAAGCTCTATGTTGGCAATTTACCGTCGGATTGCAACGATGCATCGCTCAGACAGCTATTTCAAGTTCACAATCTGTCGTGTACCACGATACTCGTCAAACGAGGAGGTTACGCATTCGTTGATTGCTCCGATCAGTCGACCGCCGATCGTGCCATCGATAAACTTAACGGTAAGTTCGAAACATTTTTTTTTCTTATTCTACACTATGAGTAAATATTGAAAATGTCATCAATAATTAATTATCATTAATGACAGACGTCATTAATACATGTTAGGTTATTATTAAAATTATGAAAAATTTGCGGAATTTTGATAACGATATACAAATGTCTGTTGCGTGCTGATATCGCAGGATCAATCTTATGGGGTAATAATATACGGAATTGTCGTTAAGAACATATCGACAGTCGTATACGTTGCGTAAGTACCGCCGACAGTGCCAATACCGCGGCAAGAATTCACGACAGCTTGCGTACACAGCTGATATCATGGACCAGACATAACCTCAAAGAAAATACAAATGAAAATATCTCCTCGCGTTCCATTAATTCATCGACAAATTTACCCTCGCTGATTTATCATATCACGGCGACTATTACTATTATAAATTATACATCTGAGTTGTTGGCGTAAAGCAAGTCGCGGCGCTGGCATCGAGGCCCGTAATTACTTACATAACGTATCGCATAACGTACTTTCCCAATGTGATTGACAAAATAGTATTAAAAATTAAATAGAGGAAAACCAAATTGTGTGAAAACATTTAAGCTTTGCATAATTACAAACACAGTCTGCATAATTGAAGATAAACGCTTTTTCTCGCTTTTATAACCTCATTTACCTGCTTTCAGAAACACGCTTTTTCTCATCCGCAACACGATGGGAGATTCTGCAGCGCTTCGCTAATTCCCTGCATCCGCTTGTGCTTTGCTTTTTTGTGCGCTTTGTCGTACTTTTTTTTTTACAGGTTTTAATTTAGAAGGAATTTTATAAGGGAAGACCAACGCAAGATCTCGGACGTGGGATGTATTTGAGAACCGTTGGTTCGGAACTCTTTTTCTATGCGAAGATTCGGCGGGCGAATCGTGCGCCACGGTGCTTGCTCGAGACGTCTATCCTTCGTTGCTGCTATGCCGTTCTGATGCCTCATGCTGCTCAGTTGTATATATATACACACGCACACGTACGCACGCACGTACGCACGCGCTCACGTGCACACGCACACGCACACGTAGAGACACATGCTTCGATCTCGAAACGGCTTCGCTATTCTCACCCCCAGCTTCGTGCCCCTGTTTCTCCATTCATTTTAGCTCGACGCGTACTACGATAAACTTTGGTATGCCTTCATGTTCTACGCCGTAACCCAAAAATTCAATTCCGTCAACGATCCGATAATATTTTGACGCGATTACATCAACATATCGCTACGTCGCTTCGATCCAAAAGTCTTAATAAAATGCCAATAATTATTTTCATAGACTGGAGGTTGGCAGCGAGTGTTTGAAAAGTTCGCGAACCAGAATCAAAGTTGACAAATTAAAAGTTTGCAGGAATACGATTGGCAGAGTGTATGATAACAGATGAAAAGTTGACAGAGTTATCGATGGAAAAAGTAAAAGTCGATTAAATGAATGGCGGAATAAAGGTTGACATTGTACATTTGAAGATAATTACATTCCACAGAACAGAAATTGGCACAAGAATAACAGTTGATGGAATGATTTTCCCAAAAAATTTGATACACACCGGTTTTGGCGGGTGTCACACAACTATCTGGACACAAAAAAATATCTAGATAGATGGGGTCGGTATAAGCAAACCGTTGTTTTTTAATCGGCCGCGATGAAAACTGGCCAACATATTAATAAGTAAATTTTGAAAGTTCGTTCTATAAACTAACGATGCAATTGTACGCCCTATAGATAAATGCCAGAATCACGGGTTCGAGTCCAGCGCGAACATTTTTTTTTCCATATGTTTTTTTTATGTTGTCCAAGTTATCATCAATAAATGAAGGACAAGGCGGCATGATAAGAAAGAAATAACTTTATTTTGATCCTTCGAGCGCAGGGGGCTCGATGATATTGATTAAAATTTCAAACTTTGCGAATTAATATCTCGCCACAACTTTGATCACAAGGCAATTTAAAAAAATGGTGTTCAGATAGTTGCCTGATATTCTGTATATGGGACAGTAAAATATCCAACATTTTTACGATCCTTCGATGTTCACAAAGCTTCGGACTTTCCTGTCTGTTTATGGAGTACTTTCTAACGTACGTACGAAGAAAAGTCGTAAATCGTCTAGTGAGACGTATATTTCTCAGCCGTCAGAAGAAGCATACTATACGAATAGTGGAGGGGACATGATGCGTCCACGTTTATACGTGTCGCCTAGATATCACATACATTTCCGTTCTTCCGACGCTCGAGAAAACATTTCTCAAAGCTTGAAAAAACTGCCACTGACAAATCACGCGTGTGGTCGTTTGTAACTGTCCAAAGAATCGTTTTTTCTTCCAACGTTCGCGATTGTCCAACGTCACAATTACATTTTTCCGCTTTTGGTTTAAACTTTCGTTTTTTTTTTGCAACGAATCAGTGTAAAATGAAAAAGACGTTTGCCCATTGAAAATAATGAAAATAGATATAAAATTACCAAAATGGAGAATAATTGACAACCAAAATGGGCGGATCTTTAAGTTGCAATAAGCTTATGAAGATATAAAATACGAATGACAAATATACCCAATATGTTATCGTAAAATCGTGACAGTGTTGTTCGATGTAAAATTTGGCACAAATATACTTAGTACTTATGAGTCAATTTTAGTTCATCATTTTAGAAACGCAGCGGTGTTGTATCGAGCGTTTGTATCCCTCTTGTCATTATCGAAAATATTTGTGTCGCTTGCTAGAACCGAGTGAAGGGCGGAAGTCACGATTTTTCTCGTCCAAAGAATTCAAGGCCCGGCGACATTTTTATCGATGAAAATTCTAAACTGTTTTCTCTGGTTTGCCAAACACGCTATCTAAATTCTCTACACGAACGGGTATTCGTCTTGGCGCTGCTTCGTCTAATTCGTTATAAGTAGCTCATGCACAGTCGTTCACGAAACTCCCGCGCACAACCGTCCGACCAATAAACGCATAATGTAACACCATTGGCTTCTATAATATTAAAACAAAAAGTATTATACCCCAAAAGAATACAATTGTTTAAATCCACGAACGGCCGTTTCATAAATTCGATCGTTCGGTCGATGGAATTTTCGTAATCGGCAAAAATTTAATTTCCGCAAATGAAAATGATTGAACGTAAAAAAGTAAAAAAAAAAAAAAAAAAAAAAAA
The DNA here is from genome assembly GCA_946811545.1 of Netelia fuscicornis. Taxonomy (NCBI): domain Eukaryota; kingdom Metazoa; phylum Arthropoda; class Insecta; order Hymenoptera; family Ichneumonidae; genus Netelia; species Netelia fuscicornis. Next base: position 27,465,845 of record OX328015.1, read on the forward strand.
ACGAAGAAAATAGACAATTTTTGTCAATTGAAACATTGACCATAAATTACCGATCAAACTTTAAAATGTAATCATATATAATATTATATTTGTTATTTTTCTAGCCAACGATTGAAATCAAATACCTACTCAATTTGACTCGTAATTAAATAAAAAAAAAAATTATAAAATGAGAAAAGAGCCGCAAAGGCTTTGCAAATGAAAATGGAAATATGAAAAACAAGAAAATGATGAAAAAATAATTATGTTTTTCTTATTGTTTTTTTATTCTTTACAATATGTATACGAGTATAGATGTATATAAAGGCGCATACACACGTGTATGCCTGTATACGGTGAGTAGTAATACTACAATGTATGGTACAGCGAAAGCCGTCGAACACGCGACTGCCTATACTTACTAGCAGCTCTATCGTTTTCGACCATCTGCATAACGCCTCGCAAGGCCCCTGGCACAGCCGTTCACTCTATCTCTCTCTCGGCTCTCCTTCTCGCACAGAAAGACACACAGGCATAGGCGCATTCTCCGTCTCTTTCTTTCGCGCGCGCGCGCGTTCTCTCGTTCGCAACGTGCCGCATGTGCGCGCGGCTTTAGCCCCTTTAGCCTCGTCTGCCCCGTGCCGCTAACATATTTTTCGTCTATATCATACGAGAGTCGTTCGTTTTATAAAGTTAGAGGATTGAGAACCCCTTGGCGCGACCTCGGCAACGTTTCCGCCGAAAAAAAGGCGCCTCGTCTTTCTTGCTCTTTCGGCGATTTCTTTCGATCGCCCTCTCTCGCGTTCTCCACATAGACTCGCTGTATATCTCTCCCCTCTCCTCGACCTCTACCCTCCCGCACCCCGTGCCGCCCCGAACATACCCGATTCTTTCGCTAACACACTTCGTTACCGCAGAATGTGTTGGATAATTTATTTTTCCCTACCTTTGCTAGCCGACCTTCGCATTCTCTATAATTAACAATAGTTCATATATGTATAAATATGTTTTATGAATAAAACGTTTGGCGCGAAACTTGGATAAATTTCTACAGTTGTTTAGGTCAAAAATGAAGAGAACGATAATTTGCGGATGACGCCGTTTTATTCATCAGCATTTTTCACCTCGGAAAAAATATCGTCACTTTGTTCGTCGTTGGTTGATCGTTTGTCCCGTGTGTAGGTACTTTTTGCTCACAATCAGTGATCGCACCGAAAGTGTTACGGTATTAGAGGAAAGACAATCTGTGTCGTCGGCGTACACCACGTGGTGGAACGAACGCATGGCCACATGATGGCGTCGCGCCGCGTCAGCCTCGCCGGTCTCGCGCGTTTTCGCCTCTCCATTATATACTTTCGACATCTCGCTATCTCTTTGCGTATTTTATGTAGCGCCGCCAGCACACGAGCCGAGATCGACAAGGTCGCTCTCGCGCCAAGCCTGTCCCACGCTACCGCCTGTGCTTATATGTATATGTGTGTGTGTGTGTGTGTGTGCGTGTGTGTGTGTGTGTGTGTGCGCGTATATATCTCTCCGTCTCTCTTCCTATGTATTTATATATGTATGCAGAGAGAGAGAGAGAGAGAGAGGGAGAGAAACGTCGCCGTTTATATAGATAAGTCTCTGATAATCCGACGTGCCGTGCTATCGTGCGTATATACATATCTCCCAATAACTATCCGATATATACAATGGACTCTTTTGTCGATCGCTTCGTCACCGCTGCCGCCGCCTCCGCCGCTCATCAATAAAAAAGCAATCCAAAAAATAAAATTCACTAGAAACATTTTCGTACAATTCTTTTTCGGTATGACGCAAGGAATGGCTTCAAAAAATAACGGACAAATTGACCTGTGTACACCTAACAAGGGGAAGAGGCCTTCAATGTTGCAATTGATTTCGAGACGTCCTTTCAGAGTATTGTAGTGTTCGGTACCAAGTGTCACCCCAAGTGTCACCCTGTCATTGTTCACTCTAGTGGGCTCTTGTTGTTAAAAAGTACAAAGATAGTTGCAGAAACAAAATTTGTGCAACTATCTTTGAATTTGGTAAATAATATAATTTTTCAACGTGACGCGATAGTTTAACGCTTAAGGTCTTGGGCTAGTACGGAGATGATTTTGGATTCGAGTCCCCTTACTACCGCTGTTTTTTGAATCCAACTTGTTTATATTGCGTTTAGAAGCCTCGCCCGCGTGATTGTAATGTCTTTCTGGTTTATTGGTTCATTGGTTTTTCTCAATTCATGAGCCAATTTTGTTCCTCCAAACTGCAAAAATATATTTTGAAAATGGAGGTTAGTTTTTATTTGTGTGATAAAAATGATAATCATCAAGGTGGCGTGCAAACTTTCGATAATAAAAGTGGCCATGAAGAATGAGAGTTTTCAAACGGAAATATTTTGTAATGTACACCGTCTACGGTGAATTGTGTAAATGCGTTTGAAAGAGTGATCATTGGGTCTATGCCCCAATCCTCTTAATTCCGGACATACGAAAGAAAAATTAAAGAAGGAGCAACAAATGGGCGGTTGCAAAAACCTTGGAGCCTTATGTCTTTCGCGTAAAATGTCCTATATTTTATATGACTTTCACTCTGTCAATGAGAACCAACGGTTCACCGACCATTTTTGTCGGCTCCCGAGTAACAAAATGGCGAACGAGATCTTCTGTAGCCGTGAACGCGCATTGTCAAGGCCACGTGGTATATTCCTCGCCCCTTAAGATTCGCGCGGGAACGCGATGAGCGGGACGAATAACCGCTCGCACCCGTTCATTGCAAGAAAAAAGTGAGAGATTGCCGAGATGGAGATCGTGCGTATTATTTGTGGCGCAACGCCGGAAGGCCCGCGGTCTTTCGGTCGAATCTCGTCGTCGTTGACCGGCGAGTCACCGCGATGCGTAATCGCTTTGTCACGCGTATATACCATTCGACAGCATTGGACCTGTGTTACAACGTGCATTGGTAACATCGGCGCAGCATCCGACTCATGTACGTTCGGATTATATAGCCAGTAGTGTGGCCGGGGACAAAATACGGATCGAAAATTTAAACCGACCACGTCGCGGGACAATATTCGGCCGAGAAAATATTGAAATTATTTTTTAACCAAATATTTATAACGATTTTTTGACATAACAAGGCCGAGTAATTAGTTTTTTTTTTTTTTTTTTATATAATTAATGTTGTTATTGTTATTCAAAATTAAAATTGAGAAAAATAGCAACACCTATTGGTGAAATGTTACGACAAATAAAAACGTTAATTATAACGGTTCATCAGGAAATTGTATACTTATGATGACTTGCGTTTGAATGATTTAAGTGCAGTAATAAATGATACACAAATATTATTTGTTTATAGTCATAAAGCCATATTTCACTGGTAATGGTTAACAATGCTAGTTTACCGATTTAAGCAGTCTAATCCACTCAACTTCCTCGCAGCTTAAAAGGCACCGGAAGAAGAAGAAAATTCGCTTTTGGACGTGCTAAAATAATAATAATTGCCATCGACAACATGTTTGTAGCCTCTGCTATTTCACCTTTATTTTAACCTGTCAATAATTTTTCAGAGCTGTGTGTTATCACTTAATTATCTAGTATGCTTATGATTGTTGCAATAAAGCTTTTGGATGTTATAATAAAAGAGCTGAAACCCTTTTCCCTGCTACTCCCGCAATCCTCTGGCTTTTTTCGCATGTATTTCAAATAGCAATATTCACAACTTCCGCCAATGCCTTTATGCAATTTTTGTTCATACTATAATAATAATAATAATTGTACGATACAAATATTAAATCGTACAAAGTGGTAAGAAAGTACGCAAATATGTCGTATGGTTCGGAATTAAGCGAGAATTATCGATGTAGTCGATGGTACAAATAGATCACAAAACGAAATTAAAGAAGAGCCAAAAAATAACATTTGACAGATGAGAGCTTTGGGAAACCGCTGCTGAAGATAGTTACTTGATATTTCGCGAGGACGTACGTAACAGCCGGAACCCGCTTGTCCCATTCTTTAACTTCTCTAGTATCGTACGGAGCTCAAAAAGGCTGTAAAATAGAAAAAGGAGAAAAAGAATCTCGAGCGAGAAAGTTCCTCGATACAATGGATTTAGTACGTCATTCTCACTCGAACGTTGGCTCGTTCAGTCCCGAGACCAAAACTAGTTTGGTAGGTTAGGTTTTAGACTAACTTGCCTTTAGTCTGTAATAGTGTGTGTGCGTATGAGAGAGAGAAAGAGAGAGAGAGAGAGAGAGAGAGAGAGAGAGAAGCTGAAAGAGAGGCGAACTGATGAGAGTCTTTCGAGTGTAGAAACCCCTTCGATAGTGTTAGTCGTGGTAAGTATGACGTTCCGAATCACGAGTAAGGATCGAGTCGTATCTTCATCGTCGAGATGGTTCGTGAGGTTTGAATGATCCTTCTTTCTCGCTCCAGGATAATGGGAAATCTGATTGTCGTCCGAGGTGATCGGGCCTCTTCTAAGGGTACGATTATTTTATTTTTTGTGGATGCAAAGTTATGCGAAATATCTGAGAAAATTTTAGTTAACTCGATAACTTCGTTGAGAGATGGATTCAAATTCCTTTTCACTTACCTTTAGTAAGGTATGCTAGAGTATCTTTTAAGAGTTTGTTTGAAATTTTATATTCGTCACTTAAACGTGAAACAAATTTGAAAAAATGTCTGTTTATAGATAGGAATTATAGCGACCGATATTGTACGCTTTGAAGATTCTTGGCCTGGCCCTGGAGCAAAAAAATAATGCAACGTTCTACTAAGCGTCCTAAATATGAGGCAGTAAAGTCTTTAGCTGCGGGCTACTTTAATATTTTTTTGTCGACCTAGGTTCTTTCACGAAAAAGCCGAGAAAATGTAATACTCGATTTAACCAACTGCATTGAAAGTAGACAGTATTTTTTTAGACTTTACCTGCGACTCAATCGCGGAATAAAAACACAATTTTTTCAACGATATTTAGAGCAAATATTGTCTTAGGAGTTAGTCTTCCATTTTATTGCCGTGTACAATAAAATTTAAGAATTTGCAATTATTTCCTGGTGATGCAGAAACTATTGCGAGAGGTGTAGGTACTCTATGTTGGCTCATTGTTGGCTCGACCGCGCCATCAGAAGATAATCCAATATGCGCATTCGACCAGAGCTCTTAAGAATTAAAGCAATAAAGCGCCTCCGCTATGGGCCATTTAAACATTTTTCTTTCGCCACAGAATCCCCAGGAAAATCTTAAAAACTTTAGTCTAGTCGAGACCCGTCTCCAACAATAGTCGTGCATTTCTTTTTAATTTTTCGGTACACCTTGTGGCAAAAAAAAAACGGTCACGAACGACTCCTTCAGTTAAGGGTCTCGTTTTAGCATCATCGACAACCACAAATCCCAGGGACGCGTGACGCTGTTAGTTTTCTTTAACGTCGCTGGCATCCTTGCGAATCTCTCGCCGAACGTAATATCTTTTCATCCGTTTCTCGTATCCGGTAAACCTAATGTACAATACATTGGCACATAGGAACGAGGTCCCCGGGGCCATACTAACGTTATACCAACACTTTTCTCGGACAGCGGACAGCGTGTGTGTCTATGAACACTCGGGGCGTGTGTCATACGTGCGTTGGTAGTAATAAGGATTCTGCTCGTAAACACGAGGCAGACATTTGTTGCATTAGGGCCCCAATGGCCCCCGGGGAGTCACGGACTCGCGGGAATCTTCGCACGACTGTTGTCGTGGTCGTCGTGGTCGTCGTGGTCGTCGTGGTCGTCGTCGACGACAGGAAACTGCCACATTCTTCCATCGGTTCATTCTCCTTCTCGCATCGTTCCACGTATACACTGGCACATACCCAACGTATCCTGGCCTGTTGTCTTGTAACCGCCAAATACCCAAAACTACCTCCGTTTTTTCGATCTCGGCCAAACTTATGGATATGGAAATGGGCGATTGAATCGAGATAACGAAGGACAATCGAAAGAGATAATTATTCAATGGGGCTTTGTATTTTTCGTCAATTTATGATCCGCGTTCTATTTCTTCCGACTTTTTGAAAATATGTGTCGAAATTTAAACCCCGTGATAATTTATCCGATTTAATTTTACGAATGTTTTTTTCGGTTTTTGGTTTATGGGCCGTTTTCCATTTTCTTTCAATTTTGTGAAGATATCTTTCTTAATTTTTGCCACTCGATCGAGTTATTTCGGAGCTCCTATTTTATTTCAACTTTTCGAACAATATCGTTCGCAATTTGACGCACGCGATTAAATTGAGGGAACATCAACTGCGGTTTATTCGATCGATAGAGTCCAAAAAATACCGATTAAATTCGGTGATGTTGCTGTTTTTCACGGCGAACGATATTCTAATTTATTTTTACAAGAGAATAACCGTTTCGTGACGTCGAATCCCTATAATCGCCTTAAATAATAATAATAATAACAACAACAACAACAAAACGTATGCCGTTCAAGTTTTTGTAATCGATGGTACTCCAGGAATCGATTTGTCGCGTGCCAGGTCGAGGAGCCAGCTGTCCGTTGAAAAACTAAGTAACCCGAGGCACATCACCGGATCTCGCGTTTCGCGGTAATCGCGAGCACATCCGACGAGGCGTACGCAATGTGTAGGTATATTTTGATGCAGCGATGAGACGATCGCGACGAAAAATTCAAAAAATAATACTTAAAACGAAACGAAAGATATTCCGAGCGAAGGCACGACGATTTTTAGAAGCCCTGGAGGAAGCAAGATCCGAACCGTTATCTTGTGAACGTGCTTAGGCCGTATATTTGGGTTCAAGACACTTAATATACGTTACCGAATAGTTATTTCCTTCTCTTCTCTTCTCTTCTCTTTCTTTCTCTCTCTCTCTCTCTCGCTCTCTCTCTCTCGGTCGCTCGCTCGCGGGAAGTCGTGGACTTCGATCTTCTGTATATATATACACATAGCATGTATCGTACGTATAGTATATAGCACATAGGTAGGTACGTGTATCACTCGGGTTGAGCATCACGGATGAACAAACTCGCTCGTATTGTATACGAATTGTGTAGTGTATGCGTGTAGTATTTTCATATAGTATTCGTAACGGCTTGAATGAAATGAGATATTAACACGTCACCTGTCGAACGGCCAACCGTATCAGGATGATTTTTCGGATGACACCGAATCATTGATCGATCGCTCGATTGATTATTTATTTGTTTGTTCTATAGCTCGTCGGGCTAATCGGTCTCGGTTAAAAGATAACGATTTTTGTAATTGTGGTCAGCTTTCGACAATGGAACGAATCACTTTTTATTCGTTAACGTGAAATTCGATGTGTCGTTTGACCGTGATCGGAATATGCTAAAAAATAAAAAAATTAAATTAAAAAAAAATTGTATTTATAAGATAGTCAATTAAGACATTCGTGTAATATTGAAAATGATGATTACCGTTTTTCGGCAAGATTTTGTTTTTCAAAAGATATTATGCTTACGGCATTGTATTATGCTGGACATACATTTACAGTTGTGGAGAACGAGTGCTTTTTCATAGCCGCGCGTAGGAACCAAGTGCTATCTTTAGAGATTCCGAAAAGGGAGACGAAAGTCCGATACGTAAGGCTCCGGATGAACAAGAGACAAAGTGAGAAAATTAAAGGGAGAGAGAGAGAGAGAGAGAGAGAGAGAGAGAGAGAGAGAGAGAGAGAGAGAGAGAGAGGGGAAGATAGTCGGTTCGTACATCTCACACTTTTTTTCCCCATCTCTTCACCGTGTTCATCGATTCCTGTTGGTCTTTTCCGTCTAGCCTGTGAACAACCGACGAGACGATGAAAGCTCTCGCGTCAATGATCCCTGATGCGAGAGAAAAAGCAACAACGACGATATATGGTTTTCATTACAGTCTGTCGAAGGGGCTCTCGAGAACAGCTTTCCTCACTTTCTTCCTTTGACTCGCTACGCTCCGCGCTCGAAAGGTGCGTTACAAATATCTGGCATAATAATGTTTTTTTTTTTCATTTTCCGGAAAACGTTTAAACATACTTGGTACATAAATAGGTAGGATAGGTAGGATATTTCTCGAAGGTTCCAATATAAATTTGTCAGAATATAGGATAAAAAGATGATCGATTAAAAATCAGAGTTTAATCAAGTCAGCGCGAAATGTTCCACATATTTTCATATGTTAACATATACGTGTATTATATATTTATATACCTGGTATATTTGTGCTTTATGTATCGTCCATATGTGGGGATATATAGGTACCAGTCCGTCGACTGTACGTCGACAGACTGTACTAACAACCAAACCTTGGTCCAAAAAATGACTCGAAGGCTTTCTCGTGTTTGTCGTAGATATGAGGCCAATGACTCCCAGCAAAAATAAGACCTCTCTAGAGTTGGCTGTAATGCTCCCCAAAGGTATCTATACTTATACTCGCGTTCAAGAATTTTCGGCAATAGCTCGACGGTTACCAATGTGAGTGGCTACATGTCGTGTGCTACGATACTTCTTATCTCTTATCGCTCCACGCTTAATTGTACCAACAAACGACCTTTCATTATAATCGCATCGATAGTTCCCTCTTTATTCAAATAAATGTACGGTATGATAACAAAATTATTGACTATTATTTTTGGCCAATGTGCTCAATGATTGTTTGAAAATTAGTTATCGTTGACAATGCCGTTATGTTTGATTATCAAGATACAAATTAATCGTGATGAAACGAATTGATCTAAACTCAGAACGGAGATGAAAAATATTTTTCAAGTATTGAATTTCGAGTTTGCTGTTATTTTTATAATATGGAAAAAAACGTAATAATCTATTACTCGGCTTCGGCAATACATCGTATCGTCCAAGTTTGACATCGTCGTAATTTCGATAGATGTACGTCATTGATTGCAAAAAATCAACGAATGCAACGATCAGTTTTTTTTACGTGTGTCTTGGCTTCAAGTGCCTATAAAAAATCGATGCACGCGAGGATCGGCACATTCTATCGTCTACATACCGTGTTAAATGCACCGACTTTAATAATTAATATTTTGGAAATTGTGGAAGCTCCGCGTATGCATGGACGAAGGGTTTGATAACGCTATATAAAAAATTGTTACTTTTATCTCGAAGTCGCTCCAATCACCCAAGTCCCTTCAAAATCCAACGTTGGACTTAACTTTTTTTAAAACGCATGGGGAGACTTTATGCAGCAGTTCTTTTTTAATTTCAGCAATATCTGCCACTTAGTTTTTCCCGTAATGTAATCGAGACCTCGACTTTTAATTCGACTGCTAATTCGGTTATAATGAAGGCTTTTCTCTTATCGAGATTGTCACTTTTTACTTGTTCATTCATTCAACGTTATTATGTCGAGCCTTTTCGAATCCACAACAAATGGTCCAATTTATTGTTTACTATGGTTTTCGTCAATTTCAATTGCGATCGAATTCAATTAAACTTTTCTCGGTATATGCTGCGTACAATGCATACGGTATGAAAGATTATGGAGAAAAAAGACTTATATGCGAACGCGAGAGTTCGTATACATATATTATAAACGAGAAATCCAAGCAATTCGACAGGTGTCAACGAACGCTGGCAACTGCTCTTCCCAATTGTTATTTTCTTTTTTCTGTTCGGGGGAACGAAGCTTTCGCACCTGTTCCTCCCAGAGTCTCCCTCGCGTCTAGATGCAGATAGAGAATATAGGTAGGTATGTATAATTTAGGCGTGTATATAATCTTGCGGAGATCGTTCATTTTTGTGATGTTGCGGGGTGGACAGAAGGGTCGTCGAAAGATAACCCGTAAAGCTGATAGCGAAGAAAATGTAAGGTTCATATTGTTCCAATTTATTCGAGTTAATGACTATTTTCCAAAGTCCAGTATTATAGAATCCGAAATAATGTTTAACTCGAAGTATTGAAAATTGCATCGGACTTATTTTCTCTCGGCCAAAGCAAAACATTTATTTAGTTAACGTTGCGAGAAGTTCCTATGAAAAAATCAAATTTCAAAAAGAACCGATATGAAACAAGAAGAGAATCGGTAGTTCAAATTCATTCGGAGCATATGTTCTCATCAGAGTTACACGAGACACCGCGAGGTTCATTGTACATATGCGAGACAATTTTGCGCGGACTTCGATGCCTGACACCCACCCCTCGACGCACAGCCAGCCCTTGACACAGATCTCCCCCTGGATTGCGAGAACGATTGAGGGGAACGACAATTGGCACATGCGAATAGATTCCTTTCCATGATGAAAAAATTTATATACATAGGTATATATAGAGTATGAACACGGAAATATGTAATGTTCTCACTGCGTGGGCTACTTATTGCACAGTTGCTCTACCTACAAAGACCATATAGTTATATTACGAAACTAAAAATTCTTTCGGTAGAAAATTGCAGAGGACGAACCGCCATTAATCTCTCACCGAAAGGATACTTGGATTATTTTAATTCTTGAGACTTTGTCTATCGCTCTCTTTCTTTTCCTCTCCGTCTTCTCTGACCCACGTATATATATACATATATATTAGCTGAAAGTCCCTTCCGAGAACGCGGCTACCCTTTGTCGAATGCTCGGCTTCGTTTCTGCTCCACTGAAAAGAAAAGTTACCGAATGATTTGATCTGCGCGCTCGTGGCTCCATTCTCCAAGTTGGAAGAATTAATTTTTTTGTTTCGATCCAATTTATCTTCCTTCTTATAAAAATAAATTTACCTTTTTTTCAACGATTGCCAAATTATTGAGTGATTTATGACGTAAATTAGTTGCATTAACAAACGGCTTATAATTCGTTAATGTCATAAGTGCTGATGTATTTTGTAAAACTTGGTTAAGAGTGGTTTTCTAAATTAAAAAAAAAATATCTTTTTGTGAATTTTTGTGAATAATATACCGATACAAAATCACTGCATTGTATTAAAATAGCTACAAAAAATGAATTCGTTAATGATTCTGAAAATTAAAAAAAAAGTGACAAGTTTCATTAAAATTGATTGACCAATTTCGAAAATGTCATTGGCACCGCTGCCTACGGTCACAGAGAAATATTATAATAAAGAAAATTATAAATTGTTCAACGTATTTCGTAATATTTTACTGAAAAGAAATTATAGAGAAAAAATAAAACTCTCATAATTGTTCGTGTGTTCCGGTATGTGTGGGGTGGTAGCGTTTTGAGTCACGGTATATAAAATATATAACTATTTACGTTTACGCGTACATAGGACAGAGTCAAGACCTGTCTTAACGTGCCTGGGTCCGTAAGAGACCCGCGTCTCGCCCCCGCCCTGCCCCGCACACTCTCTCGCTCGCCGCCCCCCCCCCCCTCCCTCCCACTCTCTCTCTCTCTCGCTCTCTTGCCACATACATACGCGTACGTAGACGTATATTGCTTTTTTCGGCAAACTAACCTACCACCCTAAGTAATCCATTGTGCTTCCTCCGTGACCTCTTTGTTCGGGCGGTCTCACGCCGTGAGGGAGGTTCATGGCGGGCCATGTAAGAGAGGGATATGCGAGGATGAAGAGACGCAGAAGAAAAGGAGAAGAAAGAGGAACGAGAAGTATGCCACAAGGCCACGAGGAGGATGGCTTCTGAACAATTCTTCTCGTACTTCGCTATAAATTATGACCAACTATTGCCATGGCAAGATTTTTTTTTTTTAATTCTTTATTAAATTTAATTTGATTACGATTTCAAAAAATAATATTTAATTTATGCGTCTCTTGTCATTTCCGACTCGGTAAATTTCATTGAAATGTAATTCAAATTTCGGCGATGCGTATCCACATTATTTTACGAATAAATATACGGACTTAATTGTAAATATGAGATTTTTAAAATAGGTTTACCCTCGAGCTATTGAGATTTGAGATTTCTGAGATTTTTTTGTTTTTATGCTTCGTGTTTTCCTCGTATAAATTAAATGGGGAAAATCTGTCGGAGAAATTCTAATTCTCGGATTGTTGCATAAATTTATTACACAAACGTGAAATCAGCGTTTTAATCACTTTCAGGATGATCGATTGATTCTGCAGATTTGAAGAGTGTTTAAACGTATTGAAATTTTAGCCCGTGCAATTTTTTCTACAGGAATATGAACAAAAGAATCATTGAAAATATCAATAGAATTTGCAGTCTTGTCTAAGTACTTGAAATTTGAATACAACGAATTTCTGAGACTACCTGCGGCTTAATCCCAACACTTTCGGCATTCTCTGTCCACGGCCCAATAACGAAAGTTCTCGCATTTAGTTTAACGATTCGTCCATTCATTCATTCGTTAACTCAAGGATTAATAAAGATTCTATCGTTCGTTAATCATTGCAGTTGTATGCAACATGTTTATATATACCGTGCGTGCGGGGTTCCCTAAGTGGTCGCATATGTCGTTTGGGCCTAATCATGCATACATGATTAGGTATTAATCCAATCGTATCGATGATTCGGCGAGACCTAGAAAACGAGACTATCCAGGTCGGGCTCTTAGTTCTGTGTCCAAGCGGAGATCTCTGCTTTCAGCATCTCAGTCTGGAATGCACAGCAAGAACCTGTTCTCATCCCATTCCCATGCCGGGCGCACAAACAAAATATTTCTTTCTAAAGCAACCGCGGGAAAGAAATGGAAGGAACGGAAAAATGACGGCTCATGACTTCTCTTATCCCCCATAGTCTTTCTTTCAATTTTTCTTCCCCTTCTAAATGACTAACTAGGACTCTGTTAGTGTCCTGCTCACTTGATCGCAAATCAATTGCCAAATAGTTCAATGTTTCTGGTCTCACGGACGAAATAACTTAAGCTGACCCGAGACAAATTTAAAATATCCCTGCAACTTTAATTGTTTTGGATTCGGAGGTGCGGCTCTCCAGACCAAGTAAGATACGTTGCGGGGTTAAATACTAACCTCAAGAGGAGAAAGAAAATTGGAGAAATTGCCATATTCTGGAATACCAATCGCCTCCAAAATCTGTAGGTACGGTGCCACCTTTTCGAAGTAATCCTAATCGTTCTTTGTAAAATTGGAGACTGGAACGTTCAAAAACGTAACAAATATGCCCTAACTTCATCAGGCTTGACAGTTCATGGGTTACCTTGTTTCCTTAAACTTTTAGTCGTATTATTATTCCTTTCGCAGCTTCGAATCTGTCAAAAAAGGCCAAGCCCTCGGAATAAAGGTTACCAAATGCATAAACGGGCACTCAGTTTTTCAAACCAAAGTTAACCGCCAAATTGCGTCTACGGGCCACCGGAAAACAACCGGTAAGATAGAAATATCCCAAAGCAAAAGGGTGGAGTTAGATGACTAGAAAGGGTGAGGAAATACCGAGGGGGATATGTGGAAAAAGAGGGAGCGAGAGCGGGAGAGAGAAAATGAATATATATATTAGGTAGGTTATTCCAGGCTCGGCTCATACAGGACTTGTCTAAGCCGCGCTCGTTGAGCTCACCTAACCTAACCCAGCGATGCCACGAGCGAGTGTGTGTGTATGCATGTGTACCTGGTAGTTTGAGTTTAGGGGAGTTCGGGAAGAGTGAGCATGGGAGTAAGAGACCTTGAGGCCCGCCGGTCTCCGGGTCTCGCCGGGTGGTTGATGCAGCGGCACGACTAGTACTGACCCACTATATAAAAGGCACTTGCCATCCTCCTCGTTCCTTGGGACAATTCCACTGTTACCTTCTCCCTCGGGCAGCCTGCTAACCTACTCTTGGGCTTTTGCCCACATCCACCGGCTCTCCTTCTCCTATATATGGACGCCCTAAAACTCGCTCCAGCCCCGTACGACTCTCTCTCTCTCTCTCTCTCTCTCTCTCCCTCTCTCTCTCTCTCTCTCTGTCTCTCTCTCTGTCTCTCTCTGGTTTCCAGGGCCCTCGCTCCCTTCCAACATCCTCGCAGCCCTTCCACGTCTAACTCAACCTTCGCTCGTTTCATCTCCATTCTCCCAACACGCGTGGCCCCGACACCGGGCTAAAACTCTTTCGTAGATCTCGACCCCCTTCTCTTTTTCTTTCTTTCACTCTTTCACTCTTCTTTCTCTCTTCCTCTCTATCTTCTTCAGTTGGCTCGATCCTCGTCTCGCCTCTTGATAGATCCAGCAGTCTCTCTCGCTATATCTATCTTTCTCAGTTGGCTCGATCCTCGTCGAGCCCTCTGCGTCGTATCCCATCTCCCTCGAGTCCCTTGCAAGCGTGTGAGTCACACGGTTGGGCCGTCGGGTCCACGTGTGTTCGTTCTTGAGAACACACCGAGGTAAAAACGTCGGTATCCTTCATCGTGGTAGCAGTTGATGGTTGAGAACACTGACTCACTGGGCCGTGTTTATGCCTGTATTCGTACGTGAGCCTCGAAATTTTGGAACCATGTTGCTTAGGATCTTATTGGCGTATATGTACAACGAACGTGTGAGTGTAGGCCTGAGCGGGAAACGAGTGTGTCCAAGAGAATATCTACCTAGCATAGCAACTGCTGTTTCTGCATTTCTTAGCAGAACTCGCGCGCACGCCCCGTCCTACTACACCTCGTATACACATATTATGCATAGAACCTATTTCTTTCCTGTGTACCGGATGTCCAAAGAATTGAACAAATTCTGCTTTTCGTAATTCCCTAAATTTATCTGCATTATTCGATACTTTACTCTCCGTAGAATTCAAAATTTCATTATTTCTTGACATTTTCATATTGAAAATCTCATAAAAGTATATCGGGTTATTAACTTTCATGGAGACAAATATGGTCGGTACGTCCCTCTTTCCATCTGTATTGTATGAATGTGCGAGAGAGGTCACGACGAATACAATTTCACGTAACAAAGGGGCAGAATTCTGCATTGTCTTAGTATCGTCTCCATTTATCGCGTATTATTGTAACATCAATTTTCATCCAGCGAGAAATGACAACCGATACCAATACCAATTGTACAATTATAATTAATACAATTATATTATTTTTTTAAAGATATATTAATAAGAAAATATGTTTTTAGCGTCGTACTTAAAATGTATACTACCTGTTTTTTCGGTTCTGCTCAGGAAGCCGATACATTCAGGCAACGTAGTTTCAATGCCAGGAGTTCAATGAAATTTCCTAGGTGAAAGATGGTAGTCGCGTATAACGGAATCTTCCTCGTCGAGGACGACCGGTCTTTTTTCGGCAAAAGATTACCGAACTATTTGCCCCCGTGCCAACATCTTGCCAGAATATTTTCATTATCGACCGGCAAGCGAACCGTTCTTTCGATCTGTAAATTTTGTTTTATTTTTTTGTTCAATTCCAGTTGAAAAATTATTATTGGAGAGCGAGATTTGTACTAATTCTCCAAAGACCTGAGAAAAAAAATTGAAAAAGATCGTAGCACGACAACTTCTCGTCTTCCTGTCGAGAGGGGGGGGGGATTCCCTTCAATTTCTTTGCCGTCTTTCGACGCGCCAATGGAAACCGGCACTTCCCTCTCGTTGTCTAAGCGGCCACGTTCAAATCGAGCATGAAATTTGAGTCGTGACGAGCGTTTAGATGTTCGCAAAATACGATTCGAATTAGAGGCTCGTCTATTCTCAACTCCCTTCCATTCCTTCCTCTCCTCACCGTTCATCAGACCCTCGACGCAGTTTTGCCTCGAGCAACTGTGTCGGCGAGTGAGAATCGCGACGGTGGCCGCTCGCAAAATCGCTTCAAAGTTCGCGCAGAACCCGTTGGGTTACATCGTTCGGGCCTATTTGTACGAGTTTGGGCTTAGTATGTAGATAGAATACTTTACTTATATTCTATCGTATATGAAGTCGATATTTCTTAGGGGAAACATTCGGTAGGGGATATTTGACACGGCACGTTCTAAGTAGCCATCTAGTGGTTGTTACCGTGCCTCCCTTATTTTCAACTTCCAATAGCTCGAATCACCTCTCCCTCCCTCCCTTCCTCTCTATCGCCCTACTCTTTATTCGTTGGCTCGTCCATTTTATCGTCTCTTTGCGACACTGATCCTTGAGATCTCACGCGTTTAACCCTCTTCTTCCATTCATACCAACTTCTAAGCACCCAGGATACGCATTGTTACAAGTTTTGGCATAAATACCTCAGATTGTAAGGCCTATCGAGACTCTTGTATTTGTGAAATTTGCACCGATTAAAATAATTTGTTTCGTATAAAATATCTCGATCTGCGTAAGCCGCCGGCTTATTTTTAATGGAAATGGAGAAATGCGATAAAAAAACATAAAAATTACACAATGAATAGGAATAAAACTCCAATAATGGGCGAAAAATTTAAGTTTTTTTTTAAATGGCGAATACTTTTTCAAGATGAACGAATAATTTCTACATAGTATAAAACAAAGTCGTTTTCCGCGTCTGTCTGTTTATCCGTTAACTTCTCCTAAACCACGCAACGGATTGTGATGCAGTTTTTAACGCGATTTATATTATTTTTCATATATATAATAAAACCTAATTAAGTTTTTTGTAAGTAGATAAAAACAATATTTTGCAAGCTAGGCAAGACACACCTACTTCAAAATTATGTACCAGAGAATAGTAGTACTTGAAAAATCCTAAAGAAAACCCCGCGATGGTATATCTCTATCTGTTACGGTTGACCCGAAGTAATCATTTCTTTAATTAAAACTTTAATTAAAAATAGCGTTAGTTGCGACGCTTTTTCCTCTAATTCAGTACGAATCCTTATCCAAATAAATATGATAGTATTATTGGGCATTTAATGTAGATTATAATTGTCATATGTACTACATCATTCTGATGAATACTTTAGATAAAATCATAGGTTAAAAGCAATCGAAAAAATAGTTCACCGATCGGGCGGGCTTAGGTCTATAAGCGTTGATTAGTTTTCCCATGGACAAGCTACCTACCTATACCTACGTAGCCTTTTCGCGCGTTGCTTCCAAATAAGATTTCTTCGCTTCTTTTTTGTTTAGCGTGCTAGTTTTCAATGAAAAACTTAAAAAGTCGGATACAACATGACCAAAGCTGCGTTCGCGCGCGATATTTACGCATCACTTTCATGATATTTTTTTATCGCTCTATCGTCGATTCGAGTTCTCGACGAGGGTAATGATACTCGTTGGTTAAAATTGGTCGAAGCGAAACCGTGAATATACAGAAGAGAGAGAGAGAGAGAAGCCGCTAATAGTATATGCCTATAGTGCACATAGCTCAAAATTGTAGCCTATGCAGAGCGTGTATATAGAACCGGGCATTCGAGACACCTGGCGCTGCGGTTTTATTAGGTAAAGGAAAGGAAATACGCGTGGATAACTAGTCGTTGCTTCCTTTCCCTGACTTCTTCTTCTTCTTCTTCTTCTTTTTTTCTTCCTTTTTCTGGACGTCTGACTCACTACAACGAGAAATGTTAGGCCGCCCGTTGGGACATTTATCCGTTCGTAAAGAATAAACATATACACACACGTACATATGTATGTATACGCGTATATGCAACGCTCACCAGTAACAAGTATGAATTTTTGTTAGCGCGTGCATAATACGCGCATACGTAGAGAGCAACGGAGAATAAGAAGAAAGATGCGTGAAAGAAAAAAAAACGCGAGACCCGGTTCACCGATACTTTCTCATAACCTCTTGATCCTGATTAGAATATGACTAGGGAATGAAACTAGAAGCATGGCCGGGTCGAAGCTAGCAGAAAGTCGACGACCGAAGTGGTCAAGCCGGGCAGCGCGTTGCTTCGCCGATTCTTCAAACGCTATAGCTATATATGTGTATATATATACACCTATATCGACCAGTGCAAAGTTTGGCCGGTAATGTGCACGTGCGAGAATCCAACAGCTCATGTCGACAACCCGGAAGCATAGGTGCTTTTCCGGTTTCGAGAGGACACAGCAGCACACACACACACACACACACATACACACACACCCTTCAAATATTATATGTTAAGCACACGAAGCTTAAAACCGGTACCCTTGTATCATGCAAGACCGAATCGCAAAGTTCAGTGGCCTGTTTTTCCATGGGAAAAATCTTCTTTATCGTTATGCAAGAGACGAAACGTGAGATGGGGTTCACGCGGAAGAGAAAACGAGAGTATGAGCGGCGGGTGTGCGCTAGAAAATATTGAGAGTCACGAAAAATGGAATATATTACATTTCGATAATTTATTTGCGATTTTTAATATAATACGCAAATTAGTTAATATGTATTTTAGGAATGATGGTTCGAACGTATTGGACAATCAGAAATTTTTCCGTAATATTGATATTTTTTTATTTCGTTTATTTTGTTTATTTGGTAGGTGAAATATGTGTTTATCCACGTAATTTTGTTATAATCGTACTTAATTAATGTATTCTCAAAATTTTAAAACACTGTTTCATTTTATTTCAATTTAGCAATATGTAATAATTTTTTGGACACTTTGGAACAAAATCGTACGTGCGTTATTTAACATCTTTTTGTTTTTTGTTAATTTATCATTTCTTATTATTGTTTTTTTTTCGGTTTCGTTTTTAGGATACACCTATCTCGGATCTGCCCTCGTCGTCGAGCCATCGGTAGCTAGCGGCACAAAGAAACGGTGAGTCTACGAGGGATTTTTGGTTTATTCACGAAGCGGACAAACGGTACAGCGATGATCGTCCATCGGGGATTAATGTTTTCAAAACGATCGAGTTGTTTAAAAAACGTGATGCGTACTCGGTACCCGAGATCGAAATTACTGAAGGACATTTACAAAAAAAAAAAAGAAAAAAAAACACTTTTGTTAATAAATAAACAAATATTAATTTATTAAAGTGTAATTGAAAAAAAAAACGAAACGAAGGACAATCAGCGACTGTACCGTTGGGTCCCCATGTGCGCGCGAGTGCTCATTTCTACGAGAAGGTTGCGAACTTTTTTGTCGAATTATGCTGATCGTTTATGCTCAAGGCAATAGATCCCGACAGTACGATAATGCGATAAGTCCACAATTTTGGCGTGGCAATCAACACTTTTGAGAACTAATACCGAGCGAAGATCGCGTGTAATGCCACGATACTTAGAAGTATCATTGGGCATGTGCTTACCCGCCAGCCAAAAAAGAAAAGGAAAAAGAAAACGCGAGAGAAAGAGGGGGAAAAAGGGAGAGATAGATCTATAATAGATATACGATTCGACAACACCACCAAAGCCACTCAAAAAATTCGCGAGTTCCGAAGTTTGGTAGAAGAAAAAAAATCGTCCAGTTTGCAATCGTCGTTTAAGTTTCAAATCTTTCACTAAAAAACTCGTTTTCGTCGTCCAATTTTTGTTTTTTCTTTACCAATATTTTCTTGTAAATTTCATCAAAATTGGATAAACCTATCGTACACGCACGCGCATACACAAAATCAACAAATATTATTACGCGATGAAAATTGTGTAAAAATATGAAAAAAATTTAATTATCGTCGATCAATAGGTATTTCTTTCGATTATCGGAATTAAAAGAGGAAAGGGTATTGCACGCTTTACTTACAAACATTTATTTCGTACATCGCGATCTAATCGGATACATCGACTTCGGTATAACGTTGGATAAGGGAAACCTTTCGGCGAATTATTTTTTTTTTTTTCGTAACATACGAATGAATTTCATTTCGTCGATGAGAATTTAGCGTTGGGCGACTCAAAATTTCCTCGAGTTTTCTGCCTGTAAATGAAATTTGGTACGTTTATGTCGACGCTTTATTTGGGAGCCGCTGCGAGCGGCGGTGTGTCTCGAACGTGCAACGATCAGCCGTTCGCGGCTCGGACTTTGGGAGGAAGCGAGAAGAACGCCCGAAAAAGCGTCGCACCTGCCTCTTCTCCTCACGCGCGCACACACACACACGCACACACACACACACACACACACACACACACACACACACACACACACACACACACACACACACACACACACACACACACACACACATACATACATACATAAATGTGCACGAATAGTTATGGTATATGGCATAGCGCCGGGACGAGCTCATCGCGCTCCGAGTCACGATCGTGCAACGTACATATAGTAAATCCTGCAGACTCGAAGCGTCGTTTCTTGGAGATAGTTTTGGAGCTCGTGCCACGCAACAACTGGACTCCCCCAACCGAGCGATCTCTCATTTCCCCAATTTATACGCCCACTCCCGCCTCCACGATGCACCAGTCGCGTTCGGACGAGCCAAGAAAAGAAGAAACTTTTTTTTCCTATTTTCTTCCAATGAAAAGAAAAATGCATTACCCCCAATGGATCAATGGACGACAAAACTTTGCAGCTGCTCGATTATTTCATTATAGTCCAGAACAATTGAAAATATCGCTTTTTACGAGGATCGCGCGTTTAAAAAAATCCCGGCTTGACGTATATAAAGAATAAAGTTTCTTATTATTCAGAAATAATAAAAATCAATTCCTTTAAGGGCTTTGATATTGAAAAAAAATAAAAAAGAACGAACGTTGTTGAGCGACAATCGTGAATAATTCTTATTCGCGACGAATATAAATACAGATGTTCCTTTGCTCCTTACAAAATAATTTACAAGTAACGATGCTGATGGTCGGGTGGCTCTCGTCCAGCCTCGTTCGTATTAATATTCACGTGTCAGTTGAGATATTATTACATAGTCATATAATATGAAGAGTTGGAAAAGAAAGGAGCGAACGGGCACTCGACGATGTTTCCGAATTGTGCGGCTGTGCGTGAATATGTTTCAAATGTAAAGTACCACATGCGCGAGTCTTTCGCTCTCTCTCCCGCAGTTACGGGGGAAACAATGATGGTGGTTGCGGCTGAATATCGCACAAGGGGTAGCAAAGAGGCAGGAAGGGGGCCGCGCGAAATAAGATAAAAAAATGCCCGATGGAAGAAAACGAGAAGAAGAAGAAGAAGAAGAAGAAGAAGAAGAAGAAGAAGAAGAAGAAGTCGATGTAGAAAAGGGACAAACTGGTATGCGTGAAAACTAGTTTCAACTTTGGGTCTGACCCCACTGTGGTCGATCGCGATATACGCTCGGGCATTCCCCGAAGTAGCCACGAAGAAGCGTTCCCGCGATTTTCCAATGGCGTTTCAACCTTTATAATGTCGTTGTGATATTAATAAAAAAAAGATGAAATTTCGAGTCGATCAACAAAATAACGAAACAATAATTTTCATTGTCGATCGATCGATGAAAATGACGTATCGATCGATTTTTGGTATATGAACAGATCGTGAATGAGGACGGCTGTACACGTACATATATGCATACGTTCGACATGCGACCACAGATAATAAGAGGCTCTGGGCCAGGTACGGTGGTCCTTACAAAAAAGAAATCCCATGCACTTTGCAGAACGGTGTAGATCGCCCCGGCCACACAATGCATCATTGCACCAAAGGCACGTGCACCATCGCCATTATTTTCTCCCTTGCAGTTTCCATCTGTGCATATATACACGCACACATATATATATATATATGTAGGTACACGTAAAAGGATATTCCAGGTAAACCGTACATGCTCGTGCAACTGTGTATATAGTAGGTATATGCATATATACACATTTGCATGTACTATTACACCACGAAAGACGGTGATGCAGCGACTGCTCATCGTCGCATCAACGTCATGGTTCGCGATATAGTTTCGATCGATTTCGCTGAGGCGAGAGAGGCTCGTTGAAACCCTCGTGCAAAAAACATTCACGCCTGTTTCTCCTTACCTCGCTCGCTTCCCCTTTCGTCTCCGCCGCGTCGCTCGTCATTGAATTCTTACTTTCATTCATTCCTAACGACATATGTAAGAGTTTTGTTCAAAAATGAAAGTTCCGCGCGCGCTTCAGTACAAATGTTCTTTTCTTTTTTTCGAAATAAGAGATTATTTTTTAAAAAATCGTTCGATATTCAGTTTTTGTAGTTTTGGGCAGATGTCCGAGTCTTTAAAATTGCAGCTGGTCGATCGTATCGCTCTTTTGGTCTTCACAGTTCGATTCGTCACGACATTATTTTTCTGGCAGTGTCGATTTTGAATTTATTAGCACTAGGTATTGAGCGGAGGAACATTTCCATTATTAAAAATGCAAAATATAGCCCATTTTTTGAATTTTTGAGAAAATTTCGTTATCGTTGATATTTGAATTATTATTATTAGTATAACGTTATATGAATTAGTATAACGTTAAAAAGATTAACGTCAAAACGGAAAATCAATACTCGAATTCAGTGTTTAAAGTAATAAATACGAGTAAAGTGAAATTTGTTGGCGCTTTAAAATTCTCATCGTCGATGTTGACACACGATTCCACCTGTAGCTCCGCGAGTATAACCAACCATTCACCCTACGAGATACGCAAAAATTTCTCTAATACCCTCAACCAGCGTACCTATATATTTATGCCCGGCGCATCGCACGACAATCGTGCATTGCCCTCGTAAACGCACATATATACATACGTAGCTGTATATAGTTGCCCAGTGCCAATGCCTCTCACCGCACCCTTCGTATACTCGCGCAAGGGTTGCACTTTTCATATTTGCATAACAAGGCAACATTGCACGTACTTGAAATACGTACATGCATACAAGTATATACGTATGTACATACATATATGTATATGGACTGTAGTAACCATACCGAATGAATAAATGCATCAGGCACACGGTACGCGGTTGCAATTGAGTCGTGACGTTAACAGGTACATAGTACGTACGCATTCCCTCACCCCTTTTTCGGTCAGTGAAACCCGCGCCGGTGGGTCTCAAACCCCTTGCAATTGCACATGCACATAGGCGTTATGTACAGTTGCTGATACTAACATGCTATACGTATACGCGTGTATGATATATGTATATCGATGTACCCCTGAAAATCGTTTGGATCTAGCGGCTACCCCACATGGCGCGTACGAATGTATGGCGAGGTCCGGGAAATACGTTATTCTAACTAGCACACCTTGTATTGGCTTTACAAGTACCTACTCGTATGCGGTCGAGATCAATTTTTTGATCCACCCTTTTGACTCGTACACCCCATGTTGCGGTGCATAAATCTGAGGGATTGCTGTTTTGCTTATTTTATCGAGCTACCGAAAGCAAACATTGATACGTACGTGTAAAAATCACACTGCACTTTTGTTATTCTGCATCGAATGGAAATGAAATATTTTTGGTATTTATTCTTAACCGCCCGCTTCGTTGAATAAGTTACTATTTTTTTATATTATTGTGTGCGTTTAATTATTATGCACGAGATATCTGTCCAAATGAAACGTTAGTCGAACGTTGCAACAATTGTATAGAATGGTAAAGATAAATTTTTGTGCGAATTCAACCCGAAACCTTATTAGAACTACGATCGAACTACATTCGAATTTTAAAAACCTTCGTACATTATTGGTCCTTGTCACATAGAAATAATCTGTGATTAAAACTTTATAAACAAAAGCATAATTCTATTTTTATCAGGTAGGTGAATGGAAAAAATTGATATATCGTTGGATCCTTTTGATTTCGATAGTTGGGATCAACGAATATACAATATCGAATAGATTTTTATCCGAAGAAGATGCATTCTTCGTAAATAAATGTTCTATTTTAATGAAACTAAAGGATTATTGTAACTCTGGATAGATAATTTAAGTTATCGGGAAGAACTTGGTCAAGTCTTATTTGAATAAAAAAAATTAATTAACATTACGATGCGGTTGCGGTAGCTTGGTGTATTCGCGTCGAGTTAAAAAGGGGCTTAAGCGTTTTTTAATAATCATGAAATAGACGATGTGCAACCGTGTCGAAATCCGCAACTGAGGAAATTGAGCCGCGTACAACATTCATCTCGTTCACTCGGCCGATCTTTCCCGCGGGTGTTTGCCTCAAATGCTTAAATATGGGCCTTACGCTCGTGTATGCATTTTACCGACGTTACAACCTGCCGTTGCACCGAGTCGCATCGGTCGTCTCGTATATCTTTCCCCCTCCCGCCGTTATCGTTCCCTCGTTCCCTGCACACTCGCACACGTCTCATTAGCGCGGCAAAAGGAAATCGTGAACGGGTTGTAAATGAGACGGAGAAAAACGATCGGCCGTATGTTTACAATTAAATAAGTCTATAGTTAGGAACGAACCATATCGAATTTAAAATACGAACAAAAAATAGATAATTCTTTTTATTATAATCATATGATTTTTATTATTATATATTGCCTTATTTCATTATTTCTTCAAATTATGATCCTTATTAGGGTAGAGCGGGGATAGTTGAGCAGTTTCTGGCTTAATCGATCATAACTCTTAAAAAATACATCCTATTTCCTTGATTCTTGCACCGTTAGATCCGCAAATTCTCCAGCTCAAAACGCCTTCAGAAACATTATCCAAATCATGTTTGATTTAGGAGATATTATCGTAAATGTGAGAGAGTGTCGAGCTGCACAACCTGCCCCATAGGTGGGGCAAGTTGAGCAAGGGTATGGGGTAAGTTGAGCAAGGTAATAATTCCATCAACAAATCAGACACATGCAAGACCATTTGATGCAATGCAGTAATAAACCAATAGCTACATTAATTAGCTACATTTTGAATCATGAACATTAACTGCAACAAACTGTGAAATGTTTTTTCTTAAGTAAACAAGGAGGACCGGCGATAGCGTGATGTATTCACCTCCGCCATGTTATGCGTGCCAGCCGATGAGGACCGTTGCGCATCATTTAACTAGTCCGATCGAAAACTGCTCAACTAGCCCCTTCTCAGATTTTTTAACAAATGTTAATTTATAATGAAATCCGTACCACGTGCGTTCAAAAAATTATTGCAGATTGATAGCCACTTAAATGTACTACATACTAGTACTCGTCTAGTTGATGCCCTGGTTTTTCACACAATGCTAGAAGAAAAATACTTAATCACGTATTTTTTACTTTTAGGCGCAATAATAATAAAACGTCCCGTGTCATCGTCTCGTGCGCCGCGTGGCTACCGGCAATGATTTGTTGTATTCCCCTCCCACATACCTCTCTTTCGTCCATTTGATGCACCAGCGTGTGATGCTTAGTTTTCGAGATATTACGATTGCACAACTTACCCGCTTGCTCAACTATCCCCGCTCTACCCTACCTATACCGTATTAATGCATTATTATCGAGTGATAATTTATTTTTTCGTTAGCCATGTGAAAGACACCAGCGCAATGCTTCAATTATCACAATTGAAAGTACATGCGAATAATTTTCACATGCATTATGGAGCTTCAATGACGATTGAAAATTCGATCTTTATAGAAATAATGGACGAGTTAATCCGATGGAGATGGACAATACATGAAATAACCTACTATACATTTCGCACATATCCAAGACTCGAATGATTAAAAAAAAACCCAATGAACTCCCCACTTTAGTAGTCAACATATCCATCTCTCTCTACGAATCGTCAAGCATTCGGTACTCGATATACGTAGAGCATTTATTTCTTCTTGAGGCTGTTGCAGTTGTTAAATCTCCCTTTTTGCCCGCCCGTCCCCCGCCCCGTTCTCTACCGAGCAATTTCGTCCCCACCACCTGAACGGGAATCGTTGCATGCGGCGCGTGCCGACCTCGTGCTTCAACTCCTCCCCAAGCTCCCTTTCGTTTGGCCAAACCGACGTTGCACCTCAATCCCTCCACTATTCTTCTTCATCTTCTTTTTCTTCTTCCTCCTCCTCCTCCTCCTCCTCCTCCTCCTCCTCCTCCTTTTCTTCTTCTTATTGTTCTTCGTGTACAGTGACGACAACGACGCGCACGCACGCTCGCTCTCGTCGTTTTATACCTCCTCTCTGTCTACTTGCAGCGCCACCGTATACCATCCGGCGTATGTGTGCGCAGCACATCGTCCGCACGCGGCGGCGTATCGGGCATGCACGAGACTCCACTTGTTGCATCGGCGCACTCGCGGGCCGTGCAACGCGCCGTTGGCTCTTTGCATTCGCTCGATGCACGGTGCATTCGTATACATATATATGCGATGTACACGCGTATACAAGACCCTTAGCGCTAATACCCGTCGACAAAACAAGTTTAAAACCCTCCTTGTATATCGTGGCATTTTACCCGTCCCTATATTGAGCAATCATTTCAATTGCTCTGTCATTTAGTTCTGTTATTTGTTGCAATTCTTGGTGGCGAAAGTAGAGACGCGTTTGTGGCCAATTACACGGTAATGAATCACGTGAAGCGACGCGCGCTCACCGTCATTTTGATTTTCTCTCGACAGATACGATACGTCTTTCTTCTTTTTCGCGTCGGACAAAATATTTCTCCATTGAAAATGAATTATTTTCTCATGCGGATTTAGAGTTAACGTATCCAACTATTGCTTAACGAAATTTGCTTCACTAGCATTTTCAGTGTTTAGTTTTTGTATTTAAAAAGTGAGAAGAAATTGTGGCGATTTCGAGGTTTTCTTGGTGTACCTCGGACCCTTTTGAATTAAATCACGAGGAGAAAATCTTATACATTGGAAGGTGTACCCCTCGTTGGACAAATCTAGAATCCTTATAGCTCTGTACAAACGAATCGACGAATAAAGGTACATTTAAATTTCTAAAGCTACCCGATGACTTTATAGTGGGATTAAAGGGGCGAACAAATGTTCTCTCCCTTTTTTTTTTACGGATGTCCTTGTAGATCGTATATTCGTATATAATTGTCTGTGAGAATTGACGCGTTAAGATCGCGCAAGGACGATTCGCGCGTGCGACAATGAGCAAGGTTTTCGAAACTGGTGCGCGAAACGAGAAACGGCTCGTATTATATTCGTATTCCCTCTGATCTCGTCGAGGCGAAATCCTTTCTACAAAGCGAACGCCGAGGGTAAACGCCCTTCTCGTACTCAAGCCACGTATACAAATACTTTTCATTTCTGTAACTCTCTCATCTCGCTCTTGTTTCCTTCAAACCCTCGAAGTACTCCCCGCGAAAAAGTTTGCTCCGCTTTATCTGGTGTACGGGCGACGGTATCCTCGTGACTCGTTAAGCCCTGTATTTATGTATCCATAGATATAGCTGTATGTAGGTATACAGTCGGTGACGAAATTGAGTGGATACCTTCTAGTATACCATAGAGTGCCGGAACGGTTTTTTTAAGCCATTTCGCCGATAGTTGGCCTAGGCCAATTTAACCAACGTCATTTTAAAGAGGATCAATTTATCGTCATTTTGGCTATTTTAAAAAAATGTCACGATTTTTTTTTTACTAATGGCAACGAGTTTTGAAAACTAAAATTGTTGGTCATTTTTGTGTTCAACTTTGATGGAAAACAAATTCCGAAAACCGTCTTTTTACCGTCTTGAGATTTCGTCGTAAACCTCGTCGTTTTCGTCCTGCGGAACAATTTTCAAATCGTTTATTTTTTCGCAAAAGAAAAAACAAAATATCTTTGGAAAAAAATCGTACGTTTTCTAAAAAAAAAGAAATTGAAGCTTGGACTTCTGCCTTTACGATCCCGATTAAAGAAATGTCTTAAACACATTTTACTACGAAAGGTATCCACTCAAAGAAGAACAAAAAAACGACGAAAAAATTTCGTTTTCAAAACTGGGTGCCAATTGTAAAAAATATCGTAAAATTTTTGTAAAATAGCCAAAATAAAGGCAAATTACCGGCAAAATGGCATAAAAAACTGTACCGGCACTCTATACTAGAGGGTGTCCCCTCAATTTCGTCACCGAATGTATGTAGGCCCGTTTGGTGGGTATAATATGTGCGCCGTACGTATTAAACCCTTATGCATATTAAATCACACATTGGAGGGATATGTGCTTGGTAAAAGTATACTTTTCTCAGAAGGTAGGTACGCGTCACCCCGTGCGATGTTCGCGATTGTCATCAACGTTTTTTGAAGTTATACTTCTTTATGGCGCGTTATGAAGTTAGTTGCAAGTGGGAATTTCTTTTCTTCTCTTTTCAATCTGAAGTTATCTGAAGTTATGTGAAGTCGGTTGTTTAAATCAATTTAAATGTTGTTATTCAAGGTTGTATTAGTGGTATTTAATGGTCGTTTATCGATAATTCGACTAAGTTGAAATTTATTTGAATGCGCGAATCATTCTTTTTTATTGGCGCTAAACAAGTATATAACTTCTTATGTGCATACGTGCATACGTGCAACGAAATAACGCCATATTTGAAGTATTTGAAGGTTAAAATTGGGTTCATCGAGAATTTCATCACCAAGTTGGGAAATGTTAATTGAGACTTAAGCTTATCGAAATCGTATCCAAGACCAAACGAAGAAAAATTATTTATTTATTTATTGAATTTGTGCGAATTTGAAACGCTTCGTGTTTCCGACGGTTCGATGATTCTGGCTGGTTTTTTGGAAATGTCGTATGTTAGTTAGCGATCTTTCCGGTAGAGGTAGATAATTCCAATTTTGAGGCAGAGTAAAACGTCATAAATTTCGACGAATCATAAATTTTCGGCTATAATTTCGGTCGTAAAATCGGCCTCTTAAACTTTTGATTCGATCATTCCCGGGAAGGATTAACATCTAGAGCGAAGGTAAAGTAGGGGTCGGGCCCTTGTGGCTTTCAATAATCTTGGAGACAAAATTCGGCTATCTTAATCGCATTGGCATCTCCGGCGTGCACCGTTTACCTCGGCCTAATGAACGTACCGCGGGAAACCGTCCGATAACTTGGCCGTGCATCTATCGATAATATAATTTTTCTTACGTACTTACCTACTTAAATTCGATCGTATCGATTTTTTCGAGCTGGATTCTTCGCGAGGTTCTCCCTTAATGTCGACAAACGCGAAGTAACACGGTGTTCCACGGTGTTACGGGGACCCGACCGTAATAACAGGTCTTGACTTTCAATCCGAATCGTGCGTCGATCGGTTAGGGAGGTTCTCCTTCGGGCCGTCTGCGAACGCGGAATGCAATTTGCGCACTCGCTGCCGTCGCCCTCGATGCACACGCGCCTCTCCTCTCCCTTTAAGATCTTTCTCTTACTGTTTCGCGAATGAGAAGTGATTGGGGAAAGAGGATGCAGTAGCACGAGCGAAACGAGAGGCGCCGTCCTAAAATGCGATTATATCGTTCGGTGATTCGAGCACCCCCACTTTCCTGGCACGAGAAACCCGCCGACCGCCAGGCGCTAACGGAATACTTTCGAAGCGTCGACCAAGAAATCAAGTTTAGTTTTCTATTTTGCTTCGCACCCTTCCCTCGTCAATTTTCTATTCGCAGATTTAACCGAAAATCGAAAAATAATTTGATTATTAAATTTTCAATAAATCGAAAGACGTCTTCAACTGCATTTCTGGTCTGTTCGCCGTTTCCCAGGATAATATCGGATCGTTCGAGAGCGATACGATCTTTCCATATCGACATTTAGCGTAGACATAATTTGGATGATAAATACGAAAAAATTGTAATTATCGTCTAGTTTTGTGTTTTTCATTCGCCCTTAAAATGTTGAAAATATTATCGCCGCGTTTTCGCGCTACCTATCACGGTTGCTCCATTTTATTACCTAAATAATGCCACGAAACATAACGTTATCGAATAACCAAATAATAAGGATTATAAAAAGTAATTTGTTGTTTATTTACCACCAATTGACGCGACCGACATTGATATTACGAAAAAAGAAAAAAGGCTTGTCGGTACAAGGTCCAAAGAGCCGGTTCCTAAAAGTGTTTAATACACCGAGACGAGAATTATACAGGAGAAACGAACGGAGATGAAACGAAAACGAGAAAACGAAGAAGACGCCGCATCGCTGAGTAATTCGAGTTCGTCCGAGGTTCCTCTTTAGCGTCCCGCAGGTGATGAGAAAAAGATCGCTCGGTTTGCAGGACGCCCCATTACATCTTCTCATGCCCTCCTCGTTTCTCGCATCGTTTAATTATCCTCAAAATTGAAGCACGCTGACGTGCAATAATTATTGTTATCCCCGGTCGCTCTTTGTCCGCGTTCTTGTTTTCTTCGGCACAATTTCGGGCCGACCGTCGGTTTCTCAATGGTAGGCGCGATGATGCACTTTTCGGTTCCGCTTTGACGCGCCCACCGTTGCGAGATTTTTCGTCCCCTCTCGGCACACGACAACGGTGACGACGATGATCGTAAAGTCACGTCGCGCTCTTCGGTTCTTCGGTAAAAGCCCCGATTTTCAGCTGCAATTTACGAATTTTCGATGCAGCTGCTCGTGTTTTTTGTTTTCTATCGCGTCTATCGTGTGATTTTTTTTATTGTTTTTAATTAATAATTGCCACTTTAAGACGTCAATTAATCTTTTTAATAAGATTATTCTCGTCAAATATATACCAAAATTTATAAAAATTATACGGATTAATTAAAAGAATAATTTTTATATTTTTAATTAATGAATTTTCCGAGATATTTTATCCATCCGTTTCGACGTTAAGTAAGTAGGTACCTACTATTTCGAGCCTTGGTAAAAATATAACTACGAAAAACGATTCGAAATATAATGGTACGAATGCACGGTCGCACAGAGCTGAGCAGCTCGATAATCATAAAAATATTGCTATAATCGCCAAAACTCTGAAATTGTTGTTAAATCTGATTGTTGATTATGGTATGTTTCAAAGTAAAGTTTAGCCAAATAATTTAAGTAACTGTTTTGTCGTATCGATCCAGCAGTCCCATCGAATTTTGGTAACGCCATCTTTCCATATTGAATTCTCGAACCTCAAGCGCGTATAATACGTTTTTCTAGCCAATACCAATGGACGGAACGAGAATCTTTATCTTTTTTTATTCATTCTATGATCCAGAGGATCTTTACAATTCACCGGAGTTTCTATTTGATTTCGGAGCGATCGCGTCTATAAGAATCGTAGTCGTTCATCTTCTCGATAGCGAAGGTACAACGAACATAAAATCAAAGATCGCATATGATATTGATTCAGTGCGTTTCGTTGAAAGGGATTTAATAGACGGCGGATTATCTTGGAGTTTTTCGAGCGGCCACGTACCTACTAATCGGGAACACTTGGATTTATCCGGCATTTTTTGTAGCTTCACGGATTTGACGGTTGGGCGCGACGACGAAAGTAATAGTGCAATTTATATCCCTCGCAAATTATACGGTACCGATGTACTTTTATCGTGATGACCGAATCGAGTGCTCGTTCCAGCAGGTGGTATTTTTTAAACGGGTCAGGTATTTCCTGTTTGTTTTTACGGAGGGTTTCCATCACGATACGATCCTTTCGAATCTTCCTCGATCTTTTTCGCAAATCGGAATTGCAACGAACCAATTATCGCCGGTCGCAATTATTTCGATAGGTATGATAAATCGATGTCGATACTCTTCTTAGGTGGAAAGAAGGAACGCTGCCGAATCTTTCTCGACGTCGTTAATACGAGCGCGCGAGTATTAAGCGTGTTGGGGTTCGCAGCATCCTTTCCTGCAACGATCTTCGAGCTACATTAAGCCGACTTCGCGGGCATGTGCTTCGAAACTAGGATGTATCGTAAGAAGGAGACAAAATCTCAGTGATCGCACAATTTGCGGCTGGCCCGTAATTAGCCGTAGAAATTACGCACTCTTCTACATTTCGCGAATATTTACGAAACGATCTTCGGCATTTGGCACGATAGGCGTCAAATGTCGTCCAATCTCGTACAAACCAGCAGAAATACCAATCGATCGATCTTACTATACATCGTGAATCGAGGGACGGATCGCGAGATACTTGTCCAAATGCAAGAAACCGTTAATGGCTTGAAATTTTACGAGTTTCACGGATTTATTGCCAAACACGAGAGGCGTATGATTTTCTCTATTATCGATTTCGACGTTTGTACCTACATAACGATAATCTTTAGAGGATTTCATTTTCAAGCGATTAGAAAATTTCAGAGCCAGAGGGGTGGCGTCGCGTTCGGTGATTAGATCGACCTTTCGCTTCTACGATATATCGGGTGTGAAAGAGTCTAATTCGATGGTCAGAAGAATTTTGCGAGGGTGCAAATCCGCTTTTCGAATTCGGGTAGGATTTTTATGATCTTTGTGCGTTCTCGCGATTTCTTTCGATCTCTTCCCCCTCTTCCTTTATAACTTTTACAACTCGACTCGACTCATCCGTGTTTCCATCAACTGCCTCTAGCTGCCGAGGGCCTCTCATTTTCTACATTATTCTCGATCTCTCTTTCGCCTTCCGTCGTAGTTCCTTTTAAAAATAGAGGAATTCGGCCGCTGCACGCCCAATGTCCGTCAGATGGCGTCCCAATCCTTATTTTCACAAATGCAACATAAATAAATAATTACGATTTTTTATCATATCAAAATAGTGGAATTTAATTGTCGATAAATCAGAAACATCGATATTTACCTGAACTTATGTTAGTTGAATTCAACTAACATAAGATATGTCTATACGAAAGTATTAACGCGCGTTAGGCTCGCACATTGAGCGCGCGTAACGCGCGTCGTTCGATGACATCGGCCGAGTTGGGAAGTGCGTGCGCGCGCATTGCAGCTCTCGCCGGAGTGTGCGATGGTGGGTTACTCGTTTTTAGTCCAGTTACTTACGTGTTCACCTCTCTCTCTCGCACTCTCAGGACACGCGATGAATTATTTTATTACACTCTATAATTATGATTTTCTTCGGTCGTGCGCCTTGCTCGAGGGACAACGGGTTAATTAAAAAGAGGACATTTAGTATATTCGAAATGTTTAACAGGCCAGGGTTTTAGGACTGTTGTTCGATGCTACGAATCACTCTTCTACAGCTAACTTGTCGTTGATGTTGTTTTTTTTCTTCTTTTCTTTCACGTCCTTTTGCGGTGCATTAGATGCTGCATGTACCTACCTACACCGTATAGTTTTATATTTTATTTTATTCAGGAACATTGAGGAATGAATATATCCAACAGTGCACAACCGGCCATGCTTTCCGATGGGCACAATTCGCGCCAACAGGTGTACCTAATGCAGTTTTATAGTACGCCCATGAAATTAATTGGAATATAAGAGAAATTTGGCACTGGGGCCGAACGAGTACGAAAATAACGGGAACCATAATTACCAAATAATAACATAATTCAACTAAAAAATAGGTTGGTATTCATAAATCTGAGTATCTACATTATTTTGGTTGGATATTTCGTAAATAAATGTTGAGATTTCATCGAACAAAAAGCTTTTCATTCAGACGAAATGTATAATTTATTATACCGTTTTATTTTGCGATTTACTTAAGCCCTCGTTAGATGGAATGGAAATACTTTATCACTGATAGGCGATCTTACCTCACCTATATATAAAAGTCGCATCGAACAAAAGCTTTATTTTTATCGAAATAAATTTCTCTTTCTTTATTACGTCTACGTCACTTTAAAAATCGCTACTGACTTAACCGCGGCCCCTGGCGAGTCATATCAGACTCGCGCAGGTGAAAGGGTTAATGCTCATCACGAACCATCACGCGATGTAAGTACTTCGTGCGAGAGGCACGAAGAAAAAAAGGCATATCCGCCAGGTTGGAATTATCGTCGGTGGACGAAAGCTCGGTGGACTCTCGACTGGATTAAATTAAACCGAACCTTAAATTACACTTGGAAACGAGCCCGATGAATGAAGTAAGGCGCGGAGCGGCGAAAAGTAAAAAAAGACAAGGAGCGTATAAGAACGCAGGGAGAAAGCGGGGCTCGGGGAAGGCCGAGTGAAAAATATGAAAGGGCGGCCCTTCCTTCCCTCTTTCTTTCTCTTATCTCGTACGGGTTTTCGCAGATTGAAATTCATTTAAAGTAACGCTATCGCGACGAAGGGCCACTCGAAACCGAGCGCTTTATCCGACCCGTACCTACTCCATATCTATACCTATAAATCCAATATGATATTTATATGGATTAAACGATAAGGGCGACAGGCTCGGATATTTAACGGCAACCAGTTTAATTGGCGCAATCGGGCCGAAAAAACGACCATCCCGATGATGTACGTACGTCCCGACGAGAGCACGTCCCGATCGTTGACGTTGTTGTAGTTTCGGTTGGATTAAACAGGACGTCAACGAGCACCTGGCCCTTCCAACTCATCAACGTTGAACATTTTATATTTTTCGTTCTCTCTTTATCTCGTTTGACGTTCGAGTACGTGCTTGGATTATGCGTAACGCGTAACATCCCGATTAATAATATACCGATTGAAGATTGTGCAAGATTTCTTTTTTTCTTGTTTCACGCTCGACGCAACCCGAAGCAACAGAAACAAAGGACCAAATATCGTTTCAATTGGAGCTCCGAGGTAGAATTATTATTATTTATATCCGGATGCCGTTCCTTTCCGAAGATAATAAACGCCAAGTGCCACGGGATCGATAAACAAACTTTTACCGCAATTAATCGTTTTATAACGAAACGTGTTTTATCGACTGCTTTTTATTCGAAGATATAGGTATCTTCCATTTAAATGAATAATGAATAAGAAATTTCTATCGTCGGTCGAAATGTCCACGTAGCGATATATTGAAAAAATGTTTGACTAAAATTTTTATTAATTATGACGTAATAGCAACATGATTTCAATTTAATTAGCCAAAGAAGTATTTGCGAGTTTTTTGAATACCTACTTTAGGCGAGAAGATAAGAATGAAAATCGTATAGTAATAATAAAAATAAATATAGTATACTACCATACCCAAACCCATAACAATAATAATAATAATAATAATAATAATATTCAACACTAAGTTATCAACACTAAAAACTATAGGAAATATATCATCAAAGACCCCACGGTAACTAACGATAAATGTCGCAAGTGCCACGCTCAACCAGAGACCATACAACACATAACAGGGGCATGCACAACACTCACACAGACGGACTACACTCACAGACACAACCAGGTTGCAAACATCATTCACCAAAAACTAGCACTCAAACACAAACTTATACAAGACACAAACACACCCTACTACAAATACAAACCTCAAACGGTATTAGAAAACCCTACACACAAACTTTATTATGACCGCGCTATACTTACCGACAGGACAGTTCACTATAATAGACCAGATATTACACTCCAGGATAAAGTAAATAAAATCACATACCTTATTGATATTGCCGTCCCCAACACACACAATGTACAAAAAACAATAGGCGAGAAAATTAGTAAATACGCAGAATTGAAAGAAGAAGTTACCAGAATCTGGAAACAAGACAAAGTCTACATAATACCCATAGTCATCTCCACCATAGGTGTCATACCTAATCACCTTCATCACAGCCTCAAATTAATAGACTTGAAAGACTCCACCTACATCCTACTCCAAAAAGCCGCAATTCTCAATACCTGTCGGATAGTTAGAAAGTTCATGGATTTGGATGAAAATGAGACAGTTCCACATCACATCCCGTCTACACAATAAACACACACCACATGCTACATTTACTTGGCACTAGCCCGTAAATGTAGTAAAAACTAGCTAAGAGCTAAGAAACGAAACTGTTTTCCCCAAAATAATAATAATAATAATAATAATAATAATAATAATAATAATAATGTTAAGCGTTCCTAGAGAGTATGCAATATTTCGTGTTCGGTTAAAAACCGCCACGTGTGAAGTAACCAATGATGAGAAAGAAAAGGGTCGGTTGGAATACAATTAGCGATTTGCATGCCAATTCGGATCTACCCTCTTCCGCATTTTTCCTCTCACTCACTCTTTTCTCATTGCGAACTCTTTCTCTTGGGACGCTTAGCATACGTTCACTGGGAAACGCGATGAAGAAACTCCGGTAGAAATGACAGCCAGAAAGAACTGGGGCTCTCTTTACAACTAGAATAGAACATGGGTTCACAGAGAAGATTGTGCCCCGTGTGTAGGCAGGATAATGGAATAAGGGACGTGGAAAAGTAAAACGCATAAATGAATGTCGTTCTATTGTCGCTCGTACTTATACCGGTCTTCATCTATTATCTATATCTGTATATGTATATTAGTGGGTAAAAACGAGATACACCGAACATCCTAGAACCATCTTCTAACGCCTCGTCCTTTCTCGCAAGCCACTTCCTACAAATGTGTGTGTTTTCTACTTCCTATGCTTTCAGGGGTAGCGGCACCACTGCTCTACCGGAAATCCCGGTCGACCAGGTCGGCAACGGATGGAGGTGAGTTTGCTCCCTGCTTATTCCCCCTCCCCATGACAAACGACCTCCGTCTCTTTATTTACTTCCTCCTTTCGACAGTCGTTAAAATGTTCTTGCTTTTTTTTTATGCGCGCTTTTTCAATCATTTCTTTCGATCGTGTGAAAAATTTAAAAATTATTTATTTATTTTTTTTTTTAAATAACAGTTTATTATTATATTAATAAATATGGCCTGAAATGTATGATTCGTGGCTTGGATTTGATCGTGACTATACGTATGTATCGTAGCTATTATTATTATCATTATAATTAAGACGAAATTAATGCATTCTCGTATATTTTTCTTATTGTAGATTCCGATTCTCCTTTTATGCATTATTGACTGTTGACTGGCATTTGCTTATATACCTAACGTTTTTCTTTTTTTTTTTCGATACAGCTCAAATCAATCGTTTTAGGTGTCAGTTGGTCACTGCAAAGAATTTGCGTGTCAAAAGTCACTCTTGCGATGAGATATATCAATAATTAACAAGCGTGTCAAGTGGAGCACGTTTTTTTTATTAAAATATTCCGAGCTTTGAAAATCTTGTGAATGATCGACTTTTTGGGGCAAAACTCTCCTCTACTCAAACGATCGCTAGTTACACGGACTGAAACACGATTAAGGAAATTTGAGGTTAGGTAATGTATTTTTCAAGTAATGTTGATCTCGTAAACAGCAATAAATTGCTAATATCGTCCTCCGAGACGATATTACATCAACGTTAGGATCCGATATTAAGAATTTGCTGTTTACCTAATATCGTTCCGGGATGATTTTAGTTATCTAAACACTATTAAAGGTATCTTGTTAACAATTGTTTTTATTTAATAGAAGCAAAAACTATGGCGCGTAAAAAAAAGCAATTTGACGACGAATTCATTTTAGTCAGCATTGATGAAGAAGATAGCGACGATGATGACGCCGAATGCCCAAAACTTGCTATCAAATTTGTTCCAAAAATAGGAAGGGTGAAAAATGGATGGAAAAATGGAATATTGAAAATCCAGTACCAAAATTCATATTCTCAATATGTTATAATAATTAAAATTAGGTTAATAAAACAAATGATTTATAACGATTTGACTGTAATATACTTGTAATAATTTTTCATAATGTTTTGTAATGTTCGATCATACCTAAGCTTGACTCGATACAGGTACCTAATGTCATCCCCGGGGACGAATGTGATTTTTTTTAAATGTTACTTTATCATAAAAGCTGGCTTAAAAGAATTTAATGACAAAGATTGTTAATGTTTTATTATTTCATAAAGTAAATATTCATTTACTTTGAGCATTCTGAGTTTTATTATCCATGTATCTTACATAGTTTTTGTTTTACGATTCAACAAAAAGGGGACGGTGTTTGGCGAGTCTAAC
This sequence comes from Netelia fuscicornis, assembly GCA_946811545.1. Classification (NCBI taxonomy): domain Eukaryota; kingdom Metazoa; phylum Arthropoda; class Insecta; order Hymenoptera; family Ichneumonidae; genus Netelia; species Netelia fuscicornis. Next base: position 27,503,340 of record OX328015.1, read on the forward strand.
GTACTAGAAGAATTTTCTCGTAGGTATTTGCATAATTTCGACACAAAATTATTCCTTCCTACGACGAAAAAAATAAAAACTTATAAGTAATCGATATAAAAAGTGGGTTCTAATTTATGAAAAAAGTAAATCTTATTGGCGAACGATAATATTCGAAAATTTCTGGTACGATTTTATTGGTTTGTCGATTAATTCGGTCTATTTATTTGATGATCTATTAGTAGAATGGATAATTAAACGTTACTTTATTCCCACTATACATCGGCCCATGAAAAAAGTAATAATTATTGCGTATTGGGTTCTACATACTTTTGGTCTCTCCAATATTATATACGTACTAATTTAAGTATATAACGTAGTAACGTACATAAAGTAGTACCAAAAAAGGAAAAACAAAAAAATACGAAAGACAACATTTGAAAAATTGCACCGACAACAATCGGAATAAAGCAAAATTATCGAAGTAAAATATTTTCAATTCATGTTGAAGCTCGCGGTAACTGTACTGAAAATAAGCAAATGAATACATATCGTTAAAATAATTGTTAGTTATTTTTTACAATGTGCACGAACATGCCGTATACTCGTAAATTTTTGATAATTTAATATTTGATAAATGAATTACCGTGAAATTGACAATGTTCGCGCAATCGTAGGAACTAACGCGCAGAAGGTACCGAAGTGACCGAACGGTGACGGAAACAACGTACCTACAAACAGAATCTGGAAATTGGACGTAATTTTTAAAAACTGTTCTTCTCTTCGCGAGATTGCGAAAAAGCTATTTATCCCGTTAAGTCGTTCGTATTGGTAGTACGTACATAAGTACCGGTGTCGGGAATATCGTAAAAAAATATTTAAATACTATATGCATTAGCTTCATTATTATTTTACTTCCGTGAAATTCAATTGTACGAAAACGCGAGGGTGTGCATAAATCCCGTCGTATACTTCAGAATTATAGCTGGAAATGAAAGAGAAAGAAGGAAAAGGCAAGCCGTTATACGGATTGCGAGAGACAAGGAGAGCCACCGAGGAAGAACCGAGCGGAAACGCGATGCGTTCTTCCTAACATAAAGGAACGAGATCGAGACGCCTGCTAAGCTCCGAGTTGGCAATAATAAAATATCTCGCTCCGTTCAGGCGAGTGTCCGTGTATAACAGAGAAATTTGAAAATAAAGAAAGTCAGTTCTCGGTCGGTTGCTTCTTTCGCTTCTTTCGCTTCTTTCGCTTATTTTAACGTTTCACAACTTGGGTCCATCGGCCAAGTACCGGGTTTGCACACAAGTCTATGTATATGTATATAATAAAATAAAATAGCAGGTATGTATACGTATTATAACTGCTATTTTGGGTTACAAACTGGCAACGTCCCTGACGACGGCTGCTCCGTAGGACTACGCGAGTAAAACTTTCGTCGATCGGTTGGCCCCTCCCCAGGTAAAAACAAAACGAGTTCACGAGTATAGGGTGGTCAGGTCGAAATCGATTAATTTTTACGCGTCGTTCGAGGCCAGCAAAAGGCGTACACGTACTCCCTCCACTATTAATATACATGCATACGCATACACAGACGCACACACATACATAAGTATATGGTACAAACACCTTTCCGAAACTTGGGCGAAAATCTTTTGTTTTAGTTTCTCGAATCGAGAGAAAAGCGATGTTAGAGGAGAGGGACACTCCGGCGATAAGTACAATAGCTCGGCATCGTTATATATTATATACGTCCGTATGCCTTCGAGGCTTCCGGAAACCATTTACTATACTTACATTTAAAACTATATTCCTCGGAAAGCCAAATCCCATTCTTCACCGTTTCGTATAGACCTGTGTATTATTTACAATAACACAGTGCAACTATATGGTATGTACCTACCTACATACATATGTAGCGTCTGCATTCGCCTGGCTGTTTACGAGCCGTGCAACTATTAATTAATTTTAAAAAGCGTCTGCGGCCTCGACGGGGCGACTGCCGCAACCCTACCCCATCATCCCTGAACCTACCCCAAAACTTAGCCACAGGTTATTGTTTCGTTGTAGGTATGGCCACGCGTTTCCATCAGACTGCTGCAATCTTTCCAATTCTTGCCTTGCGAGTAAACCAGCACCGAGGCTATCGACAACGAGGCTATAGACACTGGTAGACTACTTATGTACCTACCATCGATTTTGTATTTCGTTCCTCTAAGGTCACACCGCCGTGTATGCTTCCGATCTTTTCATTCTTCGACGACCTTGAAATCATTGGTCGAACGAGCTGAAAAGCTGGAGTTTGATCGAATTTTTGGTCGAGTTTTGTCATGGAATCCGTTAGGGAGACGTGGCCAAAAATTTGGTTTATGTGGGGGGCCGGTAGGAAATTTTCGGTCAATAATTTTTTCCATTTTTCCATTTTTCCCCGTCGCTGTGCACGCAGAAAAATGTAAGAATCTTGTATACAGACTTGTAAAAATACATGTCCGTTTGAGCGAATTTTGTTATCATTGGCGTGTCAGAGGAAGACTGGATAACTCAAGGCAATATTATTTTTCAATCAACCCCATTGAGAGTAGGGTGGTATTCGGCGTCAACGTTGGTTGGCTTCGGTCTCAAGCTGGTTCAGTCGAGCTAACAATAAGAGTATATTCTCCGTTGAGAATTCTCCGTAGTGGAAGCCTCGTTTCGGCTATTACCAACGGATGAGCCATTTCAGCAAGTTGGAAAAATGGTCGATACAGCTGCTCTAGGGACGGTATGTCGATTCGGTATTTATATGTTCGTACTTGGTTATAAAGCAGCGAAAAAAAAATTAAAGTTTTTATAAATCATAAATCGTTTTTCGACAGAAAAACAGCCAATACATTTTTTCTTTCTAATGAATAATTGAAATTTGATTTTTAAGGTAGTTACGTAACGTTACAGCATTTCCGTTGCATTACACTGAAAATTTGCAGAAACGTTGTGTAACGTTGTCGAACATGTAGGTAAAATTTCAGGGGCCTTTTTATTATCGACTCAGAAATCACGATATTTATTCATGAAAATCGTCATTTATCGCAATCCCCTATAAGAGAGTCCATGTTAAATATCGCAACATTATACAATGAATATATCAATTATTTGGTCTGCCTGGAAGCCTGTTGAAATTTTGCACCCATTTTTATTATAACATCAAGGAAGCTTCAACTAGCTTTTATAAGAAGACCGTAGGATCAGAATTTGAATTTTGAGTATGTTATTCTTTGGTAGATTTGCGACAACTTTTCTTAATAAACTTAAAGACTGGGCCCACTTGGAATGTGAGAAAAATCGGGAATAAAATTGTAATCCCACCACGACCGATAATACGACTACTTCCTTTGTCCTGTATCGTATTAATCTTTACGGGCAATTATCACGAAAGCGTTCATACCTGTAGTTACCTCAATTAAGCTATAGAATGTAAATATGCAGATATGGCATGTACCTATATACGTATATACGTATACCTACCTACTATAGGTATATGTTTTGGTAGGGAATTTTGGAATACGCCTTGCAGGCCACCGGGGGTGGTAGCGCCTATAAATTTCGTTGAATGACCAATCGATTATCTCCTCGGCGAAGCATGAACTTTTCTCCCGGCGCCTTCCCTACATCGCTGTCTTTGGCGTTCTAAAAATTGGTGTGCGAATAACCCCTATCTCGTCATCTCTACAACGCATCGACAGCATCCCCTCTGTATACATATGATAGGCGCGAGCGAGACTTATTTTTGTTACTCGGGTATAAAATTGCAACGAAAGCTTCGTCGACAACCCAACCCCCTCGACGTCCCTGTCCACTAAACCCTTTTAACTTTTCATCCTTCGTTACCACCTTACTATATGTTTTGTCCCCCCGGTCTTTTTTTTAATGTCGTATACGTACGAGTAGTCTCGAAAGCAGACATGGCTGACCGGGGGCGAACGACTCTAGAACATAGGATCCAAAAAAGCTGGAGATATAGTCTTTTGCCAGAGGATTAAACAATGAATTTTATTTACGATGGTTCTGGGTCAAAAGAGCTATTCGTTTGGTAGCTTTATCTATTGAAAAACAACGAACAATTTAATTTTTTTTCAAACAATTTTTGCGAATTTTATTAATGCTATTCTTTGAATTGTTTATAATATTTTTATGAAATGGGCAATTTAACTTGGCACGGAAATTCTTTTTTAGACTATTTTACATCGCACCCGCGCTTATTCGCCGTATCGTCTCATTATTCTATTCGGCTAGTCGTCGAAAAGAGAAACGAACGCTATTATAGTTGTTTGGAGTGACATTAGTAAATTGTGCGAATTATCGAGAAAGAAATTTTATTGATAAGCTCGATTCTAGTTCCTATATACGCCACATGCTTCGTGTAATTTTACCAAATATTGGCCGATAGATACCCAAGTGGATCGTTATTATTGATTTCTATTTGCTATTAACATTTCTCATTTTTAAATGAAAATTAAATTGGAGACGGTACATTTTTGGATAATATTGAAATCGAGCCATATTCATACGAAAGTGTCACATTCCACAACAGTCTAGTTTTCGAACAAAGTAAGTAAGACGTTACTGCCATTATTTATACTATAGAATAGTTTGATTGCACAAATTATCGTTTAACGTAAACATTTAATCGATGATACGCTACTGTTAGTTGAATTCTGGTCTTAATATATTTCACGAATCGAGTACAAGCTCGTTATATTTTACCTCTCGTACTATACCTTTGGAACATCATTGTCTCCATATGAAAGAGTTACGTTGCAACAGCTGTATAAATTATGGTAAAAGTAACGATCGATCGTTATTACGATTTAATCGTCCGTAGCCTCGTTTCTTTGTAAATCGATCTTGTCGAGCTCCTCGGAAACGATCCAAGGTCTTGGAAAGTTTCGATACGTACGTCACTCGTGAAATTTGAGGAAAATGTGAATGATTTTCCCGAAACTGAGAGCGCGTGTACCTAAATGGCGTGGACGAGTGGCTCTGCCGCGGAGAAGGGCCAAGACACGCGCCATTTTCTGTTTCATCATATTTTTTTTTCTTCATTCTCATCCATCGCCCTCAAGGGCTTAACGAGCTGATCACGCGGGGGATCAGCAGCGACGAAACTACGAGAGCGCGACGATATCGTGAGAGTGACCGAACTAAGCAGGATCCCCCGAGAGCTATGATACGCGAGAACTTTTCGAGTCGACTTGACGAGGTAATCACGGGACCCGAACCCAAACTCTTGAACGAAGCCGAAGGGAAGGTCGTATTCATTAGGCCAATAATTCATTTCGTTTGCACATAAATTAGTTATTTCGTTTGGCCTCGCCGACATGCCCCATCTCTTTCTCTCTCTCTCTCTCTCTCTCTCTCTCTCTCTCTCGCTTTTCGTTTCTTTTTCGGTTTCGTTCGGAAAAAACCACATAATTCTGAATTATTGTACCGATATGTGCATGCCTTTCATCGAGACTAAAATTTTTTATCGTTAATCGTTGATGGTGTTAATTTTGTTTTCTCGCGAGGGAAGTTTTATTTTCGTGGAAACAAGGCTGTTATTTTTCTCATCAGCGTATTTAAAATATTTTAAAACATAGAAAAATAATATTTGGAAAGATCGGATGTCCGGATTGGCGCGTCTGTATTATGCGCGTGCGTGCGTCAGTGTGTCTCCTCTTTGATAACACTTAAGAGTAAATGGCCTAAACAATATCTTGACATATCGAGCTGATACTCGATACACAAATACGGCAAATAGTTACTTTTGTCCTGTCAAACGTCCGTAAGCCCTGTATTGTCATTTCATCGAATGGATTTACATGGAATCTCTTGCGGATGAACCAAATCGCGAGGACGTAGAAAAATTGTAGATTTCGAAAAATTTCGTACAACAGTTATATAGGTACAAAAGCGGTAAGTCTCGCACCTGGACGAACAAACGTTTGCACTCTTCTTCGAACGCAGGTGGGCGTCCTCGCTCATGTCTAAGAATGAATATGATAAATCTCGTCCAAGAATATCTTTCGCTCTTTCTCTCTCTTTCTCTGCACACACACACACACACACACACACACACACATATATATATATATATATATATATATATATATATATATATATATATATGTAGCATCGAGGCCCACCTTCTTACCTGGGGCTGCCAGAAGATAATAGAGTGACTGTATAAGCGAGAACCCCACAGAGGCTTTGCTGTTTGCGATATTCACGAGTCCAATACATAATACACCCCCAACTATACCAAGACTGTTGCTGTGAATTTTGAGGCTCTCTCTTGTCTAGCCGCCGCCGTTATACACATGGCTTTAAAACTGTTATGAATAATACCTTAGGTTGGCCACCTTATATACCTTACCTACGTACCGCCTATTCCTGTATAGCATATTATATATATATATATGCACATTTATACAAAAGAAACGAATCCTTCCACATTTCTACCTGGCAACCAACAAAGAAATTTGGCGTAACGGAATCTCAACCGTCCGGACTGCAACATCGCAGAATTTCCGATCCTCTTGGAGAAATAGCGCATACACTTTATTACCTGTACATATTTTTGTTTCTTCGATGGTTTTAAAAGTTGATTGCCAAAAATCATAAAAGCGTTCGAATATAATTATTAATGTGGAGACGAAATTATGTCGGAGCACTGGCTCACTTTCAGTTCGTCTATCCACACTGCGTTGAAACATTCTCACGGTGTTTGGAAATAGGTATTGGTCCCACCTCCTTCAATCTTGAGGTGAAAAGTTATAAATAACAAAGGAGTAAATAATAGTTGTAACCATATAAATAAACCTATTGTACGTTAGAAGAATGTTATAATTTTTTTAAATATTCGTGGTTCCCGTGAAAGGGATAAATTGGGCTTGGGTAACTTTTTACATTTTATATAACAATCCAAATCATCCTTTATTGTCATTTAAACAAGGTTAAGAATAATCGACGATCTCTGATAGTTTTTGTCAAACAAAAAGTAAAAAAAATACAAAAAAACAAATGATTTTCTATTTTATTCAGCTAAATTGGTCCAACGTGCCACAATTACATAATGATTCTTGAATACTGAAGGAATAGTAGGTATAGTAGGTAACTACGATACAATATTGATATTTTTCCCTCGTTGGAATAGAAAAACATTTTCTCTTGAAGAGAAAAAGTTACTTTTGAATTTGCCATACGATTTTCCGATTGAAATGACGAGCGATTAACACGCAACTAAGGCCTAAATGGACGACGTAAAGTTTTCAGATCAATAATGTTAATTTTTAAAATGTTTGCATTACCCAAGATCGCGATCGACGTATACAAGCAACGGTCCAACGTATCGTCGCCGCGCGAGTATCCGTCAGAGATTTCTCCGCCGCTCTATACCTCGATTATGTATAGAGGGCGGTGGTCGCGGTGGCGCTTTAGGAGGTTATCCATCCACGTGGATCGTCGCTGGTGGTAGCAGGGAGGCAGATAAGATAGATTGAGAAAAGGGAGAGGAGAAGATTGGCCTTGGCGAATGACGACGGTTCTAGCGTGCCGGCTCGAATCGAGTCCTCGTCTATACCGGCATCTTTTGACTGTACTACGACCTAATACTTTGCGCTCGGGGTCGCCGTCGTTGCTCGCGCCAATGTCGTACTCCTACACGCACGAGCATATACCCAGTGTGCGTACTTAGATCGGTGGGCGGCATGGCGAGAATGAGTGGGGGAATTGGGGTAAAGCGATGTCGGTAACACACGTTGGCGGCGGAACGACGCCCGTCAGCGTTACCGCCTGCGTTGCCTACCGGCGTCCGCCAGATGTCTCCCAGACTCGGGACGCGCAATGAAGAAATGCGCGCGGCCAAGAAATGAACCAATATCGTAGCGAGCGAGGGAAAGGGAACCAGAGAGAGAGAGAGAGAGAGACAGAGTGACGAAAATCGACGGGATACTATGACATCACGGATTTTCCAATTGGCGCGGCTCGTTGCTTTAAGGAATTCGGCATATGATGTATGTAGAATGTGGAGGAAACGTGTGACGAGATTTTAAAAGAACCGAGAATAGCTTTAGTTTTGAACATCGACCGTCAAACCTGGCTATTCGGATCTCTGACTTTCTTTGCTAATCAATCTTGAGCAAGGTTACTCAAATTAAATTCCAAATATCATTATTTAAACCCGTAAAGATTATAATTTTCTTCGTAATTATGATTCTATAATTTCTTCAACAAGAAATTGAACGCATTGGATTGTAAGAAATTTGTGCACAATTGTCCCAACTCTATAATGAGAAAGCATCGCAAATCAAGAAAATAATTCAATACCGACTTCGATTGCCCACCGATCCGATCAATCCACATTTTCCCGGTGTCACTTGGACGTGTCCGTTTGGGTTGTCGAGGGGTGTAGAAGAGGGGAGACTGATCCGGCGCCGGGCGTCTAGATTCACCCCGCGACGAGCGCCGACACAACACACAAGCGGGGTACCGGTGTTGTATACCGACGCGGAAGCGAGAGCGGTGAAACGGTAAAAGAGAGGACGACAAGCGCCTGTATGTGGAAATGGTAGTGGGGCGAGGCGTTGGTGGGGAAACGTTCGTGAACGCGCGCACCCGCGCGCCACCGCGCGATCAGCCTTCCTAGTCATCTACACGCACACACACACGTGTGGGTCTGTGTATATAAGCACATAAGTTCGGTATGCATATGTATATATGTCGGGCAATCCGTGTATGTATATATATATAGGGGGCGGAGGGGGGGGGGGGGGGGGGGGCAGAGTTGGGGTGGGGATTGCGACCAAGTTCGCGATGATGTTGGGAGACATTGGTGGGGGTAAAGCTGGGCGCGGCCTATTGCTCTGTTACTCCGTGCCGGCGTACACGATTATAAAAATAATATCAGTGTACCGCGTTTTCTCGCATAGATATCCCGGGGCCCACGATATTTCGTCACGGCGCGCCGCGCAATATATATATATATATATATACATATATATATATATGTATATATATATTTGTGTGTGTGTGTGTGTGTGTGTGTATACATATATGTATATATAAATATATCTACCAAATTCGGGTTATGCCGAGGCCACACTTCTCTAATTGTTGGCATTACCTTTAACTTGTTTCTTTGCCACTTTTATTAATATTATTATTATTATTATTATTATTATTATTATTATTATTATTATTATTATTATTATTATTATTATTATTATTATTATTATTATTATTATTATTATTATTATTATTATTATTATTATTATTATTATTATTATTATTATTATTATTATTATTATTATTATTATTATTATTATTATTATTATTATTATTATTATTATTATTATTATTATTATTATTATTATTATTATTATTATTATTATTACTATTGTTATTACGGTGAAACGTTTACCGTGTGTCACTCGATCGGCACTGCGCGAGACACCAGGAGCCTTTTTTGCTCACTCTCGCCAACCGTCGATTTAATACGACGACGGGAACTGCGCGACGAAGATTCGGCGCTGATCATTATTGGCTCGTGTCAGCGACATCACGAGAGACTCGGTAGACGATAACGAAAAGAAAATTAAATTGTTCGAAGGGAAGGATATTCGAGGGGGAAAAAATGGACCCACGAACGTTCGAGAGGAAAAGAAATCGCACGTTTATCGTCCTATGTCGTACGTACCGGCAATAAGAATAAACGTCATCTCGATGTTCTTCACTCGAGAATCGAGGGGAAAGTTTGAAAATAAATTGAACAATCGAAGAAAAAATATTTCGTAATTGTGGCGGACGAGCGCAAAGAGATAATTTTCAAAAATTTCGGACTCTGTTCTCAAAATTTGCATTCGTTCGTCGGGGCGAAAAATTCTACGACAGCGCGACCTCGCTGGTCCAGTTTTCTCGTTGACGGTGTCTGATACGAACTTAAAAAAAAGAAAAGAGAAAAGCAAAATAAAGAAAAGAAAAAAAAAAAACTAAAAAAAAAATTCTACGAAAAGTCTAAATTGTTGGTCAGTGCGCAGATTTAAAAATAAAAACTATTTTCTCCGTAGAAAAGGAATAAAATATTTCGTTGTAATCAGTGAGAAACGAAAAATTGTCTTCCCGAGGAGCGAACGTTGTACCACGTGTTTCGGCCCGCTATTTTTTCGGGCGGGTTTGCGGCGGAGCACATCTCTCGGGCAAATTCGGTGAATGAGCGGAGTGGAAGTCAGAAAAGCGTGAGAGAGCGAGAAATTCAAGTCGGCGAACGCGCACACACGTACGCGTATCTATACGTGGCCCGGGCCTCCTCTAGACGAAACGAACGAAAAAGAAGGAGCTCACTGTCTCTCTGTCTCTCTCTATCTCCGTCTCTCTCTCTCTCGGTTGGCCGTAGCCTTTTGCCCGGCTCCGTCTAAGCTCGGGACTTTAGTCGACCGTCAACCCAGCAGCCTCATAGTTCGCGCTCCGTGTGGCTCGTACCGTGTTAATTCAACCACCACCTTTCATCGTCATCATCATCAACAATAACAACAATAACAACAACAACAACGATAACAACAATAGCAGCGATAATAATAAAAAGAAAAACTGCAGTCCTCTTATCACTCGATTCGCGCCTTATCAATCGCTGGATTATTTATTGTGTTCACTTATCCAAACCCCTTGGGCCCTCGCGAGACGCCCTTAATCCGACCAGTATTCAGTGAACGTATATTTATATATCATATATATACATAGACATATATGTATATATGTATGAGTATATATACATGTATGTATGTATATATGTATATATGTATATAGATGGTCCGTGAAAAATAATCATAAATAGCCGTTTCATTTTGAACCGGATACGCTAGGAACATTAACGACCGCACATCGAGAAACGAGAGGGAAACGCATTAAACAAATCTATGCAATAACCACTACCGGATCATCGATCGACGCTTCGATCGGACTTAAAAAAAAGCATCAAATTAAAAAAAAAACAAGTTTGTGAAATTTCTACGATAGCGTGAAAATGTGTGCATAATCATCCCCAACGAAATCTTCGACGTTACTGGATTACAAAAAAAATTCTTTTCGATAAAAAGAATTGAGGAAAAAAGTGATACAGTTGAAAGTGTGCAAAAAAGTTTGAATGGACTTTACTAGTTGCATCGATAGTGCATAAAATACACACACCCACACACACATATGTATATATACATCGATAAGTGTGTATATAACATTTGCAAGCTCCGACGAAATTTCACCCCGTGACATTGAACTTGAAGGTGGCCATTATCCACTTTCTCACGCAGCACCCTTGCCGTTCGCCCTAAGAAAAGAGGAAAAAGGAACGAGAAAAAGAAAATCATTGGTCGATAAAGTTACCAAGAGCCCATAGAGTGTCTCAGGTACGTCTATCTCTCGCATACCTGAGAGAGAGAAAAATTGACAAAAGGTCTCCCATAGGCTCCGAGGAGTTTACGACGATTCACACGGGGGAAGGGGCAAACGATAGAAAAAGGGAGGAAGAAGCGAGGGGACGTTCATTAACCGACCACTCTCATTACTGTCGTCGGACGAACAAGAGTCCGTGTATCGAGTGAATTTGGGTTTGACGCAATTACAAACAAGCAAAATCAAAATTTGTTTAAATTTGTGCTTCTTCTTATCAAGAACATTAATTGCGCGATGAAAAATTAAAAATTCGTGATTAAAGTTTGATTTGTCGTTGAGGCCCCCTCGCGGTACGATTCTGGGTAATTTGGCTCGTGCGCTCTGGCGCTGATATCGTTATATATATATATATATATACATCTCCCTAACACCATCAACCACCTTCACCGTCGTGTTTGCACGGGCTTAGCAGTTTCGGCTCTCTCTCTCTCTTTCTTTCTCTCTTTCTTTCTTTCTTTCTTTCTCTCTCGCGCTCTCTCTCTCTCTCTCTCTCTCTCTGTCTCTCTCTCCCCGCCACACCGAGGCACCGCAGAGAGTACCAACATTCGAGAGAAATTATAATCCAGTGTGTGCCAGTGTTTAAGTCTACCTCAGTCGTTTAGCAGAAGCTAACGCGAAGAAAGCTCCTTTGAAGAAAAAAAAAAAAGAAAAACCTAAGGATAATATTTAGAACAGAGAGATTTATATATATTTATATATATATATATATAATACATACGTATATATGTGCGTGGAGACATATATAATACATATATACATATATATATATATATATATGCGAATATATTAAATAATTATATAATATAATACAGTGTGCTAGACGCGCCCTTGTAATTCCGTGCACATAAAAAGCAAAGCGCCAGTTGTTGGGAATTTTTGTTTGTTCTTACGTCGTCGTCTTCTACGTAAGTTCGTTTGTGAGTTTTGCGGATAAATCGTGTGATTATTCAACATTGGGAAAAAATTGAAGAACAAAACGGAAAACAATGTCACTGGATAAATTCAGCGAGGGTGGAATGCTGCACAAAGAAATGGAACGCCTGGATATCGAGGATAAGAACGGCGATGGCCCAAGGTAAATAACAAAAATTGTGAATTTATCGATGAAATTTGGATGACGCTCGGTCGATTTGGTATACCTAATCTGGATTCGTTGGATAGCGCCGCGTTCGTTCCCGCCGAAACTCTCTCGAGCGCCATATTTCGCTCCGAACGACGCTACACGCGCGTACGATACATTATTATTATTATTTTTTTTTCAATGATGCGGTATCTGTGCCGCGATATAACTGATAAATATCGTGGAATTCAGCCGCTCTTTTCTATTTTTGAACATTTTTTTCTTCTGATTTTCGAATTTCGTGGCAAAATGGATTTTTGTTAGAAATTAATTATCTGTCTAACGATGTGAATGATCGAGAGTAGGTAAAAGTGATAATTAAGTTAGTATGGAAGTTAACAATTGTTTTACCTCGAAATGAAAAAATGCTTCGATAAACCTGTCGATTTGTATTAATTCGGTAAATAATTGCTTAATTATTAAATTTAGGTGATGCTCCAAATAATAATATGGCCCCAATCAAAAAAATTCAATTTTTGTCCTGCATTGGAAATTTTATGCTTGCAAAGTCTATCGATTTGCCACCGAGTCTCGAAGAATTATGAGATCATCAAATTAGACTGTATTTTCAAACAAAATTTGTTCCAAATGCAGTTAATTACTGTAGAGTCTGTCGATTTCTTGATTTAAAACCATACTACTCTTGTATCATTAACCGAAGAGAACATTTGCTATCGAGCTCGAAATTGATGCACGAGCAACATCGTTGTTGCTCCGAAATGAATCCCGATGTATATCGAACGTTAATTTAATTATCGACGTAGCAAAAAATGTTTCAAACAAAAGTTGTACTGTTTGAAGGGGGCCATCAGATGCGACTAATTTATTTTTATTTCGGTGGAGGCATTGATGCACCGTGAAACTCACCGCTGCTTAAAAAAAAACATTGGTCGTATTTGATGGCCCCCTTCAAACAATACTTACACCTTTTTTTTTGGAACATTTTTTTGTGACGTCTTTATAAGACGGCCAAATATTTGATAATGACCCAACATATTTGTAGACCAACATATTATATATATATTTGTAGGCCAACATATTTCTACATTTGTATGATCGTTAATCACTTTGAATGACCTTGAATGACACCTTGACCCCCCCCCCCCAATGTGGTTGTTATGCGGATTTATGTGCTCTACAAGATGGTAGAAAAAATATACCACTATTCCATTAAAAAAAGTAAAGGTGCCCTTCACTGTGCGTAAACGCCTCGACCGAAAATTTAAAAAAATGGTCGCAGTCGATGACCTCCATACCGTACAACTTTTCTTTAAAAAGGGTTTATTTCGGGTGGCACAGATAAAGGGGACACCCTGTATATATATATATATATATATATATATATATATATATATAGAGAGAGAGAGAGAGAGAGAGAGAGAGAGAGAGAGAGAGTAATCTGCTGCAAAACGTTCACCGCGCAATAACGGTGGACTTGCAGACGCCCGCAAATATTTGCCAAAGTTTGAACGTTTCGTGATGTACCGAAGCGAGGATGATGATAGCTTTTTCTTTATAGAAGGTCCTTAGCGAACTGTGTATCAATCACAGATCGGTGTTACCGGACCAACTATCGTAAGTGACGATACCGATATTAGCAAAAAAAAAAAAAAAGATCCTATTGTAAAAGTCGAATTATAGTCATCGAGTATCGCAACAAAAAATTACGGCTCAAATTGAGCCATTGATTTTGCGATCCAAAGAAAAAAATCCTTTTTGTTTATATTTTATGAAATTATTTAAATATAAAAGCGTATAGTTATTGAATTGGATAAATAGTGAACGTTCGAAATGAATCGATTGATTTTTCGATTTAAAGGCCATTCTGATTATCATTCTGATATTTGATTAAATTTGATAAATATACGTGCATATAAGTTTCCCGACTATCGAGGATGAAATTTGGCTGTCGGCGATCGTTAGACCGAGATAAGTGTGTACCTACACGTGGAACTATCCGGCGTCAACAAGACAATGTACATTCGGGTGATTGCAAAAACAGATTACGAGCCCCTCCCTGGACTCATTTGCTTGTCCAAATAACAACCAACAACAACAACAACAACAACAACAACAACAACAACAACAATAATAATAATAATAATAATAATAATAATGACAACAATAATGAAAATCATTGATCGTAGAAACGTGATCGATCGAACTTCGATTAGCTGAGAATTTTCATCTAACGAATATTATGGTTGGCGCCATTATCGCTACTACTGTGTTATAAATAATGTAGGATTGAATGAATCGAGGAGGACGTTTGCGATACAACGTGTATTTTAGAATTCGGTGACAAAATTGTACGCTCAAAGTTGACATTTTTCGACCGACTGTAGGCGTCAACCGGACTTCCGGTTTTGTTTTGCGTATCGTTAATGGTACGTGAGTTAAGATACGTTGCGAATCGACGATAACAGCGAAAACTTCCCTTTATCTACTCTTCACGGCTTGAGAAAAACTTCACTCTTTCTTCAAGTTTCTCTTTGCCATGTGGTTTACCAACTTGTAACTTCCTTTCTTTGAAATTCCATTCTGATAGTTTCACATCGTCATTTTGATTTTTGGACCGGAAGTAGAAAGATTGAAAAATGACAAGGGGAAGAAAATTGTCTGTAATTGACAAATTCGGTTCTCTTATATTATTAGGACTGTTTTTTCACGACGTACGGAGAGGCTTATCGGGAACTTTGCCGATGGACGATGGAGGCCGCGGGTGAGACCCGATTTACCGACCGGAAGTTTAACGTCGAAGGACAAGGTCGCTCGTGTGACGCGACACTCGTTTCGGCTCGACCCTCATTGGCAATTTCGTTATGTCATCAAAGTCAACTTGTAAAAAACATTTTTAAACATTCGTTTTAAGTGAATAATTAAAAAACAAACATTTAGTGAATACGAGCGAATTCCACAGGTTCTTGGAGGCACGAAATTTGAAGGGTAGTAGAATCTGTGAATGGTTCGCCATCTTTTTTTTTCTCGCCCTCATCCAGTAACCGTGATCGTTTATGAAAAAGATTTCGGCCCTCCTTGCTTGGATATCGGCAATGACCGACTAGAACTGAGCAGACGCGTGACTCATGGCGAAGGTGAGGGCGTCGGGGCGACTCTGCGAGACCATCCTCGGTCACACTCTACGTCAATGAACTATTTCACGGTAACACGCGTGATTCGATTTTTCGAGTTCCTCGCTCTTTCGACGCTTCTTCGAAACTGCTCGCGCACCCAACATATTACAGATATGACTCTCGGATAAGTTTTAGTGGAACCGCGTGTCTCGTATACCGATGGCTAAGGAGTTTTTCTGGAATGCGAGGGGCGTCGAGGAAAATGGAAAAGGGGATAACGGAAGATGTATTAGTTTTCTACTCGTGATCAAATATACGCGTTTACATTTTCTTAAGTAACATTTCGTTGTACGTTCTTGTTTCATTTTAAGGATTCGGTAAGTGCCTGGATTTAAAAAGGTGGTTTACACATTGGCGTAAATTGAGAAAAGATTGAATATTTTGTCATTTTGACAAATTTTCCTTTTATTTTTCCTTAAATCATACACCGGATTTTCTTTTATAATCATGAATAATTCATCAAATGAATATTATTAAATAGAATAGAGACCAAAGTCTCTATTCTATTTTGCAAGATAAGCTCAAAAATAGCGACCTTCCAATGAAATAAGAATGATACAAATTTAATGACAATTTGTTCTTGAGCAATTTGTTGTTGAGTAATTTTTTTTATTTAAAACTCGAAAGACTCTCGGCTTCGAGATTATTAATTAAATATTGTTAATGACTTTCGAAATATAAGTCTTATTGAAAAAAAGAAAGAAATGATAAATATCCGATGAGAAAGCATTTTGCTCGCGTCGCTTCATTCACGACGCCATTTTGTCATCGATAGAAAACTTTTCCACGTCGCGTCTCTCTCTCTCTCTCTCTTTCTCGTGTGCGTTCGTCGACGTTCGCAGGGCGTCGTGTGTGGCGCTCGTGTAAATTGGTGGTAAACTCTCGACTCTCGCCCGTGACGTTGCTCGCCCTGCTTACTATACTACTATCCGGTCGAAACGTCTCTTGGTCTATCTCTACTTAAATATTATACATATGTATATATATATATATATATATATATATATATATATATATATCTCACACTCGTTGGAGCAATCCAAGTGTGCCGCACCGTTGCTCCGCGGGCCTCGGAGAATCTCTAATACGGGTTGGTGCGTATCGTTTCGTACTCGTTCGTCATAAGCGGCCATGTGTGCGTGAGGAGGAACGCGCGCGTGCGAGCGTCCGTCCGTTAGTATGCTTTTCCGGATCTACACACTTTTCAGAAAACATAGATACGCGATTGCGCGCCATCTACACGGACCGTCGAGTATCGCGAATGAATGAGGTTTCGCTCGCATAGAGTGTCTACGGGGTCGTGATCAAATCGTCTACCAACGGTTCCGACGATCTCGAGTCTCGTCTCGTCGCGTTTAACCTTTTTTTGTGTTTCGCGCGCTAGCGACCATGAGGCGTCAAAAATTGGCGCATGCGCGCGCACTGCCCGCCGTCGACGCCGTAGGAAGATTTCTAGCGCGTAAAATCGTGATATCTACTCGTGACTCGGATTTATTGGAAAGTTTAATGAGAGTAATGACGTAATAAAAATTTCAACCTCACACGATTTATCATTGTGTTTTGGAAATTTTTCGAGATCCGAAATTTCGCCGATTTCGTTTTTAATGCAAGTAACGAATCGTGAGAGCAATTTATGGGAATGTATGATGCGATGATGCCAATATTTCTCGCGCATTATCATCGAAAATTAGACGTTTCACGGAAGTTACGCTCGCATCTTTTCTCGTTCCTTTCTTTCGGTTAACGCATCGGCGTGTATCTCCTTGTTATTTCTTCCTTATTTTTACCTTGCCCACTCGTACGCCGTGATCACAGAATTTAGACAATACGTAACACCGAGCGAGGGTTCCTTCAATTTTCGTTACGAGTACAAAGGAAATCAGACTTTTTAAAAAGGACATTAATCAAGTAAATTCAAAATGAATCGAATCAAATGTTTTTCAATCGATTGAAAAACAATATTTCGAGTATCGAAAAAAAGTAATATTTGAAAATAAAGATTGAAAGTAAATGACGTTTTAGATAATCAAAGAAAAATCCGTCCCAATGGGCTTGATGTAGAAGAACGAAAGATTTTTCCAAGCAACGAATCCACGAGAGTTCTAGGAAAGTCGATATGTACGCTCGTTTCGTCAGTGTTTCTCGCTCATAGGACACGTCAGCGATCAAGTCCGAAATTCCATTCTCACAGATCGTCCACGGGGTCTCGGCTCCGCGACACGCGTGATGGCAAATTTTTCTTTCTATGTACGTGTGGCCGAGGTCGCGATCGTTGACGCAACTATCCCCCGTTCCTCGTGAGGTCGGCTCGTGCGAGAAGCGAGAAGAGAAAGGAAACGGGACACTGTCGGGTACGCCGGCGTCAGAGTTCGATCTCGAAAAAACCAAAGAAAAGAAAAAAGAAAAAAAAAACGAGAGAAGAAAGAAAGAAAGAAGACAAAAATGAGAACAGTCTCAAAGAAACTTAAGCTCGTGTTGCGGCTCGAGCGAGTCGAGGGAGCGAGACGAAAGAGCCACGAATACACGCACAATCCTCTTTTCCTTCGCAAACGATCTCTGGCCTTCGTGCTCGCGTACTCTCCGGCTTGGGCCAAGCTCTTCGTTACGAAACGCCCGCGTGTTTTTTCCCAGCTCTTACCAGCTCTCTCTCTCTCTCTCTCTTTCGCTCGTCGATCGCGCGTCGTATTTCGCGCGTGGCTCTATCTTCCGGCTGACACGAGAATTCCACCCACGCTGGTGTCGATAACGTCGCGATCTACACATCGTTCAAATCGCACACTTTTTCTTGTCTCGGCCCTTTCGATAAAAAAGCTTTCTGGCGGTAAACAAAAATTGCGCGACTTTGGACGGCTTGTGCGTTCGAGTTTCTGCAAAGAAAGAGTTAATTTTGTTTCTCTTACAACTGTAGAAACGACGAAAAGCGCTAATGTTTTTCGATAAATTGTCTTTTATTTTTTGGTTTAAAAAACAACGCCATCGTTAAAAGGATAGTTAATAAATCAAAGTCCCGTTAGAATTTCGTTTCCGCCAAAAAGCCTGAAATTATTTCGCCTAAATGAAAATTCCACGAAGGTTCACTAGACATTCGAGTTTTCTTTCAAAATCCTGACTCTTTTCTCTTCTCGGTCTTGCGAAACGAGAATTCGCTCGGGCTGAACATCGGTTGAATTCTATGGTTGTCGAGTTGAAGACGGTCGCATCTTGCCTCTTTCTATTCAGGAAAATATCGAGACGGCAGGTAACGTGCAAACATCACGAACCGTTTCGATTTATGTCTATATAAGCCTATATATATATATAGTTCCTCCTTGTTTCGTAAAAGATGTCTCATAGATCGTCCGTTCGACCAATTTTACAGGTACGAAACGTGCTCTTCGAATGAAACGAGCTTTCGTTTCTCAAATTTGCCAACTACCTTCCTTTCTCCTCCTTGCTTGCTTGCTTCTCCTCGAGGTTTCTCTTCATCCATCTTCCCTTGACCGCGTTTCTTTCTTCCTCTGTTTTGGCGCGTAAGAGGCCTCGTAGATAGATCCTTCGTCTTTGACCAATTTCCAAGAAGGGACTAACCGCCCCAGACGTACAGGTCAACGCTTACCTCGCCATCACCAACGTTTGATCATCTTTTCTTACCACCGTACAAACATATATAGATACATATAGGTATAATATGTAGAACAAAGCTGTAGGTAGAGTTTTTGGCCCTGCCGCGACCTCTCCTCTATTATCGATTTGATTATTTATGGATAAATTTACATTCGTTATAATTCACAAAATATATTTCGAGACTCAACATTTTTTTAACAATCCTATGGAACCATGGATGACAAAACAATTAAAGAACCCAGTATGTCGTATTTTGACCCTATCGATTTCGATCAATATCGATATTGTCATCGATTCGCCATGTGTTTTCTGGCGATCGGCTCGACCTGCGATAGGTACTTTTTTTTTATAAAAAAAATATCAGCAATTGATGTGGAAAATGCGTAATTGTAATGTGTTCTGCCACGAGACGCTTTTGCAGCGAGACGTAAATAAACGAATGCTAAAGGAACGATATTACGAGCTCCGGATGAGCCGCGCGAAATTTTCCTTGATTATGCAGCTTCCGGTGTCAACACAAAAATAGACGAAGCATTTATATACGCCGCGAAATAGACTTAATTTTCAACGCCTAAATACAAGCGCGACAATCCATAATATATTGTAGATAGGTATAAATAAATAAGTTCATGGACTTTCTATAAGTTGCGCAGGAAATATAGGTATCTGCCTACTTACCCTACCTGCCTTACTTAGGATTATATCGAGTGCGTTCCAAACACCCGCTTTATAGCCCAGTCGAATTAGCATTTGACCCGGAAAAAATCTTAAGTAGCAATTTTCCTTCGGAATTCGTTGGAGGGGTCACTGGCTGTCCAAATTTGATTTTGCGTGGTATTCGATCCGTTGCGTCTTCCGCCATCTTGATTTCAAGGGTTAATTTTTGTTTATTGAATAACTCTTTTATTTTAGGTTTTACACGAAAATTTGTTACAACCGAAGTTGTTTGAAAGTTAAATTTCCTACAATGTTGGTTCTTATCAATTTTTCTAGTAGGATCGATATTTTTTTATTTATACCTGAGAAGCGGTGAGGGTGAACCTAAATGTCCCATTATCGCGTTTATTATTGATTTTTTCGTATTATTCTTTGTTTATTTGTTGATTGCTGTTGAAAATTTGATGACAATTTGGTTTGTTGAAAATTTAATTTGATACAATTATGATGCCGATTTTGTTTTTTTGTACGGTTCATATTGTTGGGACGCGCGCTCACGGTAGAGGAAAAGAGGGGTGTAAATAATCAGTTTTTCGCACAGGATAACTTTTATAATGAAAAAAAATGAACTTTTATTTTATTTTCAGTATACTTTTGAAAGTCTTTCCAAATTCGAATTACGTAGGTATATTTGGAACGTTTAGTCGATGGTCCGGCCTCGTTTTCGTCGTCTGGTTCTTTCTCGTCGATGAATGAGTCCGGAAGCTCAGGAGGTTCGGCGATGACTTGTTCTGAACGGTTTTCGTCACTACCAATGTCGTCTTCATCCAACAGGTCTTCAATTGCGACGACGTTTTCACAAGATTCCCCGCTGCAGTTGTGGCACAAGATGGAACATTTGAGTGCGGTTTTGCGACATCCACACATTTTTCCGCACATCGTCCCGCACCGAAAACGAGGCCAAACCATCGACTAAACCTTCCAAATATACCTACATAATTCGAATTTGGAAAGACTTTCAAAAGTATACTGAAAATAAAATAAAAGTTCATTTTTTTTTCATTATAAAAGTTATCCTGTACGAAAAAATGATTATTTACACCCCTCTTTTTACCGTAAGCGCGCGTTCCAAAAATATGAACCTTACAAAAAAACAAAATCGGCATCATAATTGTATCAAATTAAATTTTCAACAAACCAAATTTTCATCAAATTTTTAACAACAATCAACAAATAAATAAAGAATAATACGAAAAAATCAATAATAAACGCGATAATGGGACATTTAGGTTCACCCTCACTGCTTCTGAGGTATAAATAAAAAAATATCGATCCTACTAGAAAAATTGATAAGAACCAACATTGTAGGAAATTTAACTTTGAAACAACTTTTGTTATTACTATTTTTCGTGTAAAACTGAAAATAAACGAGTTATTCTATAAACAAAAATTAACCCTTAAAATCAAGATGGCGGAAGACGCAACGGATCGAATATCACGCAAAACCAAATTTAGACTGCCAGTGACCCCCGCCCCACGAATTCCGAAGGAAAATTGCTACTTAAGATTTTTTTCGGGTTTGCCCCTTTTTTGAGCTAATTCAATTTGGCTATTAATCCTATCTTGTTGAATCGGGATCGATCGAACGTGCATTTTTCAGATGGATTTACCATAATTATTGCGAATCATTATGCCGTGGAGAAATGTCGGATCGAACCGTTAAAGAAAATTTCTTTCTTCTCCGGATTGCGATGTTGAGTTTCATGTTGAATATAAGAACGACACAATTGGATGAGTTTTTCTCGATTTTTTGAAAATGAGAAATTTACTGTTTTTTTTTTTTATGAATAAAAGTTAACATATCTACGATTTGAAAAGGTTTTTTTTTTTAAATGAAAACAATTTTTCTATTACGATTAATTCGCAGGGCGATCGTGCATCACTGTGAATGCGTAAAAATGGCGCTCGCCGGAGATTGGGACATTCGCCATGCCAAAAATTGGCTTCGCGGCTCGCGCATCAGCTGTGCATTAAGCGCGATCTCGAAGGTTAATGAATTTTCAGAATGATTTCAATTTTATAATGTTATTTAGTACTTAGGTAGGTATTTAGTTACTAAATGTTTACTTTTTCATTAACATGAGGTTTTATTAATTGAAATTTGATGTTTCTCGGTTTTTCGGAATTATGAATTTTAAATATTCGTGCAGCAGTAATAATAATAATAAATAAATGATTATTAATTAAAAGGTGTTTTGGGCAAAATCTACAATACCGTCTACCCGGAAAAAAGAATGATAGAATTTCGACAAAAGGGTTTCAATCAAAGCAAGAATTTCATTTTAACGAAATAAAATCTTCAATTATGAAAATTGTAAAGTTCGTAAAATTCATAAATTTCATCGAGCCATGCGCAATTTCTGTTTCTATTTATAAAACGTTAAACATAAAACGTTATTTTGTAAAAATATATTTAAATGAGAATATAAATACCAATACAGAAATAAATAATACTATCTTTTAATTAAAAATAATCAACATTAATACCTTATTTTTGTTGATAAGATTAAAAATTCGATAAAATGGAAAGAGGTTTTTCTGTCTGTGTAATTTTTTCTTCCATGTGCCGTCCTTGCTCGGTTCGTCGGCCCGTGCGTGTCATTTTATACGTAACATATATGTACCTATAGCGTATCGTACATCTCCCGCTGATTCAGCGTGTTGGCGGATAAAAAAGCGCTATGGTTGCAATGGTACGCGAGCGAGAGTTGGGATGGGAAGAGGATACTTGGCTCGGGGCGTATGTAACTCTCGTTGCGATAATGACGAAATTCTGAGATCTCGCGTATAATCAGTCTGTCATTCTCATTCTATCGGCATAACAATTCGTTCTTCGTTAGTTTCTTGCAGCGTCTCTTGTATGCGACCGTTCGCTTCGTCGTCGTCGTCGTCGTCGTCGTCGTCGTCGTCGTTGCATTAACTCCGCTTCGGTCCCAAGCCTTCCTTTCTTCTTCTGCGTTCCCGACGATGCTGATTCGAGAAAATTCACGCGATCAACGTTTCGTCGCACGCTACCAAAAGGATAATGCTCCCGTTTGTGACCGATGGTCATTGGCCTTTTTTTTCTTCTCTCAAACGTGTACCTATCTCTGCCGTGATAACGTTCGAGAGATCTTTTCCCGGAAGAATATTCCGTCATTCCGTTTATATTTAATACATTTATATTTATATTTAATAAAAGGTTTATGGTCCGAGAGAGATTCGGATTTAGTTGGCGTCGAATTTCTCGAGTGACGTGCTTCTTTTATTTCTTTTTTACATTGGTCGGGACCTGTTCCCTTGCTTAACAAATAATATTCAAATGTCATTATCAGCGAGCCCAGTTAACTATGTTCGTTAAATTTTTGTTTGCCAATCCACAAGCGTTATTTTCCGAAATATAAAAATTTCTACCCATTGAGAAAATACAAATATGAGGTTGCTTCTTTCTCGAAAAGAGCAATGGTTCCCTTAAAAACCGTCGGAAACACGTAATTTCTCGCCTAATTATGCGCCACCCGCCGTTTACTCAATAGGGGCTGTCTCCTTTCTCACCTACCAGACCAAACGCGTACTTTCTGTGTGACATTGAAATCATATTGAACGTTAAAATATTATTCGAATTGGGCGTGCTCGCGGACACCGACGCCATTTTGTGAAAGTGACGACCAATAAGAATAAATTTTTCGTTATACGAAAAAACTTGGATACGCTTGCATATTCGATGATAATTCTGGTACAAATTTGCGTTGGCCACACTCTTTGAAATTTGGTACAGTATGTGAATTTCGTTATATGTAGGTATAATGTTTCAAAATAAACAATTATTGCTAAACACTAGATAATTTTATCTTCATTACCTACGCCATTGTTATCGTTCCTTTCTTCTCTGCAATGCCCCCAAAAATAAAGCCAATTCAAATAATAATAATAATAATAATAATAATAATAATAATAAAATCGCAAATAAATCAATGACTCGATAATTCTTACTGCTGGTCCGCGAACGCACTTAAACTGTGCGTGATCTGAAAAACGAAGCGTTACGAATTTTCGGAAATTTTCGAAAAATTGAAAACATGCCAATGTAATTTTATAACATAATAGTAAGAATTTTTCAATAATTATCGGGAAAATTATAAGCAATCATAGAAATTTTGCCGCTTACCGACTGACTATTGATGTCCTACAATACGGTAAATATCGCAATGTCAATCGGTCATCTCCACCATTTTATAAATATTTTAATTTAAATATTTATTTATGTGCACGCACACTGGCTATGGTTACCGAGGTCGGTATTCTCTCAGCCACGCACCTTCCCAAAGTATTGATCACTTTTGGTTGCTCCAGTGTGGTAGTAAGTAAAGGAGAGCGTACGAGGAAGATGAAGAGAAGAGAGGCGAGAAGAGCTGTAACGACGTCTCTCACTCGCTCTATCTCTCTATCTCCCTTGTACGGGGTGTGTATGTGTACCGAGGGCTATGTGTGTATCAGTATATATGTACTACTTAGTACAGGAACCACGATAGCGGAGATAAGCCCAAGTAGCTTATGTGCGTTGGGCAACAGGGAAGCGGAGAGTGTATCGGAAGGAAGGAAGGAAGTTGGTGGCTGTGGAAAGCGGAGGAAGCAGCATGAGAGAGGGTGCCGCCGCGTGTGCCGTTGCCAGGGCGAAAAGGCTGGGCTCGTATTGGCATTCGTCTTCGTCCTTCCACCCGCATACCTACTATACGGAATTAATCACACTACACATACTTAACGTAATTCTTGACAAATTTTCGACTTGAGAATTTTCGATTTATGGAAATTTGATCGAATATCGATGATAAATATGCCTATCGAATAATTATTACAAATTTATGATCAATCGACTGATTATAATGGTAACATCGACCAGATCGATCGGTAACAATAAATTACGATTGTTTCTACCGATAATGTTTTTAGCCATTTTCTTTGTTTAGTGCAATTTTCGTCACATCGATGTTTTTTTCTTCATTTTTTAAGCTTTGCGCTCTTTTTCTCCGAATTCTTACATTGTATATGGTACGTTTAATAATTATTTTGGGTATGTCCTTTCGTTCGAATAAAATTCCGCCGGTCCGGATTGTACCGTAACTTTGTCCAGACAGCGGCCAAGATCGATAAAATTTATACGATTTCGCGTGGTTTTCGTGAATTCCGCGAATAACCCGTTCAATATATTATTATATTACAGCGGTGCACAGCAGCGAGAGTGCCGGGAAAACGGGCAAGAGCGCCGATTGAATTAATCGCCGTAATAAGATTTTGATCAAATTTCTAATTTGTCCGAAAGTGGATTGAACGACTGTGAAATAAAACAATTGAATTTCGATGGACGCGCGCGAGCGTCGAAATGCCAAGTAGGTACGTGCGATAATCGTTACAGAAACGTGTATTAGAAAACGGGGATTAAGAATCGTACGAAAAAATGTTGAACGGTGCTCGGTCGGTAAGCTTTCTTTTGGATCCCATCGAATATAACTATGCGACGTTTCCTTTCTGTTAACGGTCTTCGCATACCATTTCGCTTCTGGTTCCTCCCCCACCCATGTCCCTATTGTGCTCTCGCCGTTTTATTATAAACGCTCGTTCGACGAAACAAGCCGTGAAAAAGAGCGAGATGGCAAAAAGAAGCGAAAGAAAGCCGCGCCATCATGGTGGACGCGGGCGCACTCTATCGGGGACTGCCGGGAAAGAAACGGAGCGCGCACGCGTGCGACGGAGAGAAAGAACGAAAGAAATAAAGAGCGAAAGGGAACAACGTGACGCGGGTGCGCTGCAAAGCCAAGGACGTAAATCGGCGTCGCGGTCGATCGCTCGGAGTCCTCATCTCAAACGGTTGAGACCGAGACTCTTAATTTCGCATCGCCATAAATAATTTGACCGCAGACCCATGGATTTCCTGGAAGCTGGCTGCCACCCCTCTCTCGCTCGTTCCTTTCCCTGCTTCGCTCGCCCACTCTCTCATTTTAACGCACGTTCTATCCCAATCTCTAGTTTCTCTTTTTCTACACATATATACCGTGGAGTACCTATACCTATATACAATTTATATACGAATAACAAGTGATCATATATGCGCTATCTATATGAAAAGACAAATATATATGCTCACTCATTTTTTTCTTTTTTCTCTCTCCCTCCCTTTCTCTCTCTCTCTCTCCCTCTTTGCCTCGTCCACGTTTTATTCTCAATCCGTACTTCTTATGAGCCGCCATTCGTCACATCTGTCTTTCGAACGATGTAATTTCGAAAAATTCAATAGTAATCGGCAATGAACAACTCCATTATGTACTCTCTAAATCCGAATTAGTGAAAAATTGACAAATTCAATTAGTAAATGCATGTTCTACTGGTGAAATAGTGATAAACGCACCTGTTCACTGATAGAATAGTAAACAAATAATAAATTGGGGTTACTAAAGCAAATTAGTCATACGATTAACTATTATTTAGTCAATACAGTCTACTAATTCATTTTTGTTAGTCATATTGCACGATCACTAATCAATTAATACAGGACTCAGGGATCGACTAATCACAGGCGCCAGCTCCCAACCCGATACTTCCTTTGTGCTGCCATTATGATGCCGGAGGCGTCATTTTCTCACGTCAGTGAGTTCATGCGCAGTGCGAAACGGCGAATCTTATTTTATAAAAGTTTTAACGGGAAAAGCAAAAAGTGTATGAACGTTTCGTTTTCTTGTCGATGCGTATGAGATTATTACATATTATTCACGCGAAGAATTACAATCGCCTGGTGCATGAACGTATCGGCTGCACTGACTACTAATTGGGTAGTCAAATGTTACTAATTTTTATAGTGATCATCTTTGACTAATCGAATTCGTGATTTTTCACTAATCATTAGTGACCCACTTTTCGCTAAATGAATTAGGAAAATATGACAAAAATGTAGTGAAATTTCACTGAATTCGGATTTAGAGAGTAGCCTCATTTAGCCATATTCGGCACTTGATTTACGTATTAAACAATTGCGTATTTTCACTTCAGTCCATGGTCAAAATGACATTGTAAACTTTGAATCTTTAAATAGTTAAGGTCGATTGGGACGATGTCGGTATGTACCTATGGAGAATTATGATACCTAGAGCAAACTGTAGCTAATGAATAATTGCATAAAGAGGACTTGGACAAAAATGTTTTTCTTTATTATCAAGTATCGCGCGTTCAAATGTTTCAAATATTTCAAATTTTTATGGGTTCCATGTGGGCTATTATGGTCATTGATTCGAGAATTATTGATAAACTAGGTACAGTACTTATAATTAGTTATATAAAAGCATTTGAACTTCTGTTATTGGAGATAAGCTGCAATGACGAAGTCTGCCCCGGACGTATTTACTTTGAATGTTCGTGCGACCGACAATATGGCGTCTTGTCAATGTCTGCAGAATGGTACAGAACCCCCCCTAAGTCCTTAACATTTCATCGGCATCGCTGTCGGCTTGGCTGTTGTAGCTAATTTTCATTTGACAGTTCCATTCAACATTGCATGATATACTTCGACACTGATGGCGCACCTACATCTTCATTGCTCTTGTTTGGTCCCGACCGCGATGATTGTGTCATTGTTGTTTATTCTAATTAATCCCTCTCGTTGCTTACCTCGTAAATATTTTAATATTATGCAGTTACGTTCATTGCGACAGCGACCAAGTCTTGTAATAAGTACGAATAGTTCCGGTATACATATATTGGATGTGCTTTTATTAAGGGTCTTGAATTTTTCAATGCGTTGAGAGTGCGATGTACCAGATTTCGTGCGATAATCTTCTTTCCACTTACAATTAGCGGCCGTTTCCAATACGTTCGTTCGACCGATGAATATACGTGCCGAATCGATCGACCCAGATCAACCGCGTAATCTGGGTTATCGGGTTTACTGAAAGTACACCTAATCGTTGATACGTGCCGTGGAAAACCAGTTGTCAATAATCATTCGCGACATAGGATATCGAACACATTCGTTGCTGAATTCACGTTCTATCTATTGGCCAATAATTTTAATTGTGGGCCATGTCTTCAACCGTCCATTGACCCGAGAAGGGTCATAGACTTGACATCGGCTGATCCAGGATGAAACATTCATCGCCTTTAATCAGCGTGTATTCTCGATTCGTTCAAAATTAAATGTACTCTTCTGCAAAAATTTATAGAGTGACCCTATAACGTATGGGCCCTCGAGTTCCATACGTTATGCACATTCCATTCTGACGTAGATCGAAGGCCCGAAATAATTCGGCATCGATGCTACTGAATAAAAGGTCTCGGTAGGTCTCCCACGGTCGGATAACGGATGAAGGCACCTTCCCTTAAAAATTCCAAAATGGCGGACTTGTGCGTGAAATGCACAAGTCCGCCATTTTGGAATTGATGAGAGAGAGAGAGAGAGAGAGAGAGAGAGAGAGAGAGAGAGAGAGAGAGAGAGAGAGAGAGAGAGAGAGAGAGAGAGACAGAAAGAGACAGAACCATAAATTATTGATACGAAGTAACGATGTTGTCGTTAGACTTGGCACATATCTGGGAGGGAACAAACGGTGAAAGTCAATGGTACCCTCTGACACGAAGCATTGAACTCGGGGTGGAATAAGCGGGCTGGAAGATAATCACTTTAGCCAGAAGTTTGGTCTCGTGTCTCGCCGAATCGATTCGTTACAGCTTCGTTGTTTCTTGCATATGTATGTACCTGATATACATGTATAAACGCAGCACGCGTATTGAGCTTCAACTGATAAAGCTTAAATATTATGTAATTTCGCCAACAAACCTGGGCCGAATAAACGAAATAACCAATTTCTTGTTTTTTGTTTCAGGTAATAATAACATACGTGATGGATCATTCCGAAGATTCATACAGATATGTAAAAAAAATCGACTAGTACTATTTTAAAGATACGCTATGAATGGGCCTAGATTATATACACGCTGAATCGGTGAGTCGTTAATAGCCAATATTTAAAAAATCATCCTCTACGTCATTCGAGTTGCCAAAAGGAACTTCCGTTGGTTGTCGCACGACGAATCGGCCCGCTTCCCACCTCTTAGACCATTTTGGCTGAGCCTTGCGCTACTCTTTAAATATTTTGACAATTTATCTATCGAAGATTGAAGTAACGATTATCATTTTTCGCCACCTCGGAGTTATCATTCGTTATTTACTCGTCCGGAACACTTATTCCATATTAAATATCCTCATTTAAATTAATCCAGTCGCGCATACTTTGTTTCCAATGATATTTCGATAAAAAGATCGAAACTATTTTTTTTCTTATCGCAAAAGGATACAGAAATGGGTCCCTATGTATGCTTTTTTTTTGAAAATTATTTCTTATGGTAATACAATTGATGATGATTCAGTAGTACGCGACGCAAATAAAAAGAATCCGAAGTGACGAGAGGTGATGAGCGTCTCTGAATGATGAGTGCAGAACTTTTATGTCAGTTGACGATTGTCGAGTCGAGCGCCGACGAGCTTTCTCCGAGGGATGAGAGGCTTGGTCGAGGGTTGCATGGGGGCAATAAGAAAAAAAGGGGTGAACGTTTCCCCAATTACTCGAAACACTTAAATCAGAAACATCACCATGCGCAATGTCTACCTACACTCGGTATACCTATAGCCCGTATATACCAGTGGTGTCCCCTATCTCCTCGACTCTCTCGTTGCGTTCAATGTAAATACAGAGGGAACTCTCAAAATTTATGAATTCCAAAGCGTATAGGGACGTTGCAGTTGGCCTCGGTCTTACGACGGGGGTTCGAAAGCCGGTGAAGCGGGTCCTCGAGGTTTCTCGGTGAATCACCCCGCTACAGGGTCGCTTTCACTTGGCCTTGAAATTTCTTTATCGTTTCACCCCTGAATATTTCCATCCGTGTTCGGAGCGATCTTCAATCGGTACTGCCCCCGCGTTACTTTTGCCTTTCTCAGGCAAGTGCTATAGGATGCTCATAAGTGAACAAAAGGGAGGTGTGGGCGACGACAGAGATAACCGACTGGACCAAAGGAATTGAAAATCCCCTTAAACCGCAAAAACTTTTCACTGTACCTACACTAAAATCCCACCCAACTGTAAGTAATTTATAGGATGTATATAAATACCGATCGCCAGATGCGATTTTTGAAAAAGTGTTTTGTAATCGATCGACACGAACGACACGTCGATTACGTATCATTGCGATGATTGGAAAATCGATTAAATTAAAAATTCCTTAGACCCTGATAAAAAGTCTTTGCTTCGAACCAAATTCAGTTTAATTGTCAATGATTTGTGAGGTTGATTTGCAAATGGGGGAGTCAATCTCACAATAAGAATCATCGAATGTAAATACTCTTTCTTTGCCAAGCAATGCCCATTGCTATGAAAACAAAATCATTTTTCTCAAATCGCTCCTATTTGCGACTATCGATGGGGAAAAAAAAAACTGGAAAAATGTATCGGACCGAGGTTCGATCAAGCGGACAATGATCGTTGATTTCGGTACGACCTATACAGAGTTGGACCGGGAAAATGTGGAGACCGTAAAAGAAAAAGAGCGCTATTGAAGGAAGGGGATGCGATAGAGGTGGAAAGATGGAGAGATTGGGTTGGGCACCCTGTGAGGACTCGTCGAGCGTCGTACGACGAAGAGAGGTATAGGTTGCCGGGTTGGAAAGGGGCCAAAGGACCGCTATTCCATCGTACCCGGTGCAAAAGGACGACGGGCTGGACGGTGGTGGTTGTGTCGGTGAGGTAGCCGGAGAGGGGTTGCTCGATGGATGAAAGTCGCGGGTGAGGTGTGGAGAGGAGACGAGGGTGCTCGTGGGTCGAGCAACCCTCGAGGTAGAAGAGGTATATAGCGAGCGGGGCTAAAAGACGAGAGGATGCGGGAGGACGCGGGAGGACGCGGGAGGACGCGGGAGGACGAGAGCCAAGCCACGCGCTCCCGGAGGGTCGTTCATCCTCGGGTCAAGGTTACCTTTATACCAACTCCATGGCGCGCCCTTGCTCTTGTCCTGGCAATACTCGTATACCGCCGGATATACCTACGCCATTTATCGTCAACTTCACGTTTCGCGCCATAAAAGAAGAAACCTCTGGCTCTCTTGTTGATACGTCACGATGTTCATCACTGTACACAAAATCTAAGCATTGTTTTGTACTCCTTGATAACTCTCGTGATAACGACGATAACGGCACTCAACGTTCCTAATAATCCTTTTCGAGGAGTAGATATTCAAGCGTTTCGTTTCGAATCTCTTATTTTAGCATAAGATTATTCTTTTACAAGAAAACCGGGCTGTGATATATTTTAAAAACAATTTATTCACCATGACACTTTAACGAGATTCATACTTTTAGCGTCTCGAAAGCTTCTCGATTGACGGAGCATTTAGAAAAATGATCTATACCTACCTATATTATCTACATCTGGATATTTTTCATTTTATTGAAAAATCTTAAACGAGCTTCTATATTTAATAAATCATATATATATATATATATATTCATACGAAAATAAGCATCGAATAAGAAAAATAATAATTGGTCCGTGTGACGACAAGTTGGATTTTATCGGTAATTTTGAAAGGAGCATTGCGATATACTTGTTATACCCATACGTATGTATTTATAACTACATTCTTCGGTATCAAGTATCTCAACGATTTGACATTACGTGTATTTCCCTTTGTAGATTTGATTCGGTTCTGTAAGCCATGTATTTTCACACGGATAGAATATTCGTTCTAATGCATAGCTCGTGTATATAAGCTGCCTGCCTATACCTGCCACTTTATGTACGTATATTCCAGAGGGAGGGAAAGCTTCTCGGAGGAAGTTCTCGTACCTACCTACTCGGATCGATTTCCGCGTTCCCTCCACCAACTCGGATGTCTTTGGCCTCGTATCTACCTTATGCCATAACTCGCTCTATGATTGCGCAAAGAACGACGACTTCTTACTATGGCTCGTCAGTATTTCCGCGGTGAACTATATTTATCCGTTTTTCCAACCCCTACGAAGTGCAGCGCGATCGTGTTTGACGGTACGACCGCTCGACGATGCATATCGTTGGCGCTCGTGAAATATACTTTTTGTTTTGCTTCTACACGATAGACAAAAAATTGTATGACTGGAACTTTCTCTCTCTCTCTCCCTCTCTCTCTCTCTCTCTCTCTCCCTCTCTCTCTCTCTCTCTACCGATGACCTTATTTCGTTATTGATTCGCGGAAAGGTTTCTCCCTTCCAAGAAAATGCATCACGTACTGTAATGAGTATTAACTGTCGCTTACGTTATTTGTCCTATAATTCGTTTCGTGTATCATTTTTTATTTAGAGAAAAGTCAAATAATATCCTAAGTGGTTGAAATACTCTGGTGTTTGTGATGTGAAAATTGTTTAGAGCAAGAAACTATTTGAATTTTGCGTCCAAACTAGAAAGAGTGCTCACTATGGAGATTTTGCCGTTTGAAAAGTCGATAGGAAAAATGTTTAACCGTTTTTTTTTATTTTCTTGAAACGGATCGACTCTTTTGATTATTTGGCTATCGAAAATGACGAATGGAGCCATCTTTGTCAAAATAAATAGAAAGACATCGAACGAAAATAAAATAATTTTGCTTTGGTCTACACAGTTTATAAGATAAGAAATCCCTTTCCGATTTTCCATTTTCTTTTAACGGATTGATAGGTCATCGATCAATTTTCAATTTATAGCTTTCACTTGAGCTATTCCCTTTGAATCGTTGAACCAAGCTTAAAACGACACTTCATCAACTTAAGTAGATGCATACACTTTTGTTATAGGTACTGTCAACCATCGACGAGTCTTCAATGAATTTCATTTTCTCAACATTAATCTCTTCAACAAAAAAAGCCTCGGCCATTTTTTCGCTGTAAACTACGACAGCTCATGATCGTTAATTGATCGGCCATCTCTTACAGATTCATGTTCACATTTTCGTCAGACGTTTATCCGGCAGTCATTGTACGTGCCTGGATAAATATATATATATATATATATATATATATATATATATATATATACTATGTACTAATTACCTTAAAGATGTGCTCGGTCGCCTGGTTCGGGTCACGACGCTTGTGTATGTATCTTCACTAATCGAATTTGCAAAAATAGTCATTCGTAAAGTTCTCCCACATGTATATATATATATACATATGGTAGAATGACGCACTCACGTTTTCTGCGAATACGGGGGAGAGATAAAGGGTTGTGAGTCGGCGTACCTACATTTGTACTCCCGACACTTTATATACAAATCTCTCATACGTATGTATAATGAAAAGCAGGCAGAGAAAAAGAATATAGGTACATATATTACTTGGCGGTAAATGTCTTTATGTATATTATATATACGTGTATACACATGTAATGATCGACGCACACCAGTGATCGTTTGTCGAGTGCATCGATAAGAGAGAGAGAGAGAGAACGAGAGAGGTAAAATCGTTATCTCGCGTGTGTTAAGCCTCGACGTATACGAGTTTTGTCGTGTTGTTCGAGCATGCGTGAGCAATGGCTACACAGTGTAACGCAACCTATCGACGCGTTTTGGATGCGTGTGAGACTCTCGCTCGATATTTTCTCTGGTTGATTTATACGTACGTCGTTTTTTCATCCGTTCGCCCGTTTTCCTTTTATTATTATGCAAGGGGTCTGTATCGAAGGATTTCGTCCGGTACATTTATTTTGCAATTCTCAAACGTAGGTTGACCGAAACGAGACGTCTACGAGAGCCACGGTCATAACAAGCAGCTCCGATTACCACTCGAAGCATCGCGTAGCTGTTCTTGGACCACCTACGAAGAAATTTACAACGATTCTACATCGTATACTATATAGGGTACATGAATGATAATTTCATATTACGTACGATAATCAATGTTGAAAAACTATTTTTCTCGATACCTTTTACATCCATCTCTGCGTTTTGAACTCGTTTTAATTTAGAAACTTTGAAAATGGAACAAAGGCTGAGATTTTGTTTGTCGTACGAAGGTGCGAAAACATCTCGTATCTGAAGTATTTATCGCTTTGGAAATTGTGACAAAAAGGATTGAAACTTGCGTTGGGTTTTTAAATACCAAAAAAAAATCGCGCATTCGATATAGAACAAACGGAGTATCGTAATAACTTTAGTGATTATCTCATAAGCTAAACCGAGATAATATTTGTATTTTGAATAGAAGTGTTTAATGCTTTTAAACTTTTTTTAAAAAATATTTATATCTCACCTTTTACTTAAAAACTTGAACACTATTAAAGATTTAATTATTATTAATATTATTATTACTAATTGCTCCAAAAGTGACCCGAAAAAAGTGTAAAACGTTCGGGAAATGTAGAACGAAGGTAATATGTTTTTTGTTTTTTAAATTAAATATCTAGCAAAAAAAGACAGTATTAATTTTCTGTATTCGTGCCGATATTTTCAATGATTTATTTTAGCAGATTATTGAAATTTGACGCGTTTGGTTTAAAACCTGAAAATAGTCATTTTTACTCCAAACAGTCACTAAAATGATAAAACAAAACAAGAACGTGGAGGTAGAAAACAAATACCGCGGTGAGCCGCGATACATCATTCCAACTTTTGCAAGCGTTATTTCTCCTCGATCCCGTTTAATATCTCCAAAATTTGCATTCCCATGCATAATTCGAAGATTTCAACTGCGTCTCTCGTACGAAAAGGGTGACCGACGATCTTCCTGTCTCCGGCAAGTGCATGCATTGCAATTTATACCTACTGAAAATTCTGTCGCTGCGACGACCCCCGCGTTTATTGTCCCATACGAGCCAGTGAAAAGCACGGGTCTGGCTGGGAAGAGCGTTTCCCGAATTCTCTCGTTTGCCCGTACGGAGGCGCGTCTTCCCCGTGCATATATTCCAATTCTCGTCGGTTCGTGAACTCCCTGCGATACTTTTGCAAAGTGGATGACGCATCCTTGGATGAATGAGACAACCGAAAACGCCAGTTGGAAGGCCGAACTAACGAATCGACGAAGAGTTATTGTTCACTTATTAGTGAAGATACTTATTGTCCATTAGCCTAATCAGGGTCGAACCAAAATCAATATTCTAACATGATTAGAATATGAGATAAAGAATCGCAAGGTTTAAATTCGATAAAGCCAAACCCCAAAAGAGCATATTTTAACGGTATTATTTTCCAAGACAATCTACATACAAGAAACTTGACAGAATCAGCCATGGAAATTCTTTATAATATTTCAAAATTAGCATCCACCTAAAAGTCACGATTATCAACGATTTTTCCATAGATAAGCTCCATAATTACATTTTAAAAGTTTCCAGATCATCGAGTTCCATAATTATGACCTATGGCTAGTATGATATTTTAGGCAAATAAAAAATAAACAAAGAGTATCCGTAAATTCGTTATATTTATTGTTTCAGCTGGTCGGTCTATGTATTTTGTCGAATATTTTTATTGAAATAATTTTATTGAAATAATCGAGGTCTACTGATTTTATGAACGATTCACAAAAACGGGAAAAAGCCCCCAAAAAATTCTAATATATCGTGATTCTATATCATATTTATAATCGATCTATCTCAGCCATGTATGTACATAAATGTGTATGTGTGCGTGCCGTGAAGAGCGAATGAGACCGAGTCACGGAATAACGGGAGAAAGAAGAGCGAGGGGCAGGGGATTGGGGGAATGAGAGTGCGGGCGCGCGCCCCCGCTTATTGCCTTAAATTGCTAATTGGGCTCGCGAAGCAACGGCGCGCAGTTCTCTTTTCCGTATATTATGCCCTGTGAACTGGTTCTTCGTTTCTTCTTTTGTCTTGTTATTTGTCGGCGAGCGCGCGCGCGCGGCTCCCTTCAAGGATCTGCTCCCTCTCTTTCTCTCCCCTTTATCTTCGCGAGAGAGATAGCGAGGGAATTTTGGTGTCAGGATTGAAGAAAGGAAGAGCGGGAATCGAAACTGAAATTCAAAATGATATAGCTATATAGGAAAAAAAACGTTTTCAGTTTTTGTCAAAGATGCAAGTTTGTATCTAAATTTGACGAATATTTTTTTTTGTTCGAGTTGACGAAACAAATCGAACATTCTTTAAAATGATGTAACAATTATTGAGACACGTTGATAACGATATAAGCAAATATAAAAAAGATTTTTAGCGAGTGGGATATCAAACAATCTTAAACAATACACAAAGGAAAAGGAGATGGGGGTTTTTTGATACTATGCTTGCTTCTCGGTTTGACAAATTGTGGGCACCTATAATTTTATTTTCGACACCGAGTAAAAATTGAACGACGCAGATCCGAAGACCTCGTTTATTTTTCATTATTATGCATGAGATGAGATGGTTGATTATTAGATGAAAATATTTGTTGAAATTTGTTGAAAAGTTATATACCGAGGAATGTTTAGCTGAATATTATGGCGGCGGCGGCAAAGGAACGCAGGAGACGCGCGGAGGAGTAACAATTTTATAGAATGGAATTTTATCGATTCTATACATAGCTGGAGACACATTGGCTCTTTCAGTCCACTGACCGAACGTGGGGAAAATTCTCAGAGACTTGCCTCGATAACGCTAGACAACGCACATTCTATCTGTCATCGTATACATATATCGGGTATATATAGATTGACTTACATTGTCGTCATGTGGCAGCTGTTTGTACAGCTGTTACGCATAACTGATAGCACGTGAGATTCTTTAAATTTCACATGCTCTCTCTCGTTTCACGTGTGAACCGTCTGTTCCTTTAAATTTCATTGGCGAGAGGTCGATGCCTCGTTTGCATATTAAGCGCAATTATATTTTACGAGACTTCCGGTGAAGCTCGTCACGTAGACAGCAATTAAAAATTGTTTTCTTCGTTCTTTCTGTTATCGTATTATCAACGGGTGATAATGTCGCGAAGCGGCCGATAACGTTATCAGCGTTATTCATTCCGGGGTATTACTATTTTCAATTCCTTTTCGAATAAAGTAGAAATACATCGTACATTCGATCTTCGTTATTGAAACGAAAATCCGTCCGGCTAGAAAAATATGTTCCAATTGAATAAATGTTGTGGCGTGATCATTTAATTCGAGTCAAATCAACCAATTTTTATTTTTCATTGAATGATACCTATTTATGAGGTACCTAATAATAAATATCATTATTAGGTTAGATAAATTATATTAAAATTAAATCCGTGATTAAAATATAGTAGTTCCTGATCGAGTTTGAAATTTTTCCTCCGAACGCGTCATTATTTATATGTTAATTTATTGTAGATTCGGTCTAGGCAACAAATTTAAACGATCTGTCTTAATAATTACACGGTAAATTCTTAATTCTCGTAAATCTCTCTCTATAATATTAATAGCAGTTTTATAGTAAGTATTATTGCTGTTTCTGAACAATATCTTTACAACAACGCTCTCTTTTTAACTAGTATCGTTGACTAAATTTCACACTTCGTATTAATACTTCGTGTTAAAAAAAACTAAAAACTTTTTATTACTAAAAACTATTTATTAAAAGCTAAATGAACACGATTGGAAGTAGGTGGGCAGGGGATTTGCAAAATCGTGTTTCGCCCTAAATGCCTTACTAACGCAAAACATCAAGACACGTGACCTATGTTTTTTGAATACTGTAACGATAGCTGGTTAATTCTTTTCATTATTATTTCGTATTAGAAACTGATTGTGATACAAACCGACCTATCACACATAATGTGTACGAAGACTAAAGCAACATAACGTCGAATAAGGACCTGATCGAGCGTAGTAATTTTTTATATTTCACGATAAAAAAAACTTTCCCCGTGCGAATAATCCCACGATACTGATAGATAATGTACCTATTGCTCAGCCGTAAGAACATAAAATTCACTTAAAATATTCTGGATGGCGATGATTAAATCGATATAACAGCGGGGGAACGTTTTACCCCTGAGGGACCATTTTGTACCATCTTCCCCTATAAATTTACAGATTAAATTAACTGCTAGAGAGAAATGTTTCTGGTTTCGACTGTGTTTTAATTTTTTCCAACATAAATCGATATTCTCGACTTTCCCGATTTCTAGTGCTCTTTTAAAACGTTTTCTTTGATTTCGTATTGTTCGTGAAACAAAAATTCAAATTTTAAAGATATTTATAAATTTTCCCCCTGTCCTTTTTTGCAATTAGTATTTCTTGGTTTAGTATATAGCGCGTATTTCCATGTGCAAAGATATGTGGTGGATGCGGGCCGCAGAGGACCGCAAGGCCTGCTTCGAGTATTGATTAATTACAGAAAAAGAAAAAAACACGCACGCAGAAAAATTGGTCGAGAAGGACGAGGGAGATTTGAAAAAAATTCGGGAGTTTGCGGGAGGGCTCCAACATATCAGCCGAGGTTCCAGGTTTGGGGAGAAAAGAGAAGCGGACGGCCGTGCACAATGAAAGTACTTCCTGCGTCGAGTCTCGCGTCGCCAATGTTCTCTCTTTTTCCCTCTCCATTCGATATTTTTCAGCCCGTTGTATTATATATCATACGTAACGCATGTCAGTGCGCATAAAAGTGCGAGTAAAAAATGGGGACAAAGTTGAAAATTTATTTAAAAGTATTCATGAATAATTTTTATACCCTGTCACGTACCGAGCTTTTTCCGAGATAAATTCAGTCTAATGATCGAAAGCTTGGAGAAACAAAATCACTCGACAGCATTTACACGAATTACCTACCTATATTATTCGCTGAAACATTAAGTGACTGAAATCAAATATCTCGTACAAAATTTCAAATTCAACTTGTTAATTCGGTATGAATAAATTGCATCTTATTTGTATTAACTTTCATTTCATCCAACAGAAATCCATCCCCAAAAGTAATTAGCAACGTTCCAACCTTTCGATCGCTATTTACCTACATTCGGTGCAATTTTTTTTTTAATTTTAAGAAATGCAAAACAATTAATGTAGGTATTTACATTTGTACCCGGGACAATTTCAAATTGTCTAAAGTTGTTGAAATCGAATGGAATTTGAACATTGAAAGTATAAATAGCTGAGATTTGTCCACGTGAAAACAATCTACGATTTCTACTTTCGCGTTATCATCCTTTCGTCTACCGACTGAAGACTAACCCCGGGAGTCTGATTGTACTAGCAGAGCATTCGCAGGGTTTTTCTCGCGCCATTTGTCACATGTAATGTTCTTCATTACAAGAAATAAAAAGCTATACAAAGCAAATAATTGCTCGGATCAAAAATTCGTAAAAACTTGGATAATAATTTCAATAACCTGCGGTTTATAACGCAGACGAATTATTCATACAGGTTAGAATTCATAAGTCTAATAGGTCATACGCTCGTAAAATAAATATCGATATAAGAGATTATATTAAAAAGAAAACAATCGAATGAGATTATGAGACGGGCATACCGTCGTTTCAACGTTATCCACGGCGACGATTCGATATTTTATAGATTACTATACACGCCTAGGTATGCTATATACAATCTCAAGGGAGAACAAAAATGCGGCGCCGGCACGTTAATATAGCGGTACACTAGCTCGGCACTGACGACCATTGCACTATAGCCTGCTTCCGTCGTATTTATACCCCGCATATTTCAAACTCGCATTTTTATTTTCGATTACCACTTTTCGAGAGAACAGATTTTAAATAACGGAAAAGCCAGACTAATAGGGCCAGGGAAAACCAAATTTTCTTTTATTTATCTCCCTCCAATTCGGATACACTTTACTCTTAAGAAATTAACGAATCTTTAAAAAACAACGGTCTTTAGATAAATTGAAGACGATTTTCATCTCGCGCAGACACACCATCCAGTAATGTGTTTTTTTTTCTTTTTTTTTTTCT
The DNA here is from genome assembly GCA_946811545.1 of Netelia fuscicornis. Taxonomy (NCBI): domain Eukaryota; kingdom Metazoa; phylum Arthropoda; class Insecta; order Hymenoptera; family Ichneumonidae; genus Netelia; species Netelia fuscicornis. The sequence goes on from OX328015.1 coordinate 27,543,233, forward strand.
TTTTTTTTTTTGTTAATGCAGCCTTTTTTCTTGAACCGATTTTTTCTATTAGCATTTGCAAACTATTACAAATTTAATGGAGAATGGGGCATTCTGTATAAAAGCTCAAGATCCAACTATTTCTGACTTGTCCGTTTCGAAATTGCTAGAAGTTGACTCTGGCATTTTTCTTAGCGCATCCTTTTTAAAATTTTCTTGGAATCTGAAGGTATTTAAGCCCTATACTTGCAGAATTTAAAAAGAAACGTCGAATCGCAACGCGCCAATGTATTAGCGCCGACGTACGTAGTACGTATACACGGACGACGATAAGTAGTCGTGGGTAGGTACTGAGTGATCGTGCTGCCGCGAGAACTACAGCCGCGCACCTTAGTACACCGCGGGACGTTCAGCTGCCACAGGGTTCTCGGGTGTGTCCACAGGGCCATATAAATATAATCGTCACATACGCTACTTATATCGTGTAATGTGAATGTTCGTCCGGTACACCGTCGCCATCTTCTTTCAGTAGCTTCAACGCATGACTTTATGGTTTTTTTATTTTTAAAATAACAACAAATAAATTCTCCCCGATAAACCTCGACAGTGACAAAGTGTATTTAAGGTTTTTTTTTATCAGACGAAATATCAATTTTCGAGTACGGGGAAAAATAAATTTCCCTTTTGTCAGCCACTCGCGTTTATTTATATTCTTTAAACGTAGTTAATTCAGCACTGTAAAATTAATATAATTTCCACTTCGGATAACGGTACACATTTCAGGCTTTATACCGACCGCCTTTGTGCGATTGTCGCATCTCCCTACCACGTGGTTTTGCCGCTATACTGCTGACCACCCATATGTATATATACCTATATAATCATAAATAAATGTGTATATATTTATGACTGACATTGGCATAAATGCACTTGCATCGCTCGGTGCAATCTTACATCGCATGGAGTAGTGTTGGAAAAAAACGACAGGTTGATAGGATCGCGATATACACGCCGAAAAAGAGGGAGAGAGAGAGAGAGAAAGAGAGAGCTCGAAAGCGTCGAGCAAAGAACCAGCAGCAGCAGCAGCAGCAGCAGCGGCAGCAGCAGCACAGTCGCTGTTAGTCGTTCGCGAGGGCTCGGACAGCTCCGGTAACACCGCTGCGATTTTTCCGTGCGCACGCCACTTTATCCTCGTGTGCACGTATCGCGCTCGAACACTTATCTTTTTTTATACTCGATATAAAATTATTGGCATTGTGTATATTTTTGCAGTGTCGCGCTACTACACCGCGTCAAAATTCGCGTTGTATATCCGTTATCGTCGAATCGTGTCTTCCACGCTAATATTGTCATCGCCATTGGAATTTGTACCGCGGGAACGTTTATAAAACGCTCACAAACTCTCGTGACGTCAACCGTGAAAGTGTTGTTCCTGTTACGTACCGATGAAACTTTCCGTCGATTAATTAAAAATCCTCGAGATAAATAATTAAAAAATCGACGGTCCGAGAACGAGCGAAAACTAAATTACATCGAGTGCGCGAACGAAATTTATTCGTACAAAATAAAAATAAAAAAAGAAGACGAGAAAATGTGGTAATTTTTGGCAACGGATGACGCACAGGGAGAAAGACGGTGGCTATCGAGTTTCCTGAACCCGCGGTCTATCGCTCGTCTAAAGGCCTGCGGCGATATACCAGGCGCTTACATTCGCACGACGTACGTCTCTCTAAACGCATATATGTGTACCTATGAACGTGTGCGCGAGTGTTCGGGGTACGAGTGTTGGTAAATAAGCGACGTTTCTAATGATAATGAGACGCGGCATACTTTGAGTCTGTGCCGTGTCAGTTTTTATACGGCTGCAGACTCGCTACATTCGACACTCCGGCGTTTAACAGTGGAAAATGCACACTCTGACCAGACACCTTCTTTTCTATAGATTTTTCTAGTACTTTTTTTTATACGATACAAATTATTATTACATGAGATTTGAGAGCTTTTTTTCCTTCAAGATTATGCTTTTAAATAATTGTTTTGCAACAACATAATACGAACTATCGTTTCAATGCGATGCTACGATAATACCAGTTGTCGAGATTGCGCGGATTTTAAAGGCTCGACTTCTACTAGTACGGTAGCTACGGTAGCCTGCGCACCTTTTCCTTTATTCTTGTTCGTCAATGCGTCGATGAGGTGTTCTTGGCAGATATATATATATATATATATATATATATATTTGTATATGTGCGTATACCATACGACTTACGTCAATAAAACGTTTTCCCATCTACACGTGGCGAGTCATTTAAAACTACGCTCCGCGTGACTCCGTTTGCGCTCTTTCGTTGATATTCCTTCGAGCGGGAAACTAGAAGCGAGGAACGCTGAATATCAAATGATTCGGAGTAAAAATCGCGCGGACGTACCGAGTTCTTGAAAAATAGAAATAAACAACGTTATTAGCATTTTTATCAAAATCAATGAATCGATTTATGAACATAGCTACGGAAGAAACATTTTTCATAGAGGAGCAATTCTCATTGAGAAATGAGGAAAAATCGTTTCGAAAGAAAATTAATTGCTCTGCTTTCCTAAGAATGGACATCGAAACCAGTTTAAAGACAAGAACGCCAAAATAAATTTATCCCGTTAAATTTCTTAGTTTTGAGAATTTATTCGATTGGCAATTTGTTGCTAAAATTACGGAACAAACACATTTTTCGAAATTTTTTACTTTCCATTTTTAAAAATATTTTACTTTCCTTTTCCACAAAGCAAAATAGGTAAAATAATAGAACAACGAAGTCGTGATAATTTTATAAATTTATTTATTTCTCTGCATAGATATACGAGTATAATCAATAACAAAATCTGAGCACTACCGTGTGTTATCGATCCACTTTTTACACTAAGAGTTCCTATTCCCTCGCCGGTGTTGTTCGAGGCCGTAAGTCCGAACGGTGATGTGCACATAAAGTGCGGGTATAACCGGGTGATTACGACTTCCCACGGAGTTATCATGTTAGCGAGCTGATTAACGATGCTGGCAAAACCGTGGCGACCGCTCGGAGACGCACGCTGACTTCGAACGTAGGTATATATTTGAAACGATAGCGCGCAAACGTGCGTGCCTGCGCGAACGATGCAAATTCTTTCGTTCGCGTATATAGTGTACACTGCTTGGGGATTTTTTTCGAGACACTTCGAGGCATCGGGTTTGGGTTATTTTTGTCTTCTTCTTATTATTATTATTTTAGCCAAAATAATTAATATCTGAAGACCCTCAATGAGCTCGGAGCTGTTTTTTTTTTTTTTTTTTATTTTTTTCTCATGCGTTCGGACTTATCCTCATTGGTTTACTTCAATAAGATTCATCTAAATCGCACAAACTTTATCTCTTTACATTTTCCTAACTTTGAAAAATGTTTTCGAGAAACGCTTTCGCGTCCGTTTTGTTTCAAACAAAGGTTAAGATGCAAAACAGGGAGAATGTACAGGTTTGTTAGGTATAAAAATCGTATCGAGGCAACTTTTCTTTCGAATGTTCAATGTTTAATTAATTTTTTTCTTTTGGATGAAGCTTTTCGACTAACGAAAAAGTACAAAGAGGAAATCCGTTAGGGCTCGCTTTAGTCAAGAAACGCGAACGATCACCAGCGTAAATTAAGAACGAATAAATCGTGGTTGTTTTCACGCTAGGGCCAATAATAGCATGCGCGAGGGTGGCTGCGTTTACGCTCCGACTTTTCGGCCTCCGCCATCAACGAGAAGAGCTTTGTTCCGCTGACTCGCGGTATTGAAGAAAATATTATCGAAATAAATTTCATGTTTTCTCGACCTACTCGAACTATTTTTATTAATGGCCCTTTCGAAATGGTCGACGATCTAAAATTGAGCCTTATCGTTCCGGTATATCACAATTTTTCGCAATCACGTTCGTTTCGCATGGAAAATCATTGAGAGACATTTCATGTTAATTTTTCAAAAATATATTTCCATTCGAGTTTTCACTACCGTATATTACCTACCATGCAAATGGTCACAAAGATGGAAATATTCTTCGACGCAAGAGAATTTTGCTCCTTTCCAGAGAACATTGACTTGGTCTTGCTTGGTATATACTATAGGTAATCTACGGGCTCTCAATAGGTTCAATCTGCCGCGAGGTTAATATCGCGGGTCATATTCATGTATTAGTACTGTATGGTATTTCGTATATACATACTATATGTAGATATATGGGACGTTTCGTAGCAATTTTACGAACAGTAGACCCTGACCCTCTCGCATTTCGTTCGTGATCTTTGTGATAATTGTTCTCGAGTTACAAAGTGTCTTCAGTTTTTCTTACACATTTCTATCATCATTTTTACTTTACAATTATTTTTAGTTATGACCGAACGTGGATGATTTTTGTTCTTTATATTATCGTGGTTCGTTCGATACCATTTCCACTTTGCAATAAAAAATCACGGAATTTGAAAAAAATGAAAGGTGAATGATATAAACCACGGTTAAATGGTTACTGAAATAGTTAAGATGGCAAAGATAAATTGTTGGAAATTCATACGATATTTAATTGAGATTAAGGCGAGATCACGTGACGATTAATTCTCAACGTGGAGTGTCCCATATATCATACACTTTTTTCAATCAACCTTTGCGTCTGCTGGCATATCTATTGTATAAGTAATAAATATAGGTAGCGCACGCGTTGCTGGCCTCAAAAACTTCACTTTCGACTCAAATGCGCACAAAAAACTATTTAAAAACATTTATTTTATTTCATATCCATATATTTGACTTATCGAACTAAAGACCTTCGTAAGAAAATCAACGAAGAATTCGGCAGTGAATTGTTAGTTTTGCAACTTAATGTGTCAAGGTTTTTTTAAATAAAAAACATCCAATATCGTCGGCGCGATTTTTTTCTTCATAGCAAGGAAATATTTTTAGTATTAAAATAAAGCGAAACGCAAATATTGTGTACTCATATGTTTTCGTACAGAATTTCTGTGAAGGCGCATATGCCTACCTCGTCCCTTTCTCTCTGCCCCCCCCCCCCTTTTCTCTCTCATTCGCACGGTGAATGAACTTATATTGAGTATTTACGTCGCGAAATTGCGAGTCTCTCGCCTCTTGGATACACCATTCAGCCGCTGAGTCACTTTCGCCGAGTGTTCACTCTGGTCGGCTCTGTTCGGGAAAGCGGAGAGTGGCGAACCGAAGGGAATCCGATGTAGGGAATGGAGAAACTTTGCGACTCGGGCACGATTCATCGTTTTAAAGACATACCTACTTTGAAACATATTCATAATACTCGGTAGTTTGCACGATACTCTGCTGGTTTTCATTCATAAAAATCACGCATGAGACATTTTATCTCAATTCGGTAATGAGCAAAAATATAATAATAATTGTAATTAACGTATTGTTTTTCATCAAGTCGTACCGTCAATTTTTCTCCAAACAATCATTATCGCATAAACTATTTGGTCTCAATTTATTTTTTACGAAGCAATTTTGATTAATACATTACATACATTCGTTAATTAAATATCTAAGTATTTTCCTTCCAAAACAAACATATTATTTGTTTATCAACAAGCCGCGTTCCGATTGATAATTCTATAATTCGGCAGTCGGCTTGAAAACAAAATTAACAAAAACTTGCTTACATGTTCAAGTGCAAAATTTGTGCAAACTGCGTCGTAAGATCCCCCATACACATCCTAGCAACGATAAATAACACACGATGCTCATAGATTATCGTGCCTCCTTGCTATTCATTGAAATATCGAAAGGGCTTAACTTTTGATTCGAGAAAATCATGGCTCGTGATTACTCGCATATTCTGTCTAATTATTTGACCGAGAGATAGGACATATTACGAAAATAAAATACATCAAAATATCATAAAATACGACTAAGAAAAAGGCCGATTGATTAGGCGATTATTATTTTGACTTTGTTTAGCAATTTATTTATTTAAAATCGCGGAATTTCACGAAATTTCTTGTTGCGATAGTTATGTTTCACGGTTTGTCGGTTCTATGACGAGAATACGTCTGTGGTATTCCCGCCTTTCTCGTCGGATGGACGCGAGAGGCCGTCTCGGCTCTCGCGATTTACGAGCCACCGCTCCGGAATGACACGCACACGCTGGCCAACACCGGAGTCGTCGACCGATCCAGAGAAACGTACTTACGCCGTGTATATCTACCGTGTCCGTGATAATTACGAGATACGAGACAACGCGAAAAAAACGCGAGATGCTGCGCCCGAGAATCTTTCTCTCCAAAGATCCGAAAAATATCCTGTTTTTCTTCAACAACTATGAGGCAAAGATTTGAAAAAGAACGTTGAAAAGTATCGAGGAAAAGACCGTCTCGCAAATAGTTCTATTTCAACAACTGCAAATTTTTATGTCACTACAGGACAACTATTCGGTCGATATCGCGAATTAATTTCATTTCACTAAACAGATGAACATAAGAGTCTTAAAAGTGGTATATCATTCGAGAGAAGTTCTCAAATGTTCATTTTGCCCGATTAAAAATGTGTTGTTTGCGAAAAAAAGAGAAAGCCCTTATTTCCGGTTTGAAAAACCTCGAGAGACACGCACGTGCATCTTATGCGTCGATTCTTTTCAATTTCCTACGTTCCTTTATCGTATCGTGTTCAGATAGCGAAGAGATCAGATGCCTTCCGGATGAGGCGAGGACCGTACTACCAACTCAAAAAGGGCGTGAGTCGTCTCGTTTTATCTCGTACCGTGGATAAGAGACTGCATAACTTTCGAGCGAGAAACAAACGACAATTAAATTCATTTTTCTTTGCCAAGCATCGTCAATAACAAATAATAAGAATAACAGTCGCAAGTTATTAACGATATTCACAATATCGACTACAATAGTAGGGTGAATAGTGGACAATAATGAATCCAATAGTGAACAGTTCCTTTGTATTTTAAGGACACAGGAAGTTTCTGTATTAAGGCGGAACATCGCGACGAGCTTATTAATATTACCAGATAATATGGCGCGAAGCTGCGAAACGAACTATAATTCGACGATAATAATGGTAATAATTGAAAAATACTGTATAATTTCGATTTAATGACGAAATGTTTTTCAATTCTTTTCATCATTTTGCAAAATAATGGTATCAAAGAATAACACCGACCGAGGCAGGGGTAGAAAAAAGGTGAGTCATTTTAATTATCGGGGGCCAACGAGTTTTTTTTTTCAGGCGTAATTATAACGTTCCAATTATACAATTAATGTCTCTGCCGAATAAAACTTGCGGTTTGTGAAAACCCCGTCGTTTCATAGGCCGAGCCACGTATGTATGTTACACACGCATACACAGGACGTCGCTAAATCTCCCTCCTCGTCTAGATATGTATATTCTCGTTTGACGGTCTCGAGTCACGGTGATTACAAACTGCTATAATTGCTGCTGCCCGATGTCCTGGCATAAAATGACTCATTAAACGACGTTCTCCGAATGATAATTAAGGATTAGGACAATACCGTCCCGTCTGGCTTTATCGATGCATCGGAGTCTTGCGTCAGTAGCGGCTAATATAATGTTAAAAAAATACTGCTGTTTTGAAAAATTGGCAACGCAGTAAGAATTTCAGCTCGTTAAATTTTTAAGATTAAGTTGGAAAAACGAAGAAAGAAAGGCAAAACTTATTTCTGAAATGTCAGCTGCCAGAAACGCTCGTGTTTCTCGCCAGGGTACTTAAATACTCTCGTCTGTACTCCACCGGCTTATCCACACGTTTCGGCGCTTTCATCGCCCACATATATATATCCATTCGTGTATATAGTTCCGCGTATACGGAAGAAGGAGACGGAACGCATATGAAAATATATGTATACACACACGCGCACGTATGTATACGTGTAGAGTAGTAAGAGCCCCAAAAGCTCAGACTCGTCCGGAGTGGTAGACTAAGTAAGGGATATAACGACTCGTGCCACACGGGAGGGGGAGTTTAAACACACGAGGAAGCGCCGGGACCGGCGCCTTCGTTCGATCCACGCAGTTTCTCAGTATAATATACCTACGTATATATTGTAAGAGTACACATCGTTCCCACATTACGATATATATATATATATTAGTACAGAACGTGCTGGCACGCACGCTGCCCACTTTCCCTTTTCGAAATCGATTTTGGCATGGGCAAGAGACAAGTGCGAGCCGAGGACGTCGGTGTTTTAACCCTCAGGGCCGTGCCAAGGTCCTTGCGCGCTTTCCCTCTCTACCTTTAATTTTATTTCTCTTTTTCGCCATCCCTTTCATCATCGTACGCGCCAAAAAAAAACGATTCCCTTACCCTTATTGTATGCAGTAAACATATATGCGCGCGCATATAGATTTTGTAACCGATACATTATACAAATGTTTAATCAAAAAAGGCAAAGTTGGTGAATATGGACAATTAATATACGTAACGTAACAATACAGCGGTCTATGTTGTATTTAGTTATAAATCCGACATCTTTTTCGAATTAGTTTTTCATTTTTCTCTGTCTACCATAACTCGATGGATTTTTCTTCTCGATCGTAATCCATGTGAACCTGTTCCCGTTTTATATGGATCACCACAGGAAGTGTTGGTTGCCCTGTAAAGCACGGATTTTAATGATCTTATTGTTAAAAGCGAATGGATGAAATGACGTTGCAAGCCGACGATGCCACGATGAACGATTTTATCGGCCTGTTATGAGACAAGATCTATGGGTACGCGTGGATTTAGCGCTCCTTTCTACTCGGCGGTTGTCCAATGACGGGGGGGGGGGGGGGGCGAAAAGTGTTTCGAATCTGCAAAAAAAACAAACAACGAATCGATTCTTGATTGGAAAGAATCGACAGCGATCAAAAAATCAATATAAAACTCGTATAAAAATGAAAAATCAATTAGATCTCGTTCGACAATAGTCGTCTATATGATTTTACAAAAATGTATCGATACCTTTTGTAGCTATTGAAGCATTATTGTTTTCAAAAATGTCGAAAGGGAACGATACAAAAAATATATATCTCGCATCATTATCCAACTCAGCCTCTTTGATAATAGAATGGAAGTATAACTTATCGTAATTGAAATATCAAAACCTAAACCATACAAAATGGAAGAACCTTACGAGAAGTGGTGAGAGAGAGAGAGAGAGAGATAGAGAGAGAGCGCGAATCGCAGTGCGAGGCAATGCAGGAGGGTCAGGGGGTGGGGTGGAGAGATGCGCCGGAACTGACAATGTCAATGGCCGCGTGGAGCCACCGCGTGTACCTCGCACCCTCGAATGCCGCCGAAAATTCTCCGCAAAAGTACGCGAAACAAAGAACACCCTACCCCATCCTTTCCTTTTTCTCGCGCATAGTACTCTCCCTGCTCCCTCTCATCCTCCTCGCATGAAACCCCGTTATTCTCTATCTCGCCGAACACCTCCCCTACCCGCTAGCCTACAGCCGTACCCGCACCTTTGCTATCTCTATACTCTTTCCTTCCTCCTATTCGTTCGTTATTCACTTGCTTCATACACATTCTCCCTTTTTTCTCCTCCGGGAGTTAGTTTTTTCCCTCCAATTCACCCCCCCCCCCCCTTTCCCCTTACGATCTCCCACAGACTCTGGTTCCGTCGGTTCCTCTCACTCCCTTTCTCTTCATCATCAATCCCTCTTTCAACTAACCGTCCAACTCGGTACTCGTCGTCCATCAAGCCCACATGCGCTCGTTTTACCCAAGTATATTTTTCGTACATTTACATTTCGGACGATCGCATACACACGATTTGAATAAAAGCGACGGAAAGTAAAATGAGTCGTTGGCGCATCTAGTTGTACAAGATTTGAATCCGTTCCGATAATTATGTAAGCTCGATATCTGATAATAAGTCGAATAAAGTCGAAAAGTAGTTAGGTAAAAAAAAAAGTCAGCTATAATAAATATTCGCAATGCGACGAATGAATTATTTGGTAGAAATAGATACTTTTTGTATATCAAGGAAATTGATTTTGAGAGTAATAAAATCAATCAAATTGAAGCCAATTTTCTTGAATTGACAAACTTGTTTCAAAGCCAAGAATAATTAAGGCTCTGGCTGAAACAATGAATTGAAATTGATTTCTATAAAATAATAAAATGGTCTCATTGACGGCCTTCCCGTCGCCAGTGTCGTCGTTGCCATTATCACGAACATTTCTTTTTGGCCCCGTTTCGTGGCAAAAAGCCGAGCGCGGGGCTCGAACGCGCGTGCTATCCCGGTTATTGCCTGAGCGAGTCGACTTGAGACGGTGCAACAAGTCAGTATGCACAGAGAGTTTAATGGACGCCTCATGCTGCACCCCATTCTTCGTTGCGCTATGCGGATCGACTATAGGGTGCATGTTTCTCGAATATAGGTACATACGTTCAATCGGCATTCTCATTTGCTGGTTCAAAGCTCAAATATAGCTACGTATGTATATCTATATAGATGAGAAATGAGTGATGACGTAGATACGTGTTAATATTGTTAAGTGGAGCCTTCATTTTAGGAATTTCAACCGGCTCAAGTTTCGGCTGAACCAAGGTGGGCGAAATTGATAGACAATTTTTCAGTGCAATATTTAAATTTGAACTTCTTATTCAAGAACAGTTTTATACTTACTTATTGTTAATGTTGCATTTTCACTCACGATCAGACATACCGTTGTCTCTTATTTACCGTGTTCTCTTATTCTTCTAAATAAAAAAAATATATTTTTATTTGTACCATCGTGATTCATTATAAAGATAAATAATACCTACCATGTACTTTTTTATATATTGACATTTTTCGTCCAGTAATGAAAAATATAAATTTATTTAAATAAAAATCTAAATAAACCATAATTGAAAAGAATCAAAATAAAATGGGAAATAATTCTGTTTATTATAAATATATCTGATTTCGTGGATATTCAACTATACTTTTTGGAGGATTCACAAAAGCTGAAATAAAATGTCGTTAAATATATATGGCCAATTTTAGCGTAGTCGTTAAACTTGCTCTCAAGACGTAGTATATGTATACCGAAAGATACGAAAGTGGTGGCGGGTGGCGAAAAAGCTCCGTCAGTTACTAGGTTTTGCCGGGTCGAAAAATCAATACCTGCGAAAGCGAAAGTACGCGGGAGTCGGCGACGGGTTCCACACCCTCCTTAGCGCATTTCGCTCATCCTTTCCTCCACCTCGCGATTTCTCTCTCACTCTCTTCCTCTTCCTCCACCCCCCCCCCCCCCCCACTTCTTTTTCTTACCGTTCTATATCAAATCCTCGAGCGATTTATCCCTTCGGCGTTTCTTTTCATATGCAGATACTCTTTCTCTCTCTCTCTCTCTGCCTTATACTTGTCGTTTTCCAACTATTCTGACGCTCTTCATTCGCTCGTTCATTCATAAAAAGAGATCGTTGAGCGCGCCAAAACTTGTTTCGTTGTCAACTCCGCTAATCTCGCGGTCCCTTTTCTTCTCATGTTCTTTCGATTACCAAAGTTCAATCGATTACCGAAGAATTATGTATAACTGAAAAAGCAGTGATGAGAACTCGCGCGACGAGGAGATTCGATCAAATTTTAAACAACTATCATTTGATTAGCATCCTTCTTTTGTTATTTATTCGGGGTTGATTCGTACACTGAAAAATAGATTAAGCGTTGGAATATTGGAATATCCGCTCGAAGATCCGACGCGCAGACTGTAAGGGTCAAACGTGTCGAAAATAAAAATTTGAAAGCGCTGGAAAAATTCTCCAAAAATTGAAAAATATTCGTAAGAAAGACAGGATGCATACAATAAATAAATTTAAAAAGCTATTAATTAACGGTCCAATAAGTGAATGCGTTTTTAAAAAACTTTTTTCGCCTAATTATGATGAAAAATCCAGGTTTTATGTATTTTTAGTATGAATAGTTTTAGATATTTATTTTTGTATGGTAGTGAAAATTGCTGAAATTTTGATGGAAACGAATAAAAATGATGAGTAGGTACAAGAAATATTACTGAAAACGTGTATTTTTATATTGCAAAGAATATTTCACTAAATTCGTAAATTACGTTTACGTAATTGATTAATAACTGATCGATACATATTTAATTAAATAGTGATCGTATTGAGGTTATGTGTCGATTACGCAAGCAAACAAAAACTCAATTATTAAGGAACGAGCGAGTTTTAAGGGCCAGCGGACAAAGACGATTCTGAAACAGCCATCTATTTTCCGCCGCGCAATCCACGTATTCACGATGATACCCTTGAAGGAATGTCGCGATAACGGATGTAACATGAAAATTGATCAGCGAGCCGCGCACTCCGTTGAACGTCTTATCTGTCCAAAGCAATTACGAAATCGTCCAGTCGAAGATTTCATTACGTACTAAGAGCCAATAAAAATTGCAAACGAGATGTCTTTTACGACAATAAGAAAAACGGTGACAAATTTGAATGAAAGTTTTGTGCCTTTGCGCATGTCGCCCGACAAAAGTTTTAGGTCGTTAAACAAAATGTCAGACGCAAATTTCATTTATACGAAAGCACCAATTGCACGAACTGCTAAGTAGACAACAGTTTGAAAATTACTAACATTTTGTAGTCTAATAAAAATGGCGAAATTACGTTTTATCAGTGATTCAACGATATTAAGTGGACATGAAAATGTTCCTCGTTATGGACATGTCTCAATATATTTAAACGAATAAGTTAATGAAAAGAGAATTTATTTAAAAAAAAAATTGACCTCATTTAGCCTCTCGTATGTATACGTATATTCTCATCTATTGCTAAAATGCTGTTTCTTGGCGGGGAAAACATTTCGTAAAATCACTAACGTTTAATGATTTTTTTCCGGCTCTATTTTTAGTGATAACGGCCGAGTAGAATGTGAAACATATCTCAAGAATTATTGCAGGATTTTCTTCTCTAACAATAACCACTCTTTTATAATGTGTTAAGAAAAGTCTAAACATTAGAAATTACAAAGACCGCGACACTATCGATTTAGTCTGCAATATGTACCTACATATGTTACGGTAATGTCTAGGACCGATTCTCCTATTCTTCTTTACACCGATTTCACTCTAATCTTTCTTTGTTCTTCTTAAAAAATAAATGTTTTGCATTAAGATAATGAGAATAAAATGATTATAGTGATCGTCGTAAAAGCAAGCGTGCAATAATTCATAATATTGCGTCTTATTCGTCGTTACAGCAGCGGCTCGGGAGGAAAAGTTCTCGTGAGCAATCTGCCGATCCACGCGAGATTCGACGACGTCGAGCTCCTGCTCTCGTCTTTCGGACAGGTGCACAACATCGAAAAGGTGGCGTCTCGCGATCTTACCACCCAATCCATCCTCGTCAGTTATGATTCGCAGGATCGGGCACAGCGGTAAGTGAAAGTCGCGTAATTTACTTAATGCCGTTAATCAATTGACCTTGATCTCGTGGAATAATAACATCATATATCACGTTTTTTTTCTTCTTTTTTAATGAATTTATAATGCACATTTAAACAAATAAAAACATCAAATAATTCGGTTCAAGCTTTGGAACTGATTTATCGAAAGATTATTTAATCGACCAATTACTTTTCGATAAATCGATCGGAATCGGTTTAGGTATCATTAGTGTTACACGAATAATTTCATCGTCGTTATCCGAGTAGGTACCTACTCAATAAACCGAGCACAAGTTGACATACATTTATTTTTCTATACTTACGTTTGTTGTTCCTTCAAAGTACAGTAATAGAGAATGCAAAAGCCGATTACAAAAAAGACATCTAGAGAATATTAATCATTTGTTTTATTAAACAAATTGTATATAATTTGTTGCATTTTGTAAATTTTGTTTTGTCAATTTGCAGTGTCGTGAACGAGCTGGATGGATACAAGTACGAAGGTACCCCGTTGAAAGTTGAAATGCCGGGTGCTGACAGTCGGCGGAGGGCACGCAGCCAGCGAGGCGGCGTTGCTTTCTCCGGCCTGCCGGGTTCGGGACGACAAACAGATTTTCCATTGCGCATACTCGTACAGTCGGATATGGTAGGTGCGATAATCGGTCGTCAAGGCTCGACCATACGTCAGATAACGCAAATGACACGAGCGAGAGTCGATGTTCATCGCAAGGACAACGTTGGCTCGGTCGAAAAAGCTATAACGATTTATGGTAATCCCGATAACTGCACGAACGCATGCAAGAAGATATTGGAGGTAATGCAGCAGGAAGCCAACACCACCAATAAAGGGTAATCATTTTCTCTTATCTGTCTGACATGTTTTTATTTTTATTTTAGCTTTTCCCTTTATGCTCGATAGCTGTGTTACATTGAATTTCGTTTTTATTTTTCTTTCGATATATCGATATCAACGATAGCTGAGAAACTGAGTAAATACAAAATATATTCCATTAATGGTTGGATTCTGTACGCGTTTAATTCATTTCCCATTATGATCGTTGCAGTGAAATTACGTTGAAGATTCTCGCGCACAATAATCTTATCGGTCGTATAATCGGCAAGGGTGGCAACACCATTAAGAGGATCATGTTGGATACTGATTCAAAAATCACCGTGAGCAGCATAAACGACATAAATAGCTTCAATCTCGAGCGTATTATTACGGTCAAGGGCACGATCGACAATATGAGCAAAGCCGAGTCGATGATTTCCAGTAAATTGCGTCAGAGCTACGAGAACGATCTCCAGGCAATGGCGGTAAGTATTCCATTGTTCGCCAATATTTAATTCCGTATTTTTACATTAATTATTTAAACTCGTCCATTCAATATTTTTAACATGCGATACAAATCAAATTCAATCATCGAGCAGCAGCCAGTGTATACTTTTGTGATATTTACATACACGCAATTTCTCTTTGTTTGCGATTTGCTGTTTAGGTTTTTTTTTTTTTTTTTTTTTTGCAAAATATAAGTGAAAATTGACGGTACCACTGTTTTGAATTCAAGAGGTATACTCGAGCAATATTTATCGTTACTCAATCGCAAAATCAAAGTTGCGCCGATAACCCCAATGTTTTGCCTTAAAAACATAATATATAATTTCTCTTATTATTTTGACGGGACAGCCTCAAAGCATGATGTTCCCGGGACTTCATCCAATGGCGATGATGTCGACAGCTGGAATGGGTTACAGTTCGCGTGGTCCCGGACTTTATGGTTCTGGGCCAGCTCCATACGCTTATCAAGGCAATTTGCCGGCACAGCAGCATACGACAGTACCGGCTGACACGCAGGAGACCACATTTTTGTACATTCCTAATAACAGCGTTGGTGCGATTATCGGGACCAAAGGATCTCACATAAGGAATATCATAAGGTTCTCAGGTGCTAGTGTCAAGATAGCACCGCTCGAACAGGACAAACCGGCTGATCAGCAAACCGAGAGAAAGGTTACCATAGTCGGTTCACCAGAGTCACAGTGGAAGGTTAGTCTTATACGCCACTTTGATATTGACGTCCCAAATAGACGCGATGTGTACGAGTCGGTGACGCACATTTTTTTTCTACTGTACGCTCAAAAATAATATTTGTCAAGCGTCTTGTTGGTGGTCCTGGTGGTAGAGTACGTTAATCGTAACTAAAATGCCCGGGTTCGATCCCACCTCAAATCGCACATGTGTGAAATGGAATTTTTTTCCGAATTTTCAGTGACCCGATTTTATTTAACGGTCTTCAAGGTTCCGAAGAAATAAACGCGTTATAAAATTAGTATTAATGATAAATACGTAATATAATAAATATATTTGAATGAACGATCGATTCCTGCTCATTTGGGGCGATGACGATTAATGTAGGCGTCGCCTTGATAAATGCAGGAAAATTGAAGAAGGGGTGCCTGTGGTTGGATTACTCACGATACATTGCAATCCGATCCCCGTACTCTTACGACATTTTTTTTACACATGTACTGCACGCTACATGTTAACAAATAAGAATCCTGGAGTGAAAACAATCTACTTACTTCAAAGACATCATTCCCTACACTCGCCGGTCGATAGTATCGTTAACCGTATATTTTCTTAGCGGTCAAAAACTTTCAGTTACATTATTATTATTATTATTATTATTATCATTTTTTTAGGCTCAGTATTTGATCTTTGAGAAGATGCGCGAGGAGGGTTTTGTCGCGGGTGCAGAAGACGTGAGGCTGACGATCGAGATATTGGTTCCGAGTGCCCAGGTTGGTCGCATAATTGGCAAAGGAGGACAGAATGTCAGAGAGCTTCAACGCGTCACCGGAAGTGTAATCAAGCTTTCGGAACAGCAAGCGACCCCACCTCCGGCTGATGAGGAAACAACCGTCCATATCATTGGACCTTTCTTCTCTGTTCAGGTAAGAAAACTGTTCGATACTACTTCGGCGGTTATTTCGATCATACTAACCACGCATCGAGTGATTATGAAAAAAAAAAACATCCTCACAATTATTATTGCTGCTCGGAATATCACCTTTCCCCTTCTACCTTGTCATAATGATCTCTATATGTGGATACTCATCGAGAGGTGAATTCAAGGCGAAGGAAAAACAATGAATTGATGTGCTCCACATTGATGTTGTATCTTTTTGACAACATCAATACTAGGCCGTCAAACATGCATTAAATTCCTAATCGACATGTTACTTTGTGGCATGCGAAATGCAACATTTGAGATCGATAAGCAACTCATACTCAACTTGTACATCAACAAAAACTCATTCTTATCTAACAATAAGTGCCAACAGCTATGGCACCCTTATGAGCACCTCAGGGGTCAATGGTGTCGCGGTGAGATCTCGCAATCGAGCAGCCCAACGCTTCAAATTTGTATTGACCGATTGCTGTTGAGGTTTTCACGAACCGTTACGAACAACTTACAGAATATATATTGAAGTGGCACACGTCATTGTACATTACGATGACCAGTTTGGTGATTTGGTGTTTGTTATTTATCATAAATTGAATTCGCATGGGTAACACAAAAATTGTTGTAGCGAGTTGAGTCTACCTTTATAACTATCAAATTCATGGCATTATAAAAGAAGAAACTTCGAGGTAAACTAGCGACGAGTGCAGATTTTTATTAACGTTTCAAATTCATGAAGATGTCCAATGATGCATCGTTGGTCTATGTTCGACGTAAGCTATCAAGAAAAGATCTTAACTTTTTAGTCTCTCTTAACGGTATCTACGTTAAATTTAATCTCTGCTGGATTCGTGATCGTAAATTTAAAAATGATATTTCTTTCACTAATTTAATTTCGTATAATTCTTTAACTTACAGTCGGCACAGCGCAGAATTCGCACTACGGTGATGCAGTCCGGTGCACCTGGAAGCGGAACGATTGGTGGCCCTGGCTCCCGCGCTGGACGCGGTAGTAGCCAGGAAGGTGGTTCCCGCTCACGAAGAGATGGTAGCGCGACTTCCCAACAAGGTAGTACACAATCGCAAAATCAGAGCTTGCAGCAGCAGTCCAGCTCGTCGCCACCGAGCCAGCAGCAACCACAGAGCCAACAATCGCCGCCGCAGCAGCAGCAGCAGCAGCAACCACAGCAGCAGCAGCAACAGCAGCAGCAACAGCAACAGCAGCAGCCACAACAACAGCCCCAACAACAATCACAAGCACCGCAACAACAGAGTCAGTAACGTTGAACAAGAGCTCTAACTGACGCCAACCAAATACGCCTCACAAAAATCCGTTTTAATCGGCCGGTGTAAAGATTCGCAGATGCGATTTTTTTTTCTTTCGATGGTTCCTTGACGAATGAGTGTCAACTCGCGAGGATGCGCATCAAATAAGATAACAACAATAAACGTGCGTTCTCACGATTGGGGACGTGAAGAAGACAAGAACGAAGAAGCAAAGAGATACGAGTAAGAAAAATAAGGCGATTCAAAGAGAGAGCCACGAGTGTATATTCGGGGATTTTTGCGTTACAATGTAATTTATTAGGGTCGAGGAGGCCCTCTGGGTCCTCAGATCAGAGGACAAAATGGTTTACGATGTATAAATAACGTTATATCTGATGCGATCACGTGTTGCGAGCTTCGCACATCTTTCGGAACTATTATTCAAAGAACTTCTTATTATCGTCGCGAGCTCGTGACCGTTTGATTTTGTTATCTTCGTTCGCGAGAACTTATGCTTGATGAATGGCGGACTCTGGAAGTCACGCGAAGAAAAAGATGAACAATACGTGTCGATTATCATGAAACGTGGCTCATCGTCGATCGCAGTTGGTCCACGTTGATCAACATCAACCTGAAAAACACCCTCGAGATTCGTATCAATCGCTCCGCCCCCCCATCCCCGTATCGGTCAACCGAATAACAGATTCACTTTTGGAAATCAAACTATCGCCGTTCAATTTGACACGTTGACGAGTCAACGAGGAAATAGCTTTGCGGAAGAACGCACCCATGACGTTATTCGAACGATCGCGACAAAAATTCAGTCTTGGATCACGAAAAAAACATTTTTTAAATGAAAGAACGTACACCTACCTGGCCGAGTAAAACATGAGACAAGGAGCGAGCTAATGAAAAAAAAAAAAAAAAAAAAAAAAAAAAACAAAAAAAAAAACAAAGAGAAAAAAGGAAAAGATAACAGCAACAACAACAACAAAACGACGGAACACACACAACCTTATTACCTCATTCATTACGATTAAAGATTTAAAAATATGATAAAGTAAAGTGAAATGAGAAAATGATGATGATGATAAACCAACTAATCTAAAAAGTCTACCTAATATTAAAGTTATGATGATATACAGAGAAGTTAAGTAACGATTACACATTACGTTATCACATGTTACTACTACAGCTATTATACTATTATTATTACTACTATAATACTACTATTATTCTTATTATTATTACTACTACTTAAATGCCAACCAATTCTTCTGCCATTGCTGAAGACGAATATGGATTCTTCTTCTTCTTCTCTCTCCGTTTTTACTTCTCTTGTTTTGTTGTCGAATCAAAGTAGATGCAGTTTTCTTTGATTTGCTCGTTAAGAAGAAGAAAACAGAAAGGAAACTTTACAATATCGCGGAGACATTGATAGCACGAATTGTGAGATTGAAAGCAAAAAAAAACAAAACAAAAAGGCACCGTTTTCAACGAGAAGAGCGCGAGCGTAAAGGTGCTTCACGAAACGGTCCTCTATCCCATGCACCGTTAATACCAAAGAAACGATTATGATTTTTTTCGTATTAAATAAGTGAAGCAAAGTATACAGCGCGCGTTGAAAGATATTTCGTGCCACGCGTTTTGTCGTAATTCGCTCGAGTAAATCTCACTTGTCGTTGTTTCGTCTTCACTTAGCGCGCGCGTGCGTGTCACATCGCGTCGGTATGTTACCAACGAAGCAGTGTAACTCCCGAAATGGCCGAACACACCAACAAAATGGTCGTTCGTGCTTTGAATTCGCAACGGGAAGATGGAACGGAACGCGTTTTGTGAGACGAGTAAGGGTTAAATGGTGTTGGTGCTACGCAAAACGAAGAATACCGCGAGAGTTTGAAGCGTAGTAAAAAGGAAAAAATAATGAATAAAAAAAAATAAAATAAAACCGTGGAAGACTAAAAAAAAGACGATTCATATACGAGCCACGCAACTTTTTTCAGGGATTATTAATTTAATCATGAACGTAACAGTGTGTGTGTGTGTGTGTGTGTGCGTCCGTGTGCTTGTTTGTGTGTGTGAGTGTGTGCGTGCGTGCGTGCGTGCGTGTGGGCGTGTGTGTGTGGGTGTGTGCGTGTATGTTGACTGAAAACTATTAATTGATAAGTAATTTGATAAATTACGTTGATTAAGAAAATGGCGTTTTGGCATAAAAAACAAAAAAACAAAAAAGAAAGATCGAGACGCAGCTTATCGGGAATCTCGGGTTCGTCGACGAACACGATTCAAAATTGTTCGTCCCGTGCACGACCGAGATTACACGGGAAAGTGTGAGTACGGACGAAAAACAAAGAAAAAAGATTGAAAGAAAACGAACGGAGCACACGTGATCGACGTTTAGCCACGTTCGTGCCCGTCGATTTTTGGGCGTGACCAAAAATAACCAAATATCGGACTGACGAGATACTAAACAAAATTGGCGCCGACCGAGTGTCCCGCTACCTAATATTTTTGACGAGAGCTCCCGGAATCACAGGCAGGCAATGTTCTGGTGTACGATATCGATGGGGACTCTCTACTCCCGATACGTCGTGTCGCAAAAGCATAATCTATATTCGAGAGGGCGCGGTATAGAGAAACAAGAGAAAATCATTTTTTTACTCGCCCTGCGAGACTGTGTGAACATTATCAGTCGGTAATCCGTACGATTCTCGAAAAATATGCGATACACGTGCGCGGTTTAGTTCAAAGATAACACGAGTTTAAGAAATTTGATGTGTGAGGGAGAAGAAAAAAGAAAGGAAACGAGGATGAAGGCAAAAAAATTAAAGCTGGCGCATGAACGATATCGAAATTTGGAAAGTGTGCGTGTTGTGCGAGGAATCGTTTGATCGTCGGTAACGACGAGATATAACGAAAGGATAATTGAGAACGAGGATTGAGAAAAACTCGAGGAAAATAAACGAAACGGGGCGATAAAGACGAAAAAAACGAGACGAACCGGCAAAAATAAGGCGAATTCTTTTCGAAAAAGAAAGAGAGCTACTTGCGAATTGAGGGGGTTAAATGATTGATGAATTAACGCTGGGTTTGAAATAAGAAGAGAGAAAAAAAGAAAAAAAAAACAAACAAAATAAGAGTATAAGTTTATTTTTGATACATTGTTGGGGAGATCTAAGTAAATCTTTCTCTTTTTTTTTCATTTTTTTGTTACATGTTTTAATAACTTAATGAATTTTAACGATATTAAGGAGTGCGTCGAGAAGTTGAGAGAGGTGCGCGATTAATGGGGGATGAAATTTTTAATATAAATAAGGAACGTCGGACGGAAAGGAGAGAAAAGATTTTAAAAAATGGAAACACGCGATTGGGGTAAAGTAGAAGAAAGCGACACGAAATAATTTCGTAAGTGAGACATTTAAGGTGAGATGAATGAAAAAGAAACTAAGATTCGAGAGAAAGAAGGAAACGGACGCGCAGCTTTTTGCACTGTGACGTCAGGAATAAAGGAGATTTTTAGTCGGATAAAAATTGTATAATATATTTAATATATTTCGAGATACGGCGGTGGTGCAAAATGGCATGTTGGGAGGACGGGGCATTAAAAAAAATGGAATCCATGTCGCGAGTCAATTGGCGGCATTGCGTCTTCGGGCTCGCAGTTTTATGCGACGCGAATGCGCTGTGTCGAGACTTCTCTCGTGTCGCGGGGCTCGGTCTCTCTCCTTGCCTTCGACCACTTCCGGATTATTTAACAAGCGTAAATATTTAAAAAGGAGAGAAGAATATTGAAAAAAAAAAAGAAAAACGAAAGTGCCAAGGGATACACACAGAGCTTGCCATATATTTGCGTGGAGACGTATATAAAAACAAAAACACTTAATTGAAACGTTCAGGACCCACGCAATTTTCAACGAAAAAACAAAACAAAAAAGCAATTCAACGGCATCCAAAGCACAGAAAAATTATAGTTGAGTGAAAAAAAAAACAAATGTACAACATCGAGGAAAGATAGAAAATCATTTACGCTACGTAGAGACACTTTTACTCTCCTTTTTTCCAGCAAAACTAATAACCGTCACTACATATTTCCGCTCTTTCGATCGACCGTTCAAGATTTTCGACATTAGATAGCGGTGAAATCGTCAAGAGAAAAGAAAAAGCAAGGAAGTGAAGAAACGGAAAAATTAACCGATCGCTCTTTTTTATATTCGTTAGTCGCATGGAAGAAAATTATAAAATCATTGAGTTTTTCTTCATCCACTCACGATTGAACGAGCCACCCCTGAACTTTTTAACTTCCCGTCGATCACTTTCTACAGTGAGCACCGACGAGTAAAATTAACAGAAAAGACGAAACGAGGAAAAGTTTCGCTTTCGAGATAGCAAGAAAAAACCACCCCAAACGATCGCAACGTCAAAACGATCGCAATCTCATACTTTTTCGAATTAATTGAAAGGCTTTTTTTTTGTACAACGTACATATATGTATATATATACAGTTATGTATATATACATCTATATACCCTTCGACTTTGTTCTCACAGTTCTCAAGCTCAACAGCCAAGAGTATAATCACAAGATGGAAAAAAAACAGAAAAAGAATTAAAAAAAAAGATAACAAAAACGGATCGATATTGGAACCCACATACACACACGAAGACATGGACCAAATAGCAGCCATCGTCGCGTAAACCAAAAGAGATGAAAAAAAGAGAAAGAGAAGGGGCGCGTGAAAGATAACCAAAAAAAGAGAAAATATATCCAACGGGATTAAACTTTTTTTTCGCGCCATCTTTTTCGGCCATTTTCACACCTGGTAAACTAGCCACTTGAGCCTATTGCGCGAAGGCTATAGAGAGAGAGGTAGTGACTGCTGGAGTGGCCTTGGCGAGAGGGACGTTGAGTATAAAAGAAAAAAATATCCGCGACAATTTTAACGCGAATTAAAAAAAAAAAAAACAAGAGAGAAAAACCCTCGACCCTCGCACCAATCAAGAAGAATGTACAAATCAAACGCATTAAGAGAGCGAGAGAGAGAGAGAGAGAGAGAGAGAGAGAGAGAGAGAGAGAGAGAGAGAGAGAGAGCGCGAGCGAGAGAGAGAGAGAGAGCGAGCGAGAGAGAGAGAGAGAGCGAGAGAAAGCGAGAGCGAGAGAGTGAAAGAGCGGGAGAGAGAGAGAGAGAGAGAGAGAAACGACAGAGATGAAGAGACAAAGAAATGCAGAGAAATTATTAATATAATAATGATAACTTAAAGATTTTAAAGTTATTAAATTATTAAGTCGTGGGGGAGGTCGGTGTAGTAAGAAAGAGAGAAGAAAGTAAGAGAAAAAACAGCTAAAAGTAAAACTTTTGAGAGTTAACGGTAAGGATACCACAGACAAATGTACAAAATCGAGTAATTGCTAAATCATAAAAGTTAGTATCTTAAAAGTATTTAATTACCGGGCGAAGAGAGTTTTTCACCGCACGGAGAGTGAGAGGTCGTGTTTGCTAATCAAGGATAGGAGAAGAAGAGCGTGAGAGTTCGAAAGGGAAGGGTGATTTAGAAGAAAGATAAAAAGGAAACAAAACGATTTTTCGAACACAAAAACAAAACGGGCATACATAACTGTGTAAAAAAAATGTGCTTTGAGGTCAACGATAATGATTCGAGAATACAAGTGAAATGAGGTATCAAATTATTACCAAGTACATTATCCAAACCGAAACTAAAACGGTCGAGAGCGTCTAACGCGTAACAGCTACGCGATTCGCGAAAACAAAACAAAATCTGGTGGATTTATGGCCGTGAATAACTGAATAGACAGATATACGATATACGATATATGATAAATTAAATATCATATATGACACATATAATATGTGTCATACGTAAATCGGGCCAGTCAAGAACTCAAATTTAATTTTCACGCAGTTCAGGATACGAATCTTAAAAAAAAAAGCAGAAAGATCGTTCTACAAATAAATCCTACTGACAAAAAGAAATCTCTCTATATATTTATATATATATCATCCATCACAAGTAAAACAGTGCGCATGCGCCGACGCGTATGCGAAATGCATATCAGAGCATGAAACGCCGCGTGTCGACCACCCAATGAGCAATGGATCATCGTCGATTGTCCACGATGATTCGGGTCCACGGCTTGTGTCACGTGATATCCTGATGTCACGATATATATATATAGTCAGGACCAATAAAAATGGGCATGAAAAAAAATATATATACATATATATGTGTGTGTATATATATATATATTTATATATATATACACACACGCGCAAAGCCCGTCATCCACGTCGCCAACGATTAAAATCTAAAATTGATGAACTAATTGTAGAAAAAAATGAGCAACCATAGAAACGGTAAACGAGGATGAAAAATAATGATAAAATACATTTGGACAGGCAGATTAGGGAGCTAATATTCCGCTGTGTAACCGCAACTACGATCATTACATAATATTCATATACATTTATCTATATACACCCTCGCGCAGACAAACATACGCACCAATTAAATGTTTAATATCGACGCTGCATAAAGAAAGGGAAATCGCGTATGAAAGAGACGGAAGAGAAATAACAAACGGAGAAAAACTAAAATAATAAAAACACAAAAAAAGAAAAAATGTGCTAAAGATACGTGGCGTTATTGTATCGTCTACGTTCGTTGTGTGTCGAGATGCCGCTCGTGGAAAAAAATAGTTATTAATGAGAATGTAGCGAATAGTAATTAATAGTGATAAAAATACGCGAGGCATTGCGAGGCGAAATGATAATTGATCGTCGTACGTGTACGGGGGTGATTTTTTTTTAATGATAAATAAGCGATGACTATTATCCATTATTGTTGTTGTTGAAGGATTCAGAATGAAGTTCGAAACATGCTGCAAGTAGCGGATAATAGACACTCTGAAAAAAAAAGGAAAACAGAAAAAAAAAACTAAAATGTAAAAAACACGAAAATTGGTGAAATATTTTGGGCTTTAGTATTAGTATACGTTTCCGAGGTATGGAGTGGGAAAACTTGCGGCTGACGTGAATTTTACAAATGCATCGTCATTAAATCCTGCAAAATAATAATTTAATTAAACGAAGAAATGAAAAAATGATTTTAAAACTTTCGATACATGGAATAATATAATGTAATTAAACTTCGCGAACGCTGCAAGTTTTACCCATTGCCCGTGTAGAACTGGAAAAAATAAAACATCTCGAAACCATCGATAATGAGAAAAAAAACGCATACAAGCTTTTCCAGTTTACAAACAAAAATAAGATGTAAGAACGAAAAATTGTGAACGCGGCGACAAAAGAAAACAAAAAAAAAACAAAAACGTGGGCCTTATTGTACACAGTTGGGCATTGTTGTTATGTGAACGGTTTCAAGTGATATATCGCTAAACAGATAATATATCAGATATGTGGAGTCAGACTATGCGATACGACCGCTAAATACGTTAGTTAACGTCTCTCGCATAATTTGTCGGGTTATACCGTGGGACAAAATGCGAAATGGGAGTTGCTGTTATTTAAACTGATAAGAGGAAGAGAGAGAGAAACAAATAAGAAAAAAAGCAAAAAAAAAGGAGAGTTACGCAAGGTCGATACAGTTTGATGAGCGGCGATTTGAAGTGACAAATAGATAGAGGATAATTGAGTGAGACGCATTTTACCGGAAGTCTTAATATATTATCTATTATTATCTTATTGTTGCCAATGATGGGCATTACGAGAAAACCGCGCGGGTATGTAACTTATTATCTACACTACGCCAAACGTCCTTAGCCTCACCCTCTATTGAACCCCACCATACCCTTATGTACATATATACACAACTATAATTATCTTTTAATTAATTAATGAACGTATATGTGTATTTATATATATGCATGTGTATATATATATATATATATATATATATATATATATATGTATATGTATAGTTGTTATGATGAATCTACAAACCAGTCCGCATTGCCCTCTAGTGGTGATAACTGTCCGCTTTATTTCGTTCTGAGAAACAGAAGAAAAAACAAAGCAAAAACGGACGTCGTAAGAATGATAAAAAAAGAAATTATTTCAACGGTTTCTACGTGATTAATACTAAAACCCAAAATAAATTTATTCGCGATTCGTGCCGGATAAAATTATGATAAAAAAAATAATGGATTCGATAACGAATTCATACCTCCTTTGAAACCGGAAGTTTGTGAGAAGTCATTCGAGCGACGTAAGAAAGATATACGTGCCAAGCCATAATGCGATACAAGAACCCGATACTAGTATTGAAAACTAAATACTTAAAAAAAACGTCCACTAATCTCAGGGAGTTCTTCGATCCTCTATGTTATCGAGGAAAGAAATAAGAAGTCAAAAATGCTGAAATCGCACAATAATGATGAGAAAAATGTCGAGAAGGGATGAGTAAACAAAACATTTATAATAATCGTTGTTCACGTTTCATTCTTTATTTCGTATTTTTATTCTTATAAATTGCAAAAAAAAAACAACTATTTTGATTCATATAAAAATAATGATTTCTGCAAATTACTTAAAATAAACGTCAAAAAGTTTAAATATCGAATAATAATGAAAAAATAACCCGTATACATTTTCATCGAGCATTTAGTTTTGTTCATTGTCATTATCATCGTGCATTGTTTGTATTGTTTTTGTGCGTGAAACAATATAATTTTTTGCGCTCTTGTCGTGTGCTCATGTTACTCAATTTTTCTTTTTCGTTTGTTCATTGTTTTTTTGAATATCGACATGGTTCTTTTTCATATTAAAAACAACGTAATATTTACCAATGAATGTTGATGCATCATAATGTAGACAAGCAATTGAGAGACAAAGAGAGAGAGGGAGAGAGAGAGAGAGAGAGAGAGAGAGAGAGAGAGGCACGCACCAGAATAAATCGGGGGATTTGAAGACCAAAATGGAAAAAAAGAAAAGATCATGAACGAAGGGCTAATAAAATCATATTGGATCGCAGAATTATAATGGCTCTCGTGGACGGAAACGTGGCAAAAAATTGCGTCGAGCAATATAAAAAATACATCATAAAGAATATTATCTCACTTGGATCGACCGGTTCTGGACTCACGGAAACGAACTCTACATACACGAAAGAAAGAGGCATTTAAAAATAAAATTTAAAAAACAATAACAATAACACGATCGAATTGTATAATGAGTTGCAAATGAAAAAAATAGTAATAACGGTAAATAAACAATGCTTGAATCGCGAGCGATACGACCCAGCACAGCGCTTGGGCGGACGCAGATCACTAAATATTAAACTGTATAATGTTGGTTGCATGCATACGGAATAAAGATAAAAATAATAATTTTAAAAAACGAAAACAAAAAAAAAAACTTAAAAATAAACAAGAAAACAGGCGAATCTCGGCAACAACGCCGAGGCCACCCCCAAACTTAATTGTCTATCGATACATAATATTGATTGCTTATGATTTCTTTTTTTTTCATTTTTTTTATTTTATATAAAAAGTTGAACATAAGCGTTGGAGACAGCCTCCTCGCATTTCGTCACTCGACCTCGACTCGAGTGTTATTATTATTTTTCTTCATTTTTCTCTTAATTTTTTGCTTCGGGATCCAAACGATTCTGGGAATATTTGTCGGGCATCATTCGTATATAGTGTTTTTTTGGATCGCCTCGTGATCAATTCGCGCAAAAAGATAAACAATATAAATCAGCAGTCGAGTACCTTTTTACTCGATGCCGCGTTATCGACAAATGTCATTTATGTTCGGATCGACCGATGAACTTCGCCAGTTTCATGTCCCACATTTACGATATTTTCTCAATAATTAATTCATTTTTTTGTTTTCCTACATTAGTTTATCTTTAATTACTACTATCTCTACTATAACTCATTACTATATTAAACTACTACTGCTACGATTTTTGTTGTGTCTTCGATTATTGATGATTGGCTTTTTTTTTCACGAATTCACTTATTCATATATCTATATACTACTTGATTGGAGCTCATTTTCGAAAGTATTGCCGCATTTTATTTACGACAATTGAGCCATCTTTGATTGTTCCGTCAAGAAGATCGTCGATCGATCACTCGTGTCATCGCGAGAGTGTGATTTAACATTTTCCGAGGACAACAAAATAGTAAAGGACAAAAAAGAGCATAACTTGGCGGTTATTATACTTTAGAAAGCTCATTTAAATAAAAAAAATAAAAAAACAAAAAAAAAAATTTAAGTTGTTCCTCAAACTTCATGAGTATGGTTTCACTACATTAAAATTGTTCTCTCTTCTCTCTCTCTCTCTCTCTACCTCCCTTCCCCTGCTCTCTCTCTCTCTCTCTCTCTCTCTCTCTCTCCCTCCCTCTCTCTCTCTCTCTCTCTCTCTCTCTCTCTCTCTCTCTCTCTATCTATCTATCTATCTATCTAGCTATCTATGTATTTATCTATCTATCTCTCTGTCTGTCTGTCTCCCCCTCCATCTCGTTCTCTATCTAATTTTTCAATTACACATGGCGCATTGAATTTTTTTTTTTATTACAAAACAGGAAATTAAGGCGTTTTTTTTAGTAAATAATGTTTAAAGATTACTACTACATATATGGATAATCATTAAGTACACACTGCATAGAAATTTAAAAAACGAAAAAAAAAATACATAGTCATTAAGACAGGAAATATGCAGTCGGTGGCTTCACTCCAGATTCGAAACCTCGATCGATTGTCCATGAAATACAAAAATTAAATATCGAATAGACAATCCGAATATTCTTTCAGAAAAAAATGGCAAGTAAAACGATAAATAATGAGATTTGTTGTTCTGGAGAGACAGCTCCGACTGACAACAATAAAATGAAAATGAGTGAAAATAATTTTTCGGGCTTATAAAATTTACGCAAAAGTGAGGAATTGCCGTGCCGGTTGAAAAAGAAAAGTAAAATTACAATACACTTGGTATAAAAATTATGGAAATGACAAATGTACGGTCCTCGAAAGCGCGAAAGAAAAAATGAGAGAAAAAAAAAGAATTAAAAAGATGAAATTTCAAATTTTGGATATTACGCCATACAAAAGACGAAAATCCAAGTGTTACAGCCTATTTCTTTTAATCCCAATGTTTCACCTCGTATTTAAATAAATACCAAAACTCCATAGGAAAATTAAACAAATATTATATATCTACACCCATTTGCACCATATATATTTTTTCAAGCAAATGCAAAGGCAACATGTACACATATATCTACATATACATGTGAATATCTATACATGTATATATATATATATATATATATATATATATATATATATATATATATATATATATATATATATATATATATATAATAATACAGCCTATACAGTCTATCTTCTGTACACCGACGACATATTTATACAATTATAGTTACATATACCGCGATTAAAAGAAAGAAAGAAAGAAACAATCACAAGTGCAATAGTTACCCAATAGAAACGGATTTAAAACGTGGCCGTGGCATCTGCTTTATTACCGTAGGCACAACTTTTTAAATTACATTTAAAATTTAACGAACGACGAGAACGAAAGCGTTTACGGTGATGAGAATAAAACAGATGGGATTCGCGTCCTCGGAACTACCTCGCTTAAAAACTTACATTGAAAATTCGACGAGTTACAGAAAAGAAAACGCAGTCAGGTATTAGGTATGTCATTTTGTTTACTTTAGTTGGCCCTTCGAGAAACGAATATTTTTTGACACCGTATTTTTGACGTAACCATCACGTGAACAAAATCGTACGCGCGATACTCGTGATGCAATTAAACCTGGAATCTGCCTATACATAAGCAAATACATTATATATCGCTCGTACGGGCATAGGCGATGAATTTGTATAAAGAGAAAACTATAACGAGGCAATTCCTATATCGGTCTCGATTGATTTACATGTACATGTAATTCATATACCTACACGATCGTAACCAATAAAGCTGCCGATTTTACATCTATGGTTTTTTCAGGTATTTTTATAACGCAAAAAACAGTCGATACATACTATATACATACGCAAACAGCACGGAAATCATTTAACGAGCAACAAAATATAATAATAATCCATCAATAGACATAATCGGTTAAACGACGCCGAGAGAAAGTAATCGTAGCGACGGAATAATTCCGCGTCTCGTCGACGAAACAGAATAAAACGACAAACAGGAATAAAAGTAACAAAATAAGTGCAAAAATCGATATATATACATATATATATATATATATATATAACGGTAAACCGATTTAATTGAAAAATACCAATTACTCACGTACGAAAATCCTTTATTTCATCCTTCCCTCGTCAAATCATTGACAACAACAACAACAACAACAACAACAAAAACACTGGAAAACCTTTCCTTACCACTTATAACAAACAAAAGTAGTATAATCGTAATGATACCGATCATGAAATATATGCCGGTGTTCGCCTGCTCTGTCGAGAGGTCCAGTTTTTCATTTCATATAGTTATTCGAGGAAAAACTTGAACCTCCCAAAGATCGTGCGACGCACGTGTACTTATTTTATAGCTATTATACCTCATCCGTATGTCGAATTATTCCGTTGTCTCTCGTGATCTCTTATTTTGCGACGTTGTCACGAAAAATACAGGATACAACAAACAAAACGACGAAAAACGTTCATCGAGTTCGTAGAAAAACTAGCGACGCGACAGCCCACGCGTTTCACTGCCAAACAAAATACGTGATTTACGATCGCGAACTGTTTCAGGAAGAACCGATATGTTTATATTGACGAGAGAATGAAAATAAAATACACGAGAACAAAGAGTGCGAATAATCTATTGTACTTCGTCGTATACGATTAGCGTCAACATCGCGTTTACTGTATATAAATATATATTGTGAATAAAATGATCGAGGAAAACAAAAATCGGAAACAACCTATTTGGAACGAGTTTCTATGCTTTTTTCGACTATTTTTCGTCCTCGATCGTTTTCTCGCTCGTGGTGCGTCTTACCGACGACTTTGTTATACTGCCGAAAAAAAGAAACGACAAGAACGAATCTGTTACTTTTTGTCCTTACATATTAGCGTTAAATAGAGAATGGAATAGTAGAGTTAACCGTTGTGTTTTGCCGTTTATTCCGAGATGCGCGACGAGAGTGCGAATACGAAGGACGAACGTAAAACAAAAATAAAATAAAAAGAAAATGACTAAAAATGCCGTGCGCAACGAGAACATTTTTTGTTAGTTAAAAACCCGAAATTAAACGATACCGGCAGACCCTTTTTGCTTTTGTAACGCACCCGGTAAAAACAATGGTGATCGAGTGTTTTGCGAACGTTTCCAAGCATTTTTGGCCATTATCGTCGATATGTCGAAGGAATAAAATCGCGACGATTTATTTCTTCTCATTGACCGTTAAAAAAATGAAAGAATCGCGAAACTTTCGATCGCCGAACAATATTCCGGCTGTGCAAAAAAGGGCATTGTAAAATCTCATGCGAATTTATACATACGGATACTTATAAATATATTGAATGTGTTGTCGTGTGCCTCGACACGAACGGAAAACAATTCCTCACCGAAGCGAACATTTTCATACGCCCCGACGGTTTGATTAAAAAATATACAAATTATTAAACTGTGTAAACTTTTAATAAAGTCTATGGAATGTAAACGCGTTAAACTATTAAGAGAAAAAAGGTGAAGAAAAAAAAAATGAAAAATTGAAAAAAATCTGCGCTACTACGCTCAGCCATTATCGGATAAGAAAAACTAAAAAAAAAAAAAAAAACTGAGCAAACACTTGTACTACTGTAGGTTTCGATGAAAAACGAAGCATAGAAAGCTCACCTCGTGAATCTAAAACAAATAAATTTAAAACAAACAAAAAACTGTAAGTGTTTAGATGGTAAAAGAAAAAGATCGAAACGAGACAAAAAGGGATAAAGAAAAAATAAACAGAATAATTAACTCCGGAATGTCAGATTGGGAGAATCCGGAGGTAACCGAATGGGTATATAATAGTTAAAGCATGAAGGATTGTTGAGGACGAATGAAAAAAGAAGAAACTCAATAGAGAAGAAAAAATATATTTGCACACAAAGAATTTTTGTCTTGTCGCGATTTTCCGAACAATTATAACGAGGAAATGGGAAAAAAAATATTGTCTACCACTTTTAGCTTATTTTGCGTATTTCGGCACCGCTTGCTGTGTGGATTTTTTTAAACCTCTCATCATTCACGAAGTGTTGTGCGTAACAAAAAAAGGAAACTTACCGAGAATCGGCAGACGGAAGCGTGAATGGATAACAAATGAGTTTCGGTGTCGAAAAATTGAGTCGATGAGATAACGCAAAAAGCAAAAAGTCTATCAATTTTGCGTATTGCGAACGGTTCGTCGATTTTCTTGTGTCCAACTACATCTGGCTGCCGATCCATGACTCGGCAATTACAACGGAAATAAAACAAAATGCAATAGTCATAGATCCGCAACGGCACGTATTACCTACATATGGGCAAACGAAGATTCGTAAACCAAAAACAGCGAATGGATCTTTCGAAATATTCAGATACCGGAATAAAATAAAAGCAAAAACAAACGAAACACATTTACGATGACGAAGGAAAAATCAATTTATAATGAATTATGTGTAAAATTCAATTGGGGATTCTATGTAATTGTATATATATATATATATATATATGTATATATATATATATATATATGAGTACAATGCAGTCCATGAGTTAAGATACATTCTCCTTTTTCTACCATGAGCAAAAAAAAATAAATTATTCTAGTTAATAAAACGTGTGTGAGTCCGTTGATGATTAAAAAGAAAGATTATTTTATCCTTTCATTTTCACCTTAAACGATATCGTAATTTAATCATTCGACATATTATCAAATAAGCCGAGAAAAATTTTCCGTTAAGAATAAAGTGAATTAATTTAAAAACGGGAGGTTTGTATATACACATATGAACTTTAATCGCCTTTTTAGAAATTAGTTCGTCTCTATTGGATTCGCATTTCACGATGACTAGACAAAACATTGCTTATCGATAGACAAGAATCTCGACGTATTATGTTGTAAAATACAATTCAGTAATATTTACATGGGATGAAATAATATTTATATTTTCATTATATCGCGATAAAAATTGACTCGGGTCTTTCAACATTTGTATTGTTGACTAATTTGCTAAACGTTCTTGAATATATTGAAAAACTAAAATATAATTCACGTGGCTTCCCTACACGTGTACGATAGGATTATCTAATTGTATTATCAATCTGTGCGTTCACCGCACAGCCGTTTGGTCGAAATTTTGGGAATATTTAAAATTTATTTAGAATTATCCATTGCGCGGAATTCAAATACCACGACTTTAATAAATATTATTTTACTTTTTACCAACTGTCACAATCAAGTAAGAACTCAATACGAGATCTCTCAACGACAAACATTCGCATTTTCAACGTGATGTTGAATTCTCATCGAGATTGATAATGCACTATGGACTAAATACTATGGAGTCACTAGAACGATAACACATTATTCTATTCGAAATTTCATATATTTACACCCTCTCTGACTACCTATACTTATGTTTTATTTTGTTCAATTACACTAAATATTAATTAAGTCCACAGTTTGAAATTTCTTCGGTAGTTGCGATTTTTTAATTTTTCTTTGCAATTTCATAAACGCGCCGGGTGAAACCCGCGCGAAAGTTCTTTCGTCGCCTTAAATCTTCGATTAAACTTATCTCGAACATACATAAAGTTCCAAAGAAATTCAAAGTAATATCTTATTCAAATTGCGATCGTCCATAATGTCCAAACTTTGCATTTCTTTCCGAAACCTCGACTGTGCCTGAGAAAAACGGATCACATTTTTACCGGATCACCGACTAGAGAGCATGAGAGTATCACCTTACCGGCTGAGTCGGGCTCGAGTATCAGAGAGAGAGAGAGAGAGAGAGAGAGAGAGAGAGAGAGATACGAAGCACGGCCAATCGAGATGAATCGTAGCTCCCAAGTCCATTCTTACCACAATTTGTCGCGACAAATTTCATCGCATTCGGCTCCGTTATGCCGAGGAATTTAGAAAGCGTGTTTTCCAAACGGCAGTGCTGTGTAACGCCGAGTTTTACGCCGGTCTTGTGGCCCTAACCATGTCACCCAATAATCTTTCGACGCTCGTATCACCGACCGTAGGCTTGAACAAAAGTTCCTGTAGCGAACCACGGCAGAGTGCGCGTACTGGCGGTAACAGAAGAAGCAGCCGTCCTACTCTACCGGCACCTCTTTCACCCAATACCGCCACAGTCTGTTCCTGTATTGTCGATACTCGGCCGGAATCCAATAAGCCACGCGACTCTGTAAAATAATCGACGAGGTAGAGCTACAACTTGAATCGAAAATATTGGAGGGTTAGATTACGCGAAATATTACGACAGAACGACTGTGACTCTCAACGAGATAACTGTATTTTCCTATTTCTTGTAACCCAAACACGCGTTAACGCGTTTCGGGACAAATTAGGGAAATCCGGTAGAAATTTTGTGACCTTCACTAGTAAACGTTCCCAGAAAATTCAAAGGAACATTATTTTTTCACTAATTGTATTTTTAATGATATTTTTTAGGTCGTTCGGATAATTTTACGCTCTCCACCATTCGTATTAATTACATAAGGTTCTTGAAGCAAAATAATTGAAGCATTACTCACCCCCTTTAAAAAGCACAATAGCCTTGAGACAAGCGTATTCGGAATGATCGACTCTGAGTAAAGCGAATCTCGTCAACAATTCGCGAAGCCTTCGTGCTTCATCCATGAGAATTTGTTTTCTTTCGGTTGGCAGTGCAACAGAAACGAGGTTCGTTTCGTCTACTGGAAAATTCCATTGAGCTGCCGTCAGTACGAAAAGCTCGCTCCAAGATTCTTCCAGAAGAATCGCCTGATCTCTGAACGATAACTGAAATAATTATTAATAAATTTGTCTTGTTTCCTCTTTACCGATTATATTTGTCAAGTTTGCGACAATACAATGTTTGTTTAACGCCAACAACATATTCATTAATATCACAAATTCCTGCAACCCTCTAACGCGAGTAACAACTGGCAACTGTTCCAAGGACAAAAATAAAGCTTCTTTTTTCTCGTCGGCTTACGCCTTTTTTTGTCAATAAATATTATATGTAAAAATTCTTAATTCGAATCTGTTCACAATTTTGGATTTACAACGCATATGCTATTCGTTATTTAGATTTATTGTTCTTGAGTAAAAATCAAAGGTAGATCGAAGAAAAAAAATGCTAGCCGACATTGCGGTTTTGCTGTGCTGGCAGTTGACGATGTAACGAAATGAACGTACCTCTAAAAACGAAGGAATACTTCTAGCCCATTTGACGGCGAGGAAAAGAAGCTTCGCTGCCGATTCGTAGACATTTTCGGTTGGCAAAAGTGACAAACTCGAGATTGCATATTCCGACAACATTTGATTGATTGCGGGAGCTGCCGGACGAACATCTGCCGAATCTGTTTTATTCAAAATTCGACTTATTACACCAATGAAAAAGAAGAATAACCCTTTCAATAACAAATTGTTAATAAGATTGGGTGTGTAGGATAAATCTCAGAGAATTCCAAAACTTTTTATTAATCGGATATCATCATTTCATATAATACCGGCAAACTTTAGCTGCGTCGTGGATACCTACTTTCAAAACCTACTATATTTAGGTATAGGTACCTTTAATTATTATTCCAGAGAAGTTCTAGAAAACATTATTAAAATTTTTTTTAAATTGTCGACTAACTGCGAATATTCTTAAAGCCCTACAGCACTTTTTACGCGAAAGAAAGTTATCGGATTGTATCTTTTTTGACAGGTGGGACATATTTATCCTGGGAGTTAAAAACAAAAATCTCAAGGTCGCAAACCGAACTCTCGAGATCGTTTACACATTTCCGGCAATGAAAAATAGAATAAAAATGTGCTGGTAAAGGAATTCCAATCCATCAGTTTGTTTTAAAGGCAGGTAAATAGGTACCTATTCTGCTATTTCGGCGCTCGTGAGCCCTGATTGCTCCTTGAATTATTCCATGGGTAACCAAGTTATTTTATAAGATTTGGCCAATAATGGAAAACTATTATTAATTAAAATACCTTTTTGTTCGGCTCTATGTGCGACAGTGTTCGCTTCTTCGGAACTGGTCACCTCGTCTTCGTTACCGTTACTCGACGACAAGGATTCGACTGTAGAACGAGGCAAAAAATGTCCTATAGAAAAACCCAGTGATATAAATTTCATGAATTTCCTTACTTCACTTTTATTACTGATAAACTGACATAATCGGTAATACAACGAGTGATGAAACGAATTATCTAATACCTAATAAAAATAGATGATAAAAATTGAGTAAGTACATAAATAGCGATTTGAACTACGACTCATTGATAAATGAATTTTTCGTTCGACAATAATATTAACTTGTATCAATAGCCCGAAATTTTGGTATTGTTGAGAAGAGTTATTCGTCGATGGGGTGCTGAGAGAGAAAAGCCTAAAAAAACTTACCGACACTCGGGGTAAATGCCGGAACGGTAGGCTTGAATGGAAAGAAGGCCGGATATAAGAGGGGATGATAGGAGCTGCTGGCTGTGTGGTAAACGTGAGATATTCCCGGATACATTCCCGCGGGAACTCTTCTCGTGGCGGCAACCAAAGATGACGTACTTCTCGGTGCTCTCTCGTGTTGAACAGCTGAAAATGACACTTCCATTGGAAATCTTTTTCTCGATTGTATTCGACCATCAAGAGCACTCGTCTCTGATACCTCTTCGTCGTAACTCTATTTTTTATGATTTTTTTGTTACGTTGAACGCAATGTTGTATACGCGACGCAAAGAATTCGCGTTGAGTGCACATACATAAGTTGTTGCTCCTAACCTGAGTTTTACTGCTTCTGAAAAATATTGCCGATCGTTTGCTTATCTGGATAATGATCGTCAAAAAACATTATTGATTTTTTGCAAATAGTTTGCAATAATTTGCAGATTCGTACATCGATACGGTTCTTCATGGAGTCAAACAAAGCGATAATGAATTATTTATATTTAATAGTCGGCAGCCTGCAGACATTGTCAAAAAAATATATTTATATGTACATTTCTCTTTGCTTTCGATCAGTGGGTTTTACCTTTTAAATATAATACGAGTACTTTTTGAAGTTCATTTACAGTCTCAATCCCTTTTATATTCGTCACGACAATCTCTGCCTTTGTCAATATATAGTATTAAGGCAAAGTAAAGCTCCACAAGAGTGTGATCGAAAATATTCTTAAAAGTAGAAATATTTTTTACTTCGGCACTCACTATATTCGATCAATCGATATCAATCGTTCAAATGCCTTTTTTTATGAATCAGTACAAAATCGACCATTTGAGTTGGTCCAAAACTGGTATTGGTAGCTACATTTCCGATTCAATGCAGAATTTCGATCAAATTTATTAATCCCCTTTTCCACGGTTATTGGAACAAAGAGCTAACTCGAAATATTTCAATATTATACAAAGATTATACAAAGATATATATAGGTACCTAAGGTCACTGTAATGTTCTTGTTCTCGTATAAAAACAAGAGAATGAAGGGCGAAGAATAATTGGAAGGGAGAAAAAGGCGTGATCATTGCTTGACCCCTCCGAATTTGTGTTATCTCCGTATAGTATAGTGCTTCTCTGTATAGTATATAGATGTATATTTATATCCTTTGCTAGAATGAACTGTACGCTTAATGGGTCCCTCTCGTGCTCTGCTAATTGATATCTCGCCGCAATCAAGTGTTTGGATTATCGCTCTCGTAAGCCCACGCTCATAAGGGTGGAGGGTTGAAAAAAGACCTCTCGAACAGTGTTTACAAAAGCTGTGAACGCAAGCCTGTTTCTGACACACTGCATATATGTATAAACGGGGCCACAGGACAAGTAAAGCACATACACACAGGGCTTTGAGAACTTCTCGAATTTCATGCCGTGCATTTCATTTCCCTGTGCTCTCTCTCTCTCTCTCTCTCTCTCTCTCTCTCTCTCTCTCTCTCTCTGTCTCTGTCTCTCTTCATATAAGGAAGGAAAGTGCGAGATGGATTCATGCATTATCATATGTTGCGAGGATCGTTCGGAGGGATGCGACATACAGCAGTAGCAGAACCAAGCGTTGCGCAGAGTGCTTGGCAGAAATGGATCGATTACAATGGACATAAGATATTTATGTATAAATGTACGTATGTATATTGAGAAGCTCTTTACGTAGAAAAAGGAGTGACGAGATCTCTGGTGGAGGATCAAATCATCGAGAGATGACAAGTCGTCGAAATCCTAAACTCGCGAGATCCTCTTGTACTTAATGTTAAAATAGCTAGGTATTGAAAATAAGGGTAAATTAAATAGAGGTTAATTATTGAGCAAAATATAGTTTAGGGTGTGTTGATGATTTTGTATATACGAAAAAATATTGACACAAGTAGATCCGATTCGTTCTAATAATAAATACGTAAGGCGATATTGTGAAAGTCTGCCAGAATTGAAATGTTTTGTTCCTCGATTATATTGCAATGTGATATGACACAAGTTCCCCGTGGTGGATTTTCATTCGGCTCTTTTTTTTCGTAAAAATAAATTTTTCATCGAAGAAATATGTTATATTTTATGATAAAATGCGGATTAATTTTTGCTGTAGATAGTGACATAGAACGTATAGAAAATATAGTATATCCGAAATATACTCGATCGACATTTAAGATATAAGAATCAATGAAAAGTTCTATACGCAGCATATAGTTCTCGATTTATCCTTACGATTTATCCTATGTTTGGATATGTTCATTGTCTTGAGATAAATCTGCAAAATTTGTCACCCCGTGGCAAAAGACTTGGACTCGATCGTATTTTGAGATTTGTCCACGTTTTAAAATAATAGGTACTCCAGTGATGGCCTAACGATGGTAAACATCGATAAGTCCAACCAAGGCCTGTCCCTTACTTCGCTTCCGATTAAATTAGAATCATTTCTTTATTATTATAATGTCGTCTCACAGTAGCAAGAATAAAGATCTTGAAATAGCCCAAACTACATTTTTCATATCTACATGTGATGCTTTCGAAACACGATAGATCGATCAAGTTTCCCCCATGGGAACCTTGAAATATCGACTTTCTCGGGCTTGCGAGAAAAAAAAAACGAATATTCATAGCATAATCCATCTTCCTCCATTTCAAAACATTTACATAAGTATAGCAATTTTTCAATGATTGGAAACTTAATAAACGAGTTTTTAAGGAAAACTAAAAAAACTATTGGCGAATGGTGATAAAAATTGAACTCATCATTTCTGTGCTCCGTTGATCTGTCAAGGCTACCTTCACCTTTCTCTTACAATATCAGTTCGATAAATGCTTTTAAAGCCCATCCGGCTCTCTGCCGATTTTTACAAATTCGTCTCGATAAATTGTTTCAAATCAACTATATTGGAAATGCGCGATGCAGTTGAGACAAAAACTCACCGTCTCGTTTCATATTAACTTGAAGACACTTCCTAAATCTGCAAGCTTGGCACTGATTTCTTCGTGAAACATCGACGACGCAACGGTCGTTTTCCTTACAAACATAATCGAGATTTCTGCAATTTTTTAAAAACCAAAATAAGCTTTTTGGCTAAAAGAAGAGACACTTTATTGTTTGATTTTATGTTTTATCGATATGAGTATAAAATTATTTTATATGTAATATTGAGAATCGATCATCACTCTTACCTGGCGTACCTGCGAATCGATCGTTTGAAGAAACCACGACATCCGTCGCAACTCGGCACACCGTAATGCTTTCCCGACGCTTTATCACCGCACACTTTGCACAACGTTTCACCCCGCCCGCTTTCCTCCATTATCTCCAAATATCTGGAATCAAACAATATTTATCATTCGCAGCGATTCGTTTTATAGCATTTTTATTCGTCTATCAGTAATCGAAAATCACTTTAATGTCTATCTGTAACAGCTGATAAGATTTTTTTCTTAAAAAAAAAAAAAAAAAAAAAAAAAACAAAAAACAACAACAACAACAACAACAAAATAAGTCAGCTGGATACCCATTGACGTTCCGTTGGGTTAGAGTTATATAACTTATTATTTTCTTGTTATTACGTAATTGATTTTGTATTTTTCCTAGTCGAATCGTTGAGGTACGTGTCCCGGTTTGAATCTTCGGTCTCTTTTCCTTTGAAAATTATTCTCAACTAAGATTGTTGCCAGTTGATTCGGATGGTTTTCCAGTGGGAGTCGGTAATTTCTGCTCCATTTTGGAATTTTTTGTTGGTCGGTGTTCATCTTGAAGTCTTTATGGAGAGCAGTATTTTTTAAATATCACGGTACGTTTGCAATGATTCTCAGCATTTTCGACTGGAATCGTTGGATAATCTCTAGGTTTGGATTACTGGCTATTTCCCAGAGCTGGATTCCATACGTCCAA
This sequence comes from Netelia fuscicornis, assembly GCA_946811545.1. Taxonomy (NCBI): domain Eukaryota; kingdom Metazoa; phylum Arthropoda; class Insecta; order Hymenoptera; family Ichneumonidae; genus Netelia; species Netelia fuscicornis. The sequence continues at coordinate 27,583,431 of OX328015.1, forward strand.
ATCGGCTTTAGTATGGCCTTGTAAATGATGAGTTTGTTGTACAGAGAAAATTGGAAGATTCGTGAAAATAAGGCAAGACAATTTTTTCAATTTCAAGTCCAGGTCTGTCCTTTTGGACTTTATGTGTTTCGAACAGGTAAGTTTTCTGTCGAGGTACATACTGACTGACAATTAAATATAATATTTAACTTAGTGTACCATCGGAGGGGCTTGTTCGTTCAGTTTAACGCTGTGGACGCATTTTGACACGCTCGCCTTAATTCTCAATTTTTTCATCCATTTTTATACTTTATTCACTCCTAGTTGCAGTTTTTTGGACGCTGCTACAGGATTTCTATGTGCGATCAGAAGGGCTGTGTCATCGGTGAAGGTTACTGCTGCGATGCTGCTTTCTTCCTGCGAGCCGGAATAATCCTGAGCATATCGTATTTGGAAGTTTCTGTTGGATAGGTACGATTTTATTAATAGATAGAACCGCGGCAGGTGTAATTTGATTTTAAATAATAGACCGGTGTGCCAAACCGGTGTATCAAACGCCTGCTGAATATTAAAAAAAAACACTGCTGAGCAGTATTTCTTGTCCCCCAGGGTGTTAATGTGTTAATTATGGTGTTGTAGACTCTATTAATTTGCTCAATCGTTGAATGATTGTTTCTAAATGCAAATTGATGGCCGGGAATAAGCCCTTTTTCCTCTATCTCTACGTTCATTCGGTTCGGAGTAGTAGTTTTTCAAAGATTTTGCAGAGGATAGGTAAAAGGCTTATCGGTCGATAAGAGGTTTTTTTTCATGCGGCGGTTTCCCTGGTTTCGGAATCATGCTAATGTGTGCGTACTTCCATTGACTCGGGATGTGTATCGTACGAATGATTCCGTGATTTTTCAGCAATTGCCCCGTAATTAAATCAGAACCAGGCGCTTTTTTGAGACACTTTGAATGACGTGCCGCGCTATTGAGTACATAACTTATTGTTAGAATAACGATTAAATTTGAGAAGCGACATGTATGTAGGTACCAATGTATTTTCTCTTTCTTCTTGTATTAATATACAAATACAATTGGTAATGCAACAAATTATTACGAAGTAAATGGTTACAAATCACCCTTTTGCATTCATCGACAAATTTTTTATGCAATTTTGAAAATTATCTCTCACCAAATTATTTTATACGATTTATTATTAGATAATTTCAATCTTTGAGGGTTACATAGGTAGATAAAGTAAAAATATGTCACAGTTGTATAATAAATTTTCTGAAAGTTTGATTACAATATATTCAAAATCGCGGACATGATAGAACACTCCCTAAAACGTCTTTTCGAAAGCATCTCTTGTAGTATAAAAAAAATGTCCGGCGTGTATAATGAAAATAAACAATTCTTTTAATATGGTTAAATAAGACCGGTAGGTACTCGTCATAGCCGTTATTTAAATACTTATTCCTTTATAAAAAAAAGGAATAGTAATTTAAGGTAGGTCAAGTGAAAATTCTAACGCTTAAATCAACATTGTTTTATTTATAAAAAAACTGAAGTATTGATTTTTAAATTCGTATAACAAATACTTGATCATAGTATGATAGTTATAAAATTATAAAACTATAAAAACCATTGAAACGGATTCACTTATCTCGAGTCAACAATTTCGAAAAAATGCCGATACCGATTCTGAAAACATCGTTTCGAGGAAATTGTGAGTGTAAATTCTAGAAAGAATCGTATGTATGCATACAAGGTGCTAGTTGTCGACACTCGAGTACCTACCTATTTTCATTGGGTTATAACAGTGTAAATTCTTGATATCTTAACGCTGAACTTTCAGGACATATTCTTGAAAGATGAAGCCATTGAAAAAAAAAAATAGCCGCAAAACTGATTTCTTTAAATCTGCACCTACTGAAATATATCGCATTAAAATTCAACCCTCAAAGGTTAACGCGCCGGATTCAATTCACTTCCCATTATTTTTTCATAATTTCTTCGAATTCGTTAAGAAAGTGAATCTATTACTTGTTTAATGGTTAGGTACAATTGTTCAATATTCACCCAATTTAATGTAAAATTGAATTCTTATAGTCATGAGAAGCTTTTGTAAACGAGACGACGAAACGCTAAGTTGGTCAATCGCGAGCTATTCTTCACACATCTATAATTCAACTATGTAGAACGTAGAGCACCAGTTGCCTTTTGCGGCAAGTTTGCCGGAGTACATATACATATGTTCTATCCGTTATTACCGCTTTGGCCCTATAGACTCTTTGCTGCTTTAGCTCAAAGTCATCGAGCTTTTCCCCATGATGCAATAACATACCCTATAGAAAAAATAGCATTAAAGGAGTATTATTCGAGTATTAAAAGTTGGAGTATGTCGAGTCTGTGATCATGGTACATTCAAGCTTATATTTGAAGGGTGCATTGTGTGCAAATGTATAAGACGCGATTCATAACTTAATGGATGTTTTATCGCCTTCATTTGCAATTTTTATCGGGACTCATACATTGCAACTTAACCCTTACGTCGTAAAACCTTATGATTCAACCTCTTCGCGTTAATTATGTTGTGCCGGTAATTAGCTTATAGAATCGATTATACTTCTTTAGAATTATGATAGTTACTCGTACATTAATGAACCGATGCTATACCAGTTACTTAATTAAAATCCGTAGGAATCCCAAATAGAAACTCTTTCATTTTTTAAAGATTAGATGATCAGTACGTGCTAAGATACAAATTGTAAAAACTAATCGCAACTTTAAATAATTTCTACAAAAATTTCGACGCATAAAGTCTAACATAAGTACAAATAATTAAAAGTTTAACATCAGGAAAAGTGTCTGTTGAGAACGATTGGCGTTAGTGATTGTAAATTGTATAAAGAATGTTAAAACTTTCAAAACAGCCGGCTTTCGTCGAATACGAAATATTTCAATCGCAATAAAATACAATTTGTCTCGTATCTCAAATTAACAACAACGAAAATATATGTGACAGTAAAGAAAACACGTCGGTATAATCATATTTTAAATGAAAAAATTTGAAGCTATAACAAAAATATGAAGACTCGATTTTCGTGAAAGTCAAATCAATATTCATAAAAATCATCGAAAACGAAAGGAGCCTAATCGTTTTTACGCTTTACGTTTTCCATTCTATGGAAAACCTGAAGTTGAGTGTCCGATCTTTATCAACCTTCTAGTTTCTACGTACAGACGAATCATCAAATATAATATATCAGGCGCTATATATGTATATACGTGGGTTGTATACACACGAACTGTACGAAGTGACTTTTACGAGGCTATATCCTTCTTCCATTCCTTTTTTCGCCCTCTCCGGCGGCACTCGCCCCTCGCTCGTGCTCTCTCGCGGTCGCTGTTCGCGAGTCTTAGGGCGTTTCTGTGTGGCGCGAGGGGTCCTTTTTCCCGCTAATAGGAGGCCAGCTCCACGGCCCATCATAACCGTGAACCAGGCCACCTGTAGGTTTCCCAGGCTCAATAATGCAACGACGATACACGGGGCGACGGACCAGCAGCCTCGATAGACTCGGACACACACGGGGCACGATTCTCCTTGTCGAATATCTCTCTCTCTCTCTCTCTCTCTCTCTCTCTCTCTCTCTCTCTCTCTCTCTCTCTCTCTCATACACACACACGCACACCCCCGCGCGCGCGCCCGCTTTCTCTCTCTCTCTCTCGCTCTCTCGCCCGCCCTTCTACTCGCTCGCTCTTCTTATTCTCCACACGATCATCCTTGTCGATGTAGATATCGATGTAAAATATTGTATACGATAACGCGTACTAGTTTCCTCGCATGTATTACACGTATAAGGGTGGAATCCTTCGCATCGCCCCACCCCTTTCACGAAACAACCGCGAGTCCGGTAAACTCTGGACGATGACGAGACCACCCGTACATATACATTTATAGATATTTCGAGGGCTATTACGAAAATATTCAATTTTCTGTAGTCATTTGTGATAGGGCGGGGTCAAATGCATCATCATGCGTATGAAGAATAACACCTCAACCTGGGTGCTGGATTTAGCCCCGATCGAGCCTAGCATTCTCGTACAGGTAGATGACAATTTTTTTTACCGGCAATATATGGGAAAAATGTGAGTGTATAAAGGACGAACGGTGGTTTGATAAGTGAACCACCTTTCTTTCTCGAAGATTCAAGGTCAATCAGTCGCGGAGTTGTCCGTCCGATTTGAATAAATCAGTGGAGAAAGGATAACTACGTAAGTTGTCTGAAAAGCTAGTAAGATCAACAAATGAAATCATATACGAAACCTCTTAGCTCGATGGTTTTATACAAGAAAAGTTGACATTAATTAATCGATTTTAAACAGTGATTTCAAATAAAGTACAAAATTTATGATTGAACATTAGATATCGTCCATTTTGAAAGACAGACTTGATTTTTCAAAGTGCATCGCCACCCAATATCGTGGAATTCTTGGTTCTGGGAGTAAGAGTGTATAAATTAACCACTTGGAATATTGTAAATTAAGCAATTATGCGCGATTTTAATCGATCGCAAAATATTTTAATTGATATCAATCAATTTTTGAGGTGACAACCAGGTATTGTGCCTACATCGAGGAATATGTCCTCGATGACGTTAATCGAGAGAAACACGTGACTATCGATTTAATCATATATTTTCTACCGTAAAGTGGGAATTTGATGAATATAAAATGAAAAACAAAAAAAAAACCTCACCGTAAGATAAGTGTGTGAAAAGGGTTGTCATATGAGGAAACTAATTAATATATCGAGAGCATTACGAGACACATTCCCATAATAGTTTATTAAAGTGATGGGTGGTGGAGGATGGAATTTATGAGAAAGAAATAATCAAATATGGACTTCGGATGTGCAATCGATCATTCACTTAATCATATTAGATAATACTGATCATTGCCGGTCTTATGGCAATTTGGATGCAGTGAGTTTGGTAAATCGAGTGTTATGTCGCAGTTAGTTGGATAATTTGGGATCACAGCGGGCGGTTTGTTGCGACCGCTTGAAAGTGCTAAATTTTAATTTGTGATGTATGAGAAAGTGAGAAAAATAGTTAGGATCTACATTTTTATAATTTTTAAGTGTTTGATGAAATTCCGCATGTGTAAAAATCGATTTACGCTATTATGGGAGCTGCCGGAAGCAGAAATATTTTGAAGGTCTATATTCCCGAAATTCACCCTGCACATATAGCTACATTGGGTACACTTCAAACGCAAGATTCGTCTGACCCTCTAACAGCTATTGCCAGGCGTTCATTATATTCCGCGCCCACCACCACGATATTGACTTGTCACAATATTGTTCTATGGCGCGCTTTTATAACGCAGTGGGTATAACGTGCATAGCGACTTTTTCAATTTGGAATAATAAAAATATATTGATAGATGTTAAGTGTCGAAAAGATGAGAGAGATGGGGAAAAAGATTTGTTGAACTATGCTGTTGTAGGTATGATTGAATATTCGTGTTGTTGTTTCCTTTTTTTGTACATGAGGCATTCCACGTCAAATCGATCACTTTTTAACTTGACGCTTTTTAATTTTGCTGAAATTTGTATATGTCATAGTACACCACTAAAAACTTGGTTGCAAATTTTTTCACATTTTTTTACCCAACCAAACCGCAGACATGAATGTAAAAAAAACGTCGTTTTTTTCAAATACCTTCATACCCTCATAACCTTGTCAAAGATCGTTTAATCGAAAGATTTTTTTCAAATTTTTTATTGTTAAACGTGCTTTTCAGAAAAAATACCAAAACATATGTAGCCATATTCTATGAAAGTTTTCAGTTTGATTTATTCTAAGTTTACTGTCGTAAGATTCATAGTAGCCAGATTAGATTGGAAAACAAAATATTTTTTTTTCATAATCTAAAATTGTTTTTCCAATAATGTAGGTACATTTAAATTAATATATCTACGATATTTATTCAACATCTGAACACAATAATTAATGATCAGGATCATTACAGGGATGATATGTTACATTGAAGAATCATTAAATTCTTTCATATTGATGGATTGAACGGTTTAATTTTTGTTTACGATTAAATAGTTTACAGACTCTACGATCTTCGGAACTGGAATAATTTTTAATAAATACACATCCATCCGTATTTGGGATCGCACTGGGAAATTGCTAAGTTCCTGTAATAGTTAAGATTTTTGAAAATCGGCTGACGAGGTCGTTTGCAGCTTTATTGCAATTCTCTTCTAATGAAAACTTAACCGCAATATTAAAAAGATTATTAGGTACAGAAGCCCAAGAGCATGTCTTCAAATAACAAGAGATAGACAAGTAACCATGCGTTAGTTACGAGCTATGTGCATCTACTTGTGCACTTAATAATCTTTTAAATATTACGGCTAAGTTTTCATCAGAAGAGAATTACAATAGACTTGTAAACGATCTCAGCGATCGATTTTCAAAAATGAAAATTGTTACAGGCAAACAGCAATGCCACAGTGTAAGCCCATATATAGATCGTTGTGTTTTTGTTAAAAATTATTCTAATCCCGAAGATCATAAAGCCTGTACATTATTTAAACGCCAAAGAAAAATAAAATTAATCGTTTAATACACCAATAAGAACAAAAATGGAATGATTCGCCATTTTATTATCCTCATAATAATTCTAATCATTAATTAAGTTAAGTTTTTGAGTAAATTTCGTAGTTAATATATTAACTTAATATGGTTAGTTGGAACAATGTCAGATTACGAAAGAATGACAAAATTCTTTTTTTCATTGAACTTAGAATGAATCTAAGTTTAAAAAAAAAATCAAAAATCAAAAATGGCGTTCTTCGAAAAATTGATATTATTGTCTGAAAAACTGAAAAATTTCATAGTTTATGACTCAATGTCTTGTTTGTATTTTTTTCGGAAAAGCGCAGATAAAAATGAAAACTTAAAAAAAACATTTCGATTAAGCGATTTTTGAAAATGTTGAAAATGTCCTTGAAAGGCTCTGAAAATACGACGTTTTTTTTTTAAATTCATAACTGTTTTTGGTTGAGTAAAAAAATTTGAAAAAAATCACAAAAATGTTTTTAGCGGAATAGAATGGTTATATACAAATTTCAGCAAAATTAAAAAGGGTTGGGTTCGGAAGTGGTTGATTTCACGTGGAATGCCTCACATATAAAATTACATTTGGATTTGGAATTTCTTCAACTTGCGTTACAAAGTATTTTTGGCCTCGCGGAATCAAAGTTCGAAACTCATAGGAAATGATGGAATGACGGTTACGGCATAACGTCAACGAGTTTTATTGTACTGTCATTCGATAAATACAAAGTCAAATTCGATGCATCCAATCTATTTATTCGGAGCATTATTTCCTCACTTAGCATTGCTAAATAATATTTTGACGTTTCCCTGCAATTTTTTTCAGCACAATTATTAATAATTTGTGCTTTTTCGTGAGATAATCTTTGGTTCCATGAAAAACAAAAAAAAACACGGTAGCGCCAAAATAAGGGCCCTTGAGACATCTCTAAAAGGATGAAACGTCATATTTAAATTTAGTAAGCAATTTGGGTTCTGAAATCTCTGCGTTTTCTGCACCGTTCGTCAAACTTTCTACATGATTTTGGGCATGGCAGAATTTTTTACTTTATATAAAATATCTACAACTATAGCTTTCGTAAATTTATCCCATAAGAATTGTAATTAAATAAATTACAGAACCATCCATGTTTGAAATCGCTTTTAGCTAAACTCAAAATAATATATTTCATATAAATAAAGAAAATGGTCGTGTGAATAATCGAAAGAAAATATTTGTTTTGCATTTAACTTTAATCGGCGATACATATATTTACATACATCTGAATTTAGGAAAGGGAGAACAGATTTTGGTAGATTTTTATGATTACGAACTGTTATTTAGAAAATAACAACAATATATATCTTAATATACTTATATACTTTCAAATATGATACCTGTAATTTTTATTTTTTAAATAATAAAAATGAATGATGTGATAACTAGTTGCGCTAAGGCACTTATTTAACAACTTTTGCGGGGCACAAAGTATTTCTTTGGTTACTCTTTGAAACATATCGTACCAGATTTGTTTTCAAAGAAATAGACAAAACTAGGCTTCGTCATAACCAATTTAAATAATGTTGATTTTATCAAAACGCTATTCGAACACAAATGTCTGACTCTCATCGAGAAAATCGTTGCATTGGAATTCATAAAAAATAAATGATAATGGATAAGAGAATTGTATGACATAGGTACAAAAATTATAGGGAAGACATTTGTGAAAAATTTCAACTACGAGTACATCGGCTTATACACTGGACATTGATTCAAAAACCATCCTTCACGATACTAACTACCATATTGTCAATTTTAGGCATTTTAAAGTGAAAATTAGGTTATGTTAATGAAAAATATAAAGCTTATATTTGATTGCATACAAATAAAAATTTTCACCGTACAAAATTATTCGAATTCTCCCTCTTTTTCTTCGAAACGTACGCGTGTAAACGGGAAAAAGACAAGCCTTAAACACAAAGAATTGTATATCGATATTTGACAAGTTACGTTAAAGCAATTAAGTATTTTTAATCTCCACCTTTTTCCGGACATTAAAAAGTGAACAGAATTTAAAATTGATATGAAGAATGTCAAAGGTTGTAAAAATGGCGAAAATAAAATTGTAACGATACGACACGTTTTGGTAATATAGCCGAGAATCACATTTTTTATGGGGACTCGTTTGCCTCCACTGGCATAGCTAACCGCGACAGGTGTATACATTTTTAAGAAAGTGCGAATAGCCAAGACGGGACACGCTGCTGGCCGGTACAATGCAGGTGTCTGTATCGTGTAGATATATAGATATAGATTTGGATTTAGACCGTATAACGCACGAATACGCGTGTTCGAACCCTTTCCCGCGTCGAGCAAAGGGTTGTTCGGTAGACTATATATGGTCACGACCCTCGTGTTCAAACTGCAGCATGCACTTCTACCCATGTGCAATTAGGGTAAGGTGAGAGGGGGTGAAATATTTAACTCCGTTTCTCGATACCTGTCCACGCGTACGTCGCAGACCCACGCGACGAGCACGAGTCCGGCAACATATGGTACCACAGATGTATGGCACGCCACGTCGAGAAGTCGAGATGATGACAAGTGGGCGAGTCAAATTTGGGGCAGACCGTAACGATCGGAGGAGGGGCGAGCAAAACAAATTTGTCATTCGGTTGAATTTTCAATAATTCAAATATTTTATAATCATTTGTGATTTCTTTGAGAAGCGCGAAACTAAAAGCTTAGGTATACCCATTGCTTATCGCGGCACTAGTAGCACCTTTTTATTATGCAATGCCTACAAAATTCTGTTGACAGATTAATCTCGGTAATAGAAACCAATTAAAGAAAAATGCTTTATTTTGTATGTTATCTTGGAAAGCATCGATGGTTTACTACTAAAAATACTTTTGTAGGTTTGAAAGATCCTATTCCATTCGATATATTTGCTATCGTTTTGCCATCGTTAATGATTGGACTGGGTGGAGTAGAGGAAAGTGACCAAATATGGAATACCATTTTGTTTTTTACGCATAATTTCCACAAATGTTATAAATGAAAAACTTTTTGTAGTAATCATTAACCATCATATATTTGCGCTTTATTTTGTAACAAGTTTTGGTTATATTGATTAATTGTAAATAGGAAAAATTTTCATAAACTAAATAATGATAAAGGTACCTTAATATGGAATAGGTACCCCGAATATGGAATACTATAAACACTATCAAAAATTAATCTTTACTTATATGAGGCTCTTTGAAAACTTTGGTATAACATAAAAAGAAACACGAGTTATTTGCAAAAATCACAAATCCAGGGGTCAGACTCTGGCCCAGCGCAATCATTATATGCCCAGAGCCCACACATGAGACCCTTGATCCATGTTTCCCCATGAGTATCATTCGAAAACAGCATACCACAGAAAATACATTTCGAATCTTCAGAGTCTGGAGCTGTATATCCTATCAAGGCATCGGGCTCACTGTCTGTATCAAACAGCACCACCTCGTCATCATCTGAATCCGACTTAGGCCTAATCTTCGCTTTTGACTTTTTTCCTTTTGATTTCTTCTCGTTCTGTAGTCTACCAAAAGACTTTCAAAGGTTGTCCCTAAGACAGTTTTCCTTCCAAGTGTAGTAGCTGCGGCTTCTTCTGGGAGTAATTCGTTTTTCTGACATAATCGAAACAAGATAGATCTTGGCACATTAAAGTGTTTTGCAGCTCTCAAATAACCCATTTTTTCTCTCTTACTAATTTTATAGCTTCCGCCATATGCTCTGAATTCCATTCTTTTCGCTTTCTTTTTGAGTTGATGCCAGCCATTCTGATAAAACATGAAAAAAATATAAGTAACAAAATCATCAAGTCAGCTGATACTTAAGAGAACCAATTATGGAATAGTTCATAATTATGGATCTAATTAGATACTATGGTCCGTCCATATTTGGCTTTTCCAATGACTTCAACCTGACATTCATATTTTTATATTTAAGAAAGTAATACAATCAAATACCGCTAAAACTTACAAAGGAACATCTAAACGATCTCTAAAAGCTATAAAAACAATACTGTATGCATTTTTTGTACGAAAAATACTAATTTTTTTACATACCTTACAAAGTTATGCGGTAGCGACAAAACAAAACACTGTCACAACAACGAAAGTGCTCGCTCGACTGACATGCTACAACTTGTACGCGCGAATGGGGATAGAAAGAGAGAGACAGTCACTGTTTATTGCGCGTGTGAATTTCCGTTTCAGAGAAATGCTGGTATTCCATAGGCATACTATCCCATATTTGTTCACTTTCCTCTAGGGATGGGGAATTTTCAGTAGGACTGAAATGGTCCATCCATTTCAATCCATGGTCGAAAATGCGGCAGTGTACAGACGCCGCTCACTTTCAAAGAATGTGAAAATGTGTCAGAATTAACAAATAAAGCGTGTACAATTTCTTTCGTGGGCCAAGATCATGAATAATAATTGTCAGAATACTAGTTCTTTGACAAAATATTTTACAATTATGAATCATCGCAGTTGAAAAATAATAATTATTCGTAATAATTTAACATAGACAATTTCTTTCAAAACAAAATTAGTTTGGATCGATTATAATTTATTAATGAGCTAGCAGTACCCGGCCTGCGTTGCAATGCCGTTTTTATGTCATAATTTATCTTACAACAAATGAGAATGGAAAATTTTTTTGTTTTATTTATGTAAATTCAAGTGCTTTTGGATACACAATATTTTTTGTTTTCCGCCTGATGCGTACACGAATAAATCCGACGTTTTTCCTATGCGGGAGTAAACTACATATAGGTAATTGTTTATGTGTGAAGCATGGATTTTTCAAATTTAATCGACACACTCGTAGTGATTATCTCTGTATTTTGTTTTTGATGGTCATTGCAAATACGAGTCACTTTGAAAACTGCAAACGTATGAAATCGAAAGGCATATCTGTTGATATTATTGGGATACGTGGCAACGGTACATCTTCTCCTTTAAATTTTCCATTTTTAATTATATGCGTTTTCGCTGATATTGTTAATTATATTTTTCCCTGAAAGCCTCGGACCGTTGCAAAGTTGTGATGAATTCATGTTTCGTAAAATAATGGTAAGCACGCCATTTTTCAATGTTGCCACGCGAGGAGGCATGCCTGACAAATTATGCGAATTCAAGAATTCATTTGGACAATTAAGAACTTGCCTTGATTAATAAATCAGCGGTCGATGTGTACGTTTTAGCTTCTCATGGTATGCTGTTTTAACTCGCGAAATTTATATAATTGACATTGGTGCGTTTACTACTAATATATCACGTTCCCTTAACCCTTTATGATTTTTTTCAATTATATGCAATATTAACAATTTTCTTAATTAATTCGTCTATTGTTGCTGTTATTTTACGAAAGTTTGTAGATCGTCCTTTTCCTTTTTATTCGAGGCGTAGATATACTAATCGCTTTCCGTTTTAGTCTCATGAGTAATTCGACATTCGCTGTCAAATGAATTATCGAACTAAAACGAAAAGCGAAATACGGGACACTCATTTGTTATATGTATATAGGTAATATCGAGTCGATCGAGTCGTTAAAACCAATGAGTGTTTTTTATTTCGCTTCTTATTTTGGTGGCATACTTGGACAGCTGGCAAATTAATTTCTATATATAGTATAGATATACATAAATGTTAATTTTGTTTCGTCCCTCACGCGTTTATTTTCATATATGTATAAGATCATTCCAGTAATGCAGGAACCTTCGCAGGCACGGGCACTACGGATGAACGCAATAGGAGCTTACTCGTGGCAAACAAACAGACAAACAAACATTCCTCCATTTTTATATATAAGAAGAAGAAAAAAAAAGATAATCCTGTATGTTGTTTGATACTTATTAAAAACTGTGTTGTTGGAAAATGTAAGATTGTAAATAATGATATACTGACATTTTAGATATTTGAGAAATCCATGGGCAACAGTAACGCACCACACATTCAACCGAGGAAATTGTCTTTCCTCCCCAGAAATAAGATTTAAGTCTGAAAGATTATTATTTTGTTCCTTAAAATTATCGATCGGTATTTTTATCGCGTTTCCCCGTGACATTTTAATAATGCAAAGCTCATCGATCATTGAAACGTTGAGAAGAAGCTTGTGGTACTCCGCGCGGTGTATATATTAGTAGTTATGGGTAAGTGTGACGTCGAGAGACTCACGCCTAATGTCGTTTCGATGACTTTCCGATAGTTTGGGTCTTGTGCAAGGTGTCGCGCTTTTCTATAATAAAAATGGGTTGAGAAAGCGCCTGGAATCGGCCAACGGCAGAGACGCGATGGAATAAAAAGAGGAATATACGGTGTGACACGAGACACCGGATAACGCGTTGACGTTTCTATGGTAATTTTTTTCATCGTCACGTAACACATGCGTTATTTCGCATAAAAAATGCTGATCGATCTGCTGTGGTCTTCACCTCGAGTCCCTCGCGATGACACATTCGATTATTCGAGCCATTCGCACATCGGTTCCGGCCCTTTGTATCGAACAAAATGAACAACATTCATTTACATATTAATGATAGTGGGTTTGATGTTCGTAACATTTTGTTTGTTTGTTTTGTATTGCAGATTGTTTTCTGCAAACGAACGGACAATAATTTTGCTTCATAAACCGTTTAAGAAATTGATAAAAATGCTTGAAGAATGATTGGTTATTCTTAATCGGCATTCTAATTGTCTTGAAAAGTCATTTATCCGTATGATTTATCAAAATTAGGTATTTGTTCTGTTTGAAGCCCTTGTGAAAACTTATTTCTCATTTTTTTTATTGATTTCGTTGCCATTGACAGAAAAACTTGATTCTACTACAAGCACATAGCAGCGAATAATAAGACAAAGTTAATTTTGATTGTGGATTTGAAAAATAGAGATTCTGCAAATACGACTTTTTTTTATTATGGGCTTTTCTAATTTGGTTATATCTAATCGAATCGGATTTTAAATTATATGGGGCATTCCCATATATCCCTACCGCGGAGTTTTTGTTTTCGGAACTCGCGTGTACGTTCCGTGAATAAAGATTGTTCATTCAATATAGAAGCTCGTTAGTAAAAATATACAAATGAACAATTTTATATCTTTCTTTCTTTTTTTGTCTTTCCTGTATTTCTGTAGGTAGGTACTGAGAAACACTAACCGAAACATTGATATTTTTTTATTTACCCATCCGCCTTTGTTGGTATTTTTCATTCAAAGAAATTCAAACAAATAACTTTGTTGTAAAAATTAAACCACTAATAATTGTCAGTTCTGATGAAAATATAAGTCGCGTAAAGAAAGAATCTTATTATAAAAACATCGTCATATCGCGATTTTTAGAAGCTTGTTGAATTGATTTTAGAAAAAAATCCTTTCTATCCTAAAAAAAAAGCCAATTTACGATTATCGGCAATGCCATTAATTATATAATTTGCAAAAATATATAGTTTACTGAACTTACAATGTTATAATCGTTTCTCATTAAATGAGTCTCCACTCATTAAACTCTGTATGAATCTGATTGCCGAGAAGAATAAGATAACTTTGTTCTCCTTGAAAAACATTATTTTTTATATAGAAATAATAACGCTCTTAATAAAATCGATCACGTATTCATCAAGCTTCAATGCAACGGTGTTTATTTAGTATTCTCATTATTCATTCGGTATTTTTACATAGTTAACACTATTTTTGTACAATTGGAAACGTTAATAACGTCGAACATAAATAAAAAAAATCGATGGAACGAACAAGAGTTCGTTATTCACCGTTTTCTCGAAATGAGAAAATTAAACTAAGTTGGGTTTTTTGTCACATTGCTACAGTGTGCGACATACTTATTCTTTTTTTATGGAATTACTGGGGATACTTTATCAGTATTCCGATCGTAATCGTCGAAGGTTTTTCGATCATTTCCGCTGTCATTACAGCAGGAGACAGCCAACGATCGAGAAACCCTGCGGAAAAAAACGAGAGTTCCGTTGGCTATGATTTGGTTGTTCATTTTAATTTGACTTCCATCGGGGCCACCCACTGTCCGGCTACCCGCAAACACGTGCTGGCTTCACACGAGTGTCGCAGTGATTGCGTGACTTGGTGACTTCGTTATGCACGCTGTGACTCCCGTCACCCCTCTGCTATGGCATATATGCATATACATACACGATATCGTATGAACGGGTTACAGAGCACGACCAGCACCGTGACGCTATAACCCCCTGCAGGTATTGATACCCGGGGAGAAAGCAATTTTTGTCTTTTCTGTTTTTCGTTCAGAGAACATACTTGGCCTCGGCCATAAGATTTATAATTCAACTTTGTATCGATGCAAAATATTTCAATTTCATACACACCAAAAGTGCACCAGGCGAATGAATTAATTTAAACAAATTGGGAATACCTAGAATGAATTGTTGACGACAGTAATTATTAATCATTGTCGATTATCGATTATGAAATGACTCGTTATCAATTATAGATTACAATTCGTTTTGTGAGCAACCTGTTCTCAAAGTGGTGTAATCTTTTTTCATACTTTTAAACAATTTGAAAGATTTCGAAAGAAGACGTTCGATATTATTTTGAGTCAATTCGCTGAGTATTTAGAAGAAACGGTAACATATTGTGTTTGGTCATATATGTATAGAGTCGACCATGACATATGTGACGATAATGAGCCTTTGACATATGCTCGGCCACCGACTCCGATATTAAAATAATGGGCTTTATCCTGAACAACCGGTAATTACGTGGTGTCACACCGGAAAAGCTGTTTTATAGGTGCATTAAGTCACGGGGTAACTAAATGCGCGGGGTCGATCGAGGAGTGTTTGAGCCCGATGTCGGCCAAAATCTGAGCTTATACGTATCTGGTTAAATTTTATGATAAGTATTAGCGATACGCTTGTTATTGCGTATTTGACGTCGCTATTGCATTATTTATTGAAGCCAACATTTTAGTAAATGCAAGCCTAGTGCAAGTTGTATTTTCCCAATTAATTTATCGCATTTTCTGCTCATAACCGAAATTTGCTCTACGAATCAGCACCTACTTATTAATTTTATCTTCGTCATGGAAGGAGGTTTGGTGATGTTTAATAATTCAGCGGAAATAATATGAATTGTTTTATTTACAAGGCTTTTTCTTTAAATTTGTACCTACGTACATTGGCTAGCCAAATTATTACACTCAAACATGAATTTTTCTGAGGGATGTTTGAAAGACTGTATCTCATTGTCAGTGAAAAATGGTCGAATCGAGATAAAAAAAAACGAATTTGGAAGCTTCAAAAGGTCAAGGTTCTAGTTTTGAGGTCTCATGGCTAACATTTGTTAGCCATGAGCTAACGTTGCTACATACGCAATCATAAGAAATAGCGCACAGAAACTTTGGCAGATTTTGTTTACTTTTCGTTTTGACCCACGGGCTTAGACAATTTTTGTTTCATTAAACAAATACACCAATCAAAGCAGCTTGTTTCTTCAGCTTCAATTCTATTTGTTATTTATCACTTTACGTCAATTTTTGTCTAAGATATCGGACTTTTGACGGTACAGTATAAATGTTGACATGCATTTATATTACCCGCCACCATTTTGAAAAACATAACAATTACTTATGTTCTGCTTTTTCTGAAAATGGTTTAAAAATTTTGTTTCTAAAAATTACGAAACAATCTTATAGGAAATATTTTCAAGTTTTAAAAACTGCTCTCTCATTTTCTGTGGGATCATTGATTGCTGAGATATCGATGACCAAAGGCAAAAGAACCCTTCTTTATTCAATGTCGGATATCTCAGCCAAAAAATGTCACAAATAAATGAATAAAAAATAGATCTAAATCTGACAAAATAGGTTATCTGGTCCATGTATTTGTTTAATGAAATGAAAATTGTCTAATCCCGTGCATCGAAACAAAAAATAGACAAAATTTGCCAAAATTTCTTCGCGCTCTTTCTTACGATTGCGTAGTAACGTTAGCTCAATAAAAGTTGTTGACCATGAGATCTCAAAACTAGACTCAAAATTCGATCTCGACCATTTTTCATTGAGTACAGTCTTTCAAACATCATTAACAAAATTCACGTTTGAGTATAATAATTTGACCACCCACTGTACACCCACGTACTATATTTAACGTATGTTTTTTTCTTTTCTTTTTGAACAGGTTTTAAGTACTCTAACAAGGAACACAATGGAATAATTTTTCCACATTCACGAAACACCTTCAATAACAACGTGAAATAGTTAAGAATTATTAGTATAATAGTTTGTAATGTTAACAAGACAATATTTAAACTTTACGTAACAATTATACTTGAAAAATGTATTTATTTCAACGATTCGATATCTTTGAAAACAAAAAACAAGTTCAATCTTAGGGAGGTTCGATGATTGGAGCGGCTCCAAGATAAAAGTCTAATTATGTCGTATAGCGTCGTCAAACTCTTCGTCCATGTATAAACGGAGTTTCCACAGGATTTACGGCACAGTTTCCGAGATATTAATTATTAAAGTTCGCATATATCTATTTTTTTGTAGCTCTTGGAGCCAAGACACACGTAAGAAAAAACTAATGGTTGCATTCGTTGATTTTGTGCGATCAATAATGCACCTTGAATTGGAATGCTCACTTTGAATAATAAGCATGTCAAACATCGACGATATGACGTATTGCCGAAGTCGCGTAATAGATTATTACGTTTTTTGTTTTCATATTATAAAGTTAATAGGAAACTCGAAATTCAATGGTTAAAAAATATTTCTCGAAAAATTGGAAATATACACATAAATAAAAGGTCTCGGTATTGCGGCGCAAAATAAACTCTAACAATAAATTTACAAGCATGGTCACCACAGAAGCCTACTTCTTAATAGATACTTTTCCTTGATTCGGCCAATAAAAAGTAATTAATGTTGTGACTACTAATAACTGGTTTAGTATTCTTGGCAGAGGATCTTATAAGTACTTTTAGTTTCACAATATAATCCAAGTTATTAATAATCGCTCAACATTTTGGATCTCAGTATACTAAGGAAATTCTAAAAAGAAAATGAAGAATTGGGAATTTATAAGATAAAAGTTTCACCCTTTACATACCAGCAGGCTCTTCAGTTATTTAACAACCAGAATTGAATAGCCGCACGGATATTGTTTCTCTATAAATATAGAAATATGCACCAACTTTTTCGAACATAAAACCGAAAGAATCCCGATTTTGTCGCGACAACGTTGCCCGGCATGAAACAAGTGCTTAGAAAAATCGCCAAAAGGGCTTCGCAAATATTTCTACTTAAGATAAAGTAAAAATATAAAGGAACTGCACGCTCTGATCGAGTTTACCGAATTCGAGCGCTCACTGACAGTTGACAGTCGAATGAAACCGTACGATTGATCGGTCGCTATGGTCGATCGTATTGTCCGGTCGCGATTGATCATGACCGACTTGCGCTCCCTCGCGAGGTCTTACCGTGTGATCTATGATTCGTAATTTTTTAGCTTCCAGTAGCAGCTCGAAAGTGAGACCGCATTCACCTCCCGGACTTATCCTGGAGGGGGATGATGATCCAGCGATGATCTTCGAGCTAAAGGTTATTTTTAGACCACGCCCAAACCCCTGCGCGAAACAGCAAGCTTTCGAGAATCCACGCACACGATTGGTCGAGGGGTTGTGCTTCAAAAGAACCCTTCAAGCATGCTTGCAATTGGTCGACGTACCATATACGTATATATATATGCGTATATGAGAGAGAGAGGGAGGGAGAGAGAGAGAGAGAGAGAGAGAGCGACGGAGGGTGGAAGGGGGAGAAAGAGAGATGGTAAACTCGACCCTCGTGAACGACACGGATAGGGGTGGCTTGACTGGCAAAAGCGCTGCGGGCAGAGTAAAGAAGTCGAGTCGAGAAAATCCAGTACCTAATGGGGGAAAAGTGAGATAGCTTGGAAAGTTACAAAAGTCAACCCTATTTATCCTTGAATTTATCTTGCTGTCATACTAAACTTAAGATTATAGCTCAATGGTACATTTTATGAATGATTATTTTATACCAGCTTTTCGATAAAATGCCGAAGTGCTTTTGTGAAGCTTTGAGAAATATCATTTACCCTTCGAAAATATTTTAAGATTTTGGAAAACTTCGCCTGCTAATAGCATAAGTTTCCTGTTCAAATATGCATTTATATATTCAAATACCTACAGTAGAATGCATTTCATTTTGTTCGATGCTTTTACTTGTATAAATACCACTTGGCCGAATAAATCCATTTTTTTGTGCTATTCTGATAAGTTCAAGGGGGAAATACAAGCAAAAGCGCAAAAATAAAGCATTTTTGGGAATTTTTTTGGGAGTGATCAAAATATTCCTTATTTATGAAACTTTGATAAGATTTTATTGTTATATTTTACTTGCTCAAATAATTTTTTATTTAAATAACAAAAAGAAAATGGCGGACTTATCCAGAGCTATTGAAGTGGCGGGGACTCCTGCACTTTGTTGGATCATCAAAATTAGAAAAACGAAAAGGTTTTGATTAATAATATAATTCCACTCTATATGAACGTAAAAAAATTTAATTACAAAATCTTTAATTTCGCGACGTTTTTTAAAAAAATTCGATATTTTGCACTTTTCTTGTTACATTAATGTAAAAAAATAACTTTTTTAAAGGATACCTTTAAATTTACAAGGTCATATTGAAGACAATATTATAAAGTTCATTCATGTAAAATTATAGCGAGATCGGTCAAATACTTTTTAAGTGAGACTCACCGCCAATTTGAAAAAAGCTGTTTTGAAAAAAACTCGTTTAAAGTTTGAACATATGAAAACTAGTGATTTTAGTGACTTACCGGTTAATCTGCGATTCCAGTCGTATGCAACACTTCCTCTGCTTTATCAAAAAGATAATTTTGCTGGAGCAATTTCTCTTTTCTGGCTAAACGAGCCTCCTTGCTCTCAAATGAGGTCCGCCGGTTCTGCCCATGTATCCGGTGACGGTCCCTGTTTTCCGTAATATCCGACAAATGGTTTCAGTTTGGATGTCCAGCACATTCTTTACTTTTAATATTGAACTAAATCCCTCATTGAATATAATATTATAACTATTATAATAATTTTCAATCCAGTATGCAAATGTTTCGGGGTCATAAGCCAAACAGTTGAATTAAAACTTTCGTTTGGATTCTGGGTATGACCATCCAAAAACCTTTGAAGTAAATCTTTTCTCGACAAATCTTCGTAAATAGAACCCTCCCTGGGAATTAGTTTTCGTTTTCCGCGAGAGCTGCGAGCTGGGATGCGCGTTAGACGTGATCCGGTAAAAATTACGCTCACAGGCTGTAACTTTTATTTGGCTTCGTATTTCGCTTTAAAACTTTGATACAATATTCATAGAGAAATAAACTGGTGTTTTATCCAACAAAAAAAGGTCAACTTTTTGAAGTTTTCCATGGATTTCCCCCTTAAATACACATATGCTCTTCATTCGGAATTTATTAAATGAAATTTCTAAAGTGCATGAACAATGATCCAATGTATTAAATGTAATTAGTGTGTGTCGAACAAAGTGCAGTGAAATCAAACAACGTATAGTTAACCCTCAATCTGTGAAAGTTTTTAGGGACTCTTATTCCGCGAACCGGGGTCGTTTTCGTTTACGCGCTATCACACCTGTAATTACAAATGAAAAAATCTGAAAAAATTCATGGTCAATTTTCAAACTGTACTTTTCAAATGAGAATAGGTTTTTTTTTATTCTTAATAATTGTTTGTCATCAAATATCAAGTAATGTGCGAAGAACGAGTTTTGTTTGTTATATACAGCGTGAGTAAAAATCATGGGAGAAAAGTTTTACAAACGATTATTTAAATTAAAAGGGTTGCTATTTAAGGAAAAAAATATTGCGCCATTATAGTAATAATCCAGATTTGCTATTCAGTTACGAGTACATAGTATGTTTTTGGGAGGTGAGAATCAGGTGTTAAAGAGAAAAAACACTCAATATCAAAGATCATGTGTTTTTTTTTAAATTTTATTAATGTTATCAAACTACAGATAACATTAGCTGACCTTAAGGAGGTTCGGTGATTCGAGCGACTTCAAGATAAAAGTCTAATTTTGTTGTATATCGTTGTTAAACCTTTCGTGCGTGCATACGCGGAGTTTGCACGAGATTTACCGCACAGTTTCCGAGATACAGTACGGCCTCCAAATAAGAAACCCGGCAATAAGAAACTTTTCCCAGTTTGTCACTCGAGGGCTTCCCCCACTCCGGCTTGAAACCCAAGCTCGAAAATTTCGTGCACGGAACCTCTGGAAAAGAGTGAGAAAAACAGACACAGGTAGTGAGCGCGGGGCGCGTACCTGGTGGGGATATGCGATATATAAGAAAAATTCTTCCCCTTGGGTTTGGGTTTGGGTTTCTTATTTGGAGGGCGGACTGTATTAATTATTAAAGTCAGTGCATTTAACACGGTATGAAGACGATAGAATGGACCGGTCCTCACATACCTACATATATATCGATTTTTTATAGGCACTTGAAGCCAAGACACACGTAAAAATAACTAATGGTTGCATTCGTTGATTGTTTGTGACCAATAGGGTACCTTGAATTGGAAACCTCGCCAGAATAATAAGCAATTAATTCAGGAATACAGTCTTGAGAAATCGAGGTATTCACCGGGTGCACGGGACAAATGACATATTACCGAAGTCGAGTGGTAGATTATTACGTTTTTTCCATATTATAAAAATTACAGAAAACTCGAAATTCAATACTTCAAAAATATATTCCTCATAAAATCGGAAACATACGTAGGTATACATAAAAAGTCTCGGTATTGCGGCGCACAATAGACTGTAAGTTTATTAGCATGCTCACAATCGAACCGCCTTAAGGGGATCTTGAACTTATAGTAGTTAGAATAGAGCGTTTTTCATTTTTACGTACAATCGAGCAATAAATTTCTTCAGCGCTTCTGACTGCCGGAATAATATTCTAAACTGAAATATACAAGTTAAAATTGTGTTTTTACAGTTTATGATGCCAAAATATGTACAATAAAAAAATACTTTTCGGTTACTTGAACGGTTACTTTTACTTACTCAATCCATAAACCGGAGTCGAAAACGTCCCGCTCCAGTTGAACAATCCGCTGCAGTTTGAAGAAAATCGATCACGAGAAACATTGTTAAAAATGATAATTTTTTGTTGATATTTACAAATCTCCAAAAAAAAAGAAGTAAAATTTGAAAACAAAATGATATTTCAGATTTTCGAAAAAATTATATCTCTTGAATGGCTTGATAGAAAAAAAGTTGAACAGAAATCATGGAAGTTAGTCTCAATCACTACTAAAAGAAACAAAAGTTCAAAAAATTGGAGATGCATAAGTTATATGGTGTCCGATTTGGCGTGGAATGCCCCATATGTATCTATAAAGACCTACGGTTATGCATTAAATTACATATGGAAATGCTGTACGGTTTTTCTTCATTGCGAACACGGAACAAACTCGTATTCTAAGTATCCTTTCAACACTCGTGACATCTTTTTATCGATCGTGTGGAAAAATTCCCATAAAAATGATGAAGCAAAATTGATTCCTCTAAACATATCGATAATTAATTTATGATACGAAAGATCGAAAACTTATAATTATTTTATTCGTCTCCGAATTTTCTTAACGCCTGGAATGTTTCGCCTTATATCACGAAGGCATTCCATCTTGATATACCATACAAGGAAAAGAAGCGCGATCCGTGGTCTAAAGATCTCTTAAGTGTGGATCGAAGAAAAACGTATAGAAAATTCCCCTCAACGATACGCCGTGAGCAGAGAATCGCACTGAAGCGACAGCGGTCGGGCTAATGGTCCGGAGACGCTATTTTGTTAAACAAGAAAACCTTTTATCCCCCTTCGCTCGCACTCTCGGCCGCATGAGACACTCGAGTGCAGAAACGCGCTACTCAACCCCGAAGGAGAAAAAGATTTCATGTTCAGGCGCGATAGAAGTATTTCGCGATGCAACTACCCCCAGCATTGTCTTGTACACGTATATATATGTCTATATACTGCGTTCATACTATACCGAGATAGACATAAGCATAGTGCCAATTTGACTGTCGATGCAATAACAGCTTTTATAATAATGCTTATCAAGCCACGATGAGGTATAGAAATCAGAGTAAAAAGTAATCTTCAATGCCATGACTGATTCATTTTTTTATCATAATGAAACTTCAATCATAATATTTTTCAAAATATAAAGTTGTCAATATATCTGCCAATAAAAAAATATAGATGCGCCTTACCTTACGAATGGAATCGGAAATTGTATAGCATTTGAATTTTCACATAGAAATATTTTTCATTTTCAATGGGTAGATACTTATGTAATGGAAAGCGAAAATAAAAAACAACGAGTAAGTATATTTGTTTACATTTTATATGAAACACAGAAATTTTGTGAATAAAAATTCACAAAACTCAACATGATATTGCTTGCCTTCACAATGGAATTATTTGTGTATTAAAAAGATCTGCAATTACAAATATATAATTAGATACGTTATGAAACGAAAATAAAAATAAACATTATTTTGTATTTTCTAATGCGTCTACTAATAAGGAAAAAATGTTCGTACCTTCGGACCTTTTTCCCAGGACGTATGAAAATTTCATGAAACTAACAATAAGCTTGCGTTTTATTTGGAGCCGGCAGATTCGGAAAATCTCGTGGTAAAAATATTTAGGTAAAGCGAAAGTCGAAAAAAGTTGGACGATTTTGCTAGAATTAAAGTGATCCCTTGAGGGGAGAGGTTTCGCGATGCCACTTGGTTTTATTGTCAGCGTATAGCCGCGAAGCGTCGACCGCACCGCGAGACAAGCCAGCCATCTGTCATTTTTCTCACGATTCACCCACGCAACCAGTATAGCTCTTCTTTTTCCTCGCGGATTCTTGCACTCTCGACACTCGGATCTTTTCACACTTTAACAGAAGGACCAAATCGATATAAGGCGCTTTTATATCGTATACTCCTTCAGCTCTGGTTTGGTTCTTCTGAAATTCGAATTTGAAAACACATGATACCTGAAGTTTTTGTTGTACATAGTTATGGAGCGTAAAAAATAAAACTTCCAAATTTTATTCCATATACCTATACAGATTTTTCGAAGTTTTATCGAGCAGTAAAAAATGTAAAAACATGATATGATAACATTCAAAAATAAAAAATACATATATAGATGGCATCGTTTTTTATACAGCACTTTGAAAACCATTTAAATGATACATTCTTTCTGAGTTGTCAATTGTTTGAAAAATATCCAACGTTGACAAATTTGGTCTTTTCTGATTTCGTTATCTGAGAAAACACCGTGTAAAATATATTTTTTTACGTTTTAACCAATATCCACATTCTTCAGGCAGATGTGAGTTATTCTGCAAAAACCTCTTGCAGTAATTTAATGAAAATGCAAATATGATTATAGTGTGCGATGTAACATCAGATTTTTTTTTTTATAAACCTAGTCATTTTAAATGTCACCTACTTGTCAGAAAACTTTTCACGTATGAACGTAAAACAGCAAATACATTACATAAAATTAATGAAAAGTTTGTTGTTAATTCATTCAACACCTTTGCTCTGACTACATTGCTAATAACTTTAAAGAATTACCAGTAGGTATATTGTTGAATTGAAGCTAATAATTCATTGATATGCATAAAGCGTTGTCAAATATACAGTGCGGATCAAAGCAATCTGTGCATCCAACCGACTCTAATTATAGCACACAAAAATTGGAACGATTTTAAAAAATAATTTGAATATCCCCACAAATTAACAAACGAAATGGAAATCAAATAGTTTTTCGAATTAATCGATTGAAACTAAAAACGAAATTTGGTAAACTATGTGATGCGTATCCTATCTCCACGCTTCCTTTATATTCATTATATCATAAATATTTTATTATTATTATCATTATGATTCATGTATTGTATTATTTTTATATATTACGCAAAAATAATAATCGATATAAAAAAAAGAAAATATAAAAAAAATAATGGTTCCGGCCGGGATCGAACTGGCGACCTTCTGCGTGTAAAGCAGACGTGATAACCGCTACACCACGGAACCGAATTGAAAATTGTTGATGTAATATCGTTGACAATCGGCATATTATACTTTCGTTCTTGAAATTAGTAATCACGTCATTTGGTAATAAAAACAACTTTTTATATTTTATAAATAAAGAGGAACATTGCCCTCACCTGCCAATAACCGGCAACTTATTCATAAGACCGCATGGAGTCGCATATAGAATTAGCAGGACGGAGCCTTTACACTACATCGTAGGTGGTATTCGGTCGTTGAGGCCACGCCCAAAAATAGGATCTATCACATCGCCGCTGAAATCACGAGCTGAAGTAAAATTTGATTTTTATTTAAAAACTTGAGTTCAATTTGAGCGGAGTGTGGTCAATTAAATCGCTAACTGATTCAAGCGACAACAATTGCCTTCAGAATTTTCTTATTCGTAAAAATAGATACAAAGTTTCCGTACAAATAAACCTGTGCAGGAGGTCAATTGCATCGAGCACAATGAAATTTATCACTCGTTCTTATATGATCTTCAACATTACTGCATTTGCAAAAACGAAATTTAGCATGGCATATTATCAAATCCATGTTTCAGGGAAATGAATTCTTCGCAATAATGTTGCCACTTAATTTCTTAATTAGCTGGATGAGAATCGCTTAACGCGCTACTGCATAAATTATGAATGAGATGAGACAAAAAATTTCTCTTATCCATAGTGAAGACCTCTTTTATGTATCTCCTTATCGCGTACAAGCCTTATCAGTCATGACATGTGTGGCTGCTAAAGATTATATTTTTTTATCTAAAAAAACATCTAAAAGATTTTATTTCGGAACCAACTTTGAATCGCAATTGTACATTTTCTCGTGTAACGGAAAGTGTTTTAGTTATCGCAAAGGAAAGTAATTGAAAAACAATCTTCTAACATACGGAAAAAGAAAAACAACTGTGGGGCAGCGATGCATGACTATATACGGAACTATATACGGTGAAGGGTTAAAAAACAAACGATGAAATAAAACAAATGAATAGTTTCTTAAAAAAATAATTAGGTTTTGGTGTTACCCCATGTGGGGGTTTGTTGTTAAAGACACATCAGAAATTTTTTTTTCCTGAAATACCAGCGGTTGCAAAAAAACATACTCACGAGATTTGTTACCGTCCGTCGATAAATTGTGAATTCAGAAAGCAAACAAACACTTGTGCCGTCAACGGATAAGATTAGTAATTGGAGCCAATGGAGAAATCGGTACCTAATCATTTCAACACGCATCCGACACACGTGTGTTTAAAAAAGATTTTTTTTTTCATAAAAATCATTCCTAAAATCTATTTGAATACATTTGTATAGAATTATGTTTCACGAATTAACATGTTGCGATTCAAAAAAATGAACGATCCCTATAGATTACCCAAAAAAGATGATATGCAGATACATATATGCATCTTGTCATATTAATTGATACAGCTATGGTACACCATTTGATCAACAGCACGTCCGTCGTCATAACCACAGCAGTAGATTCTTGTCAGACACGGCAAGACGTTCGTTTTTACAAACAATACAAATAAAATTTGAAAAATATCGAATACTTGAAAACTTTTTTTCGATTACTTCATCAATCCTCCGATGCGTCAGTTGATAAATACCATGCAACTGGTCGATCAAGTGTACCAACCGCCTGAGGCGTGGCGACCTCGCAGCACCCGATGTTCATAATTCATGATAAAATAAATCGATATTTTCCTGTTTTTCTTTCGTTATTGTCGCTTCTTTTTTTGAGAAGACAATAATATTAATGAATTAAACAATCTTGAGTATTTTTCTTATACGCATTGTCGTTTGCCGCAAAGTACGTGAAAGGTATGGCCGATTCGAATTGTGCAAGAGACGACAGAAAAAGAACGATCAAGTGGACGACGCGTGGCATTAGCGTGACTGACAAGAATCGGAAATGACCAAGCGGCAAGAATGTTGAAGGAACGAACAACCTAACGTGATCACTATCGACGGCTTATACCTAATGTTTGCTGACCGCATAATGGCAATACCTCGTTACTATCGGTTCCTAGTTAACACGTCACCCTAATAGTCACCTCACA
The DNA here is from genome assembly GCA_946811545.1 of Netelia fuscicornis. Taxonomy (NCBI): domain Eukaryota; kingdom Metazoa; phylum Arthropoda; class Insecta; order Hymenoptera; family Ichneumonidae; genus Netelia; species Netelia fuscicornis. The sequence goes on from OX328015.1 coordinate 27,610,283, forward strand.
CTTCTCATCTCGATAGAGTCCGTTGCTCGAGAACATATGTATACTCCAAATTTAATAAAATGGTATTTATTTTTCACTCGAATGAAGAATTGTTCGAAAAAATCGTTGTTCGTGAATTCTCGTAAGGGACTTTGAAAAAAAAGTGTTGAATATCGATAACACGATAATTCATACGAAATGCTGGCCTTTCGGTCTATCTTTAGCTTATAAAATATCGCCTCGACTAAAAAGTATTCTGTTATAACCATATCGTTAATACATTTAATTTTTTTCCCAATTTTCCGCAAGTCCAATGGAAATATAAAGAAAGTCCAAAATTGTAGAATACAGTGCAGTAGAACCAAAGTCTGCGTTTAAAGTATTTTTCAACAATTTGGTATATCGAAGATAAGTCATGCTAAGAAAGTCGTGTCAAGTTAAGAAAAGATAAGTCATGCTATATTGGTCCGCACCTGAGTCACCCGACGTGTCTAATTAATGTGAGTTCCGTCACGTTTAGGTATCTACTCTTACGTACTTTAGATTTTTTTTTTCCGTATGCTATATGTAGGTATAATATGTATCGGAAAACACGAACACCTACGAGGATCGATCATCAAACCTGTTCTGCAAAACATCTATGTAGTAAGAATTATCAGAATGTGAAATTCCGCTAATACACGCTCGTGTTTCAACATCTCTCAAATTTCTGTCATTTTATGATTTTCTACGCATTAAGAAAAAAATTAATAGACCACCCATTCGCGAGTCGTATTTTTTCCGTGTTTACAGTAGCATCTGGAGAATATTAATTTATCAGTAACTGTTCTTAGTTTTAATTAGAATTTTGTTAACATATTGATGAATAAATCTAATTTCGTTATCAAATTTCGATTACTGCATAAAAAAATATAAAATTCCAAAGAATAATTTATTAATTTTATGCCAATCATAATTTAAACGTTTCTCAAAAAATTACATTTTCAAAACTGCAAATGCAGATTGGAGATGTTGCATCTGTAACTCAGTCGTAACTTTTACAGGGTCGGCTATTTTTTAAATAGAAAATGGTGGCAAAGAACAACTCGTAAGTAGATGGATATCAAATTAGAAATAAAAACAAATGCGGACAGTATTTTTACGTAGCGTCGTATGTACGTTATATAACCTCTGATAAATCGTGGAAAAAATTCTTAAAATTATTGAAACATAGTGACATATTACACGGTGAATCGCCTCATATATATATATATATATAACACATGGATCAATAAGTCCCGAGACTAACAATGAAAACAACATTTTTTTTGCAAAATTTTTTTTTATTCATCAACATAATCACCTTTTAGGGTGATACAATCGTTCCAACGCTTTTCCAATTTTTCAATACCATGTTTATAAAAAAAATTATCTTTCGCTTCAAAATAAGCTTCAGTTTCAGCGATGACCTCCTCATTTGAGCCAAATCTTTTTCCCTGGAGCATTTTTTTAAGATCAGCAAAGAGCCAGTAGTCACTGGGGGCTAAATCTGGCGAGTATGGGGGGTGGGGAAGCAGATCAAAGCCCAATTCGTTCAATTTTGCCATTGTTTTCATCGACTTGTGGCAGGGTGCATTGTCTTGGTGAAAAAGGATTTTTTTTCTCTGCATGTGCGGTCGTTTTTTTGCGATTTCCTCCTTCAAACGCACCAGCAAGTCAATATAATAATCACTGTTGATCGATTTACCTTTTTCGAGGTAGTCAATGAAAATCACGCCATGCGTATCCCAAAAAACTGACGCCATGACTTTGCCAACTGACTGCTGCGTTTTCGGACGCTTCGGACGGCTTTCACCAGCTGTGCGCCACTCAGATGACTGTCGCTTCGACTCTGGAGTGTAGTGATGTATCCATGTTTCGTCCATGGTCACGTAACGACGCAAGAAATCTTTTTTGTTGCGAGTAAATAGCGATAAACAGCTTTCTGAATCATCGACTCGTTGCTGTTTTTGTTCCATCGAAAGCAATCGCGGCACCCACTTGGAAAAAACCTTTTTCATGCTCAATTTTTCATGAAGGATAGTAAATACACTTCCATATGATATCTGTGTCATCTCAGCAATCTCACGGAGCTTCACTTTACGATCTTTCATTATAATTTTTGTCACTTCACTCACATTTTCCGGTGTAACGGCTTCCACAGGTCTACCCGAGCGTTCCGCGTCATTTGTGTCGGTACGACCACGTTTAAACTCGGCAAACCACCGACAAATCGTTGCTTTTGATGGACAAGAGTCCGGGTAACATTTTTCAATCCATTGTTTCGCTTGCACGGTGTTTTTACCCATTAAAAAACAATGTTTTATCAGAACACGAAACTCGGTTTTTTCCATTTTTGAAACAAACTACAAAACGACTTTACTCTAACCTCGATAACTCAGCTGTTTCTGGTCCGATCGACTTAAAATTTTGACACGTTTCGAGCAAAGGTTAGTACTCTAGAAAGACGTGGTTACTGGTTTACTACGAGCGTCATCTCTGGGTTAGTCTCGGGACTTATTGATCCATGTGTTATATATATATATATATATATATATATATATATATATATATATATATATATATATGTATATTTAAGGGTTATAAAGTAATTATACGCACGGTGTCCCTGTGTATGCCAAATTTACAAATTCAACAATTTTATACAATAGCATTTTAAGAAAAAAGTTTTTCGAAAAAGAAACTCGTATAAAATTAAGATTTTCTGATAAAAAAATTTGATCCAATATTTCTTTTTTTTTTATGCAACACTCCGTACGCATATATACTGCATAAAAATGCGGTGAGCATATATGTATCTATGAATATTATATATCCGATACGATCGGAGCGTGGTCCACGGTTGACACAAATATGTAGTATGTCGCGTGGATATGCATTCAAATTCAAGATCAATCGCGAGACGTAGCTAATGCGCCTCGTGCACGCTTCGTCGTTACTTGCTCATTTCTCGCGCAGGAGAGCCGATCTTCTTTCCTCCTTCCACTTGGAAATCTATAAATTCCCCGTCGCGAGGTGTACCGTAGCATCGTAGCGTTCGTTTCTTTAATCATAGGACACCCGCTCACTTTCGAGATCAGTTGGGGCTTTACCGTCGAGAGGTGTGCGCTGCCGATCGTCGGCGATTTCTCGTGGTACACGTGTTTTCAATAGACATTTATAAACCCATATCTACGCATATTTTCATAATACAAGTTCGCTTCCGAACGATAGATCTACTGTTGATAACCAGTACGTAATCTATGTTTTTTAACAAATCGATGAAAACAATGATGGGAGAAAGGGTTTTGACCATCGGTTTGCCGATTTTCTTGACGATCTGTTGGCTATGCTGCGACAACCTGACCCACGCCGCGGCATCGTCGATAGTGCAAGTGAAGAATGGTACCCTGGAAGGTACCGTTATGAAGAGTAGAAAAGGAAGGGAGTGTGTGGCCTTCAAGGGTATTCCATACGCTCAGCCACCTGTCGGCAAACTCAGATTTGAGGTGAGCATCGATCGATTCTTGTTCGAAGCGCGTGCAGCGGTACCAAATTAATATTCTTGAATAGAAGAAATTTATATTCAAAATTATTTTTTGTTTATTGCGTTTATGAATTTTATTATTTTTTATTATTTATTCTCTTTATATTATTATGAAAATGGGGCAAATAACGCGATATTACTATATAGCAATTTATTCTGTAAGATGCAAAAATAATCTGCCGTCTTAAAATTTCTTGTTTCCTAAGTTGTATTGATTTATTTGTATTATTGTTGCCCAAATAATAACTTTTTCATCATGAAGGATAATTGAACATTGATCCATAAAAACTGTTTGCATGCAAAATAAATATAATTTCCATACTAATAAAAACGATAAAAATATTGCATTTTATGGTGTGTAATAGACAAATAAATAATTTGTTGTCTCGAATATGCTACACGGAGAGAATTGCTTATTAATTTTTACGCTGAAATCTCGGTCAAAATTACATTAAAAATTTCAAATACTTTGAGGCATGTAGGTACACATTTTAGCACGTAACATATGAACGCACGGCAAATTTCGGCTTCCTTTTTCAAATTTTCAAGACAAACACGTAAATTTCACGATGTGAAAAATTCTTAAAAATATTTTTAATAGCTGTCGCGCAACAGTAAATGTTTACGAATTTTCATTAAAATGTATAATCTATTTCCTAAAAACCTGAAGAATTGGACATTTGTCACTCAGTTACTCTGACTTCACAGTAAAAATTGCTTAAAAATTCTTTCGGTGTATGCTTATATACGATCTTGGATGCTGAAAGATTGCAGCGAAATTATTTTAACATTGTAGGAAGCTTATAACATTTATTTAATGAGGAAAATACCATTTTCTCCAATAAAATTATACAAAAATTATTATCAACATTGAGGAAAATGGTAATGAAGATAACAAAAATTTGCTCGTACATTGATCTACAAATTTCGATTGTTCGTACAGTGCACGGAGTAATTATCGTTGACAGTTCGAAATATTGTTTTTTTTTCTCTTTCATTCGAAAATTCCAAAGTATTCTTTCTTCTCTTTAACATATCGATAACTTAAGTATTATGGCTGTTACTTTTGGTCCTTATATTGTCTCAGCATTCACTCCGTTCAAGTTCCACACTGCGTCAACATTTATACATTTCCCAACATCGTTTGCTCGACTTGTAGCCTGTCAACCAGTAAAATATTTTGTAAAATGAGTATTTAACACAGCGTGCATATATGAATTTTAAATATCGCAACGAGAAAGTGAGAGCTACATCGTTCGGATATGGTTTTCCTTTTGCTTTTGCCATCCTTATCCGAGTTAAACGTAAATACAGCGCCATCGATGTCACGGCGCGGCAGTCTGTTACCTAAGATAATAAAAGGCAAATCGTTCCCATTGTGTAGTAGGTATACAGAAAAATACGTCGATTTTCGAATGATACCCGAGACTCATTATCTCTATAGCAATTTTCCTGCCTTCGACCTGACCTTGTATTTATACTCGCCTTTTACATATAATAATTATCTGCGACGAAGGCCATGTGAAACTACAGATAAATTTGTATCCCGGTATTATCAGTTGATCAGATTTTTCTTCGTCACAACATACTATAGTACGGTTTTTCGAGAATTTTGTTTCTTTTCATGGTGAAATGAAAGTGTCTTAAATCTCCGGAGACAATCTTCGGAAGAAGTGAAGCGGTAACGTGAAATTCTTCGTGAACCGGTAACGCGTCCCGTAAATTATTCATGCAATACCGGTATGGACGTTGATTGGCGTGCCTGGTATTTCAGAGATAAAAACTACTAATATTGCTCGTGAATGTAGCAGTAGAATTTCGATTCTCGTCGGCGTCAAATATTTCACGCTCGACTCTCCATTTTACTTGCGGTTCGTCGCATGTTATTTTGTCACTCGCCTAACGGTATCGATACTCGAAACATTTTATCTCCAAATATGCGTTAAAGTGAAATTTTAGTAAAATCAATGACTCTCACAAAAACCTGATGTCGAGAAGTATAACGATCAATCGACCGACTTCAAGCTAACGAAAAATTCTGTTCGAGCAAATAAAAGAAACACTGGGTTTTCCACTATTACCAGATATTTTATAGGTTTCCGCGAAGGTTATCATTAATATTCATGTATCTTCGAAAACGTGGCGCAGAATTTTATTACCATATTCACGTGTTCATCGCGATAAATTTACTTAGCTGAATATATTCATGATTCCATGTATATGTGCATATATGCCTATACACCAAGGCGGCAGGCTTTCAGTGGCACGTTTTCGATTCGAGTTCACGTTTACTTTTGATTATAGGCCATCCTCCACCCCGCTCTCTGTCCTTTTTTTTTTTTTTTTTATTAGAAACGTCTGTTTCTAATCTCTTGAACTCCAATCGTCTTAATCTCCGCTACACTTTGACAGAAATAAAATTATAAATATTTATTTGAAAAAAAAAAGAAAAAAATGATGAGGCACTTCACGTGACCTCGAAGTTTCGTCGGAAAAAATTTCCGCTTGTCTAAAAGTTAATGCAAAGTGCACGTGACACTAATTAATGGGAAAAACGAACGGAACCAATATTAATTAACGATTGGAAAACCAGCAATATACTACCTTATATATTTATATCAATAATACTTGCAGCCACCAAAGTCATTCAATTCGTGGACGGGAGTACGTTCGGCAAAGGTAGACGCTGAAATTTGCACCCAGCGAAATATCTACACCCATCAGGTGGACATCGTCGGTGGCGAGGATTGCCTCTATCTCAATGTTTATACACCAAGATTACCGTCGAATGAGATCGATGGAACCACAAAAAATTATCCCGTGATGATCTGGTTCCATGGCGGTGGATGGGTCACCGGTGCAGGACATTCGGAATTCTATGGACCAAAATTCCTTCTCGATCATGACGTCGTTCTCGTCACTGTCAACTTCAGGTACCGTTGACTTGCGATATATGTATATAAATATATCGATCCTCAATGTATCGAGGGATAACAATTTTAAGAACGTTTTATTTTTATTTAATCATTGTTACATCGAATGTCATTTTTTTAATGCAGCTTCAACGTATTCAACGCAAGCCCCCCACGTTTTAAACGTATTTTCAACCTTTATAATGTTGTATCGTACAATACTTATACTTCTAATATCATTACTACGTACCTTTGACTGTATTTTCGACTTTAACGTCGATAGGTATAGTAAACGTAGTTTTAACATAAGTCGCATATAATTTTATAACCATGCGACGTCAAATTAACTTATGAAACTTATGTTCTTCTTTTCCTTTATTTGCTCTTCTTTTCTTGCACCCCTTCTTCTCTGTATACATAAAGTGCACTGTCTACTTGTCCGTCTGCTTGCGTATATCTCAATTTCTACCGAAAATCTTTTTAAGAAAGTAACGCATCTAAGGTCATATTTATTCGGCGTGCCTTAAAACGCGAAGGTAAGTTGGCGATATTGACGCGAGATGCGGGATGAGACGCAATGCATAGCGTTGCGTTGGAGGACCGTGTACGGACATTCAGGCGTTACTGCGCGGAAGGGAAAGCGACTTATTCGCCACGCTATGCATGCTTTTCAATTCAATGTATTACAAGGACAAACTTTACAGATTTTCGGAGTTAACTTGATAAAAAACCGAAGTTTTCATGAGCAATATTGTATCGCTTGTTCAAGGTTTACTTTCTGAACAACAATGTGGTAGTAGATGAAGAAGCACCGTCAAAATATAAATATTTATCAATGATGGTTACTCCGCGTAAATGGACCAGGATCTATCGCCAATAATAATTTAAATGTTTATTAAAAAATACCAAAACCATTATTACAACTAATACGTGGACAGAAGAACGCTCAGAACTTGGTATTATATAAATTTAATACACAGTTTAACGTAAATTCAATGTTCTTTTTAAAATGAACCTTCGATACCTACGCGTTCAAAAATATACCCTCCGCGATATTAAACGGTGAATAAAATAAACTTTCAATGCAAACGAAAAATAAACTGCTACTTATGAGTGCACATTCATTTTTAGTCGAATACCGCTGACAATGAGTATTAATTTTTCTTAACCCTAGTTTTCACTACCTAGGCACAAAGAAGGTCGTATAAACGCCGATGTAATTTTGACCACAGACTCGGACCTCTGGGATTCCTTAGCACCGAAGATCTCGTGAGTCCTGGTAATCAAGGAATGAAGGATCAGGCCCAATCTATCAGATGGGTCAGTGAAAATATCGCTGCATTCGGCGGTGATCCGAATCGCGTGACGCTCTTCGGCGAGAGCGCAGGAGGTGCCAGTGTCCACTACCACATGATCAGCCCGCTCTCTCAAGGTACGGTATTTAGTCTATTGAAATGTTACATTGACCCTGCATTTATCAAAGTCAGCAATTTTTTTTTCTGGTGCATAGGGGGGGGGGGTATGAAAAGCTGAAGTTCAAGTTTATAGGGTTGTAACCCTTGAGGAAAATCCGCCATCTTGAAAAAAGGGGTGAAATAGTTTTTGCAAAATAACTATGAAACTATCCACCGCGCAAGAAAAGTATCATGCCGTTTTTCATAGGAAATGAAATTCTCTACAAATTTACTCTCTTGACTTTTTGTCGTAAAATCCAAAATACCAAAGTTATTAACAAACAACGACAAAAAGTGAACGAGTAATTTCTTTTAAGTCGCTCTAATTTTTTGTTTTTGCATTTGTCAGCAAAATATGTTTAGAGCTTTTTGATAAAGAATTTTTAGACCAACAAATTTCATCCCCCATTTTTTAAATTTCATTTATTTTTAAAGATTTTACAGCCATTCAAAGGTAAAAATATGCCTCAGCACATAATATTTTGGGTTTGGGTTTAAAATCGTTGTATTGATATAACAGTAAAACTATCCACCGCGCAAGAAAATTGTCACGTTGTTTTTTGTAGGAAATTAAATTCTGTACAAATTTGCTCCATTAACTTTTTGTCGTAAAATCAAAAATATCAAAGTTATTAACAAACAACTACAAAAAATGAAGGAGTAATTTCCTTTAAGTCGCTCTAACTTTTTTCTTTTCATTTTACAGAAAAATATGTTCAATGCATTTCGATAGAACACCTTCTGACGAATAAGTTTCAATATAAATGTGTCAACTTTTGTTTATTTATAAACATTTTACAGTGCTGCAAAGATAAGTGTCGGAGTACTCGAAAATAGACATAAAAATGAACGATTATGCGTCGTTTCTTTGCATATTTCATTAATTTGCGGCGGACAAATTAAATTTGTTGCTATTGCAATGTTCATAATAATTAGGTATGAACTCTTTTCCGCACCACCTACGAGGAGTTAATAATAATAATTAGTTATGAACTCTTTTCCGCACCACCTATGAGGAGTTCATAGCTAATTATTATGAATATTGCAATAACAACAAATAAAATTTGTTCGCCGCAATTAATGAAATTTGCAAAGAAATGACGCATAATCTTTCATTTTTATGTCTATTTTCAAGTACTCCGACACTTATCTTTGCAGCACTGTAAAATGTTTATAAATAAACAAAAGTTGACACATTTATATTGAAATTTATTCGTCAGAAGGTGTTCTATCGAAATGCATTGAACATATTTTTCTGCAAAATGAAAAGAAAAAAAGTTAGAGCGACTTAAAGGAAATTATTTCTTCATTTTTTGTCGTTGTTTGTTAATAACTTTGATTTTTTTTTATTGTATGACAAAAAGTCAAGAGAGTAAATTTGTAGAGAATTTCATTTCCTATAAAAAATAACTGAACAATTTTCTTGCGCGGTGGATAGTTTTCCTGTTATATCAATACAACGATTTTAAACCCAAACCCAAAATATTATGTGCTGACGCATATTTTTACCTTTGAATGGCTTTACAATCCTTAAAAATAAACGAAATTTAAAGAAATGAGGGGTGAAATTTGTTCGTCTCAAGGAGCGCCAAAAAATTTCTCTGAAAACATTTTTCTGAAAAATGCAAAAATAAAAAGTTACAGCGACTCAAAAAAACGCTGTTTTTCCATTTGTTGTCGTTTGTTGTTAATAACTTTGTTATTTTCGATTTTACGATAAAAAGTGAAGAGAGCAAATTTGTCGAGAATTTAATTTCCGACAAAAAACGATACAATAATTTTCTTGCGCGGTGGATTGTTTCATTGTTATAATGCAAAAACTGTTTTACCCCTTTTTCAAGATGGCGGGTTTTCCTCAAGGGTTACAGCCCCACAAACTTGGACTTAAACTTCCTATACCATCCCCAGTGCATAAAAAAAAAATTGCTGACTTTGACAAATGCAGGGTTAGGCCTTATTTTTGTAACATTTCAATGGACGAATTAGGCAACTCTGTATATCGTAAACACTTGGTGAAAACGTTAATTTCTCATCTACTAACAAATCAATATTCAGCCTTTCGTCGTTCATCAATGGTCGATAAAACAAAAACCGATTTTCTCAAAGTATAGATTTTTCGTGCGCTTCTGTTAAAAAACCGCACCATAAAGGTGGGTTGAGAAAAAAAAACAAAGAAAAAAAGGAGGCAAATATTTCATAAAATCTCCTTCACACAGATTTCTATATTTCGCCACTGGGTTTCTGAAACTTTTCTTGCAGTCGACGAACTAAGGTTCGATAATTATGTTACGTGATATACAGGCAGTACTTTCGTCGCTATACTTGCCAGTTAAAAAACTACGAGAATGCGGAATGGTCGAGATTCGCTGATCTACGAGTTGCCAGACGCTTACGTGTCTGTCGATCTTAATGACCGTAATTTGTCTCATCGTTTTTTCGCGGCAAAGTACACACGCACATATATACACTACGGCGGAAAGTGCCCGGACAAAAGTTGAAAACAGTGCCGGAACGGTTTTTTATGCTATTTCGCCGGTACTTGGTCTAGGCCAATTTAACCAACTCCATTTTAAAGAGAAGGGGTTTCCCTTCATTTTGGCTTTTTAAACAAAATTTTACGATTTTTTTACAATTGGCACCCAGTTTCGAAAATGACAATTTTTGGTCGTTTTTTTGTTCCTTTGCAAATGGACCTCCTTTACAGTAAAATTTTTTTTAACGAATTTCTATCACCGTACTCATAAGGGGGGAAGGAAGTCTAAGCTTCCAGTTGATTTTTTAGAATTTTCTACGTCGTAAACAATTTTGTCTACGATTTTTTTTTTTTCAAAGATATATCGTTTTTTGAGAAAAAATAGACAATATGAAAATTGCTCCATAGGACGAAAACAATGAGGTTTACAACAAAACCTCAAGATGGCAAAAAGTTGTATTACTTCTTGCTGAGTTCAGGAGATTTTTTTCAGGTTTTTTTTTTCGAAATTTTGTTTCCACCTATTTCCGATCAGCTCGATGGATCCGAATACCATGAAAATAATGGAATTAAATTTTTTACTTACGTATTAAATTTTGGTCTCTTCGGAGGTTTCTTCGACGACGGAGTTTCTTCGAATTTTGGAAAAAACCTGAAGCAATTCTCCTGAACTCAGCAAGAAATAATACAACTTTTTGCCATCTTGAGGTTTTGTTGTAAACCTCATTGTTTTCGTCCTACGAAGCAATTTTCAAATTGTCTATTGTTTCTCAAAAAACGACATACCTTTGAAAAAAAAAAAATCATAGACAACTTTCTAAAAATTGAACTTGAAGCTTAGACTTCCCCCTTTATGAGTATGGTGAAAGAAAGTCGTTAAAAAAAATTTTACTGCAAAGGGGGTCCACTTGCAAAAGAACAAAAAAAAAACGACCAAAAATTGTCGTTTTCAAAACTGGGTGCGAATTATAAAAAAAATCGTAATTTTTTTTTTAAAGCAGATAGAATCGGTGATTAATTCATAACCAACTCTATTGCTATATATCGAGATCCTTAATAATGGTAGATTGGACGATTAAAAAATCTGCTAATCGACGGATATTCCACACGTAATTGCGAATGTTATTTATATTCCACCGCATCTCGAAACTTGCCTTGTCATCGCCGTTACATCCACCATGCGAATCATGGACTTCATAAACGACTCCGCTTACTCTACACACGTGCAATGATCGGATTAAAAAGTATGTACTGGTAAACGGAAAGAAATAAAATATGCCGTGTGAGGTAACTATCGAGATTTGGTGCACGCCAATCTATACATATATATATACGCGTGTTCGTTGCGAGTGCATTATAAATTGGCTCATTAAGCATAGACGTAGCATATTAAAATTACATCACGAAGTGCATGTGCCCAAGTCTCTGAGACACAGAGGCGATAGTGATTAAACGATACTGCGTCATGCCCGTACTGACCTTGATTTCACTACGATGCTCCTTTTTCACTCGTATCTACCACCTCGATGCATTTAATAATGCATTTTTTTTGAAAATTTGCGCAGCAAGTGCCAACATCGTTTTGTTTATTTTTACGTTTGGTCGGTACCTAATATCCGAGGTGGCCTGAACGAAATATATAACGTCGATCACCAGTGACCGACATGGCGCTTAACACGTTAATACATATATCTGTTATGTATAGAACATCGATTTCTTGAAATTAAATTTGTTACAAATAGCGTGGGTATGTCGACAGGTCTGTTTCATCGAGGCATCTCGCAGAGTGGGACGATATTATGCCCCTGGGTACTGACCAGACCCGGAGTAGCCAAGAAGCAAGCCAATAAACTTGGCAAACTGCTCGATTGTCCAACGGATAAATCGACGGATCTCATTGAGTGCTTGAGGAAAAAGAGCGCAGAGGATATTATAGGAACGGATCATCACTTCCAGGTAATTGGACTTGGGTGAATGTGTACACGATATCTTTTTCCTTCGCCCCGCTGTTTAATTCTTTGTTATTCCCCGCGGCGGTTGCACGGTCGCTGGTCCGACGAGACGATTTATGGAACGACAAGCATTCTTGCAATCTCCGCACGTCGATGCTCGGACTCGGAATCGCAGATCGCGATTTCGTTTCGGGGTGACAGAAAATCTTGCAGCGATTTAATCTGGAAACTAGTCGGAGAGGAAGTGCTTATTCATCCGACATTTTAACGTATTATTTTATGTTGTATAAAAATATGTGGCTTGGAAAACTGTACAGTCCCTTGGATGTACAAGTTTTTGCGAAATAAGCGATTTTGTTAGCAGCTTTATCAATTCGAAGGCTAATACCACAAAAAAAACAACATTCAAGTACGATACTTTGAGGGGAAAAAATCCAAACTTTCGGGCAAATGGCATTCTTATTGAAAAAGTTGTTCTAACCGTTCAAACATTTATAATGTCGCAAAGATTGTTGGTTTCAAAATTCTCTAACAGAAGAAAAACTATATCTGTCTTACGAAGGTTAGTACATCTATTAAAAAATGAGTAAATCTATTGTTCATAGATTCGAATATGAACGGAACGGTAGCCTTTATAATCAATGTAGTTTCGATCTTTTCGGGAATTGATTTACGTTAGTTTTGACTATATTCACATTGAACGAGTCAATTCTTAAGTCGTTGAGGTTGATTCGGAATATCGAATTATTCGCTCCTATTCTCGTTTCGTAAATAATATATGAGCTTGGTTTCAATTTGAAAAAGGTTCGTTCCTTGTACCGATCTGAAATCTTACCAGTCGATGTATCATGATATCGTTTTTTTAAATATATGGTGGTTAAAGTTCATAACATCATGGAAAATTACATTAATTCAAATTTATGAATCTCATAAGCGACGGAGAATGTCATAAGTCCACGTCTATACCTTATGGCAAGAAATTATGAGCAAAGTTGTAAACTTGGTCAGGATTGCATTAGCGCAGCCGCAAATCATTATCTAACCATTTCTCGTAATGGCTTGAGAAACAAAAATTAAGCAATCGTACATCTGGCAACGCGACGCAAAATCGGTATTTCCTGAATTAATAGTTTATTATTGATCAAAGTTCAGATTTTAATGCCCTCTGAAGAATATTGTCGGAGAGAGTAGGTATACATTTTTTCACATGTAGAATCATTTGCCGCATGATATAATTGGTTATCAATTTTCATCAGCTAGCATGATAAACTCGAAGAAATGTAATTTTATATGCGAGTCACATAAATTTGTAATCACATGTGCGATTTATATGGCTATAGTCGTAATATGCAACCTTAAATGTACTTAATCAATCAAACGTGTCCTAATATCCGGGTATACGTTGAGAGTTTTCCAAGTGATTCGATTTTAATTATACAATAAATTACCTTCGTTATTCCAATTCCATTTCAACACATCTCTCTCATCGTTCATTAACCGAGTTTCATCATAAACACTTATCATACCCTACATCTTAATCATAAACGGCCTGCCTCCATTTCTTTTCTCTTTTCGTCTAATCTCAAATGAATTACACGTTGAAATACATACATATACGAGATATTCTATGTATAGTGAGCAAGCGCCTTTTTGCAAATTTTACGGATATTTTCTGCGATTTGCGAAACTGCCATGAGCGATCGAGAGCAGGTTTAGTCCACTGAACGCAGAATTATATCAAGCTGATTTTTGCAGCATTTCGGCATTCACACTTTATAATTATCTGTCTCGCAAAAATGGCTCAAAGCTCGGCAAGCAACACTCTGTCTTACAAGTATTAGGTATTGTAAAATTAAACGAAAGTATCCACTTTTTCTCGAAACACAATTTATTTTTTATCTTCATTCGTCTTGGAGAAAGTTGGTTAAAAAAATATTGAGTTAAAAGATAAAAGCTGTTTTCTCTTACGACGTAACGGTAATTATGTTTGGTTTATCGTTCTATTTGCATTTTGGATCGAAAATAGGAAATTATTTGCCTTTTTATACAATATAAGAAGATTTTGAGCACAGATCCTTTCAAACTGTATGGTAGGGCGGGATTAGTTCAGTATAGAGGCAAGTTGAACAATTGAAATATCTCAAAATATTAACATTCCCAGAACAAGACTTCAAATAGTGAAAAGGGTCGAACGAGGGAGGGGAACGCAACTGCCAATTCCCGTATGCAAATTTAAGTGGATGTACGGACGAATCGATTAATCTTTGTTAATTATGTGATTAAAATGTTAAAAAATAAGCTGTATATTATTTTTCAACTGGACTTGTACGAAAACAACCATCCATGATCGTGTGGGTGTTGACATTTGATGTTTTAATTGGCATCTTAACTACGTTGCTGCATCATTCCAAAACTTGCCCTTTTTACATGACCTAACTTTTCTTTCGATAAGCCGGGTCGGGACTGGTTGGGCAAGTATTTTCTTCAGAAAATCATTCGACCTTATTCAGCACTGGGCCCAAGAGAAATTAGTGCAGCTGGAAAAAAAAACGTGAAAAGATAAAAAGTTCTGATAAAAAGAGTGCAATAATATCCCAACATTGAGGATAAGTTTTTTTTTTACATCAAGTTTTATTTTAATGTAGAAGCAATTTGTGCTATCACGTAATTATTATTGGAGTTTTAAATATATAGTTGCTTGTTGACTGTATATTTATTGGAGATTTGTATACTGCTCACATAAATGTCAAGCGCATTCCTGCCGTTGCATTGCTTAACTTAGTGCATTCATCTTTAGAACAGGATAAATTAAAAAACTCCCGAACTGACCCTGCCATACTCTACATCATATGCGTTAAGACTCATAAAACAAAAAGGGATATTCTAGTAGTTTAGTAGTCAATAATCTTGTCGGAAAAATAGTTATCCCGGAATATGATTAAGAAACACAAATTTAACATTAATATCATCATAACATCATTATCCATATTAAGAACTTTTTCGTTAGTTGCCCACACATTTCCGACAATATCACACGTATAATATTATCGAAGATGTTCCATTGGTCGCAATTGATTAATTTAATAATGAAAGTTACAAAAGTCAAGAACGAAAAGTGGTATGTAACTACCGCCAGGGTTAACAGTACGGAATAAATAATTCCATTATACCTTTTCGAAAGATGCGTAAGCATGAATAAATCGCGATTAAAAAATGTAAAAAATAGAAACATTTCTAGACTCACGGTCAGTAATTTCGAGCGGTGCTGCACATTCAAAATTTACCAACTACATGTGAGAAATTTCGACCAAAGTAGCCGAATGTACCGAAAATTCACCCGGATCTATGCGTGTATTCTCGGACTGGACGGAGATCTGGCAATAGTCTCGAAACGTGGCAGAAGATCAATCAGTTTACGCACGACACCATCTAAAGGGAGCCGAAGTTTTTTTATCTAGAAAATTTGGACAAATCCGACAATTACTGGATTTAATGTTTGTGAAACGTTAATTTTATAGCCATGTCTACTCACAATGAGAAGCGTAGTAATTGCTCAACATCGCCAACGTTCCGCGACATTTTCGATAAACTAATTCTCTTTCCACATTAGCGTTATGTCATAACAATAAGTAAGACATAATCAGAGGAAATCTTGCCGAAACTTACCGAGTGCAATGTTGAAAACAGGAATTCGATTACTGCCCGATGATTCCATTCAGGCCCGTGATAGAGCCGGATCATCCTGGCGCATTTCTCAAAGAGGAACCAGCTCAGTCACTGAAGTCTGGAAAAATAGCCGATATACCATGGATGACGGGGATAACGTCGCACGAAGGAGCCATTCGAGTTGCCGGTAAGACGCTAATAATTTCCTTTATTTTCACCGTTAACTTCAAACGGCATTGTTTAAAGTTTCATAAACCAACGTCGTTCCTTTTATCAAGGTCTCTACGGACTAAAGGAGCAAGCTCTCGTGAAACTACTCAACGACAAGTTCATGGAAATTGGCCCCGTAACTTTGCTGTACGAGCCTACGTGTCCTGAAAAGTTGAAAGATGAAGTGACTAAAAAAGTCCGAGAGTTTTATTTCGGGGATAAGAAGATTGACGAGAGCACCAAATCGAACCTTATTGACGTGAGTAGACTGACCAATCTCCTAGGTACCAATAATATGAAGAGTCGCACGGTTTTAAGCTTCGGGTAATTGTGATTTTTTAAAAATATTTTCGAATTGCTCCTTCTTTCACAGATGTATACAGACGCGTGGTTTTACATCGCGGCTGATAATGCCGTAAGAGATCATCTCGAAGCGCTTAGCTCGCCTGTTTATTATTACTACTTCGCATATAGAGGAAGTTCCTCGTTCAGCAAGATATTCGGCGATGAAAAAAATGATTACGGAGTTTCACACGCCGACGAACTACAGTACCTCTTCCCAGTGGGAGAACAGCTCTTTGCGGATACACCGCTTACCAAAGAGGATCATAGAATAATTGACTTGATCACGGGTCTTTGGGTGAATTTTGCCACAACGGGGTGCGTTTAATAGTCCATCATCGAAATTCTTGCGTCTAATGATAAATACTTATGGAAGCCCCGATAACCAATTCTACGTTTCTTCATTTATTTCAGAAATCCCACACCAGAGAAGACACCAGAAATTTCAGTTAAATGGAAACCGGTCAGAACACCGAGACTCGAATATCTTCACATAGGCGGCTCAAACGATGTGCGTATGAGTGCCGATTTATTCCCGGACAGAGTCAACTTCTGGGCGAGTATTCCGCACCGTGGTAAGGTACAAGTTGTCCAGGACGAACTCCGTGGTAAAGACGAGTTATAAGTGGAACCTCGATCAAGACAACCAAGAGAAATTCGTTCCAATTGCGAGGAAAGAGTTGAGCTCTCGTGTCCATATAAAAAATGAATTAGATGGCTGAATGTATTTGGCGACCCAAAAAAAAATCTCGTTATGACTGACTGAGACCCACAGCTTTTAAGCAACGTTCGCATTGCGTCAGCTGAAGCAAAATATTCCATGATACCTGCAAATATCGTCACTTTTATTCATTGTTATATTGTATAAATCTTATAAACATCGTACTTTACACCTACATGTATATCCATTATCCGTTTTATTATATTCAGCGGGACGAGTAAACGTTTCACTTTAATTACCTCTAGTTAAAGTTCGAAATTGTAAAAACCGGCAAGGCCGAGAGCTGCTTTGCAATCGTTCTCATAGCGAGCTAAAGGGAAATTTCCACTACCGTTATCAGTGAAAAAATTATCCTTTTGATTTCTGGTACGTGTAGGTTGGCTAAGTTATCTTGCCAAAGTTCTCACATTCCCTCCCGCTACTATTTCCAGATATAAACTATGATGATTAGAACGAGGTTAAGAATAGAGGATGATTCGTTTTATAAGATAACGAGAAGTTGGTCGTACTTACTTGGCAGCAAATAGTTTCTAACTAAGCTAAACTCTTATCATTACACAATGCATAGACCCACGTGCTTTATGCGTTATACCAACATGCAGAATTTCACGTTCATTGCTTCTTAGTACTTTCACTCTCCTGCTTCAGTCCATGAACCGATCTTGTAGCCGCCAGACGATAGGACCCACTGTTGATATGTGCACTGATACATGTCCTATATCAATATTGAATAAAGTAAATAAAACACGATGAGGTCTTGATCTGCGTCTTGGTCTGTGTGGCTCAAAAATGTTTCGTGCTTATCTCTTAATGTTAGAAAAAATGGCACGTAGGGAGGGAATGAAAATGCAAAGGTAATATTACACATCGTGATATCGCCCTGTGTCGATATAGATAGCCAGTTGGAAAAATAAGAAACATCGCATAGAGCCTCTCTTATTACACTACGAAAACTGCAACAGATATCATATTATTTAATAGGTGTATAGTATTTTCAATATTTCTTCTTCGGTCTTCGCGATTACTTTAAGAATAATTGAAAAATAATTAACTTTGCGGGCAATATGTTCTTATCAATCTTATAACTGAAATAAGGCAAATTTCAATAACCCTAGGATATGGATGATGTAAAACAGTCATTATATTACGAGTCTCGTTCTCGAGATTACACATGTGGTACCGCCTACTTTCACGCGATAGCGTCACGTATTCAGAGCTTATAAAAAAAAAAACAAAATAAATAAACAAAATAGCGAAACCTCTCAGCCTGGCGCTCCGCTTGTTTATTATCCGTTGTCATAACTTTTTTTGTGCGCGGTGGTTGCGTACGTATTTAGAGCTTCGTATTTATTGTAAAGGCTTAACAAATGAATAAGCACAAGAAAAGGAAGAGTAAGAAGAACGACGGAAGAGTTCTGAAAAAATTGAAGAAGTTAATCGAATCTGTAGACTGTGAGACAGAGTCGGATCGCTCGAAGAATGACGAGAACGTGTCACAGAATACAGTTGTTCTCGCTCGCAAAAATTCCAACGAGTATGATCAGGAATCATCCGAAAAAGGTACGAAAGGTCGTATAGTCGACATACGCAGACACGCAGACTTGGCGGCATATCCGTTCGAAGATAACCTCTAACAATAAGAGAGTTACATATCTTGAGTCGAACATACCCTGTACAGGCCCCGAGCGTGATTTATTTCAATGAGGCCAAAACTCGGCGATGTAATCCGTACGAAGGTAGTCTCAATGAGTACAACCTTGAGTCTAAAAAATACAAATCATAAGATCGTTCAAACTTTCGTATTGACGATCATAGCGGCCTTAGACTCGGCGGTTTTGTCCGTACGAAGGTAGCCTCTAAGAGCACAACCTTGAGTCATACAGTGCATAACTTCAAAAAATCGTTCATATAGGACTCGGCGGCCTCGTCCGTTCGAGGATAACCGTATTTGCTATCTTGAGTCAAAAATATGTATCGACATGATTTCAGATATCAATGAAAATGTTGAAGGTATATCAGCAGTGGAAACACCAGATGCGGAGGGTCAGACGTCAGTGACGTCAGAAGGGACTGCGAACCTGAAGGAGCACATCTTCGATGAGGAAACAATGCGAATTCTGGGCATTGACACAAAACCCGAGGCTCCGGAGTTGGAATTAAATGCAAACTTGGAAGCCAACTGTGAAAAATGGATCGCCGAGGATCTTAAGAAAGACGATCAAGCAGACTTGTTAGCGAAATATACTCGCTCTGACAACTGTAATCTGGAAGCACCAAAATTGAATGCGGAGGTGGCGGCCTCTCTTTACGATACGGCTATCAAGCGTGACAAATATTTAATGAACGCACAAAACATCCGCGGTTCGGCCATGGCAGCATTGGGTGCCGGAATTACCATGCTGCCGGCCCCAAGCGACGAAGACGTCGACGAGTACAAACTTTTGGAATGCCTCGCTGACGCTGGACAGCTGCTGACATGTGCGCATCGCTTCGACACTATTTCTTGCAAATCTTTTATTGTTCCAGCTCTGGACAAAAAAGTTAAAGGGACCTTGGACGACACGAAACCAGGCGCTTTCTTATTCGGAGACAACTTGGGGGGAAACATTAAGTCAGAATAATCAATCGAGAAGGTGGGACTCGAGCTCAAGTCGCAGCCGACGACTCAGAAGTCGCAGCACGGAACTAGTTCGGGAAATGGAAGGGGCGCATCTGCCAAAGTCAGCAGGGGAGGTTTCCAGGCGGGCTTCAATCGAGGAGAAAAGCGAAAATTCGTCCGATTCTCACGGAAACTGTCAACACAGAGGGACAACGATCGCGATCGCCATTCGTCTCGGAGTCAGACTCGCACGTCGGGCTCTCTCAGAGGAGGCACGAAGAGATATTAGAGGTAAAAATCTCAATTCTTTTGTTCCAACGGAGCATTTCAAGATGGAGGATATTCGAACCGCGACAAAGCTAATTTCACGGAATAATTTCATGTGTAATATCGACCTACGAGACGCTTATTTCCTAATGCCTATGCATACAGAAAGTCGTAAATATCTAAGATTTTTATTCGAAGATCGAATGTACGAGTTCGTTTGCCTTCCATTCGGGTTATGTACAGCTCCCTTTGTCTTTACAAAGCTTCTAAAGCCCGTTGTGAACCTCTTGAGGGAGAAAGGTTTTATCTCGACAATTTATCTGGACGATATCTTATGCATCGGGTCGAATGACGTAGCTTACGGAAAAAATGTTGAAATAAAAACGCGAAGGCTCGAATCCCTTGGTTTTTTGATAAACTATAAAAAGAGCAATCTTATTCCGAGTTCAAGTTGCGTATTTTTAGGTTTTTTAATTAATTCACAAAGGATGACGTTAGCGTTGCCAGACAAAAAGAGAGAACAAATTCTACGAGTGATTGAAACCTATAGCAAAAGGAAGTATTGCAGTATTAAGGAATTCGCGCACGTCATCGGTAAATTGGTCGATGCTTGTAAAGCTGTAGAATACGGGTGGCTATATACAAAAAAGTTCGAACGAGAGAAACAACGCGAAACTCATACTCCCGGAGGACCTGCAAGATGACTTTGCATAGTGGCGCGAGAATATACTGAGATCAGTTAATTCAATACGAAGTTTCAGATTCAAAAAAGAAATCTTCTCCGATGCGTCTATGTTGGGCTGGTGTGTCTTCTGTGAAAACACAGCAGCCCAACTCATGGTTTTTGGAGAGCTTCCGAAAGACAGCTCCATATAAATCGTTTAGAATTAATCGCTGTTTGGATGGCCTTAAAATGTTTCGCAAACGATTTGCGTAATTGCGAAATTCTTTTACAAGTCGATAATACGACGGCTATCACTCATGTTAATTGTATGGAGGCGTACAATATGCAGGGCTTAGCAAAACAGCGCGCGTCCTACATAGCATCGAAAGAAAACGTAGATGCGGATAGGGAGTCGCGTGTCTTGGAAATCCAGCAATTGATCTGTTTGCGAGTAGAAGTAATGCAAATTGTGATATTTATTGCTCGTGGCACAGAGATGCGTTCCCGATTGACGTATTCACGCTTGACTGGGGAACGGCTGATTTTTATGCATTCTCCCTTTTCTCTCTAGTGTTAAAATTCGTTAGAAATATTATATCTGACCAAGCTTGTAGATTTGTAGTCGTGCCAAACTGGCCGTCACAGCCCTGGTTTGCGATATTTATGGAACTGTTAGTCGAAGAACCGATTGTATTTAAACCTGCGAAATCGCTATTGTTATCACCCTGTAGGTCTCGTCTACACCCACTCTGGAAATCGTTGGAACTGATTTCCGGGAGATTGTCCGGGAAGCCTACCGCAGGAAGAAATTTTCAGAATCGGTAATCGAGGTGTTGCTTGCCTCTCTTCTTGAGAACACATGGAAACAGTATGCCGGACCTTTGAGACAGTGGACTCAATTTTGTCATGAGACCCACAACAATGCAAAATCTCTAATTTCAGTCAAAGACGTTATAAACGATAAGGTGAAAAGTCGTTTTTTCAAGAGGATTTTTCGCCTTAGACCTACTAAGCCAAGATACAACGAGACATGGGACGTAGCCTCGGTTCTCTTGTCTATCTCAAACTTATATCCCTTGGAGGAACTTAGCATAGAAACATTATTGGAAGCACTGGGGACAGCGCACAGGGCTCAGACCTTCACCTTCGTCAGCCTCTATTATTGCTACCGTTTTTTAAATAAAAGCCAGAACTGTGCATAGCGCGTACGCTAGAAAGATATTTAGAAGTGACCAAGTCGTTAAGAAGTGATTGTACAAACGTCTTGTTAACATCAAAAAAGCCATTTAAGGCTGCATCTATGGAAACTATTAGTCGATGGATTCGGTCAATATTGGTAAAAAACGGTATCGATTCAAAATTTAAGGGGGGAAACCGGTTTATGAGGTCGAAATTTTGCTGTTTTTCATGATTTTTTTTAACCAGGAAGGAATAATCACAAATTGTTTAAACGTGGAGGATATTTTATTTATGTTTTCAAGTACACTTTAAAATTTTTTCAAACGATTTCCGCCGGAAATAGTGGAGTTACCGCGTGCAGTCCATGGGCGATTGCCATCCGAGCATTTGGCTGGCGTACATCCCTGACGTCGCAATTTTTATCTGTAATCATCAGGATATTTTTTTTTTCATTAAAAACATATTTTCTAAGAATATGAACCTAATTTTGATCAAACAAATTGAAAATTGCATGTTTTTGAGGTGTTTGAACACAATGTCATGTTTTTATACTATATTTTTTCATCTTTCTTGCATAAAAAAATATATTTTTAATACCAATATAATCCCCGAATTTGGTTCATGTTACGTGGAATTGAATAAAGAATATCTACACCAAATTTCAGAACGATTGATCAATAACTTTTTGAGCTAGAATGTACGCAAGTCGAAAAAAAGTCGTTTCGAGAAAAACGCATTTGAAAGAAAATGTAGCGAAAACGAGAAATTCAAGGCAGTAATTAATTATAAAAAATGCTCACCGATTAATCAGCTATTTCAGCACCATATAGCAATCCCTCTTCTTGCTCATATGCGTCATTTTTAGCTTGCAACTCCACTTGACGAGCTATACGAGCTTCCTTCGGCTCCAATGAGCTGCGCCTATTCTGTCTCGTCACGCGCTTTCTGTCCATGCTCTCGGGATAACTGAAGCTCTGTGAGCCAACGACGAGATTTAATTCATTCATCAGCATTAGAAGGACTGAATTTCCTTCATTGAATAATGCAGTAGCCAAGAATGTTGCAATCTCGACTATTTTTAAACCAGCATGTAGATGCTTTGGAGCCAGTCGCCAAACGGTTGAATTGAAACTTTCGTTCGCATTCTGCGTATGACCGCCTAAGCATCTCGTCAGCAGATCGTCTCTCGATAAATCTTCGTATATCGGAAGAATTTCTTTTTGAACGTCGGGGTGTAATGGGACAGGGTGCGGTTCAGGCTCTGTTCCAAGTGCTTTAGCTTGCTGCCACTTGCACCAGCTATCCTCTCCCTCTGGACAGTTGTCGTGTTGTGGATTGTCATCTGTGGATATCATGTGCTGAAAAGTTGCCATTATAGCCTTCTTCATGTCTTCGACGCTGTTTATATTTCGTCGAATCGCTAAGCCGTAGTACGTGCTGAGCTTTTTCACCAACGCCTCTGTCAATTTTCCTTTTCCGCCCAGTTTTTTATCTTTCCTGATGTTTCGGAGCCGAGTTCCCATCCTTTTCTGAACATGGCCTATACATTCACTTTTAACAACTTTCAGTTCATTACCGTAGGGATTCAAATTTAGAATTGCTGTGAACGTTTTCGTTATAATTACCGTGCGCTTCTTCACAGAACCAACGGGCGGTCACTTAAGTGCTCATTGCATTCGAACTAATGGGAACTTTGCTTTGAAATTTTGACCACATATTCTTGAATAGTTATACTAACGATTCATGCAATAAAAAAAAAGACGATTTTTCGATCGGTCTAAACTGGTTTCCCCCGTTAAAGCTCATAGTACAAGACACGCGTCTTCTTCAGCCGCCCTAGCGAAAGGTATCGATATAGCTGTAATTAAAAATACGGCCGGGTGGGCTCAAGAGTCGCACGTGTTCGCGAAATTTTATAATCGACCGATTAAACCGATCGGAGCAGACTTCGCAACTACGGTTCTGCGAGAAGTGTCACAGCCCAATACATGATTTTTATAGTTAATTTGTGTTTAACCAATTTTGAGTGTTGCAAATAATAAAACTGTACTCTTGATGCACGATTTCTGAACACCTACATTTGTAATCTCGAGAACGAGACTCGTAATATAATTAAACGATCAAACGAACTTATCTGTTGTGAAGTTCGATCGTAATTATATGTAGGGTCTCGTTCGAGATGATTACATCCCACCCGGAGAAACCCAGTATGTTTTTCTTTTTTCCGTAACCCACCCCTTGAAAGTGTGACAGGAATTCTAAAATGTCGAATATTTGAAATCATATTTTGCCGCCGGTATTTGGCCTTGACGAGGAAAAGCGCTTGCGTAGAATATCGATATTATAATTCTCGATTAAGTAGGCCTAGATCGCGAAAAGAAGGGGGAATGAAGCGAGAGCGAGAGTGTCGCAAAACGAAGATCCCTCGACACTCCTTGTCTAGCTGTCGTCTTTTCAATCTCTTCCGTCGTAACTTTTGTCGAAATCCACCGTAGGCCACTGTTAAATTTAAATCGTCAAAGTTATTGTAAAACCACACTGTTTGACAAGTCTTTTGTCAAACAGTTCAGTTGTTTTGTCTCGAGAGCTCGAGAAAGTGTTTAGTGTAATAAGTGAATTAATTGTCAATGTCGGGGAACGGTCAGTCGAGGACCGAAAATTGAACCTGATTGTAAAACAAAACGAGTAAGTGTTAAATAAATCTATAGTCTCTCTTTTAGTCTGCGAAACTTTTTGATGACTCCGCGACTCCTCGGGTCATCCACTTGTACCCTCCCTGTATGAGTCCCATAATATATTTGATATTTAGATATATTTCGAGATATTTCGAGAGGCTTCGCTATTTTGTTTTTTTATTTTTTTATTTTATAAGCTCTGAATACGTGACGCATCGCGTGAAAGTAGGCGGTACTACATTTGTAATCATCTCGAACGAGTCTGTACATATAATTACGATCGAACTTCACCACAGGGTAAGTTCATTTGATCGTTTAATTATTCGTCAAAATACGTTACGTCAACTACTCAATATGAAGACAGTGAAATATTTTGGACTGAAATCTATCATGCAAGATTGTAAAAGTAAATGTAAAGGTTTCGTCGTTTACATTTATCTGCAACATTACCTGTAATATTAAGTATTATTTAAGACACGTCAAAACGAGTGCTAACAATTTATTCTTATTAGATCAATAGCCGCATTTACTGAACAAACCTTGAGATCGACGGGATATGATTAAAATAATTGGGAGAATTCATTCAAGATTTATAAAAATTTGTTATTAAGGAGGTCGTCTAACTATCGCTACTATTAGATAAAAATCTGAATTCAAAATATCTAGTAGTTCTTATCAATCTCTGTCCTAACAAAAAAAGAGGTTTATTGATCATTTAGACGAAAAATGAAAGAACAAATCTGTAAATTTGCCATTAGGTACGATAGTACATGGCAAAAAAACACTGCAACAAACACTGCAAGCGGCGCACCATGCAACGCTTGATGTGTTTGTTTGATTAAATATAAAAAATATTTGCTGATTGAGTAACTCTGAAAATTTTCGTTACACTTAAAAATCAATTGTCAATAACTTATATAGAAGCGTAAAGAACGCACGTTGCCAAAGTATTTTACGCAAATTAGGCGATTGAAAATAAAAAATAATGATGTTCACCCACTGTCGTCGGTGGGCGCCATGAGAAATTGGCAACATCGCATTTTTCTCGAATATACAGCACACTGCTCACAACGCTACGAATTCGGCTATTCAGATAACGAGACACCTTTTTATAATTGTCAAAATAACAAATTGTTAGGTTCGTATTTACGGCCTAATGTTTATTGTTTTATTATCTCGTTCGGATTTGTCAGGGTTCCGACGCGTGGATCCCTGTCCTGGTTAAAGAGGGGTATTCACCTCACCTCGTTTTCCAATCCCCGTGTGTGTGTGTGTGTGTGCGTGTGCGTGTGCGTGTGCGTGTGCGTGTGCGTGTGCGTGTGCGTGTGCGTGTGTGTGTGTGTGTGTGTGTGTGTGTGTGTGTGTCCGAACTGCTGACACCTGCGAGATTTGCTGGGATCGTCGGGAAGGTCGGTTGCGACGGCCTTCCAGGCCGTAGAAATGATACACAAAAGATGGCTTCGATTTGTTTATTTTACACACAAGCGAAGGCGCTCGTAGTGGCTCACACAGATGAGCACTCGTCGCTGCCACTACGTTGTCGCGGTTTCGCTGAGTCGGCAGAAGTCGAGCGTGTGGAATACGATTCGACTCGCCGGACTCGTACACTCACACGGTGTTATAAAAATAATCGTTTTTATAAAAGTCTCGGTTGAAACTGAGGGGAGTTTTCCGGAACCTCCCAGTAACACTCACGATGCTCTAAGTACGTGAAGCGTACATACCACTAAGGCACGGGATCCGGTTGACCGATGTCTGTTAAGACCGAGAAATCAGTTAAGACTGAAGAGTTTTGGTCTGTCCGGACCCTCGTTGCCTTGGGGAAGGAGCTCGTGGGGGTTACCGGGAACAATATGTCGGTCGTCGATTGGGAAGTTGATTTGTCAATCGGGTCAACTTCTCAATCGGCAGTTGCATTTCGAGAAGGGCTCTCGGGCCCGCCGAGTTTTGGGAAGAACTCGCGGGGCCGTTGCATTTCGAGAAAATGTTATGGGCCGCGCTGACCCTGCAGCGCGTGAGCGGTGTTGCGGTGATAGCTTCGGTGAAGCCGAAGCGTGCTGCTGAGGCGGCGATTTGGGCGATTTCCACATGGAGTTGACTGCCGGCGCGGAGAGAGCTCATCGCGTTGTGGAAGAGAACGGATTGCGAAATCTGGCTGTTGCCAGGTTGATCGGTCCGTAACAAAATCTTTAAAAATAAATCCATTAAAAAAAATACAAGAAGTAAAGTCGATTGATTTTTTATTGAAAACGTTATATGAAAAAGGGATTCTAAAGTAATAAAGAAAAACTGATCATAATTGGTTATTTCACGTGCATGGAAATTCATAATGTTTAAAATTTGTTATTTAGTTATTTGTTCGTTGTTTGATATTTAGTTTGATTGGTGTTTATTTTATTCAAATAACGAAGAGGTTACGTATCGCTTCTATGAACACAACATAGCGACCATAGCACAACGTACATGGTTGCTACAGTTTCTTGGAAACTCCCGGCGTTTTAGACCAGCTAGCTGATAACGAGGAGACTCCTCAATTCAGAAGCTTTAGATAAGATATTTATTTTTTAGTACCCATGCATTTTATAAATTGAGCTTGCAATTTGTTAAACTAGAACAAATATAATTTGTTCATCAACTTAAACTGTAAACAAAACAACAATTCAAAATTATTTTTATGAGATAGTCAATTGAGTAGAGAATACTTAGACGACCTCCTTAAGGTGATGTGAAAGGCCTGGACGAACTCCGACGACGTCGGCATAGAAGTGAATTGTGCGCTACGCGACACCGCTAGATGGCAGTGCATGGCCCAAAGTTGTAGCGGCTGATCTGCCGCTCGCGCGTGCGGTCGGTACCGCAGATAGCAGTTGTGCGACACCAGCGCCAAGACGTGCGAGGAAGCAAACATTAGTACCATACATTAATACCATACTAGTTCCTAGTCTAATTGATAAATACTCTATGGCCACAGAGAGGCATGGATATCCGTTTGGCGCTAAAAGAGAGTTACTGTTCCTACTTGCAACGTTGTGTATACCTTACACCTGTGATAAGAATAAAATATATCGTAATCGTCAATACCCAGTGAACACAGTTTGTAACCGTTATATAACCTGGAAATCACATGTAATGTTACAGTTGTTACATGACTGATGACTATAATGCTATATTACACGTTAGTGTAATCTTACGTTACATTTCACTTATCAAAGTTACATGACAGCAATGTAACATAAGGATCGCATAGTTATCTAATATTTGCTACTTGCATAAACATATCATGCTACATAGCAAAAATATCAAAACACGTGTTTGGCAAATTTTTATTTCATACCGTATATTGTTATATCCTTACTATATAGAATAGGGTTGTCACGCTCGGGATGAAAACGAGCTTTCAGCTTTTTAATTCCAGCTGGAATCGAAATAAATTTCAGCATTGAAATTACAGACAATTAATGAAATGAAGGTAAAGGTTTTGTGGCGTAAACCAAAAATAAATAATGTAGACGTGTTATAATCAAATCAGCGTCACTCAGCGTATGAGCGGTATGTATTTTCCATAGATTTTTATGCTATTTATACAATTTTTTCAACAATAATAGACAATTTAATTTAAACTACATATACTTTATTCTTATATGTATCTATATATATAATTCATGTAAACTCGACTGTTTAAAGCGTGTCTTTGTTCCTCGGTGGAATATGTATAAATTATGCCTAAAATATATAAGTATTTTTATTCATCGGAGAAATCGCAATTGCTGTCATGTTTATGAAGAAGCGGGATGATGACATAATAATTAGTCTTAGGATATTTCATTCTGAGGCACTTCTTACTAATTGCTGAACTTTTTATCACCGTGCGTACTATAGCTGAAGTGTCATCAGTTTTAAAAATATGCAACTTCCTTGAATCACACGGCACGGAAAAAAACGGTTGAAGATCTGTTATTGTTTGGCCTTCCAAATATAAAATCATCCTGCTTTTGAAAATTTTCGTGATTACGAAGACCGACAAATCAGTCAACAGGCAGCAGTTATTATTTTCTTTTATTGAGAATAGAAAACCGTTATGTTTGAAAGCTGTTATTGACGATGTTCTTTTTGAGTAATAAACGTCAAGAGAGACCTTTTCATATTTTGGTTCAACAGGCAGTCGGCTCTTCTGCAATTCGGCAGATTATTTGCTCTAAAGGTTTTGGCGACTTTTGGAGCTTTTTCTTTAGGAGTCTGATGTAGTTTTCAAATTTGAATGAACTGAAGCTATCTAAAGGCCCTAATCTCTTTGCGTCATCAGCCAAATGAATAAGATTATGAACATTGTAGGACACATAAGTGTCACCGTATAACGTGATATATTCTACTACAAACCATCTTAATAATTTATTAGCATAGTCATTCAAATCTGAGAACAAGTGAGGATCACACAGGATTCGAATAGCGATGCTCAGAACGAGAAAATGCAAATAAAATCGTCTCGAAAGTACCGGTTTCAATAATACAGGGCCAGTGTATAAAAGAAACTGCCGACACTCTGTTGCTTTCCAACGTTCAATCATATCCAATGCTCGTGGCAATCTAGAGAATTCAGATGGCAAAAATTTTCGAACAGCTAATAAATTTCGGGAAATCCAGTCTACTTTTGTTTCTGGTAATCTAAGATTTTTTGGACCCTTGAACCAAAATTTGATAATGCGTTTAGTTACTCCTAAACAAATTAAATGCATATAATCTATAGGAATCTCAGAAACCATTCCAATATTCAACCGTTCTAAAATCGATCGTCCGGTATGATGTTCTGGTTGCAATCTTTGAAGAAAAGACTCGTTCGTCCGTAATGGGCAATCAATTTCAGGAAACGTCACGCTTTTTATGTATGTTCCCTCTACAAAACATCTGCTACACCCGAAATAGTCACTGTGATTTTTTGTGTACGTAATAAAGGATCTCGCTGGCGCATCACAAATTATCGCATCAATAATAACCTCAATTCGATTTCCGTCGACGATTAAACCGTGGCTTTCAATTCTCAACATTTCCCTTACAAAGGGAAGAAGGTATATATTCGCGCTCTCAGGCTTAGAGTCACCATGATACAGAGCTACTAAAAAAGGCCGGGTCGTACAATGTGATTTTATAGTAGCTAATAGTGGCCAAAATTGACTACGTGAACTAGTAGAAATCGAAGCCCCATCACAATTTAGTTGGATTCGAACTTCTGGTGGACACTGTCGATAATATTTTTGAAGAGAACGCAATAAGCCATTACATAGCCCGAAGTATACCGTGCACCCGCCGTTTCCTTGGACAATATTATCTTTAACGTTCCTCGGAGTTTGCATTAACGTTCGCACATCTTGAGGAAGATTGTCGTCAACTTTTGTACGTAAGATTTTTAACAAACTATTTACATTTCTGTGCGATATATTACCTAACAATACCCACGACCGTAAATAATTTTCTAAAGTTTGGGAATCTTCATCTTCTGATATGAAAATGGAGTTATCATTTGATTCCAGTAAGTCATTATCTGACGAAAACTCCCTCGTCATGACTGATTCATTCGGATTAGGATTTACAGCAGCAGTGCCACTTTCATCATCACTATGAATAATTGAATTTACAGTGTGCTCTACAGGCTCGCATTCATCATTAATTCTTTGTATAACTGATCGTTCGGCAGAGGAATAATTATTT
Source organism: Netelia fuscicornis (assembly GCA_946811545.1). NCBI lineage: Eukaryota > Metazoa > Arthropoda > Insecta > Hymenoptera > Ichneumonidae > Netelia > Netelia fuscicornis. The sequence goes on from OX328015.1 coordinate 27,640,644, forward strand.
GCGCACATTGCATATTCTCGTCGGTGCTCGTCGCGTGATAGATGATCCTGAGTTTGCAACCATGCGGCGATAAGCTGTCTTTTTCGACGGGACGTTAAATATCTGATGGGTTTTGGCATCTTGTGAATCTTGTAGAGAACCTTTCTCCATTAAAAGATGCGAAGAAATTGTAGATGTTTTGTCTACCACCTAAACATATAAAATGACGGGAAAGGTTATGTTATTATCATCGGCGAGAAAAATATCTCGATTTACTGGTCTTTCAATATTTACCTTTTATTTTAAGTATTCTCTAATACAGAATTATTGATTCGGATACTCTTATCATTTTAATATAATAAAATTGATAAAATAGTGCATATACATCTGTAAAATTATCGCACTTGCGCAAGCATACCTCCACTTGAGCGTCGGCGTTTATTTTGTTTTCTTTGTTCCTTGACGTTGGCTCCAGTGCACGTGCTGCCAGATCGCGCGTAAAAGTGATCCCTTCTCTAGTCTCTTACGCTCCCATCACACAATCCAAGCAGCGCGTATCTGTGAGCAAGCGACGCTCGGACATCTTCGGAAAGAGCCGAGCGCGGTTGAAATTTCCAACCGTGCCTTCGGCAGCTACAAATAACATGGCCGTATACGAATGGGCTCAGCGTGATGTATCGATGTAGCTGCCGAAGGCGCGGTCGGAAAACTTCGACCGCGCGCGACTCTTTCCGAAGATGTCCGAGCGTCGCTCGTTCACGAACACGCGCTACTTTGATTGTGTGATGGGCGCGTAAGCGACTAGAAAGGGGATCACTTTTACGCGCGATCTGGTTGCACTTGCACTGGAGCCAACGTCAAGGAACAAAGAAAACAAAATAAACGCCGACGCTCAAGTAGAGATACGCTTGCACAAATGCGATAATTTTATAGAGGTATATGCATTATTTTATCAATTTTATTATATTGAAATGATAAGAGCGTACGAATCAATAATTCTGTATTAGAGAATACTTGAAATAAAAGGTAAATATTAAAAGACCAGTAAAACGAGATATTTTTCTCGCCGGTGATAATAACATAACCTTACCCGTCATTTTATACGTTTAGGTGGAGACAAATTTATCACAATTTCAAATTGCCGAAATAGTGTAGGTACGTTTCAACATCATTAGAAACTTATTCTACATTATATTGCGTTTTTTATTTTTTTAAATCGTGTTGATTTTCTGGTAATGCGTGTGTGGTGTGTTTAACCGTCGTTTATCCAAACCTCGCACATTTCCCTTGTACTTATCGCTGGGGGTATGGATGGGCTTTAAATTATTTTTCACCTTCGATAATATGAAAAAGTGCATATAATTAATCACTTAAAATTTGTTCCCAAGCGTGATATTCCGTTAGTATTTTCTTAAAACGTTTAATTTCGTGATTTTATTCTGCCAACTCTCCTTTTTTTGTCACAGCTTTATTGCATGATTTGCCGTTTGCAAGATGTCATTTGCCGTAGTTGTTTTCACTGATAATACTACATCAGAAGTGCCTATGGCATGGCTTATAAAGGATAATGATGGAGAATCTAGAACTTGTTGGTGGCCACCTTTGGTTTTAAAGAACAAAACTTCTCGAATAGAAAAATGTGCTCTGCCGGAGCCTGAGAAGTGGCAGAAAGTTCCAATCATCTTGGAGAGGACAGATGGTGTGAAAAATGTTGTCAAGCTTTTGCATGTTTGTGAATTATATTTTATTATGATTCACTTTTCTGATTATTTCATCTGATAACAATTTTTCAGTATCATTGCAAAAAGCTCGTAATATTGCCAACGATGCCAGTTATACGAGCTCGGACAATATGCTTAGGGGAAGAGGATATCGAAAACCTCGACCGAAGATTTTGTCCAGTAGTGACTCCGAATCAGAAGATACGCCTCAACCTTCTCTTGATACGAAAGGCAAGAAAAGGATGAAATTCATTGGTAAGTCATTTACGTTGCCATTCAAATAAATTTCAAACGGTATGAAATTCGACTTTAAGGTTGTTGGCAAATCTTTTTTGCGGGTAGGGGTAAGAGACGAAGCTCCTATGCTTATACATTGGGTGACGTCAGCAATACCAACTTATAGATACTGAAAGATTATAATTTGCATGGACGAATGATGCGAAAATTTTTAAATATATTAATGTTAATATTCATTTTATTCACAAATATACTTATTTTAATCACTTAGGATTATTAGAAAAAATTTTCTCAATAACTGAAAACTATGTTGGAAGAAAGTCCAAGTTTGGCAACGTTGCGCGATTCCTTCGCAGCTGTTAGATTGGATGCAGTGGGACCTATAACTCTATGTTTATATTTTACTTGTGTCACCCGGCGTTTTGGAGGTTAACATGAAGAAACTAACGGAAAGCCTCGAGTCACGAAAAATTACAAAGTCATTGCCTCTGTGAACGATTTTCTTGCGAATATTATTTAAAAAATTTAATAACATTTTTTAAAAGCGTTAAAAATGTTGAACACTGTTAATATATATTTATGTTTTGTTTATGTTTGTTTATACAAATGATTTGAAAGTTTATTTTTTATTGAATAAATACATAATCAAGTTCCTATCGCTCGCATTTAATTGTCTTTTTAAATAATCATACGTATAAAAATATGTGTACGTATTAAATACGGATTTGATCATTTATATTTGATCTAATAAATTAGCGAAAAAGCTCTTGTCACTCCTATTTGACTGTGACATGTTTAAAACTGGCGCGCTGAATCGTGAATTGCTCCCGCCAATGTCGTTGCGGCGTTGCCACGTTGCTATGCAAATGTTTTAATGAACCCGATTTTTTCGTAATGTGATCACATATTTTACCTGATTCCTTGTTAATTAAGCCGGTGACCTGTCTGTTTTTTTCACTAAAATTGTGTTACATTTTGCCATTGACCGAGTTCTCGTTTTTTGAGTATTTCTCTTCATATATACGGACGATATACTAAAATAAGTACGAGTGTAACAGCTTTGTCCCATTTAAGCAATGCAATGGAGCCACTTTTTCACTAAACTTCAACATTTAATTTCTGCAAAATTAATTCGGTGACCGCAGCTTTCCTTTCGCCAGGGTGTTTAGGAAATATTCATTAACAGATAATAAAAATTTTATATAAAACTGTTCACCTCAAAATTTTTTACCAACAACCTTAAAATAGTGTTTTTTTAAATTGATTAACACGCTTGCAACGAAATTCTGCTCCCTATAAAACGTACAAAACAAAAAACGATCCAAATAAAAGAAGTTAAGTCTTATCATAGGTTCGGTTAGTCAATAATGTCTCGTATTGAATTGGTTTTTCACTAGAAAATCCGTTGCCCACTTTTCCTACTGATAACGGTAGAGAAAATAATGGTGAATCGAGTGAGCGTCGTTATTCATGTGCCAATCTTCAAGAAGACAATTTTGATGAGCCGAGCAATTTTCAAAGTAACGACGTTTTCATCGAACGAGGCAGTACACCAAAAATTTCGTCGGTGCGTGACCATACCCAACGAAAAAATAGGAGAATAGAAGATACGGCATCCCAACAAAATCCAATGCCCATTTTTCCTATAAATGTAGATAGAGAAAATAACGGTATATCGGGTGAGCGTTGCTATTTACATGCCAATCTTCCCGTCGGAAGTTTTGATGAGCTAAACAATTTTGAAGTCAACAAAACATTTTAGCCGGACGAGATCGTACTTCAAATTGTACAACAGATGACATGCCATCTAGATTTTCAAATTACCCAAACACTTCAAAAAATAATCCGATAAGATGTTTTCTCCATTCATTCCCATCAACATCAAAAGAACGCACTCATGCACCGAAATTATCAGAATGTGAGCACTCGCTGATTGGAAGAAATGATTATGTACCATCCAGCTCATCAAATGCTACAGCTCATCGGGAAAGAAGTTTCTTGGAATCGAATGAACCGATATCAAGATCTCGATCCTCGCAAGAATATCGCAGCTTGTATGAATCCACAGACAGGGAACTTTTGGAGAAAATATTCGGTATGTACCATAAAATTTATTTTCTTTTATATGTTGATAGACAAAAATAGAAGACAAAGGAAATATGACCACAAAATAATAATCAGTATGTTATTTATATTACAGATAAAGTTAGATCGCTGGAGAAAACAATGGCAACGTGGTCCTTAGATATCCGTGATATAAAAGAAAGAGTGGGCACAGTGAGATCAATTCCTGGGAAGTGTCGACCATCAAAGGAACTGATCAAACTTTTACCTCTAAAGACCACAGATGACATTAAAACTTTTAATGAACGTTTGAATGATGGAAAGTTTCAAGATGATTTCGTAAGTTCATATTCTATAGGCGAATATCTATTCTTTCCGAATATCTATGAATTTTATCAACATATTTATTTTATAATGTAATAATCAGTAATTAAAACTGATTCTTTTGTTAAAGAGAACATTCATTTGTCAAATTGGGGGCCATTCACCGGATCAAAATACGAGGAATGTGTTAGCGAGAATATTTGAAGACGAACTTGCTATGGAGTGCTCCTGGAAAGGCCGCAACAATAAGTTCGGTGTTTGCGATTTATTGATTATAACTATAATACGAGGTGTGTTTTTATTATGGTAAAAAATGGTTACTCCGCATAGCCAACAGAAATTTACCATTTTTCTTCTTTCAGAAGAATTATTGGAGACGCAAGCACCGTATCAAGAAGTGAAATTCAACGATGTATGCTCGTCCTGGTTTATATTCGCCAAACAGCGTCTTGCGCGAACCGAAGGGAAGAAATGTAAGCAGGACTATCGCAGAAATCACGTGCGAGAGTAAGACGTGCACAGCTACAGCTATTCATGTGCAATGTGGCTGCTATTGCATTTTCTCGATATTATTCATGATAGTTTTTATCTGTCCACTTCTCTTTTATAGTTTGTATCATTTCCAACAGTTTTTGAAATTTCTTAAAGATTAAAGAAACTCGTGTATTATTATGACTTTTTATATATGAAATTCAATAAATTTTAATTATAAAACACGTCGGTGTCTACCATTTCGTACCGTTCCATACCATACCACCATACCGTCCATATTCGAATTTAAAAACGTACCTGCAATATATATATCATATTATCAGAACTTCGTCAGTTATGTTGCAGTAATGTAACAAATATTATGTTACTTGTTACATTCCTGAAGCGGAAATAGTAACTAACTAGAAAACTACATGTAACGTTCATGCAACATTACCGGTGATTTTCGTTACATTGCTGCTACGTTGTAACAACATAACTGTGTTCACTGGGTAGCCCTTGCCTTTGTGCTTCCGCATAAAATCGTGGTGCTAAGTGCTACAAAGTGCGAAGCGTGCTAAACCTCGGCAAGAAACGATAATCTCGAGCCAAATGCAAGTATTGCGCCGAGAAATAGACGGGATCAAGATGGATCACGGATTTTTTCCAAACTTTGCACACTTTTAGTCGTCCATTACAACAACATAATGTCCAAGTAATAAGGCGTACAGCACAGGCGTTTTCGAGAAAATCACAAGAGAAGTCTTACGCGTTCAATATAAACCAGTGCGTTGCAATTTTGAATGCAAGATGGCGATTGTCCCGCGGTTAGCGTTCGAGCTCCGAGAGTTCCCTCGTAGCGCCCGTGGAGGATACACACGTTCGTGTCGCTCATGGTTTAAAACGAAGGAAAGTTATACAGAAGCGCACATATTGTTATAAAAAAAATTAAAAACAAACAAATCATAAACACCGTGATTCATAATAAACCTAAAAATAACATAAAACAGTGCCCACGGCGAACCAACACCGATATCTATCCTGACAAGGAAGTACAGGTTAGGCTCGATGGCAGTGCAACTACAATCAATAAGAAAAAATTAATGCCAATAAGAGGAAAACGCTACACGAAAATACGGATATCTCCAACAAAAAAATGCACAGACGACCAAATAGCGCGGAACCGCTATCTATACAAGCTCTAAACAAAGAGTACAAAAGTTTCGTTAAAGAATACGACTGCAAGAATACGTGCCGCGCGGGCACAGGACTAACGCCTAACCTAACAATGGCGCGAAACCGCACCGGTACGCTGGAAAACAAGGAAAAGAGCATGCCGCAAAGCCTCCAAAATGACTGGACTTTTCCAAAAAAAAAAAAAAAACAGCAAGATACACACCACAGACGTCAACTGATCAAAATCTCACACTGAGAAACTCGTTCGAAAATTTGACCGACGAAAACGAAATGGATCGGGATGGACCATCAACGTCAGAACGGTATACGCAGCAACAAAAGGATGCAGAAAACAATAACAACAGCAACGTAAACATAAGGACCAAAGCAGTCAAAGCATCTCCCATACACATACAGGACATAAAAAACCTTAAGGTAATAACACAGACCATAAGCAACAAGCAAATCAACAAAGGGGAATTCTACATTCGACAAACATCGGACCATGAAACCTCCATTCACACAAACAGTATCATCACACACCAAGCAATAAAAAATATCTTGGCAGAAGAGGAGATCCAATTCTATATATTCACCCCAAAAGCACAAAAGCCCAAAACCCTGGTGCTAAAGGGAATTGCCGGGGGCTTCAACGAGAATGATATAACTGAAAAATTAGCTGGAATTCATCTACAGCAGGTCACGGTGTTAAAAATAACACAGATGAAGAACAAACAGGTAAATACACATAGGTGCATATTCATTATCCAGTTATCTAGTGATAGCGACTCCACGCAGTTGAAAAAAATCAATTATCTACTATTCCGGAAAGTGCGATGGGAGCATCTGCGAAAAACCAACATCTATCAATGCAGAAAGTGCTAAAGGCTAGAACATGCTAGCGTAAACCGCAACTTAAAATACCGCTGTGTAAAATGCAGTGAATCGCATGAGCCGGGCAAATGCAACATAACTGCAAACACAGAAAAAGCACAACTCACCCGTGAAAACTGCGGAGAAACGGGACACCCAGCAAACTACAAAGGCTGCAGATATTACAAATTCATTGTACAAAGAACAAAAGCAGAAAGGATCAAACAAACTACTACGCTCAAGCCATAGCACATAGGACATCACCACCGCAACCAACAGAATACAGCGCAGCACAAGAAGAAGTCTGGATAGCAGACTTCAAGAGAGAAATCACCATTTCGTTTAAAGAAGCAATCTCACAATTCTTATCGCAAATCGTCAGCTTAATATAGCAGCAATAAATGTGAATGCAATAATAACCCATTCCCGTAGATACAACCTTCATTCTTTTATCACAGACAAAGAAATATACATAGCCCTGATCTCAGAAACACACTTAAAACCACATCACAGAATAGTATTTCCAGAATATAACGTAATCCAAACAGACCCCCCCCCCCCCCCCCCCCCCCCAAGAAAGGAGGCGGCACAGCAATTCTCTGCAAAAAAAAACATACATCAGACAATTGCAAAACATCCCAGTTTTCTGAAGAACAAAATAGTTGAATATACTATTATAAAAACCATCCTACAAAACTACACGACAAACAGAAACAATAACTTATACATTATGAGCATATAGCTCTAACATTAAAGAAATATTTATGAAAGTGTTTCGGCGACGCCGAAGATTTAAATAGTCCCGCGCGGAGTTAGACGACTATCGACTAGAAGGACCCTCGATCGATGCCAGCGCCGCTACCCCCTTTCTAGGTCACGTGTTCGTTCGCCTCGTGGCTCGCCAGAACCGGTTTCTCGGCCATTGTCGATTGAACTGCGTTAGCATCCGTGCGATACCCCAGTTTATTAATTCGAGATTCTTCCATTTTTTCTGACCTTCGAGTTCGAGATTAAATCTGACCGTCTCTTGTGACCGACCTTCGCGTTAATCTAAAGAAAAATTGAGTATACGAGCCCATCTCTGTGAAAATAAATAGACCATCGTTTTGTTGTGACCAACGTTAATATCTCCATTGTTCGTCTGACCAGCTCTAAATTGTGTAATTGACTGATCTGTAAGATCTAAATAAACGAACAACTGTGTTGCGATAACTTTGTGCGCCTATATTATTGTGAGTGTGTGTGTAGTGTGTATTGCTTTCCTTATCCGCCCGCCAGATCCTCGCTCGAACAGAAAGAAATAGACGAAATATTCGAAAAGCTACACCTACACAACACAAACAACAGGTATATAATCGTAGGAGACCTAAATGTTCGGCACACAGTCTACGGAGATATTCGAACAAGTATTAGAGGCAGATATTTAAGAGAATGAGAGGATATGAGGAACATGGCATACCGGATAAAAATATACAGTACTGACACCCCTACATACACACCCGCACAAACATATCTAGACCTCTGCATCATCGACCAAAATATAAAAATTACAAACCTAAAAAATAATCGGATACAAACCCTACCATACGATAGTGACTACAAAGCTCTATATTTCACGACAAAAACACCAAACTGACAGATCAACACAATATCAATGCAAAGCTTACATAAATACAACCATAAAAACACAAACTGGGACAAATTTGAACAACACCTGGAAACAAATCACGGCACATCTCTCCTAGAAAACATAAATCTCACAAGACAAGATATCGACACACATCTAACAGCCCTAGAAACACAAATTTCAAACGCAATAAAGATATGCACCCTCACCTACAACTTCCAAAACAACACAAAATGTACATCAACAAAACGATCATTAAGCTACAAAAACACAAATCCAAGCTCCTCACTGTCCTAAACAAACAACGTCGATTCGATCCCTACGTTGCAACACAGATCTCAAAAACTCTAAAGTCTTTGTTAGCAAACACAAAAAAACTACTGAGCGAACAATTTAAAAAGAGCATCGCCAAATACTGGAAAAAGGTTCTCAGACAAATAAATCACAAAAACCCCAAAACATTTTTCCCCAAAATCAGCAGTATATTCAGACCAAAAACAGAGATGCAATTACACGCAATGCACATAAAGAAAGACAGCAGCATATTAAATAAAATAAACATTAATACAACCCCCATACCCACCGAGGGTGACAGCTACATATTCGCACATAACACCGACATCCTCGATATCCTGGGGGCCTCTCAAAGCTACCTAAACACAAACACAAAGCTGAGAGAGACTATACTCAGAACCACCACTGAATTCATTAACGATCACAACACACAAATCTCAAACCCATCTGCACTAACCCAATTTTCAGATAATAACAAGGCACACAATCCGAACACAACAGATATACATGCGTCATTTTTCACCAACGTCCCACAGGTAAATAAAAGAGAATTCTCGCCCACCTAGCGAACAAAGCCTCAAGCGGTATGGATAATATTTCGCCAATAGTCCTAAAACACATCCCTCTAATCATCATCAAAGACTACACAACCATATTGAAACGGGTATTACCCCTTTTCATAAAATATTTTGTTTGGTTCTCGAGAAAGAAAGAAATAAATTTGGAACCTCGGGTAAAATAATTTTATTGTTCAGCTTTTCGTTACAGGGTTCAAGTTAGAGGATAATATCGTTCTCCGATCTTATCGCGTGATCGATATGTGAGCTTTAATAGTACCTAGTTTATGACTTGTGTTGAATTTCGGATATTGGCGCTGTGTGTCACGCCCTACTTGTTGCGAATTTCACGTGTGTATATGGTCTCGTAACACAATCAATATGGCGCCGCCCGTCATAATGACAGTCGCGGTTCATATATTTGTTTAAGTGCGTGGAGTGTTATTCTTGTTTCTTTTTACGAGTGTTTTTCGTTTTTGTGTGCGTTTCGGTTCGTCGTTCAAAGAGAGATCAACGGACTACGGTGAGCGCTCCAATTTTAGTTTCTTGCAGTGTGAATAGATAATTTACATGTTTGTTTCAGATACGCCAGTTACTCTTGGCCTAATGTTTGGTGACTAATCGTCGCTCGAATATCGCGCCATTGCCATGTTTCAAACGCCGCGTCCTGACCACTTACGTCAGCATCGATGCCACGTCTTGCAGTGACGGGTGAGCAGGCGCATGCGCATATACCAGTTCTAACGCGTCCTTCGAACAGCGTGGTTCGGGAATACGCAACCACGGTGGGGCCTAAGGGCCGATATACATCCAACTAAGCGAGGTTGACGAAAGCAGTGCACACACGCACGTTAAGGCCTATGGCCGATACACATCCAACCATACGAGGTTGACGAAAATCACAATTCTTGGCAGGGATCGAGAGGGCAGCATCAGCTCGAGATCCTCTGATCCTTGACCATAAACCCTTAATCGAGAGGACAGCGACAGCTCAAGATCCTCTGATAAGGATTTACGTTAATAACAAACAATCAAATCATATACGCAAGGCGGCAATGGCGCGAACAAACGGGCAAATATTCGATATTAAGGCGATATGTATATCAATAATATGTGCAAATAACATCGTCGCATACTATGGGTTTTTATGCCTCACGGCTTTTCCCATACGAGCCAATAAAATATCACAATTCGATGGCTCAATTATTTTGAGTATTCATTTTCAAAAAGATTACAACACAATCTAATCCTCATCACTTAATCCTAAAATTTAAACGAAAATACGAGGTGACTTCGCATTGAAGAAGCTTCGGCAATACACCCAAGGTCTCAGCGTGATAATGTTACATGGAGTTTGAGAATACCCCGGTATCGCCTTGTGTCGTATCCACGTCCTCGGATAAATGTCGCTTGTCCGATAATTTCTGGTCCTGCGATGCTTCAGGTGTAATCGTCGGTGAGTCTTACGTATTTCTTTATATGAATCCGTACTTTTACCTAATAGACCACGTGGTCTTATTGTCGATTCTACTGGTTGTATAGTCGAGATTCCCGTTTTGTTGCCGAGGCAGCAAATTTGGGCGTCAACTATAAACGGTCAGATCTCGAAAGAGAGACTGTGGTTTCGAAGGTGATTTGTTGATCTTTTTGTCGATTATTTATATTATTGTTCGTGCTAGTTTGTTGACGCGAATAGTAGCCCTCTTGAGATATTTGCCGTTACTAATATTATAACTTTTGTGTTGCAGGTGTCTGCGTTGCAATATTTAACAACGCACTTAACATTCCATATTTACCTGCAAAATGGAAAAATTCAAAAATTTTCCCAATACTAAAAAAAATAAAAATAAAAACGAGCCAGCGAGCTATCGACCAATGAGTTTAACCCCTGCCATTAGCAAAGTCTTTGAAATAATCCAGAAATCGATCCGTATGCACTGTAATACAAATTCCATAACTCCAGAAACTCAATACGAATTCCGATTCAACCACTCGACTACACACGCCATAAACAAATTCTTATCTGATGTAAATAAATATCTTTCCGCAAAATTCCTGGTCGGAGCGGCACTAATAGATTTGGAAAAAGCTTTTGATTCGGCATGGTTAGAAGGTTTACTATGAGACAGGCTTGCCTTTTTTCTAACCGGACATATGTATATACGTTGTTATAATTGCCTTTGTTCAAGCCTTCACCAGGCGCGGCTTGGGTCAGAGCTGCCGGGGCTCAAGAATCGATTCTAATAAAAAATTACAACATAATAAATTACACTATTCACGGAATATTTGGGCGCCAGTTGTTTTAACGGTAAACAACAACGATCAATTAAATCTCAGGAAGTGAGAGTGAGTTGGAAGACCCAGTGTATAGAGAGAATGAAAAAGAAAAATATCATGGACAGGACAACATAATTCTTTACTTACAGTTTCGATCTATCATGTTTCTCGTTCCTTTTATTTCTTAACCAGGGCTTCTCGGGGATCGACTCTTCGTTACAGTACAATAATCGATCGACAATAGTTTTATACACACATAAATATTCTAAGACAGAATATACCCATATGACAATTATCGAACCCCGCTGTTCGAGGGCACGGCGCAGAGTGTTCGAGCGAGTCGTGCCGGTTACCGCGTGGCTCGACGTGACGCATATTCGATCTCCTAATTTGTCTAAGGGTTTTCCCTACCAGAATCTGAGCGCGTAAATTTAAATTTATATTCGATTCTTATTTTCTAAGATTCCCGAGGAGCCCCCGGGCAATGTGCTCCGACGGTAAGGCCAATAATCGACATGTCCTGTCACATCCCCCCCCCCCCCCCTTTGACCTTAACGTCGGTGGACAACTACCTATATTTCATCCCATCTCTTGCATGACCTTGTAAGTTATTTCTTTTTACTGAAAATGATAAACAACAAAAAAAGACAAGAATTGGTATGCAAGTTAGATATTCGTATTCGTTCTTCACTCTCTCATAGGATGTAAACGGGTTGGGTTTACACAACGCTATATTTTTAATTTAATTGGTTTCGACTTTTACCTTTTATTTTGATTAAATGAACATGGTTATTTTAAAGTCGATTTGAACGTAGTAAACTGAAAACCTAAAAAAAGAGCACACAAAAACAACAACAACAAAATTAATCGAATGGTAATCGATACATAACAGAAATAATGTCTTAAAAAAAGAAAGTAAACCTCGCTTAATCGCTTACATGTTGGGTTTCTTATATTTTGATGGAACGAGGACCGTGTACTCTACGTTGTCGTCGAGTTCCGGACGATCCTCCATCACGTCGTCGAGGTGTCGATAGGTCGGTCGCCGGCACAGCGCTTCCACAGCCAGTTGGCGCTTTTCCTCCGAAAGTTGTTGAGGGGTCGGTATTCGTGAACTCGCGATTACCGGCGCTGTCCTCAAAGCATTCTCGCGTACGAGGAAGGCCCGTATCTTGTTTGGCGGAGTGTTGGGGTCTGTTGTGAGAATTTCATTTTGATGCTCTTTTTCAAAGTCCAATCGCCCTCTCCGAGTAGTGCTCGATGATCTTCCGGGACCATCCAAGTAGGTCACAAAAAAAAGTGACAGGTCTCTAGAGCATCCCACGCATCTCTCCAGCATCCTCTCGTGTTCAATTCCATGGGGATATATGCAATCTTCAGCGTCGAATCCCTCGGCTCCGCATATATGACAAAATCCCGGTCTGTACGGAAGCTCACACTTCCAGAAGTGGTGAGTCTCCGATCGACAATTAATGCAACCGATGACGTGCTGCTTTCCCACCTGCGTGATGTAGGTTTGTGTCCCGCGATCGACTTTCCGAGAGGTGATTTTATCAATGAGGATTTGTCCTCTCTTTATGACCAGTCTGCCCAACTGTTTTTGAGTGAGGATTCGACAGTCGGTTTTAGAACAATCGATCTTCTCTCCCTTTTTCTTCTGGTCGAATGATGTTCAATTCCTCCAGAACTTCGTCAAACGACGGCAGTATCCGTGCGGGGAGCGGTTTAACCATTATCGACGGCGCCAGCAGTGCCCTTGGGTTGTCGGTCGAGAGTCTGTCTCTTGACAAGGCCGCTGATTTCTACTTCGGGTGGTTAACGCTTTCGTTACGTCGACGCAATCGATTTTCCCTCTCGATGTCTTCTGGGGTATAGATGGTGTAGGTTGACGTGAGTTTCGGCGGCGGGAGATTTTTAATCTGCTCAAAGATCTTTTGCACCTCCGTAGCGGTGTCCGAAGTCTTCTTAGTTTTGGGGATTTCTCCGGTCGATGTAATGGCCCTTCGTTGAAGAGGAGTGAGCTTCAAATTTTCTCCCTCCGCTAGGGCGCACAGTTTCGAGAAAGGAGACCCTGTCGAAGGAGGCTCGGTGACGCGCTTGTTGTGCAGCGTTGTTTGTGTTGTCGATTGAGGAGCATCGTATAACTCATTCGACGCCGCTCCTTCCTCTTCTTTCGCGCTGAGTGTAAGGCCGTTCACTGACGAGTTCTTCGACGTATTTCCACTCTCGAGACCTTCGATTTTGCGGCTAACTTCCTCCAGTTGAGCTTGGATCACTAGCTTCTGTTGTAGGAGCTCATCCCGCTCCTCGCTCGACCTCGACGTGATTTCGGGGTTTTCCGTTGACGATGACATTGCTCCCTCGATGACGATTGTTGTTTTGATCTGTAAAGTAATTTTCAAATTTTCATCAAATTCCGTCGCGGTATTTTCATGTCGGATATGTAATATTTTCCAAGCTTTTGATTTTTACTATCGACCAGTTCGACAGTCATTGGACCAAGAATTTTTTCTACCCTAGCTGGGCCTAGATATCGGTGCGCCAGTTTGGCATTGTAACCCTCTGCCTTGTTACTTAATTTTTTGTTCGGGTAAAATACTTCTGTTCCTTCTTTTATATCGACCTGAAAATTGTTATCTTTATTTCGCTTGGCAAGTCTGCTGTCGACATGTTTTTTAAGATATATTTCGATTTGATGTCGAAACTCGTCGATTTTATTCATACGTTCAGCCCATTGGTTTTCCTCGACCTCGTTTTCCGGAGAATTTTCGTTACTATCGGTAAATTTTCGCCTGACAATAGCTTCGCGGCTGTGATTCAAAAAGAACGGGGAGATTGGGGTTCCGGTATGGGGCACAGTATTGTATGCTAGCTGAAATTTTGATACGTACTGATCCCACTCGTGTTGTTTATTATCTTTTATAAAAGCCGTGTGTTCCGTGTCGCTATGCGCGACGGAACGCTAAACTATATAGCATTATTATTACTTCGGTTTAATTATTATATCTTTATACGTAGTTTTTAAAATACTGAATAGATTTTCCGACCGTGCATATAAAGGTAAAGGACGTTGTAAAAAAGGGCCAACGAGTATTTCCAAAGGTTCTTTGATTGTAGCAAATTTCTTATTCTGGCGGCCAGATGTTTTATTACTGTAAAAATTGTCTGGTGACTAAATGTTTTATTGGACATCGACCGTAAGGGTTTTCCCGCAGTTCTCGCGCCAAAAAAGGACCGTATCGCGTGAGACTGCTAGGAAAACCAATCCTCACCAATCAAAAGGATTGACCATTCATGCAAGAAAAAACACAACGAATGGAAATGCACGTTTGGCCAATATTTTCATCCCTTCTTTCGTAAGGAGGGATGCGAGTTTGGGGGTTCCTCAAAATTTTCGTTTTTGCGATGTCTTGTAACGACTCATATGTTCCACATGCGATTTCAAATGTCCGCGCGATACTCGCGCAATCAGGTGACTCTCCCGTTTGATCGATGGATCATTGCGCATGTCCATCGACCAAGCGTCGATATAGTAAACGAACGCGATGGCTCGATCTCTTTCGTTCCGGGGTCGTCAAAGCGGAATCATCTCTACAATCGCTCATCAGGAATCTCGTATCATCATCGTGAACCTATCGGCATGGCCATCCGATACTGCGACAACTATCCAAACCAGTGACGAGAGAAGATTCCGAGCTGTGAGGAAACCCCGGAGCAGGAGAAAGAGCCAACGAGGGATACAGCACCAGAATCGGAGGAATTTCCGAGAAGCAAAAGATAAGCAATACGCCTATTATCACCTCATTCATATATTTCGAGCAGCGGATAACTATGCGCACGACTGCTGCCTAAAGTTGTCATTATCCCTATAATACGAGTGAATGTGGAATGCGGGAATGTGTGTATTTGTATGTATCATTTCAAAAGGGAAACATATGGTCTTCGCGTAATTTGTTATTTTACTTTGATATAAATAAATGACCCAGTATCACATTATATAATAATGTAAGAAATAATACAATGGCGCCCAGCGGTCAGGCATGAGCCCTATCATATTTCAATTTTATGGTATAATTCGAGAAAATCATATGTTTACATGTCGCAAGGATTAGAGCGCGTTACACGGTCAAGCAGATATAAGTCATCCGAAACGGTAATAACACCGAACCGGCCGAGAATAAAAAAAACTGTCCAAGCGAAAGTAAAGCAAAGAGGAGAAGTAAACTCTGAAATATCAAAAAAAAATTTCAAATATGCCCAAAAATCAAGATGTCTCGACCGATAGTGATACTAATAAAAATTCAAATATTGACAGGTCCAAGGACCAAACATCGACGATTAGCGCGGAAATCAGAGCGGAGTATGAACGCTTGAGAGAAGCCAGACGACAGTTCGAAAAAGAGCGAACTATATTCGAACAACATCGCGAACAAGCTATGAGATCGAGCGAATTCGTAAACACCGAAAATCGCCACGGTCACGAAGTCAGAAACGAGAACGAAATTCCAGGAGAGGAAATTGACAACGATCGGTTGGTGAGTGGCCTGGTGAGGCACATGCAATACCTACACGTGGATATTAAATACCCAAAATTTGCTGAAAATATAAATCCATTAGAATTCGTAGAACAGGTCGAAAAATATATCAAATGCAAAAATATTGCCCACCAACATCAGATGTTGGTAATTGAAGGCATGCTCGAGGGGCGTGCGAAAGTTTGGTTCCAAATCGTGAAAGATAACATCGCAAATTTTGAAGATTTTAAAAAGGCGTTTGAAGAAGAATTTTATTCGGTGCCAGTACGCGTTCGGTTCAAAAGCAAACAAATGGTCTTCAAATAAATATAAATCACAAGATGGAACTTTCCAATCGTATTATTACAAGCAAATGAAGGAAGCAAAATATTTCGAGCCTAAATTATCCGAATACGAGATAAATTATACGATATCACAACAATTACCGTGGAGAGTTCGTACGGCCTTGGCAACGATCGACTACAACAACAGCGCACTCGTGGCTCAGGTACTTGCTCAAGTAGACGGTACATATAATGATGTTGAAAACGAGAAAACGAACCCGTATAGCCGACAGAATAATAACAGCTCCAATGCGCAGAATAATCGGTCCGGTAAAATTCACCGTGTCAATATCAATCCTCCTAAGCCAAAACAACAATATAGCCGTAGCCAAAGGGCCAAGAGTATGAATAGCCCGAATGAGACTGAACCACAAAGGATGAGAAACTTTTCTCGCCAAACGCCGTTCACATATCCTAACATGAATATTTCCTGGTGCTATGTACCGTATAATGTAGGAACAGTACTACCCGATATGCGTTTCCCCCCACCAGTTGCGCAAAGAATAACCCAAAACGAACATGTCTCGAGACACAATCAAGCACCATCGAATTGTGAGAGTAATTTAAACCGGTAATTGACATGATAGAAAAAGGTCCCGTATCATGTCAAAAATTTTATGATTTTATTGAGGACCTTCAAACTGACGTAAATACTACTAATTGTATTGAAGACGCGAATTCGCGGTTGCTTTGTTCACCACATATCCTAGTAACAATTGCTCGAAAAACGTTGGAAGTGCTCGTCGATACCGGGAGCCAGGTAACCCGCGTTGCGGAATCATTTTATCACAGGTTAAAAGCAGAAATGTCCTTAGATGAACTACCTGTCGCGAATTTGTCCGTAACTTCGACCATCACCAAAAAACAGACGACCATAAAGCGTTAGGTGCTGCTTCAATTCGAGATTGGTGCTGAAAAATTTAAGCACTTCTTTGTCGTGGTTCCACATTTGTCGTCAGACATCATTCTAGGTAATGATTGGCTTGAATGCAATAAAGGAATTATTAATTATGATCTACATATTATTGAAATAAATGGATGCAGACTCGCAAATGACTTAGTGGCATTCGGGTCAGAAGATAATGAAAGTCGTAATCACATCACGGAAGGCATAATCGCTCGTGTTCACATGTCGTTAGATAATGTTAAATATGATGAAAAAATTGATATTGTTAATGATAAAATTATTGATGACGTGACTAATAAAGAGTGCGTCATCGCAAATATACAATTAAAGGTTAACTGCGTACAAGACGAGTTAAGCCAAATTGATACTGTTGATGATAAAATTATTGATGGCGTCACTAATAAAGAGTGCGTCGTCGCAAATCTAAAATTGAAGGTTAACTGCGTACAAGACGAGTTAAGCCAAATTGATATTGTTGATGACAATGAAAATGGTAATGACACTTTTGAGAATGATCTCCAAGCAATCGCCCAAGGGTTAATAGCATTGGACCATTCCCAGGTATCGAGACTAATTGATCTTATAAAATCTTATCGCCGGTTGTTCTCAGAAAAGCCAGGATGTACCAATATTTACGAGCATCGAATCGAGCTACTGCGTGACAAACCGTTCGTTAGGAAGTCATACCCGGTCCCGATGGCGTATAGAGATGCGGTGAAATTGGAAATAGATGAAATGCTAAAGGCAGGCGTGATAGAATGCTCGAATAGCCCGTATTGCAACCCACTCAGAATCGTGAAGAAGCGCGACGGACGAATTAGAGTTTGCTTAGACGCGCGTTTTCTCAACGAGGCAATGCACGGGGATAACGAATCACCACCTCTCATTGGGGAACTTTTGCAACAATTTGATGGGATGAAAGTATTGTCTACGCTCGATCTGACCCACGGATATTGGCAAATTCCATTAGAAAAACAATCGCGTCCATACACGGCCTTCAATCATCAGGGGAAAATTTATCAATTTTGTCGAATTCCGTTTGGTATTAAGACCGCCGGAAGTGGACTTATACGTGCATTGAGTCTCGCTTTTGGTAATCAATGCTCATCTTTCCTTACTTATTATATCGACGATCTTTTAGTAACGTCGCGAACTTTCGACCAACATCTCCAACATTTGGAAAGTTTATTTCAAATTTTGTGCGCTAATAACTTTACACTTCGATTGCGTAAAGCTGCCCTCTGTAGACCTAGTGTGCCCTTTTTAGGTTTCGTTCTGTCCCGATCCGGAATCACGCCAAACCCCGAAAGGTTGAGCGTTATCCGAGATTTCCAATGTCCTGATAATAAGATGCAACTCCAAAGATTTCTTGAAGTATGCAATTATTATAGGCAGTTTGTGGTCGGATACGCCCATTACATTGAACCCTTTCGCATGTTATTGGGTAAGGACTCCATATGGACGTGGACGAACGAACATGAGCGAGCGTTTGCCAATTTAAAGGACAAATTTATTAGCGTAATTCAATTGTCTTAATGTAGCGGAAAAAAAGTACACAACAACGGAGAAGGAGTTGCTTGCGATAGTCTATACCGTTATTAAATGTCGTACTTATCTACTGGGATCGAAATTCGAAATTATTACGGACCATCAGTGTCTGACTTTCCTTAATACAACGTTGTTTCACACAGCGCGGTTGTGCCGATGGAGCTTGATATTACAGGAATATGATTTCGAGGTTTCGCATTGCAGTGGAAAGGACAATTATGTAGCTGATTTTTTTAGCAGAAATCCCGAATCCAGATTTCACAAGGAAGAATCGAGTCGAGTTGTGATTGCCGGACTTAACCTGTATGCGTCAATCTCAATATCAACTATTGACGCTGAACGTAATGCTCTGTATTTGATATGCAGTTTGGAAACTAATCCGGTCTTTTGAAATCAAGTAGGAAGATTAAAGGACTTACAGGAAGGTGATACGGAACTTCGACTGCTGATCGAGAAATTTGAAAAAAGTGATCCTGACTGCATTCAACATTACGAAGGCGTATGGTTCCACAAGAACAAGAATTCTTGTCGCCGGTCCATTCTTGTCCCAAGACAATTGCGTGAGATTCTAGTCGCGTCGGTTCACGATAAACTCGCTCATCCAGGAAGTCAAAAGACTCTGAGGTATTTGCAACATTTTTATTATTGGAGGGGTATGAATCGCGAAGTAAAAAACTTCGTCGCTGTGTGCGATTTATGCCAGAGGGTTAAATGTTTATCGTACAGTATGGAGGGGGAGTACGAGAGGGTCGAGTCAAGTAAGCCAGGTGAGCTTGTGGCGGTAGATTTTTACGGTCCGTTACCCAGATCTATCGCGGGTGTGCAGTATCTTTTTGTTGTTGTTGATGTTTTTTCTAAATTAGTCACTCTTTATGCCCTAAAGAGGGCCACAACCGCTATCGTACTAAAGAAAATAATCGACGATTATGTTCCTCGAATAGGAAAACCCCAAAGAATTCTATCAGACCACGGTACGCAATTTACGGCTCGAGCTTGGAGGTTCAGGCTAGAGGAGGAAAATATACAGATCTGCTTCTCTTCAATTCGGCATCCTCAATCGAATCCTGCCGAAAGGGTTATGCGCGAATTGGGAAGGTTATTTCGAACTCTCTGCGCGGACAGACAAACGAAATGGGGAAAATATATACCGCAAATTGAAGAAATTCTCAATATAACAACACATGAATCGACAGGATTCACTCCGAATGAGCTTCATTATGGCAAGAAGCCTCACGATGATATTTGTCGTATAATTGCTTTTCCTCGCGCTAATGTTGACCATGCTGAAAATCGAATCGTACTGGCTACTGAACGACTCATCAAGCAATACAAGAATAGAAAGAAACAACAGAAAACTATTAGTAAAGTAACCTTGAAACAGGGGGATTGGGTTCTGCTCGCAGTACCCCATTTGTCGAGTGCCTTGGACAAGGTAACGAGCAAATTTTTTCATCTCTACGAGGGGCCTTTCAAGATTGTTAGAGTGTTCGGCAATAATGCATTTGAGTTAGTAGATGTCGCAGATGATAAAAAAATCAAGGGTATTTACAATCGGAGTAGCCTGCGTGTATATCGCCGGCCTCCTCATTGATCAATTGCAAAAAGAAACAAAAAATGATAATAAACAAATAAACGAGCAAAATAAATGGCAACGAGCCAAATTGTCGTGTGAACTCTCAAGCGTTGTCCGCTCCGATCTCAGACTAGATATAGTATTAGACGAAAGTAGAAGTCGCTCTGCGCTGATGTAAGAACATTGTTATAATTAAGATAATTAGATACCTATCGATCCACCAAATCATACTCAACGTTATGATAATGTGTTCGAGATTGTGTGGGTAACGTGTGGTTGTAACGTGAATGGTACCTATGTTAGTTTGTATGGCATTTTTGACTTCATCCCATACAAAAGGGGGATGATGTAACCCAATATTTTCATCCCTTCTTTCGTAAGGAGGGATGCGAGTTTGGGGGTTCCTCAAAATTTTCGTTTTTGCGATGTCTTGTAACGACTCATATGTTCCACATGCGATTTCAAATGTCCGCACGATACTCGCGCAATCACGTGACTCTCCCGTTTGATCGATGGATCATTGCGCATGTCCATCGACCAAGCGTCGATATAGTAAACGAACGGGTCGTCAAAGCGAAATCATCTCTACAATCCGAGAAGATTCCGAGCTGTGAGGAAACCCCGGAGCAGGAGAAAGAGCCAACGAGGGATACAGCTCCAGAATCGGAGGAATTTCCGAGAAGCAAAAGATAAGTAATACGCCTATTATCACCTCATTCAAATATTTCGAGCAGCGGATAACTATGCGCACGACTGCTGCCTAAAGTTGTCATTATCCTTATAATACGAGTGAATGTGGAATGCGGGAATGTGTGTATTTGTATGTATCATTTCAAAAGGGAAACATATGGTCTTCGCGTAATTTGTTATTTTACTTTGATATAAATAAATGACCCAGTATCACATTATATAACAATGTAAGAAATAATACAGTCTTCTGTTAATTTTACAAACCAACAGTTCGCATTCGTCGTTCACCGAGAACGCACGCTAATTCCTGGTTCGCCGAGAACACAGTTCATATTCATTGTTCGCCGAGAACGAAAATTCTGAATCTATCGTTCGCCGAGAACATAAGTCAGATTCGTAAAGTTCGCCGAGAACTTATATCGTTTTTTTCTTGTATATCCACGTTCACCGAGAACGTTCTCACATTAACAGTGTACAAATATCAATAAAATAAAATCGTATTAAAAACCGCAAACAGTTCCATTCGATTAATTTCCAGTGGAACGTACCTAATACCACATCGTCGCTTCCTTTCGCGGTTCGGGCCTTACAACCCCGAAAAGAAATTCTTATTTCGCGGTGTGAAAATGGTACATTTATCACCGCGACCATTGGTTTTATAGTCCGATTTACTCGCTCGACGGGATTCGATTGAGGATGGGCTAGGGGAGCCGTTAGTTGTCTTACGCCTCTGGCCTGTAAAAAACTCGATACGTCTTTGTTACAATATTCTTTACCGTTGTCTGAAATTAAAGTGTGAGGTGTGCCCCACCGATCGAATACGATCTCGAGTAATTTTATGATGGTTTTTCCTGTTTTATCACGTGTCGGAAACAATTCGATATATTTAGTATTTAAATCTTGAACTACTACGATGTACGAGTTCCCTTTCCTCGACCGAGTCATGTCAGCTGTATCAATCGCAATTTGAGACCACGGGGTTTGGAGCGGTCTTGTCATTAAAAGACCGTGCTTGGGTTTCTGATAGGATTTCACCCTGACGCATATGTCGCATTCGTCTATAAATGGTTTAATGTCCTCGGTCATCTCGGGCCAGTACCAATTTTGCCTGATCCGATCTAGGGTTTTATCTCGACCTAAATATCCCGCTTGAGGCGACTCGTGATTATCGCGGAGTATTTCTTTAATATTATCCGGTTTTATTACTGTTTTCCAAGGGTGTTCGTCGTCGATCAGAGCTTTGACGTAATCCGGTCGATAATATTTGAGCTCATTGTTTTCGATTTTCCACTCCGGAAACCTATCAGGGTGTTTCATGGCGAGTTCTTTTTTAGTTTCGTACCAATCGTTGTTACAAATTGAATTAAATTTGATACGGTTTTTAATCGTTTCCTCGACTACGTCTTCCCAGCCTAAGGGGTCTACATCGATATCGAACATACGCGATAGGGCGTTCGGCGCCTCGTTTAATGTTCCCCGTTTGTGTTCGATAGGTTATGGTGTTGGAGCAGATAAATTGCCCAACGGGCTAATCGACCGACTGGGTTTTTAGATTATAAAGCCATTTTAACGCCTGATGATCGGTTACGACTTTAAATTTCATACCCTCTAAATAACACCTCAATTTTTACACGGCCCACACGACAGCTAAGCATTCTTTTTCCGTCGTAGTGTAATGAAATTCGGCGCCCCTGAGAGGTCGGCTCAACGCTTCGATTAATATTTCTTTATCTGAATTCGGGTCTTTTTGAACGAGTATCGCGCCTAACCCGACGTCACTAGAGTCCGTGTATAGAATAAACGGCTCACTCGGTATCGGCGTGTACAACCTGGGGACGTCGATCAACGCTTGCTTAACCTCATCGAATGAATTTTGCTCGATTTCGGTCCAATTCCACGGTGTTTTCGGACTCGGGAGTTTATTCAATGGACCATGGATTTTTGCTATTTTCTTTAAATGTCGATGGTACCAATTTACGAGTCCGTTGAATTGACGCAATTGAGTACGATCTTGCGGTACGGGGTAATCGATTATCGACTGAATTTTTTCCGGATTCGGTCTCATTCGGAATTCATCGATAATGTATCCGAGATATTTTACTTCGCGGCACGCGAAATTACTCTTTTCTCTATTTATTTTCAATTTCGCCTCGTACAAGACCTCGAATAAAATGGATAACAGCGTGAGATGTTCTTTTAAATTTTCGCTAACGATTATCCAGTCATCCAAGTAAACAAAAATTTTATCGATGCAGTGATTTGGGAGTTTTTGCTCAATAATTATTTCTTTGATACGTTGTTTGAGTTTATCCATCAATTGTTGAAAGGTTGTTAATGCGCCCGTTAATCCGTATGGCATCCGGAGCCATTCAAGCAAACCTTTACCCTCGACAACAAACGCGGTAATCTTTTTACTAGCCTCGGACATAGGTATCTGGTGGAATGGTTCACTCATGTCCAGTGTCGATATTAATTGTGCGTTACGAGGTTGTGACAATATTGACCCCATTTGTAGTAAAGGGTACGCGGGCTTTTTCGTTTATAGATTTACGGCTCTATCGTCGATACAAAATCTGAGGCCTCCGTTAGCCTTGGGTGCTACTACTAGTGAACCAGCCCAATCACTATTGCTCCAGGCGACGTATTTCTTCTCGAGTAATCGGTCAACTTCCTCATCCATAAATTTACGTATTACCTCGCTTCTACGGTACGGTTTTTGCCTGTGTGGGATAGGGTCGTCCAATTTTATCTCGTGTTCTATTAGATTTGTGACGCCTACCGATTCCTTGTCAAATTTTGCGAATTCCGCATCAAGAAAGTTCTTTAGGGTTTCTGTTTCGTTCGTGGTTAATGCTGTTAATTCTGTCGGGAGGAGGAATCTACGTGATAAGGGAAAAGAGAACTCGCTTCCCGTTAACGCCCACGTATTATTTTCTGGGTCGATCTTTACTTTCAAACTCAGTGTTCCGTCCTTAGACAACGTTTCATATTTTTTCTTTCTTTACATATTTCTATTCGAAAAAAACTATACAAATCTGGTAAGTCGAGCCATCGCCTTCAATTTTGTTTACCTCACTACGCCTGGTCAGACTGGAACTCTCGCCCAGCTGACCGTCATAAAGTAAGAAACAAGGGTCTTGCCTGTCTTCGACGCGTGCTCGATGACTCACAAGACAATAAAACATTTGGCTACCAAATGTCTCGTCGTCGAGCACCTATCCCGTTGAAACCTTTCTATTTTTTATATATACAGCATTGTTTTCTGAATATTCATATACGTGACTTCTTTCTAATTAGTCCATTGAAATGTTACAACAATAAGGCCTAACCCTGCATTTATCAAAGTCAGCAATTTTTTTTTTGATGCATAGGGGATGGTATAGGAAGTTTAAGTCCAAGTTTGTGGGGTTGTAACCCTTGTGGAAAACCCGCCATCTTGAAAAAGGGTTAAAACAATTTTTGGGTTATAACAATGAAACTATCCACCGCGCAAGAAAATTATACCGTCGTTTTTTGTAGGAAATTAAATCCTCTACAAATTCACTCTCTTGACTTTTTGCCGTAAAATCGAAAATATCAAAGTTATTAACAATAAATGACAACAAATGGAAAAACATCGTTTTTTTGAGTCGCTGTAACTTTTTATTTGTTCATTTTTCAGAAAAATTTATTCTTAGAAATTTTTGGCGCTCCTTGAGACGAACAAATTTCACCCCTTATTTTTTAAATTTCGTTTTTTTTAAAGGATTTTACAGCCATTCAAAGGTAAAAATGTGCGTCGGCACATCATACTTTGGGTTTGGGTTTAAAATCGTTGTATTGGTATAACAGGAAAACTATCCACCGCGCGAGAAAATTATTACATCGTTTTTTGTAGGAAATGGAATTCTCTACAAATTTGCTCTCTTAACTTTTTGTTGTAAAATTCAAAATACCAAAGTTATTAACAAACAACGATAAAAAGTGAACGAGTAATTTCTTTAAGTCGCTCTAACGTTTTGTTTTTGCATTTTTCAGAAAAATATGTTTAGAGCTTTTTGATAGTGGATTTTTAGACGAACAAATTTCACCCCTCATTTTTTAAATTTCATTTATTTTTAAAGATTTTACAGCCATTCAAATGTAAAAATATGCCTCAGCACATAATAACATATTTTGGGTTTTGGTTTAAAATCGTTGTATTAATATAACAGAAAAACTATCCACCGGGCAAGAAAATTGTTCCATTATTTTTTGTAGGAAATTAAATTCTCTACAAATTTGCTTTTTTGACTTTTTGTCGCACAATCAAAAATATCAAAATTATTAACAAACAACGACAAAAAATGAAGGAGTAATTTCCTTTAAGTCGCTCTAACTTTTTTCTTTTCATTTTGCAGAAAAATATATTCAATGCATTTCGATAGAACACCTTCTGACGAACAAATTTCAATATAAATGTGTCAACTTTTGTTTATTTATAAACATTTTACAGTGCTGCAAAGGTATGTGTCGGAGTACTCGAAAATAGACATAAAAATGAACGATTATGCGTCGTTTCTTTGCAAATTTCATTAATTGCGGCGGACAAATTTTATTTGTTGCTATTGCAATGTTCATAATAATTAGTTATGAACTCTTTTCCGCGCCACCTACGAGGAGTTAATAATAATAATTAGTTATGAACTCTTTTCCGCTCTACCTACGAGGAGTTCATAGCTAATTATTATGAATATTGCAATAACAACAAATAAAATTTGTCCGCCGCAATTAATGAAATTTGCAAAGAAACGACGCATAATCGTTCATTTTTATGTCTACTTTCGAGTACTCCGACACTTACCTTTGCAGCACTGTAAAATGTTTATAAATAAATAAAAGTTGACACATTTATATTAAAACTTATTCGTCAGAAGGTGTTTTATCGAAATGCATTGAACATATTTTTCTGTAAAATGAACAGAAAAAAAGTTAGAACGTCTTAAAGGAAATTACTCCTTCATTTTTAGTCGTTGTTTGTTAATAACTTTGATATTTTTGATTTTACGACAAAAAGTTAATAGAGTAAATTTGTAGACAATTTAATTTCCCACAAAAAACAACTTCATAATTTTCTTGCGCGATGGATAGTTTTCCTGATATATCAATACAACGATTTTAAACCCAAACCCAAAATATTGTGTGCTGAGGAATATTTTTACCTTTGAATGGCTGTAAAATTTTTAAAAATAAATGAAATTTAAAAAGTGAGGGGTCAAATTTGTTCGTCTAAAAATCTTTTATCAAAAAGCTCTAAACATATTTTTCTGAAAAATGCAAAAACAAAACGTTAGATCGACTTAAAGGAAATTACTCCTTAATTTTTTGTCGATGTTTATTAATAACTTTGGTATTTTTAATTTTACGACAAAAAATCAAGAGAGCAAATTTGTAGAGAATTTCATTTCCTACAGAAAACGACAACATAATTTTCTCGCGCGGTGGATAGTTTCATAGTTATTTTCCAAAAACTATTTCACCCCTTTTTTCAAGATGGCGGATTTTCCTCAAGGGTTACAACCCCACAAACTTGGACTTAAACTTTTCATACCTCCCCCTATGCACCAGAAAAAAAAATTGCTGACTTTGATAAATGCAGGGTCAATGTAACATTTCAATGGACTAAATCGCGAGACTTACCAGACACATTTCCTGAGCTCTCGGAAAAAAAACTCCGTTCAGTTTTTAATAACGTTTTTCATTTATCTCAACATTTTTGGGATTGGTCACGACAAATCTCCGCCTTCCGCAGGCAGCCCTAGAGTGACCAATCAGCATTATGCACAAAATAAATTGTGAAAAGAAAAGACCGAAGGGATTGTTCGGAGAGCTCTAAGATTTCAGTCTACAACCAAACACCGTACGCATCAGTCGCTTAAATTCAATACGCGATCTGGTAGATTCATACTCGTTTGTAATATAAAAAATATATCTCAAGTTCAAGTTACCATCGAGTGAATTATTCAAAACAACCCGAGTTCGTAGGCGATTAATTTCACTTACGAACGTACCTGACGATTAGCGTCAGTATCCAAATTGAGAACAGGCCTTACAACCCGGTTCGGTCATTATTTTCGACCGCGCCGGTCTCGGGTACGCTACACTCAGGTAGAAATTCATGCCGAGAATTATATCGTTCGATGCACCTCGCAAAATACTAAACCACTGAGGGCCGTGTACGTCGCCTATATCGATCATGAAACACGTTCCTCCCTCACTTTTTATTATCGAACCATCGCCTAAGGAAATGCCCGAAATTGACGTGGAATCTGGTCTTACTTTTTGCATTTTATATAATTCGACGCGGCCGAAAGCCCTAGAGCTTATATAACTCCGTTCGCTACCACAATCGATAATTCCACTTAATTTTTGGCCACAGATTTTGATAGTTACAGGAACTTTAGTGACTTATACCGATTCTTTTGTCCCTTTCTCGTTTCTTAATATTCGTCTTTGCGTTAATCGATGCGACGATTGACTTGGAAAATTCTCTGGTTTTCATTCTTTTAAAGTTTCTACGTTATTGTTTTTTACTGAAGGTTTATTCGAAACCGTGCTTAGCTGAATTATTTTTTCATTATGGTCTTCATCTAACGTTATTTCGTTTTCATTTTCCGATAATTCGCATTCTTCGCCCGAATCATTATCGATATCTATGGCTACGTATTTTTCATCCGTGTGAGACGGCCCGATGGAATTAGGTTTAATTCGAGTTTTTCCGGTGAGTGTTTCAACGTTTTACTTTCATTTATCTTTAATACGTTCGCGGTTTCTGGGTTGTTTTTCTTTGTGGGTTGACAAACTTCTTTTCTTTCCCCCTTACCCTTGGATTCAATAACTGGAGGCGGCGTTACTGTGGGTCTTGCTCATTTCCCGGAAGCGTAGGGCAATTTTGATTTTCATGTCCCCTCTTCTGACAACGGCAGCATATCTCCTGTCGAGCGGCCTTGCAGAAGCGTGAGATATGTCCTATCTCTCCACAGTTGTAACAGAAAGCCTTAGAAAAGTCTCTCAAGTTGTCGAAACGTTTCTTATTCGCGTCATGTTTCAGTACGAGGCGATTGTCCACGGATGTATTTTTGCTTTCAAATCGCGATAAATTTTGTTCTAGGCGTTGACGGACTAGAGGTTTGGTATTATTTACAGTCGGTGGTCTCGCGTTACGGCTTTTGGAATTTATCGCATTTAAATCCGTTTGTACGTTCGCGTCGTGTTCGTCGGATGTTTCGTCCTCGTATTCGTCTCTGTCTTCGTCTTCAATTTCGTTCTCAATACAATTCAAATCGACTCGGTTTTTCACGAATTTGCCCCGTTTCCAATCGTTAAACTGTTTGTAAACTTCGCCTCTGACGTTGGCGAAGTGAAAAAATTCTTTATAATTATTTATTCACGGCCCAAGAATTTCGAGCATAATACGTGGATTAAATTTCTTGACGATTTGATCGATTTGTTTTTAGAACGGTGGCGAATTCACCATTCGTTCGAAAAGAAAACGAGCCCGGTAGGTAAATTCCGCGAGAGTTTCGTTCTTCTCAACTTTTAATTCTCCTACCTCGGTATAGAGATCCATATCGTCCTTTTTGACAGCCCAATTTTGTCTGAACGCGCGCGCGAAATCTCTCCACGATTGCCATCGCGATTTGTTTATTAAATACCACGTCCGATGTGGTCCCTCGAAAATCGCGGATAAACATGGTACGAATATGTCTTTATTTATTCCCGTTGTGTCGAGTCTTTCCTGTAATATTAGCAAAAACTGATCTGGATTTTTCGCAGTTTTTGGGAAGTTTAATTTCCAGTCGCTGACTAATTTCGTCACACGAATGTCGGTGTTCAAATCCCACGGTTGATTTAATTGTCGATTAAATTCCCTATCCCTTCCACCGTACGCGTAAGGGGTCTGTTCTATCGGATTCGATTCATACTCTTGCCATGAAAGACTCCCCTGTCTTGTCACTGGCTCCGGCTGTGCTTCGAAAAAAGGCAAAGATGTTGTTTGTGATCGCTGTTCGTTTATTGTTGCCGTGTCTTGTCGACTTAATCGCGGCAGCTGTTGTGAATTAGTTGGCATAAATACTCGATTCACAAAACTTCGGTTCGGAAATTAATATTGTCGTTAACTCGACTCGAATTTTGATTATTCCCTGTTAATCTTAGATACTCTTCATTAGACACGAATTTCTCACTAACTCTCTTTTGACCGTTTGGTGCCCTATACACGATCTCGATTTCATGTAAACCTTGCAAATTATCTTCCGGATTATTTACAAGATTAGTCAAAATATTCGACCGCAATCCGTTGTCGATTAACGTGTCGCGAAAACTCGTTCGTCCATCGGCTCTGAGTCCAGACATTCCTCCCCGATTTCCCCTCACCGGAGCAAATGCACTCGCGTGTGACAATTGTCCTACTCTCCACGGTGTCTCAACTCCCTCAGCTAGTAGTGCAAGCAATAGAGCTCTAAAATCACTAGTTTTTGACAAAAATAGCACCCGATAACGGCGAGTGCCATCAGGCGCGGAACAGCCTCCCGATCATAACTGACCACTTTTCGACTCCTGATTCCCATTTTATTTTTTGTTATTAACAAATTAGTGAAAAAAAAACACATTTTTTTCGTTTTTTGTTTATAAAACACAAGTTAATGAAAGAATCTGTTTAGTCCCAATGGACGAATTGTAGGTAATTGAAATACGCATAAAATAAGCGCTAAAAGAAGCCGATCGGTCAATAATTAAGGCATCTTCTCACTTTAATCGCCTCAAAAATAGGCTGTTTTTGCGATTTTTTTTCGAGGATTTTTGCTTAAAATTATGGGATAAAACGGATCCTATGTAATAAACACATCTTTCAAGTACATGAAAAAATTTTTTTTTAATTTTTTTAAACAATTATTATAATACATCAGTAGCATCGAAAAACCCGTGTAAAAATGTTATGGTCGTGGCTTGTTGATGGTATCTCCGAGACGGGTCGTCTGAAACAAAAAAATAAAACTGTTTTAGATTCAGTATGTCAGTGGCTATAGCGCATATCATCAGATTTTTGATATTCGCGAAAATAACAAAATGGCGCACGTTTTTCGAAAAAGTAAAAAAAAAACCACGATTTTTTTGCAGTTTTTTGTAAAAAAAAAATTCTTAAAATCATAATTTCAAAAATCTGATGATATGCGCTATAGCCATAACTATGAAGCATATGTCATTCAAATTTCATGACAATCGGCCGGATAGTTTCCGAAATTTCATCAACAAAGCACCGAAAAACCTTGTTTTGAGATAACTGCGTTTAAAGTTTTGGTTGCAGAAAAATCATGAAAAAACCTTACCTCGGGTTAATCAGCGATGCCTGCTCCATACAATGGACCTTCCGATTCTTCGTAGAAGGTGTGTTCGTCCAAAATAGCTTCCCTTCGTCTCGACCTAGTCTCTTTTGAAGCGTTAGAGCTGCGGCGGTTCCCTACGCGTACGCGATCACTGTCGCGTTTCTCGGCGTATTGAACGGCGATAGGGCCTAGTTTGACACCCATCACCTCCAAAATTTTTAAAACAGGTTGTAGCCCTTCGTTATAAATGCATGCCGCTGTTTGGCAAGCAATTTCCACGGTTTTTCTTCCCGTAAAAACGTGTTTCGGCGCCATTGCCCAGACACAGCTGTTGAAACACTCGTTGTTATTTTGGGTATTTCCTCCGAGGCATCGTTCCAGTAACTCGTCCTTCGTCAGTTCTTCATAGATCGGTTTCAAAACCTCTTGAACATCATCAGCTAGAGCAGGAGGATGTTTCAAAGTTTCTATCTGATTGTTTTTCACTGCTTTCTTGTACTTGCACCATGAGTCTGAACAATACGTATGCTGTGGGTACTCTCAGGTAGTCACCTAACGGTCGCCAAAAAATGTAGTTAGACTCGTCCGATCTTTATGAAATTTCGAGATGACATTTTTGAAGATATGTACTTTCAAAATTTAAAAAAAAAAAAAAATCGATTTTTTTAAATTTCCAAAGTGAGAAGATGCCTTAAGGGAGATACACTGACAGAACCGAGAAAAAAACGCTTTTTTCAAAAATGTATAACTCCGCCATTTTTAAAGTTGTAGGCCAGGCTCTGCCTGAGATAGTAGGTATTGATATGTACTTTTTATGTGCGAAATCTGGGCGCTGTCGGATAATTAGTTTTTGTGTTATTGCAATGAAATTTAATTATGCCATATTTTGCGGAGAGGTTCGATGCTCTGGAGGTCGTCCGATTTAAGTTTAACAAGCGGCTTTTGAAACTAGAACTGTTGACCTATAAATCGTCAATTTTAGATTTTCGTTTAATTGCGTTTAAGTAGGTGAAACTCGCGTAAATATGACCAAAAACGCCCGAGCGCGCGAAAGTGGTCGAGTAGTGGGGGTAGACCGGCAGACGCGGGGAAGCGCGCTCGGCCCAAGTTTCGTATCTATTTATTTGATTATTTCATGTACCAGTGGGCCTATTTTAACTTTTTTTTTTAACTTGGGGTAACTCGATCACCGGAATCTGATTCTTTACTCAGATTTCATGTAAAATGAATGAGCAACTTTTTTCAGATGTTTTAACCTACACGTCCTCACGTTAATATACATATTATAATATATATTGAACAATTAAGAATATTATTAAATATTATTCGAATAATATTCCTATAATATTCAAATAATAATAATAATAATATTCAAATATTTGAATAATATTCGAATAATATTTAATAATATTCTTAATTGTTCAATGTACGAAGTGAAACATTGAATATTAAAAAATGATAATTGCATTATAATTTATGTGAGGACGTGTAGGTTAAAACATCTGAAAACAAGTTTTTCGTTCATTTTACATGAAATCTGAGTAAAAAATTAGATTCCAGTGACCGAGTTACCCCAAATTAAAAAAAAAATGTTAAAATAGTCCCACTGGTTCTTGAAATAATCAAATAAATAGATACGAAACTTGGGTCGAGCGCGCTTCTATTACTATATATGCGGCTTCCCAGCGTCTGCCGGTCTACCCCCACTACTCGACCACTTTCGCGCTCTCGGGCGTTTTTGGTCATGTTTAGGCGAGATTTTCACCTACTTAAACGCAATTAAATCTAAAATTGACAATTTATAGGTCAAGAGTTCTAGTTTCAAAAGCCGCTTGTTAAACTTAAATCGGGCGACCTCCAGATCATCGAGCCTCTCCGCAAAATATGGCAGAATTAAATGTTCATTGCAATAACGCAAAAACAATTTATCCGACAGCGCCCAGATTTCGCACACAAAAAGTACGTATCAATACCTACTATCTCGCGCAGAGCCTGGCCTACAACTTTAAAAATGGCGGAGTTATATATTTTTGAAAAAAGTGTTTTTTTTCTCGGTTCTGTCAGTGTATCTCCCTTAATTATTGAAAGATCGGCTTCTTTCAGCGCTCATTTTATGCGTATTTCAATTACCTACAATTCGTCCATTGGGACCAAACAGATTCCTTCATTATTTTGTGTTTTATAAGCAAAACACGAAAAAAAGGTGTTTTTTTTCACTAATTTGTTAATAAGAAAAAATAAAATGGGAATCAGGAGTCGAAAAGTGGTCAGTTATGATCGGGAGGCTGTTCCGCATCTGATGGCACTCGCCGTTATCGGGTGCTATTTTTGTCAGAAGAAAAGTTTATTTGCTTGGCCTATGGGTACTTTTGACTTGTCGCTGCCCTTTGCGAGCTAAACTCGGGAAATGGAGCTCCGGCCATCCCCGTTAGAATATTATTTCCATGATTTTCCCCATTCCCCGAGGTTTCCGACGGATTTGCCCTATCCGTGTTTCTTAATGGTTGGTTATTCCCGTCCAACACATTTTCATTTTGACTCTGGCCGATTTTTACTTGCAAAATAGTTTCCATTCTTTGCTGCATCTCATCAAATATTAATGTGCAATTTCTGTTTCGAATGATTCAACTCTTGTTTCGATATTATTTTCGTTATTCGCGGCAACTTCTACGCATATTGCGTTACTTAAATTACTCCCGTTGTTGAGGAGCCTCGTCCTCTGCCCCTTCGCGCTGGTGTTGGCGATCGCGATTCGATTACTATGTCCCCCACTACAATTGCATCCGTACCTCTCGGTATCGACATATCTTCCGAATTTTGTATTGTTTGTCGCGAATTACTTCTCAGTTGTCGGCAAGGCGGAGAGAAAAACATTGGGGTATTCATTCACTTAATCGACTTGCCAAACGATTTTATATGTTCCCGGAATTTTATACCATAAATAAATAAATAATTTAAGCAGATTGACAACAGACGGATAATCATACGTTAAATCAATAAATAAATTATTTACGTAAATTAACAATAGACAAATTGTTTTGCAGACTTTCAATAAATTATTTACGTAGATTGACAATAGACAAATTGTTTTGTAGACTTTCAATAAATTATTTACGTAGATTGACAACAGACGGACAATCATACGATTACGTTAATTTGATGCAGCAAAGTTATTCTCGATTTAGTAAATCACGATATATGAATCGACACAGACGGACGATTTCATATACGTAAAATATCACACAAATATTATTTCAATAATCCCAAATTTTAATCGTACGTTTCCCCGAGAATATTTTCGTCCCTTCAATCTGTCGAAGTGGTCGATAATTTACAATTATTCGGAGAAATCTCCGTCGCACATTTATACTTTCTTACTATATATATAGATGAGAAACATAGTCGGAAAGAAAGAAAGCGAGAAAACAGAAGAAGCAGTATAGATAGAGTACCTAAGCTTGGTCTTTGTAGTGACGCGTAAACAACTCGACCTTCACACCGTATGTAAACACTCGACTGTTCGCTGGCGTATACTCTTCGGCTACGCACGACATTTTCTATCTTTCTAACGCACAGAAAATTTTTCAATATGTTCGATCGATTTATAATTTACTTCTTTCTCATTTTTCATATTTAACCCTGCGCGGTCCCACTATACTCGTAGTTTGACTGGCTCGACAGTCCCACAGGGTCGTTTGTGTCCGCGTGCAATTTTCAACGGGTAGAACCGCCTTAAAAAATCTAAAAAAATTCCTGAATACTCCTCAATGTTTATTCAATTAGAATCAATAATTATTAAAGCCCAAAAGTTATTATTGTTTACGTGGTAAATAGCTATTTGAGCGAAAATGCATGAAAAATGTGCTTTGGCTTAACCCTGCGCGGTCCCACTGGGTCGTTTGTGACCCGAGCAAAATTTCACTTGGGATTTCCCCGAAATTGAAAAATGTGCGGGGCCTGCCGCCCACCCCTAAAAAAACTTGTCATGGAGAGGGGCCCACAGCGTTAGTTTGGTCGTCCTCAGCCAGTTCGTCTTCAACGTTCAGCAGAGCAAAGGTGGTGCTTGGTCACGAACGACCCTGTGGGAGCGGCGTGTAATACAAAATGCTTTTTAACGAATCGTGTTTTTTGAGTCCAGGACGTGTCTTAGAGTGTGTAAAGGTATGTAAAAATAAAATTCAATTTTTCGGAATTTTTTATCCAAACAAAAAAAAAATTTTTGCTCTTGAATTGTCGGAAGAGGAGCATGATGCTGAGGAACCGTCGCTTTCGTCATTCGCGAAATTTTGAACACAAATTTTGATGCGCAAGGACGTACGTAGAGTTCTTGAATGTAGCCGCGATCGCAAATGTGGCTCGAACATCAGCATCATGCTCCTCTTCCGACAATTCTTCATAGTTTATCTCCCGAGTCCGTTCCCGCATAATGCGTCGTAATTCCTCTGCCGTTCTTTCCGCCATTCTACAAAAAAATCAAATTTTTGAAAAGAAATAATTAGTTTTTCAAAAAACAAAATGGATTTTTGAAATTTATTTTTATTTTTGTATTTCGTTTAAAGTATCAGAAATAATCCAAAAAAATACAATATTTTTTCTCTCTGGCATTCCAGAAAAAAAAAACAGTTTTTTGGAGCAAAAATTTTTTTTTTGTTTGTAAAAAAAATTCTCAAAAATTGAATTTTATTTTTACATACCTTTACACACTCTAAGACACGTCCTGGACTCAAAAAACACGATTCGTTAAAAAGCACTTTGTATTACACGCCGCTCCCACAGGGTCGTTCGTGACCAAGCACCAACTTTGCTCTGCTGAACGTTGAAGACGAACTGGCTGAGGACGACCAAACTAACGCTATGGGCCCCTCTCCATGACAAGTTTTTTAGGGGTGGGGGGCAGGCCCCGCTCATTTTTCAATTTCGGGGAAATCCCAAGTGCTCAAGAAATTTTGCTCTGGTCACAAACGACCCAGTGGGACCGCGCAGGGTTAATTTTAACAAGATTTTTTTTTTTCACAAAAATGTCCAACTCGGGCCCCACGTTGAGCGCCAATTGAGACAGGCTTGACTTTTTTCTAACTGGACATATTCTAATATATTATATAATTCATTTACAATTCAAATATCATGAACGAATTAAGTAAGTGCGAAAAAACTCGACTGCGGGTACATCGCCATCGGCAAAAACTCAAAGCAATTCAGCTAGAATGACAAACTCACATCGAAGTGAATCCTTCAAGTCCACGTAAGTTATATAATAAACAATAAAATCTTTATACAGTTCATAAGTCAAATCAATACGTTTTCATCATTTACTTCACATAATTATTATATAATTAGGGCTTTTAAAATACTTGAATTTTTTATCAGTGAATTTATTATTTGTAATTGAAATTAAATAAGTTCTCGCAAAAAATTAGTTACTATTATAACACTTTTATGTTAGGAGGCAATGAAAAAATTGAGGAGCCGACGAGACATTTTCCTCAATTCAAGCTGCAATCGTCGAGTGAAAATAGTAATGCGTTGAAGCCTCAAAACGAGTCACGAAAATCCGATAATAATGTTGACACGGATATAAGTGAAGATGATGCGGTGTGCGATGAAATAAATGAAGAAAATGATGCAGCATTACAGTTAAGTATCAACACAGACCGCATTTATATGGTAGGGGGATGGCCGATTATGGACTGTGTTGAGTGTCGAAACTCGGCAAAGAGGGGGAAAGTGCTCGTCTTGAGAATCAGCGCTTAAGCAAAAATGAAATGTTACAAAGACTCCCCACAAATCGTACACGTTACGACGCACGAATGTAAATCCAGAGAATTCAAATCAATAAAGCCGATATTTACAAAGAATATATGGAGAATATATATATCCTCATCTTAACAATTACAATTATGTCGCCCACAAGATATTGAGAAGATACGAGCATGGGCTCTAGAATGCAATATTCGAAACGCGCATCTTGATAAATTATTGAAAATATTAAGAGGACGGTTACTACCTGAATTACCAAAAAGCTCGAAAATATTTCTTAAAACTGAGTCGATGCTATATGACATCTTAAATATCGTAGACAACGATGGCAGACAACCAGGGAAATATGTCTATTATGGCTTTGCAACCGGACTACAGAAGAGTGAATGCGGTATTTCACCAAGATGGAAATATCGTTCTGCAAGTCAATGTTGACGGATTGCCGTTATATTCATCGAACAAGGCGCAATTATGGCCGATCCTCTGCAAAATATTCACTTGTCCGGATGTCTATAAACCTTTCCTCGTAGCATTATTCTGCGGTGAAACCAAGCCACAGTGCACAAATTTACACTTACGACACTTTGTAAAAGAAATCAACGAGCTCACAACGAATGGCATTATACTATCTAATGTACACTTCACTGTGCGTATTCAATACTTCATTTGTGATACCCCTGCGCGGGCTTTTATGAAATTGACTAAAGGTCATGGCGGTTATAGTGCTTGCGAGCGATGTACAGTACGTGGAACTCGGAAGCACCGCCGAATAGTGTCTTTAGATATCGACAGCTCAGAGAGAATAAATGAATCCTTTCGTCACATGGAAGACACAGACCATCACGTGGAGAGATCAATTCTGGTCACAATTGTACCTCCCATAAATACGGTTACATCTTTTGTTCTCGATTTTATGCATCTGTGTTCCATTGGGGTCATGAAAAGACTTTTTACGCAAAATTGGTTAGAGGGAGAGACTTTCGAGTTCGTTTAAGGCCAAGACATAAACTCGAGTTATCGAGAAGAATGGAAGCTTTGGGCGACCAGATTCCTTGCGAGTTCCAACGGAAACTTCGGAATATATCATATGCAGCACAATTTAAAGCAACAGAATATCGGTTGTTATTATTGTACGGTGGCCCCATTGTACTGAAGGATTTGCTGCCAGTAAATATGTACAAACATTGTTTACTATTTCATGTAGCATGTCGAATTTTGTGCACTGCAAAATGAGCGCAGCGATTAAACTTCCGTGCAAAAGTGTACCTACGAAAATTCGTTGAAATTTTGTCGCGCTTATACGGAAGTAAATCAGTCGTACTAAATATGCATAACTTGATCCACCTTGCGGATGATGCGAAGAATATGGGTTATTCGTTAACTAAAACAAATGCTTTTCCGTTTGAAAATTTTCTGAAAAGCCTTAAAAAAACTCGTACGAACCCCTAATCGACCTCTTGCTCAAATTTGTCGGCGTATCCATAAGCAAGGTCTCATTGCGATCGAAAAGCCAATTTTGAACGATCAAATAAAAATAATAAAAAGAAATGCCGAGATCGTTAATGGCTATGTAAGTATATTTAAAATCAGATATATGGAAATAACATTAACAACAAAATCACCGAATAATATCGTGTTTCCGAAAAACAGAAATATTTTTAGAATTAACAAAATTTTTTATACGATAGAATTGCCAAATGACGTGAAGATAGAAGGCGGGATATGGAATGTTAAGCGACAAATCTTTCGGTATCCAGTCTCGTCTTGTAATTTAAATATGTGGGAGTTACAAGGTGGGTGCCCAGGAGAGATCATGACTCACTCTTTACATTTCATAGCGCGAAAAGTTATGAAATTAGCATTAGAAATGCGAGAAGGTGCAAACAGCACGCGAGTTTTTGCAATTCCCTTATTCATCTTTAAATGTAACTTGAACTGTAATAAATCGATATAATAAAACAACATTGGCATTTTATTATTTATGGAATTATAAGCAAGTAAAAAAATAAGTAGGAAAAAAAATGGAAAAATTAATAATCACAATAAAAATAGTCCATCCGGTATATGTTTACAATGTCGTCGATATCGGTGCTACATTGTTGCACGCCGCGTGGCTGATGCTCACGCGTTCGTTTGCTGTCCACCCATCGTCGTTAGACGCGTTTTCGACCGAAAATCTTAATCTTTTACCGACATTAAAAGTGTGCGCGGTGCTTTGAAACCGCGTTCTTTGCAACTTGGACCGCAATTGCTTGACATGGCACAAATGCCAACAGGAAGTAAAATCAACAATTTACCTTCTAGTAAGTAACACTGGCTATGATAGCGAATATTTGGATAATGGGATTATGTGTTTGTGTATAGATTTAGTAAATGACGGCGAAGAGTACAAATACTAGCTGGTCCAGTTTTCCCAAAGTCAAGATGCGGGAATTCTGGACGTCGGCATCGACCCACTATCGTGGGTATCATGGGATACCAAAAAATTGTATTATAATATACCCATCATCTCCGTATACGGCAAAAGTTTGCGAGCAGTTGCAGCGTTTTGTGGAGAACTGCGAATCCCCTCCGGACAGTTGGTTATGGCGGGACGTGCAGATTAATGGTGGCGCAAGTAAGGATTTCATTTTCTATATTCTTCATATCCCAATCTCCATGGGGCATGCTACATCACATTGGACAACATTGAACGTTTTCATCTCAGATTATTTGAAAACTTCTTTTCTTTCAGTACTGGTTGAGGCAAGCTTTGATGATTTTTTTCAATTTGTTTATCAAGCTATTCGCGAAATACGAATTTTTGAAAGATGGCGCCGTTTTGCAAAAATTTGTCTCGTGAAGGGCGTGATAAATTTTGTTTTCAATCATTGAGGCTAGTCTCAATCAGTACTCACAGAAAAAAGTCAGAGATGCAAAAGTTCAATGTTGTCCGATTTGGCGTGGAATGCCCCATGTATAATAATTCATATTGCGTATTTTTGCTATTCTTAGTTTGTCGATCTCTACTTTGGTTAGTTTATCGATTTCAGATCTATTGTGCACAAAACGACAAATTGTGTTCATTTTACTACCGTAATAGCATTTAAAGATTTCCTTTAACCGTTATCTTGTATAAACTCTTGTGCATGCTTCACAGGTTTTATCGTTTGAGGCCGCTCTTCGATCGAAGTAATCATTTCAGCAAAGCCTTTGACACAGTGCCACACCTAAATCTTCTCCGAAAGTTGAAAGGATTTGGTTTCTCTGAACCAACCTTAGCATGGTTCTTTTCCTATTTGTCTGGTCGGTCTCAGGTCGTCACGGATGGTCGACGAGGCTGTTCTGATGCTGTTCACTTGTCTGCAGGCGTGCCGCAAGGATCGGTACTTGGGCCGTTGCTTTTCTCTTTATACGTTAATGACATCGGCGTCAACCTGAAATACTGCGATCACATGGTGTTCGCAGATGACACGCAAATCTATTTGCAGTGTTCACCATCGGGTTTAAATACCGCCATCGTTAAATTGTCTCATGATGTTAATGTCATTGCTGAGTATACCATTGTCAATGGTCTGCGTCTTAATGTTGAGAAATCAAAGGTGCTTATCATGGGCAGTCGAGCATATGTTACCAACATAAAATCAGTGTGCCTGCCGCCAGTCTCCCTCGGTTCCGTTATTTTACCATACGTGACGGATGCGCGCAACCTGGGGGTAGTGTTTTCGAGTGATCTATCCTGGGATAAGCACATAGCGACCATTTCACGCAATATTCACGGAGCAATCTATAAGCTCAGATTTCACAAGGCATCACTCTCTCCTGACGTCAGGATTCGTCTTGTTCAGTCACTCGTCTTGCCGCACCTAGACTACTGTTGTCTTGTTTATCATGACCTTACTGAGACCTTAAACAATCGGTTGGCTAGGTTACTCAATGTCTGTATAAGGTTCATATTTAATCTACAGCGCGACGTGAATATCACTCCTTACTGGTATCGATTGAAATGGCTGTCAGTAAAGAACAGGCGGCTCTACTTCCTAGGGACTTTTGTCTATCGCTCGCTGAACTTGGGTACATCGCAGTACATAAGCGACATTCTACCTTTGGATGTTCGGGATGTGCGTAGGTCAGAGAGACATGGCGAGTACCATGTCTTCTCGATTCCGCATCACCTTCCGAACGACCTGTTTCCATCGCTCCTTCCAGATAGCTGCTGCATCATTCTGGCATTCGCTGCCGTTTGATATCAGGGGTACCCAATCAATTGATTTATTCAAACTCCACCTGTTCGAATACCTTCTGCACACCGAAATGCAGCCTCGTCCCTGATATAGTAGGAGTCTTTGCCGCAATTCCAAACTCGTTAAATTTTATGTAAAGTAATACAAACATACAAACATACAATAGAAGACGCACATGTAAACATAAAAATATAGAACGGTCGATGTAATACAATATTATAAGCTCGTCTACATTGAGCTCTTCATTAACAGAGTACAGTTGCTGCCTCTAAACTGAAAATTGGAGTGGTTCCTCATGGAAATTAGGTTAAGATACTATATATATTAGGGTTAAGGATTTTTGTTGAAGTTTTTACTTATGTATTTAAAATCTAACACAATTCACAGAAGTAATCGTGTGTTCTGTATTGCCCTATAGCCAATCCTAGGGCATATTAATAAATCTATCTATCTATCTATCTATCTATCATTTAACAAAGAGCATATCAACGATCCTTCGAAAATTCTTTACTCGTGAAATTATACGTACCTTCACGGCGAGAAAAAAAAATGGAAGGCAAAATTATGCTGAAGTCAGCTAATTTTGGACACCACTTGACAAGTATTTAAAAATTCAACATTAATTTAAATCCTTGCTATCCCTAAATAAAATACGCCTAGTAGTTTATTAAAATTTATTCATTTATTTGCAGATGCGCTTACTGGTTTTCACACCATTCAAGATGGAACGTCTATAAATGAGGACATGGTCTTGAAAGCTGCTGGAAGGGCGAATTCCAATTCCAAGGATTGGGATGGACGAAGACGCACAGAAAGAACAACATTATAATATTATTATAATATTAATTAGTAATATTTACTAGTAATTTACGGGCATGTCCATTTCTAATAACGTTCGTACACGTTCTCAGTCTGTACCATGCTACATATATTAAATACTTAAACTTACACACACGCACACACGAGAGAGAGAGACATACACACGCATACACGCACAGACACACACACATACACAGGCGCGCGGGATTTGAGTCATTTTAGTATTTATAAGCAGATTTAGCATCCATGGCATATACTAAATATAATTATACACTTTGAACCGATGTAATAAATATTTCAATGAATAGCCAGTTGTTCATATTTTATTTGCAATATTTAATTCATTATTAAAACCTGATTTGATCGGGAATCCAGGTAGAATCATTTACCGATTTGGGTCTGGATCCCTGCTTGAATCTAATTAGAATCATTGACGGATTCGAATCGGGAGCCCTGCTCGAATCCAGTTAGAGTCATTGACGGATTCGGATCAAGGTCCCTGCTCGCATTCAGTTAGAGTAATTGACGCATTCGGATCGAGAGCCCAAGCTCGAATTCAGTTTCCCAACGTTACATTTGTCGCTGGAATTCAATCCGATATCGGACTAGATCCTGATTGGGAGATAGGGACACTAGCGCGAATCCAGCTGGATCCCAGATAAAATTTCTGCACGGGAATGCGCGATATCCTTAATAGCATCATCGATAAATTATCAGATGTATACAACACTGCCGCATAGAGAGCATTCTTAGACACACGAATCGACGAAGTAACAGCAAGAGCAAAAAGAGCTTATGTCAGAGGACTAATGCCTGCAATAGGTTCCCACTTGATTCTTCATAACGCAGAGACATTTGATAATATTATAGATCGAGCTCAAACAATAGAATATGAAATTGAAAAACAAAAGCGAATTCGCGGAACACTCGATATTAGAAACATCGCAAAAGTTAATTTTATGGAGCATACAAAACCAGGAAAGTTTTGCGAACTTTATCAATCACACACACACGACACAAAAGACTGTTTCACAGTAAAAAAACATGCACGAAGGTAAAAGCTCTTGGTGCTCGCAAGAAACATCCGGCAGATACCGAAATAATTCAGGAGACAGGTACACTCAAAATAAAACCAGAAATGCTAAAAGCCGATACAGAAACGACTCAACCGACAAATACAGAGATTACCTACTCAAATGACAGATATATAAATCATTTGAGAAACCGATAAAACGATAGACACAGAAACTGTTTAAACGGCAGATACAGAAACTATTCAAACGAATACATAAATCGCTCGAACGGCGGAAACTATTCAAACGACAGATACAGAAACTATCCAAACGACAGATGTTCAAACGACAAATACAGAAATCGTTCTAATGATAGATACCCAAACGACAGATACAGAAATCGTTCAAACGACAGATACTCAAATGACAGACACAGAAATTGTTTAAATGGCAAATATTCAAACGACGGATACATAAATTGTTCAAACGACACATAAAGAGTGTACTGATATATAAGGA
This sequence comes from Netelia fuscicornis, assembly GCA_946811545.1. Lineage (NCBI taxonomy): Eukaryota > Metazoa > Arthropoda > Insecta > Hymenoptera > Ichneumonidae > Netelia > Netelia fuscicornis. The sequence continues at coordinate 27,683,495 of OX328015.1, forward strand.
TATATGTATATTGTGACGTGATTTTCCCGACGTGGGGAAAAGTCACGGTCTCAAGGGCGTTATCGGGTTTACCCCGCCGCGCAAACCGTCGATCGTACGCGCTCCCGATTCTGATCTTTTTTTGTAATGCCGTTAGAGATGGAGTTATTAGTTGACAGTGTTGTCCAAGGGATGGTTTTAGGGAGGAAACGGCACGGCGTTCGATCCTGACGAGGAGAAGAGTGCTCGACGTAACGAGTTACCCGTCAGGAAAGAACGGCCGGCGAGTATGCTCGGAAAATTGATGCAGGTCCGGCTGCAATACCGGCGCCCCGCTGTTAAGTGCATCGTGCATGAGAGGAAGCGGAGGTTTTAGGATTGCGGGCGAGAGCGGGAACCTCTCGTGCTGCCGACGTAAGTGCTCCCCTATGCACGATGACCATGGGGATACGATTTTCGGCGTACTCGCAAGATCTCGAGTAACGTCGATAATTGCGATTTCGTTAAGTATTGTGTCGAGCGAAAGGGCAGTAGCTCTCGGTGATAGATTTCATATTTCGGCTGATCGAAATATGATTGGTTGAAAATGAGTTGTTACCGTGTCGCGCTCGAGACCAGAGGTGTCTCGCGAAGCATCGTAGAGAGAGCGAGGGGTCTCTGTCTCGCATACGCGCCGTGCGTATGCCGAGTTCTCTCTCTACGTACGCGCTCTATAGTCCATTGAAATGTTACATTGACCCTGCATTTATCAAAGTCAGCAATTTTTTTTTTCTGGTGCATAGGGGGAGGTATGAACAGCTTAAGTCCAAGTTTGTGGGGTTGTAACCCTTGAGGAAAATCCGCCATCTTGAAAAAAGGGGTGAATAGTTTTTGCAAAATAACTATGAAACTATCCACCGCGCAAGAAAATTATGTCATCGTTTTTTGTAGGAAATGAAATTCTCTACAAATTTGCTCTATTAACTTTTTGTCGTAAAATTCAAAATACCAAAGTTATTAACAAACAACGACAAAAAAGTGAACGAGTAATTTCTTTTAAGTCGATCTAACGTTTTGTTTTTGCATTTTTCAGAAAAATATGTTTAGAGCTTTTTGATAGAAGATTTTTAGACGAACAAATTTCACCCCTCACTTTTCAAATTTCATTTATTTTTAAAGATTTTACAGCCATTCAAAGGTAAAAATATGCCTCAGCACACAATATTTTGGGTTTGGGTTTAAAATCGTTGTATTGATATAACAGGAAAACTATCCACCGCGCAAGAAAATTATTCAGTTGTTTTTTGTAGGAAATTAAATTCTCTAGAAATTTACTCTATTAACTTTTTGTCTTAAAATCAAAAATATTAAAGTTATTAACAAACAACGACAAAAAATGAAGGAGTAATTTCCTTTAAGTCGTTCTAACTTTTTTTCTTTTCATTTTACAGAAAAATATGTTCAATGCATTTCGATAGAACACCTTCTGACGAATAAGTTTCAATATAAATGTGTCAACTTTTGTTTATTTATAAACATTTTACAGTGCTGCAAAGGCAAGTGTCGAAGTACTCGAAAATAGACATAAAAATGAACGATTATGCGTCGTTTCTTTGCAAATTTCATTAATTGCGGCGGACAAATTTTATTTGTTGTTATTGTAATATTCATAATAATTAGCTATGAACTCCTCGTAGGTAGAGCGGAAAAGAGTTCATAACTAACTATTATTATTAACTCCTCGTAGGTGGCGCGGAAAAGAGTTCATAACTAATTATTATGAACATTGCAATAGCAACAAATAAAATTTGTCCGCCGCAATTAATGAAATTTGCAAAGAAACGACGCATAGTCGTTCATTTTTATGTCTATTTTCGAGTACTCCGACACTTACCTTTGCAGCACTGTAAAATCTTTATAAATAAACAAAAGTTGACACATTTATATTGAAATTTATTCGTCAGAAGGTGTTCTATCGAAATGCATTGAATATATTTTTCTGCAAAATGAAAAGAAAAAAGTTAGAGCGACTTAAAGGAAATTACTCCTTCTTTTTTTGTCGTTGTTTGTTAATAATTGTGATATTTTTGATTGTGCGACAAAAAGTCAAAAAACAAATTTGTAGAGAATTTAATTTCCTACAAAAAATAACGAAACAATTTTCTTGCGCGGTGGATAGTTTTTCTGTTATATCGATACAACGATTTTAAACCCAAACCCAAAGTATGATGTGCCGACGCACATTTTTCCCTTTGAATGGCTGTAAAATCCTTTAAAATAAACGAAATTTAAAAAATAAGGAGTGAAATTTGTTCGTCTCAAGGAGCGCCAAAAAATTTCTAAGAATAACTTTTTCTGAAAAATGAAAAAATAAAAAGTTACAGCGACTCAAAAAAACGATGTTTTTCCATTTGTTGTCATTTATTGTTAATAACTTTGCTATTTTCGATTTTACGGCAAAAAGTCAAAAGAGTGAATTTGTAGAGAATTTAATTTTCTACAAAAAACGACGGCATAATTTTCTTGCGCGGTGGATAGTTTCATTGTTATAACGCAAAAATTGTTTTAACCCTTTTTCAAGATGGCGGGTTTTCCTCAAGGGTTACAACCCCACAAACTTGGACTTAAGCTTCCTATACCATCCCCTATGCATCAAAAAAAAAATGCTGACTTTGATAAATGCAGGGTTAGGCCTTATTTTTGTAACATTTCAATGGACTAATTAGTTCAAGGAACAGGGGAGTAGCAGGTACGTTCGGACTAATTGAGTGAGTCCTCTTTCGTTGGAATGGAAAGTACTCAAAGCCTGTTCGCTCGGCGTAAACAACCCGAAAGAGACTTTCGAACGAATACAAACCGTGTATATGACATATATAGAATAAGCCGGGGTATTATGACCCAGGTAGAAAATATGTCCCCCAACTATTTCTCCGAAACTAACAAACATTAGAGTAAAACAAACGTACCAAATTTTGGCAAACTTACCCCTCACCTCCACAATAAATTGCTAAATATATTCAAAATTCAGCGATTCTTCATATTTATTTTCAGTTATTATTTAAAATTATATCGCATCAAGCTTTTAATTACCGTTTACCAATAAGTTAAACGAGTGACGTGGCTAAAAAAATCGACTGAATCTCGCATAGTTCAAATTTTATTACCAAGAAAACTCAAGAAGGTCCATAATAACTGGACTTGCCCTGCGTATAACAAATCAAATAAAACGATTTTCGTTCAGCAAATTATCCAACGTGGACGATCGATATATTAAATCACAATTTCTCGATACCGATCATCGTGCGATCGAGTGAGAACGTAACAAAGGAAGGACACGAATGACACGACCGAATATAAAACCTGTTGGATCTCGTGTAGTTCGAATTTTATTGCCAAAAAGGGTCAAGGAGAACCCTAATAACGGGACTTACTCTACGTACAACAAATTGAATGAAACGATTTTCGTCCAGCCAATTATCCGACGTGGACAATCGATATAATAAATCACGATTTCTCGAAACCGATCGTCGTGCGGTCGAGCGAGACCGTAACACAGCAAGGACACCATTGACGAACGTCCTTATTACTAATCTATCTTTAAGAATCGATTGACCTGGCGTGAATATTCGACCGATACATAATTGACGAACTCGCCATTGTCGGTATTGTGGCTTTTTCGGTGACCGAAAATTTGCGAGAAGGCTTTGAAAGAAAGATCGTCGAGAGGGCCCGGTGCAACCTCGTTCTCATACGACGTAGTAATTCTCGTTTATTCTCGTTTATTTTTCCTTTTTCTTTCTTTCTCTTTCTCTTTCTTCTTGGGTTTGCACCGACGAGTCACGATTTACGAGAACTCGAGAGTAACTCTCCCGTCGTCCGAACGAAGATTTACATAAGGCGGGTATGTACGATCGAGTCTCTCTCGTGGAAATTTTTTTTTTTGTTTTTTTTTTTTTCTTTACTCTTCTTCTCTCTCTCTCTCTCTCTCTCTCTCTCTCTTCGTTTCTCATCCAATGCGGCAACGGTATATTATAATATATATTAAATATGTAAGGTATATATGGTTCATGCGTACTGGTCGCCAGAAGCGTAGGTGAACGCGCGACGAGTCATGGCGACGGGATGTTTTTAATTTTTTCTTTCATCGTCCGGTTGTTATTTGTTTCAGATAGTTAAGGCCCTGTTACAGACCGAGTGTAAGTGCCACGGGGTTTCCGGTTCCTGTACCGTGAGAACTTGCTGGCGAACTTTACCCAGCTTTCGGCAGATCGGCGACGCTCTTATGAAGAAATATTATCGGGCGCGACCGGTTATGGCGATAACGCCACCACCGCCACCTACGATTCATGTATTTTCCTTTTTTTTTAAATGTTGAATTAGAAATCAAATTAAAATTGAAAATAAAATTAAAATTGAAAAAGAAATTAGAATTAAAAATGAAATTAGAACTATTAACAAAATGAGAATTAATAATGAAATTAGAATTAAAAATAAAATTACAACTAACAACAAAATCATAATTAAAACTAAAATTAGAACTAACAACAAAATTAGAATTAAAAATGAAATTAAAAGTGAAAATAAAATTAGAGTTAAAAATAAAATTAGAATTAAAAATAAAATAAAAATTGAAAATAAAATTGAAATGAAAAATAAAATTATAATAAAAAATTGAATTATAATTAAAAATAAAACTGAAACTAAAAATCACATTAAAATTGAAAATAAAATTAGAATTAAAAATAAAATTACACCTAACAACAAAAATTAGAATCAAAAGTGAAATTAGAATTCAAAATCAAATTAGAACTACAAATCAAATTAAAATTGTAAATAAAATTAGAATTGAAAATAAATAGAGAATTAAAAATTACATTAAAACAAAAAATAAACAATATAATTATTCATTAATTTATCAAACAGGCCTCGGACTACCTGACGCATTCCTCATCGATGGAGATCATGCCGATTCTCGGCAACGACGCAAAGTCCCAGGGTAAACCGATCGATTTCGCGAGTTCGCGAAACGATCGTAGACCACTTAAAAAAGCCGGCAAACCACGAAGGCCTCATCTCGTTTTGAAGAGAACGAAGGTGAGCGGAGGTCCGGGAATGAGCCAAAAGAGAATTACAAAAAGAAGCGAGCTGGTATTTCTCGAGGCGTCACCGAATTATTGCGAGCCCGATCTTGCACAGGGAAGCCTCGGCACACAGGGTCGTTCTTGCAATCGGACAAGTAAAGGTCGGTATTGAATTTCACAATTTTCCTATACAAAATTACAATCCGTTCCAATCGACCGGGACATTTTTATTTCACAATTTACGATAATTTATTCAAAGAAAGAAAAAAACAGTTTCCACCCTTAATTCAGGTACGGACGGCTGTGACCTTATGTGCTGTGGACGAGGATACAACACTCATCAATTTACAAGAACGTGGTAATGCAGATGCAAATTTCACTGGTGCTGTCGCGTACACTGCGACACTTGCACCGAGCGCACCGAAGAATACACGTGCAAATAAATCGAGAACAATAATTTTCTCTTTTTTTTTACCAATAAAGCGAATAGCGTTTTGTAACAATTTTTCAATCGCCACGATTTGGCTCTAACTTCCACCGACTCTTAAAAACACGAGCAATATCAATACAAGATTTAAAAAAAATGATTTGTTTTCTTCTAGAAGGCATTTAGCGACTTAAGTGACGTTTTACTTAAATCAAGATTTTCCATTTTTTAGAATTCTCTTCAAATCGCATTATTTCACTTGAAACTCTCCTTGACGATTTTTATTCATCGAGGTACGATGTGTTATTATGGCTATGTACTATTTGTTTTTCTTTTTATATAGAAAATGAACGCGAATCACTCGTTATCGAGACCATAGAATTTTAACATGACACTAGTGTGTACAATGATAGGATAATACGCGAGTTTCAATGAACAATTATCAAATTATACATAAACTCGATAAATTATAGAAGTAGAAATATAATTTAGTAATTAAGTTTAAGCGAAGTTTACCCTCTTCCAGCCCGCTACGCGTCCCATTCTCTAGACTTACCAAGTAAATTATTATTTATTAAACAAACACAATAAAAGACAGAGAGAAATGGAAAGTGGAGATAAATTATATACTCGTATTTTACGTAATAAGCGATATGTATTTTTTTTCTTCTTTTTTCACAAATTAATAAATATTATCGAACGTATAGAAAACTTTCTGTTCTTCGAACTGCCTGTTATGATTCATTATACAGTCAAACCTGGGTGAGCGAGAACTGGATAAGCGGAAAAACCCTACAGGTGAGAGCAATTACCAGGTCCCGTAATTTTAGGCCTGGAAAGCCTCTATAAGGGAGAAATGGAAACCTCTATATGAGAGAGTCGTTTTTCATACCTGAACCTCTATAACTGAGACTGACACATTCCCTATACCTCTATAAGCGAGAATTGAGCATATTTACTATCTGTTACAATGTGTTTTGTTTTCCCCGAAATTTGTGCCAATTAAGGGGCAAACCCGGAAAAATTTAAAGTAGCAATTTTCCTTCGAAATTCGTTTGGGGGGGGGTCACTGGCAATCTTAATTTGGTTTTGCGTGGTATTCGGTGTGTTGCGTCGTCCGCCATCTTGATTTTAAGGGTTAATTTTTGATTATTGAATAACTCGTTTATTTTCAGTTTTACATGAAAAATAGTAATAACAAAAGTTGTTTGGAATTTAATTTCCTACGATTTTGGTCCTTATTAATTTTTTCCTAGGATCGATATTTTCCGGTTTATACCCCAAAAGAGGGGGCGAATTGTTGTTTGATTAAAAAGTTATTTATTTTCAATTTTACATAAAAAATTATTATAAACAAAGTTGTTTAAAAGTAAATTTTCTACAATTTCGGTTCTTATAAATTTTTTCGTCGGATCGATATTTTTCGACTTATACCCGAGAAGAGGTTGGAGTAAAATGAAAAATTCCTGAGATCCGAAAAAATTAATGAGAACGAAAATTGTAGGAAATTTAATTTCAATCAACTTTGGTTGTAACAATTTTTTGGATAAAATTGAAAATAAACGCCATAATGCTATCATAACATTTTACACCCACGTCTTCTCGGGTATAAATCGAAAAATATCGATCCGACGAAAAAATTGATAAGAACCAAAATTGTAGAAAATTTACTTTTAAACAACTTTGTTTATAATAATTTTTCATGTAAAATTGAAAATAAATAACTTTTTAATCAAACAACAATTCGCCCGCACTTTTGGGGTATAAATCGGAAAATATCGATCCTAGGAAAAAATTAATAACAATCAAAATCGTAGGAAATTAAATTTCAAACAACTTTTGTTATTACTATTTTTCGTGTAAAACTGAAAATAAACGAGTTATTCAATAATCAAAAATGAACCCTTAAAATCAAGATGGCGGACGACGCAACACACCGAATACCACGCAAAACCAAATTTAGACTGCCAGTGAACCCCCCCAACGAATTCCGAAGGAAAATTGCTACTTTAAATTTTTTCCGGGTCAAATGCTAATTCGACTGGGCTATGGGTAGGCTGAGGCAAGAGGCTGTAAATGCACTGGAGACGCTCCATCGGTTTTTTGAATTTTCGGTGGTTGTTGATAAAAGAATTGTCGATAAAATTTATGAAATTGAAAAATAGGTACAAAATACGAAAACAGAAATACAAACAAAATTAACGGATTTCTTTAAGGTAGCAGTCTCGTAAACACACTTTGAGACAGATTTTCAAGAAAATTTTTGTAGATAATCTTTGAAGTGCTATAAAAACATAGATTTAATTTGGAAGGCTGGCACCGTTTAAAAGTTGAGATATTAATTATTAAAAAAACCGCCGTTTTACATGGGCTCCTATGGCTGAAATGGGTCTATCTACTATAAAAGAGATATGGTGAGATAGATTTGGGAAAAACTTTGCACAATGGTGGAGAAAACCTTTCCATATATTGTAGAATTTTTTAAAAAATTTTTACCGTTTCGCACAGGGATGCGATTTATGACTATATGTATAATAATAACCCGGCGAAAAGTCGAACATCGTACTATTATGCGCCCTCGAAACTTTCCCTGCTAATTTCACGAGACTACTACCTTAAGTATCAGTAGTATACTTATTAATAATCAGTATAACAATATATATGTAATTGTTTTGTTTTTATGAAAAAGTATCTCTGCCAAATTTATATAAAAAATGTATATACTACATATCTATCACTATTGTTTGCATTTGTGTACACCTCTGTAAGCGAGAAAAGGATTCCGGCCCCTTAAACTCTCGCTCATCCAGGTTCGACTGTAATTAGCCTTCGATATTTTCCTATTGTAGACAACATATACACACTATACACACTAAACTATATAATAGGGAAGCAGATCAACAGGAAACAGGGGAAACTGATTGCGACATTCATCGACCTAAAGGCGGCATTCGATAGAGTAGATAGAAAGACGTTATGGAAAGCACTGCAGGAGAGAGGGGTGAGAGGAGGACTAAGGAGAAGGATAGAAGAGGTGTACAGGGAGACGACGAGCAGGGTAAAGGTAGGAGAAGAAACAGGAGAGAAATTCTGGATAGAAAAAGGGGTAAGGCAGGGGTGTCCATTGAGCCCAGCCTTATTCAATTTGCTAATCGCGGATATGGAGGAAAACATGCAGCAAGGGTGGCGAGGGGGAATCAAGGTGGCAGGGAAAAGAATATGCACGCTGGCTTACGCGGACGACGTAGTCATGCTGGCAGAGGATGAGGAGAGGATGCAAGGCATGATACGGAGGATGGAGAGATACATGGAAGAAAAGAAGCTAGAAGTAAACGTGGGAAAGACGAAAGTGATGAGATTTAGGAAAGGAGGTGGGAGAAAGAAGAAAATAGAATGGACATGGAGAGGAGAAAGGCTGGAGGAAGTAAAAGAGTTTAAATACTTAGGATATATATTCAAAAGAAATGGAGGGCACGAAGCACAGATAAGGGATAGAGTAAAAAAGGCAGGAACGGCAATGAGGCAGGTATGGGGAATAGGGAAAAGGAAATTTGAAAGGAACTGGGGAAGGAGAATGTGGCTGTTCGACACGCTGGTTTGGACGGTGATGGGGTACGGAGCCGAAATATGGGGGTGGAAGGAGAGAAAAGAGATGGAGAAAATACAGGAAAGGTACATAAGATGGACGATGGGAGTAGATTGGAGAACACCAGGGTACATGGTAAGAGAAGAATCGAAAAGGGAAAAAATAAGAATAAGGGCAGGAAGACGAGCGTGGAAGTTTGAAGAGAAATTAGAAGAAGGAAAAGGAAGCGAGTTGGCAAGACTATGCCTGGAGGAGACCAAAAAGAGAGAAGTAAAAGACGAAGAGGTATCGGAATGGGAGAAGGAGAGGAAGAGGGTAAAAAAGCAGAGTAGAAACGGAGGAGAAGAAAGCAAAGGGGCATACGAGGAAATAGAAAAGAGAGACAAAGAAAAACAAGCGCAGGAGCGACGAGAAAGAATAACAAATTCAAGATACAACAGATGGTACAGAGAAGTAGTAACCGAGGAGGTACCAAAATACTTAGTAGCAGGATGGCAGGAGGAAAGATACAAGAGGATAGCGAGGTTTAGACTAGGGAATGAAATGAGAGCAGGACATTATTGGGGAGCAGAAGAAGAGAAAACGTGCAGGATATGCGGGGAAGAGGAGGAAACGTGGGAGCACATGCTAGACAGATGTGGAAGAGAAGGGGAGGAGGAGAGAGGAATAGGAGAAAGAATAAGGGAAATTCTAGACGAGAAAGGAGGAGGGGAAGGGTGGATGAAGGAAGTGGAGGAGAAGAGGAAAAAAGAGAGGTAGAAAGAAGCGAGAGAGGAGTATGAAGGAATGAAAGAAGGATTGGAATGAATGAAGCGGAAACGGAAGTCGACGAAAGCGGGAGAAAGAAGTAGGGAAAAGGGAAAAAAAAAAAAAAAAAAAAAAAAAAAAAAAAAAAAAAAAAAAAAAAAAAAAAAAAACTGTTAAGAGGCGAGCGATAAATGTAAGGCAATGTAAGAGCGATAGAATAATGAGAGAGAGAGAGGGAAGAGAGAGAAAAGGAGGATAAGAAGGCACACAGAAAGAACAAAGAAACAAGAAAGCGGCAAAGAGATAAACAAATAAAGATGAGAGTAAGAGCAGGAGCAGGAGAAACTAGAAAATAAGGTAGAATTAGATAAAATAAGATAGAATAAGGACAATGTAAAAGTAGAATAAGGTAAACCTGTAAATACGAAACAAAGACTGTAAGAAAATGTAAAAACGAGAAAGAAACGAAAGTCACTGTAACCCTAAGGGGAATCAATAAATCATACATACATACATACATACATATTTTCCTATTGTTATTCCTCAAAATGGTTCTACCACGAAAAAATTTCAAAGTGGGGTGAAATTTCAGGTAGACGAAATTTAGCAAAGCGTCAAGTGTAATTGGTCGAAGCCCATAATGAGTCCCGTTATCGATAGGTAAGGGGGGGGGGGGGGGTAGAGTACGGGTATATATAAGGACTCAGGCAGCAGAGACGTTACTTACTGTCTTGAAAAACTTGATACGTTGCACTTGTGTCAAAGTGTGCAGATTCGCTGATTTTTGCAAGAATTAAGTTATATTCTGTGTTTTTAAAGGCCAGGAAAAAATCGACTGATCCAAAGATGCCGCACGTTTGTCCAGTACACAATCGCCACGAGCTTGTGAGTTTGCGACTTCCGGGACAAATTCCGGATGAACAATTCTATGTGGTTTACTACCATTGTGCCTGTGGACTCGAGAGGTACATACAACCGGTCATAGTGAACGCACGTTTGGCGCAAACTATGCGACATGGAAGGATGAATCTTCAAAATCCATCGTACGCCCGGTATCCGGTGCAAAATCAACACGATTCAACGAATCAGGCTTCTGCACAGCGGCTCGAATATCCTACGTATCCAGAGGTACAACCACGTTCGCAATCTCGCAGAAGAAATCATAGAAGAAGCATCAGACCAGTCACTCCTGTTTCCGTCGATTCCGACAATGAATCGGACGTTGATCGTTAAGGTATTTCTACCGCAAAATGCTATTGTATAAAAATTTTCGGCACATGACGTACAGAGCGCCATTACATTTTTCTATGCCCGGATGGAAAATTTTTGGCGCAGACTGTCGTGGTAGAACTACCTTAATGAACGAACTTGTGCTTTTGTTGTATAATGTAAATGCTGATGTTCTTTAAAATATGTTTCTATTTTCATACACGACGATACTTTGTACGCGGTTGATCGTTTCTATGTTTTCGTTATAATCATATAAATTGTAGTATAAGAGATTTATGTATAAATGTGTAAAGATACAAAAACGAATTTATGCTTAAGTGTATAAAGATGTAAAAATACATGTATATAACGTCGAATAAATGGTTATCTGTAATCAATGTCTATCTCTTGTTCAATGCGAATCTATAATCCTTTCGAGACATTGTATAGGGAATTAATAGTTTAAATTGTAACAAAATTAGAATTAAAAATGAAATTAGAATTAAAAATGAAATTGAAAGTGAAAATAAAATTAGAATTAAAAATGAAATTAGAATTAAAAATAAAATTACAACTAACAACAAAATCATAATTAAAAATAAAATTAGAACTAACAACAAAATTAGAATTAAAAATGAAATTAAAAGTGAAAATAAAATTAGAGTTGAAAATAAAATTAGAATTAAAAATAAAATAAAAATTGAAAATAAAATTAAAATGAAAAATAAAATTATAATAAAAAAATTAATTATAATTAAAAATAAAACTGAAACTAAAAATCACATTAAAATTGAAAATAAAATTAGAATTAAAAATGAAAGTAGAATTAAAAATAAACTTATAACCAACAACAAAATTAGAATTAAAAATGAAATTGGAATTAAAAATAAAATTGTAACTAAAAATCGAATTAAAATTGAAAATAAAATTAGAATTAAAAATAAATAGAGAATTAAAAATTACATTAAAACAAAAAATAAACAATATAATTATTCATTAATTTATCAAACAGGCCTCGGACTACCTGACGCATTCCTCATCGATGGAGATCATGCCGATTCTCGGCAACGACGCAAAGTCCCAGGGTAAACCGATCGATTTCGCGAGTTCGCGAAACGATCGTAGACCACTTAAAAAAGCCGGCAAACCACGAAGGCCTCATCTCGTTTCTCTCGCTTACGTCTCGCATGTAAGTCGCGCTCTCTCCCTCTACGCACTCGATCTAGAGTCATTGGTCGTCTCTCGCCGAGGTGAGAGGTGCAAGTTCGCATACGCGCTATAGGAAGTTCCGTGTAGACCCGGCTCCTTATAGAGGAAATAAATTCGTGTTTCTCGATCGCTCTCGTTAACTAAATAGTTCTCGCAATATAAAAATTAGCCCTCGATTACGGTGGTTGCAATTATGCTCTCGTGTTTTTTTTTTATGTTTGGTTTTGTGCTGACGATTTCATACTCAGGAGTTTTCATGAGTGAATTCGTAGAGTTCATGTTCTCTTTTCCGATCGAGACTCATTCTCTCGAGAAAACTTAACGATGTTTTGGTGCCATCTCGGAGTGACGTACCCCGACCCTCTCTACCATAATCGACAACCTGAGCGGCCGAGCGTTTCCGGTTTGTCGATCTCGCTGGCGCATCCAGGTGGACCGGATTGTCACCTCCGGCGAAATAAAAGTCACCCATTCCACGCAGGTAAGTCGCGAGCATGGAGGGGCCGGGTCGTTCCCTCCCGACCCCCAGGTTGTACCGGTTGTCGATACCGGAGACACAAAAATCGGCTGGCGCCCTGCCGGCAAAATTGCGGGTGCGGTAGCGAGAGAGAGAGAGAGACAACCGAAGGTGTCGATGGCGGAGGGATTTCCGGAAATTCGTCACAATATATATGTGTGTATACGAATGTAGTACCTGCCGTCTTAACCGTTTGAGTCCCAGAGTGTATACCGGTCAGCGCGATCGCGCTGCTTGGTACTCAAACGGTTAATTAGAGTAATGGAGGGGGGAACAGATTGTCGATCCCTCTAACGATGAAATGTATGTCAATTCACGGAAATCAGTCTGACCGAGAGGACATAGAAGCCAAAGCGGCAGACTCCGTTAGTCGTGCACGTATCCAGTCCCGAACAAATAAAACGTCTCGATTATTATTACTATCACTCAAAATGCATCCGAGATTCTATGCATTCATTGTATTATTCTTCTACTTATTGTTACACGGAGAGAATTTCTTATTAATTTTTACGGTGAAATCTCGGTAAAAATTACATTAATACTTGAACCCGGTGATAAATGTGCAAACAGTTAAATATTGACACTAGTTTCAAATATTTTACTTTTAAGCATGCAAAAATTTGAGCACGTAGCATAATTTTTACGCGCGATACACAGAGCTCACGGATTACGGCCAGGCGACCTAGCCCTAACTGATTTTACTGTGAAGAACGAAAACATTCTCGTGAACGCACGGAACATTTCGGCTTCGGCTTCTTTAAAATTTTCAAGACAAACACGCAAATTTCTCAATGTGCACCGTACACTTTCATATGTATCAGCCCTTTTTTCAACTTATTGTAGTAATATTTACGTTTTACGAAAATTTACTGTTAATTTCCGTAAAAATTCTTGAAAATATTTTTAATTTCTGTCACGCAACAGTAAATTTGTACCAATTTCCATTAAATTGTATAATTTATTTCTTAAAAACCTGAAGAATTGCACATTTGTCATTCAGCTATTGTGATTTCACAGTAAAAATTACTTAAAAATTCTTTCGGTGTAGTTGTGTACTTATACTTACGGCAGTCCTTTTCTTTGTACATCAGCCTAAATATGGAAGTCGAGTCTTCGTGTTAATTAAAAAAAGAAAAAGAGAATGGGAGTAGGACAAAATAATTAAACATAAAATAAACAACATAGGTAACAAACAAAAAAAGACTATTACAATTGGCGCCCAACTACCCGGGTAGAAATTGTAGTAGGGGCCCGCTCCGGGCGCTGTCAGACTGCCTGACTGCCGTGTTACGGCCCTCGTAAGGGATGCACTTACTGCCCCGTTAGATTCGGTAACGCCTTGCCTAATACGGTCCTGATCAGGCTGCCATAACAGTTCCCTACTACAATTTCTACCCGGGGTAACATAACCTAAATCAGTACACAATCTATAAAACACTTGTCAAAAGATATATTTTCATCAACCCGTTAGCGGTGGTACGATGTAATGATATTCTGTGAAGATTAAAACATACAATGTTCTCAATTGATTTTAGTAAAGTGCATGAGCGTGGAACGTACGAGTTAAAACGCTGCGAAAAAACGATTATCTCGGAACCGTAAACAAATTTCCAATATCTATTAAGAAATAATAAGATATTTCTATAGAAAACTGTAAATTCAATAAATTACGACTATCATTCATATTATTGTTCATGATGGGTCGTTTTTTGCTTATGAAATTTTTTTTTTCGATTTCAAAATACTTTATTTATATGTAGAAAAGTTTATATACAGTTTTATATATATACACAAAGAGGACATCTATTCCTGTACATGTATTAGTACTTACTAGATGGTTCTGATTTCATTGTTGTTACGAATACATTTTTATTGTGGAGTTTTGGTGTTTGTTTTAGGCAAAAATTTGAAAAAAGACCTGCTAGAATCAGTTTTAATGGGGGGGGGGGGGGGGGGGGGGGTAGTATGCGGTGAGAGATTATCATTATAAATAGATAGTATATACGATGTAGAGACATTTGTAGATTTATACATTTTAAAGTATTTAAATATATTCCTTACAGACTATGTCCTGGATTTAACACATTAACAGGTGGTGTGGCAGTTTGTATCTAAGTTTATACAGTAATTCGGTTTTATTTGTGTTTGGTTTAATAAGTAAAGTGCTATTTTCAATTTGGTTTTTGTAAAAATTTGTGGTGGCTAGTAGCAATTCTTCAGGAAAACTACTTAAATTGGTACGTTTTCTGATGTTCTCATTGGATTCACGTGGATCGGCAGAGGCAATCATACGTATGATTTTATTTATTGATCTCTCGAGTTTGTTTATGTGTTATTTTGCTGCATAACTCCAAACTGGTGCAGCATATAAGGCCGTTGGTTTGATAATGGTTTTATAGAGAAGTATTTTATTTTGTTGTGAAAGTTTACTGCTTCGGCAAATTAGATGATGCAAAAGACATTTGATAGTAACGATTTTGTGTAGGACTTGTTTTATATGTGGGCCAAAGAGTAATTTGTTATCCATAATTAGTCCAAGATATTTTGTTTGGTCTTTTGGTTTAATATGTACATCTTCAATGGTTAATGATTTATTAAGTATTTTGTAGTCTTTTCTTGAGAAATGGATC
Organism: Netelia fuscicornis; assembly: GCA_946811545.1. Taxonomy (NCBI): domain Eukaryota; kingdom Metazoa; phylum Arthropoda; class Insecta; order Hymenoptera; family Ichneumonidae; genus Netelia; species Netelia fuscicornis. Next base: position 27,698,859 of record OX328015.1, read on the forward strand.
ATTTTTGTTTTAGAGGCATTAATTTTGATCTTCCAATGTTTGAAGTATTCCATTATCTGGGTTATATGATTTTGTACGTGTTGAAGAGCATTTGATTTCTGCCATGATGTAGAATAGATTGCCGTGTCGTCGGCAAAGAGAGCAATATTTGTATTTCTAGACTTGGGAATGTCGTTTATATAGTATAGAAAAAGAGTTGGTCCTAGGATAGAGCCTTGGGGTACGCCAGCGGCTATTTGTTTGGTGTCTAAGATAGTATTATTACAGAATACTGAGAAGGTACGATTTGCAAGGTAATTGTTGACTAGTTTAATGATATATAAAGGAAATTTAAGCTTTAATAACTTGTTGATTAGTCCATCATGCCATACTGTATCAAAGGCTTTCTCGATATCGAGTAGGACCGCTACAGTCGATTTGTTTAGATTAAAATTATGCGTGATATGTGATGTGATACGTATGAGTTGCATAACGGTGCTATGATTTGGGCGAAAACCAAACTGTTCAGGTATGAGTATATTTTCTGTTTTTTCAAAGTATTGGATTCGCAGTTGGATAATTTTTTTGAAAAGTTTGCCAAGTGTAGAAAGAAGGCTGATTGGCCTATAGTTTTGAATGTTAGAATTGTTTTTACCAGGTTTTGGTATTGGGAGGACTTTTGCATGTTTCCAGCTTGTAGGAAAATAGGATAGTTTGAGACAGGCATTATAAATATTTGCTAGTTGAGTGATTGCTATGTTTGGAAGGTTTTTAATGATAATGTTTTGTATGGCGTCATGACCGGGCGCTTTTTTGGGTTTTAGGTTTCTGATAATCCGTGATAATTCTTTTGGATTTGTGAGTTTGATTTCTGATGCAAGAAAGTGCGTTTTGAGATAGTTTTTGTTTTCTGTTTTAATTTTTGTACTGTTTTCGGTAGTTCCAAGTTGTTCAGTGAGTTTATGTGCTGCTTCAAAATGAGAAGCCAGGGCGTCTATTTTCTGTTTTATGTTTGGCGCCGGTATTCCTGCGATAATGAGCGGGGGGGATAGCTTGTTTTATGTTTTTAGTTAAAATTCGTGTCATTGACCATATCGATTTGTTTTGGGTTTTTAAGCTTTGTATTTTATTTTCCCATGCCTGGTTTTTGTGTTTTGAAATTTCCTTTTTGATTGGGGAGCCAATTTTGTTTAGGAGTTTCTTTAGTGCTTGGTTATGAGTATTTTGTTGAATTCTTCTTATACGATTTCGGAGGCGAATCTGGGTTATAATGTGGTTGGGAAGAACTACTATTTTGGGGGTGAGATTTATATTAGGAATGGTGTCTTTGATTGCTTTTTGTACTATATTAGTAAACTGGAGTACGCTATTTTCGATTTCATGATGAGAGAGGTAGTCACTTTTAATTGCTGTTTCATCGTTTATTATCTTACGGAATTTTGTCCAATTTGCTTTTTTATAATTAGGTTTTGTGTTTGTAATCTTGAGAGGATCTTTTTGTCCTAGCTTTATTAGTATGGGAAGATGATCTGAGTTTAACTCATATACCGAAATAGCTTTGGTCATATTGGAGATGTTTTTTGTGATAGCAGAATCGACAATGCTCGGGAGTTTGTTTTTTTGATATGGTATTAAGGTGCAAGTATCAGGTGCATTAATATTGAAATTTGAATTTACAAGCAGGTCATAGATATGTTTTCCATTTGAATTTGAATTTTGGCAATTCCATAGTTTATGTTTCGAGTTAAAATCACCTGCTATGAAGAGCGAGGTGGCAAGCCGGTTTAGGTGCTTAATTTCATCTATGTCAATATTGTTGTTGGGGGGTGCATATATGTTATTGCTATGATAACTAGGTTGTTAGCTAATTTGATGCCAACGGTTTCGAATGTAATAGTTGAAAGGATTAATTCTGTTGCCGGGATATTTTGTTTAATATCAATAGCCACTCCCCCTGCTGGTCGCTTTGAGGCTCGATCTTTGCGAAAACAGTTAAAGCCAGGGATGTTTGCTCTGATTTTTGGTGTTAATTTTGTTTCGCTAATTAATATGACATCAACGTTGTATTTGTTAATAAAATACATGAGTTCTTGAAGTTTGTTTTTGATACCGTTGGCATTCCAAATAGTTATATTTAGTTTTTTATATATTTGTTGCATCATCGGGGACATATTTTAAGATAACATTGTAAAATACTTGACATCTATCGATGTGGTTTGTACAAGACGATAGTTTAGTATTTAATTCTTTTGCCATTTGGAGCATTTTGATGAGGTCAAATTTTTTGTGTATATCATGGAGTTCTTTTACTATTTCGGAGAAGGTATTAAGATTATTTGTGATTGTAGTTGCAGGTGAGATTTGTTGATTTGTTTGTGGTTTGCTATGGATATGATCAGTTATATTGTGTCTTACAATTTTTGCGTAGCTAGTGAGTTTTGTGAGGTTTTCGCTAGTGCAGGCTGGCGACTTTGTTGTTGATGATGCTGCTATGTTTGAAGACGTAGATTTCTCGCAATCAGGAGCGTAGCTAGCTGAGGCGAGGGCTGGTCCTTGCTGCTTGGTGCGGTGCTGGTTTCCGCTTGATCTAGCTCTGGATGTTTGGCTCTGGTTGTCGAGATGCAGGAACTCGTTGGTTTGATATGATGGTTGTGCACTTGAGGTAGTTGTTATATTGTGTTTAGCCATTAGATTATTATTTCGTAAATTTGTTGATATATGTTTTATGTACACGGGGCAGTCAGGAGCGTTTGCAGTGTGATTTTCGCTACAATTTGCACATTTAGGCGGAGAGTCTGCAGGTTTGTCACAGTTTGCAGATAAATGAGATTTTGCGCATTTGACACATTTTGGGATGTTATAACAATGGCTGGTGCCATGTCCGAATTTTTGGCATCGGTAGCACTGTGTCGTTTTCTTTTTATTTTGGTAAAATTCCCATTTTATTTTGACTGAGCAAATGAATTTAATTGCGAAGATTTCGTTATTTGAAAATTTTGGATCAACTGCCACAAAAAAGAAGGGGTTATGAGTTGAGAGACCAGGGGCCAATTTCATTTTGGCGATCTGCACCGACTCGATACCCTGTGACAGTAAATCCTCTTGGATGTCTTCGCATTCTAGGTCTGGAAGACCTTTTATTGCAAATTTTTTAAGTCGATCACTTTTATTAGCGTAAGTATGGAAATTATAATCGTTTTCGATTAGAAAAGTTTTAATTTCATTATATGCTTTAAAATTTTGTGTTTTTATGGTTATGCTCTTTTGTGTGTAGATAAGAGTAGAGTCCTTGTAATTATTTCGTATAGCAGAGTATATTACTTTTTTGTTTATATCAGTAAGAGAGTCATTGTTTAACACCATTGGGGGTGGTTTTGCTTCAATTTGTTGTTTAGCTGTCCCGGGGGACGTTGTTTTTTGTGAATCTTTGGGAGACTTTGGTGGATGAGAAAGTTCCTTAGTTTGATCAGAGAGTTTATTTGTTGTGCTAGGTTTTTCCTTCGGTAGGTTGGGCAATTCTTTTGAGAGGTTGGAGTGTCCCTTCTGTAGACTTCGAAGTTCCTTAGGGAGTTCCTTCCGTTGGTTTTGGAGTTCCTTTGATGGTCCAGGGACATCCCTCGGTAAGCTAGGGTTTACGCTATCAGCGAGATTTGTGGTGTCAATACTTAGTATTTCGAACTTATTGGTTTGAGCACTATGTTCAGTTTTTGAGTGTTTTTTAATTTCGACAGTAGGTTTGGGAAAGGATCCGAGTTCCTTTGATTTTTTATTTTTATGTGTCATGTCAATGTTGTCATTTGTGCGTTTTAGTAGTTTTTTGGCCAAGGTGCCGATTTCATTATTTATTTCTGTTGGTGTTTCCACTATACTTATATTTGTATTTTATACTGCACTGTGATAATTGTATATTGTTTGTTTATCCAGAAGTTTGTATGTTAAGTATTTACGCACCAGACACACACTGTTTAGAATTAAGTAAGAAAGAAAAGGAATTTAAGCGCTTGGATGTACGAGTCACTATGACTATGACCAATCACTGATGGTGATCTGATTACTACTGAATGAGCGATGATTGATGATGCGCTTATGAAATAAACTTTCTTCGCCTACTTATCTTTACTCTCGCACCCTTCCACTTGTGAGAACTGAGAACGCCGGCATCCATCTGTGTGGCAACGGGTGAACTAGAGGGTCCGCGCGATACTGTCGTGTCGCGCCGGAGTGGGGAGAGCGAGTGCGCTGCTCTGTTACGAAATTCTGGTAGGGTGGTGTAAGATTGACGGGGCGCTATAAGGCAAGCCTGAGCACGGCCGTCTTACGGCAGGCCTTTGCAGGGCGCTATAGGGCAAGCCTGAGCACGGCCGTGTTACGGCAGGCCTTTGCAGGGCGCTATAATGCAAGCCTGACCACGGCCGTCTTACGGCAGGCTTTTGCAGGGCCGTATCAGGACCTTCTCAGGCTTGCCATGTTATGGCAAGCCGTAGCACTACCTGATCAGGGCCTAGTAGCAAATAAGGCAAACCCTACAAAATTTCTACCCGGGCAGTGACACAAACCACACATTATAGAAATCAAATAGTTGTTACGTCCTCGATGGTGATTTGGAACTGGTTGGTAACGCAGTTCCGTTGATTGCGCCGATATACTTTGTTGGCGCGAAATTCAAGGAGTACGCTCAGTTTGATCAGAGTGAATGAAATATTCTGATCGAGCGAAGATTCGGAAATTCGGAGATTAGGTGTTTATTCGCACTGAATAAATGATAGAGAATAACACTTATGTTAGTTTCTGTTGGTTTAACTGAACTGAACGTCGAACGAGACGTTTTACAGAGAGTATCGTAACGGATGACTTAATGAGAACTCGAGTTGTGTAATAATTATGCTCTGAATTTGAGTCAGATCGTCCTTTTTATAGGTGCTCTAATTTTGGGTGGAAGGGATTTGGTTTTGGGTGGAGTTTTGGTTTTCCCTTAGAAGAGGGTCGGGAAGTTCTTGTGATAGGCTGGATTTGCCCTACCATCTCTTCGTACTAAGATAAGTCGTACTATTTACTTACTAGACGGAAGTATCTGCTATGTCGATATTAGGGGTAACTACGCAGAGCGCCCTTTTATCGACTACAGGACATATGCCACCGACGTTTGGTCATTACTGAGTTTTGAAAATTGTCTGGGTCTTTAATGTCGGCCAGTATGTAACATATTATACATGTCCATAGAAAGAAATACGCGATCTAACTCTAAGACAAAACAAAAATCTGTACTCCTAGAACTATCACCCGTCAAATGTAAATATAGGAGCAACAACAAAAGGAAAACCGTTGGAGAGACCAATACTAATATATGTGCTAACGTTACCGAGACAGATACAAGTGTAAACTTAATTGACAACGACGATAACGGCGCGATGACGACTCCCGAAGATGAAAGAGACAGACGCCTGAGAGATATTCAGCAATTATTAGACGAACAACGAGGAGAACTTCCCGTGAAAATATGTACAACTGGCACAATCTTGGTACAATGATCGGCCAACTATATTTGCCGAACGCCCGACGTTCGGCTCATATTCGAAGCCAACGGACGAACCAGCCCTGGAGTGATAGGGTGGGTCCTACTATTGGTAACCAGGGTTGTGCCAGTACTGGTTGCGACGATAATTCATTGCTGGGCCAATCTTCAGTTCAACGATTAGGTCAACGTTGGCCTAGAGCTGGTGCAATTATCGGCCCACACTTGGCGACAAAAATCGGCCATTTTTCAACCAGCATTGGTGCGATGCTTAAAGGAATGCTACTCTATTTTTTGCGTGAAACCGAATTTTGCGTGAATCCAGTTTAAATATTAATAAAATAAAACCAAATGTATTTGCATATATATTTCTTTAATCACATATTTGCTCGTTTATATATTAGATACAAACACAACAGGTTATATACTATCAATGAAAAGAATAAAGGTATTTAAATGAATTGAAATCAATGGAAAAAAAAAATTATCGAAATTTTTGGGAACACTTAAAAAATATATCTTAATTAAACAAAAATTAAAAGATTTTTTCTAATTGTTTTGATCCATCGCTGAATTTATGTTACGGAAAGCGCGTCCGCCGTCGCGATCTCCAGCTCCTGCGAGCCATCGACTGAGATGAGCTCGAATCGTTTGGAGATCAGTGGATTCGTTGACGAATCGGTTTTGGAAAGCATCTATGGAAAAGAGGTAAATGGAATTATATTTTTAACCATCGAATAACCCGTTGCTTCGGATAATATAAAACGATATACCATGAATGCATCTGAAAGTTGCAGTTACTGCAAAAGGAAAGTTTCCCCGGATGGTTTTTTGTTTGTCGACCACATCCACTATAAGCCAGTTGGACATTTTTTACAATTAGCACCGGCATCACCCGAGTTAAAGCGGATTTCACATTAGGACATCCACCGACCAACGATATAACGAATTTTTTCTATAAAATAAAAAATCAATAATAATAAAAAAATTGAAATCAAAATAGACATTATCAGTAATGTGTAAACGAACCAATGCTTTACGCTGCTCCTCATCGTCGAGAATCATCTGTTCAAAGTCTAAAAACTCATTTACAGCTTTTATGGGTAGATTAGCGCTGGCATCATGTTTTCCATCAGAAGAGTCTTCGTTCATGGGAGATCGCAAAGAGAGTGCAAGCGCAAGCATGTTTTTTTAGTCCAGTCATTACGTCGAAAAGAACAGGTTATAAATGCAAAAAATCCGAGGCGGCCAAATTTTGGATATGTTGTGGGGGGTGCTTAGAAAAGCTTAAATTCAAATTGTCGACCAAGATTTTTTATGTGCATTTTCCGCCATCTTGAAAAAAGGGTTAATCCAATTTTTTTTACCATAACTCGGTTCTGCGTTGAGATACGAACATTTTAATATAATACTTTTTTGTTGCTTTTTTACGCTCTGCAATTTTGGTTTTATCTATACATTTTTTACCTATCGTTCATATTTATTGAGATATTAATCAAAAAAGTCGATAATTTTTGTACCAATTTTTTTTGTCGCTATTTCCTCTTCTCCTATCTTAGATATCGAAAAAATATTTATCATCAAACTTGTAGAGCGTGTTCAGACCTACAATTTCATTTTTTAATGTTTAATTTCCGATAAAAATTACACCCGCTAGCGCGCCGTAAAATGAGGAAGTCCGTGGTCAGATTCGGTGTAGCAGCTCGCACGGTTGTATCCACGCGTTGAAAGGGGTTCAGGAAAACATTGCGATATAAAATAAACAAATAAACCAATTAAATTATAAATTACGCCGATAAAATTTATTCACTAAACAATTATTTTGTGAGGAAAATAACAATGAAAGGCGTTTTTTTCGATTATTTTTTTTGGTCTTTTCGACGGTCCTGGTTGAAGATCTTCCTCCTCGATATATTTTTCCGGTTCTTGAGACTGTTGTACGTACGTAGGAATTGATATTTGGGTGGTCGTCAAATAATCATCATAATCATCGTCGTCGTCATCGAGTAAAATGTCAACTTTGGCGACGTTGTTGCATGTTTGCCCACTGCAATGAAAGCAAATGACGGAGCAACTGAACCCTGCTTTCCTGCATCCACAAGCAGCTTCACAGTTCCCTTTGCATTTACAAGAAATAAGTTTGAGAAGTTCAGGTGGAGCAGGCTCAGCTGTGGTAGTAATTGGTTCCAGCCCGTAATTTGTTCGTCGCCAACCCCATTGTTCAGGATTTTTAAACAATCCCAGCCACGATTGCACCTGGAGATAGGTTCGAAAAATGTGCTGGCGGACTGCACTTTTCGTTGGTGGGAGGATTGACAGGTTGTTCGACCTGTTCATTGCCATCGATTTCGCGAAACGGTTAAATCGCAACGTATTGACAGATTTTTCTTGGTTACCACCATATAGAGCAATGAGAAATTGCTCCCCGGCGCAAGTGAGCACCTCCGGATCAACCTTTTCTTGATAAAATAATTCCACCGACGACCGCAGCTGGGGATGCTTCTCAAGAGTACTGATAAATTTGGATTTTCCGATGTTGTAAAACGACGATGTGGTATCACAACCGCTAAAAGCATGGACGAATAGTATATTCCGAAGAACTGATTCATCATGCTTCAAACTCTTCGACGAGTACAGCTTTGCCGGTGTACTTCCTTTTGCCGATTTGCGAAAATATATAACATATTTGATTGGTTGTGTGCAAGTCCGGTGATTAAAACTAAAAGATCAATATCTTCACCGACGACTTCCACAGAGTCATAAATCAAAGCCTCTTCAATTAACCATGCCTAGTTTTGCAACTTCGGAAGCTGATTTTACTTCGACAATGCGCGGAATTTTTTTCTCACGCTGGATAGCTGCAAAGGGAGTCACGCACTGTATTCCTCCCATTGCATGAAACGTTCCATGACCGCCAAGAGTGTTTATGTTAAAATCCGCATTGTCAAACACGAATTGACTAAATGAATTTCCGAGAATTTCACTTTGAGCTCGATGAATACATGAATTTTCAAAAATCCTTATCTCTCGATACGGTGCACAGAATCCCATTGCCGATAAAATGTTGATTAGACTTTTCGAACCAAATTTTTTGTATAGGAAAGTTCCGACACCAATTTGGAGCGGAGAGAAAAACGAACGAGGACGCACAGCTGTTATTATTGCGTGAGCTATCGCTGTACATTTTTTTTCCAGATATCTAATGCACCACGTTTATCTTTTGTGATGATTGTAGAAAGAAAAACTTTCAAAGATTCAGGAACAGCAGCTTCGACATCTTTCACGAATTCATCCGACGGGGGGTAATTGTTTTTGTCGTAAACGACACCTCTAATATCCTCGCGGATTATCACAGCAGCTTCGCGAACAACTCTTAGTCTTTCGTCATGCAAGTCCTTTTTTTTTCTTCGTACCATTTGTCCGAAAGTATTTTAAAACCGCTATTTCGAAAGCAAACCACGCAATCCCGTTTTTGTTTCTCGTTTATCAAAATATTTTCTCCATATTTAGCTTGTAAATATTTTTTAACCGTTCTGATGTCAGGAATAAAATCTCCCTGTACTTGATTCATCAATTCATTCATAGAGAATTGGCATTCCTTGGAATTTTCCTTCAGAAAAGCATAAGTTCCCTGCATTGCCTCGTCTTCACTAGGTCGTCTTCTCTTCATCCCCTCCGCTGATGGTGAATGGTACACATGAGTAATACATCCTTTATGGTATCGAGCTCCTATTGCGACGAGATCAGGTACACTCTGAATTCGCTCGACGATGGAAAGAGCAAATTCATCGTCACGTCCAGATAGATGCTGTAAAATGTTTTCTTTCGCTGAACTTTCTTGCAACAAACTAATTTTTGTTTGTCTATGCACTGGCAATTTTAATTCGTCACAAAATTCTTTTCCACAAAATAAACATTGATTTTTTCAATCAAAACTGGGTATGAGCTGCGCTTGTTCTTCAGGTTCGGGTTCTGGTTCCGGTTCTTCCGGTATAGATGCACTTCGTCGAGAGGCATATGACGCTAGTCTTTCATTTCCATATTTTTTGTAGCACGCACGATGAACACTCACTGAATCTAAATTTTCAAGCATGTGTTGATGCTCCGGATATCCTCTTTTTACACTCGCCGCTAAAAGACTCTGAACAGCTCTCTTTTTAGCCACATAAATGTCTTCAATCAGAGGTTTTTTGCAAATGAAACAGTCGCCCATTTTCACAAAATTTCTAAAACACGTTCGTTCGCTACGAATACTTCGAGATAATTGACTGAAATGCGACGAAAAGGAGTAGGTGTTTCGACACGTATACTAAAAAAGGTCTTTTATACCTGAGGAGTCCCTCGATTTTCAAGAATCGCTCTATAGGCACATTGTTTTATAGCGGTGCATACATTGTGGCGTCGGGCGCGCTGCGGTCAACTTTGCGGCGCGCCAGCGGGTGTAATTTCTGTTGGAAATTAAGAACTAAAAAATGAAATTGTAGGTCTGAACACGCTCTACAAGTTTGATAATAAATATTTTTTCGATATCTGTGATAGGAGAAGAGGAAATAGCGACAAAACAAAATTGGTACAAAAATTTTCGACTTTTTTGATTAATATCTCAATAAATATGAACGATAGGTAAAAAATGTATAAAACCAAAATTGGAGAGCGTAAGAAAGCAACAAAAAAGTATTATATTAAAATGTTCGTATCTCAACTCAGAACCGAGTTATTGTAAAAAAAATTGGATTAACCCTTTTTTCAAGATGGCGGAAAATGCACATAGGAAATCTTGGTCGACAATTTGAATTTAAGCTTTTCTAAGCACCCCCTACAACATATCCAAAATTTGGCCGCCTCGGATTTTTTGCATTTATAACCTGTTTTTTTCGACGTAATGACTGGACTATGACACTGCTGCGTCTATTGTGTCCCCGTTATTGTCGGCACGTAAACGAACCCACCATGCGGCGCAAGTAGTCACCCGCATGACCGCCAAACCGTAAAGCGCCGCACCTTATTTTTCGTCGCATGAAGTAGTAGATATTTTTTTTTGATTTTCTCGATGTGTCATTCTGTCGTTGTTCTCGAATAAAAAATCGTAGTGTGGTGTTACAAAGTAATAAAATAATTAACAATTTTATCATTGAGCTTGAGCATACCCTTGCGTTATGTATTATACAACCGCTGCTTTCTTGAAGCGAATTATGAATATAATTGTGTGTGTATATAGTGTTTTTTTTATTTTATCGTTTTATACTTTATATTTTATTTTTGAATTTTTATATATGTTTCAAATGTTTCAGTGTGATATTATGATATATATTATTCTTCGCTATGCAATAAAGTCACTGCAAAACAGTTGAGGTTAATTTTTATTGCAATACATTTTGTTTCAACTTCGTCCAAAGGTACTGTGCTCGTTTCGTTCGATTTATCAAGTATTTGAAAAAACCCAAATTTAGTTGATAAGTCAGGTTACGAAAAAATATTTTGAACTTGCGTCACCATCGACCCGGTGACAAAAAATTCAGATGCGCTGCAGACTTTCGGATCTTTTTGAAGATCTGCGATGGAAATATTTTTCACAGACATTATTTGGCCATTTTTCAATTTCAAAACATTATTTTGTGTCTCTGAAGATATGGTGATATTTTTCATGTCAATGTCTTTGATCACGGAATTTTTAACACTGACACTTTGGATGATTTTTCGCTTGCGTAATTTTGTTGTTGATAGAGAATCGATCTCGGATAATCTGTTTATCACCTGATTTTTTGGACTGCGCACAAGCTTTTTCAATTTTCCTATATAATTTTCAGCCCAAAATGCTGAGATTTCTGTCAATGATGATTGGAAATATTTGACATCATCCGCCACATGAATAAGGTTGTGGATATTCGTAATTTGTGAATCACATCCATATAGGGAAGGCGTTACTGTCACAAACCTTCGCAACAAGTCATTTGCATAATCTGCGTAAAGAACAGCGGTTTTCGAATTGCAAAGAATTCGACATGCCACTGCGAAGAGTAGAAAATGCTTGTATTGAATATTAGATATCACATGCGGAAGGATAAAAGCACCACAGTGAAGCAAGAAAAAACGATATTGTGTTGCTTTCCATTTAGATATCTCGTTTATCACTTTACGGTGAAATTCTGCCGGAATCATTGGTTTCAGTGCAGTCATCATCTCTTGAAAAATAATAAGTTTCGACTTTTTCATTCTCTGGCGGCTACTGGATGAGGTCCATTTCTCAAGAAGCCACTTCATTACTCCCAAATATAAAAGATGCATTGAATCGATTGGAATAGATTTTATAATATGAAACTTTGGTAATCTAAGAAGCGGCGAGTCGAGGTCAACTAAATGATGCTGCGGATCAGTTTTTCGATGGAATGATTTCTTGGTTCTTTTCGGGCAGTCAATTTTTGAATAAACTCTTCTTCGGTTGATGGTGATGTCTTTCACTGTGCAGCGCTCGCAAGCATGAAAGCCTCCATGGCTCTTTACACGTTTTAGGCATGCTCGAGCAAATAAATTGCTATTACAGCAGGTGCGCAGTGAAAATTATCATCCTGAATTTTCATAAGTATTAGCCAGAATTTTCAGGTAATACTTTCCAGAGAATGTTTGTGTTGTTCGCCCACATCAATCCAAGCTTTCAAAATTATTTTCACAGCCCACCGACGGATCATATTCAAACAAGTCTTCGGATAGTTAATTACCTGTTGTTTGATGCACATTGATATTTGTGTCTTTTGCATTTGTATCTTTTTTGGATATACAACCAATGATTTTTTTATATCCTTCTGCTAGCTCGTGACTTGTATTTTCGTTTTTACTTATTTTATTCAATTTTCGATACTTCTTAACACTATAGTACCGTTTTGACATATTTAAATGGAATGCACAAAACACATTAATACAGTATTTAATAATACAATATATAATGCATAGAAATTAAATTATGGAACTTTGAATATTTACAGATCTATACTTTATCGGTGATCGTGATATTATTAACGCGATGGTTACTACAAACATATAGTTACGGGTGTCGCAAGTTTTTATTCGCGCAAAAGAAGTGGTCAAATGAATTATAGGAAGAGAAAAATGTGAGGTTATGAAGAAGGCTGTCAACAGTCGTTTGCTGTTCATACTCTGAAGTTGGCCTATAACCGGCGATTCTTCCATGCCAACACTGAAGCCAGGCTTAGGTTGAACAAAGGCGAATATAGCAACGTGCGCATAACTGGGTAAAACGGGGATTACCAACGGTCAGTCACCAATTAAAAACCAAGGTTGGTCCAGCACCGGCAGTTTATCGTACGCCGATATTCAAGAGAAGCACGAGCTGAGTATCGGCAGACATATCGGTCCAGGGCCGGGACCAACGTTGTAAGCCTGCAATTGGTTTCCCAGTACTGCGCCGTGTACAGGCCATGTCGTAGGGGTTGGCAATATTTTCACGGGTTGAGAGGATAGGGACCAAAAATGCTCGATTGAACGCCACACAACAACCAGCTGCAATTAATACAGCTGAAGCTCCAGAAAATAATATCGGTGGACAGATAGTCGACGGATTGGTAAATGGCCTTCAATATCTACATATAAATGTCAAGACTCCCAAATTTTATAACGGCGCAAACCCACACGAATTTTTAAATGATATCGAAGGTTATTTAAAATTTAAAAATGTACGTCCAGAGCATCACATGACGGTGATTGAAAGTTGGATGGACGGTAGAGTGAAAATCTGGTACAATATAAAGAAAAATCACTTAACTACATTTGAACAATTTAAAGCTGCTTTTCTTAACGAATTTTATTCCACTCCGATACAAGTGCATTTCAAAAACTTATGTCTAGGTCGGCGATATAAGCCCGAAGACGGATCGATGCAATTGTATTTTTTTAAACAAATACGGGAAGCGTAATATTTTGGTCCCCCATTTGCTCCGTATGAAATTCATTATAGAAGTGTACAACATTTGCGGCTAGAGTTCGTATGAGCTTATTAACAGTGAATCTTGATGAAGCCAATCTCGTTGCGCATGCACTCTTATTTTTAGATTCTGCTCAAAATGATCACGATAAAGAAAAAACTAAAGAACCATGGCAAACACAAAATTACCAATCGAATCCACCATTTAAGTTCACGCGAATCAACCAATTATAGAATCATTTTCGCAAGACATAGATCGTCAAGAAAATAGGGTAAACCGACAGTACGATCGAAGTTTGGGGGCATATAAAGATCCACGAAATTTCACGGGCACATACAGAAACGTAAAAAGTCTCAATAATATTTTTATTCCGCGTTGCGCGAAGCTCCGACTATTTGTGAAGGTCGTGTGGGAGGTTGGGATTGATTAACAATACTGATTTTATCAAAAAAAGATTTATTTGTGAGTTATTTTTCGTAATGTGGTCCTGTTGCCTTTATTCTGTGAATTCTTAATTGTAATAGTCGATTATAATGTGTTTGTAATTTGATAATGAAAAATCGAGGTTTTATTCTACTAGCAAGTTGTGCGTAGACAAGTTTCGTTTAAATATCCCGCCTTTTGCGGGCTTTCTCGTTCGATATGTGGTGCTAGATAATCGATTCTCGGTTATCGGTCGCTCGATCGTGCTTTCCCTTCCCTTCAGTGTGTAGTTGACGGCGTGATGAGATGCTCGTCCTCGATCGTGCTTATGTCAAGTTCGGTGATGTTGTAATGGTGTTCGTCGTTGGTGATCGTTTCCACGTTCCAGTGTTTTATCAGGATTGTGTTTTTAAGGTTCAAGTATTTAAACCTCGTAATTATTAATCGTCAATTTTGCTAATTTCTCGGACTCAATGCTCCGAGCGAGTGTGCCTTCCCTCTCCCTACCTCTGTCGTTTGTTTACACCACGCTTGGGTCTTCCTTGTCCCCGTCGCCGTAGTGATAGATAGATATTTCGTTTTATTTTTCAGATGTGTTCATCCAAGGAATTTCTTCACAGGAGTTCTTATTCAGAACTCGATATGAGATATTTAACTCTTCTTCAGAGTTTTCTGGATATCTCCGGTGTTAACTCTTATTCAGAGTTAACTACCAGGTGAGTAACCAATAATTTTACTGATTTCTACTGAGATTTCCCGGGCTTATATACTGTGTTTTTCCTAGGTTGCCGGTGTTCTCATGACTCGCTGGATTTTGCGCCGTTGCCGAGTCCTCTCCGCGGATTTCGATTGGTCCAATCAGACTTGTCCAGTGTGGCGGGAATTTATGGATTGAGGATGAGACGAATTCTGTCTCACTATAGATTTTCTCAAAATCGAAGGGGTAACTTTAAAAATTCACAGAATCAACTAGAATCTCGATATGCGCAAAATTCACATCGTAGACCGAATTTTTTATTGCTTGTGTTACGTACTGGCCGACATTAGAGGCCCAGTCAATTTTCAAAATTCAGTCATGACTAAACGTCGGTTGCATATATCCTCTAGTCGGTAAAAGGGCGCTCTGCGTAGTTACCCCTAGTACCGACATACCAGATAGTTCTGTCTGATAAGTAAATAATATGACTTATCTCAATACTAGAGACGGTAGGAAAAACCCAGCGTATCAGAAGAACTTTCCGACCCGCTCCTAAAGGAAAACCCAAACTCCACCCTAAACCAAACTCCACCCTAAACAAAAATCCCTTCCACCCAAAGTCAGAGCACCTATAAAAAGATACGCTCTGTCCAAAAAACAGACACTTATAGACTTCGACTTTTTAGACTCCTAGACAAATATTACACAACTCGAGTTCTCTCAGTCCTCAGTTAGAACAGTTTCTCTAAAACGTCTTGCACGACGTTCAGTTAAGTTAAACCGACACAAACTAAGAGTTACATAATAATCTTGAATCAACTTGAATAAACTCAATTGTTAACTGTTATTCATCGTGTTGTTCTCTTCAACTGCGCATAGCAGGGGTCGAATTTCATAAAGAACCTTCGAATCTCCGAATCTCCGAACTTTCAAATTTCCGCTCGATCAGAATATCTCATTCATTCTGATCAAACTGAGCGTACTCTTCGTAGTTCGCGCCGATAAAACTATATCGGCGGAGTCAACAGAACGGCGTGACCGTGCTGTTCCGAATCATCATCGAGGACGTAACACTTGATACGAGATTTTCACCACCAAACACTCAATTCGATTCATTAAACTCCCATTAGACGCGATTTCGAAGTGACCGGTATCGCGCCATCAATTTTACGACTTTGTCGAGGACCCAAGGAATGATATTGACAAGAACGAGTCCAAACAAAATTCTCCAAAAGCTGTGATAACTCGCTCGCCTCGAATAAAATCTCGAGCATCGCCGGGAATGTGATAAAAAGTCTGGTTGACACCGGTAGTCAAGTTACGCCGATCTCGGAAGAATTTTATAATGAATTACGTAGAAAAGTCACCCTTTAGGAAATGCCGGTGGCGAACACGTATGTTACGTCAGCCATTAGTAAAAAAGCAACGACGGTTAAGAAACAAATTCTTTTGGAGCTGATTCTGAACGAGCGCAAGATGGTTCACGTCTTTCTAGTCATCCCTCATTTGACGTTTAAGGTGATATTAGGAAATTATTGGCTCGTTCAAAATCGCGTGATTATAAACTATGATAAAATGACAATAACCGTGTGCGGTCATGCGTTCAATTCGGATCCAACGTTATTTGAAGGTGGATCAAATGAGAAACTTGTATCCACCATGCAAAATCAAATGAGACATATAACCATAATGTCAAGTGACATACATCAACTGGATAATGAGAAAATAATGGAGATACGAGATAATTATCGCCTTGAAATGCTGTCTGTCGACAAAGATGAACTGCAAGTGCCAAATAAAGAGATTATATGTGGAAACGAAAATACTAATGAATACTCTATAAATGATGTGATATATGATACGCCGATTGATATTGATACAAATTTGGACGAATATAATAGCGAGGTCGAAGATGACCTCCTGAATGTAATAAGCCACCTTTTCAATGCAAACAGGTATTTTTCAAAAGAATATGATCGGAAGATAAAGGTCTGTAACATTGATGAAACTTTGTATTGTAAAATAAATAACGATAATGTAAATTATCACCAGGAATCAGATAAGGTAAACGATTCTCACGGCACTTGCAATTATGATCCGAATGAGGTGCAAGTTCTTTCTGATGATTTAGACTCAATCGCGCGTAAGCTAATAGCGGTGAACCCGAGTCAATCGCAGGCTCTGTTAGATTTAATTACACGATATATGCTATTATTTTCTGATAGACCTGATTGCGTATCTATCTATGAACATCGTATTAACTTTACCAATTTAAAACCATTCATAAGACGTTCATATCCGGTGCCTCTTGCTTATAGCGGCGCTGTGGATAAAGAAATAAGGGATATGCTGGAAGCAGATATCATAGATAGTCCATTGAAATGTTACATTGACCCTGCATTTATCAAAGTCAGCAATTTTTTTTTCTGGTGCATAGGGGGAGGTATGAAAAGCTTAAGTCCAAGTTTGTGGGGTTGCAACCCTTGAGGAAAATCCGCCATCTTGAAAAAAGAGGTGAAATAGTTTTTGCAAAATAACTATGAAACTATCCACCGCGCAAGAAAATTATGTTATCGTTTTTTGTAGGAAATGAAATTCTCTACAAATTTGCTCTCTTGATTTTTTGTCGTAAAATCAAAAATACCAAAGTTATTAATAAACAAAGACAAAAAATTAAGGAGTAATTTCCTTTAAGTCGCTCTAACTTTTTTCGTTTCATTTTACAGAAAAATATGTTCAATGCATTTCAATAGAACACCTTCTGACGAATAAATTTCAATATAAATACGTCAACTTTTGTTTATTTATAAACATTTTACAGTGCTGCAAAGGTAAGTGTCGGAGTACTCGAAAATAAACATAAAAACGAACGATTATTATGCGTCATTTCTTTGTAAATTTCATTAATTGCGGCGGACAAATTTTATTTGTTGTTATTGCAATATTCATAATAATTAGCTATGAACTCCTCGTAGGTAGAGCGGAAAAGAGTTCATAGCTAATTATTATTATTAACTCCTTGTAGGTGGCGCGGAAAAGAGTTCATAACGAATTATTATGAACATTGCAATAGCAACAAATAAAATTTGTCCGCCGCAATTAATGAAATTTGCAAAGAAACGATGCATAATCGTTCATTTTTATGTCTATTTTCGAGTACTCCGACACTTCCCTTTGCAGCACTGTAAAATGTTTATAAATAAACAAAAGTTGACGCATTTATATTGAAATTTATTCGTCAGAAGGTGATCTATCGAAATGCATTAAAAATATTTTTCTGCAAAATGAAAAGAAAAAAGTTAGAGCGACTTAAAAGAAATTACTCCTTCATTTTTTGTCGTTGTCTGTTAATAACTTTGATATTTTTGATTGTACGACAAAAAGTCAAAAAAGTAAATTTGTAGAGAATTTAATTTCCTACAAAAGATAATTACACAATTTTCTTGCGCGGTGGATAGTTTTTCTGTTATATCAATACAACAATTTTAAACCAAAACCCAAAATATTATGTGCTGAGGCATATTTTTACCTTTGAATGGCTGTAAAATCGTTAAAAATAAATGCAATTTAAAAAATGAGGGATGAAATTTGTTCGTCTCAAGGGGCGCCAAAAAATTTCTAAGAATAAATTTTTCTAAAAATGAAAAAATAAAAAGTTACAGCGACTCAAAAAAACGATGTTTTTCCATTTGTTGTCATTTATTGTTAATAACTTTGCTATTTTAGATTTTACGGCAAAAAGTCAAGAGAGTGAATCTGTAGAGGATTTAATTTCCTACAAAAAACGATGACATAATTTTCGTGCGCGGTGGATAGTTTCATTGTTATAACGCAAAAACTGTTTTAACCCTTTTTCAAGATGCCGGGTTTTCCTCAAGGGTTACAACCCAACAAACTTGAACTTAAGCTTCCTATACCATCCCCTATGCATCAAAAAAAAAATTGCTGACTTTGATAAATGCAGGGTTAGGCCTTATTTTTTGTATCATTTCAATGGACTAAGAGCGAGCGGTCAGTCCCTATTGTAACCCATTGCGAATTGTAAAAAAGAAAGATGGCAGAATTCGGTTGTGTCTCGACGCAAGATTCTTTAATGATGCAATAGAAGGAGACAATGAATCGCCTCCTCACATAGAAGGCCTCATACAGAAATATCAGGGAAAAAACATCATGACAACATTAGATTTAACTTGTGGGTTTTGAAAAATACCGCTAACTACAGAGTCGCGAAAATATACAGTGTTTTTTCATGGGTCAACTCTATATCAGTTTACACGCATTCCATTTGGATTGAAAACCGAGGGGAGTGGTTTTATAAGAGCATTGAGTATGGCCATGGGTAATGAATTAAATGAATTTCTCACAATTTATATCGATGATTTACTTATAGCGTCAACAAACTTTGAGGAACATATCGTGCACCTTGAGCAAGTCTTTTCAAAACTATCAAAAAACAATTTTACCCTTAAATTAAGTGAAGCTAAATTCTGTCAAAAATCGGTACAGTTTCTGGGATTCCTATTGTCATCCGAAGGGATACGGCCGGATCCCACAAAGCTTGACATTATAAAAAAACTTCGAGGAGCCGAATAATAGGGTGCAATTGCAAAAATTTCTGGGAGTTTGTAACTGTTATCGACAATTCAGTTTGTGTTACGCTAGGTATATTGATCCATTTTGAGATTTATTGAAGAAAAATGGTGGATGGACTTGGAATGATCACTATGCCATCGCTTTCCAGAAACTCAAACATAATTTTCTAAAACTGGTTCATCTTTCGCATTATTATACGGATAGAGTTTTTAAAGTTCAAATCGATGCATCTGGTATGGTTGTAAGCGGAATTCTCTATCAGTTAGACGATGAAGGTAATCTCAAGTTAATATCGTTGATTAGTCGCTGCTTATTACCAGCAGAAATTCATTATACACCGACCGAGAAGGAATTGCTCGCAATTGTATACTCATTGATTAAATTTCGCGTGTACTTATTAGGTAAACCATTTGAAATTATTACCGATCACCAGAGTTTAAGGGTCCTTAGAAAAACAATCTTTCGTACAGCTCGACTTTCGAGATGGAGCTTGCTGCTACAGGAATATACTTTCACGGTCATACACTGTAGTGGTCGTGACAACATTATTGCCGATTTCTTTAGTCGTAATTCCGATTGTCGTTTTCATAGTGAAGAGCCGAAGAAAATCTTAATCGCAAAGTTGATGTCATCTGAAATGTATGAATACCATGATCGAGTTGACGCGCTTGTGATGATTTGCCGACTGGAATTGACACCGCAATTCAAGCGACAATTAAAGAACTTAAGTAAATTACAGCAGCAAGATCCTAATACTCAACAAGAAGTTGTGAAAGTTAGAGGCGATGATCAGTTGACATATCAAAAATATCAGGGCATCTGGTTTCATAAAAGTAGAACGAGTGAAAATTGGACTATCATAGTACCCGATTCATTAAAGCGACTTGTCATTTCGGCTGAACGTAGTCGATTGGCACATGTGGGGACGTATAAAACCTTATGTTATTTAAAGGGTTTCTTTTATTGGAGAGGCATGGCAAGGGATGTGAAACGATATGTACTGACTTGTGATCTATGTCAGCGAGTAAAATATCTGAGTCAACCGGCGGAAGGTGAATAGTGCTTCGTCAAATCTGATCATCCAAATGACCTCGTCACCGTTGATTTTTATGGCCCACTCCCACGTTCTACAGCTGGCGTTCGGTATCTCTTTGTAGCCATAAATGCGTTTTCAAAGATAGTAACGCTATATCCAATCAGAAGGGCCACAGCGCGAATAGTATTGACAAAACTGTTTGACGACTATTTTCCCAAAGTAGGCAAACCTAGGCATATCTTGTCGAATAATGGTTTTCAATTTACCGCAGTTACCTGGCGGCATCAGTTAGAACAAGCAGGAATTAAGGTCTTATTTTCCTCGATCCGACATCCCCAATCAAATCCTACAGAACGAGTGATGCGTGAATTAGGTCGCTTATTTCAGACTTTAGTTTCGGAACAGCATACTAAATGGGCTAAATATGTAAGAGAATTAGAAACATTGCTAAATATCACCACTCATTGTAGCACCCTCACTTATACCTTTTGAATTGCATTATGGAAGGAAAGCAGACGATGAATTATATCGGATTGTCAAGTTTCCTGAGGAAGTTGAAATACCTCATAAAAGAAAAATACTTATGGCTCAAGAAAATTTTAAAAAATGTTTCGAATCTAGAAAGAGAAGCCAGGACACTCGACCGCCTATTCCATTAAATGTAAACAACCTCGAGCTACTGCGTGTACCACACCAGTCGAGTAATATGGAGCGTGTAACGCATAAATTCTTTCATTTGTATGAAGGTCCCTATAAGGTTAAAAAAGTCGTCGGCTCTAACGCATTTCTCCTTGTAGTCCAGTCGGAATAGACATTCGATTTATTCTTAGAGCCCAGCGCTTAGCCAATTTTTTCCTAGGTAGTATGGACCCCAACGAATATGCCCTCAATTTGTCTCCGACAGAACCCGTGTTTTGCAGCCAGGAAAGTTGTTTAAACAAATAAAAATCGGTTTTTTCGAGTTTTCTTGGTTGGAACCGGTTTTTTTTTAATTTTACAATCAAAGTTGTGCGTTACCATGCCCTCTATAAAATCAGTTCTATGGAAAAATTACGTAAGATTGTTAGTTTAACAGTAAATTGCAATTCTTTCGGTTTCACGTTTGCAACAATTCACCATATTATAATAAACATTTCGATTTTTAAAGCAGTTTATCATGTGAATGATGCCACTCCCAAGAGAGTCACGTACAGTTTATCGACGTGCGTCGCAAACTTTAGCAACAATTCTCGACCTACGAAAAAAAGGGTTTGCCTTTTCCGCCTTTGCCTGAAGGCGCACGGCGGAAAAAAAAATTCAGGTGGTTCGATTCACCAAGTACTTTGAGGAATCGATCGACTAGAAAAAAATCGTTAATAAAAATGTTCGTTTTCGGACGATTTAAAATTTTTACTTATAAACAAATAGGAATAACTCCTTAATCCGTTGACGTAAGTAGACAATTTTTCAGGGATCGTATGCATATTTACGAGACGCGCAATTAAAAAAAAAAGTCTCAATATCTCAATTAAAAACAAAGATATGGATACGTTTACGTTTAGTCAATTTAACATTATTCTAAACAACATTTTTGCAAAATTCAAGTCTTACAGCTTTCTACGCGCTTTTCTACACAATATCCAATTGGATGCAAACTCTCCCGAGCGTTAATTTTGTTGCAGTGGACGAGTCATTTTAATCGGCCGCGCGCGGATCTGCACCCGCCGTCGTCGACGCAGTCGGGGGGCGTGGTGGGGGTCGCGCTCCTGGCCCCGTGCCTCGTCTCGAGCGCTTACTCAACAATTTATATAACTTTCTTAAAAATTGACGTAGAATAATTTTTTTTTTTTAACCAATGTATTTTTTCCCCCTCAACTCGAATATGCTATTCAAAATGAAAGATCTTCAGTATTGCTGCACGTCTCGATTAAAAGTGGCTGATAATAATTTTTGCATCGTAATTTTAATTGCAATATTTCACGCATCGTAATATTCAACATTTTGCATTGTTATATTATCGTGCCAAATAAAATAGTACATGTAATGGGGCCAAACATATGACGAAAGTATTTTTTGCGAAATCTCATTTATTACAGTGTATTATTTACAAAACTATTAACTGAAATTTGATTACAAAACTGTATTATATTTTATAATTAAACCAATTTCGCCCTTTTTCCTTCCGGTTCATAATCGGAATTACACATCGTATTCTCAGGGTCTTCGGTTATCGAAAATGTTACATCGTTTTCTGCCGCGTACATATCGTCGGTTAATTGCATAGAATCTTCATTGATTTCATCGTCACTTACAACTAGTTTAAGATTCTTGGCATTCGCACAATTTACGCCGTCGCATTGATTACAAAGGATTTTGCATTTCAAACCAAGTTTCCGACACCCGCAATTTGATGTGCATTTACTCATACCGCAACCGCACGATATCATATCTAACAAACGAAAAAGTTCCGAAATTGGTTTAATTATAAAATATAATACAGTTTTGTAATCAAATTTCAGTTAATAGTTTTGTAAATAATACACTGTAATAAATGAGATTTCGCAAAAAATACTTTCGTCATGTGTTTGGCCCCATTACATGTACTATTTTATTTGGCACGATAATATAACAATGCAAAATGTTGAATATTACGATGCGTGAAATATTGCAATTAAAATTACGATGCAAAAATTATTATCAGCCACTTTTAATCGAAACGTGCAACAATACTGAAGATCTTTCATTTTCAATAGCATATTCGAGTTGAGGGGGAAAAATACATTGGTTTAAAAAAAAATTATTCTACGTCAATTTTTAAGGAAGTTATATAAATTGTTGAGTAAGCGCTCGAGACGAGGCACGAGGCCAGGAGCGCGACCCCCACCACGCCCCCCGACTGCGTCGACGACGGCGGGTGCAGATCCGCACGCGGCCGATTAAAATGACTCGTCCACTGCAACAAAATTAAGGCTCGGGAGAGTTTGCATCCAATTGGATATTGTGTAGAATAGCGCGTAGAAAGCTGTAAGACTTGAATTTTGCAAAAATGTTGTTTAGAATAATGTTAAATTGACTAAACGTAAACATATCCATATCTTTGTTTTTAATTGAGATATTGAGACTTTTTTTTAAATTGCGCGTCTCGCAAATATGCATACGATCCCTGAAAAATTGTCTACTTACGTCAACGGATTAAGGAGTTATTCCTATTTGTTTATAAGTAAAAATTTTTAATCGTCCGAAAACGAACATTTTTATTAACGATTTTTTTCTAGTCGATCGATTCCTCAAAATACTTGGTGAATCGAACCACCTGAATTTTTTTCTCCGCCGTGCGCCTTTAAGCAAAGGCGGGAAAGGCAAACCCTTTTTTTCGTAGGTCGAGAATTGTTGCTAAAGTTTGCGACGCACATCGATAAACTTTACGTGACTCTCTTGGGAGTGGCATCATTCACATGATAAACTGCTTTAAAAATCGAAATGTTTATTATAATATGGTGAATTGTTGCAAACGTGAAACCGAAAGAATTGCAATTTACTGTTAAACTAACAATCTTACGTAATTTTTCCATAGAACTGATTTTATAGAGGGCATGGTAACGCACAACTTTGATTGTAAAATTTAAAAAAAAACCGGTTCCAACCAAGAAAACTCGAAAAAACCGATTTTTATTTGTTTAAACAACTTTCCTGGCTGCAAAACACGGGTTCTGTCGGGGACAAATTGAGGGCATATTCGTGGGGGTCCATACTACCTAGGAAAAAATTGGCTAAGCGCTGGGCTCTTAGAATAGAACTTGGTCGAAATTATGTATATTCCGACTGGACTATTGCTGACGTTGATGATGACAAGAAAAAGGGAATCTACAATAGAACGATTTTACGCAAGTATTACCGATCTACCGATCAATAACGTGATAAATGATGATGTTTGTGATATCATTAACCTGTTCTCGAGGGTTATTTTGTTAAGTACGTATATATCGTTTATTTATTTGCGACGTCCATGACTTTTGTCCTAAGTTAACAGATCTATGTAATATATAGTGACAGATGCTCAGGCGTGTCATCATTAGACAAGATGTAATATCAATATAAAAAAAAACGGGGCTACTGTGTAAGAAAAATGTAGTGCAATACCGTTCTGTAATTAATTTTGATGATGTTTGCAGGGCAATTGCGATCCTATCTTTAAGCATTTAGTACCATTTCCCATGATCTTAATTTATCAGCATTTTGTTACTTTAGTGTAAGGCGTATTACCTACTTTAAGATAATCGTTTAACTACAGTATGGTACTATAAGACATAATACTTTAGAAGGTGGTGTAAACAATAAGAGAGATGTATGAATGATGCATATCGTATGTAAGGCGAGATCTCATTCAGTGTTCCCAACCGTCACATAATTATAGTAGATGTCACATAAATATGAACTTCGTACTATGTAACATAGAACTTTCATTATGTGACGAAGATCTACTATAATTTGGAAGTTTGTCTGAAAAGAAGTTTTTTTTGTAATACAAAAACTGGTACGACAAAATTCTTTAATACTTTTCGAAAGAAAACATTTTTAATACTTTTCTAAAGAAATGTATTCAAACCTTTTCGCACCAGGCAAAAAAATTGTCAGCGCCATTCACCATAATGTGGTTTTTAACCACATTATTGCGAGGGCGCTGACATGCACGGTTCGGGCGCAGGCGCGTTAGTGTTGATTTGAGCGCCCCGCTTCCCGCTTCCCGCCAGTTCCTACCGTCATTCCTAGTGCATAAAAAAATAATTAAAATAAGTACTTTCTTATCATTCGTACAATTAAATGTAAGTACGCACGCGTATCGTAATGGATAGGGATAAGATTGAAGAAAATACTCCCAGTACGCCCCCCCGGAAGAAGGTTAGGGTTGACACGCGACGTCCCCAAAAATTTCGAAACGTTTGGACAAATGAGAGTGATTTCAGGACATGGCTTAGCCCTGATCCAAGCAATAAGTACAAAGCCAAGTGTACTCTATGTTCTTTGACGATGACCGCAGAATTGGCGGTAATACGCAATCACGCAAAAAGTCGAACTCATCTCGCTAAAATTGGCACAGTCCGAAATCAAAAAACTATCACAGCATTCACCGAGCCGACTGTTGAGAATAAACAGACGCAATCAGTCAAACGAGCGGAGATAAAACTCTGCGGATTTCTTGTCGATCACAACCTTCCGATGACTACTGTTGACCATCTAACCCCTTTAATCAAAAGTTGTTTCCCAGACTCGAAAATTGCGCAATCGATACAATTAAAATCGACTAAGGCAACTGCAATAATCACAAACGTCGTTGGTAAATCTGAAAAAAATCACCTCAGTGCAAAATTGAAAAGTGGGTTTTTCAGTATTTTGATTGACGAATCAACCGACATATCAGCAATAAAAACGATGTGTATCGTTGTCAGGTAAAGCATTTATCACATCATTCGAAAAACTCTTTTCATGGTTATACAAATGTTAGGTTTGTTCTTTTTCGGCGAACTCCCTAGAAATCCCTGCACTAGTTCAGTAAGTATAGGTATTGTTACGTCCTAGTAACATAATAGTTGCCCTATTTTTGACCTTAGCAAAGCTAATGAGTCTTGGGAAACGGGCTAATGGAGTTTGATCAGATGAATGAATTTTTGACTATGGAGTCCCCAGAAGTTAGAAGGAATTTGGATTAATGTGTAAGGAAGGTATCCTCTGAGTTCGAGGTGGTACTCGCAACTCAACGGATGATGGAAAGAATGAGCTCGCTGTTGTCCTCGCAACTCATTTATTCTTTGGGGAATCTATCGAACTAGGGGTGGACCTCGCAGTTCAATGGGTTGTGTAGGAGGATGATCGAACTCGAGGTGGGCCTCGCAGTTCAATATGGAGTATTGGAGGATCGTCGAACTCGGGGTGGTCCACGCAATTCGACTTGTTGTTGAGAAGGAATTTTGAACTCGAGGTGGTCCTCGCAATTCAATAATTTGTGGGAGTCAGTTAGTAACTTACTCTTTTCTATTTTTCTTGGTTGGTTGAGTTGAGACTGGTAGAGCAGTACAGGGTTTTTGCTCTATCCAGGACTTTTACAATTTTGAAGACTTAAGAGAAGCTTACAAGTTTGAATGTTGATGAAGAACTGATTTTTATGCTAAAATTCGGGCCTTATATACTAGTCTATCAACTATCTTTGTCTATTGCGTAGGGGTTGGAGAGGGTAGTTTACAAATTTCTTATTGGTCCAAAGTCTCCACCGTCTCCTACTCCTTACTTTTCCAATTCGGAGGAAAATTTATCCTTATCGTCTGTCCCCACTCTTGGGCCTGAGCATCTCTCCCCGCCGCGTTCATCCCCGAGTTAGGGTTGCGTCGTGCGTTGGCGTAAGGAGGGATGCTCGTATTTAAGGCGCGATGGTGGTTACGTTATGGGGATGTAACACCTCCCCCCTAAGATTAAATGTCGTTATAGATTTTGAGAAAAACGACATTTATATATTGAGGTATGTACGTATGTCGTGAATATAAAACAAAAAAAAAAGATTAGAAATAGAGAAACAGAATATGGCACACAAAAATTATCTAATTTGTTGGTTATATCTTGGTTACGCTTGACGAATTGTTGCTGTTTCGATGCTCTCAACCCTTCAGCGAGAATATTCCGGATGTCGTGGGATTAGAGGCGGATGCTGCCTCTGGTTTTTCTTGGAGTTGTTGTTCCTCTTGTAGTGTAGGAATTCGAATTGTTTCAATTCCGTTGGTACCCGTTGGGTTCGATTGACTCTTCGGTGTTTCGTTTAAATCTCTTCTTAAATGAAGGAGAAGATGTGTCACGGAGTCCCAAATAGCTCCGATCAAAAATACGGACCAACCGTAAACGGTGTGGAGTGCATACCCATGGATTATCGTATCCACGATAAGTTTTATTCCTCGCACTAGAAGCATTATTCCGATGATCCCGGCACTCGCAGTTCCGAAGAACATGAAGCGGCCCCACATGTTTTCCCAGACGGAGTCGACTAGGGTTTTCAGTCCTTGTGTCCCCAGCATGTTTGAAAACGAAAGTTCTTCGTTGGTGACGGGTTGTCCACTGATTCCGCGAGCCAGACTATTTAGGACGGCTGGTTTCTCCACGGGAAACATGATGTGGTCCCGTAGTTTCTCGAGATCTTCTTGACTGTATATTCCACTGGTTGCCAACGATGCTGGGTTGGTATATTTCCAAGTTGGTTTGGTCATCGGTTTAATAATTGTCGGCGGCATACTTTGTACTGGTCCAGGTAGTAATTTGTACCAAGAGTCTCCGAGGAGATATTCCGATGGTAACAAAGGATCGCATGTGATCTCTGTGCCAGCTTGCATAATAATGTGTGTGCGAGGTGATAAGAATAGGCTTTCGTTGCCCCGCGCAATTGGGAGTTGATGATAACAGACTTCGGTTTTGCGCACTTTCACTTCTACCGGAATGCATTTAATGATGTGTACAACTTCGCCGGCCATCACTGCCATGTATCCGGGTCCTTTCATGAGGTGGAAGGCGAACTCGTCCGGAGATTGAGTGGCGATGACTAGGGCGTTCTTCAATACTTGCTGCTCCAAGTTGCATCGTTGAGTTAGTACGTCAAGATATAATTGATTTATTTGATTACGAATGTGTTTCTCTACAAATACAAATTTTGAATTTACGTAGGCGAAGATATCTAGATTTTCTACACTAATCGGTTTTGGTTTAGCAAATCTTTCTCCCTTACTTGTTTCGATTATTAATAATTTTGGATGTTCTGTGCGTATTAACGTGTAGCCACATAGCATCTGTTCAGATTTTCTTGTTAAAGCAAACGTTATATCTTGTGTCGAAAGACTGTATATCGTTTGAGGGTAGTCATGCCCTATGTCTTTAATTTTCTTTGCTATTCCCTCATAGAGTACGCCATAACGGTTGAATTTGCAGTTGTCGACTGGTAATGAGTTCCAAAAGGTTTGTCCGCCCTCAAGGTCAATACAGTTTTGGCTCGTTAATAGGCACGTCATTCCGGACTTAAGATTAATTCGATTTGTGTTTAAATTTACGGTTGCTTGGTACTGTACGAGAGTTATTTTTATGGATCCTTGCACCACTACATCGTCCCAGCTACCATAAGGGTCGGAGTACTGAGTTCCATAACATGCACCATTATTTTTAATGGATCCTGCTAGTGTTATGCTACGAGTTGTAGATTGATTTATTCGTAGATCGGCGATAATACTATTTCCAAGTTTATA
Organism: Netelia fuscicornis; assembly: GCA_946811545.1. Taxonomy (NCBI): domain Eukaryota; kingdom Metazoa; phylum Arthropoda; class Insecta; order Hymenoptera; family Ichneumonidae; genus Netelia; species Netelia fuscicornis. The sequence continues at coordinate 27,727,285 of OX328015.1, forward strand.
AAGTCCGGTGGTATGCATTTCTTCGCATGTTTCGCGAGTAATTTCTGCTAGATATTCTAGCTGTCCGTGAGCCACGACAGAGATATGTGAATTCATTCCACAGTGAAAGATTGCTCGGTGAATTTCTACTTTACATTGAATAACCTTATTTTCGACAAATTCGTTCAGTTGTAACAATTGTATATAGACTGGATTTGTAATTATATCTGGTTTCTTTATGTCGCAATCTCCTACGTCGATTAAAGAGAGCGTCGTTATATTGAGGTTCGATGATCCACAGTCGTAACCGATGATGCCCATTGTACTCGTTATTGTCCATAGCACCAACGCGATTGTTAACGACTCCTTCATCATTGTGTGATATATATATATTTTAAAATTATAATATTTGTAACTTTCTTTTTTTTTCTTTCTGAAAATAAAATAGATAATTTGTACTTTAGTATCTTAGCTTGTCGATTCAACTGATATATATGAGAGTTTTAGTCTATTAATGTTTACTACACGAGGTTTTTTCTTTATTTGAATTTTTACGTTTCCTTTTGACAATATTTCTAACACCTCGTGTGGTCCTGTATAATGATCTTCTAGCTTTCCAGGCTTTGGGCCCTTTAAGAGAAATACGAAATCACCGGCCTTTAGTGTCTGGGGGTTAATCCTTTTATCATAATTATACTTTGATTTCAGTTTCGCGCTAACTAAATTTTCACGCGCTAGTGCTTGTAGTTCGTGCAACCGCGTGACTAATTTTACGAGGTATTCATCGTATGTTATTTCTTCTTCGTCAAGTATTGGTTCGCTCGATGGGAGCCTCGCAAGTTTGCCGAATACTAGTTCGAAAGGGGTATGCTTAGTACCCTCGTGCGTACTCGTATTATATGAAAACATGGCTAGTTCAAGCCATTGGTCCCATTCTTCGTCTTGGTTCGCAAATTGTTTTAAATATTCACTCAACACATGGTGTGAACGTTCGATTGAACCGTTTGATTGGGGGTGGAAAGCAGTTGTTTTAAATTGTTTGATTTTGAACCGTTTAGCTAAATCTTTTAAAACTTTGCTCAAAAAATTACTACCTTGATCAGTTAATACGGACCTTGGTGCTCCGAAAGTGCAAATGAATCTTTTTACAAAAGCATTGCTTATTGTGGTTGCCGTGGCATTCGGCAAAGGGATGGCTAACGAATATTTTGTAAGCTGATCTTGGATTGTTAATATATATATGTTATTGGTTTTGGTTTCGGCTAAAGGCCCAACAATATCCATAGCCACCTTTTCGAACGCTGAACCCGGCGTGTCTGTGATGATCATAGGGTTTTTGTGTTTAACTCTGACTAATTTTTTTAGCTGGCACCCTAAACAATTCCTTACGAATGTTTGTATATCCTTCTTTAGGTTTTCCCAATAGTACCGGTGTCGGATTTTACTGAATGTTTTCGACACGCCTTTATGGCCTCCGAGAGTCGAACAATGAATTTCTTTTATTAACTCGTTTCGTCTAGAGGGTTCGACATATTGAATTACTCCAGTACAGATTATTATTTTTGTAGTTACTGATCGAGCGAGGGAAAACAAGTAACTTTTGATCTTCTTCCACTCTACTGTCTCTACCTCCGGTGTCTTAGCTATGCTGATTGTTTTTAATTGGGAATCTTTAATGATTTCACCGAGGCTGTGGAGAGACCCTTTTATGTCCTCTTCGACGGCTGTTAGACCCTCGGCAAGACGCCGTATTGGTAGTGCGACGTGGATTTTATGACCATGCTCTTTGGTCTGACCCTTCCCTGTTTGTAATTCCCCGAATTTCGGAAGATCGTTTCGGGCCTGTAATTGTTTAGAGCCTATGTCGCAAGGTTCGCCCGTATCGTAGATAAAATAAGCATAGTTATCCTTCCGCATAAACATTTGGTCTTTTGACTCTATCAGGTTTGGTGCATAGAAGTTCTGATCGCCCTTCTCTTCGAATGTTTCTCTCATGCCCTGGATTTCGTCGTGTTCGTCCGTATTGTCTTTGCCTACGTCTTCGTTTTCCTCAATTTCGCTATCGTTATCCGAGGATTCGGAATCGCTGGACTGGTTACGAAATTCGTCACCTTGTTGTGTTGTAGATGTTTTTTGTTTCGGAGTTTTTCGTTTCACTCGTATCTCTTCCTGGATTGTTTTTTTTTGGTTAGCGATTTCATCTATTAATCTTTGGGGTTTTTGTTTAGTTCTCTGGCTTCGTCTTAGTGAAGGTTCATTGGATGTTTGCGGTTCGTTTGTCCGATGAACCGTGGCCTTGGTTACAAACGTATTTTGAATGTTTGCTGATTCGGGATTCCCTTGAGAATCTTGTGGATCTACAGGATTTCGCGAGAGGGCATCGGCGTTGACATTCATTTTTCCTGCTTTATAAACGATGTCGAAGTCGTGCAATGCCAGTTGTAGACGCCATTTAGATACTCGCGACGCTGGATCCTGCGATGATTTGAACCAAACTAATGGTTTGTGATCCGTGACGATTGTAAATTTTCGCCCATAGACGTAAGGGTGAAACTGTTTAACCGCGTAAACTATCGCCAATGCCTCCTTTTCGTACGTAGAGTATCGTTTTTCCGCGTCGTTTAACGCTCGAGATATGTACGAGACTGGCAGGTCTTTTCCGATTTCCCCTTGTGAAAGAATTCCGCCGATTGCGTAACCAGATGCATCGGTCGTTATTATAAAAGGTCGCGTAAAGTCTGGGTGTTGAAGAATTGGGTTGCTACACAACATGTCTTTTAATGTTTGGAATGCTGATTGTTCTTTATCTCCCCATAAGAAGGTTATGTCCTTTTTCAGAAGGTTTGTCAATGGTTTCGCGATTCTTGCAAATCCCTCGATAAATCTTCGGTAATAATTGAATAGTCCCATGGTTTCTCTTATTCCCTTGACGTTTTTTGGAACTGGATAGTTTTTTACCGCCTCGATTTTTTTTGGATCGGGTTTGATTCCATTTTCCGTGAGTAGATGTCCCAAATATGTTACTTCTTTTCGCAGAAATTCACATTTATCGGGTTGTAGTTTCAGGTTTGCTTCTTTTAGTCTAGAAATTAGTTTTCTATATTTGATCTGGTGTTCCTGCAATGATGATGCGTAGATGACTATGTCATCGAGGTAGACAAATAATTCTGTCCCTTGTAAACCGCTCAATACACGGTCCATTAATCTCTGAAAGGTTGCAGGAGCATTTTTTAAACCGAATGGCATCCGAGAAAATTCGTAGTGTCCAAACGGAGTTGAAAACGCTGTTTTATGTGCGTCTGCGGGTTTCACCTTTATCTGGTGAAATCCCGATGCGAGATCGAAGACTGAAAAATACTTGGCTCCTCCGAGTTGATCAAGTATATCAGTGATGTTTGGCAAGGGGTACGAGTCTCCGATGGTTTTTTCATTGAGCATTCGGAAATCCAATACCATTCGCCATCGTTTATTTCCTTGTGAATCGGGTTTTTTTGGAACAATCCATACCGGACTATTTTACGGAGATTCGGACGTTTGGATTATACCGTTATCCAAAAGATCTTTGACTTGTCGATCTATTTCATCCTTGTGGATTTGTGGGTAGCGATATTGACGAGTATTTATCGGATGTTCATCGATGGTAACGATGCCATGTTCTAATTTATTTGTCGCCTCGAGTTTATCTCCTGGGAGATGAAATTGATCCGCGCTTTCTCGAAGCAACTCGTCGACGCTTTCGCGTTCTTCTTTATTTAAATGTTCAAGGCGTAGTAATTTCGTTACTGCCTCTATTTGATTTTGTTGATTTTTTGTTGATGTACCGATTTTTAAACAATCCGCGTACGATTTTTTCGATTTTGTTGAGTTTGTAAAAGATTTAGGAGATTTTGTTGATTTTGTAGGTTTTGTTGATTTAGTTGATTTAGAAGATTTAGGAGATTTGATTGATTTAGTTGATTTAGAAGATTTAGGAGATTTGATTGATTTAGTTGATTTAGGAGATTTAGAAGATTTTGTTGATTCGGGTTTTTTTTTTTCCTCGAATTCATATAAGGTTAACGTAGGAACTTCGATTTCTATTTCTTCGTCACGTGTGTTAAACACTCGAGTGTATGCAACACCCCGGATATTTGAGACGACCGCTTTCCCGAAGTAAATACCGTCTCCAATTTTTAAACGTGGTAAGTATCCTTCGCTTATCTCGCTGTTTTTCACTCTGACATAAAAAGAGGAAACAGTTCGGGCTGGAATTATGACGGTCTCAGGACTCGTAAATACGACCCGGTTATCTCGCCAGTGCAACCAACGATCCTTATAATTCACCGTCGCCTTGTATTTCTCTAAAAATTCGTTTCCCAATAAGCCCGCTTGTTCGATCGGAAAAGACTCTCTCACCACGTGAAAATTGACAGGACATCCTAAGATATCTACCGTTAATGTCCCTAGGGTGTTAACTGGTGTTGTCGTTATTCCACGTAATTCGAGAATATCTGTGCGATCAATTATCGCGCCTGGTTTAACCGAATTTTGTTTAATGAGATTAGGCTCGGCACCTGTATCGACCAACAGGTTTATTGGTGAACACAGGTCCAAGGATTCTATTTTTATTGCAGGGGGTCGACATCGGTGTTGTAATTTAACGTATTCTACTCGGACACGTCTCCTGTTTGGTTCTGTGCTACGATTAGCGTTTTGCGAGGGGCTGGTTGCGCCTGAGTCTCCGACCTCGCCCCGTTGTTTGGGAGACTGTTGGAGTTTTCCTGATTCTGTTTTTTGTTATTATTATATTGGCGTTTCCTGCATTCTTCGATGGTGTGTCCCTTGTTCTTACAATAGCGGCAGAGTTTTTCTTGCTTGTCTGTGGTCTGTGTTTGTCTTTGCGGTAACGTACCCAAATTAGGCTGTTTATTGTTATTCTTGTTTCCCGTATTTTGGTTACGAAACCAACACGCGTCTGCACCGTGTCCCTGGCGTTTACAAGTTTGACATATGATAGGTCCTTGTGTGACAGCGCCTACTATTGCCTGGCGTGACTCTGTTTTATGGTCGGGCAGCCCTTTTCGGAGTTCGTTTATGGCTTTCTGTTTTCTGTCTATCCTCGTCGCATCTGTACCGGCCTCGGTCAATGTTTCGTATTTCGTTTTCATTTTAAACTGTATATCTGGCTTAAGGCCGTCGAGGAAACATTCTATGCATTCTTGTTCGGTGGAATTTCTTTCTTCATCGCTAACTTCTCCTGCGTTATTGCTTTTGTACGCCTCTATGATGTGATTTCCGATTTCGCGCACCCGGTTTATATATGATATTACGTCTTCATCGTTTTTTTGCACTAACATTCCGAGTTCTCGACGTATTTGGTTAACTGTTTTTGCGGGTGAAAATAAGTCTTTTAAGTGTTTTGCTAATGATTTTAAGTTTTCGAATTTTATCCCTTGGATTGACCTTTTTGCTTCTCCCGTGATTTTTGGTCGAATGACTTTAACGAGGTTTTGTTCGACGTTCGGAGGAAGCATCAATAGCGCTTCCTCGCAACTATCAATAAATTGATAAACCGGAATATTTGTTCCGTCGAATTCTAAAACTACTTGGACCGCGTCTTTAAGCGAAACGAGTTGTGTGTTACCGATCGGCATTGTGTCTTCGCGTTGTATCTCGTCGTTTGATATTTGTAAAATATTTTCTTGAGTATTGTTAGTTTCTTGGGGATTTTGAGGATTTGTTTCTTGGAAGCTAACTCCTGGATCTTCGCTAGTCTGTTTTCGAGATGTTTCGGGTTTTGTTGGAGTATGCTCTACAGGCATGATTCGATCAAACTACCATTTTAATATCCCACCGCTGTCACCAAAAAGGTATGTTACGTCCTAGTAACATAATAGTTGCCCTATTTTTGACCTTAGCAAAGCTAATGAGTCTTGGGAAACGGGCTAATGGAGTTTGATCAGATGAATGAATTTTTGACTATGGAGTCCCCAGAAGTTAGAAGGAATTTGGATTAATGTGTAAGGAAGGTATCCTCTGAGTTCGAGGTGGTACTCGCAACTCAACGGATGATGGAAAGAATGAGCTCGCTGTTGTCCTCGCAACTCATTTATTCTTTGGGGAATCTATCGAACTAGGGGTGGACCTCGCAGTTCAATGGGTTGTGTAGGAGGATGATCGAACTCGAGGTGGGCCTCGCAGTTCAATATGGAGTATTGGAGGATCGTCGAACTCGGGGTGGTCCACGCAATTCGACTTGTTGTTGAGAAGGAATTTTGAACTCGAGGTGGTCCTCGCAATTCAATAATTTGTGGGAGTCAGTTAGTAACTTACTCTTTTCTATTTTTCTTGGTTGGTTGAGTTGAGACTGGTAGAGCAGTACAGGGTTTTTGCTCTATCCAGGACTTTTACAATTTTGAAGACTTAAGAGAAGCTTACAAGTTTGAATGTTGATGAAGAACTGATTTTTATGCTAAAATTCGGGCCTTATATACTAGTCTATCAACTATCTTTGTCTATTGCGTAGGGGTTGGAGAGGGTAGTTTACAAATTTCTTATTGGTCCAAAGTCTCCACCGTCTCCTACTCCTTACTTTTCCAATTCGGAGGAAAATTTATCCTTATCGTCTGTCCCCACTCTTGGGCCTGAGCATCTCTCCCCGCCGCGTTCATCCCCGAGTTAGGGTTGCGTCGTGCGTTGGCGTAAGGAGGGATGCTCGTATTTAAGGCGCGATGGTGGTTACGTTATGGGGATGTAACAGTATACGTTCAGTGTATACTTACTGAACTAGTGCAGGGATTTCTGGGGAGTTCGCCGAAAAAGAACAAACCTAATATTGAATGTATCAATTTTCCAGATTCTACGATCCTGAGATGGGAAAAGTCGTCTCTCGTTTCTGGGAACTCTGTCAAGTATTCAATGATGGAGATAACGCGAAATCAGCAAGTGCGGAACATCTATTCAACTGTCTCAAAAAAACATTTGATGCCCAGGGCGTGGACTTCGCAAACGTCATCGGATTTGCTTCGGATGGTTGCAACACGATGATGGGCAGCGGTAATTCGGTGGCGAGTCGATTCAGGGATTTATGCCCTAATATAACGATTTTAAAATGCATTTGTCATTCATTGCATTTATGCGCAAGTAATGCATGTAAAGAGTTGCCCCGAGCCTGTGAAGATTTGGCACACGAAGTTTATAACTTCTTTAAAGCTAGTGCTAAAAGACAATTCGCACTGAAAGAGTTTCAAACGTTCTTAGATCTCAAGATCCACAAACTTCTCCATCCTTCGCAAACTCGTTGGCTCTCGTTAAACGCAGTTGTATCGAGATTACTCGAACAATGGGAAGCTCTGATTCTCTTTTTCATGGAAAAAGTATACAGTGAGAGGTTACTGGCAGTTGAGTTGATTTTGAATTCTCTAAAAAATCCACTCATCAAATTATATTATTTGTTTTTAAAGTGGGTCTTGCCAAAATTTACCAAATTAAATCAGCTGTTTCAGTCTGCAAAACCAGTCATTACCGTGATGCATGATGCAGTTCGTTTGACGTATCAAGATCTATTGAAATCGTATATGACAGCGGATTATATCGATAAAACACCGTTACACGCAATTGACCCATCAAACTCGGCTCGATTTTTACCTCTTCAACAGATCTATCTTGGCGTGGACGTAACAACCTTTTTCAACAAACCGGAGTATCGTCAAAACGATGAGTTGAAGAATGACTTTTTGAAGGGCTGCATTAAATTCCTAGTCACCGGTTGTGCACAGATAAAATCAAGATTTGATTTCCACGATCCGTTAATGCAAAATTTGGCTGTGCTAAATCCTTCAAAAGCCATTCTTCAGAAAACAAGGACCAGTACACCGAGTTTATTGCCATTAATGGAGTCATTACCTCGAGTCGTAACGCCAGAGCAATATCAAAATATTGATGATGAGTGGCGACAATTGCCCAATTTTGAGCTTCCCAGTGATATGAGTGTTAACGACGATATCGACATGTTCTGGCACAAATTACTACACAGCGGTCGCGGTGATGAGAATTTTATTGGTTTCGAAAATCTGTCCAAATTCGCGTTAAACGTTTTGTCTCTTCCTCACTCCAATGCAGATTGTGAGCGCGTTTTCAGTGGAGTCAACCTAATAAAAACCAAGACTCGAAATAAGTTGATAACATCTACTGTCAATGGTATTTTTTTGGCTAAACAGAGAGTGCAATCAGATTGCATTAATTTTGAACCAACTGAAGAAGAGTATCGTCGTATGACTACATCGTCACTTTATCCTGAATCGACTGAACCCAAGTCAAAAGCGACAGCGACGGAATCTGCATTAAATAGCGAAAATGATGTGGTCATGCCGCATAATTTATAAGCCAAAGTTTATTTTTTATCAATTTTTATAAGCAAAAGTTTAAATCTTAAGAAAAAGATGCCAAATATTTATGTTTAAAAAGAATCTCTAGAAAACATAAAAAAACTGAACTGGAAAAAACATTCAGTTATGTGATATAAATGTTATAATATAAAGTGTGCGAAATGATAAGTCCAAAGCTGTAAGAAAAAGATGCCAAGTATTTATGTTTAAAAAGAATCTATCAAAAACATAAAAAAAAACTGAACTGGAAAAAACATTCAGTTATGTGATATAAATGTTATAATATAAAGTGTGTGAAATGATAAATAAATACTCTATGAATCTGTGGATGGATTGGAAAAAATATTAATTTTGAATTTATTTCTCCTACTAGTGTATCCTATATAATTTTATTATACTTATTATTCACCCAATTAAATACAAATTTTAACGAAAAAAAAGTTGATAATCTTTGTTTAATATACTTATAATAATAATATTTCGTGATTTTATTGCATTATTAACATTTTTAAAAAGTACTATAATTTTTTGTTCGGTACTATAATGCTACGGCCCTGGTCACATAGCTCCCCACGGACGAGTTGGGAACCCTGATCTCATTGTTAGGGCGAGATCCTTAGAGGGATGGAGTCGGAATGAATGACTTGTAGCGTGCATGTATGAATGTGATCATTTTATGCCACTTTACGCCCAACTTGCATAAAATTGCGAGATAATATAGTGATATACATATATATGTATATATATATATGTGTGTGTACGAATGTAGTACCTACCGTCTTAATTAGAGTAATGGAGGGGGGAACAGATTATCGATCCCTCTAACGATGAAATGTATTTCAGTTCACGGAAATCAGTCTGAACGAGAGGACATAGAAGCCAAAGCAGCCGACTCCGTTAGTCATGTGAGTATTCAATCCCGAACAAATAAAACGTCTCGATTATTATTACTATCACTCAAAATGCATCCTACATTTTATGCATTTATCGTATTATTCTTCAACTTAATTGTGTACTTATATTTACGGCAGCAATTTTCTTTGTACATTAGCCTAAATATGCAAGTCGAGCCTTCGTGTTAATTATAGAAACAAAAAGAGAATGAGAGTAGGACAAAATAATTAAATATAAAATAAACAAACAAGTTAACTAGTTAAACAAGTTAACTAGTCAAACTAGTTAACAAACAAAAAAAGACTATTACAAGAGATAACTCGAACGATAGACACAGAAGTTACAGAGATCACTCGAATGACAGATACAGAAATCACTCAAACGCTAGATATCGAAATAACTCCCAAAACAATTCATCTGAAAGACACCAAAACGAACATCGGGAACGATCAAACACAGACCCAAACCCTGAACAACGAAACCCTCGAGGCAATTCATCCAGAAGAAATACGCCGACTAAATAAAAAACAAATAGCGCAGAAAATATGAAGGGACTTTTCAAGGAAGTAGACCTAAAAAACTGAGACAACGTCTCGCGTAAAAGTGCGACACGAGACTCATCATCAGAGCGCTAAAAACATTCAATCGTGACCAATTAAAAGAAATCTAAACATTTCTAAAAGAATTTCTACAAATCATAAATCTCCTTCGATAGTATTGAACTCACCTGATTTTACACATAGGAAAGCGAAATTATTAATCGATACGGGTTCACAAATAAACTTCATAAAAAAAAGTGCACTCAGTCACACAACAGAAATTGATACACGAGAATTCTATGAATTAACAGGCATAACTGACGGTAAAACATACATTGGAGGCAAATGTTCAATCCAAATTAAAACAGTAAAAGCAGAATTTCATATCGTCGCGGACGCATTTCCAATTCAGCAAAACGTGATACTTGGCGACGCATTTTTTAAGCAAATCCGAGCCGATATCCTATACACACAAAGATGCATAACTTTCCATGGTCATACTATACCATTTTTCAGAAGCCAATATATCGCAATTCCACCAAAATCAAAAACAATAATTGATGGATGTAGTGTGCGATCGTGTAGTTAATTATTGCCGATGAAGTGCCGGCTTCGGTTCGACAACAAAAACAATAATGCATATCAGAATTAAAAATAATGAAATCTCAGAAGGATATATTCGAACATACAAAACCAAAGAAGGCATACGCTACGGTGGCGCATTCGTTAAAAACAAGAACGGAATTGCATACTTACAGGTAATCAACCGCCAACCATAACCAATAGAACTGGAAATTCTTGCCATAGATTTGCAACCGATCGAGATCATTTCAGAAACCCCATTCAAACTCGGAAAAGATGTTTACAAAAATTCGCAGTACAATAACGCGCCCCAGATAGAACATTGACGTATTTTAAACATAAGAACGACGTCGCAATATACGTTTGTAAGACGCTTTTAGTACGTATACTGAAGAGCTAAATGTCCGGCTAATATTCGTATACTGTATATATATTCTACGTCTATTAAACGGTATATTTTATGTATTCAGGACGTCGAAAATACGTGAAATGCATTGTTCAACAAACGTAGAATATATACATATTATACGGATACTAGACAAACATTTAGCTCTTCAGTATACGTACTAAATACATCTTATAGACGTCGATAGCGACTTCGTATTAACGTATATTTGACATATTATAAATGCCTTAAATACAAGATGTATCATAAAATACAACTCTTGGTCATTGTTATCATCTGAAACTTTTTATTCGTTATTTCCATATTGCTTTGAGAAAGTAAATGCTCCATAAACATTTATAAAAAAAAACAAAGAAACAAAACGTTAGTTTTATGCTTAACAAAAATAAATTACTGATTCAAGTAACTAAACAAAATAAAAAACAGCAACATTTATAAACCAATATCACGCGAAATTTAACGCTACAATAAAAAATAAAAACAAAAATATTCTCAAAATGTGACAACGTTAACTATACTGTTTCATGAGATCACTGAGATGGTTCGGTATTCGATAGTTTTGATTTCATACATTTTATTCGTGTGCGTTAGCCATTTCTTTTTTTCGTTTTGCTAATAAATTATTTGGCGACCCTGAGCTTGATGAAACCATTCTCGGACTCTGACTTCAAATATTTATTCATCCATATCCTTGCAAGTCTGAGAGAGCGCCTCTAAAAAATTTAATTCATTTTATTCCATAGCACCTTCGTGTGTAAATAATGTTGAGCTCTTAAAATGATAATGTATACATACTATACATCAGCTTCATTACTTCCAATACTTTTAGCTTGTGTTTTCCTCGGCGACCGTCCCAAGAGTAGCCTGTCGCGAGTTCATTGGCAAATATACGCACCAAACATCGCCGTATTGTGTCATTTGCAGCAGAACCTCCAATTGTTTTGAAATATGTGATATGCAGAAAAAAGAAAATTTAATAGAGAAAATCGAAGTACAGTGTGCAGCTTATTGGTACATTTTCACCAGCAGATAGTACATATATCCAAAGAAACTTTGTAATTTATAAATATCACACAATATGCTCACCAGTCGAGAAGAGATTTTTGGGTCCTTTTTGATATTTTCCTCCAATTCACACAATTGACCATACGTTGTTAGTGGAAATATGCTGTCGATATCAGCAGTTATTTCGATTTCAGCATCAGTAATCGCGCGTTCTACTCCCGAGCCCGTTTTAAGTTGAAGTAGCACCTCCATAACGCGACGAAGGTCCATCTTTATGGTATGTAGATTATTCTCTAGTTTCTCAAATCGTTCTAGAAATTATAAATGCATAAATATAACTATTAGTATTGTATAGTACTATTATCGTTACGTTATTTATATATCTGAAGAGATGACGACTGAGGTACTGCGCACAGCCGGACGTGATAGATTATCAATCGGTTCAAGATTATTTATGGAAAATACATTTTTTGTTAGTACTATAAAATTATACAGAATATTCTCTTGAAGCTTGAGAATGTTTTGACCATAGGGCATTTATTCCCTACCATCGGTTGTACCAATATTATATTAAAGTCACACCTTCTGGATTTCGAGACACTCTATAATTATTATTGACTGCTGACTTATGTCGTTTAGATATCTTTGTTGTATCTGATGAGCTAGACCTTTTTTCCATGTTATCGTTCCTGCTATCAACATGACTTTGGTCTTTTCGAGCTCTGACCCCATCTATACTGAAACGATCAATAATTAAAGTATGTATGTATGTATGTAATTCTTTATTGTTCCCCTTGGGGTTATAAGGCTTCCGCTTCTCCTTTACATTCTCTTCTCTTATCCTATTTACATTTCTTTATCCTAATACGCTTTTCTTTTTTTTCTTTTTTTACATCTATTTACATTTCTTTATGCTACTTCTTATTTCTATCGCCTCTGCCTCCGCTCGCACGCTCGCTCTTTTTTTTTCTTTTTTTTTCTATTTTTTCCTCCGCCGCTCGCTCGCCTTTGTGTTTCTTATTCGCCACCGTTCTCTCTCTTTCTTAATTCCTTATTACATTTTCTTATTATCTATTGCCTTTCTTTCCTCTCCTTCTCTCCTTCTTCCGACTTCCGTTTCCTTTCCATTCATTCCATTCCTTCTTTCACACCTTTCCTTACTTATCCCCTTCTTCATTTTCTTGCTCCCCCCTTCTCTTACGCTTCCTTGTTTCTTCCAGTTTTTTCATCCACTCTTCTCCTCCCCCGGTTTCTTCCAGGATTTCCCTTATCCTGTCTCCTGTCCCCTTCCTTTCTTCCTGTTCTCCCTCACACCTCTCTAGTACATGCTCCCACGTTTCTTCCTCCCCCCCGCACACTCTGCATCTCCTTTCTTCCTCCTCCTCCCAATATCTTCCTTTTCTCATTTCGTTGTCTAGTCTATATCGCGCTATCCTCTTACACCTTTTTTCTGCCCATCCCGCCTTCAAAGGCCATAGGCCGATAAGTATAGTGAATCGGCCCCAGAAAGATATCTGGCTTATAATTTCAGGGTATGTTGGTACTTATAAGATACTTCGATACTGCAAGTTTCAGCTCTTCATCTCATACCGTTTTCGAGAAAATCGAAAAAAGCTGAAATTCAGAAAAAAAATATTTTCTCAGAAACCCGTGAATCGATTGATCTGAATTTTTAATATGTTCTGGGGGATGATGGTAGCTTCTAGAAGAAAAATTATGAGCTATATTGGTTCATAAGAACCTCGAAAAAAATGACGTTTTTCTTTTAATTTTAATTTTTAACTATGATAGAGTTTTGGCACAATTATGAAACTATTTTCTTTGAATTCCTCATCCAATTTCCTGTGGAATTATGACTTTTACGAATATTAATAAATGGTACGCCATATTGAAAAAAAATAGAAAACCATTTTTTTATTCAAAAATCAAGTTATTTCAATGTTTTTATTCAATGAACAGCAGGAATGGTGCTCACTCGAATATTATTCTCGATTATGTATTCGATAACTACGTTTTAATAAATATTATTGTTCCCGCATAATAATTAGTTCATTCAGTAACTGTAAGATGGCACTGTTATTACAAGTCGGTAACCTTATTTTCTACTTTTAATTAAAAATGACATATTTACAAACTAACCTTCAAATTCACTGTTTACATTGAAAAAGAGCTTGGTTTGTTTTTCGATTATCGTTTGTTCCAAAATATAAAAAGGACTATTACTCTGATTTTATATAAATACAAATATGTCTACGTCGAAAAATAACAACCCAAAATGTTGTGTTTGTTCAAAATTCATAAAAAAAGTACCTGGTGCTCCAAAACATATAGAAAGTGATGGAGATGCTGCAGAGCTTTCAACTATTTTCGACTATCCAATTATAGTTGGTGATATTGTGTGCTCATGTTGCCGTGTAAAAAAATATAAAAAAATGAAACTTGATGATGAAGAAACGGAAACATTTGGAGAAAATGAATTGACTTCAGATATAAGTGATTTGAGTGGCATGTTAGAAAGAACTGAATCAAACTTATCATCGATGACTTTGTCGCAATCAAGCTCTGATGATCCATCATATCATTTGAATTTTGTATCTCATGATACAGAGGAGTGTATTGAAATTCAAATTGAAAGAACTGTTGCTACTCACAGATACTGTTGTGTGTGTAATGTTTCAAATACCTATCTTGTACTTGTTCCTCAAGATGCACGTACTCAATGCTTCATCAAGCGACGAATTTTTATTCCGAATGGAAATCGATGCTGCAGAGACCATCTGATAAAAAAACGTTTTTATGAAGAGAATTTAGATAGGTTAAAGGTTTTTTCCAATTGGAGTATTTTAAGATCGTCAGAACTAACCCAACTTATGGAAAACTTGGTTGTTGACTGTGACTCTACTTTGCTCGATAAAATGGATGATTTTCGAATTTCTGATGAACAACTTTATATATTTACTGGATTAAGAAGAGAAAATATAATAGAAGTACGTGATTTATTAATAACAATGAGAAATACAGATTCTCGCACGGTTACTCAAGCACTTATTGTATTTCTATTCAAACTTCGTACTGGCAACTCAAACAAATTGATATCAGCGACTTTACAATTACCAAATGAGCAGTTGGTTTCAAAGTATTGCGAACAAGTAATACAATCATTCGAAAAAGATGTATTACCTCGTTACTTTGGTTGTCAAGCCATGTCCAGAACTGATTTTGTTCAAAATACTTCATCACCGCTATTAAAGTGTTTGTACGCTGATTTGAGTGATAAGCTTTTTCTGATTTGTGGCGGAACATATGCTCGTCATCAAAAGAGCTCTAATAATGCATATCAAAGAAAGTCTTTCTCTGGGCAAAAGAAAGTGCCGCTATGTAAACCATTTACTATTTGTACAACAAATGGTTATATAGTTGATATGCTAGGGCCATATTACGCCAACCTAAATGACGCTGCTATAATGAAAGAGATTATCGATTCTCCTGATGGTATTTGCAACTTATTGGAGCCGGGTGATGTTTTTGTTGTTGATCGAGGATTTCGTGACGTGCAGGCGCACTTAGAAGATAAAGGTTATCAAGTATTGATGCCCGCATTGAAAGGTAAAAGAAATCATTTAACGACGACTGAATCTAATGCTTCAAGGTACATTACAAAAATTCGATGGGTAGTAGAAGCAGTACATGGTATGCTAAAACAAAAATATCATTTACTTGACCAGAAATTCGACAATAAAATGCTTCCTAGAGTAGGTAGTTTTTATAGAATTGCATCATTTCTTCACAATCAATACAATAAACGCCTGTCTTCAGATGCAGAGTATTTTGATGAAATTGTTGAAATGATGGAATCTCGAAATAATACGGACAATACATTAGCTGAAGAAGTAGATAAAAATGGTTGGCGGCGGAAGAAACTTCCATTTGAAACAATTTCATCTTGTGAATTAATGGACTTTCCGGAAATGACTGAAAAGGACTTGAAGCTTCTATTTACGGGATCATATCAATATAAACAAGCAATATCATATTTAGCAGAAATGATGGATGAATCAGATAATATAACTATTCAGTTTGTCAAAGATCAAACCAATGTGTTGAAGGCTCAAGTGCAATCTCGTCATATCGGAAGAAAAGTTTACAGATGTTTTATTGAATATAAACCAGACACAATTGGATGGAGTGGAATATCAAGGTATTGTTGTGAATGTGCTAATGGACTCAGAACAATTGGTTGTTGTTCACATGTCGCTGCAATAATTTTCTACTTAGCACACGCTCGATATTTGGCTAAAATCCCCAGACCAGCTGAAATACTTAATTCCTTATTCAATAAAGATAATATTACCACGGTCATTGATGAAGATAGCGAGGAGGATTAGTCATGAGGATCACAGAAAATCTTTCTTACTATGTAAAAAATAATGTATTCAAATATAGCGATAACTAGTGTTTAATGAATAAAAACATTGAAATAACTTGATTTTTGAATAAAAAAATGGTTTTCTATTTTTTTTCAATATGGCGTACCATTTATTAATATTCGTAAAAGTCATAATTCCACAGGAAATTGAATGAGGAATTCAAAGAAAATAGTTTCATAATTGTGCCAAAACTCTATCATAGTTAAAAATTAAAATTAAAAGAAAAACGTCATTTTTTTCGAGGTTCTTATGAACCAATATAGCTCATAATTTTTCTTCTAGAAGCTACCATCATCCCCCAGAACATATTAAAAATTCAGATCAATCGATTCACGGGTTTCTGAGAAAATATTTTTTTTCTGAATTTCAGCTTTTTTCGATTTTCTCGAAAACGGTATGAGATGAAGAGCTGAAACTTGCAGTATCGAAGTATCTCATAAGTACCAACATACCCTGAAATTATAAGCCAGATATCTTTCTGGGGCCGATTCACTATACTTATCGGCCTATGGCCTTTTCGGAATTTCTTCCGTCTGTATTTCCCTATACCATCTGTTGTATCTCGACTCCCTGATTTTCTCCCATCTCTCTTCTTCCTGCTCCTTCTTATCCTCCTTCTCTACCTTTTCGTATCCTTCCGCCTCCGTTTCCTCTTCCCCTCCTCTGTTTCTACCTTTCTCTTTCAGCCCTTTTCTCTCCTTTTCCCATTTCGACAACCTTTCCTCGCTTTCTATCTCCCTTTCTTCCATTTCTTTTAAGCAATCTCTCGCTATTTCACTTCCTCCACCTCTTTTCAACTTTTCCTCATAACTCCACGCCCTCCTTCCCGCTCTTGTCTTTAGCTTTTCCCTTTTTGCTTCCTCTCTCACCATATATCCCGGCGTCCTCCATTCTACTCCCAGTGTCCACCTTATGTATCTCTCCTGCATGCTCTCTATTCCTTTCCTCTCCTCCCATCCCCAAATTTCTACCCCATATCCCATTACTGTCCACACTAGTGTGTCGAACAACCACATTCTCCTTTTAAAATCTTTTCCAAATTTCCTCTTTCCTATGCCCCACACCTGCTTCATTACCGCTCCCGCTTTTCTGATCCTGTCCCATAGTTGTCCCTCTTACCCCCCGTTCTTTTTGAATATGTACCCTAGGTACTTGAATTCTTTCACTTCTTCTATCCTTTTCCCTTTCCACTTCCATTCCATTACCTTACTCTTTCCTCCTCCCTTTCTGAACTTCATAATTTTCGTTTTGGTCACATTAACCTCCATGTTTTTCTTTCCAAAGTAACCTTCCATTCTCCTTATCATGCTTTCCATTTCTTCCTCTCTTTCTGCCAACACCACCACGTCGTCTGCATACGCTAAGGAGCATATTCTCCTTTGCCCGACTCTCACTCCTCCCCACCTTCCCTTCCTTAATTCCTCTTCCATGTCTGCTGTTAATATATTAAACAGTACCGGGCTCATCGGGCACCCTTGTCTTACGCCTCTTCCTGTCCAAAACTCCTCGCCTATCTCCCCTCCTACTTTCACCCTGCTCCTTGTCTCTCTGTATACCTCTTCCACTCTATCTCTTAACCCTATTCTTACTCCTTTCTTTTCCATTGCCTCTATCAGTATCCTTCTATCCACCATATCAAACGCTGCCTTCAAGTCCACAAATAATCCTATTACCTTACCTTTCTCTTCCGCTAGTTTCTTATTTACAATATAATTCAGCACATAAATGTTGTCTACCGTCCCCATCCCCCTCCTAAACCCTGTTTGATTCGGTGGGATTATTTTCTTTCTCTCCACCTCCTCCTCTAATCTCCTCGCTAGCACTTTTGTATATATTTTATAAATTGTCGACATCAGTGTTACTCCTCTGTATTCCTCCACGTTTCTCCCTTCTCCCTTTTTCACTCTCGGTGCTATTATCCCTACTTTCCATTCTTGTGGCCAACCTTCCCCTTTCCACACCCTTCTGCATATTTCCCATGCCACCTCCGCCGCTTCTTCTCCTCCCCACATCCATGCTTCATTCGGTAGCTCATCTTCCCCCGCCGCCTTCTCTTCTTTCATTCCCTTAATTACTTTCCTTATTTCTTCTATGCTTATCTCTTCTTCTTCTCCTGTTCTCTCCTCTTTCTCCGTCCCCATCCTTATTGTTTCTTCTACCCCCCCCCCCCCTAACAGCCTCATAAAGTATTCCTTCCACTCCTCTTTTCCTATGCCCTCCCTTACCCTCTTCCTGCTTTTCCTTCCTCTATTTACTATCCTCCACATGCTCTCCTCCGTTTTCGCCTGTGCGATTTCTCTGATTATTCTCTCTCTCTCCTCCTTCTTTTTCTTCTCATATAGCTCCTTATACTCTCAATTTTTCTGTCTATACTTTTCTTTCGAGCTCTCTTCTCTCCTTCCCTTCCTTAATTCCTTTCTCACCTCCGCTTTCTTCTCTTTGCACTCTTCATCCCACCACCCCTCTCTCCGTCTCGCCTTCTCCTCCTCTCATACCTTTTTCTCACTTTTCTTAACCGCCCCTCTTATTTTCTCTATTGCTTCCCTTATCGCTCCTTGCGTCTCCTCTCCTTCTACTTTAATTCCCTGTATTCCTTTCTTATATTCCTCCTTCCTTTCTTCCGACCATTTGCCTCTTCTCGGCCCCGTTTTTTCCTCCTTTCCTTTTCCTTCTTCTCTCTCCTTTCTCTTTTCATCGTCACCACGAGTGGCTGATGGTCCGATTCCACCCTATCTTTTACCTTAACGCTTTTTATCGCCTTCCTCGTGTTCTCGTCTCCCAGTATATAGTCAATTACCGTCTCTCCTCTCGTTCCTACATACGTGAATTCTCCTTCTTCGTCGCCCTCTATATTCCCGTTCATAATCTCCCACCCCACTTCACCTAGCCTACTCACCAACTTTCTCCCGTCTTCATTTACCTTTTCGTCCTTTGATTTTCTTCCTCCTTCCTTCTCTTCCTCTTCTGTTCCCGCCCTACCTCCTTTTGTTCCCGTCCTCGTATTGAAGTCCCCTCCTATTATCACTCTTTCCTTTTCATTTTGCCCTTCCATCCACCCTCTCATGTTTTCTAATTTCCTTCCCATATCCCCATTTATGTATACCGCTACGATCGTCCATACCTCTTCCCCTGCTCTCACCTTCCTATACATCATTCCCTCTTCCTCCTCCTGCTCCTCCTCTTCGCTTTCCATCGCCATCCCTTCTCTGACTCCCATCAGCATTCCTCCTATCGCCCTGCATTTCCTATTCCTCTTCTTCGCCCCTAGTCTTATCCACTTATACCCCTTCGGCAACTTACGCCTTATTTTCTCCCAGTTCTTTTCCTCTACCCACGTTTCCGTTACCGCTATTACTTCCCATTCTTCCATTTCTTTCCAAAAGTTCTCGTACTTGTTCCCTAATCCTTACACATTCCAATACGCTATTTTCCATTCCTCTCTTCTTTCTCCTCTCTTTTCTTTCCCGCCTATCTCCCGTTTTTTGGCCCCTCTTTTTTCCCCCTATCTCTTCCTCCTTTCTTGGCCACTCTTCTCTCCTGCCCTCTTCTCCCTTCCCCGTCTCCATTCCCCATTCTCTTCCTTTTCCATCCTTCATGTTTTCCTTCTCCTCATCCCAAAACCACCATTTCCCGTTTACCCATAATTTTCCATGTCTCACCTTTACTATTTTCCCCTTCCTCTTTTCTTGTTCCCCTATTTCCCTTATTTTCCACTGCATCCTACTCTCCCTCCATGTCAAGTCTTCCTGTATTATCTCTCTCCTTCCTCTTAAATTCGCTTTCTTTCTCATCACCTCTCGTTTCCCTTCCTCTTCCATCATTGTCACTTCCACCATCAAGTCTCTTCTCCCTGCGCCTGCTTTTCCTATCTCTTTCACTCCTGCTATACTTGCCTGCACTCCTATTTTTCCTAGTATCCCCCTCGCCGTTTCTTCCACCGTTCCCCTCATTTCTACCCTTTTTATTATTACCCTCCTTCGTCTTTCCTCCTTTTCTTTCCTTTCTACTTTCCTCTCCATCTCCTTAATTCTCTCTTCTAGCTCCCTGCTCCTTTCCTCTCCTGACCGCTTTCCGTCTCCCGCCTCTCTTGCTTTTCCCCCCTCTAATTCTATCTCTCTTACTCGATTTTCTATCTCTTCCACTCTTCCTCTCTCTTTTTCCTTTTCTTCTATCCTCCTCTCTAATTGTCCTATTTTTTTCTCCATTCCTTCCTTCTCCCTTCTCCATCTTTCTTCTCCCTTTTTTATTTCCTCTTTTATCTTTTCCATCTCTTCTTTCATTTCTCTCATTTCTCCCCTCTGCCCCTTTATCTCTTGTTTAACCCCCTGCAACTCTTTCTTTATCTCGTCTCTCATTCCTCTTATCATCGTCCCTATATTCTCCTCTTACTCTCCCTTATTCTCCGGTGATTGGTGCACCTTTCTGTTTTTTTGAAATGTCGTCCTTCCTTCCTCCTCTTCCTTCTGTTCCTTCTCCTCCATGTGTTCTCTTTTCCTTTTCCACCATTCCTTTATTCCTATTAAGTCCCCTGCACTCGCGCTTCTTTCCATAACTAGCCTTTCCGCATTTGTTTTTCGTCCCCTCCTCTTCCCCTCCTCCTCCTCTCCCCTACCTTCTTCTGTCTCCATTTTTTTTTCTTATTTTTATTTATTTACACTTCTTTACTCTTCTTTTCCTATTTACTATTTATCTCTTTTTTACTTTATTTTCCCTACCTTTATTCCATTTATTTATTCATTTTATTATTTTATTGTGTTTTATTTTACCTTATCTTCTTTACCGCTACTCCCTTCTTTACCCACCGTCTCTCTACCTTCCCTCTCTCTCTAGTTACCTCTGCCTTCCGCCGTCGGCGCTACACCGCGACGTCGCTCGCTCGTTCCTCTCCCCACTTTTCTTTCTCGTGCCCGTCTGTCTCGTCTCCTCCTATTCACTCCTAACCTCTTTTCAATTTTCGCCTTTCTCCCTTCCGTCCTTTTCCTACCTTATTTTCCTATTTTCACCTGCTTTACACTTCCCCTGCCTTCCTCCCTTCCCCCCTCCTTCCTCACTACACTCTTTCTTCACTTTTTTCCCTTCTTATCGCACTTTTCCTCACTTTTCTTTCGGTCACCTGTCACACACGTCCTTCCACACTCTCGCCGGAAACGGAAGTCCCAATAATTAAAGTAATAAATCGCATTACGAATCTGGACAATAGATGTTTACAATATAATTCAATAATAGTTATATAGATATTTGATAAGGTTTCTACGATTTGCAAATAAAGAACAAAAGGAAATATTTTTCATTATTCACGACCACCTTATGAACCGACATAAATCGAAAGAAAATTTTTCATAATCTTGACTCATGAGCATGACTCTCACCATTTGAGTGTCCAACAGACGGTGCTTTTGGTAAAAATGGTTCATTATCAGAGTCATCGTTTTCACAATCCTCGGACGATGAAGCAATTCGCGACTTTTGAACTCCATTTTTCCTATCGCTATTCTCACAGCCCCCTGTATTGAATGCAACTGATTTGTATATATCAATATAACACATAAGAAAGTAGTATTGAGAAATCCACGAATTCATTTATTTAAGGCCGGCAAACCGAAATGCCATGAACAATTGTACTGCGTATGCTAAATACCGACGAGCAGAATTGGAAAAAACTTATCCATAGTAAGTGCTCTCACTGTGCGATTTTTATATGCATTCATCAGAAGACCCATCGTCGTCAGCTCCCTCAGAGGATGATTCAATTTTTTTTTAGCTCGACTCTTCCTGTTTTTCTTCTCATCGATATCAGTATTGATATCGGAAGAATATTCCGCTTTCAGCAACTTTTTTCTCGCTTTTTCATAAGTCGCTGAAATAAGAAAAATCGGTTATATAAGTTAATAATGCGTGATTATGATAATCGTAATAACAGTTTATATATCAGACAACGAAATCTATAGAGTATTACATTATTTGTACATAGGAGAAACCGGGCCACGACGGACTGCCTCAAACATTATTTGAAAAAATATGTATGTACCGTAAATGATTTACATTAGTCAATACAAGTGAAATTTCATTATCTGCCATTTAAAAAAAAATCAACACTTTTTTATTGTTGTGGAATATAAGTAATTATTTCCATACAGAGGCGAGGTAATAATAAACAGTGAACTGGAAACACCGAGAGATAGAATAATATCTTTATTAGAATAGAGAACAAAAATGCAACGACACGCTCGATCAGTGGCTTAGGTCCAACTGACGCTTTGTCGCGTAAATTAGTCGATCACGAGGATGGACAAAGAAATCAGGGTGCGGCACTCGCTGCATATGACGTCGTGTTTAGGCCTGTATCGCATAGCTATATATATATATATATATATAGAGGAAGAACAGCGCTAACAGAGCACGCTTTACAACACTTCCCCTCGATATAGGACGAACTCTCGTAGGTTTACGCCGGATTTCCTATTCCAATTTCTTTGGTTAGGTCCCTATGCATTGGTCCTCCCAGGCCTTTCGTAAATACGTCGGCCAGCATTTCGTGCGTAGGAATGTATTCGAGTTTTACTTCCCCATCCTTCAGGGCGTCGCGAACAAAATGATGCCTTATATCGATATGCTTAGTGCGATTATGAAAAACAGGGTTTTCCGCAAGTTTAATTGCGCCCTGGTTATCACAGTACAAAGTAATCTTCGCGAGTTTCTCGAAACCCAACCCTGAAAGAAAACGCCGCAAGTGTATTGCCTCTTTCGTGGCTTCGCTTACGCTCATATATTCCGCTTCGACGGAGGATAGCGCGACGGTCTTCTGTTTCTTTGAACCCCAAGATACCGCAGCGCTTGCAAGACGGAAACAATATCCCGTGAATGATTTCCTGTCATCGAGACAGCCTCCCCAGTCGGCATCGGCGTAGCCATCCATTGGCTTATCGTTCGCTTCATACACAAGCCCGAGATTCGCAGTACCCTTCAAGTATCGCAGGATACGCTTCGCGGCGATCCAATGTGTTTTGCCATGACAATCGCAGAATTGGCTCAGCACGCTTACCGCGTGCGCGATATGTGGCCTAGTAGCTACGGCGAGGTACATTAAAGAACCCACGAGCTCCCTGAACGGGTGTTTCTCGTTACCATCGTGCGAACCGTCAGGTTCCTTTCGCAGTTTAATGCCGAATTCTAACGGGGTTGTCGCAGGCTTACAATCTTTCATACCGAAACGATTCAAGAGGTCTTCGATATACCCGCGCTGGTGTAGTTGAATCACTCCATCAGAACGACGAAATTCGATTCCCAAACAACACTTTACATTACCCAAATTTTTGACCTCAAAAACGCTTTTCAGCTGGTCCTTGAACCGATTTATTCTTTCGAAATCTCGCGAAACTATTAGAAAGTCGTCTACGTACACGAGAACTATCGAAATGTCTTCCCCTCGTCCTTGATAATAAACGCACGGGTCAGCACTACTCGGTATCAAACCGTATTTTCTTACTTCCTCATTCAGTCGGCGATGCCAGCTGCGCCCGGCCTGTTTTAGGCCGTACAAGGCTTTTCGCATCAAGCAAACCTTATCGCCTTGTCGCATGCTGCGCCGCATCTCGAGCGCTCTTTTCTTGATTTTAGCGTCGGTCCCTTTCGATTTGATGAGAATATCGAGCGGTTTCTCGATGTGCCGAGGGATTTCCATTAGGATTTCCTCGTCAAGACTCGCATTTAAGTACGCGGAAGTTACGTCGATTTGGTGAATCTGCATGTCATATTGCGCGGCGAGAGCGCTGACAATTCTTACTGATTCCAGACGCGCTACAGGCGCGAAGGTTTCGTGAAAATCTAGCCCGAAACGTTGAGCAAATCCGCGCGCCACCAATCTTGCCTTGCGTCGCTCGAGCTCGCCGCACGGTTTGTATTTATTTCGCAGGACCATGCGACTACCTATGACCTTCGCGTTCGCGGGACGTTCGACGAGTTCCCAGGCATCGTTCTTTAATATCGACCCCAATTCGACGGCCATGGCTTCGTACCACTCGCTCGCTTCTTCGCTCTCGACGGCATGTTCCAAAGGAACTTCTCCCATGAATGCTAGTTCCATCGCAATATTCCCGGCTTCTACCATGTTATATTCTTTTCGGGGTCTTCCGCGTTGACCGGTTCTCACCTTTTTCGGTCTACCGCGACCCCTACGTGCTTGTGCATTTTCGCGATCCCCGCGCTCGGCATCCTCGCTACCGTCGGACTCGTCGCCGTTACATTCTTCGTCGCGGGCGTTTTCGTCACGTCCGTTGTCCGATTGACGGTTGTTTCGGGAGGACAGATCGACTTCTATTGAATCGTACCCGACGCCGCACTCGGTATCGCGCTCATTATCATCCGCGACGCTTTCGAGAGGTGCACTATTTTCAGCCGAGTTGTCGCGGAAATTGCCGGGATTCGCGCTAAAATTTTCCAGAAAATTTACATCGCGCGCGATTTCAATACGTTTTCTTTCCGGTTCCCAAATGCGATATCCCTTTGAGTTATCGGAATACCCGACGAAGATACCTTTTCGCGATCGCGGATCAAACTTCCCCTTATTCGGGTCATTATTCAGATAAAAAACGTTGCATCCAAAATCTCGGAAATAATGCACGTTCGGTCGTTTCTGAAATAGTTTTTCGAAGGGAGTTTTCCCTCCCAACACTCTCGATGGGCACCGGTTACGAATATAATTCGCTGTCAGCGCGGCCTCCGCCCAGAATGACGACGATAAGTCCGACTGCGCCAGCAAGCATCTTGCCGCGTCGAGTACGGTTCGATTCTTTCGTTCCGCGAGTCCGTTCTGTTGCGGGTTGTACGCGACCGACAATCTACGTTTGATCCCGTGATCACGCAAGAATTTATCGAAAGCTGAATTGACATATTCTCTCCCGTTATCCGATTGAAAATTTTTTATTTTTCGACCGGTTTGATTTTCGATGTACGCCTTGAAATCTTTGAACGTTTCGAGTACTTGATCTTTTGATTTTATGAATCGGATTTCACACCATCTCGAGTGCTCGTCTATAAACGTAACGAAATATTTGTTACCAGCATGTGATTTCGTTCGCATCGGCCCGCAAACGTCACTGTGAATTATGTCTAAGATCCCCGTAGCTTGCGAAAATTTTTCCGGAAATGGGGCTTTCGTCATTTTATTCTCCACGCAAATTTCGCAACGCAATGATTTCTTAAAATCTACATTGTTGCCTGTG
The DNA here is from genome assembly GCA_946811545.1 of Netelia fuscicornis. Lineage (NCBI taxonomy): Eukaryota > Metazoa > Arthropoda > Insecta > Hymenoptera > Ichneumonidae > Netelia > Netelia fuscicornis. The sequence continues at coordinate 27,752,704 of OX328015.1, forward strand.
GAGATGACGCCTGTACGCTTCGCTTCCAGGAGATCCTTTTGATTGAGATGCCCGAGTCGTCTGTGCCATGTTTCAAGAACGTTAGACCCCCGCTGTCCTTCAGCGTTGTCCTTCGCGCTCATGCAATTCTGTGTGGGTCCTCTTTGCCTCACATAATATAGTCCGTTTCTGCGATCAGCGACAAACTTTTCATTTTCGTGCTCGTCGATCACTTTTGCCAGATCCCGTGTGAAAATTACTTTGTATCCGCGGTCGGTAATTTTACCGACGGACATTAAGTTCGCTCGTAGGTCGGGCACGTGTAGCGTGTCCTTTATTGTGACGCGTTTGTCATGATTGTTCTGATCGACAACGATGCGCACGGTGCCACGCGCACGAATGTCCGCTGACGCGCTGCTCGCCAGATTCAACTTCCCGGGTTGTCGTTCGTCGATGCTTTCGAAATTTTCGATACGCTTACACAAATGAGATGTACAGCCACTATCTAAACACCATTGATCGTCACTTGCTTTGACGTCGGCCTGTAGAGCTTCGTAAGGAGACTCGGGGTCTGCCGTCGCGAACACGCACACGTCGTCGCTCGCACTCTTAGCCGATTGCCGGGAGGTCGCACCGCCTTTGTTGCACTCGGACGCTTTATGTCCCCTTTTATGACATTGAAAACACTTTATTTTCGAGTTGTCGTCTTCGGCACTGTCCGGTTTTCGAGCACTATATTTTTATAGTTTTGGCGCCTCGCTTGCTTCCCGGCCATCATGGCGTTCGGCACTGTATCACGCATCTCATTTTTTCGTGCTTCACTTTCTTACACGATTTTTCTTCGCAGCGTATCTGGATTCGGCAATTCGTCGCGCGATTCGATCGCGCACCGAAAGTTTTCGAAGCTTTGCGGTAAGCTATATAACAACATTATTGTTAATAGATCCGCGTTGATGATGACGTCCATCTCGTTTAGTTTGTCCACAGCATCGAAGAATTTTTCGAGATGTTCGCGAATGTCTTCGCCCTCGCTCATGCGCTGTAACATTAGCTTCTTCAATAGCGTAGCTTTACGCGCCGGGCCGCGCGATTGATGAATTGTTTCCAATTTTTGCCACACTTCGTTAGATGTCCGACAATCTTTTATTTGCTTAAGTTCCGAAGGGTTCATCGACAGCAAAATATCCGATTTTGCCTTTTCGTCGTTCGTCGACCATGCTTTGTACGCCGCCGCTGACGCTTCGTCGTTTGCCGTTACCGTTGGCGCCCTTGTCTCGCCACTAACGTAACACCACGCGTCGTTTTTTACTAATAATGCACGCATCTGGATTTTCCAGGTGTCGTAATTATTCTTTTTAAGAGTTTCGATCTTCGTGAGGCTCGCCATCTTGGCACTCACACCACCGAATCACTCGACAAAGCACGCGACTTCGCGGAGGGGTAACGAACTTCGCGAACCTTCGCCTTTTCGGGTTTTCACTATATTAAACGCGATCCTCTGGGCCCATAACCTGTTGTGGAATATAAGTAATTATTTCCATACAGAGGCGAGGTAATAATAAACAGTGAACTGGAAACACCGAGAGATAGAATAATATCTTTATTAGAATAGAGAACAAAAATGCAACGACACGCTCGATCAGTGGCTTAGGTCCAACTGACGCTTTGTCGCGTAGATTAGTCGATCACGAGGATGGACAAAGAAATCAGGGTGCGGCACTCGCTGCATGTGGCGTCGTGTTTAGGCCTGTATCGCATAGCTATATATATATATATAGAGGAAGGACAGCGCTAAAAGAGCACGCTTTACAACATTTATCATCTTTTTGGGGTGTTTTTTTCTGCTTTTATTATCGTAAAATGGCGATGAATTTGCCCAAAATAGAAAAAACAACATGCAACAAATACTCAAAAATCACAAGAAATAAGTAATAGCGTAGGTGACAAACTGACCTAAAAGAGAACGTAGACCACACTGTTTGTCGAAGAGAGATATAATTTGACTAGTATTAGAAGCTACAAGTTACATCGGAGTTTCGTAAAATTTATGTTCATGCAGAAAATTACTATAAATTTCAATCAATTACCGAATTGTCCGAATGTTCTTGTTATTGTATAGATAGGCCATGCCTTATCCACCTCGATCCGATTCTTTATCGCTTTCTCCAATTGATTGTTCGATTTGCACGTTGGAAAAAACAGCTAGTTTTGGATTTGAACCACGACTCCGGGACGATGGCCAATCCATCATCGAACAAAACAACGACAAATTCATCTCCACCACCATTCGAAGTCATGTTTAAAGCGTAACTAATGAAACAAAAAAGAAATATTTCTTGAATTACAAAAATAACAATGATGTATACAAAATATGAGTCCATTAGATATCAGTAGTGGATGTTAATAATATGATTGTATAAAAGATCTAAACAAGAGAGTAAAAGAGATATAATGAGAGTAATTATAATTTCGGCTTTCGCTATATACGCAATGTGCAAGATATTATTAAGTAAATATAAATAGAAAAACTTGCATTATTTTTTTTAATACCAAAAATCAAAAGTATACAATCTACCTTTCAAATAATTTACATAGTGTTTAGCAATGGCATTGCTACTTCATAATTATCAGCATGTGAGAGTAAGACGCATTTGTATGGAATGTCCGTGACTGGCCAATTTTTCAAATCACCCAACTTTCCGATTTTAAAACACCCGGATGTAGCAGAAGAACAAGGTTTTTTATATAATCTCTTTTTTTTTTAGAAAACTCTCTACCCACAATACACAAGCCGAGAGAAGAAGTCGCGAAATTGCTGTTGTGCCGCACGATTTCGCACTGCACTTTAATATTTTTAGAGATCTACTAAAGGGTTAGAACCCAAATGAAAGACAAACGAAAAATATAAATAGTTTATTGACACTTAGAACAAGAGAAAGGAAAGACGGATTCTTGCGCGAATCCGTCGAGCCGCACGTACAGGTTAAAGATTACTTAAAGACTATTTAAATGTTGGCGAGCTGGTCCTTTTATACAGTTATAATTTGGAACAGCTTGACCAGCTTTGTTTTCTTATTGTGTACTCCAAATCTGGTTTACATTATTTCTCAGATTTGGAAGTTAACTTTTCTTCGTAGAATTTTGTCTGAGTCGGCGTTCGCATAGCCTGATATCGAAGGCGGCTTCAATTGCGTAATGCCGATTCAGCGTATTGTTGGCCTACTCGGTTGTATGTATTACTTATATTAAGGTAACACCTTTCACGTAGAATTGTTCTGGGTCGGCGTTCTCATATCCGAAATTCGAAGTCGGCTTTAATTGCGTATTGCAATTAAAGTGGATCGTTGGCCTACTCGGTTATACGTACTACTTACATCATTGTAGTAACGGTCGATTATCGGGGCACAACATTGCGAATCGAAATTATGGATCCATTGACTAAATTACAACAGTTATCTGGTGACTTTCTTGATAACACAAAGTGCCTGAACTTTATCGACGAACATTGTGGCTCGGTGATCATAAGTATTAAAGGGCCGCCGTGATGCTGACGCCCCAATCGAATCTCTCCATTATCTTCTTTTTGTTGACGAGTGGAACTGCTCGATATTTCGGTGTATCGATTGCTCAGTTGTTGTAACGGTTGATTTGGTTTCCGTATTAAACGCTTGGTAGACTTCATGAAATTTTCGTACTTAAATGCACTGAACTTATCCAAGGATCCACAATGACGAACGCCATCAGCTAAATGCGTTAAATTGTGTATATTATGCGAAACAAGTGCTCGACCGTATATTTTTGCAAAGCGTAGCACGAAATATTCCAATAATTGTTCAGCATAGTCAATCATCTCTGGACCAGGATTAGGGTGGGCTAATAAGCGGATTGCAACGTGAAGACTCACGAAATGCAAATATTTATCATTACTGATATGATTTTTGAGTACTATCGGCCCAGTGTATACTAAAAACATTCGGTTTTCAGTTGCTTTCCACTGAGAGATGGTAGTTAATTCACGAGTTCTTCTTGAAAATTCCCTTGGTATTCGAGATTTCAGTTGTATTAGCTCATCAGACATTCCTTTTATATTTTTGGGAGCTAAACGGATACCGAGTTTTCCGTCTAACCATAACTGAATGAGTTTTTTCATTGCCCCAATACACACAGCGTGCATATAATCTATCGGAATTCCCGAGACTAGTCCAAAATTTGGAATTTCGACAAGATTAGAGTAACCCGTATGATGGCTAATATCTGATTGGTTTGCTACACTCTCATCAGTTCGCTTACGGCAAGTAGTGCTTAGAAAAGCTGTTCGTCCTTCTATACTTTCTCCGACAATTTCACACTTTGAACAGCTGTTGTAACCGGTATGATTTTTTGTTGCCGTGATGAAAGATTTCGCGGGGGTGTTAGCAATTATAGTGTGCATGATGGTTTTTACAGTACGCCCATTATAACAAAGATTATTGTTTATAAGATCTTTCATCTCTTCAACAAAAAATGTCAAATAGTCAACACAATTCGATGGTTTCGTTTTCCCATAATAGCAGCCAATCAAAAAAATATGAGACCTGGGAAATATACTACCCATGATAGGCCAAAATTGATTTGTTGCTGACTGGGTCAATGGCAATCCATCAATACCGATTTGCAGCTGTATACATTCGACGTCAAGATTCTCATCCAGAAAGTTTTCGATGTTTTTGCGAACGCCAAAATGACAGTATTGCCCTGGAGATACGTGATACAGCGTTGTTCGTCGGGGTGTTTGCAGCAAAACTTTCGCATTTTTCGGAACAGTTTCGACGATTCCATGGTCTCAGTGAATTGACAAGAGTACTGCCAAAGCAGTATGTGAAATTTGAAATTTCAGTCCCCACGCTGTCAAATCATTTAGGAAAGATGATTTTGGCTCTTTGTTGGATGAAGGTGTGCCAGGTGCGTCTCCGTGCTCAGTGTCGCGTATACTTTCTCCGTTGTTTTCTTCAAAATTCCAAATTGTTTCAGTCTCGGCTTCTTCGCTTTCACTGACGACATTTAATATTTCTCGGTCTCCGAAGACGGATTCTTGATCTCCTTGGTTTTCTCGGGTTGCAAAATTGTGTTCTTGATCTCCTTGGTTTTCTCGATTCGTTGAGACGCTTGCTGATTCATTAAGCTTATCTTCTAAGACGCGTCGTCGATATTGCCGCTCACAAAATTCCGAGAGAGGCTTACGACTTTTTCTAATCATATAACGTCGCATCGCGTCACGGCGTTTCCAACTAGATACAAAGTTATTCATGAATCAAATTTAGGGAATACAGCAATAATTAATAAAACAAACAAAATGTATCGACACACTTAAAGTAGACACATTCACACAACCAAACGTTCACACAAGCCCATACGTTATATGCCAATCAAGTATGCCAATTGTGATAAATTTAAGTAGTAAAATTATAAAGTAACGTCAAAATTTGCATAAGTTTTCGTTTGAATCAAATTTTCAAGTAGATACAAAAAAAGTAAAAACTCAGTAAACTAAATAAAATCCAAATGTTACAGAAAAAAATCGAAATTCGTATGGTGCGGGCTACATATTTCGAAAATTCAATTCATAAAGTACGTGCTATTCTTCTCGACCAGGAAAAAATTATTGAAATAAATACCCCTGACTAACAATATGTATACGATAACGAATTTTGAGAAATTTTATATTTTTTCTCATTAAAAATTATGTGATGGATAGAATTTTTTAATTACACAATCTTATATTTTTTTATTTTCGCGTTTCTCTTTTTTTTTTTTTATTCAAGATTCAGTAAATTCTAAGTAACCTTTTATAATTATCAAATGAATGAATGATCAAATATGCATTCAGAATGACCAGATAATTCCGAAGACTTTGTCTAATATTACTTTTTGGATAATCATGGACGTTAAAATGTTTAAAAGTGTTGGAGCGCGATCGACTTTGTATATCGCGGGCGGTGCGATTCAAGACGCACAGTGCGCGGCGTTGCCGCCGCAGCACTAACGAGAGGTTTCTCGCTTCACGCCGTATCACCGACTCGGCGTTCTCCTATTCTTTATACATCTAGGTTCTTCACCGATTCTCAAAGAGACGAGACACAGTAAACACGTACAAGCAACGAATTCAGACCACTATAGAAGGAATATGCCTATCCCTAATTTGAAGCAAAGTTTTCTCCGCCACAAACTGCCACTTGGTGGTGTGGCGGTCGATTGTTACGTCACGCCGATACTGTCTACACCCCCGTGGGCGGCGTTACGAGAATGTAAACGCCCTGTCATCTCTAAATTCTCGAGTTCTCGACTCTAAGAGACGAACGATCGAATCCCCTGCTTTTTTTCATTTTTTTATATTGTTTCGTTGTTCGTGTAGATAGATAAATGATGCTTGCTTTTTTCATATTTTTTTTTATTATTTCGTTCTTCGTCTAGTTTTTCGGACCGATGTTTTTCGACTTTCAATTGGTCCCAACATTTTTCTATTTCGAATATTCGCTGAAATCTTACATAGAATTACCAATAAAGTCTTTCGGAACAAAACTAAAGAAGAATCGTCGAAAAATCTTGAATAGTTTAAAAGAAATCTTAATTTGAAGCAATGAAAAATTTTGAGACCCGGGAGGGGCTTCCGAACATGTCGAACTCCTTAAAAAACGAAAATGAAACTAAAACAGTAAGTATTTGAACGACTTTAGTGAAACTGGGAACGGATTTTGTTTTCCATTTGACATACAAAACAATCAAATGTTTGGAAAGGGTTATCTAAACCGTATCGGATATTACATCTTAAGAGAATTGTTCAACAAATAGAAGACGTTAGCTGAGTTGATAGCGTCGGAGTTTGAAACTACGAGGTCTTGGAATCGAGTCTTAAAGACTCTTTTTTCAATTTTTTTTTGTCAATAAGAAACGAATTTTTATGATTTATTAGCTTATAATTCAAATACAAAAAATAATCTATTATTTACAATTATTTCAACTTATATTATATGGTTATTAAGGTTCTGAGGGTCGATATCATACATGTCGGCTCGATGGGGTACCCCAGTAGCAGTTAAGAAAAAGAGAGAGACGGCATGAGTACCCCAACCCTCGCATTAAAAAAAGCGAGACAGTAACAGTTGAGAACAAGAGAGAGACGGCATGGGTACCCCAACCTATACCTCACATTAGAAAAAGCGGGACAGCAACAGTTGAGAAGACGAGAGAGACGGCATGGGTACCCCAACCTATACCTCGCATTAGAAAAATCGAGAAGGAGCGCTTGCTCGTCTGTGATTGGTGAGAGAGGAGGCGGAGCTACGCCAGGAGGTTGTGTGAGGTATACGTGAACTTGTCCGTATGACCTAACACATTCTTATAGCGACGCTAGCGACGGTGCTTGGGGTACCAAACTATCCTCGGGGTACCAAAACTCCCTTCAAATTAAGGATAGGCATATTCCTTCTATAGTCGTCTGAATTCGTTGGTACAAGTTACATTGTGAATTCTATCTTATAATATCTTTCCAAATAAAGTTCAAATCGTTACCCATTCGTCTCTCATCATTCAGCAACACGTAGCGCCTCAATAGGTTATGGGCCCAGGCATACGGAAATAAAAGTGTCGGAAATAAATAAAAAGAAAGGACACGTGAGTGACGAGAGAACATTCGAAAGAGTTGCGTTGTGGTGTCTCAGTGTGATATATACAAAAAAAAAATGACTTCGTCGAGTGTTGTGCGTATCGAGCTTCTTAGCAAAGAAAACTACGATACGTGGAAAATACAAATGGAATCAATTCTAACAAAGAACGACGCGTGGGGATACGTGAACGGCAGAAAGACAAAACCCGAGATCGTTGCAGGAAACGCGGCGTCCGCGGAAGCAGCCGAAAAATGGGATATCGAAGATCAGAAGGCGAAATCGGACATCATTCTACCTATTAAACCGTCGGAGCTGAAACAGATAAAAGGATGCAATACGTCTCATGAAGTGTGGTCGAAACTTACGTCGATTTAGCAATCGAGCGGGCCGGCACGAAAGGCGACATTGTTGAAACAGCTCATGCTACACAAGATGGCCGACAGTGACGACATGCGCGAGCATCTGCGTAAGTTCTTCGACACGGTGGACAAATTAAACGAGATGGAGATAGAAATAAATCGTAACTTACTAACCGTAATGCTACTTTACAGTCTCCCATCAACATTTGAAAATTTTCGGTGCGCCATCGAGTCTCGTGACGAATTACCGGATCTCGAGGCGTTGCGCGTGAAAATTATTGAAGAATATGATGCAAGAAAAAATGAAACACGTGACGCAGGGACTAACGCGATGTTCGCGAGGAAAAAGTGATTCAAACCACAGAACGCGACACACAGAGACGTCAACGAATCGAGAGGAGGACGTAAAAATCAGAATAAGTCGAAACGCGAATCATTTAAATACAAATGCCATCGCTGTCGAAAAATCGGCCACAAGGCGGCCGATTGTACTGCTCCCAAGAAAGGCATGGACAGCGCAAACACGGCAGACGAGACCAGTCTGTTCGCGGGAACGGAATACGCGTTCGAAGTCGAACCTGTCGAAGCAAAACTCGTGCGCAGCGGCGAAAAATGGTGTTTGGACAGCGGATGTTCGACCCATATGGGCAATGATGATGCGGAATTCGCGAGTACTTTTAAACCATGTAGCGGAAGCGTGAAACTCGCGAGCGGAAAGGCATCAACACAGATCCAAGGCAGGGGATCAGTGTCCATAACAACGAGCGTCGACGGCCGACCGAGAAACGTTAAGGTAAATGACCTTCTACACGTTCCCGACTTACGCACCAATTTACTGTCTGTAGGCAAGATCACAGATCAAGACCACGTGGTGTTTTTCGACAAGAAGAAGGCGGAAGTCATCGACAAAGACGGGAACACTGTACTCGTCGCCGATCGAAACCAAGGTCTGTACTATGTTCGCGAAGCGAATGAGGAATGCGCCGCAAAGGCTAACATCGCCGGCGAAACGAACGAGGAAAGTCCGGTGAAGCTGTGGCATCGGAGAATGGGCCACCTTAACGTTCGGGATCTCGTAGAGTGCAATCGGGATGGCACCATGCGAGGCATGGAATTCGAGGAGTCATCGCAGGAATTTAACTGCGAAACATGCCTACGCGGGAAGATGATAAGAACACCGTTTCCGAAAAATTCTACGAGACGCTCGCAGTTTCTAGAAATAATACACAGCGATGTCGTTGGACCAATGCGCGTCGAGTCGAACGGTAAGGCCTGATGTATCGTGACTTTCATCGATGATCATTCCAGGTGGTGCGAAATACGACTTCTCAGACGGCAGGATGAAGTTTTCGATGCCTTCAAAGAGTATAAGTCTCTCGCTGAAAATCGACACGGACGTCGAATACAGTTCCTTCAGTCTGATAACGGGAAGGAATACCTGAATGAAGCTTTCGATGCTTTTCTCAAGTCAAATGGGATTCGTCGACGTTTTACCGTAACACACACACACCCGAGCAAAACGGCGTTGCGGAAAGACGGAATCGCACGCTGATGGACATGACGAGGTGCCTCCTCATACAATCGCGGCTTCCTCCACCTTTTTGGGGTGAGGCGATAAATACGGCGAATTACATCCGTAACCGATGTCCATCCAGAAGCCTCGGAGGTAAAACTGCATATGAAAAATGGTCCGGAAGAGTACCGGATGTGAGTCATCTTCGAGAATTCGGATCTCACGTATTCGTCGTCGATCGTACACCATCGAGAGGTAAGCTTGAGCCTCGTTCGAAGAAAGGCGTCTTCGTTGGATATTCAGAAGAGTCCAACGCGTATCGTATTTGGTTACTCGATGAAAAACGCATAAACATCGCTCGAGACGTGAAATTCACGGGAATACCGGCGATGACATCAGAAAATGAATCTTCCTCTCGATGTCCGCAAAGTTCTCATCACGACGATGAGAACTTTGCGGACATCGAGATATTGTATCCTCGGGCGAACAATCAAGACGTCGAAATACGAGGACGTGCGGCAGACGACTACGGTCAGCAAGACGAGCACGTTCAACAGGACGCGCCCGCAGACGAGGATGCTCGTCCCCCGCGACGAGGCCCAGGAAGGCCCAGAATCGAGCGAACTGGTTTGAGGGGGAGACGTAAGAAAATTTACCAAGCGACAAACTGCATCGAAGAAGATGCGCGTTTAACGGAAGTACCGCTGGAGCAGGCGGTCCACGGGCCGTATGCTGACGAGTGGCACCGAGCTATAGCCTCAGAGATAAGGTCTATCATCAAGAATGACACGTGGGTCATCGCTAAAAGACCAAACGATCAAAAGGTGATCGGAAGTCGAATCGTGCTGCGGAACAAGTACGGACACGATGGAGCGTTAATTCGTAGGAAGGCGCGACTTGTCGCGAGAGGATTTGCGCAGCGACCGGGCATAGACTTTTGCGAAATGTTCGCACCCGTAGCGCGACTCGGTTCAATCAGAACGATGATAGCACTCGCGGCAGAGAACGGGATGACGGTGAACCAATTCGACATTACCACCGCGTATCTCTATGGAATACTCGAGGAGAGGGTGTTCATGGAAGTACCGAGATACACGACGGAGGCCCTCGAGACGATCATTCGAACCGAACCTCGCGGCCGCGACGTTGGCTCCAAGGCTGCGAGAATGCTCAAGGAACTCGAAGATGGCGACAAGGTTTGTCATCTCAAGAAGGCCCTGTACGGTCTGCGCCAGGCAGGACGTTGCTGGTACGGCAGAATCTTCAAGGAGTTATCGCATTACGGATTGAAAAAGTCCTCCGCGGACCCCTGCATCTACTTCAAGGGAACGGGAGAGAACCTACTCCTGATCTGCATTTACGTGGACGACATCCTCGTCGCGTCGCGTAATAAAGAAGAAATTGACGATTTCGGGAGATACCTCTCAAAAGTCTTTGAAATTACAGATCTTGGTGCGGCAAAGTATTGTCTCGGAGTGGAGTTTTCCCAGCACGAAGACGAGATCACGATGAGTCAAACTGCATATGTCAGAGAGATTCTTGAACGTTTCGGGATGCAGGATTCGAAGGACGTATCTACTCCACTGGAAACCGGAACGAGGGTCGGTGCGTGCGAGGGAGAACCCAGCTTGGATGAAGGGAATTTGCCATATCGTGAGTTGGTGGGGGCACTCATGTACCTCGCGGTATGCACTCGTCCAGACATTGCGTATGCGGTGAGCTACCTCAGTCAGTTTAATAGCTGCTTCAGGAACGAGCACTGGTGATTGCAAAGCGAGTTTTAAGATATTTACGTGGATCGCAAAACGTCGGACTTCGTTTTCGTCCCACCGGAAGGTCGCTGCAAGGTTTCGTCGACGCGGACTGGGCAAACTGTCCGAGTGACGGAGATCATACACCGGCTTCGTTTTCATTCTCGGTGGATTTCCGATTTCGTGGGAATCCAGGAAACAGAGGACCGTGGCGCTCTCATCCACGGAAGCCGAATACATGGCTCTATCGGAGGCTGCGAAAGAGGCCACGTATCTGAGACGCCTCCTCGTCGAGCTCGGGTTCGCAAAGATGGCAGAAGTCAGGATCTTCTGCGATAACAACGGCGCTCGGAAGCTTGCCGAGAACCCCATTTTCCATAACAGGACTAAACATATCGATGTCCGCCATCACTACGTGCGTGAGGTCCTTGAAAAGAGCGACATGGCTATCGCATACACGCCGACGGAAATGGCAGCGGACGTCTTGACTAAAGGAGTACCGAAGCAAAAGCATGCCAAGTGTCTTGATCTTCTTGGCATGGCGAGAATCGAGGTTCCGCTTCCCTTACGTCCTGAATCGAGGGGCAGTGTTGGAGCGCGATCGACTTTGTATATCGCGGGCGGTGCGATTCAAGACGCACAGTGCGCGGCGTTGCCGCCGCAGCGCTAACGAGAGGTTTCTCGCTTCACGCCGTATCACCGACTCGGCGTTCTCCTATTCTATATACATCTAGGTTCTTCACCGATTCTCAAAGAGACGAGACGCAGTAAACACGTACAAGTTACATTGTGAATTCTATCTTATAATATCTTTCCAAATAAAGTTCAAATCGTTACCCATTCGTCTCTCATCATTCAGCAACACGTAGCGCCTCAATAAAAAGAATTTAATTTACCGTTCTGATTGTGGAAAACGTCACGTCGCGGTCGATACACCGTGTGATGCAGTATCCGTAGAATATACTAATTGTAAGTGACGAACTTCGATTCACAAGCTTATTGATGGTCGGCGTTGCCGAAAACAATGTCGAGCTAAAAATATATAATAATTCCATTGCAGAGGCAAGAAAAATATGGGTGTTAAAAGTATTGTGACAGGAATCCTAAGATACCAAATATTGAGATCATATCTTGCCGCCGATAACAGGCCTTGATGAGGAAAAGCGCTTGCGCTTTATATCGATCCTCTCATCCTCGATCAAGTAGGGCTAGATCCCGAAAAGAGGGGGAAATTTACGAGAGCGAGAGTTTCGCAGAACGAAGATCCCTCATCACTCCTTGTTTAGCTGTCGTATCGTCAATCCCTTCCATCGTAACTTTGTCGAAGTCCACTGTTAAATTTAAATTGTCTGAATTTTTGTAAGCAACATTGTTTAATAAGTTTTTTGTCTCGAGAGATCGAGAAGGTGTTTAATACATTAAGTGAACCTGTAAATCTGAGGGAACGGTTAGTCGAGGACCGAAAATTAAATCTACTTGTAAAACAAAACGAGTAAGTAATAAATAAATCTATGGTCTCTCTTTTAGTCTGCGAAACTTTTTGATGACTCCGCAACTCCTCGGGTCATCCAACTGTACCCTCCCTGTATGAGTCCCATAAAATAAGTGATCTTTAATAAGTGTTAGCATCATAAAGCTAACTGGCGCCCAACTATTTCTCAAAATAGGAATAAAATATTTATTAAACTTATAAAAGAGCCCTGCCAGCCGTTGACCCAGGCCGCGGCAGGTGAGGGAAAAAAGAATCCCGTCTCATTTGGCGCCCAACGTGGGGCAAAGTTGGAAATTTTCAAAAAAAAAAAAAGAAAAATTTTTTTGTTGAGAAATTAACAAAATTTTCGTCTGGTAAAACTTTGAAAAATTTTGAGAGGCACTTACTCAACTTAAATGGTAAAATCCGATTTTTAAATTTACATAAAAGCTATTTGCATTAAATTAATTGAATATACTGGAAAATTTATGTGAATCCTTACCTATTTGCGAAAATTCCTGTGTTCAACTATTTATTAAATCCCTATTGTCTTGATTAAACGTTATGTGTTAATTTATTGCAGTATTAAATATATTTATTAAAGAAATAACTGTAACGTGAATGCTTTCAACAAATAATGAAATTAACGAAATAAATTTCTAAAGAGAATTTAGCTGATTTGTTCAGCAATGAATATCAAATTTCAGTAATTTGTGAAATTAAATTGTGTCGAAAATTTTGCGGCCGAAGACAATTCGCGAAGGCACAGCGAGAGAGACAAAAAAAAAAAACCTTTCATTGGAGCGGTCTATTGTTCTTCTCGGCAGCCTCGCCCGCGTGTTTAGTATTTCGACTCATTTCCTTCTAACGACTTATTTCTTATGCACTTATCTTCTTCGTATGATGCTTGTTATTTCGAAATTTCGCTTCGAAATAGTTCTTGCCAATACGATTGTTTCTTATGTACTACTCTAAGGCTATTTCTTATACGTTTTCACCGCCTTCATTGTAATTATTGAAATATTATTCAGAATCGATATATTATTTCTCGTATATTGCCGTTCTTGCGTATATTAACGCAAACGAAACTACATCCTCAACAATCATTGATACGAGTATGAAATATTGTATAGTTGCCTTTATTTTTTAGAAACTTAATATTTATTCTGACCCCAAAACTACGCTGCGAATTTAAGAAATTCATTATGCTTGCTAGGAAATAAACAAAATGTCTTGAATTTTGACAAATAATATATGCAAGGTCGTAATTTCAATTTAGAACCAAAATTCATTCAGGTTATAAAATTAAAACAGTTTTTACGGTCTGTTTGAGTTACTTTGGCAGAATCTAGGTTAACGAAACAGTCGGAAATTATTATATCAAAGTTAATAATTGACGTTCGGAGTCATTTATCACATATTGGTCACACATACGATGTTCTTTTCGCCACCCAAACGAACAACGCGCGCAGGAATAAAATCGTGCAGAGTAATAAAGAAAGGAAATTCTTCGATTGAAAAGAATTCAAAAATGCCGGTCAGTGAAACGCTTTCAAATACTTCCCGTGAGGAAGAGGGACAATGTGGGGAATCAAATTCTCCAGCTGTTGACAATCCGAGGGAGGGGCGTCTTCCTCTCGCCCAGGACTTAGATTCGGCAAACCCCATAAGTCATGTTTCCACTGCCTTCGCTGTGTCTATGCAGGGAAGTATGCCGGTAGGAAGGGGAAGGGGTTCGCGAGCAGGTACCCCTGTCCTTGACGAACGGTCACGTATCGCGTCATTAGAAAATACAGTTTCTAACATGTGTAAAAGATTCGACGATTTCCAAAATACAGTGGATAACGTTTACCGGCGGTTTGACAGTTTTGAAACGAGGTTCGATGAATTAGTTGAGGGGATAAGGCAATTAAAAACGACAAAGGAACCTCTAGCGCGACCCAACTCTACGTCTGAGGGAGGAGTCGCGTACGCTGGACAAGAGTCAACAGTTAGACAAACAGTAGTTTTGTCAAATAGTCAACCAATAGGTCTGTCAGCCAACACGACATTGGGACGATCTATGAGGTTATCCGAAAATTGCGACGACGAGATATCGAGTATCACGCGCGCAAGAAATTCAAGAGATAATGTAAATTCGCCAAATATCGTATCTGAAGATGTTGACGATTTACAAGGTCTATCGCGACCACCTCGCCATTTGGCAGGTAATCAGCCTCGAGAGGGATTTTTGCATCGATCGAGTGCTTTTACCAGAGTTTCTCATGAATCTATACGGGAAAACGCTAATGCCGAACCGTTGCATGAAACATGCATTCATGGACCAAATAACCACAGCACCAATCCGAATACAAGTAGAGTTCGTTTTTCGGAAGAGAGTGCGCCGCCGCGATTAACTCCGGGAAATTTTCCGTCGTCGGAGGGAACTCCGAACAATATCGCAAACAGATATCGACAGGATGTCCAGCCGACAATTCTGTCCGATCACACAGAAGAAGAATGTGCGCGACAGCCTCTTGACCCTTCAGGTAATTACGTAAGAGTAGCGTATCCTCGCAATACCCCTGAAGGCGAAATTATGGTCGAAGATTACTTCACGATGGAGGAGTATCGACGAGCTGTCGAAGGAAGAAGCACGTCATACACCGCTGAAAATTTTAATTCGACTTCAAGGTCCGGACGGATCAGATCACTCTCATCGTCTCGAAGAGGGGTCCTTGCAGGCCAAAGTAGCGAGTCGGATTACAGCGACGATATGGATACGTATTTAGACAACCGAAGCGATCCGCAACGAAATCACAATTTTTCATCTTCGCTTCACAGAAACAGGAGTGTGAACAATGCCACCGCGTTCACACAAAACCGAGAACTTGACCTAGCAATGAGAATTGGTCGAATCGTCAACTCATGGAAAATCACTTTTCCCAAAACGGAAAAAGATCCCGAACAATTCTTATTAATCCTGAAGGAGAAATTAAGTGTAAGCGGGATCAGGGAGGACCTTTTCGTCCCGTATTTATCCAGCATCTTCGAAGGTCCATACCGGTCATGGTATCTATTGAATAAACATGGTCTACGATCGTGGAAAGATTTCATCAGAGCTTTTCGATTTGAATGGGGAGTAAAAAAGGACGACGGAGCTCTCTTCCTTGACATACGAGACTTAAAACTTGAGAAAGGCGAAACACTTGCCGAATATATCTGTCGAGCTCGTATGATTTTCGAAAGGATGAAACGACCACCTCCTTTCCGCGATCAGCTGACAAAGATTTTGGTAAAGTCAAATCCACGGTTGACTTTCGATGTAATAAACGCCGGGATCGACAACTACAAGGATCTACTACATTTCATTAACGAACGTGCATACTTCTATCGACAATCCTTTGAAGCAAAAAAAGAGTCACGAAATAAAAGTAGCAAATTTGACTTAAATTTCTTAGGCGAAGGTGCGTCGGACAATAACGATAGTCTGTCTACCTCCAGCGACGAAGTTGACGAACCTACCAATCTTAAAATCATACAATCAACGCGTTCGGTTAAAACAAATCAAAATAATTCATCCCATAACTCTAAAAGCCTGAATCGGCAACGGTTAGAAGAAAATTTGGCACGTTTTGACAAGGAACGTAAGGCCACGTTCGGAGATCAAAAGAAAGCAACCACTTCGGAACAACAGAAACCCGTTCGAGATAGTAGCAAATTTTTCTGCTACCGTTGTGGCAAAACAGGACATACAGCACGCTTTTGTACTGCTGAGAGGCAGGTTGTATGTTTCATTTGCAGAACAGCAGGACATGACAACAAAGAATGTCCAACTCATTCGGGAAACGATCAGGCCCGACAGTAACCGAGCCTCAAACCACTGTCACAAAGGGCGTTAAAGAGGTGCAGTACGAAACCAAAGAGAAGGATATCAAAGTCGAACAGCTAAAAACAGTGGACAAAGACGACCATCCTATTAATGTAGGGAAAACTGTCGAAATAGGAAATAAAGCAATTGGCGGAGATAATTGGTCAACGAAGCTGACACTTGTGTGTGATACATCGAGCGATTCTGAAATCTCAGACGACGAATCGATCGAACCAAAAGGAATCACAATCGACAATGACCACGATTCAGACGTGCAATTGACAACTCTTATGGCAGAAGAAGATTGCGAAGGCCCAATCAATTCCGGAACAAACAACAATATACACGTCGAAAGTCTCAGAGATTGGAACCCAACGAATTTGTCACCATCTTCGCTGCATGCTTTGTCAAAACGAAAAATTTTCCGCGCGAGTAACAGTTTAAATGAGCCAAGCCAAGTCGTCCGCATTCCGATAGAAATCTCTATCTTTGGTAAAACTTTTCCTGGAATACTCGACAGCGGAAGCGAAAGGTCATACCTCAGCCAACTCGTTTATGACCAAATTAGAGACTTACAGGTTTTAGAATTGTCCGAGGATTCAACGTCAAGGAACGGAGTCCGTTTAGGTGACAAATCAGTAGTCAAAACGAGAGGTGGCACTTGCTTTGTGATCGATGTAGGGGATGTGTACGGGCCACAATGGTTTAGCATCCTTCCAAACTCGTCAAGCCCCGTAATTTTAGGAATGGATTTTTGGACAACATTTAAAGTTAAAATAAATTCAACCACAAAAACATGGGCACTCGAAGGAAGCAAATATAACTACCCGATGTCGCAACGTGACGTCACGCGAACCGACTTAAAAATATTAACAGTCGAACAGACAGATAAACTCAAATGCTTCCTCGACAAAGAATTTATAAAACTAGAGAAGGAATCCACGGGGTTGACAGATCTAATAGAACATGTGATCGAAATAAATGATCCCGTTCCTCATCGACAGAAACCTTATCCGCGAAGTGAGGCAATTCGCGAATTTATCAACAACGAAGTAGACCGCCTACTCGAAAAGGGGTACATCCAGTGGAGCAATAGCGATTGGGCTTGCTCACCTGTGGTTGCGCCCAAAGCAAATGGCAAATTGAGATTTTGCATCGATTACCGACCAGTCAATCGACAAACAGCCAAACCAGCTTACCCCCTTCAGAACATGAAGTCTATTTTGTCTCAACTACACCAAGCAAAAATCATTTCGACGCTTGACATGAGTGAAGCCTTTCACCAAATTCCAATGGCTCCCGAAAGCTGCAAGTACACAGCATTCGTTGTGGAAGGTAAAGGCCTATTGGAATGGGTTCGTATGCCGTATGGTTTAACGGGCGCCCCCTCCACATTCCAAAGTCTTATGGATAAACTAAAACGAAGAGTCAAGGAACTAATTTTGGAAAGAAAATTGCCGAACTATTGGTCAGAGCAAATTTTCGCTTACCTTGACGACTGGATTATTGTCAGTCAACATCTTGACGAACATCTTGCACTTCTATCGTTACTTTTCGAAGTTCTACGTGAAGCAAAACTCAAAATAAACCGAGAAAAAAGTAGTTTTGCGTGTAAAGAAGTGAAGTTTCTTGGATATATTGTCGACGAATTAGGTATCCGGCCAAACCCCGAGAAAGTTCAACCAATTCTCGACTTTCCAGTTCCGAAAGATCGGACTCAGTTAAGGCAATTTAACGGATTAGTAAACTGGTACCATCGACACCTGAAAAATATTGCTCGTGTGCAGGGACCTCTGAACAAACTAACGAGTCCCAAAGTCCAATGGAAATGGACGGATACTGAACAAAAATCATTCGACGACGTCAAAACCGCCCTAGCTGACGCTCCTAGGTTGTATACACCAATACCGAAACAACCTTTCATTCTATATACGGACGCAAGTGATTTTGGTTTGGGTGCGATCTTAGTCCAAGAAGATCCCAAGAACGGTAAAGAGAATTTACTTGAAGTTTTGAGTCGACCGTTAAGAGGAGCTGAGATCCATTATACGACTACCGAAAAAGAATGCCTAGCGGTAGTATGGGCAGTAGAAAAGCTCCGATGTTACCTCGAAGGCACACCTTTCAAAGTCGTCACCGACCATCAAGCCTTACAATGGCTGTACAGTCTCAAGAGCCCGGTGGGTCGCTTAGCCAGATGGGCAATTTTCTTACTACAGCATTCGATGACAGTCGAATATCGACGAGGTACAACAAACGAAGCTCCGGATGCACTTTCGCGAATGCACAATATTGATATCGATCCATCAGGTTGGGAAAAAATTATCGAACGAACCACACAGAATAAAATTTCGCTCTCATCAATTCTCGACCAGAATTGGTACGAAACAAAATACGATCTCGTCAAAAAACAACCCGAAAGATTTACCGAATGGAAAATTGAGAACGACGAACTTTTCTATTATAGACCTGATTTCAGTAAATTATTCATTGATGACGAGAAGCCGTGGAAAAGGGTTGTACGCCCACCTGATGTTTTGAAAATCTTGCGTGAAAACCATGAGACACCACAATCAGGCCATTTGGGTCGAGACAACACCTACGATCGAATCCGACGACACTTCTATTGGCCCGGTATGTCTCGTGACGTTCAGGCTTTTGTTGAAGATTGCGACATTTGCGTAAAAGTCAAATCGAATCAAAACCCCATAAAAGGTCCTCTTATGACCAGACCATTACTTAAGCCATGGACACAGCTCTCAGTAGACACCGTTGGACCATTGACCCGTTCAAAAAAGGGCAATTCCTATCTTATTGTCGTACAGGACCTCTATACAAAATTCGTTGAACTTTTTCCCGTAAGAAATCAAACAGGGAAAACCGTAGTCAAAACCCTTGACACCATATTCGACAGATGGGGAACAATCCCTGAATCAATAATCACGGATAACGGTACCGAATACGTTAACAAGGAAGTGGAAGCATTTTTGACGGCTAAACGGATTAAACACATCACTACCCCTTTAGCTCATCCTCAAGCGAACCCTGTAGAGAGGGTAAACAGAACTGTAAAACCTATGATTGCCGCGTTTCTGAAGGACAATCATAACGAATGGGATGTAAACCTGTCAAAACTGCAACTCGCTTACAATACCGTACCGCATGCTGGTAGTCGAATTTCACCATTCTTCCTTAATTTTGCGCGGGAGGCCGACCTCAACACTCGCGAACGTTTCACTGACGAAAACCAGCCGATAGGAAATGCGTTAGTTGACGAATGGACCAAAAGAATATCGAAATTTGATGAATTACGACACAAAGTCGAAGACCAAATGAACAAACACCGTGAAAATCGCAATGCCAAAGTAAACTCAACTAGAACTCGAACAATAGATTTATCAGTTGGTTCTGAAGTTTATTTCCCGAACAAACGGTTAAGCAGTAAAACCGTTGGTTATGCTGCTAAATTAGGCCATAAATATGTGGGACCCGCGGTAATAAAACGTATACTGGGACCAATGATCGTTGAAATAGCAGACAAAAAAGATAAGGTCATCGGCAAATATTATGTCACCGACTTAAAAATACCACGCCGAAGCCTACGGAATAATAACTCTTCGTAGAATCTCAACATGTCAACAGTTCCTGGGAACAAATCACCAACGCTCGGCAAAGTCAAAACTGGTGCATCGTGACCGAAACCCATGCCGAAAATCTCTTGTCAACAAAACATTCCACACCGTGCCAACAAAGTACCATATTTGGAAAGAGCACGGCGTTAGTAGAAATCAAGTTCGATGGTGGAAACCAGACAGCCATGTCGACCTCGGCACGATCTAGTTGATAATTATTGTTCAGAACACTATCTAGCTGACCATTATTGTTCAATATTGTCAAACATCGTAGATTTATGCAATCTTTATGTTATGTCATTTCCTATACTAAATGTTCTCTTTGTCAGTCCTTCCTATGGCGGAGTTGCGGTGTCATTGAATTGTTTCAGGTCACCCTCTATGGTTTGAGACCAACGAGACTTAGGAGGAGATCTATGGATTTCGCGGGAACATATGGAAAGTATTAATCCTCGACGGCTGTTGACTCATTTCGCCACCACGTCAAGGTTCGAGGGAGGAGGATGTGACAGGAATCCTAAGATACCAAATATTGAGATCATATCTTGCCGCCGATAACAGGCCTTGATGAGGAAAAGCGCTTGCGCTTTATATCGATCCTCTCATCCTCGATCAAGTAGGGCTAGATCCCGAAAAGAGGGGGAAATTTACGAGAGCGAGAGTTTCGCAGAACGAAGATCCCTCATCACTCCTTGTTTAGCTGTCGTATCGTCAATCCCTTCCATCGTAACTTTGTCGAAGTCCACTGTTAAATTTAAATTGTCTGAATTTTTGTAAGCAACATTGTTTAATAAGTTTTTTGTCTCGAGAGATCGAGAAGGTGTTTAATACATTAAGTGAACCTGTAAATCTGAGGGAACGGTTAGTCGAGGACCGAAAATTAAATCTACTTGTAAAACAAAACGAGTAAGTAATAAATAAATCTATGGTCTCTCTTTTAGTCTGCGAAACTTTTTGATGACTCCGCAACTCCTCGGGTCATCCAACTGTACCCTCCCTGTATGAGTCCCATAAAATAAGTGATCTTTAATAAGTGTTAGCATCATAAAGCTAACTGGCGCCCAACTATTTCTCAAAATAGGAATAAAATATTTATTAAACTTATAAAAGAGCCCTGCCAGCCGTTGACCCAGGCCGCGGCAGGTGAGGGAAAAAAGAATCCCGTCTCAGTATATTTTAATAATATCGACATATCGATTGCTGCGTCGTCATTATATCTTACCTTATTTATTACACAACACAGATTTGACACTATTTATTTTCCGTATCAATAATATTCCCACATGTAAAACGAAAGCCGGCCGGTAATTTTTGTCTATAGCGGCATCACGTGTTTCAACGACGCATGGTGTCAACTCGTCTGAACTCGTCAAGTAAACAAGATGGCGCGCTGTTACCATAGAAACCGCGCGTATACCAATACGTACTCTCTCTTAGAAAAATGTACGTATGTATATACACGACGCACGAGCGATAACACATTCTTACTTTAGTGAGAGTGTTGCACATATATTCTAAGTAAGAATCCGCAAGTATTGTTATAATGTAATTATATTATACGTCTATATGCGATTGACATACGTGTGTATGATACGCGCGTAAATGCATCAGTTATTGATATAAGTGGTCCTATCATCAACTATTGCAATAAGGAGGATATTCCTCTACATTGTTACCTGCGTAAACATATACCTGGTTTTTTATACCTACATTAGATGAACTTATATCGATCAAAGAATGGTGACAATCGATATAGTTGAATCGACAAATATTATACTCGAGTATAATACCAGAGAACATAGATGTATATGAAACAACAGGCCTTATGGGTGCTCTTGGCTTGGGGTCCGCTTACAATTAGTGCTGACCCAACCACCGCGGCGCTGTACAATATCTGTGTGTACGCATACACTGACGCTGGGATCGTAGCGCGCGCTTTCTCGCACCCCAGTGTTGTGCCATGCTCGGGGTAGTGTTCCACTCTCGCTCGCACCCGTTTAAGATATTGAGCCTCTTTAACGAATGGAATCGGTAAATGATCAATTATGATTTAAGTTTGTAAGATGGTCACCCGGTGAGCGCGCAGACATGACAATGTGGGGGTTCACTGATCGATTCCCCAGCATCTGAATTCTTTTCTTTTTTTTCCAGAAAATGAAAATTTATTGATTATGACCGAGAAATAAATTAGCGATTCAACTAAAATTATGAATGGAAAAAAAAATAAAATATTGATTCCTCGGGGAAAACATTTTAAGCAGATGTTTTTTCCGCAAAACAATTTGACAAAACGTTCTGGTAAAGGACAAATTGTTGATGGTATTACAGGGGTTGCTGATAAGTTGTCGCGATTTTTAAATCGCTATGAAGTCGCTATAATCGCTATAAAATAGCAAATCCCTCAAAAATTTAACAATGTCAAGCCATACGAAGGATTTCATACTTTGTTGCATTTAGGTGGAAGATTCCGTTTTCGCTTTATCCTTCTCGAAAACAGTTAGTATTAAACCCCTACTTTTATCTGTTTTCTACTGGTTCCGCGCGTTCTACCGAAAAGCAACAATATATCGTGGATATTCGCGAAACGTCTCCCGGCGGAATAGGACGTGCTTGATTTTCGAAAAGCGATTTCTTTTTGTGCACGAATCGCATTTGTTTATTCATTAAAGTATCGTTTCATTTTTCATGGTTTAACTTGTCAATTGTGAATCGTTTAACAATGCCAAAAACTTATCATTGTGCCTACAACGGATGCTGTAATTCCGCACTGAAGAAGCCCGATATCAGCTTCCACCGATTTCCTGGGCATGATGTCGAACGGTATGTACTTAGATGATAAGTATAAGCCAATTTCAATAATCGACGTCGGAAAAACAGATTCATCTCAACGTGCCCAATATATTTTGAAAACTTGGAGTTTTCATCAGGATGGAAAAAGTAGTAATCAAACGATATGCTACTCTGATAGCGACAGTAAGGTAATTGTAAATAATTCACTCTGCACTAGCACTGGCACGAGAATGCCTTATTCACAATTTTCAACATATTCTATACTTTTGAAAAATGCATTTCAATGAAGAGAAAGAATTGTTTAGTCTCTTTTCATTAATCTCGGTGTTCTAATTGATAAAGTAAAGAAGCACGTATAGAAGTCTATGATAAATTGTTTAAACCCTTTTAACGACTAAGAGGCACGTTTCGCATGTATCCTTTTCTAGTTGATTGTTCACCACGAAAACATCATTGAAAAAATTCGTTAAGTACATTTGTGACTATTTTCGAGGTCGCTTTTTGCAGTCGTGCAATTTAAATTTGGCTGAAATCTTTTTTTAAATTATGCATTTTTGCATTAAACGAATTGTGAAATTTGAATGTTTCGTTTCTTTTTCCACAAAAATGATTTTTCACAACGTTAGCTCTATTTACAAGCAATGCAAATATACATGGATATGCACTTATTATATTGTAAATAAAATGAACATCTATTTCATTTTTTTCATACCTCGGAAATATTCTGAAATCTTTGGCAATCCTTTTATGCTTGATGATTGAAGACTAAACAAATATTGTAGGTGAAAGTGGGGCAAAACGGGGTACTTAAAAAATTACGGAATTTTGTTTTTCATGTATATCATTCTGCATGTAGCTTTTTACGGTGTTTGTAGCTTTAAAAAGTGGGTCGTCCGAGCTGGGAGAAATGAGTGGTTGCAGATCGAGCCTCGGAAGTTGGAAAACCAGCGTATCTGTTCGACACATTTTGAAATAACAGATTTCATTGAAAACAATCCCGTCAAGGGTAAGCGAAGATTAAATAATAATGCTCTACCAGCTTTGAGTACTTTCGTTAGTAATCTGATGCCATCGAATCCTTTCGTTGAAGCAACAAACCCGATTGAGTCGGAACCGAGCATTTTGGGAGCCGCCGATGTTTTTCGATCGCGTGATGTGGCTGCGGGGCCGCGTAATGATCCTCCTTTATCCCGACGAGAGATTCTTTTAATGAAGAAGAATGAAACTTTGACAATGACATTGAAAAAAGCTCGTCAAGAGATTCGTAATATTAAAAGAAGAAGTGTTAAACGATTATCAATTCCCAAAGTAATCGATGCTGCCTCCCATTTTGTTCACGGGAACCGTTTGCTACTTTTGAATATGCAATTAAATCATCTTCAAGTCTCACCGTGGTTAGATGAAAAAAAGCAATTTGCTTTGAGCCTCTTTTATACATCAGCTAAAGCTTATAATTACTTGAAAGAGAAGAAAAAGCTTGCTTTGCGTTGTGTCACTTTGATTAGACAGTGGGTAAATAATTTTAATTTAACGACCGGAATTAGTCCTGAAGTTTTTGAGTTGTTAAAAATAAAAGCTTCGACATTAGATGAATATCAACGCCAATACGTTGTAATGTCGGACGAAATGGCAAACAGCTGCTAGAATATAATTCGAAAGAAGATTTTGTCGAAGGGTACGACGATCTCGGTCATCTTGGTCGTACCGATAAAGTTGCAAAATATGCGCTTGTATTCATGTTCCGCGGCTTAACATCATCATGGAAACAGCCGGTTGCATTTTACGTCTCGCATGGAAACGTTCATGGTGTGAAATTACAGGACATCGTAACTACGGTTGTGAGTGCTGTATTTGAGGCTGGATTTGTTGTGAGATCCATGGTGTGCGGCCAAGGAGCTCCCAACAAGAAGGCAATCAACGCCATGGGGATAAATGAGGATAAATATCGGGCCATAAAATTTATCACAATTTCGATGTCCCTCATTTGTTCAAGAATTTTCGGAACAATTTATACGCGAAAGATTTTATTATAGGCAATTCTCGTTCATCGTGGAGCGCAATTAGAGAATTGTATAATGCGCAACGCAACAAAGCGTGTAAAGCTGCGCCTAACCTCACCGATCGCCATATCGATCCAAATCGTTTCCAACGTATGACCGTGCGATATGCCACCCAAATTTTTAGCGCTTCCGTCTTCGCCGCAATGACTACTGGAAGAATTACAGGAGATTTAAAAAAATGAATGTAATATCGCAACAGTTAACTTTATTAAAAAATTAAATGACATTTTCGATTGTCTCAATAGTCGATTCGCATACGATCCTAATCCGTTGAAAAGGGCATTGTCAGAGAAATCTCCTCAAGTACAAGAATGTTTAGAAAGTGCGCTTCCGTGGATAGATCAATGGACCGTGGAGGAGGGTTCAAAAGTACCTTGTTTTGCAGGCTTAAGAATGGCTATAAAATCAATTTTAATGTTATGGAGTGATCTACGCGCCGAAGGAATTCTTTATCTTTTAACAACTCGCTTAAATCAAGACCCGTTAGAAAATCAATTTTCAGTTTTGCGGAGTCGTTCTCTCTTGTCGCCATAACGACAATCCATCCGTTAAACAATTTAGACACAATTTACAATATGTAATAACGATCGATTTAGAAAAAACTCCGAGAGGAACGAATTGCGAGGAAGACCGAACCCTTACATTGCTCGCAAAAAAAAATATTAAAAACTAATGTCTTTAGCGAAGAATCAGGTTTGTTGGTTCCTGGAAATGACACGATGGAAGAAATTGCTAACAATAGTGAAGATGTGGTCGCAAATGATTCAATTAGCGAAATTGACCAGCCACCAGACGACGAAAAAGACCAAAAAACAATGCCGACCTTGATAAAAACAGAACAAGATAGTAGTGAAGTAACTCTCGAAAAATGTACTATGAATTATGTTTCTGGTTACTTGCTTCATGGATATCTGGAAAAGTTTCAGTGTGCGAAATGCAAAGAACTTTTTGTTAAAAGTAACCAGAATTTCGAAAATAACGTTCAGCTTTTAGTTTTTTTCAAATCTTATAAAACCACTGACGGACAAGAACTTGGACATCTAACAGCTCCTGTCAATAAGTTTCACACTTTGATAGTTGCTGCTTATAGACGATTTCAAAACGAATTTTCATTACACAAACACGAAATCGGCATTGGTAGATATCTCAGACAATGTCTACACGAAACATTGACAGCGACCGACCGTGACTTCTGGCTGAAAAACGCTGACTGCCAAGACCATCGCGATTTTATCGTAGATTTGTTCGTTGGAACACATCTTTATAATTATTTGAAATGGATATCCCGTGATTTACGGGATGCAAAAAATAAAAAACGGCCAAACAGCGGCGTCCTTGCGAAAACGAACCGCAAAGTTTTGAAAGTTTCTCACAGCTGAAGCGATTTCTTTTTAATTTTCGAACTATTATTATATTTAATCTTGGTCGACAAGCTTTAGGTTCTTAACCGTTCAAATAAAATATTTTTGAGTCGTCAAAGTAAAATTTAAATTTCAATTCAAATTAGAATTCAATTTCACTTTAAAGTCCAGATTTTATCGCTTTTTCCAGTTAAATTCATTGATTTCCCTTCTCCCTACCCTCCCTTATTCCTTATGGTCGGTTTTTTAAATCCAAAAGCTCGTTTTTGGATTGTAAAAATCTCACTATTATTCCTTCCCATCCTGACGAAAAACACTCGCCACCTTCGCGTGGTTTTCGTCGAGTAATATCAATCACCATTATAACCTGCTTGATTTCCTCATTTTATGGTTCATTTTGGTAATAATAACGCATTACAAATGCTTTACATGTATATTAGTTAAGAGCGAGTACAATTTAAAAATTAAAGGTTAGATTTGCGCATTCACTTAATATAATAATAACTTTAGGAGGATGTGGTGAATATTTCACTATTATTATTATCAAACATTCTTTTTGTTTCTCTGAGATATTCGCATACTGCAGCTTGCCAAAATCATTCAACAAATAAGCAAATGTAAGTTTCCATCGTAGTAAATAATATTTGTTAATTTCTTGTGATTCATTTCGATATTTTTTAAATAAGATTTATGTAGAAAAAATATTCCTCTGCATTTCTCGATTTATAGTCTTAAAGGAGAAAATGTTCCGTTAAATATATGCTTTTTTTATATGTCACAAGGTTATCATAGCGAGGTACATAAATTGATATGCACACATTTTTTTTTATGTGCACAGAAAAAAAGAATCCGTGAACCGCTAGCATGTAATCCCCCCTGCGCTTTCGAGCGTGCCACTGGTATAAGAGCGAGTGGGATACAGTTATCGGTAAGCACGCATAGGGATAAGCGACATACCAAGAGAGTGGGGGTCAGCTGATGCGTCGAGTGTGTGTGGCACACCGATATGTTGCCGCGCGCTCTACAGCCCATAAGTGGAACGACATTTTCCTTGCCAAAAGTTAACACGGGCCCTGTTGTTCCATGTACATGTATGTTCTCTGATAATACCTCTAAATATATGGTTTCATAGATCAGGTTGAAGACAAATATATTATACGTATATGAACTGCACGGAATTTCACAAAGATTTGATTATATCATTATATTGCAGATATACGTTGTCACGCCGTTGGGAGGGGGTTGGGGAAATTTTGAGGGCAATAAAAAGCAACAAAAACGTAATAATTATACAATACAAATAATAACTTTTATTGTGTCGATCTCTTAACGGCGGACTATCTCCGGGGCAAATAATATGATAACAAAATATCTCAAATTTTTGGGCGCTAGTTAATTTTTATATAAAACAAAATTAACAAAAATAATAACAAAAGAAACAACTCAATAACTGGGCTGAAGGAAAGGGCTAGCACATAGGTAAGGGAAAGATCAACCGGGAAGGATTCTCAGGGTGAGGTTCGCCGACTCAATGGCCTCTTAATAATTACCACTGGCTTTATTTTAATTCTTAGATACGTGTTCAATACCAGGTCTTATATTTGAGAGTAACTCGGCCTGTCGCAGCGAGAGGGGCAGGCGGAGACATGGGAGTTGTTTGGATTTGGGGGTCGGCTGTGCCGAGGACGGTCGGTCGTATGTATCTCGATCGCGCGGCTCGCGCGATCGAATGTTCTCGTTCCTTCGACACTGTACTATGTAAGGACGGAAGGGGGGGGGGGGGGGGGATGCTCTATACAATTCAGTTGCAAAAGGGGAGTATTCTAATTGTACCGATAATAATGGTTGGCCTGTGCAAATACTTACTTTCAGGTGACGGATTTTCCTTCTCGTCGTCCTCTCCTCTCTCGTCTCTGTCCTTTCCTCGTTTTGTCCTCGCTTCTTTCACACGCTGCGCACTCTCACTCACTCAAGACTCCAATTTTTCCTAGTCTATAAATTTTCTGACGCTAATTTTTCTCTCGCTACTCTCTGCAATTTCTCTCGCTATCTCCGATCCGGCTAGGCGGCTCGTCGCAAAGTCCGATCCTCGTGGTCAGTCGGAAGTTCGCGGTGTCGATCATTGGGCAGCAGCGTCACGGGTCGATAGAGGAAGGGTCAGGCGTATGATCGATTTTTGATCATCGCGGCGGGATCTATCGGGACGGGCAGGTAAGTAGGTTGGTCGGTAAGTAGGGAATAATTTTGGACAGGATTTGATAATTGCGGGTAATCGTAATTTTTGGGATTGCCGTGCGCTGCTGCCATCTTCGTCCTTCCTTATCGCCGGTCAGCCGATGGATGGCGTCGTGGCGGGGACGGACGGGTGTATTTCCTTGGTAAGTGATTGATTATGAGTGCGGTGTGTGTGAGTGTGACGATGCCATGGCGATTTCGTCGGGCCTGGCGGGTCGGTCCTCTTGACGAAGTGTTCCACAGACCGTACAATTGTTTGGGAAAAAGGAAGGGAAAATAAAATAATATTTTCTACTTGCCTCGTTTTGGGCCTGTCCGTGGGGACGACTGCCTTTGGGACGAGCCGGGTGCAGGGGAGATATTGTACAACGTTACAACGTATATTAAACGCGCATCCCATATCTGTTTCAATCCATAAGTACAGCAATTGCTGCATTTACACGTTTTACGAGTATACGTATTGTATACAAATTCAGATCAATAGAAAACTCATTGAATTTTTGATGTTTAATATACGTATATTATACGTTCATTAAATAGCTTCAGATCTAAGAATCGCAATCGTAAGATGTTTAACAAATATTATATGTATATTAGATGTACAAAATTCCACCGAGATACGTAGAAAAAAAACACGTAGGGGAGACCGAGGTGGGTTGACACAATTTTTACATTACCAGTTATATCTCGGCTGATTATAGTCTTACATGTGTAAAACTTATAGTTTTAGGTAGCTAGTTGCATACCCTATTTCATTTATTACAATTAGTAAGCATAATTAAACCCCTTCTGTGAAATATTTCAAAAACACCAAACCAACTCCCAACGTTTCAACTCTCCTAGTACCGAGGTAAGTTGACACAGCGTTCAAGGTGAGTTGAAACATTTTAGAATTATGGTTTAAAATTCAATGAAAAGCTGTATATAAGAGAAAAATGTTTTTAATTTATAAAATAAAACAGAAACAAATTACTTCTTTGAAGTCAACTAATAAAAACGTATTCTTACTTAATATTTAGATTAATAACAAAGGCACATAATCAGTCTTTCATTAGGAACAATACTTATGGACTTACAACTACTAAAATTACTTTTTTAAAACAATTGGAGGCACATAATAAGAATCATTTTACTAGTTAACATTTGGTAGATAATTCAAATGCTTAAAATCAACAATAACTTCACAACAGTCAAAACTAAATAAAATAATTTAGTCGGACGAACAGTTTTGGCACACGTAATTAAGTTCTCCTTACTTATAGACTCAAAACAACTAAAATTACTTTTTTAAAACAATATTTGGTGGCACATAATAAGAATCATTTAACTGATTAACATTTAGTATATAATTCGAATGTTTAACATCAACAACAACATTTTTTAGACTTCACATCAGTTAAAACTCAAAAAAATAATTTAGTCGGACAAACAGTTTTGGCACACGTAATTAATTTCTCCTCCTGTGCATTCTTCATGAGACCATCCCTTACAGTGTAAACATTGAATCCATTGTTCATTCGGTCTACTGTTTGAAAATGGTTCCAAACAAAACAAACAGAAACAATCATCATCTGTGTCTTCTTCAACGTCAGCCTTTACACTTTTATTTATTTTCATCGACTTTCCTTTCTTTCTTCCTCTTTTGTTTGATTTGTCTGCATCGAAAATCTGTCTCTTGGCTTGTTTTAACTTTCTGGTAGCTTCTATAGCTTCCAAAGCATTTTTTTCTGGAGTGTCGGTCAACACCGCTGATTTGACTTTCCTTCTATTAGTATTGTTTTTTCTCGGTAAAGCTTTAGGTAAAGGTCTTATGACCTCTGGTGAGAACACCGCATTATTAGTAACTGAAGAAATGGTTTCTTCTTCTATAAATGCACTGGAAGTAGAAGCGATTGGGTCATTGGGTGCAGTGTTTGTTGGTAACATATTCACAGAATCTTCGACCGAAATATTATTTGTGTCTACAAAAGAAGTTGTAGCAGTAGGAGCGCTTTGTGCTGCTACGTTTGCCAAATTATTATTGCTTGTTTCATTTTGTTGCACATTTATGGGACGGTCTGTGACTTGAGAAGGCAAAAAATCTTCTTCTGAGAAGATATCTGGATTAAATGGCCAAATGCCAGAAGCTGAGAATCCAGAGGTTATATTTTTCCCCGTGACTGCTATATCGACAGATGTCTTGACGATCCCAGGAATATCATATATCGTCATCGTCTTGGCGGGATTTGAACGCATCCAGCTATCGCAAGAAGCATTGATTGCTTTTTTTAATGGGCCAAACACGGCACGGTCCAAGGGCTGTAATTTGTGGGTACAATGTGGTGGAAATGTCAGTAGTATTATCCCATTTTCTTTGCAAAATTGTATGTTCTTCACAGCTATGTGAGAACTGTGATTGTCAATGATCAAGAGGACGTTATGATCACTAACAGAAGGCCTGACGTGGTTCTTAAAGTGTTTTAAGAATATACAAAAATCATCTTCCTGCATCCAACCTGAAGTGTTACCTGTCCCAATGCAACCAATTGGGCCATCACGAACGAAATGATCAGCATAACGTTTTCTTGGGAAAATAAACATTGGAGGGACATGGTTTCCTATAGCGTTTACAGCTAGAGCCACTGTGACGAGGGTACCCCTCTCTGCTGATGTCATGGCACTTATCTGCTTTGCGCCCTTGCGAGCAATAATTCTATTGGGTTTTTGGACCGTTGTAACTCCCGTTTCATCTACGTTCCATATATTAGCTGCCTCAAATCGATATTGTTCAAGCAAACGTTTATAGTTGTCGAAAAAGAGGTTCACATTAGCTCTATTGAAACTAGTTGCTCTAGCTAGGCTTGTGGCTTGAGGTGTTCGCAGAGACAATATTGGATGGCGGGCCATAAACAACCTAAGCCAGACTTCACCAGCCATTTCATTTGCAGCCCAAGAAGCAGGATACTTTTTATTATATTGTTTGGCAAGTTGGAAAGCAAGTCGTCTAGCTTCTTTAGCGCTTAGACCATAGTTAGTTGCTGAACATAATAGAAGATATTCACATAGAATATTTTCTTCTTCTGCAGAAAATATAAATTGTTGGGCATACCCCATAGTGACTTCATTTTGTTGATCACCATTTTGTGATTTTAGTTTTTTTATGTAACGATGTAGAGAAGAGTAATTCAAGTTGTATGAATTTGCTGCATCCCGTAAGCTTTTTCCTCTTTGAATGACCTCTTCTGCCGCTAATTTATAAATTTCCGTACTGGTTTCACCTCTATTACTTTTTCTGGTGTATTTATTCGGCATTCTGAAAAAAATAATAAGTAATATTATAATACCGAGGAGAGTTGAAACAAACGAGGTGAGTTGACACAAGCTGTGTCAACTTACCTCGGCGAAAAAAAAACCGACTTTCTACATTCGAACAATAAAATCACCTTGAATATCACAATTTTTGCACAAAATGACACTTTAGTATGAAAGTTTAATAAACAACCTATATTAGGATCACCAATTTGTCAAACAATAATTAAAACTACCTAGTAAAATATGCAGTCAAAAAAAATTACGAATACTTACTTTTGCTCAATTTTTTGGCACAAAGCTCGTAGCAACACAACCGCTCGCCGGACGCCGTCGACGTGTACGGACGGGTCACCCAGCGCGCCCGTGTGATTCTAAATGCGTTGTTGCCAAACTTCTAACGGTTATAGTTTTCGAGATATAGGTACTGTGTCAACTCACCTCTGTGTTAACCCTCCTCGGTCTCCCCTACAATATACGTATATAAATACGTTATATTGACAGCAATGCAGTTGGATTCATCGTTATCGTGAGGTACATGTTTCGTATACATATAATAAATGTATATAATTCGATGTCAAATGCTTACTGTATAATGTACGTAAATTATACGTATATGCAATTCTTTCACTATCATCACTTAAATAGACCTACAATATACATTCAGTATTTGTCTAATACAGGTATATCATAGACGTATACATGTCATATACACATATACGTATAATATATGTATATTAGACCTTCTTGTTCTATCTGGGCGAGTATCGTAGATATTCTGGACCAATTGGACAATGCGCGATATTTCTCCATTTTCGACTTAGCATCCGGCTTCCATCAAATCGAAATGGATCCCGACCACAAACAAAAAACTGCATTTTCAACGGAAAACGGATATTTCAAGTTCAACCGTATGCGATTTGGGCTGAAAAATACACCCGCAAAATTCCAAAAATTGATGGACATCGTATTATCAGGACTTCAGGATAATGACCTGTTCGCATATCTGGGCGACATTGTTATTTATGCTAACACTCTCGAAGAATATGCGACAAATTTTCGGCGATTAGCGAAACGCCTAATTGAAGCAGGTCTAACCTTGCAAACCGATAAATATCAATTGTTGCGAACAGAAGTTACATATTTAGGATACACAATTACAAGAAGGCATAAAACCCAACAACACAATAGTAAAATCCATAACAGAATTCACACCCCCAACCGATAAAAAAAACATAAAACAATTTACAGCACTCGTAGGTTATTACAGATGATTTATTACAGACTTTGTAAAAATTGCATCACCACTGACAAAACAATTAAACAAAAATGTGAAATTTCAATGGACAGATGAATGCCAAAAAGCATTCGAATCACTCAAAAACAAAATCATTGAACGTCCAATTTTACGCTACCCCGATTTCGAAAAACCATTCACTCTTATCACGGACGCTTCAGACTACGCAATAGGCGCAGTCCCAAATCAGGAATATAATAAATTCAATCACGCCGTAGCATTCTATTCAAAAACACTCTCGAAACCACAAAAGCGTACAACACGAAGAGAAAAGAATTGTTAGTCGTAGTCTTCGCAGTAGAACATTTTCGCCCGTATCTATACGGTAGACAATTTACATTGATTACAGATAATAGAGCTTTAACATATTTAAATAACAAATCCGACTTGCCACAGCAGCTTCAGCGCTGGCAAGTAACCCTCAACGATTACGATTTAAAAATACAACACCAACCCGGAAAATTAAACCACGTCGCAAATGCACTATCCAGAAACCCCATTGCTGTTATGCCTATCAGACAAAGAGACAGTTCTTCAAAAGACGAAAATGCCTCAAAAAGACCGAAACACTCACACCAATCAAACACACGACAACGCTCCAATTCAAACGAAGAATCAGGCAACCCAACACCCAAAAAGAGACAACATGGCGGACAGAAAACGGAAAGTAAAAACGAACACGAAAACAATACATACCATAAATCAGATCCCAAAATCAACGACGAATCTCCACAGACAGAAGAGGAAATAAATACAGAAACGGAAGCAACGGAGGAGGAACTCACACAAAACATAACGACCTGGAAATGCACAAGGGACAATATGGCAAAGGAAGCGAATACGAAAAACAAGTGCAAATGACCAAGGGCACGAGATGATGGAACAACGGAAAAATATAACAAAAACAAGGAAATAATTAACGAATCAAATGAAAAAAATCATCAACGAAATGCACAGCCGCAAGTGCAGCCGAACTTTAACAAGAAAAAAATTAACGAATCAAATGAAGAGAATCAACAACGAAATGCACAGCCGCACACGGAGAGAAAAGTCCTACAAAAATTACCATGGTTGCCCTATAAATCGTGTGCAATCGACATATATAGGAGATTTTCTGCGAAATCTTTAAAAAATTGGTCTGAAGCGTTAGAATTTTTAACCAGAGAGCACGATACAAATTCGGAGGCAGCATTCTAAACTTTAGATTTCTATGGGAATCTAGGACTCTTTAGTGTTAAGCAGCAGAAAAATTAATATTGCCCCGGCAAAATTTCAGAGACGTTTTCATTGAATTTCATCTGTAGCAGGGTAATTTTTACGATGTTTTGCGATGAATTGTCCTGTCCTTTTTCATCTCATAGTAGTCCATTGAAATGTTACATTGATCCCGCATTTATCAAAGTCAGCAATTTTTTTCTGGTGTATAGGGGGAGGTATGAAAAGCTTAAGTCCAAGTTTGTGGGGCTGTAACTCTTGAGGAAAATCCGCCATCTTGAAAAAAGGGGTGAAATAGTTTTTGCAAAATAACTATGAAACTATCCACCGCGCAAGAAAAGTATTTCATCGTTTTTTTTGTAGGAAATGAAATTCTCTACGAATTTGCTCTCTTGACTTTTTGTCGTAAATAAAAAATACCAAAGTTATTAATAAACAAGGGCTATACAAAATTAAGGAGTAATTTCCTTTAAGTCGCTCTAACTTTTTGTTTTTGAATTTTTCAGAAAAATGTGTTCAATGCATTTCGATAGAACTCCTTCTGACGAATAAGTTTCAATATAAATGTGTCAACTTTTGTTTATTTATAAACATTTTACAGTGCTGCAAAGGTACGTGTCGGAGTACTCGAAAATAGACATAAAAATGAACGATTATGCGTCGTTTCTTTGCAAATTTCATTAATTGCGGCGGACAAATTTTATTTGTTGTTATTGCAATATTCATAATAATTAGCTATGAACTCCTCGTAGGTAGAGCGGAAAAGAGTTCATAACTAATTATTATTATTAACTCCTCGTAGGTGGCGCGGAAAAGAGTTCATAACTAATTATTAGAGTTATAGAATTATTATTAACGTACTCTCTGTTGCGGTGAGTACGTTACACACGCCTCAATAACGGCTCCGCTTTTAAGATTTATCTCTGTCGCGCGACTGCCCACGGGCGTTTTTGTTTTAGGCGCAAAGCTCGCACCATAAAGCTTTTCGTCGCTTTTTCCTATGAGATTCTCCAAATTCGTCTCTGGCGTTGGGAAATTGTGAGGAAAAGCTGTGACATTTTTCATAACCTAACTTTGGGAATTTCGGTTGACTGGCCGTGACGTTGTCCTCTCTGTCAGATGTCCCGTGTTTGCGCATGCGCCCACAACAGTTATCTACGGTCACCTGCAATATCAGGGCAAGAGAGTACCGACATCGTACTTATCAGAGAGCGACGCACATCGCGTATTACCATTCGTCTCACCGCAGCGCGTGATCTACATTGACATATCGAAAATCGATCGGCCGTCGGTGGATCACCCCCCTCTACTATCGGGAGCATCGATAAGTTGACAAACCGAATAATCTAGCCTTGGTTCGCGCTTGCGCTCACAACGAATACATAGTACCTAGCACGTACTATATCATCGCGAGTGAGTTTCGATATCATACTTAGCAGCGAGCGGAGCACAAAGTATACCATCATTCGTCACATAGCAGCGAGCGATCGACATCGGGTCAACACTCGCCTCTACTATTGGCGGTACTGTTCATTTAGATAAATCAAATAGCCGTACGTATGCCGCGGTGTGGCCGGTGTCATAGGTATATTGCTAATAATCCGATTACTTGCAAATACTGCAATCGTGTGTTCCACCCGGGCTGCCTAAAACACTCTGTCTGTCAGAAATCTGAGAATACTTCTTGTGAGTCGAGCGTTGCTGCCATGGATGCCTCTCATTCTTCTTCCGATCCTTCAATCTCTGCGCTTAGCTCGCGTTCTCGAGATGAGGAACCTGTATGGCTTGATAGGATTATGGCTAAGTTTAGCCAGTCAAGCGCAGAATCTAAGCTACAAGCTGCTGAGCTACGCGAGTCTATTGACAAAATGAACACTTCGCTCAGTGAAATTCCGGCGCTGCGTGCTTCCATTGCAGCAATGAATGAAAAGCTAATTGAAATTCCTAAGATAGTTCGGGTAATCTCTGCGCATGCGGAAAAAATTGAGTCTCTTGAAGGAAAAAATGTAAAACTCGCGCAAGAGATTTGTGAACTGAGATCTGACCTCCGTAAACTGGTTAGTAGTCCGGCCAGTGATCAAAGATCTGGTGAGATCATTGTAGCCGGTATACCTGACGTGGTTAAGGATCCTCCTAAGACGATAGCAATAAAGGTACTAGCGGCGCTAGGTCTTAACGAGTTGGCAGGTCATATAATCGCGGCGCGCATTATGGCACGTAAACAACGATCGGTTGCGAATGCTTCGACTGCTGCGAATGAGTCAGGCGGCGAGAGAGAAGCGCGGCGTTTTTCAATTGTTTTAACTCTTACATCTGGTGTCGTACGTGATGCAATCATTAATGCTAAAAGACTGAAGCGCGACTTGAAGGCCAGTGAGGTCTTTAACATTAATATGAAAGGAAATGTGTTCGTCAATGAACTTTTGTCGGCATACTGCTACAAGCTGTTGCGACTGTCGAAGGAGCGAGCTAAGGTTGCGTCGTATAAATATGTGTGGGCGAAGGGCGAAGCAATCTACGCTAGGAAAGACGATGGGTCACCCAAAATTGAAATTCGGTCGGCTGAGGATCTCGAGCAGCTGATCTGACTCCCTGCACCGTCGTTAGCGCCCACCAGTATCGGCACTCCCGATCCGTCTCTGACCGATCAGAATATTAGGGTTGTGCATTTCAATGCCAACTCACTTCTTGCTCACATCGATCTTGTCAGAATTTTCTTCGATCAGAACCCGTGTCATGTGATTTCAGTTTCCGAAACGTGGTTGCATTCACACATTCTGGATGAACTCGTTAAAATTGACAATTATTTTCTTATCCGCAATGATCGCGAAGGCAAAGAGGGTGGGGGTGTTGCATGCTATATACATCACACCCTAAAAGCTAAAGTTTTAGATGTGTCGCCCAATAAATTCTCCAACTCTCCGGAGTACATCATTCTCGAAGTATCGCAAGGTGATCGCGAGAGGATACTATTTACCTCCATGTATAGGAGGCCAAAAGGGCACTTTCTCCACAAATTTGAACAGGCCTGGGACCGTTACGCTCACTCCTATAACAATTCAATGATCGTCGGAGATTTAAATTGCAACATGCTACTCAATGATTATGCTTCCAAATATCTTCGCAATTTCATTCTCTCGCACTCATTGTTCCTTGTTCCTTCAGAAGCCACCTATCACACTGCTCACTGTGACTCGTGGCTCGATATATTTATACTTGACAGTGAGGAAAAATTGGTGCAGTATAATAGGTCTTCGTCTCCCTTCATCGCAGGCCATGATATCATATCGCTCCAATTTGCACTTAATGTGAGGAAGGTTGCACCGCGTATGATTACCAAGCGTTGTCTGAGGGACTTTAAGGACAACGATTTTATCAATGCAGTTCAATATTCACTGCCGCCGTCAAATTTGTTCGACGCTGCGACTATTGACTCGGGCGTTGAGCTTGACCGGCAGTTAGACACAGTTACGCAGACTTTGTGCTCTATTTTCGATCGTTTTGCACCTCTTAAAACGTTTGTTGCTAAGAAACCGCCAGTTCCATGGCTTACTGCTGAGCTTAAACAATGCATCAGGTACAAAAACAACTTGTACAAGCGAGTAAAACGATCAAATAACGTCTTAGGTTTCATCATGTACCGACGAGTCAGAGATGATGTAACTGTCAGGATCAGGAAGGCGAAAAGCGACTTCTTGTTAGCTACACTCGGTACGATAGATGACCCCAAGCAGATGTGGAAGCAACTGAGGAGCTTGGGTTTAGTCAAACCGCGCCTGCCGTCGCCCTTCTACTTTTTCACCCCTGACGAACTAAACGCACATTATGCAACAATCACGGCGTCGGCCCCGGAGCTAACACGTGAAGAGTTTGAGTTCATGTTGGCTGAAACTCCAAGCGAGGAGAACTCGTTCTCATTTTCACAAACCTCGAGAGAGTCGGTTCTACGCATTTTGCGACGCTCGTCTTGGACGTCGCTTAGTGTCGGTTCGGATGGCATCTCAAAATTCTTAATTGACAAGGCCCTTCCATGGCTGCTCGGCATCATGCTGAAAATCATTAATCTTAGCATCCGCATACGGCACTTCCCTAAATTGTGGAAAACGGCATTCATCCGCCCTCTACTGAAAGTAAAAATTCCGCGTTCGCCAGTGGACACGCGGCCGATTGCTTCTCTACCTGAACTATCAAAACTCCTTGAAAGAGTTGTATTTGATCAAATGACCAGGCATCTGGAGACCAATAATAAAATCGATCCCAGACAATCTGCTTATCGTGTGTCGTTCAGCACACAGACTGCTCTGGTAAGAGTCTCTGATGATATCAGGAGGGGCATCGACGAACGCAAAGTAACGATTGTGGTGTTGTTCGATTTCAGCAAGGCGTTCGATACCGTTCCGCACCTCAATCTTTTGAGAAAACTCAAGCGGCTGGGCTTCGCCGATACTGTTCTCGAGTGGTGCTTCTCGTATTTGACTGCGAGGTCACAAATTGTCGTGGATGAGCGTGGTAGCTGTTCCATATCTTCACACACGTCGGCAGGAGTACCACAAGGTTCAGTTTTGGGACCGTTACTATTTTCATTGTATATCAATGATATAGGGGACAGCCTGAATCACTGCGATCGCATGATCTTCGCGGACGACATCCAAATCTATTTGCAATCTTTTCCATCTGAGATAGACAGCGCCCTTGCGAAAATCGGCCAAGATGTGACGGCTGTGGGACAGTTCGCGCGCTCGAATGGTCTTGTCCTAAACTCCGCAAAGACGAAGGCAATGGTCATTGGGAGTAGAGCCTATGTAAACGCACTTAACTTGGGTGAGCTGTCCCCCATCACTCTAGATGGGGCGCACCTGCCGTATGTCACCGAGGCAAGGAACTTGGGGGTTATATTTCAGGCAGACCTCTCGTGGAGGAAGCATATTTCTGCCGTCTCGCAAAAAGTGCATGCTACACTGCACAGACTAAAGTACCATAAGGGGTCGCTATCAACCGAGGTGAGAATTAAATTAGTGACCACACTGATTTTCCCTCACTTCGACTATTGCTGCCTTGTCTATCATGACATCACGGCAGAACTGAACGGTGTGCTGGAGAGGTTGCTAAATTGTTGCATAAGGTACATCTTTGACCTGCGACGTGACGTGAGAATCTCCCCATATCGTCATAGATTAAAATGGTTATCTGTGAAAGGGCGCCGCAATTATTTTCTAGCGATCACAATTTACCAAGCGTTGTTCTTACGCGTCCCGCCGTACCTGGATGAGCTGCTGCCTAGGGCACTGCAGGGCATCAGAAGGTCGGAAAGACTGGCCGAACAACCGGTCTTTCACATCCCATGTCATAGGACAACCACCCTCCAGCATTCATTTCGATTGTGCGCTGCGTACCTCTGGCGGTCACTTCCGTCTGACATTAAGGAATTGTCATCGCTAGACACGTTCAAGAGTAGCCTTATGGAGTACCTCCTGATCTCTGAGCAGAGCGAGC
Organism: Netelia fuscicornis; assembly: GCA_946811545.1. NCBI lineage: Eukaryota > Metazoa > Arthropoda > Insecta > Hymenoptera > Ichneumonidae > Netelia > Netelia fuscicornis. The sequence goes on from OX328015.1 coordinate 27,792,641, forward strand.
AATAAACTGAGCAATATACTCATTAATCTGATTAATGGTGTTTTCCTATTCAGACTCTGTGCTTTCGTCCTTTGGTTGTTACGTTCTTCTCGAGTTAAGGTCATAGATTCTCATTTATTTGCTATCTACTTTTCTTCATGTTAGTTTCTCGTTTATGTTTTATTTTTTATCTGTGCTTCTGCCGCTAAGCACCGCCATGGAAATTCTCCATCTTTGGTTCTGTTTATGCTATTTTTAGTTTATTTTTAGTTTATTTTCATTTTTGTTTTCACTGTTATTTTCATTTTTATTTTTACTTTTATTTCTATTTTTACCCTTATGTTTAGTCTTACTTATGATTGCTATGTTTCACATCAACATTCTATCTTTAGTTTAGTCTATCTTTATTTTTGTATTATTCTTAGTCTTAGTATTAACTTTTACATTGTGCTTTATTCTGTAATGTTACCCTATAGCAATGCTACGGTATAATAAAACTCTATCAATCAATCAATCTCTCTCTCTCTCTCTCTCTCTCTCTCTCTCTCTCTCTCTCTCTCTCTCTCTCTCTCTCTCTCTCTCTCTCTCTCTCTCTCTCTCTCTCTCTCTCTTCTCTAGTCTTACTTACAATTTTTATGTTTCACTTCAACATTCTATCTTTAGTTTAGTTTATTTTTGTTTTATTCTTATTCTTAGTCTTAGTGTTAATTTGTACGTTTTGCTTTATTCTGTAATGTTACCCTATAGCCATGCCACGATATAATAAAACTCTATCAATCAATCAATCAATCTCTCCCTCTCTCTCTCTCTCTCCCTCTCCCTCTCCCTAAAGTCAACACGAACTTAAACCGCGAAAGAATAGGATCAAAAAGCATAGCTGGGTGATCAAGCTACGGGGGGGGGGGGGGGGGGGGGGGGGCGACAAGTGAAACCAGCGCGGCAGAAAAACGTACGATGGAAAAAACGGTTGCAAGTGAGCACTGAGCAGGAACAAGTAGGCATCGAGGAAAAAATAAATTGGCTGGTGTGCAAAATCAAAGAGGAAATGGTTAGCAAAGAGGAGAGTTAATTACAGATATAGTAACGAGTGAAACAGACAGCCTGAAGAAGGAGATGGAAGAAGTGAAGAGAATGATAGCAAACATGAATAAAATAATGAATGATGAAGTGCAGAAAATCATGAATTCAAGAATGGAAAAGAATGAGAAAAGAACGAGTTATAGTGGAAAGGTGAAAGGAAAGCGAAATGAATCAGGTATGGTAATTAAACCTAAAAATGGAGAGGCTAACAAATCTAGCGAGGAAACAAAAAGAGATGTAAGAAAAATCGATATTTCAAAATTGGGAGTAGGAATAACAAAAATGAAAAAGGTAACCAGAGGAGCAGTTGTGGTTGGTTGCGAAAATAAAGTACTCGTACAAGCAGAGAGATTGCAACAAGAAGTAGTAAAGGATTTGGAAAAAATAATGCGAAATACAAGTACCTAGGAAGAAAAAACCGATAGTGAAGATATTCGATGTCGACAATGAAGATTGCGAAAATGAACAGTTTTTCTGGGAAAAAATTGAAGAACAAAATGAAATGCAGAGAAACACCATCGAGGGGAAGATAATAAAAAAAGTGAAGAAAGCAAATGTACAGAAGTCAGTGATCATAGCCGAAGTAAATAACAAAACTAGAGAAATCTTTCTGCAAATACAGAAATGAAAAACAGGATGGAATATGTGTAGAGTGCAGGACTATATAGGGATTCTAAGGTGTTACAAGTGTTGTACTTTCTATCATTTTGCGAAAGATTGTACAAGGAAAGAAACATGCGGGAATTGTGCGAACCAGCATGCTACAAAGGAATGTAAAAGCGAAGTTAAGAAATGTACAAACTGTGAAGATAAGATTAAGAGTTATAGGATAACAAACTTAAAGTCCGACCATTCGGCATACGACAGTAATTGCCCATATCTGAAAACAGAAGTGCAGAAGCAGCAAGAAAGAAGTTGCAATAATAACACTTAGCAATTAACAAATGTAAATAGGAGTAAAAGTAATATTATTTGTATGAATGCGCAAGGTTTTTTGAGGCATAAAGCTAGTATAGAAAATAAGATGATAGTAAAGTATAAGCCGAGTGTGATAGGATTTACGAAAACGCATGTAACTCAGCAGATAGGAGAACATGAAGTACATATAAATGGATATGTGTGTGTGTACGAGGTGACTCTGAGTCGAATAGAACGGGCGGGGTGTTGTTATATATAAAGGAAGAAATTAGATTTGAGAAGATAGGTTGTGAAAGGAGTGACGGAAATTGGTGCATAACAATAGTAAAAGTGAAGGATAAAGATTACATAGGAATGATTATGGTAGTATACCACTCGCCGAATGGTAAAGATGGTGATTTTATAAATTCCTTAGAGGAAATGTGTATAAATGTAACGGAGAACGATAATGTGGCAATAATGGGCGATTTTAATATTGATATGAGTGTCAATAAGTACATAAGGAATAGATTAGTCAGAGTAAAGAACTCACTGGGATTAAAACAGTTAATAAAAGAAGCAACCAGATTTGAAAAGAACTCATTAGTTGGGACCTTTCCCTTAGTCTAGTTATGTTTCTACCACGGTCTTACATACAGGTCTTGCAACTCTGATGTGAGTTTCGACGTGCGCCTCTTGCCGTATCAGCCGCTAGGGTCGCTGCGATCGAAGGATACTTGGTGCGAGAGAGATGACGATAGTCACGTGTACATAATATTCTCTATAAATTTTTCAGATTTTCTCACGCAACTTTTAACACGAGCTTTGATGAAAGACTTCCAAAAATGGTGTTTTTTACCAATTAATATCTGAATTTCCGCTCAGTTAAACCTTCCAAAATGCATTACGCACGAGCATATGACATCAAAGAAAAGTTATCCAAATTTTCGACAAAATCTTAAGAAAACAATATAATGATAGAACTACCGTACGTAGAAAATATTAAGAGAATTAATAAGAATGAAGCAGGTAGAAAAAAAGGAAAACCATAATCATACAGATAAAATAATACGATACGATAAGGTTTTATTGGTTCGTTAGTTTAGACATTTTTTTTAACAACAAATTGTTTCGTCAGTTTCATATTTTCTTGATGTGCAAACTGTCGCATTCTCAATCGAATATAATACACAATGGCAAAGAATGCAATTTCGGAGCTGTGCTGATGACAAGGGAAAGAAAAGCTTTGTGAAACAGTGTTACGTCCTAGCATTGGTGACGCACAACGCCGGTCGATAAATTAGACTACTACCTTACCTACCTCTAAACCAATGCAGCCTGCCGGTAAAATTTAAACAGTATGTACATCTTTTTGTTTCTCTTATTGTTATTTTACTATTGCATTTATAAACTATACCATGTATCCGTAGAAACTAAACAGATTAAGGGAAAGATCTCAGCTAAGATTACCAGAGTACCAAGCTCTTATCATATAAATATACGAGGGAACTTAAAACCATAACCAAAACACCCCATCCACTCATAAACACCCTCTCTGGCAAACATCCTGTTTTAGGTCTTTTCCACGAACTTCTTGCGCGATTTCGTAGCTCGAAAACCTAGTTGATAACGATATTTACTCCTAGTTTTAAAAGCGGACCATATACGAATTCATAATTATCAGGCACGAAAAGCTTTTCCCGACTCTCCTTATTTATGTCACATTTTTACGAGCGCCTTGTTCGACGTCACCGCTCGTAAATTCTGACGAAAACCAAACTCTGTATTTCTCAGAACCATAATCAGAGAACACACTTTTATTTCCCACGATCGTCGTCAAAACAAACGACGCTCTCAGGACACCCCCATATCTTTGAAACAACCCCTCCGATAGGAAAACTCAAAATCTCGCTAAAGAATCCGTCCAATCAGATTTATATAAGTTTATAACTCTGCCCGAACCGAGACGAAATCTTCAACCAACTTCGACAAGAGAAGCAGAATCGACTCAACCTCGAAATCGAAAGCATCTTAAGCTAACAAATCTCCGACATTTGTAAAATCACTCTAAGTCTAATTTGAGTTGTAATTTCAAAGTACAATTTCAAACTTAAATAAAGTACAGTTGTTTTTGTTAATTGTATGCGAAGTGCTGGTGTTGCAATCAATAATAATCTCCCAAGAAAATACATCTTCTCGGTTCAATCGAGAACCCAGGGAAACATCATCAATCAACAATACGTCTTCGAAGAGGAATCATCCTCGACGATTAATCCTAAATCGTTGAGTTGGTACATTGAGCACAAGTAAGTCGCAGGCGGCGAGCTCACGTCCAGCCGAATAGCGTAATCTTATTCAAATATCGCGCGCACATCGCATTATCGACGGAGCTTGAAACTCTCTCCACCTTGGGACATAACATAAGTATCAAGGACCACAGTAAGTATGTAGTTTTCACTTTTCTAATTTTAGTTTAGTTTTAGTTCATAGTTTAGCGTCAGTTTTAGTTCTTAATTTAGCACCAGTAAAAGCATATAAACATCAGTCAAGCATATAAACATGATATTTTTAGTGTTTAAAAGAGAAGCCACAAAGCGCAAGCCCTGCATGCTCGAATATATATTGTATAAAGAATTTTCTCGATAAAAGTTAGCAAGCTGTTTTAAAATCACTTTAATTAATATACGGGCGTAGTGAAATCTCGAGAATTATCGTTGTCTAATGTTCAATGAACTACATAATTTAGATTTAACCAAAAACTCACGTCCACTGATAGTGACTGGTGATATGTCAAATGTTGTGTCTGCGACAACGGGGTGAGACAATACATCGGTATAACTGGGTATAGTTGTCATATTTGGACTCTCCGTGGCATGAGTCAGAATATCTGAAACAATCGTCATGCACTGTTTCTGGAAAACGAAAAAATAAAATATACAATCAGAAAAAAGAGCAAAAACAAAGCGTCATATAATACATACTCTCTGCATTGGTACATCATAATGGATTGCTACGTCTATATCCATTGGGACCAAGACTTCATCTCTCGCCACACTCTGAATTAATAAATCATGTCGTGGAGATACATCGAGACGATTTTTTATTTCAATCGAGTTGACGATGGTTGGACTATCGCATCCTTCAATACTTGTCTGACTAGACTCATTGAATATTGTTGGGATTGCTGATTCTGTTAAGCGAGGGTGTTTGTACAAAACCTGTAAAAAACATGGAACACATGAAGTTTTATGTAGCAATAAATCATGAAAACATAAAGCAATGTCATGTTTTCTTCATTCGTATCTATATACAGTATAGTAAGTATATTAATCTATTTCTATCCCGCACCACTACATGTACGAAAAAAAAACAGAACTCACCTCTGCAATAACTCTGCCGCTCGTTATTCGATGGTACTTTAAAAACCGAGCACTTTATTTTAAGACTTTTAGTGCCCGTCTTACATTTCGGCACAACGCAGTTCTTCGTCATGACTTAAATACTATAGCCACAATTTTAATAGCTTCACAATTTTAATCCGGGTAAACTATCCGATTGACTTTACGAATCGAAAAGACGTTTCACTACGTGTAACCCGCGACATGACAGATTTAAAAAATATAGGCTATATGTATGCATCCCTCGATCGCAACGCCACCTGGATATTGCTTCAATAAGAGGGTCACGGACTCCTATTGAGCTTCATACCGAGTTTGCAAGACTTGTGTATAAGACCGTGGTTTCTACGAATAAATGGTATAGTAGGTTGACTTTGCGATCGACGAGTGATGGTGAATGGTGTGTGATAATCGTGTTGGTAAGTTACCGATTGTCGAGAATTTGATTTGTCGACTTAATACATTGTGTTGACTTCTGTATTACCGGCTAGGACTTAACAACTGGGCTAACATTGGTAGTAGCAACGAATTCAAACGACTATAGAAGGAATATGCTTATAGCCCGATTGAAGCCAAGTTTTTGCCGCCCGAAACTGCCGCTTGGCGTCGCGGCGGTCGACGTGTGTGACATCACTCGAGAGTACAGATGCCCCAGGGGCGGAGACACGAAGACATGATTGGTGTAGCTGCCGAATGTGCCATCTTTTATAATTCAAATTCAATTCAACAGATAGTCTATTTTTTACAATTCTCTCAACTTGCATTATACTATTAACATTTTTAAGGTCGATATTATATATGTCTAATCAGTGGGGTTCGGCAGTACCGGCTTGGGAAACGAGAGAGTCGGCACCAGCACCCCACTGTATACCTCGCATTAGAAAAAGCGAGAACGAGCTACTACCGTGTCAGCGTAGAGAAAAAGAGAGTCATCGGCATGACCACCCCACTGCATACCTCACACTAGAGAAAGCGAGGAGCGCTTGCTCGGTCGTGATTGGTCAAAGAAGGGGCGGAGCTACGCCATGAACTTGTATGAAGTATACGTGAATGTATCTATGTGATCTAACATAATCTTGTAACAACGCCAGCGCCGCCAGTCATTGGGGTGGTGAAGCTCAGCGGGCTGCTCCGTTTCTGGCCTCAATCGAAAGCATAAGCATATTTCTTCTATAGTCGTCTGAATTCGTTGGTAGTAGGGAGGCGACGCAATACGACTGCAAATTCAGAGTATTCGTTCTTTCGCTTTCCTAAAGATAATGAAAAGTAGACTGAGAGGAAGAATTTTTTCGATGAATGTTATACTAAAAAATAATTTGTAATAATTTTAGGGCAAGGAAGTGGATAATATTTTGCAATCGCCCCGATTTAATGTTGAAAACAGTAGAAAATTTATACGCAACCAACAGAGTTTGCAGTCATCATTTTGAAGATCGAATGTATGCAATTGGAATAATTGGCTGTATATTTCTATAATATGTATGGCTTTATTCACTAATTGTATAATTAATATAATTTTGTAATAGATGTTTGTATGTCATTATGTAATTAATAAATGATTTATGTAATCATATATTTTTACCTTATTTATGATTACCGAACTCCTATATTTATGTAATGATTTATAATAACAATGATAGACATAAATAACAATTAGTTTTCAAATAATAAAATTTCTAATTTATGTATACAATTGGTTCTAATCTGTATAAATTAGTTTATATATATTTTCATCTTTTTATCAATTTTATCTAATATATTTTATCTCTAATAAATGTAGCTCTAATAATTTTAATTTATTGACAAAAAACAGCTTTTATTTGTTTTATTTTTTAGATAATTTTTAAATTAAAAAATTTCTTTTTTCAATTTATAAAATTTATATACGTCCCTGGTGAGATAGTAATATACCGCAGGTTCCTAGAACAAATGATCCGTCACTGGAGGTTAGACCAAAAACATGGCGGAAAATTGACGACAAAAAGATCAAAGTGCCGACAAAGAGTGCCCATACTAGTTATACTATGGTAACACTTCCCCCCTTGGAAAAAGAGGGAGCGTCCTCGCTCCGATATAAAATCAAACGCACTGAGATTCGTATTTCGATTGCATGTGTCCCCTTATAATCTTAGAGTCTAGTTGAATTATATGATATTGATATATGAATGTTCTTTAGAGGCTAATTATTGCTATATATGCATTATCTTAAGTCCTTATTCCAGGTGTAGAATCATAAGTATGATTGTCATGTATTTTTTAACTAATGTTCCTTATGCTTGTTAACGGATTTTGATTACAAATGTACTTATTCTAAAAGAGAATAGAGAAAAAAAAACAAAATTTTCTGAATATTGGTTTGTACTAAATTACACGCTGTACTTAACTATAGGTAAGGTAAGAATTTTGATTTCCTTAAAATTCTAAAGGTGAAAGGGGTTCGAGGTGTTTGTGGTTCTGATTCTTGTTGTTACGAGCGATGAGTTTTATCGTTATTTTTAATATAATTTTTTATATGTATATTTTTTTATTTGGTATATTCTGTTTATATATATTTTTCCTTGCATAAAGGCTCACCAATGATTGTTTTCGTTTTAATCCTATTGCTTCCGGATTTTGATCATAATTGGTCTCGAGGTGTCTCTAAATTATTGCGAAAACTCTGGCACAGGAACGATATCTATATATTTTTATTATTTTGTTTATATATAGAAGTGAGTACCTTTGAGAGGGGATTTTTCTGGTTCTACGACTGCCCTTTCCGTTAAAAGACTATTCTCCGGTTTGGCATTCATTATTGGCTATCCAAGTTATTTACTTTTTACTTGTGAGCTATTTTCAGTCTATCCCAGTGAACTATTTTTCTTTTATTATTGCCCAAATCAATTTCTACGTTGTTCTTGTTTGCAATGATGTCTCTGATTAGATACGGTCCTAAGTAATTGTCGTCTAATTTGTTTGTCTTGTGATTTTTGGTCAAATACACTTCTTGTCCTATTGTCAGTTTTATTGGGTTCAATTTTTTAGCGTAATGTTCTTTGAATTTTTGTTTTGCTTTTTCTAAATTTTCTTTCACTTTATTTCTGTCCTTCATGATTTGTTCTAGTTTCCTTAATGTAATCATTGAATGTCATTGCGTTATCTAATGGTGATATGGCTGATGGTATTCTTGCTTCTCTACCGAAAACGAGTTTGTATGGTGTGAACTTCGTGCCTTCGTGTACGCTAGTATTGTATGACATCGCTGTGTGTGAGAGCCATTCATCCCAGTCCCTTTTTTGTGTATAGTGTTTCAGGTAGTCTACCAGTACCTGGTGGCTTCTCTCGAGAGAGCCGTTCGATTGAGGGTGAAATGCTGTTGTTTTGATTTGTTAGATTTGATATGCTTTAGCTAATCTCTTCATAACTTGCCCTATGAACGCTGCGCCTTGATCTGTTAAGATTACCTTGGGGCAACCAAATTTATTTATAAACTCTCGGACTAGCGCTTTCGATATTTCCTCTGCCGTTGCGTTTATTAGGGGTATATCCAACCTGTATTTCGATAGGTCGTCCTGCATTGTGAGAATGTATTTATGACCGTTCTTCGAGACTTCGAATGGTCCGACTATGTCCATTGCTACTTTATGAAATACATCCGCTGATGTATCTGTAATAACCATTGGTTGTTTTGTCTTTACTCTGACTAGTTTCTTTTTCTGACAGCTCGTGCATTTCTTAATGAATTCCTGAATATTTGTTTTCATGTTGGGCCAATAATATTTTTGCCTAATTCTGTTATAAGTCTTGGTTACTCCTTTATGGCCTCCTAACGGGGTCTCGTGACACTCTCGTATTATGCCTTCTCTGAGATCTTCGGATGGAATTATAATTTTGTCTTTGCAAATTGTTATCGTGACATCATTGGGTAAGGTTTCTTCTATAATCTTGCTTATTTTGTTCCAGACTGGTGTTCCTAAGTTACTTTCAGCTTGTGAAATGCTGGGTGATTTGACGTTTATTTCTGCCATAATGAGTTTAAAATTTTGGAAGGCCTTTTTGATAGTGGTTTCTGTTAATTGATCTTCATTGGTCTGTCGAACAATTAACGCGAAAATTTTCCTATCGTTTTTTGTTGAGACTACTACTTCTCCTATTGAGTATTTTTTCAATGGTGTGAGTTTATTTAGCAATCCTTTCTTGATGAGTCTTTTTCCCTTTTCGTCTGATACTGTGCCGTCTGTATTGGCAAAGCAAATTATATTGTCGTTTCCTATTTCCAGATTATCTCTTGTTTCAATAAGTCTTCTGTCTTCTTCTTCGTTGTCGTCATCTAAACTGCTGTGGGTTTTCCTTGCAACATTTTCTGAAGGAACTTGTTTTTGGTTGTTAAGGTCTTTACCGTTACCTGAGCTGCTACGATTTTCCTTTACGGTGTTCTCTGAAAGATACTTAGTCCATTGAAATGTTACAAAAATAAGGCCTAACCCTGCATTTATCAAAGTCAGTAATTTTTTTTATGCATAGGGGATGGTATAGGAAGCTTAAGTCCAAGTTTGTGGGGTTGTAACCCTTGAGGAAAACCCGCCATCTTGAAAAAGGGTTAAAACAATTTTTGGGTTATAACAATGAAACTATCCACCGCGCAAGAAAATTATCACATCGTTTTTTGTAGGAAATGGAATTCTCTACAAATTTGCTCTCTTGACTTTTTGTTGTAAAATTCAAAATACCAAAGTTATTAACAAACAACGATAAAAAGTGAACGAGTAATTTCTTTTAAGTCGCTCTAACGTTTTGTTTTTGCATTTTTCAGAAAAATATGTTTAGAGCTTTTTGATAGTGGATTTTTAGACGAATAAATTTCACCCCTCATTTTTTAAATTTCATTTATTTTTAAAGATTTTACAGCCATTCAAAGGTAAAAATATGCCTCAGCACATAATATTTTGGGTTTGGGTTTAAAATCGTTGTATCGATATAACAGGAAAACTATCCACCGCGTAAGAAAATTGGTAAGTTGTTTTTTGTAGGAAATTAAATTCTTTACAAATTTGCTTTTTTGACTTTTTGTCGTACAATCAAAAATATCAAAGTTATTAACAAACAACGACAAAAAATGAAGGACTAATTTCCTTTAAGTCGCTCTAACTTTTTTCTTTTCATTTTGCAGAAAAATATATTCAATGCATTTCGATAGAACACCTTCTGACGAATAAATTTCAATATAAATGTGTCAACTTTTGTTTATTTATAAACATTTTACAGTGCTGCAAAGGTAAGTGTCGGAGTACTGGAAAATAGACATAAAAATGAACGATGATGCGTCGTTTTATGACATCCAGAGTGAATGTACATAAATATTTATTAATTTCCCTATTTCTTGCCTACGCCAAGCGCAATAGCACGGGATTGGGAAGAGAAGAGTATTTTGTACGGAATTGAATTAAGAATAATTCCCAGAAATTATGTAACAAAAATATAACTACTATTTATTTAACGATATACAAAAGTTCTGTTGAAATTTAAAGTGATTTCTGTTTGACATTTCGAGCGCGGTTTACAGTAGTTGCCTTACTTGGATATGAAGTTGTTGTTGTTGTATTGTTGTTGAATCGTTGTCGGTTGGTGTCGATTGATAAAATTGTTGTTGTGTTTTGTTCTGTTGTTGTATGTTGAGTTGTTATTGAAGTGCACTGAATTTTCTGACTAACTATAATAGTGTTTTACAATAAAAGAAGTTATTGATAATCAGAGCCAGAAAGGAATGAATACGAGAACTAGATATGGAAATACTGATTGCTGACTCTGTTGACTGGCTGGAGAAGACTGACTAAAAGTTATTCCCTATTGAAAGACAGCGATGTTCTAACAGATTTGGAAGTGCTTATAGTAGGGAGGTTCGCATTCTTATTCGTTAAAATTCTTAACATCTATGAAGGGATCATTACTATGATTGGAGGGTTGAGAATTCGGAGGGATGCTAAGATCGTGGGTGGAAGGGATATGTTTTTCTGGGAAAGTAAATGTTATGTAAAACATAAATAAAAGGAATCGGATTACGTCGACGGTCCATAGCCATATGGTTCGTGTTCGTCTTATCCTAGAAAAGACATAAATTTACGGTCCCTTTTCTCGATGCGAAAAAGGGCCTCTCGATAAACATAAGAATTCGACGGGGTACAGCCATGTGGCCCCGCTAGCACTTATCTCGGAAAGCGATAAAATTACGGTCGCTTTCCTGACGGGAAAATCAACTCTCAAAAATATATATGTGCCTAAGAATAATGAAAAGAAATATTAAACTACATCTACGCGGATGTTACAGTTTCTTTGCAAATTTCATTAATTGCGGCGGACAAATTTTATTTGTTGCTATTGCAATGTTCATAATAATTAGTTATGAACTCTTTTCCGCGCCACCTACGAGGAGTTAATAATAATAATTAGTTATGAACTCTTTTCCGCTCTACCTACGAGGAGTTCATAGCTAATTATTATGAATATTGCAATAACAACAAATAAAATTTGTCCGCCGCAATTAATGAAATTTGCAAAGAAACGACGCATAATCGTTCATTTTTATGTCTATTTTCGAGTACTCCGACATTTACCTTTGCAGCACTGTAAAATGTTTATAAATAAACAAAAGTTGACACATTTATACTGAAACTTATTCGTCAGAAGGTGTTCTATCGAAATGCATTGAACATATTTTTTTGTAAAATGAAAAGAAAAAAAGTTAGAACGACTTAAAGGAAATTACTCCTTCATTTTTTGTCGTTGTTTGTTAATAACTTTGATATTTTTGATTTTACGACAAAAAGTTAATAGAGTAAATTTGTAGAGAATTTAATTTTCTACAAAAAATAACTGAACAATTTTCTTGCCCGATGGATAGTTTTCCTGTTATATCAATACAACGATTTTAAACCCAAACCTAAAGTATGATGTGCCGACGCACATTTTTACCTTTGAATGGCTGTAAAATCTTTAAAAATAAACGAAATTTAAAAAATGAGGGGTGAAATTTGTTCATCTTAAGGAGCGCCAAAAAAATTCTCTGAACATATTTTTCTGAAAAATGCAAAAACAAAAAGTTAGAGCGACTTAAAGGAAATTACTCCTTAATTTTTTGTCTTTGTTTATTAATAACTTTGGTATTTTTGATTTTACGACAAAAAATCAAGAGAGCAAATGTGTAGAGAATTTCATTTCCTACAACAACGACAACATAATTTTCTTGCGCGGTGGATAGTTTCATAGTTATTTTGCAAAAACTATTTCACCCCTTTTTTCAAGATGGCGGATTTTCCTCAAGGGCTACAACCCCACAAACTTGGACTTAAGCTTTTCATACCTCCCCCTATGCACCAGAAAAAAAAAATTTCTGACTTTGATAAATGCAGGGTCAATGTAACATTTCAATGGACTATTCGTTCTCTTCAAAATGAGATGAGGCCTTCGTGGTTTGCCGGCTTTTTTAAGGAGTCACGTACAGTTAGAATTTTCAAAAAATCGATTTTTTTTACATTTTCTAAAAGTAGCACATTTGAAAAGTATTCTGTGAAAATTTTAGACGAATCCGACTGTTGGGTATGGAGATATGTAACTTTGAACGGAGTCGTCTCCGGCGCACCAAAGTAGGCAGGTAGCGGCAGCTGCGCGCTCGACCTTCTGAGAAATTTTTAAAAAATTGTTTTTTTTTTTATTTTCTAAAAGTACAATATCTTACGAGTATTTTTCGAGTAATTGCATTTAAATCGGACCATTATTCGCCGAAATACATAACTTTGAAGGAAGCCGTGTTAGAGCCATACAAAGTAGATAGGTAAAACTTTAAACTCGTTTTTCTCGAAACCATGTTTTCGAAGTCGGTGATCACTGTAACTCGAGAACGGCTTTACCGATCGAGTTGAAATTTATATCACTTCTTGTATATATAGTTGTCCTCCGGATGAACGAAGTATTTTTTTTTTCGGATAATAATTTTCTTTTTATCGTCCAAAATGTAAGTGAAATTTTGGTCAAAACAACATTTTTGACTTTCAACGTCCGCCATTTTGTGAAAAATGGAAATTTTTCAAAACCCTTCGTTTAACCGGAGCATTATATCAGTAACTAAAGATCCCTCCCTGTTTTGTTGGCTTCAGATAATCCGTTGCAGCGCGGGAGTGATCACCGCAAAATCTGTTTTTTTTGCAGCTTCTTCGGCCGTTGATATATAGCGGCTTATTTTTAAATATATTTCTTTCAAAAAATTATAATATTTGCACTAAATATATATCTTTTATACGGAAGAACTTTATGTTATCAATTATTTTATCGCTTGGCCAAAAAAAATCGGAATAAAAGGCCTTTTTTTACCTTTCCAACTAGACGTCACTCCTTAAGTGGTCTACGATCGTTTCGCGAACTCGCGAAATCGATCGGTTTACCCTGGGACTTTGCGTCGTTGCCGAGAATCGGCATGATCTCCATCGATGAGGAATGCGTCAGGTAGTCCGAGGCCTGTTTGATAAATTAATGAATAATTATATTGTTTATTTTTTGTTTTAATGTAATTTTTAATTCTCTATTTATTTTTAATTCTAATTTTATTTACAATTTTAATTTTGTTGTTAGTTGTAATTTATTTTTAATTCTAATTTTATTTTCAATTTTAATTCGATTTTTAGTTACAATTTTATTTTTAATTCCAATTTCATTTTTAATTCTAATTTTGTTGTTGGTTATAAGTTTATTTTTAATTCTACTTTCATTTTTAATTCTAATTTTATTTTCAATTTTAATGTGATTTTTAGTTTCAGTTTTATTTTTAATTATAATTAAATTTTTTATTATAATTTTATTTTTCATTTTAATTTTATTTTCAATTTTTATTTTATTTTTAATTCTAATTTTATTTTCAACTCTAATTTTATTTTCACTTTTAATTTCATTTTTAATTCTAATTTTGTTGTTAGTTCTAATTTTATTTTTAATTATGATTTTGTTGTTAGTTGTAATTTTATTTTTAATTCTAATTTCATTTTTAATTCTAATTTTATTTTCACTTTCAATTTCATTTTTAATTCTAATTTCATTTTTAATTCTAATTTTGTTACAATTTAAACTATTAATTCCCTATACAATGTCTCGAAAGGATTATAGATTCGCATTGAACAAGAGATAGACATTGATTACAGATAACCATTTATTCGACGTTATGTATTTTGGTGCAGACGGTTCGTAAGACCAATTGGAAAGGAAAATAATTAAGAGATGTACGGGATAATGATGGATAACAAAAAGATACTTTATTGTAATAATTGTGCACGTGTCTTGTGCACTCGAGATCGTTGATACAACATAACTAAAACTAAGATGGCCGGCGACTCGTAACCGCTAGAGTCGACCCCGGCAACTTCCGCTATCGTCGGTCAGCGTCGGCTGCTCGCGCAGGCGCGCTGTATTTGTCGCGAGTATAAAAACTATTTATTCAATACTCTCGCCGTTTGAATACTCGCTGTGTTTCAGTAATCCCAAAATGTTACATAAATAATAGAATCTCTCTCGAGGCACAGCCTTCGTAAAAATATCAGCCTTTTGATTTTCGGTCGGTACGAATTTCACCGATATATCTCGACTTGCAACTTTTTCGCGTATGAAGTGATATTTTACCGCAATATGTTTGGTTCGCTGATGGAACTCAGGATTCTTTGCGAGCCGAATCGCACTTTGGTTATCAATATGTAGTACTGTGGCTTTATCACATGCCGAACCCAAATCGTGGGACAGCTTCCTTAGCCAAACGATTTCTTTGGCCGCTGCCGTCGCTGCTACATATTCTGACTCCGTCGTACTCAGAGTAACTATTTCTTGACGTTTACTCGCCCACGTGACGAGACCATCCGCGCAACTAAACGCATATCCCGTCGTTGATCTACGCGTTTCTAGATCTCCCGCATAATCAGCGTCGCAAAAGCCGGAGAGCTCCGATTCTCTACTACAACCTTTGTACACGATTCCGAGATCCTTATTTCCGTTGAGATATGCAAAGATGCGTTTTACGGCTTTCCAATGCGCTGCGCTATGTTTATTCAAAAACTTCGAAACCGTATTAACCGCGTAGGCGATGTCCGGTCGGGAAACAACCGCCAGAAACATCAACGAACCTACCGCTTCGCGATACGGCGAGCTATTATCGATTTCGCTCTCGGATTCTACCGGACTCAACGCAACGTGAGGATCCGCGGGTACGCTTACCGTTTTCGCGTCTGACATTTTAAACTTCTCGAGAATTTTATTAACATAATCGGTCTGATGCACGAACATCGTTTTCTCGCCTCTATCGCGTACGATTTGAAGCCCTACAAATCTACTCGCGTCGCCGCGCGTTATCTCGAACGCTTTTCGCAAATAACCGATAATTCTCTCAATCACACTTGACGATTTACAAGCAATAAGTCCATCGTCAACAAACAATGCCATATATACCTGCACGCTTTCCACAACACCGTAATAAATGCACTGATCTGCCTTAGACTGCACCAGATTGAACTTCTTAACGAAGCTGTTGAACTTTGCGTTCCAACGTCTGGGCGCCTGTTTAAGGCCGTAGAGAGATTTATTCAATCGACACACGAATCGATCACTATCACAGATTTTTCCGTCGATGAGCAGACCCTCCGGGATCTTCATGAAAATCTTCTCCTCGAGTTCGCCGTATAAGAACGCCGTACAGACGTCGAATTGCGCTATCTCGAGATCTTCTTGTGTCGCTCGTGCCAAAAACATCCGAAGCGAGTCGTAACGTACGACCGGCGCGAACGTCTCAACGTAGTCGATTCCTTCCTTCTGAAGAAAGCCTCTCGCACAGAGCCTTGCTTTGTATCGCCGTTCGTCGTTCGTTTTCCCCCGCACGATTTTAAAAACCCATTTCGAGTCGATGAGTTTCATCTCGTCGGTTCTCTCCTCCAGCGTCCACGTGTTGTTTTTCTCGTGAGCGCTCAGTTCGTCGTTGATCGCCTTGACCCATCTCGAGTCATCCGGCCCGTTGACTGCGTCATGAAACGTTTCGGGCGTCTCGTATTCAACGATATCAACTTCATCGAGATATCGTTTCGGTGGTCTCAGATTTCCGCGATCTCTGAGTTGGTGATGATGACCGTCGTCTCGTCGTTCGTTTTGTTGTCTCGGTTCGTCCGGTATCGGCCCGACAACTTCTTCGTCCTCGTCGTTGATTTCGACGTTTCCTTCGGCTGCTGCGTCTTCGACCCTTGGCAGCACGAGTGGTTCCGCGTTCGATTCTGCTTTTTCCGAACTCTCAAAAACAGACTTTTCGTCGAAGGTCACGTCTCGTGACACGTGCACCCGCTTCTTTACCGTATCGTAGAGCCGATAATTCGACGATTCTCCTTGGTACCCGATCAACACGAGTTTTCTCGATTTATCATCCAACTTTCTGCGAAATTGTTTCGGCACGTGCGCATACGACGTTGTTCCGAAAATACGAACGTGTTGTAGATTCGGTTTTCGACCCGTCCACACTTCGTATGGTGTTTTCAAATTTTTCCGACTCGAATGCGTCGTTCGATTCAGTAAGTATACGGCTGTATTCACCGCCTCAGCCCACAAACTCTTCGGCAACTCCGTAGCTCGAAGCATTGTGCGCGCGCACTCGAAAATCGTCCGATTCGCGCGTTCCGCTTTGCCATTTTGTTGTGGCGTATATGGTGCTGAGTTTTCCATGACGATCCCTTGCTTCTCCAAATACTCGTTCATTCTCGCATTCTTGTATTCTCCGCCGTTGTCCGAACGTACGATTTTTATGCTCGATCCAAATTTATTCGACACAATTTTCTCGAACACTTTGAATTTTTCGAGTACCTCGTCTTTACTTTTCATGAAATATACGTAACAGAACCCCGACGCTTCGTCTATGAACGTTACATAATAAAACGCGCCACCGAGAGATTCGACTTGAATTTTCCCGCACACATCCGTGTGAATCACTTCTCCCGGTTTAGTACTTCGACGATCTTGAATTTCTTTGAAAGGCAGACGGTGAGACTTTCCGAATTGACAGGGTTCGCAAAAAAATTTTGACGCGTTCTTTATTTTAACGCCATCGACAAGTTCGTTCTTTACCATGTCAACCAATGCTCTTCCTCCCACGTGTCCTAGACGCTCGTGCCATACTTTCAAGTCGACCGCCGCGAGGTTCGCTTCATTCGACGTAGATGACGTAACGACACGGAAGAACATTCGATATATCGCATTATTTTGTCGCGCACCGTACGCCATTATCTCGTTACCGCGCTTCACTGTCACCGTCGAGTCATCGAACTCGATTACGCAACCCTTTTCCGTGCACGCGCCTACCGAAAAAAGATTTTTCTTTATTCGCGGTACATACCAAACACCTTCGATTTTCCCGCGAATCCATTTTCCGCCGACAAATTTTTCGATGTGGATCGTCCCTTCTCCCGTTACTTCGCACACACCGTCGTCTCCCAATCGCACCGAGCGTCCGTTACATGGCTTGAAGTTGACGAACCACTCCCGACGATACGATATATGACGCGACGCCCCGCTGTCGGTGAGCCACACATCCTTCTTATCGACGTCGAGCAATTTTCGCACGTGTTCCGGCGACGGACCGTTATTTTTCTCCCGCGCTTTTTGTTCGCGTCGTACATCGTCACTCGCGACAACAAATGCGAAGTCCTGCGAGTCACTATCGTCTTTCTTCTCGCGATCTTTCTTCTTTGAGGGGCAGTCTCGCGCAAAATGACCTTTGCCTCGACACTTAAAGCACTCGACTTCTTTCTTTGAGCTTCGATTCTTCGCGGCACTTTTCGATTGCGGTTTGCCTCTCGCACCACCGCTTTTCGCACTATTATTTTTCGTGCCACCGTTTTTCGTTACGGCTAGCGCCTCTGAAGATTCTCCCGCTCCCTCGAGTCTCATTTCCTCTCGTAGCAGTCTCTCCGTGAGATTGTCGACTGTTTGAACTTCGGCCCCGACGTTATCCCACACCGTTTGGAATGCACTATAGTTCGGCGACAAACTCGAGAGGATTTTCGCCATAATTTGCGTTTCAGAGACCGTTTCCCCAACATCCTTCAATTGTCCCGCCATATTTTTAACCTTCGCGACGTGCTGTATGATTGAATCACCCGATGCCATCGAATATCCACAGAACTTTTGCGTCAAAAATAGTCTGGTAGAGGCAGATTTTTGCTCGTGCACTCTACACAACGCGTCCCACATTTCTTTGGCACTGGTACACGTGATTAACGACTCGAGCTGTCCTCTTTCAATCGTCGTCGAGATTAATACCATCGCTTTCGCGTTGTCTCGGTTCCACGCTGTTCTCGCGGCCGGTGCCGCATTTTCTTCCAGCGTTCTCGATCCATTGACGATGTCACTCACTCCCGCCGCGATAAACACTTGACGCAATTGAAATTTCCACGTTAGAAAATTAGCCCCGTCGAGCTTCTCAATATGTCGTACGCCAATTTCATCGGACATTTTCGAGAGGATGAAAATCACACACACGCGATCAACGCTCTAGCACGTGCTTTTTCCGCGAGAAAAAAATGGCCGCTGCCCGGCTTGCCGGCTCAGCTATCCACGCGCCACGAGTTTTTCAACTTCTCGTGTCTCTCAATTAATTCCACGCAGCCAGTCCGACTGGGCCCATAACCTTTTGGTGCAGACGGTTCGTAAGACCAATTGGAAAGGAAAATAATTAAGAGATGCACGGGATAATGATGGATAACAAAAAGATACTTTATTGTAATAATTGTGCACGTGTCTTGTGCACTCGAGATCGTTGATACAACATAACTAAAACTAAGATGGCCGGCGACTCGTAACCGCTAGAGTCGACCCCGGCAACTTCCGCTATCGTCGGTCAGCGTCGGCTGCTCGCGCAGGCGCGCTGTATTTGTCGCGAGTATAAAAACTATTTATTCAATAATGTACATGTATTTTTACATCTTTATACACTTAAGCATAAATTCGTTTTTGTATCTTTACACATTTATACATAAATCTCTTATACTACAATTTATATGATTATAACGAAAACATAGAAACGATCAACCGCGTACAAAGTATCGTCGTGTATAAAAATAGAAACATATTTTAAAGAACATCAGCATTTACATTATACAACAAAAGCACAAGTTCGTTCATTAAGGTAGTTCTACCACGACAGTCTGCGCCAAAAATTTTCCATCCGGGCATAGAAAAATGTAATGGCGCTCTGTACGTCATGTGCCGAAAATTTTTATACAATAGCATTTTGCGGTAGAAATACCTTAACGATCAACGTCCGATTCATTGTCGGAATCGACGGAAACAGGAGTGACTGGTCTGATGCTTCTTCTATGATTTCTTCTGCGAGATTGCGAACGTGGTTGTACCTCTGGATACGTAGGATATTCGAGCCGCTGTGCAGAAGCCTGATTCGTTGAATCGTGTTGATTTTGCACCGGATACCGGGCGTACGATGGATTTTGAAGATTCATCCTTCCATGTCGCATAGTTTGCGCCAAACGTGCGTTCACTATGACCGGTTGTATGTACCTCTCGAGTCCACAGGCACAATGGTAGTAAACCACATAGAATTGTTCATCCGGAATTTGTCCCGGAAGTCGCAAACTCACAAGCTCGTGGCGATTGTGTACTGGACAAACGTGCGGCATCTTTGGATCAGTCGATTTTTTCCTGGCCTTTAAAAACACAGAATATAACTTAATTCTTGCAAAAATCAGCGAATCTGCACACTTTGACACAAGTGCAACGTATCAAGTTTTTCAAGACAGTAAGTAACGTCTCTGCTGCCTGAGTCCTTATATATACCCGTACTCTACCCCCCCCCCTTACCTATCGATAACGGGACTCATTATGGGCTTCGACCAATTACACTTGACGCTTTGCTAAATTTCGTCTACCTGAAATTTCACCCCACTTTGAAATTTTTTAGTGGTAGAACCATTTTGAGGAATAACAATAGGAAAATATCGAAGGCTAATTACAGTCGAACCTGGATGAGCGAGAGTTTAAGGGGCCGGAATCCTTTTCTCGCTTACAGAGGTGTACACAAATGCAAACAATAGTGATAGATATGTAGTATATACATTTTTTATATAAATTTGGAAGAGATACTTTTTCATAAAAACAAAACAATTACATATATATTGTTATACTGATTATTAATAAGTATACTACTGATACTTAAGGTAGTAGTCTCGTGAAATTAGCAGGGAAAGTTTCGAGGGCGCATAATAGTACGATGTTCGACTTTTCGCCGGGTTATTATTATACATATAGTCATAAATCGCATCCCTGTGCGAAACGGTAAAAATTTTTTAAAAAATTCTACAATATATGGAAAGGTTTTCTCCACCATTGTGCAAAGTTTTTCCCAAATCTATCTCACCATATCTCTTTTATAGTAGATAGACCCATTTCAGCCATAGGAGCCCATGTAAAACGGCGGTTTTTTTAATAATTAATATCTCAACTTTTAAACGGTGCCAGCCTTCCAAATTAAATCTATGTTTTTATAGCACTTCAAAGATTATCTACAAAAATTTTCTTGAAAATCTGTCTCAAAGTGTGTTTACGAGACTGCTACCTTAAAGAAATCCGTTAATTTTGTTTGTATTTCTGTTTTCGTATTTTGTACCTATTTTTCAATTTCATAAATTTTATCGACAATTCTTTTATCAACAACCACCGAAAATTCAAAAAACCGATGGAGCGTCTCCAGTGCATTTACAGCCTCTTGCCTCAGCCTACCCATAGCCCAGTCGAATTAGCATTTGACCCGGAAAAAATTTAAAGTAGCAATTTTCCTTCGGAATTCGTTGGGGGGGTTCACTGGCAGTCTAAATTTGGTTTTGCGTGGTATTCGGTGTGTTGCGTCGTCCGCCATCTTGATTTTAAGGGTTAATTTTTGATTATTGAATAACTCGTTTATTTTCAGTTTTACACGAAAAATAGTAATAACAAAAGTTGTTTGAAATTTAATTTCCTACGATTTTGATTGTTATTAATTTTTTCCTAGGATCGATATTTTCCGATTTATACCCCAAAAGAGCGGGCGAATTGTTGTTTGATTAAAAAGTTATTTATTTTCAATTTTACATGAAAAATTATTATAAACAAAGTTGTTTAAAAGTAAATTTTCTACAATTTTGGTTCTTATCAATTTTTTCGTCGGATCGATATTTTTCGATTTATACCCGAGAAGACGTGGGTGTAAAATGTTATGATAGCATTATGGCGTTTATTTTCAATTTTATCCAAAAAATTGTTACAACCAAAGTTGATTGAAATTAAATTTCCTACAATTTTCGTTCTCATTAATTTTTTCGGATCTCAGGAATTTTTCATTTTACTCCAACCTCTTCTCGGGTATAAGTCGAAAAATATCGATCCGACGAAAAAATTTATAAGAACCGAAATTGTAGAAAATTTACTTTTAAACAACTTTGTTTATAATAATTTTTTATGTAAAATTGAAAATAAATAACTTTTTAATCAAACAACAATTCGCCCCCTCTTTTGGGGTATAAACCGGAAAATATCGATCCTAGGAAAAAATTAATAAGGACCAAAATCGTAGGAAATTAAATTCCAAACAACTTTTGTTATTACTATTTTTCATGTAAAACTGAAAATAAACGAGTTATTCAATAATCAAAAATTAACCCTTAAAATCAAGATGGCGGACGACGCAACACACCGAATACCACGCAAAACCAAATTAAGATTGCCAGTGACCCCCCCCCAAACGAATTTCGAAGGAAAATTGCTACTTTAAATTTTTCCGGGTTTGCCCCTTAATTGGCACAAATTTCGGGGAAAACAAAACACATTGTAACAGATAGTAAATATGCTCAATTCTCGCTTATAGAGGTATAGGGAATGTGTCAGTCTCAGTTATAGAGGTTCAGGTATGAAAAACGACTCTCTCATATAGAGGTTTCCATTTCTCCCTTATAGAGGCTTTCCAGGCCTAAAATTACGGGACCTGGTAATTGCTCTCACCTGTAGGGTTTTTCCGCTTATCCAGTTCTCGCTCACCCAGGTTTGACTGTATAATGAATCATAACAGGCAGTTCGAAGAACAGAAAGTTTTCTATACGTTCGATAATATTTATTAATTTGTGAAAAAAGAAGAAAAAAAATACATATCGCTTATTACGTAAAATACGAGTATATAATTTATCTCCACTTTCCATTTCTCTCTGTCTTTTATTGTGTTTGTTTAATAAATAATAATTTACTTGGTAAGTCTAGAGAATGGGACGCGTAGCGGGCTGGAAGAGGGTAAACTTCGCTTAAACTTAATTACTAAATTATATTTCTACTTCTATAATTTATCGAGTTTATGTATAATTTGATAATTGTTCATTGAAACTCGCGTATTATCCTATCATTGTACACCCTAGTGTCATGTTAAAATTCTATGGTCTCGATAACGAGTGATTCGCGTTCATTTTCTATATAAAAAGAAAAACAAATAGTACATAGCCATAATAACACATCGTACCTCGATGAATAAAAATCGTCAAGGAGAGTTTCAAGTGAAATAATGCGATTTGAAGAGAATTCTAAAAAATGGAAAATCTTGATTTAAGTAAAACGTCACTTAAGTCGCTAAATGCCTTCTAGAAGAAAACAAATCATTTTTTTTAAATCTTGTATTGATATTGCTCGTGTTTTTAAGAGTCGGTGGAAGTTAGAGCCAAATCGTGGCGATTGAAAAATTGTTACAAAACGCTATTCGCTTTATTGGTAAAAAAAAAAGAGAAAATTATTGTTCTCGATTTATTTGCACGTGTATTCTTCGGTGCGCTCGGTGCAAGTGTCGCAGTGTACGCGACAGCACCAGTGAAATTTGCATCTGCATTGCCACGTTCTTGTAAATTGATGAGTGTTGTATCCTCGTCCACAGCACATAAGGTCACAGCCGTCCGTACCTGAATTAAGGGTGGAAACTGTTTTTTTCTTTCTTTGAATAAATTATCGTAAATTGTGAAATAAAAATGTCCCGGTCGATTGGAACGGATTGTAATTTTGTATAGGAAAATTGTGAAATTCATTACCGACCTTTACTTGTCCGATTGCAAGAACGACCCTGTGTGCCGAGGCTTCCCTGTGCAAGATCGGGCTCGCAATAATTCGGTGACGCCTCGAGAAATACCAGCTCGCTTCTTTTTGTAATTCTCTTTTGGCTCATTCCCGAACCTCCGCTCACCTTCGTTCTCTTCAAAACGAGATGAGGCCTTCGTGGTTTGCTGGCTTTTTTAAGTGGTCTACGATCGTTTCGCGAACTCGCGAAATCGATCGGTTTACCCTGGGACTTTGCGTCGTTGCCGAGAATCGGCATGATCTCCATCGATGAGGAATGCGTCAGGTAGTCCGAGGCCTGTTTGATAAATTAATGAATAATTATATTGTTTATTTTTTGTTTTAATGTAATTTTTAATTCTCTATTTATTTTCAATTCTAATTTTATTTACAATTTTAATTTGATTTGTAGTTCTAATTTGATTTTGAATTCTAATTTCACTTTTAATTCTAATTTTTGTTGTTAGGTGTAATTTTATTTTTAATTCTAATTTTATTTTCAATTTTAATGTGATTTTTAGTTTCAGTTTTATTTTTAATTATAATTCAATTTTTTATTATAATTTTATTTTTCATTTCAATTTTATTTTCAATTTTTATTTTATTTTTAATTCTAATTTTATTTTTAACTCTAATTTTATTTTCACTTTTAATTTCATTTTTAATTCTAATTTTGTTGTTAGTTCTAATTTTAGTTTTAATTATGATTTTGTTGTTAGTTGTAATTTTATTTTTAATTCTAATTTCATTATTAATTCTCATTTTGTTAATAGTTCTAATTTCATTTTAAATTCTAATTTCATTTTTAATTCTAATTTCTTTTTCAATTTTAATTTTATTTTCAATTTTAATTTGATTTCTAATTCAACATTAAAAAAAAAAAGGAAAATACATGAATCGTAGGTGGCGGTGGTGGCGTTATCGCCATAACCGGTCGCGCCCGATAATATTTCTTCATAAGAGCGTCGCCGATCTGCCGAAAGCTGGGTAAAGTTCGCCAGCAAGTTCTCACGGTACAGGAACCGGAAACCCCGTGGCACTTACACTCGGTCTGTAACAGGGCCTTAACTATCTGAAACAAATAACAACCGGACGATGAAAGAAAAAATTAAAAACATCCCGTCGCCATGACTCGTCGCGCGTTCACCTACGCTTCTGGCGACCAGTACGCATGAACCATATATACCTTACATATTTAATATATATTATAATATACCGTTGCCGCATTGGATGAGAAACGAAGAGAGAGAGAGAGAGAGAGAGAGAGAGAGAGAGAAGAAGAGTAAAGAAAAAAAAAACAAAAAAAAAATTTCCACGAGAGAGACTCGATCGTACATACCCGCCTTATGTAAATCTTCGTTCGGACGACGGGAGAGTTACTCTCCAGTTCTCGTAAATCGTGACTCGTCGGTGCAAACCCAAGAAGAAAGAGAAAGAGAAAGAAAGAAAAAGGAAAAATAAACGAGAATAAACGAGAATTACTACGTCGTATGAGAACGAGGTTGCACCGGGCCCTCTCGACGATCTTTCTTTCAAAGCCTTCTCGCAAATTTTCGGTCACCGAAAAAGCCACAATACCGACAATGGCGAGTTCGTCAATTATGTATCGGTCGAATATTCACGCCAGGTCAATCGATTCTTAAAGATAGATTAGTAATAAGGACGTTCGTCAATGGTGTCCTTGCTGTGTTACGGTCTCGCTCGACCGCACGACGATCGGTTTCGAGAAATCGTGATTTATTATATCGATTGTCCACGTCGGATAATTGGCTGGACGAAAATCGTTTCATTCAATTTGTTGTACGTAGAGTAAGTCCCGTTATTAGGGTTCTCCTTGACCCTTTTTGGCAATAAAATTCGAACTACACGAGATCCAACAGGTTTTATATTCGGTCGTGTCATTCGTGTCCTTCCTTTGTTACGTTCTCACTCGATCGCACGATGATCGGTATCGAGAAATTGTGATTTAATATATCGATCGTCCACGTTGGATAATTTGCTGAACGAAAATCGTTTTATTTGATTTGTTATACGCAGGGCAAGTCCAGTTATTATGGACCTTCTTGAGTTTTCTTGGTAATAAAATTTGAACTATGCGAGATTCAGTCGATTTTTTTAGCCACGTCACTCGTTTAACTTATTGGTAAACGGTAATTAAAAGCTTGATGCGATATAATTTTAAATAATAACTGAAAATAAATATGAAGAATCGCTGAATTTTGAATATATTTAGCAATTTATTGTGGAGGTGAGGGGTAAGTTTGCCAAAATTTGGTACGTTTGTTTTACTCTAATGTTTGTTAGTTTCGGAGAAATAGTTGGGGGACATATTTTCTACCTGGGTCATAATACCCCGGCTTATTCTATATATGTCATATACACGATTTGTATTCGTTCGAAAGTCTCTTTCGGGTTGTTTACGCCGAGCGAACAGGCTCTGAGTACTTTCCATTCCAACGAAAGAGGACTCACCCAATTAGTCCGAACGTACCTGCTACTCCCCTGTTCCTTGAACTAATTAGTCCATTGAAATGTTACAAAAATAAGGCCTAACCCTGCATTTATCAAAGTCAGCATTTTTTTTTATGCATAGGGGATGGTATAGGAAGCTTAAGTCCAAGTTTGTGGGGTTAACCCTTGAGGAAAACCCTTGAGGGTAACCCTTGAGGAAAACCCGCCATCTTGAAAAAGGGTTAAAACAATTTTTGCGTTATAACAATGAAACTATCCACCGCGCAAGAAAATTATGCCGTCGTTTTTTGTAGAAAATTAAATTCTCTACAAATTCACTCTTTTGACTTTTTGCCGTAAAATCGAAAATAGCAAAGTTATTAACAATAAATGACAACAAATGGAAAAACATCGTTTTTTTGAGTCGCTGTAACTTTTTATTTTTTCATTTTTCAGAAAAATTTATTCTTAGAAATTTTTTGGCGCTCCTTGAGACGAACAAATTTCACTCCTTATTTTTTGAATTTCGTTTATTTTAAAGGATTTTACAGCCATTCAAAGGGAAAAATGTGCGTCGGCACATCATACTTTGGGTTTGGCTTTAAAATCGTTGTATTGATATAACAGAAAAACTATCCACCGCGCAAGAAAATTATTCCGTTATTTTTTGTAGGAAATTAAATTCTCTACAAATTTGTTTTTTGACTTTTTGTTGCACAATCAAAAATATCAAAGTTATTAACAAACAACGACAAAAAATGAAGGAGTAATTTCCTTTAAGTCGCTCTAACTTTTTTCTTTTCATTTTGCAGAAAAATATATTCAATGCATTTCGATAGAACACCTTCTGACGAATAAATTTCAATATAAATGTGTCAACTTTTGTTTATTTATAAAGATTTTACAGTGCTGCAAAGGTAAGTGTCGGAGTACTCGAAAATAGACATAAAAATGAACGACTATGCGTCGTTTCTTTGCAAATTTCATTAATTGCGGCGGACAAATTTTATTTGTTGCTATTGCAATGTTCATAATAATTAGTTATGAACTCTTTTCCGCTCTACCTACGAGGAGTTCATAGCTAATTATTATGAATATTGCAATAACAACAAATAAAATTTGTCCGCCGCAATTAATGAAATTTGCAAAGAAACGACGCATAATCGTTCATTTTTATGTCTATTTTCGAGTACTCCGACACTTGCCTTTGCAGCACTGTAAAATGTTTATAAATAAACAAAAGTTGACACATTTATATTGAAACTTATTCGTCAGAAGGTGTTCTATCGAAATGCATTGAACATATTTTTCTGTAAAATGAAAAGAAAAAAAGTTAGAACGACTTAAAGGAAATTACTCCTTCATTTTTTGTCGTTGTTTGTTAATAACTTTAATATTTTTGATTTTACGACAAAAAGTTAATAGAGTAAATTTGTAGAGAATTTAATTTCCTACAAAAAACAACTGAATAATTTTCTTGCGCGGTGGATAGTTTTCCTGTTATATCAATACAACGATTTTAAACCCAAACCCAAAATATTGTGTGCTGAGGCATATTTTTACCTTTGAATGGCTGTAAAATCTTTAAAAATAAATGAAATTTAAAAAGTGAGGGGTGAAATTTGTTCGTCTAATAATCTTCTATCAAAAAGCTCTAAACATATTTTTCTGAAAAATGCAAAAACAAAACGTTAGATCGACTTAAAAGAAATTACTCGTTCACTTTTTTGTCGTTGTTTGTTAATAACTTTGGTATTTTGAATTTTACGACAAAAAGTTAATAGAGTAAATTTGTAGAGAATTCCATTTCCTACAAAAAACGATATAATAATTTTCTTGCGGGGTGGATAGTTTTCCTGTTACATCAATACAACGATTTTAAACCCAAACCCAAAGTATGATGTGCCGACGCACATTTTTACCTTTGAATGGCTGTAAAATCTTTAAAAATAAACGAAATTTAAAAAATGAGGGGTGAAATTTGTTCATCTCCAGGAGCGCCAAAAAATTTCTCTGAACATATTTTTCTGAAAAATGCAAAAACAAAAAGGTAGAGCGACTTAAAGGAAATTACTCCTTAATTTTTTGTCTTTGTTTATTAATAACTTTGGTATTTTGAAATTTACGACAAAAAGTTAACAGAGCAAATTTGTAGAGAATTTCATTTCCTACAAAAAACGATGGCATAATTTTCTTGCGCGGTGGATAGTTTCATAGTTATTTTGCAAAAACTATTTCACCCCTTTTTTCAAGATGGCGGATTTTCCTCAAGGGTTACAACCCCACAAACTTGGATTTAAGCTTTTCATACCTCCCCCTATGCACCAGAAAAAAAAACTGCTGACTTTGATAAATGCAGGGTCGATGTAACATTTCAATGGACTAACTGTTCTTTGTCGCTGTTGGTTCTATCGTTATCTGAGTTGCTATTTATTGTGTTTATAAAATTTCTTGAAAAATATTGGTCTATCGCTTCGCTTTCGATATTTGAGTCAATAGCATATCTTTCTATTGTTGGTGCTTTGCTGACTGTTATGCTTTCGTTTATTCTGGGAATACTGGGATTTTGCGCTTCTTGTGCTCTTTTTTCACGATTTGTGGACATTTGTTTATCGGTTTATGTGATGTGCCATGTGTTTCTAAACAGCATAAGCAAGAGGGTTTCTTAGTGACCCTTTTTGATCGTCGGAGCGGTTGGGAGGGTTCTGGAGCGTTTAAATTTTCTCGAGGCTTAGCCTCTTCTACGTAAATTTATGGGCTCCGGATTTTTGTCGTGTGCTTGCACATTTTCAGCCTCTTTGTCACCCGATTCCTGCTCGACATCCATGTCGATATTCTTAAATTCGTCATTTCCACATGTGGCAGATTTTACGACCTCGGTTATCTCGGGTGTCTCCGAGGGTGTATCCGGGCAATCTGGCTTCGTTGCCATTTCGTGTGCGATAGTATGGTTCGTGCCTGATGTGAAGTTTCTTATTCCAGTCTGCGCTTTCTCTGAATTGTTATTTGATGCTGTTCCTTTTTCTTTGGTTTTTATGTATTTCGAGAGAGTGCTGGTGTGTAGAGTGTTGTAAATTGTGCCGTCTTGTGTTTTCTCCCGATATTTCTTTAATTTTTTTTATCTCTACTTCGTGTTCTGTTGAAGAGTCTACGGGTGGTATATCCCTGTTGAGCATTATATTGCCGAATTTCCTCCTTGTTCTTGTCGCTGGGGACGGAGTGAATCCTGCTGCACACGTGGATCTCTTGGTTAATTCTCTAGCTAACTCGCGTTGGAAATTATTTGGGTTCGTGTGTTTTATTTTTTGTTCTATGGGAATTCTTGAAATCTCTTGAGATGACGAATTTATTGCTGTATTTTCTCTCTGACAGAATGCTAACGGATTTTTCGGCGGTGGAGTTTTATCTCCCTGCGAAGAATTTGTTTTTATTGCCGCTACGGCGTTTTTCACATCTGTTGCAATTTCTTCATCTCGGTCCACGAATTTTAGGTGTACTGGTTTCATATTGTCGTCTTTCCTGATTTTTTGTAAGAACGATTCTTGGTTGTGTGGTTGTGGTGTCTCTACGTAATCGGGTAAAATTATTGAATTTTGTGATGACTGGGCTGTGTCGCTCTTGTTGCCTGACGATACTGACTTTTCTGATTTGCTTCTTCTAGATAGGTGCTTCTTCCGTTTTATCTTCTCTTCAATTCGCGATTGTACTTCGCGCCTCTTCCTCAAGATCATCGCGTAGTACCCCTACTTGCCGCTAGAGAACCACAGTTAAAAGTCTAGGAACTTTTTCTCTCAGGGTGCGCCGAGCCTGCGCTCTCCCTGATTCTATTCATTCTTCTTCTTGTGCTAGAAGACTAACAGTTATCTGCGTATACGATTAATAGAATAAGCTTGTGTTACCTGCGAAATGGGTAAAAAACGACGAAGGGAACGCTCTGAAGAATTAAGAGAACGTGAGGAGCGTTTGGAGAAGAGAATTAGACGATTGGAACGCCTTCAGGAGAGGAGACGCCGGCGTAAGTAATTTTTTTTTTTAGGTTAGGTTCCCACGTGGCACGTCGGATCGTTGAGGATTCTGGAACCGCACGGCGACAAATTCAGAAAAAAAGAAAAAAAAAAGACACATGCTAAGGCAGGTTCTAACCTGTTCGGAAAAAAAAAAGGAAGTTTTCTCTTTTTCCTCCGCTTCGAGAGATCGGGGAGAGTTATTTTTGTCTTGTTTTCGCACGGGGTCTAACCTAACGTGCTTCTACGAAATGTGTCCTCTTCTCGCATCGTGGGAAATGCGCTCGTTCAGGTCCTAACCTGTCAAGAGTCGCGGTAGTTAAGATTTTGAGTAGGCTCTAACCTACAAAAAATCTCAAGTCGTTGGAAAATTCGCAACTCAGGGAGGTCTAACCCGACTGAGGAAGGGCGCAGCCCGTGCACGAAAATGAATAATCGTTTCTAGTCGAACTCTCTCTGAAAGTTTCGGCTCAAGTCAATGGTTGTTTTTTTCCGCATGGCAGGTCACCGCCATGAGACAGATTCTGAGTCAGGGGACGCGAGCAGTGAGAGGCGTTTAGACTCCGACCGATTCGACGACGATGACGTTGAACTCGCTTCTTCAGGAACGGAGGTGCCCCGGAGTCCATCCGCGTCCCAGACGGATGAACGTCCTCCGGATGTCGCAGGCGAGAATGTGACGGCGCAAGGGGAACAAGTAGAGCCGCTCAATGCGGCGGACCCCGGCACGGAAGCTCTCGATCCACGCATCGTCGAAGTTCTCGGAAAGCGAATTACGGAAGACCGACAGCTCGCAGCACGGATGCCAGTTGAGGTTGTCATCCGTTGGGAAGAAATTTTAAAGAACGGATTACCAGAGGAAGAGCGAGATAATATTATTAAAAAATATCCGCCTCCGGAGAATGCCATTTTTATTGACCCTCCGATGGTTAACCTCGAAGTCAAAGCGACCTTGGGTGAAAATACAGCCAAGAGAGACGAGAGAATAATTTTAAAACAGAGGAAGATTGCGGCGGCTATAGCGGCGATTGGAAGTGCCCTTCGCGTGATCATCAATGGGGAAAACAATGATCTAAACATCCTCGAGAGACTTAGCGATGCAGGGCGTATCCTCTCGGATCTGCATCGTGACGAATCCTTAATTCGTCGGAGTTTAATTCTCGCCAACATAAATACATCCTTCAAGGACGTCCTTAACGCATCTGTGCCGGACGAATGGTTATTCGGGAAACAGATCGAAGACAGAGTTAAAGCTGCTAAGACTCTGGAAAGCACTTCAAAGGAGCTGAATATCCAACGGAAGCCGTCAACCGCTAGGAATTCAAAAAACTTCAAGGCCCCGCCCCGTCGCATGCCAGGGGAACACCACCAGGAGGCGGCGAATCGGGGCGGGAGGAAGCAGACAACGAAACGTTTTCGCAGCTCTCCGAACATCTCGAGGGGTCGACGACGAGAGGACAGCGGACGTCCGGCTCAGAGGCGAGAGAGTCGATGGCGACGAAGAGCGTAGAGGAACGTGTAAGCCTTATTGCGTCGTTTGCGTTTTTTTAAATATAGATGGAGAGAACTGACGACCGATCGATTAATCCTGTCGTGGATAAAGGGTTACCGAATTCCTTTTGAGACAACTCCCTTACAGAAATATGTCCACGAGCCCAAAAGATCAAAAAGAGAGAGGAAAGAACTGCTAGAGTTGATTAATGAATTGAAAGGAAAAGGGGTTATTTATCCGTGCCTCCCATCAGAAGGACAATTCATATCCGATATTTTCCTAGTCCCCAAAACAGATGGGACAAAGCGTTTTATATTAAATCTGAAAAAACTGAACAGTTTTATAAAGTCTTACCATTTTAAATTGGAGGATAGGAAAACTGTGATAGATCTTATCGGAGACAATTCCTTTCTTGCAACTATAGACTTAAAGGACGCTTATTATACGATCTCTGTTAAGAAGTCAGATCGTAAATTCTTGAGATTTCAGTTCGATAATCAATTATATGAGTTTAGATGTCTGCCTTTTGGGTTAACTACGGCACCGTATACCTTTACTAAAATTTTAAAACCGGTCGCTTCAGAGTTACGTAAAAAAGGTTTGCTTCTAGTTTTATACTTGGACGACATCTTAGTAATCGGGGATTCGTTTGAGGAATGTCGAGAGAGTGTTCGAAAGGTTTGCACAACCTTAAAAGAGCTGGGCTTTATTCTGAACAAAACTAAATGTCAGCTAACGCCCATGAGGAGGTGTAGGTACCTGGGGTTTGTTTTTGATGCAGAAAAAATGATTATAGAACTCCCGGGAGACAAGAAGGGTAGAATAGAAGACTTGATAAGAAGATTTCGTCAAAAAACGTCATGTAAGATTCGCGAATTTGCAGAATTTGTGGGTACATTAGTATCGTGCCTTCCGGCGATAAAATACGGTTTGGGCCATATAAAAAAATTCGAAAGAATTCAATATTTAGCCCTGAAAAAGAATTCTGATTGTTACGAGAGTAATATGGAAATCCCAAATTCCTTACAAAATGAATTCGCGTGGTGGTTAAGGGCAATTCGTTCACCATATACGTCAATTAAAGCGGAAAAATTTAAGTTTGTAATTTTTAGCGACGCTTCCCTTTCCGGATGGGGGGCAGTTTGCGAAAACGAAAGAACGCACGGGTTTTGGAGCCAGGAAGAGAGAAATTTTCATATAAATCTTTTAGAGCTTATGGCAGCCTTCTTCGCTCTGAAATGTTTCATGGGAAAAGAGGAGAACTGTAATGTCCTTCTTCGATTGGATAACACGACAGCGATCTCATACGTCAACAGAATGGGAGGCATACGATTCGAAAAATTAAATGCTATAGCGAGAGAGATCTGGGAGTGGTGTGAGATGCGAAAAATTTGGCTAAGGGCCTCGTACATTAACACTGTAGATAATTGTGAGGCCGATTACGAATCACGGAGACTGGAAAATGAAACCGAGTATAGTCTAGCCAATTGGGCCTTCAACGATGTAGTTAAAATCTTAGGACAGCCGGACATTGACCTTTTCGCTTCCCGCGTAAATAACAAATGTAATCGCTACGTGTCATGGGTTAGAGACCCACACAGTGAAGCAGTGGACGCTTTTTCAATCGATTGGTCACAGTTCTCTCTTTTCTACGCTTTCCCGCCTTTCGCAATTATATTGCGAGTGTTAAGAAAAGCAAAGGACGAAGGAGCAAGGGGTATCGTGGTTGTGCCGGATTGGCCAGCTCAACCGTGGTATCCTTTTTTCCGATCTCTAGTTACTGGTAAGCTAATAAAGATCGGCCCTGAAGAATCCTTACTTTTGTCTCCTAACAGAGATCCGCACCCATTATCGAAGCATCTTACCCTGGTAGCCGGGATTGTTTGCGGAAAGCCTTCGAACTAAGAAAAGTTCCAGAGAATGCCAGAGAGATCATGGTTAACTCAATACGAGAGTCTTCGCGAAAGCAGTACGACGGCCCTCTTCGAAAATGGTGAATCGGCGCACCCTGAGAGAAAAAGTTCCTAGACTTTTAACTGTGGTTCTCTAGCGGCAAGTAGGGGTACTACGCGATGATCTTTCGGAAGAGGCGCTCGTACAATTACGATCAAACATCACTTACAGGTAAGTTCGTTTAATCGTTCAATTTTAGTATTTCTATATTTCTGTTCAATTTCATCATTTTTTCTTCCTCATCGGATGATTTGTTTGAGACCGATATTCTACTCTCTTTACTCGCGTCCTGTTCTGGTACGATTATTTCCCTATGTGTGTTTTGACGTTCGGCGGGTTGATCATGCCCCCCGTGGTCGCTGGTTGCACACCGTTTTACTGGGCTACGCTTTTGTTTAAGTACCTTACTTTCACTTTCTTTTTCTTTTATTGGTCTTTCTTCATCCGATGGTTTCTTAGACTTCTGAACCGAATTTAGTATTTTGATTGTTTCTTCTACTCTTGGTTCCGAAACTTTATCACTTTCTTCTTGTGATTTTTCTAATTTCTCAGTATCCCGTGATACTTTTGTTACTGAATTTCTGAAAAAATTTCCCGATTCTACAATCTCTTCGGATATTTTTGATTCACTCCTTGGAGATTTTATTGGTACTGTAGCTTCTGGAATTTTTATTGATTTATCTTCTTCGTTGCTCTCGCAAATTTCTTCTAATAATTCGCTTAATTTCGAAAATTCGGACCCTTCTTGAGATTTTTCCAATCTCTCAGTATCGCGTGATACTTTTGTTACAGAGTTTCTGGAAAAATTTCCCGATTCTACAATCTCTTTGGATATTTTTCATTCACTCCTTGGAGATTTTATTGATACTAGAGTTTCTGGGAAATTTATTGATTCATCTTCTTCATCGCTCTCGCAAATTTCTTCTAATAGCTCACTTAATTTTGAAAATTCGGATTTGTCGTGCACCCTATCGTCTGTTGTAGATTTCGTTTCCACATTAATTTCTGATTTGCTTTCTCTGTTTCTAACGCTTTCGTCTTCAATGGGGAATCCTAAAAAGTCTGAGCCTGAGGATTCCATTTCCATTTTAATCTCTTCCTTGTCAGTATCGTTTCCTTTCGGCAGGCTTGAAAAATTCGTGGTCTCTTTATCTGGTTTTACCTCTTTCCCGCTCTTTTCGTATTTGTGAACGGTCAGTTTTAGCCTTTTTCTTCTATGCCGTCGCTACCCTGGGGTGAGCGCGGCTCGGCTATTGCTGATCGTATTCTTAGTCCATTGAAATGTTACATTCACCCTGCATTTATCAAAGTCAGCAATTTTTTTTTCTGGTGCATAGGGGGGGGGGTATGAAAAGCTTAAGTCCAAGTTTGTGGGGTTGTAACCCTTGAGGAAAATCCGCCATCTTGAAAAAAGGGGTGAAATAGTTTTTGCAAAATAACTATGAAACTATCCACCGCGCAAGAAAATTATGACGTCGTTTTTTGTAGGAAATTAAATCCTCTACAAATTCACTCTCTTGACTTTTTGCCGTAAAATCGAAAATAGCAAAGTTATTAACAATAAATGACAACAAATGGAAAAACATCGTTTTTTTGAGTCGCTGTAACTTTTTATTTTTTCATTTTTCAGAAAAATTTATTCTTAGAAATTTTTTGGCGCTCCTTGAGATGAACAAATTTCACCCCTCATTTTTTAAATTTCGTTTATTTTTAAAGATTTTACAGCCATTCAAAGGTAAAAATGTGCGTCGGCACATCATACTTTGGGTTTGGGTTTTAAATCGTTGTATTAATATAACAGAAAAACTATCCACCGGGCAAGAAAATTGTTCCATTATTTTTTGTAGGAAATTAAATTCTCTACAAATTTACTCTATTAACTTTTTGTCGTAAAATCAAAAATATTAAAGTTATTAACAAACAACGACAAAAAATGAAGGAGTAATTTCCTTTAAGACGTTCTAACTTTTTTTCTGTTCATTTTACAGAAAAATATGTTCAATGCATTTCGATAGAACACCTTCTGACGAATAAGTTTCAATATAAATGTGTCAACTTTTATTTATTTATAAACATTTTACAGTGCTGCAAAGGTAAGTGTCGGAGTACTCGAAAGTAGACATAAAAATGAACGATTATGCGTCGTTTCTTTGCAAATTTCATTAATTGCGGCGGACAAATTTTATTTGTTGTTATTGCAATATTCATAATAATTAGCTATGAACTCCTCGTAGGTAAAGCGGAAAAGAGTTCATAACTAATTATTATTATTAACTCCTCGTAGGTGGCGCGGAAAAGAGTTCATAACTAATTATTATGAACATTGCAATAGCAACAAATAAAATTTGTCCGCCGCAATTAATGAAATTTGCAAAGAAACGACGCATAATCGTTCATTTTTATGTCTATTTTCCAGTACTCCGACACTTACCTTTGCAGCACTGTAAAATGGTTATAAATAAACAAAAGTTGACACATTTATGTTGAAATTTATTCGTCAGATGGTGTTCTATCGAAATGCATTGAATATATTTTTCTGCAAAATGAAAAGAAAAAAGTTAGAGCGACTTAAAGGAACTTACTCCTTCATTTTTTGTCGTTGTTTGTTAATAACTTTGATATTTTTGATTTTACGACAAAAAGTTAATAGAGTAAATTTGTAGAGAATTTAATTTCCTACAAAAAATAGCTGAATAATATTCTTGCGCGGTGGATAGTTTTCCTGTTATATCAATACAACGATTTTAAACCCAAACCCAAAATATTGTGTGCTGAGGCATATTTTTACCTTTGAATGGCTGTAAAATCTTTAAAAATAAATGAAATTTAAAAAGTGAGGGGTGAAGTTTGTTCGTCTAAAAATCTTCTATCAAAAAGCTCTAAACATATTTTTCTGAAAAATGCAAAAACAAAACGTTAGAGCGACTTAAAAGAAATTACTCGTTCACTTTTTATCGTTGTTTGTTAATAACTTTGGTATTTTGAATTTTACAACAAAAAGTCAAGAGAGCAAATTTGTAGAGAATTCCATTTCCTACAAAAAACGATGTGATAATTTTCTTGCGCGGTGGATAGTTTTCCTGTTATAGCAATACAACGAATTTAAACCCAAACCCAAAGTATGATGTGCCGACGCACATTTTTACCTTTGAATGGCTGTAAAATCCTTTAAAAAAAACGAAATTTAAAAAATAAGGGGTGAAATTTGTTCGTCTCAAGGAGCGCCAAAAAATTTCTCTGAAAACATTTTTCTGAAAAATGCAAAAATAAAAAGTTACAGCGACTCAAAAAAACGATGTTTTTCCATTTGTTGTCATTTATTGTTAATAACTTTGCTATTTTCGATTTTACGGCAAAAAGTCAAGAGAGTGAATTTGTAGAGGATTTAATTTCCTACAAAAAACGACGACATAATTTTCTTGCGCGGTGGAGGATAGTTTCATTGTTATAACCCAAAAATTGTTTTAACCCTTTTTCAAGATGGCGGGTTTTCCTCAAGGGTTACAACCCCACAAACTTGGACTTAAGCTTCCTATACCATCCCCTATGCATGAAAAAAAAAATTGCTGACTTTGATAAATGCAGGGTTAGGCCTTATTTTTGTAACATTTCAATGGACTATCTTTCTCCTTCACGGCGCGCTCTTTTCCGCCACTTAACTTCGACTCCGTACACTGCCCCTTTTTTTATTATGGGGTTTCTGGATAGCGCGTCTGTGTTCGTGTTAACTTGGCCGACTTCATATTTGTTCAGAATTGACTAAACGGAGTAGGCAGTGAATTTAAATCGCGAGTAATATTTCATACCGCCGAGTTAAATGTCCAGGAGGCTTATTTCGCGCATTTCACTCGGCGACGAAAATGTAAACAGAACTCTCCTCGTCCGAGGACGGCCTTCACTTAGTCAAGCCCCGCGTCTTTCGCCAAATTTCGGCAATCCACTTCGAGAGCGTGCAAGGCAGTAATCGATTGTCCTTCCGATCAGCTGGCACGATAAGCCGGGTTCCATGCGAACAACGACGCGCGAGTTAGTAAAGTAACATACTGCCAAATGAAATCATCTGTGAGTCTTTGTGCTTTAACCCTACGCACTGTCCTTCCTTAAAAAACTAAAGCACGGTCTCCCAGAACCGGCGAAAAAAAAAAATTAATAAATTAAATGTGAAACCCCGTACATCGAAGGACGCGCGCGTTCAATATTGAACTGTGTATGCCAATTCTCTTAATCTTTCTCTCCATCTCATTACTCGTGACGTTGGGTCGCTTACTGTATTTACCCATACTAGCGGTCTATGATCTGTAACTAGTGTGAATGGTCTACCGTAGAGGTAAGGCCTGAAGGTCTGTAACGCAAATAATACCGCTACCATCTCGCGCTCCGTGGTATGGTATCGGGTTTTCGCGCCATTGAGTACTCTTGATGCATATGCAACCGGGAGGTCCTCGTCGATTTTGCCCTGTGACCAAACTGCGCCTATCGCGAAACCTGATGCGTCCGTCGTGGCAATAAATGGTTTCGTGAAATCTGGGTATTACAATATCGGTGCTTCACATAGTATATCGATCACAAGAGTTTCGAAGGATATTTGTTCTCTCGATGTCCATTCGAATTTTCTATTTTTGCTAGTGAGGTCCGATAATGGTCTTGCGATTTTCGCGAAATCCTTAATGAAACGTCGGTAATACCCCGCGAGACCTAAAAATTCTGTTATATTATTTTACGTTCTTGGTGTCGGAAAAAATTTTACTGCTTCTATTTTCTTCGGGTCCGGTTTTACGCCGTCTGCCGATATCAGGTGACCTAGGTTTTTTACTTCTGTCCTGAGAAATTCGCATTTATTGGTTTGTAGCGTTAAGTTGGCTTTTCTCAGTCTGTCAGCAAGCTGTCTGAATTTTACGCTGTAATCCACGTAGGACCATATCCATTAGCCGTTGGAACGTTGCTGGTGCGTTCTTTAAGCCGAAGGGCATTCTATTGAATTCGTAGTGACCGTGGGGTGTCGTGAAATCCGTTTTTGTCTATCTTCCGGGTCCATTTCGATTTGATGGAATTCCGAAGCTAGATCGAATATCGAAAAATATTTGGCTCCCCCTAGTTGGTCTAAAATATCTGTTATTAATGGCAATGGATATGCGTCGCTGATAGTTTTCTCGTTTACTTTTCTAAAATCGATTACAAGGCGCCAGCGCGGTTTCTCCGATGCGTCTGATTTTTTGGGTACAATCCACAGAGGTGAATTGTACGGCGAACTTGAAGGTCGTATAATGTTTGATTGTAACAGATCGTCTATCTGCTTCTGTACTTCTATTTTCTGTGATGGTGTGTATCTGTACTGTCGGGTATTAACGGGTATATTGTCTGTGGTCAGTATGCGATGGGTGAGCGTGCTCGTTGCTCGCGATTGTTCTCCGGGGATATGAAAGAGGTCAACGTATTCATCCACTAGGGTGTTTACCGCTTTACGCTCTTCTTCATTAAGGTGATCGAGTTTCAACAGTGTGATAACTTCTTCGGTACGAGTTCCCTGAGCTCTTGGGATGTACTTAGAGTTGTTATCTTTGTCGAAAGTTTCGTCCTCGTCTACACTTGTATCGAAAGGATCCAGAGGTATTACGGGAATGTCGATCTTAATGTCATTCTCCCGGGTATTTATTGCGTATAAGTAGGCTACTCCTTTATTATTCTTCACGATACCCTCTCCTGCGTATATACCTTCGGGTAGGTCAAGCCGTGGCAGGTAGCCTTCTTCGAGCGCGTTTACGACTCTGACAAATATACCTGTCTTTGTTCTTGCTGGCAAGACTATGCTCTCTCTCTCTCTATGAAAGGGATTCGCGTAACGATTAGTGTTATCTGTCCCTGTTCATAGTCGATTATGCTTCCTCCCGCGGACAATAATTCGGATCCTATGATGCCCGAATAATTTAACGGAACGGTCTGAGATTACATGAAAAATCGTTTCCATGCCGTTCATGTCTATACTGATTTGTCCTATTGTGCAAGGTTTGTCTTTCTTTGAGATTCCCGTTAGTTCATACTGAATATAATTATTTATGAGATTTGAGTTTTTTAGTGAACTATATTTGATAAGATTTAATTGGGATCCTGTGTCTACCAAAAATGTCGCACGATCGGGAAAAATATCTTTTGATATTACTACTATTGCTGGAGAATTGACGCATGGAGAGACGCATGTTGATTTATAGTCTGCCTGCAAGACATTTATCCTCCCTAGTTTTGTTGGGAGTTCTCCTGACGCTGAGCCGGCACGTGCCCCGTCGCTGAGCCGTGGCCGGGGGCTGCCTGCCCGTTTCCTGACTCACTATTCTGAGTACCTGCTCGGGCCGGATTTTCGTTATAGATTCTTTCCCTACAGACTCCGATCAAATGGCCCTGTTTTTTACAATAATGGCACATCATGTTCGCATGGAGGTTCATTGTCGCCGACTTGTTTATCTGATTTTTGCTTTTTAATGTCCTGCAATCTTCGATAGTATGGTTTGATTGTTTACAGTATGTGCAAAATTTGCCTGATATGTGTGATTGGTTGTTGGTTTTGTGTGTATTTTGATTCGATTGGCCCATTCTATTGTTATGTCTCTGAATGTTAGATTGGACTGTGAAACACTCTGTCTCTTTGTCTGATCTAAATCTTTCTTCAATTTTTTTTGCCATTGTTGTAGCATCGGCTAGGGTTGCGAATTCTGATTCTAAGAATGCGGCTATTCTTTGTGAAACTCCCCTTTTGAAAGCCCAGATTGCTAACTGTTGTGCTATCAATATCCTTTCCCTTACCGTTTTCTTTTTCAAGTCTATCTCCTCCAATGTCTTTTTTAAATGTAATGAAACTCGGTAGCCGAAATCTAAGACCTTTTCGTTCAGTTGTTGTTTGAGCTTTGCAAATTCTGTAAACCAATCTTCAACACCTTTCTTTGGCCTATAGTGTTTTGAGAAACATTCTATGAGATCATCTACTGTGGCTACATCCGCTTGACTTGCCCGCCTCAAAGGTTCGCCTTTGCATTTGCTTATTAGAGTTCTTACGACGAGAGATTCGTTTACTCCCTGTGCCAGTTCTTTCGCTAATTTGCAATCGCGTAGAAAAGAATCTATTGGGAATCCGTCGGTCCCGTTATCGAAATTTGGGATAGTTTTCAAAAATTCTCTGAAATTTTGTTCTGCCCTATATACAGGTGAGGGTCTATCGACATATCCATTCCTGAAGTATTTGTGTTTGCGGTAGCCATTTTTTATGCAAGAAAAAGAAAGAAACGCTTACTACTTAAGAAGATCTGTGTTCTTCAGATGCAGTTGTTTGGTCGTTGAACTCCGATGTCGCTGACGAGATTTATGGCGTTGTTGGTCGTTGGCAGGTAGCCTTCTTGTTGTGTTGCGCCGGTGACGATGGGTCCTTTACGGTGTGGTTGTACCTGCTGTAGTGATGAATGGTGATGTCCCTCGAGTTGTCGTCCACAGTGGTGGATTGATTGCCGACTTGTGCGATTTCGTTATCGCGTTGTTGTTCTGACTTTTGATGGGTCAGGACGAGGTAGGAAAACAATTTTTCCAGATTTTCGTGTTGTAGGTGATGTCTTCTGGTCGAATCCCGTTCGCTGCCACCAAATTTATTTATAAACTGAGCTGTTACGTCCTCGATGGTGATTCGGAACAGGACGGTCATGCCGTTCTGTTGACTCCGCCGATATAGTTTTATCGGCGCCAAATTCGGAAATTCGGAGATTCGGAGATTCGAAGGTTCTTTATGAAATTCGACCCCTGCTATGCGCAGTTGAAGAGAACAACACGATGAATAACAGTTAACTATTGAGTTTATTCAAGCTGATTTAATGTTATAGAGTAACTCTTAGTTTCTGTAAGTTTACTGAACTGAACGTCGAACGAGACGTTTTACAGAGAGTGTTTTAACTGAGGACTGGATGAGACAACTCGTGTTGTGTAATAATTATGTGCACCTCTGAGTCTAAAAAGTCGAAGTATATTTGTGAGTTTTTTGGTCGGAGCGTGTCTTTTTATAGGTGCTCTGACTTTGGGTGGAAGGGATTTTGTTTAGGGTGGAGTTTGGTTTAGGGTGCAGTTGGGTTTTCCCTTAGGAGAGGGTCGGGAAGTTCTTGTGATAGGCTGGGTTTTCCTTACCGTTTCTAGTATTGAGATAAGTCGTACTATTTACTTATCAGACAGAACTATCTGGTATGTCGGTACTAGGGGTAACTACGCAGAGCGCCCTTTTACCGACTAGAGGACAGATGCAACCGCTGTTTGGTCATTGCTGAATTTTGAAAATTGACTGGGCCTTTAATGTCGGCCAGTACGTAACATACGCTCCTGGCTTAGAATTCGTAGTGTGTGTGTATGCGTATAACAACTACGACATGCCTGCGATGAAATCGTAGATCGTGAAACGTCGCAATTTGAACCAAGCCGTCAGTACCAATTCTGTTATGCGTGTGGAATCATTGCCAGTGCAAAATGTCAGGTCAACTAAAATCGAAAGGAAAATTTATAAAAAAGTCAACGCTTGACTGGGAATCGAGGCGAAAAGCTAACCTGGTTGCAGCAAGAAAAAAAAGTACATTAAAAGTAGTGGAAAGCGTGTGTCAAGGGAGGAGAATTGTTGATGTTCAGGAGCTTGCCAAGAACATGAAATGTTGGAAATATCAACAAATGATTGGTCTTGAGAACATCGTTGCGGAAAAAATGAATGGTCTGCATGCAGTTTGGAAAATCAAATGCATTCAGTGTCAGGTAGACACAGAAGTCCATTCAGGCAAAAAACACGTAACCAAAAACGGTGAAAACCGTGCGGATATCAATACCAGAGCCGCACTTAGTAAGTACATTATATTTTCTCATATCAATTTGCAGTTTTTAGCTTGACTGAACCCTTCCAACTCATATCTCACATATCGATAGCGATTTACCGCGACGACCTTTTTGAGGTTATGTTTAGACATATGAGAGAAATCTTACGAATTATAAGACTTGTCATTGGGAAATTTCCATTAGTGCTAAGAGTTAAAGTTTTTTTGAGTTTGTAACTTATTATTCATTTCGAAAATTACCTAATTTTTCAACAATTTTGTATTTTTTGCAGGTATTCTGTATTCAGAATCCAGTTGTACGGCATTGAATAAATTACTAGCTTGCCTAAACATCCCAACAATGAGTGACCACATATTCAAAAAATATGAAGAAGAAGTTGGTTCAGTGCTGGAGGAAGCAGCAAAAGAAAGTTGCAAGCGAGTTACCGAAGAGGAACGAGAAGCAACAATTGAGCGCATGGAGCAATTATGCCGTGAATTGTAAGGCCTTTTTCAGAGTTATTCTGACTCATGAAAAATTTGCTTAATCTTCTTATATATAAAAATTGAAGAATGTTTGTTTGTCTGTGTGTCACGAGTAATCTCCTATACCATTCGTCCGATTGCGATGAAAATTTGGTGAGTTGTAGTTCGCACTCCCGAGAAGGTTTCTGCATTAGTAGAATAATTTTAATTGCCAAAATAAACGCGTACGGGGCAAAACAAAATTAACATTTATGTATATCTATATATACAGATTATTTGACAGCTATCAAAGTATGCTACCCAAATGACGTGCGAAACAAAAGACACGCATTTGTTTTAACGACTCGATCGACTAGATATTACACATATCGATTGCATACTTCATTTGACAGCGAATGTCAAATTAAGGAGGTTTATCTGTTATCGAGTAACTCAAAAGAAAAATTTGTGTGACAAGCGTAGTCAATTCAGCATGTTTGACGATGCCGCCAATGCTTAACCTCGCAAAATTTACTATTATTCGAGACAAATTAATTTATTATGCAACTCATGAGTACTTAATCGATTTTATGAAGCTCTACAAATATTCCTTAGATATTGTTTTATTAATTCTGCAATTTTAGTCAACAGCACTGTTTGTCAATGGTTGTGAATTTAATGTTCGTAGACGGAAAAACCATTGAAACCCATAAAGGTACGTGTTAATTTAGGAAAAATATTTTTTTATTTATGTTCCGCGAATAACGTATCCTTGAGTCTTCAAATTTTAAAAACATGACTTTATAGATACTGACAACTATATTCTGATTTTTTAATCAATATATGTTTTTAATATATGTTTTTAATTCGCTGACCAGATAAATTTCCTTAATCGTGACGTTAAATCGGAATACGATTGGAAGATATACACGTCAGTCACAAATGAAAAATACATTACGAGCTTCAGAAATGGACGAGCAACGAGAAAGCAAGACAGGAAACAGTTGGAGTACGTACGAGGACGTACAAAGTTTCTTAAAATAACAGCAACAACAGACGAATTGATTCACAAAGTTTTTGAAAATATTGCACATAACTACAAAAAACATATGTGGTTAAGGGAACGTGCTATATTAGCAGCAAAAATACCAATGTCAAGTATATAAATTTCACGATTCAAAAGAGAATACCATGAGAAGCTGAAATGTACATTTCGATTGCTGCTTTTATTAATCAAGAACAAGTTGTTAATTATGTAACTAAATTCTTGAATTCTCTTAATTTGCCAGGATACCGCCGCACGTTGCAACATTAAAAATGAGAGTACTTCATTCTTTTATCGAATCGTTGAAACATCAATCCACCACGATTTTGCAACGGTACTGTGGTTTTCGGGAAAAATGTGATGAACAATCCGAATGAGACTACAATTAAAAATGAATAATTTAAAGGAGAAGATGTGCTGTTGCCACATATCCTAATGATATCAAAATATATGCCATTCGATTTCAAACGTTGGCAGTTTCCGGTGCGACTCGCATTTGCAATGCCCAGCAACGAAGCACGGGGACAATCGCTAAAAATGTGTATAGTATACATTATATTTGGAAAGTCTATACTCCGCATATGGACAAAAAAACAAAAAATTTTGTGTGTCAAATAAATTATGACACCAAAACGGCGTTGCAACGCAAGCCGGGTACCGCTAGTTGTACATATATTTCAAATAGCCTGACAATTGAAATTTATTTTATTCCGAGAGAATACTCGTATAGTCTCGGCGAGAGCCTCGGGCTAGCGTACGACAGGACTGTCTGTCGTGCGCTCTACCAAGTCTCTTAATTGTTACAATTCTAAGGGCTGCGTTTTTTTTCAACGTCCTAGCCGAATCCCTAACACAATTTTGTATATCGCTTATGATAACTAAAGTAGATAGCGTTCTTATTGTATGGTTGAGAGCAAAAATAAAAATGTTTAAGGGAAAAACATTGAAATATGCGCATAAATTTGTTTGGGTTCCTTTTCAATGTCCTTTCAGACCCCCTGAAATCCTCGGCGAGTTATATCCCCAGCTACAAACTTTGTATTCGGCTACCACTCTTCAAGATGGAGAAATGTCACCCCGATGTGTAGAAAATTTTGACGCTGCTGTCGGAAATATTGTACATATTATCGGTTCCTATGATATGGGTTGGAGCAAGAGGGGGAACGGCAAAAGTTACGATAGCCTCAATGGATACGGCACAATAATAGGCTTTTTATCGAAAAAAATTCTCGACTACGGTACGCGAAACCGAAAATGCAAGCGCTGTGACAAAGGTCATTCTCC
The DNA here is from genome assembly GCA_946811545.1 of Netelia fuscicornis. NCBI lineage: Eukaryota > Metazoa > Arthropoda > Insecta > Hymenoptera > Ichneumonidae > Netelia > Netelia fuscicornis. The sequence continues at coordinate 27,837,622 of OX328015.1, forward strand.
CAAAGACGACATTTGGCGCAAAAATTTTGAAGGCAGTGCCAAGGCTATGGAGCCCGATTTAGGAGCTCAATTAGTCAATAACAGTGACGTACTGAAAAATTGTGGAGTCGATGTTCGTGCGGTTGTTGGAGATGATGATAGCTCCACAATTTCTGCAATTTTTAACGGAAGTGTTCACAAAATATTAAAATTATCTTGTCGAATTCATTTGACAAGAAACTTTGTAAAGAGGCTTTACAAGTTGAAAAAAGAAAAGAAATACAGCGAGCTAGGAAAAAATGGTGTCATTACGCATTTAAAAAATGCTTTTCTTATGCATTAGCTCAAAATGTCGGCAACGCGAAAAAGCTGAAAGCGTGTATCCTTACAATTAGGGACCACATATATGGTCTACATGAGAACTGTGGGGATTGGTGTCACCGCGATGAAATGAAGAAAGGAACAATAACACTCGAAAATAACGATCTTTACTCCGCTTTGTACGATCATCTTTCAAAGTACGCCAATCATGCATCTAAATTTTCTGTTAACGCTACAAGTCAATCTAATGAGAATTTTAATGGAGTGGTGGCCCACCGGATGCCAAAAGGACGCAGTTATTCTCTGGATGCATAAGCAGATTTTCGAGTTGCGGGCGCAGTGATAAACAGAAACGAAGGTGATAAGCACTTGATGCTAATCGAAAAAAAACTATCACTATCACCTGGTACACAAACTGCCAAATTTGCGAAAAAACAGGACGAGATTCGAAAATCAAGGAACGAAAAAATTAAATTGAAAACAACAAAATGTCGAAGAATTTTCTTGGCGAAAAAAAGAGAAAGTTTAAGGAAGAAAAATGAAAATCACGAAGGAGTGCAATATCAGCGTAACTGTGGCATAGAGTTGAGTGAAGTAGGAGAAACTCCTGGACATGTATCTGCTGTTGACATAGGGACATTGAATTTCTCTCGTCCATCTGAAAGTTGCCAGATTGTATTTTTCGACATAGAAACTTCTGGTTTCGGTAAAACTGCAGATATATTGCAGATAGCAGCTCGATGTGAGGGGCGTGAATTTTCTACCTACAGTCAGTGACGAAATTGAGTGGACACTTTCTAGTATAAAGTGCCGGGACGGTTTTTTATGTCATTTCGCCGGTAATTGGCCTAGGCCAATTTAACCATCGTCATTTTAAAGAGGAGCAATTTACCTTCATTTTGGCTATATTAAAAAAATTTTACGATTTTTTTTTTATTATTGGCACCCAGTTTTGAAAAAAAAAATTTTGGCCGTTTTCTTGTTTTTCTTTGAGTGGACACCTTTCGTAGTAAAATTTTTTTAGCACTTTTCTTTAACCGTGATCGTAAAGAGAGCAGTCCAACCTTCAATTTCTTTTCTTTAGAAAAAATTGTACGATTTTTTTTCCAAAGATATTTCATTTTTAGAGAAAAAATAGACGATTTGAAAATTGCTGCGCAGGACGAAAATGATGAGGTTTACAACAAAACCTCAAGATGGTAAAAAGTTGTAATACTTCTTGAGGAGTTAACGAGAATTTTTTCAGATTTTTTTTTCGAAATTTGTTTTCCATCTATTTTCGGTCGAAGCTCGATTGATCTAAATACCATGAAAATAATAGAATTAAATTGATTACATACCAAATAAACTTTGGTGTCGTCGAATAAACCTCCGAAGAGACCAAAGTCTAATATGTAAGTAAAAAATTTAATTCTATTGATTTCATGGTATTCGCATCAATCGAACTGACGGGAAATGGGTGGAAAACAAATTTCGAAAAAAAAATCTGAAAAAATTCTCGTTAACTCGTCAAGAAGTATTACAACTTTTTACCATCTTGAGGTTTTGTTGTAAACCTCATCATTTTCTTCCTGCGCAGCAATTTTCAAATCGTCTATTTTTTCTCTAAAAATGAAATATCTTTGGAAAAAAAATCGTACAATTTTTTCTAAAGAAAAGAAATTGAAGGTTGGACTGCTCTCTTTACGATCACGGTTAAAGAAAAGTGCTAAAAAAATTTTACTACGAAAGGTGTCCACTCAAAGAAAAACAAGAAAACGGCCAAAAATTTTTTTTTCAAAACTGGGTGCCAATAATAAAAAAAAAATCGTAAAATTTTTTTAATATAGCCAAAATGAAGGTAAATTGCTCCTCTTTAAAATGACGATGGTTAAATTGGCCTAGGCCAATTACCGGCGAAATGACGTAAAAAACCGTTCCGACACTTTATACTAGAAAGTGTCCACTCAATTTCGTCACTGACTGTATATCAACCCTACGCAGGAAATCGGTCAAGAAGCTTCCAAAGTAACAGTATTGGATAACAGTATAACAGTAACAATATTGGAGGAAAATTATTCGTTCACGGAAAAGAAGTACCGACAATTCCATTAAATGATGCTTTGCTTCGATTCTGCCAATTTTTGAACATCACATAAAATTCATGTTTGCTTGTGGCACATAATGCAACATTTGATGCATCATTTTTATTCCGAGCTGTACGGAATTGTTGCATGCTACAGGATTTTTGTATCATTTCGGGATACGTAGATACCCTGTCTATTCTGTGAAAAAAGTTGCCTGACAAAAAACGCGCAGGAATATTTAAATTATCAACATTGGCGAGGGACATATTAAATATTGACAGCAATGGAAATTTTCATGACGCTCTATACGATGTTCAAATTTTAGAACAAATAACCTCTGCACAAATTACTAAAAAAGATTTGTTAAATGACGTGAAATGCTTCTTCGAGCCTTTGATTTTTATAACTTTGGCTCCTTTGAAAGATACGGTGTCAAAGATGATCATGAAAAGAATTTCCAAAGCAGGAATAACGTATGAAGCGATAAAAAAAGGGTACACCGAAAAAGGCAAAGAAGGAGTTGAAAAGCTTCTAAACAGAGGATGTTGGAAATAAAAAAAACCAAAAATAACAAAGAATAAGAAAATTATTCAAAAAATTATCGAAGTTATTAAACGTACGATAGTCAATTAACTTATAAAAATATATGCGCTGTTGAAAACTGTGATACACAGAAAAAAAACAAGATATATTGTGACGTGATTTTCCCGACGTAGGGAAAAGTCACGGTCCCAAGGCTGTTACCTGGTTTGCCCTCGCCGCACAACCCAACGATCGTACGCGCTACCGATTCTTTAATTTGTTGTACTGCCGTTCTAGATAGAGTTTGGAAGGTGACAGTGTTGTCGAAGTAATGATTTTAGGGAGGAAACGGCACGGCGTTCGATCCTGACGAGGAGAAGAGTGCTCGACGTAACGAGTTACCCGTCAGGAAAGAACAGCCGGCGAGTACGCGCGAGAAATTGATGCAGGTCCGGCTGCAATACCGGCGCCCCGCTGTTAGGTGCATCGTGCATGAGGGGAAGCGGAGGTTTTAGGATTGCGGGCGAGAGCGGGAACCTCTCGTGCTGCCGACGTAAGTGCTCCCCTATGCACGATGACCATGGGGATACGATTTTCGGCGTACTCGCAAGATCTTGTGTACCGTCGATAATTGCGATTTCGTTAAGGTAAGTATTGTGTCGAGCGAGAGGGCAGTAGCTCTCGATGATCGATTTCGCATTTCGACTGATCGAAATATGATTGGTCGAAAATCAGTTGTTACCGTGTCGCGCTCGAGACCAGAGGTGTCTCGCGAAGCATCGTAGAGAGAGCGAGGTGTCTCTGTCTCGCATACGCGCCGTGCGTATGCTGAGTTCTCTCTCTACGTACGCGCTCTAGCATTGTCTCGCTCTTGCTTACGCGTCGTATGTAAGTCGCGCTCTCTCCCTCTAGGCACTCGCTCTAGAGTCGTTGTTCGTCTCTCGCCGAGGTGAGAGGTGTAAGTTCGCGTACGCGCTATAGGGAGTTCCGTGTCGACCCGGCTCCCTATAGATGAAATAAATTCGCGTTTTCTCGATCGCTCTCGTAAAACAAATTAGTTCTCGCAATATAAAAATTAATCTGTCGATTCCGATGGTTAAAAATTAAGCTCTCGTGGTGGTTATTGTGATTTGTTTTGCTGATAATTTCGTGCTCAGAAGGTTTCGTCAGTGAATTCGTAGAGTTCATGTTCTCGTTTTCCGATCGAGACTCAGTCTCTCGCGAAAAATTAACGACGTTTTGGTGCCATCTCGGAGTGACGTACCCCGACCCTCTCTACCATAATCGACAACCTGAGCGGCCGAGCGTTTCCGGTTTGTCGATCTCGCTAGCGCATCCAGGTGGACCGGATTGTCACCTCCGGCGAAACAAAAGTGACCCGATCCACGCAGGTAAGTCGTGAGCACGGAGGGGCCGGGTCGTTCCCTCCCGACCCCCAGGTTGTGCCGGTTGTCGATACCGGCGAAATAAAAATCGACTGGCGCCCTGCCGGCAAAATTGCGGATGCGGTAGCGAGAGAGAGAGACGACCGAAGGTGACGATGGCGGAAGGATTCCGGAAATTCGTCACAATATATACAATATATATCTTGTTGAATAAGACTGTTTCTTTTATAAGAAAAGTTATAAATGTAAAACGTGTTTATTTATTAAAAAAGCAATACCAATTTCATTCGCCATTTAAATTGTATAACTCTCGCACTTTATTATTATTTATAACACTATTTATTATCATCCCTTTTCTTCTGATCTTTTTTTATTGAAAAAAAAATTTGCGCAATTAAATGCATGAGTTTATGAAGCAAACTCAATGCTCGTGCACTGCTACGGTGTATGTGTGTGCGCGTGCATGCGTAGCTGTCGAGCTGTAACAGCGAGCGAGACAGCGAAAGTGAACAGTGTTGCCTAGAGTGGGTCTAGGAAGAGTGTGGCAGATAAGCCGGAAGTCGCCATGTTGAGATCAAATGGATAGAATTATGCGCGGCTTTCAAAAGCTTATTCAAAGCATATGTAAATGCTAAAGATCATTTATGTACTTTCTACTATGATTCTGTAACTCGTTATGCAGTTCTGATATCGTTATCGGTGTATTTTTACACTCAAAAGTGTTGCATACTCACACCGAGACCAATTATGCCGATTATGTGGCATAATAAGTTATAGAATCGCACGTGTGATAAATTAATTTTTAACAGATTTAAAAGTATTGTTGAACCTGACTAGCGTGTTTGTGACGGAAGTCTCGCATGCGTGCGCAACCGCGCCATGCAAGTTTCTTGTCGCTGCCATGCGCGCCCACAAAAACGGCGCTTGAGCTGCGGGGAGTCAGTCTTCACTTTGTCGTGACTCGAGCAGGAGGCACGCAAAGAGAAATTAATAAAGAACATATATTTTTCACTATCGGCAAAACACGTGTACAAACTCGTTTCTACTCGAATCCTTTTCCTTTCTCCTGCAGAAGTAAATCTCACGGCTAACTTCCTGAACCTATCTCAACAAGGATATAAATAATCACATATCACTTTGTATAGGAGTCAATTTCTTGAAAAACATATTTTTACATTAATAAGTGTAAAAGAACAACTGCAGATTTTGTAAAAAATTTGATTGATATACCATAAAGCAACATACTGACGTATGTCTATATATATATGGAAATGGCGGAAGTTGGTTTCAACATGGCGGAGCTAATCAGCGAAGAGCCCTACATCGGCCACACTCTACTTAGACCCACTCTAGTGTTGCCGGATCACGAAACTGTCACGATTGCTCGTATGAAAGTAACGACAACTTCAATGTTTCAATTGGATTATCTACGAAATTATACAGACAAAAACTTGTTGCTTTTTTCTGTAAAATTCATATTTTCTAGCAGCACACATCATCCAAAAGATTTAAAAAAATGTCTACCAGAGCGTTTAATTACTACAGATGAAAATATGAAGAGTTCCTATGCTCTGCCCATGCATCGCGTGTTAAAGTAGTCAACTTTGACATTAACATAATTATCTCCTTATCGGTGCAGACGAAAAATTTGGCATTAATTTAGCATATAAATGAACATTCTCTTTAAAATATGAGCTGAAATTAAAAATATTCTAACATACGCCGATTTTTTCGGAAACAACGTTAAATCATCGCAGTCACAATGCAAAAAATCCTTGTTCGAAATGCACAGTCAGTGGCCTATCAATTAACAAACGAATGACTTTTTGCCAGTTTTCGAATAAACGTCGGAATAGTCCTGATTATTTGAATCAAACAGATAAAAAGTATCACATTATAAATAACGAATCATCTTTGAAATTATTAAATTTTGATATGGTAGCTCGTATGCCGTTTGAATACATGCATCTCATCTGTTTGGGGGTTGTAACGAATTTTTTATCTGCAATTGTGGATAAAGCATTCGGGTATGAAGGACTCAGTGAGCCTTAAATGATCAAAATATCAATAAGATTAGCTGCCATACGAATGTATTTGCCTACTGAATTTGCTCGTTGTCCAAGACCTCTGGAAGAGTACCTATACAAAGTTTAAAGCTACTGAATTTCGATTGCTGCTTGTGTATACAGGGCCAATTATTTTTTACGAAACTTTGCCAGATGAACTATATGTTTATTTTTTACTGTTGTATTCTGCATTTCGTTTTATACTTGTTTCATGTCCAGGTGAAGCCGAATTAGAATATGCAGAAAGTGCTTTAAGGCAGTCGTATCGTTGGGTGGGGGATTAAAAATTTATTCCCGTTTTTTTCTCACATTGGAAGCGGACCAAGCGTTAAAGTTCATTAAGAAAAGTTGTTGCAAATCGACTAAAGAATAACTCACTCAAAATGCAAATTGATCCTACGTAAAGTTTATTTATTATATAATAAACAAAATCATGAATTTTTTTCCATACGATTTGTTATAAAAACTAATCGAAACTTCTTTGATGTCATATAAACATGTATGCAAAATTTCAACAGGATTCATCGACCAAATGATGGAGATACTTGTTGTATAATGTTACGATATTTAACACGAGCTCTTATGGGAGATTGCGAAAAGTGACGATTTTTAAGAATAAATATCGTGATTTTTGAGTCGACAAAGGCTCCTGAAATTTTACACACATATACATATGACATCGAAGAACGTTTCTGCAAATTTTCAGTGAAATCTAACGGAAACGCTGTAACGATAGGGCTACCTTAAGAGCTTATGTTGAATGTCGCGAAGAAGTTTATGGAAAATGCTTTTTATCATATAATGTACACGGTTTGTTACATGTAGTTAAAGATGTAGGGGTACTAGGGCACCCCGACAGCTTTTCTGCATTTCCATATGAACATAATATGAGATTTGTTCGTAAACATCTTCGAAAACCACATCAGCTTCTCTAACAACTAGCTCGCCGCCTAGGTGAACAAAATATTTGTCCTAAAAAGAAGTACATATGTTCTGCCAGTAATCAAACCGATTCGTCAGCGTAGTGATGGTCCAATCGTAGACGAATTTCTGCATTCGAGTATTGTACAGTACAAAGGTTTGCAATTCGAATATTTTCGGTTAGTGGTTGGAAGTAATCTAGATTAGCTGTGTTCTATTGAAAACTGGACAGATTGACGAGGTAGTCAACATTGTAAAGACTTCATCAAATCAATTTACAATGGTAGTATAATTATTTTCCAATGTCACGAATTTTTACAATATTCCTTGTGGAGTACCTTCGTCGTTTGTAGGGGTCTATGAAAGTTGGGAACTCGCACCAAAAATATTAGCAGTGAAGATAGATGAACTCATAGCGAAATGTTTCAAAATGCCTTACTGGAAAGATGGGGAAATCATAGAGGGCAAATTTATTGCAATAGCATTGTTGTCAACTGTGAACTGATATCGGAGTTTGAAAGAAAAATTATCTACAATTACGTAATAATGAAGTCAATTTTCCATTACTTCAGAACTGGCGCCTGCATTATAGAATTACTCATTTTTTTATAAACAAGAATGATCAGAACTTATCAGAGAAAAATTATAAAAAATCCGGTCAGAAACATTTGAATCTACAAATGGCAAAAGCTAACAAATTCTCTTCGGTTTGTTTGGGTTATAGGAATTTAAATCGGTCTCTTTTTTAACAAATACGACCGTATGGATTCGACACGTGGTGATGGCCAAGAACTTACCACGTCCACCCTCAATCCCACCAATATTTCACCGCAACCATTATATCCATCATCACTTTCGGCTCACTTCGGTAATTCCTACCCACTAATACCAGTGACTCCTGCTGCGGGTAACGATATTCAACAAATACACGCTAATGTTGAAGATCATCGTTATATTCCCACAAACCTCGGAGCTGGTAATTCAGGAGATATATAGAAAATGCTGAAAGAAAGCTTCCTCAACAAAGGCTGTCTCAATTGTTGAGCCGTCCGACATCTGGAAACACGAATCCTACCTCAGAATTTGAACGCTGTGTCTTAAATGAGCTACAGTATATAAGGCAAATATATAAAATGACTTGGAAATGACGTGATACTTACTATATTTCTGTGTATGACTAACATTCCAAAAATCGCTGTTTTTAGGGAAAAATTAAATCAAATAGAAAAGGCCATTGCGATTAAGGCATCAACGAGGAGTCACCTATTTGAGGCTCCACACGGATGTCCCCTGACATCAGTCACGGAATTCGATGCATTTGAAAACGCTGCGCAAACAGAGCACGACAAATTGGTGAGCATGGTCTCCATAGAGTTAGTTACGCAAACAATAGTTACACCTATTGATGCAATTACTCAACGCGTATTATCAGAAAAAATTTATGAAATATTCCTTTCTTTTAATTTATTATAGCAAGAGTAATTCGAGCAATTGGGAGGCCAGAGTACTCGAGAGGCGTTGAACCGCTACATTCGAGTGACGATAACAAACTCTTTGGCGATCGAGTACACTTGGTCAAGAAAACGAGAGGGAGACTTAATACGGGCTCTGTATAACTCAAAGATGATGAGGATTTTTTACGGTAACTTATATACCTATATACATAAATTCAGAAAAATGTATATTGTGATGTCGCGAGTTATTTATTAATTTATTTATTGTGATTCGGGCTGCCGACTCGGCTACGGAACTGGCTAGCCTAAGGAGAGGGTGGTTCTTATACCATTAACTTATAGGCAAGTCGCGATTTGGTGGGGGAAGAATTTGGGAGTTAGAACATTCTGGAAACGGGGATGTCTTGGGAATTCTAGATGTGGTTTTGGGCCTTTATCGGAAAACAGAGATTATTTGTATTTCGAAGGCGAGATGCCCCTGCGATAGCGAGGGTGTAGCTGCGGGAAGTCACGTAGGCAAAAAAGGAATGCGAGAGACGCGTGGGAAAGAGAAAAAAAGGTGGATGAAAGTTGACCATAGTCACAATATATATATTGCGACGAATTACCGGAATCCTTCCGCCATTATCACCTTCGGTTGCCTCTCTCGCTGTCGCACCAGCACTGTTGCCGGCAGGGCGCCAGTCGATTTTTGTATCGCCGGTATCGACAACCGGCGCAACCTGGGGGGTCGGAAGGGAACGACCCGGCCCCTCCATCCTCACGAACTTACCTGCGTGGATCGGGTCACTTTTGTTTCGCCGGAAGTGACAATCTGGTCCATCTGGATGCGCCAGCGAGATCGAAAAAATCGGTAGACGCACGGCCGCTCAGATTGTTGATTATGGTAGAGAGGGTCGGGGTAGGTCACTTCGGGATGGCACCAAAATATCGTGAATTTTTCCCCGGACGGCGAAGCCTCGGTCGAAAACGAGAACATAAATTTTCACTAATTCACGTCCGAAAACTCCTGAGAGCAAACTCGGTACCACGAATATCATAAATCATAAAACACCCCGAGATCCATAACTTAACTTTTAATTTTTCGAGAGCTAATTATTTAGCGAGAACGATCGAGAAAACACGAATTTATCTTGTCTATAGGGGCCCGGGTTGACATGGAACTCCCTATAGCACGTACGAGAACTTACACCTTTCACCAATCGACGAGTTACAGAGCGCAGCAAACTCCGATAACGGCCTTGTGACGGCGACTTTTCTCCACATCGGGAAAATCACGTCACAATATATACCTATACATAAAATGGGAAAGAAAATTGGGTACATTCAATTCACATATTAAATCTCTGTTTACAAGCATATAATATTTCGTCATTTTCGAAGGTTATAGAAAAAATGTTGATTTAAATAAATAAAAATCAGATAGCATGTGTAAAAATTAATTATCACTGCAAGTATATAATTTTACGGATTGTAATTCATAAAGTTATTGGGTGGATATTGGTAATTCGCATTCCTGCTATTTCTATGCAGTAGAATCCATTACATTAAAACTAGAAATAATGATATTTTGCTTGAATCACTTTCATATGATTTTGATCGATCCTTTAAATTATTGCATCTGGATGGTTCTCTTACATCAGTAAAATTTTTGACAGGAAACAAAAAAGTATTCATTTTATATATGTGATTATTTTTCTTTCATATTCTAGATTCCTTGAAGAATACTTTTTCTAACGACCATGGGAAAAAATGACGCTGCAAAATTTTGCGGAAGATGTACAGCAAGTGTTACGGTCTTTTAAACAGACTGCCAAAAATGCTGCCAAATCAGGATCCCGTGGAACGCTCACCGCGAGGCAGGCTTATGAAAAAGAAAATTACAACTAATCATAACCGTAACCCTAATTATTATAATTTATTATAGCGTAAAAGACGGTATAACCGTATAAAAAGTCATAGTTCCTAATAAGTTCCTCATAATGTAGCTAATAAGTTTAAATTCGAAACCAAAAAGTGTGTACCAAAAAATGCGTAATAGACCTTAAATTAGGCGAAAATCATTAATAATTAATACTTAAATAAAAAATATTCATAAAAACAAATAATTCATTATTTTTAAATATCTCGAAAAGCAATATTAAGCTCATATTGAAATTACGCTATGATGACAGTTTCATATCCGCACTGCCTTCGCGTTCAACTAGGATGATAAAGTCCGTATGGCACGCTTTTGTAATGTCGATGAAACCCGTGTTAGTAATAAAAATTGGTGAACTACTTCCCCTTCACTTTTTGTAACCTTATATATGCTGTATTCTTGTATAAGGTTAAGAAAAGTTATAACGCGAAGTTTCTTAGCCAGTTTTTTTATTAACCTTTTAGATAAGGCTGAATTCTGCGTGTGGCTATTTCCCTGGACGGCAGGGTCTGACGTGAACAACGTATAATTGATATAACACTGCAAAGTGTGACGGGCAATTCCGTTCTGTGCACGAGAACATTCAAATTAAGTATTTGATGATTAAGTCATAATTTTTTTAAATATATATTAAACATACTTTAACTATAACAATCCACTTTAATAACTAATAATATAATTGAGTATAATAGATTTTGAAACATGGTACAATACATAAACCTACGTCACAATATTCACATTCATAACGAGATCACACTGCCGTAAAAAACAAAGACTGTATATTCCGTCTGTCTACTGTTTTATTTATACTGTTGTAAATCGATGTACAGAAAAAAGAAGTGTACAACAATTACCCATATGAAGACAATTATTGCGTATGAAGACGATTTTTCAATTCAAATGGTGAACGAGTGAGTCACTAGAGGGAGCCACTACACTGGCGCGTCGTTCAAATATCACATCCGCGAAAGCCACTATAGTGGCGCGTCGTTCAGAGAGATGACATACACGAAAGCCACTATAGTGGCGCGTCGTTCTGAAAAATGATATCCGCGAAAGCCACTATAGTGGCGCGTAGTATCTAAAAGGCATATGAGCTCTATACGAGCGCAACGTATTCACGCCATGCCGTGGTGCCAATATCAGCGCTATGTGGACACTAAAAAATTGTCACCCCGTGACGCCCATATGAGCGCTAGATGAGGAGAACATGTTTACGCCGCACCATGATATCCAGATGAGCCCTATATGTGATCCCTCATTAATGGATTATCGTGAGCCGATTTTGCTAATGCTCATGAATTCATGCATGCATACTCGCGTGTGAACAACTTTGCTTCATTTCGATGATATGATTTGAAAGTGAGCACTTATAAGCGACACATGGTTGTGTGCCTTTCTATGCATCATAGAAGACCTAAATATGACGCCAATATGAGGCACACGTGTCTATCTGGGCAGGTTAATAGGTTTATATATTACTAAAAATGGATGTATACGAGCACTTAGTACTAAAATAACACTATGCTATTGCAGAATGTTGAATACGACGTGGGTACAGCACAGCAGTGTAATCCGCAAATTAGCATATTGGAACCCATTAAGAACCGGCACATGAAAAAAATGCAGTCAAATTTTGCTGCAGCACAACAGTAAAATATGGTTGCATTTACAACAAAAAATATAAGTTAAAAACACATACAAAAAATATAGACTCTTGCCGTTTTTAGTGTGTCATCAAAACTCTTTCCAAAGAGCCATTCCTCCAATGCGGTTACATGTACCATCTCCTTGAAAGTTGTGTTGAGGTGTGCCATGATAAATAGGTGTCTCGTGAGAGATTCGTCGCATTGTAGGTCGACTAATAATTTACACACATCGCGAAATACGGTGAGGAGAGCCATTTTGTCCAGGATCTTGCTTTTAAGCAAGCCCGAGAGCACGGCTCCCAGCGCTGAGAGACATACCATTGAGGCGACTGAAAATAGCAGCCTTCACGGAGGTAGCCAACCGCCGTGGTGGATGCAGGCACAGCGCGAGAGAGAGAGTACATCTGGCAACTCTGTAGCCGAGAACAGAGTCGACAGACTTACCTCCATCAAGTTAGCCGACCAAAATGGGATATTTTATTTTTTTTAATGTCAATCGATTGTCGGTCGTTTGTCGGTTTTTGTCGGTCCAAAATAAAGTTTTGTCGGTTAGTATTTCTATGAGAAAAAACAAAAATAAAAATGAGCGTTAAGATAGCCGACCTAACATGTATGTTGTCAAACTCGCGCTCAATCGATTCGCAATCGTTTGTCGGAACTAAAAATCATAATTGCAGCTTTTTTCGGTTGCATAATTGTTTGAAAAACAAATAAATAAGTGCCCGTATACGCTAGATCGCATATATGTTGGCACCATCGTTGAGAACAAGCGAGAACCAATGAGAATACAAGTTGATCGGAAAATCACTAGAAAGCGGATATCATGTGATTTTGTCGCCCTAGACATTGAATTCCTAACACCTACTCTGTACCAAAAATTATCAAAAAACTTTGTCTAGCTTTCTTGCTTGATTTTTTAAGATAAGTTTTATCACATGTTCAAAAGATATTTTTTTTTTCGGAGAGCCGGGAGAGAATTTACTTGTTTTTATGTCCTAAATGAAATCCGTACGTTTGAAAGATGGCGGTTAGAGAGGGAGAGAGAGCTTAAAACTGCGCGACTCATGATTGGCCAACGAGAAATTGTTGCGCGACACCGGGCAGTATAAATACTAAATTGTTAATTCTTTAAATAAATTACTGCGAAGTTTAATAAAATAACTATTGGTATCGAGTTCGAATAAAAAATACTTTGACATTTTAAGGACGTTGCTTATTGTTAGTCGAAAAAAACTTCATAATTAAATCATTCAAATTTTGCCGCCAATTTTCACTGAATTGCGGCAAATTCGTATGTCAATTGTTACTCGTTTATCGGAAAATGATACAATGTCTTTGGCGTCCTTAGCTATAATTGTACTAAGTTCAGTGTTAAAACAGCACGTAAAGGGAACATAATAAAGGACCATCATGCCTTCCAAGTGTCGCGTGGATAAAGAAGAAGCGATTAATATAATAATTAAATACATACAACATTTTGAATCGGGTTTGCTCGCATATTTGTGCAATATTTGGAAACAAATATCTAATGATGTGGGGAAAAAAATGGAGTTCTGAGTGTGTCTACACCAACGTACGAAATAATCGAAGAAACATTTTAAAGCGAGGCTGAGAAAGAATGAGACTATCTGATCCAGAGAATTCAGATTGCCATAACAATCTCCATGTTAATGAAAAAAAAAACAGCAAATAGTTTAAAGTCAAACAATAGCGCTGTTTTGACAGATTCTGAATCCGATTCAAACTGCAGTAGATTTTCATTAAATTCAAATTCTTCAATGACATCTGACTATGAATCATTCTCAATGAAATTGTCAGAGGAAGAATGGAACCAAATAAAACGAGAGGAAACCATTCACATCTGTTTCGTCTCTTGATTAGACGAGTGCACGGCACGTATTTTCTCTTTTGTGGACGTACAGTACGCCAGGTTGAAATAATAAGAACGAGGAAAAACAGAATAAGAGGTTACTTTATTTCTATGATTTTTTATCGTACTGTCTCGATGGGCCGTTCATAGCTGAGTGAGTCGTGAGAGTAGCAGCGGTGGGGAGAAGCCCCCCTATGCGGCGAAGTGCTCGCTAGGCGGCGATGCGTACGTAGAGCGGCAGATTCAAATACCGCTCAGTAGCCTGAACAACATCACTTCTGGCGTAAAGCGCAGACCAAGATTAAAAGCAGGGGTGTGGACTAATACTTATGCAATCAACTTTCACAGAAAGTATTGCATGCCTTGTGCATTCTCTTTCAAAAGAGCATATGTTTCTATAACATCAATAAATTCATACATTATAAAAATAGTTGGCTTATGCCGAAGCAAGCTTTGTAAAAATAAACTTAAAGCGTGTGCAGAGAAATTTACAAATCAGAATGGTTTGGTATTTGAAATTCAAGCCCGAAATACAATTTTTTCGAAGCATAAAATAATCAAGCGATCACTAAATGGCCTGCGACGCAGACAAGTTCAAGAAACACTGAGGAGCGAAGGTTGCTCGAATTGGAGAAAGAGACAATCTCATGAAATAATGAATTTTGGTGAATTGGAGCCACCTATTTTACCCAAAGACAATATTCTTGGTCAAGCTAAAAAAGAAGGGACGGATAATGACTATGGAATAAAGAAAAATGATGATCAAAATTTAGTAAGAGCTGTCGAAGGAATAATGAGAAATCCGATTTACAGCGACGTTATCATTGAGACCGGTTTACGACCTTTTTTCGTTTATTATAACACACGTGCGCAGTTACATCCATTTAAAGAGTATTGCCGCATTAACAAAAAAACCTCTTCTATCAAAGTGGAAGCTACTGGCAGTGTCGTGAAGAAACTCGTGAGAGAAGATCATCACAAGTCAGCTCATATTTTTCTCTACGCAATTGTCATCAACTTTGACGGCACAACAATATGCGTTAACCAGGCATTGTCGGAACAACACAATGCACCCTTTGTTGAATTTTGGTTGCAAAAATGGCAGTTGCAAGGTGCGTCGCGTCCCACTGAAGCCATTTGCGACTATTCTCGCACATTGCTGTCAGCCTTGAGTAAGGCATTTAATAATATGACCATACGGGATTATATCCATCACCGTTTCCAGGCACTCACATCGGAGCAGGTTCCCGAAAAAAGTTTAACGCTGATCCGTGTGGACGTCGCTCACCTCATTCATTTGGTTACTCGATGGCAATGTTTTAGTCGACGAGCACCAGTGGAAATCAAAGAATTTTTCACGTTTTGTGTGGCGCTGATGATTGAGGCTGAAACATTAAAGACGTTTGAATATATATTCAAATTGACATGCACGGTAGCATTCCATTAATATGAAAATAGCGTTATAACTACTGGATTCTCCACGGACAAAATAAAAACGCCAAAACATGCAAGGCAAACGTTGGTAAATTTCGTATCAAGAAGAGTAATTCTACATACATTTGGATTGGACAAAGAGAACAAAGAAAAGAAAAAAAAAAATCTCGAGAATAAGAAACCAGAAAATAACATTTTGGGAGGAGATTCAGATGAGAATGATGATCGATAGTTTAAAAAAGACAGCCGTGTCGGGCTATGGATCAAGAAACTGGTCGCTGATGCAAAAAACTACTCCGAAGAAGGCAGCAATTTCAATCCTTTTTATTTGCCAATGTTCGGAGATTTTCTGGCGAAATTGAGTTCCGAATTTTTATTATGGACTAATGTAGGCCTCAAGAATTCTTCGCACGCTTCCTCGAGTCACGTTGAAGGTTATTTCAATGATTTGAAAAGTAGAGGTTTTAAAGGAACTCTGCCTCTTAGACTCGACAAATTTGTGAAAAAACATATAGATGACATTAAAGGTGCGACTGTGCTATTTGCATTGAAACTTGTTGCCCATAATGACACGGATGATGAGCAAGAAAAAGAAAGAATACAGAAAGCCAAATAACAAATGTATCTGACATTTGCATGACAGATAATGTAAATTCATTTTCTCATACAATAAAGCCTCTCGACGACTCCGATTTGATACCTTTTGAAAATCAGATAGAAGAAGCGGCGATAAGTCCTTTGGAAGTAAAAGATAGCATCAATGATAGAAAACATTTCCACTTCGACACCATTTAAGAACGTAGGTAAACCTGAAATAGATACAAATGGTGAAAGCAATGGAAAATTAAAAAAAGAAAGCAAATACTTTAAAAAGTACCCGGAAATATGTCACCGAAATGAAACTGTAAAAAAAAAACAACAAAAAAATGTCTATTCTTTTTAATGGGTTTCGCTGTCCACCGGTTAAAGTAAATGGTGTCTCATACTTTTTGGATAATATTTACGCTTTTGATGCTATAGCACATATATTGATAATTGGTGGCATACAAAATTTGCATTATACCAATTATATGAAAGCGACTACAAATATGTTGCTGCAGTTGGTGCATCAGGTAATTACTAAAGTAATTACCTGAGTAACGCCGGAAACTTATACAAATCGGGCAAAAATCCTCAAAGAAATTTTCACAGCTGATCTGTCTATCATGCCACAAAAGAAAGAATAATCTCTTTGAAAATAGATATAACAACAAACGCTGCAAACTTAATCAAAGAGACTCTACAATCAGAACCAAGCATCATGAATAGCATACAAGGTTGTCAGTGCTTTTCTCGAAGTTATTCATCGGTATTGATGGCACCAAATCACAAAATTATTGCCAAGGAAGGATTTCAGAGTCTGCAAAAGGCTCTCGACTTTCACCCAAGCATATACAAGATCGTATGCCATAAATGTGCGGGACGATACACACTCCGAGGAAGGACAAATCAACATGTCTTCATCGAACTAGACATTTCTATAAATATCAGCTATGAGCGAAGGCTTTCTTGCAAACTCAAGCAACTGCCAACAGAATTGAAGTTTGAATCACTAGAAGCCTTGCAGAATTACAGGTAAAATAACATTTGCGCATTAACGTGTAATAAACAACTCTCAAGACGTAAACTAATATTTTTATTTACATTTTTTGATGACCGTTCTTTTTTCAGACTAATTGGAGTAATTGCGTATGCAAGTGGGCATTACAGAGCTTATTGCTCCAGATCCACAGGACGATGGGAACTTTATTGCGACCTGAAACGGCAGTCCATACCTACAAACAATAATACAGAAATAGAGCCACATGTCGCTGTATATATTGGCATGTATTAAATAAATTAAACTACAAATACTGTCATCTGACTCGAGGCTTTCTTATTGTATAAGAAAAAAAGAGGAGAAAATTTGAATTTAAAAGTTGAATATTAAAAAACATTCTTACTATGCATTCTAACGATCAACGATGTTGTCAGATGCTAACTATCGAGGTTAGAGACAAGGAGTGTCCTGTTCCAGCACTTCCCTCCGCACTGTATAAGTATTATATAACACTGTTTTCTTTTTCTTGAACTGCAAACTGTTATGGTATTGTCAACTCCTCTCGAACACAAAAGAATAAAAAAATATGTTTCATCGGACGGTCCGGATAACGGGTTGCAGGGGACGTTCTCCTCCGGTTGACCGACGTTTTCCTGTCAACATAAAAAATAAACAAAAATAATAAAAAATATAATAGCCACGTCTATTATATGTACATGTATAATAATGTCTTGGTTTTCGAATTCGGCTGCTAATTACGAGTCTGCGAATGGCTCGGAGATCTGTCGCTATATTTAAACAAAGACGCAAAATAGACGACAAAAATATATTATTATTACCTTGTGATTTATCGGGATGGGCACAGCATCTGTGGTGAGCAAAGGTGAGATGCGGGGAATGCTCACAGTTTTCCCATCAGCCGTGTTTATACGATCTTCTCTGATTATGCTGATTATGAAAAAATAATAAATTTAATATAGTTTCTGCATAGTAATTCACGATATGAATGTTAATCTCGCGAGCAAGAAAAATGTCTTGTTCGAAATTCAAACCAGCTCCGAGCGTGCAAAATAAACGCCACATAGCATCACAACCCCAATTCAATTAACATTTATGTTAATGCACGAATTATAACAAAAAACTTTCTTCTTACCTGCTTGTTATAATATAGCTTTCACTGCATTTTTTGCTGTTTTTTCGTCGCCTTCCAACGTTAAATTTCGTAACACTCTCTGCAAAAAATTGTTTACGCGTCAGATAAAATGACAGATGTCATATTTCGCCGGGGTTTATATTCCGCTCACTTCATTTCATCACCAACGTCATACTTCCAGAGATGAGTAGGGAGATCAGCAACGCTCGACAAAAGTTGAAACCTTGAGAATTCTGTTCTGCGACATCTTAACGGGGGCACGAAATAGTTGGCGCTTTGGCCACCCAGATGTCGCAGAACAGAATTCTCAAGGGTTCTCAATATATATATATATATATATATATATATATATAATTTGACGGTCCGTATACGCCGGTCGGGTGTTTCCGTGAATGAGACAGACGTGCAATGATGACATACGAGTATGTCAATATTTCTAGGCCTGTACGCGTTGCTCGAATGTTCTGAGATCCAAGCGAGCGGAATATTTAAAGGTCCGCATGTACAACTTGTGCAAAGTCGCCGATGCCTTTTTTATTCTTTCAGCTATCAAATCTGTATAGACGAATTAGAAATTTTTTAAACAAAATTAAGTAATGTGAAAAAAATATAATTTATCATCGTCGATCTAGCTCCATGAAGCTACGTCTTCAATGTTTCTTGTTATAGCATGATATTATTTTGCGGAAATAAAAGAGACTTGGTCTAGCAGCGCGAGAACGCCGTGACATGAACGATTTTTTTATTTTTCAGCTTTTACAGTATCTCATGAATAAACAATCGACCAATCTGGCTTCATTATATGAATATTTTCTGAACTACCGCGAAAACCTATAAAGCTGGTCGAGTTGTTAATTAAATTTAGTAAATATTTTCCTTTTCCTTCAGTCATTTGTTATTTTATTATATCACAGACATTTGATGTAAGTTGTGAATTCAATTGAGAATAAGAATAAACGAAACTCTTGTGAAGTGACAAAAAGTTTATTAAGAAGAGTTTATGTTTTTTTTAAAAGTATCTAGCTATGGAGCCGAATACAGTAGAAAAAATGAGAGATCTTTGTGCGAATAGAGGCTGTAATAATTCGAGACTACGTATTATTTTGTTTGCGTAGTGACCGATTGTCATTTGCCTACTAGTGAACGGTAGTTCAATGTCTAGTGCTAATCTCCAGATCATCCTCGATCGAAAAAATTGATATTCGTTCCATTATGCTTTTCAGATTCATCAATTTCAGATTGAGATTCATCAAATTATGTACCCGTCTTCGTATGGAGCCAGATATATAATACGAAAAAAAAAAGAAAAAGCCGTGGCGATCTCGCACTGCTAGTCCAAGTCTCTTTTATTTCGGCAAAATAATATCCTGCTATAACAAGAAACATTGAAGACCTAGCCTCATGGAGCTAGATCGACGATGATAAATTATATTTCTTTCACATTATGTAATTTTGTTTAAAAAATTTCTAATTCATCTATACTGAGTTGATAGCTGAAAGAATAAAAAAGGCATTGGTGGCTTTACACAAGTTCTACATGCGGACCTTCAAATATTCCGCTCGCTCGGATCTCAGAACATTCGAGCAACGCGTACAAGCCTAGAAATATTGACATATGTCATCATTGCACGTCTGTCACATTCACGGAAACATCCGACCGGCGTATACGCACCGCCAAATTATATATATATATATATTATATATATTGTGACGTGATTTTCCTGAGGTAGGGGTAAAGTCACAGTCCGAAGGTCGTTATCGGGTTTGCCCTCGCCGCACAAACCGTCGATCGTATGCGCTCCCAATTTTGGATTTCTTTACTGCCGTTGTAGATAGATTTTGTTAGCTGACAGTGTTGTCAAAGGGATAGTTTAGGGAGGAACTGCACGGCGTTCGATCCTGACGAGGAGAAGAGTGCTCGACGTAACGAGTTACCCGTCAGGAAAGAACGGCCGGCGAGTACGCTCGGAAAATTGATGCAGGTCCGGCTGCAATACCGGCGCCCCGCTTTTAGGTGCATCGTGCATACGGGGAAGCGGAGGTTTTGGGATTGCGGGCGAGAGCAGGAACCTCTCGTGCCGCCGATGTAAGTGCTCCCCGGTGCACGATGACCATGGGGATACGATTTTCGGCGTACTCGCAAGATCTCGAGTAACGCCGATAATTGCGATTTCGCTGAAGTAAGCATTGTGTTGAGCGAGAGGGCAGTAGCTCTCGGTGATAGATTTCATATTTCGGCTGATTGAAATATGATTGGCCGAAAATCAGTCGTTACCGTGTCGCACTCGAGACCAGAGGTGTCTCGCGAAGCAGCGTAGAGAGATCCAGGTGTCTGTCTCTCATACGCGCCATGCGTATGCTGAGTTCTCTCTCTACGTACGCGCTCTAGTATTGTCTCGCTCTCGCGTACGCGTCGTATGTAAGTCGCGCTCTCTCCCTCTACGCGCTCGATCTAGAGTCGTTGGTCATATCTTGCCGAGGTGAGAGGTGTAAGTTCGCGTACGGGCTATAGGGGGTTCCGTGTAGACCCGGCTCCCTATAGAGAAAATAAATTCGTGTTTCCCGATCGCTCTCGTTAAAGAATTAGCTTTCACAATATAAAAATTCAAAATTACGTTATCGCTCTCGGGACGTTTTAGAAGTTTTGGTGTTCGTGGGAACGGTTTTGCCCTCAGGTGTTTTCGCAGGTGAATTAGTGACGATTCAGGTTCTCGTTTTCCAATCAAAGCTTAACCTCTCGAGAAAGAGTTTTGGTGCCATCTCGGAGTGACCAACCCCGACGCTCTCTACCACAATCGACAACCTGAGCGGCCGAGCGTTTCCGGTTTGTCGATCTCGCTGGCGCATCCAGATGGACCGGATTGTCACTTCCGGCGAAACAAAAGTGACCCGATCCACGCAGGTAAGTCGTGAGGATGGAGGGGCCGGGTCGTTCCCTCCCGACCCCCAGGTTGTGCCGGTTGTCGATACCGGCGAGACAAAAATTGACTGGCGCCCTGCCGGCAAAATTGCGGGTGCGGCAGCGAGAGGCAACCGAAGGTGACGATGGCGGAAAGATTCCGGAAATTCGTCACAATATATATATGATCCCTTCGCCATATTTAATGGGGGCACGAAATAGTTGGCGCTTTGGCCACCCAGATGTCGCAGAACAAATTCTCCAGGTTTCAACTTTTGTCGAGCGTTGCTGATCTCCCTACTCATCTCTGGCAATGTGATGTTGAGATATGTTTAAGGAAAAACGATGGAGATCATAGTGTTAATGAAAATCACAACTCTATGAATGTTTTGTGATAATTGATATTACCAAAAGATATTAGACTTGTGATTTAAGTATATAAAAATGCAGGTAGAATATTGCTCAAAGAAGTTTAATGAAAAAGAGGTATATTATTTATATATCGTTGAATTTTATTGATATTTTAATTTGGTACCAAAAAAAGTTAATACATACATAATAATCCAAAGATTATTCTAATTATTTTTTCAATTGATCTTATTCTATCAGAATCTTCCGAGTTTTTACGTCCTCCTCCATTCTAATTCCTTCCATTCCTATGTACAATTTTCAATTCGATTTCTTATGGGTCCATAAATTTATTGCCGGCTAAAATGGGTGCGCTTAAATTAATTATGCCGCAGACAACGGTAAAAATATCTCATATGATGTGTACTAAATTTACAGGCAAAGTATCACCGAATATTGTAAATGTTTTAATTCTTTGATTCGATCGTTCTACGTGCACTGGTGCTTTTGCAACTCTTGAAGTTATAATCGCTTCTGCTTTCGTAAATTGTTTTTTCGTTCTTAAAAGTGGAGTTTTGATACATTTCAAACGCCGTTTTTCGCAAATTTTATCAATATAAATGCCTTTGTCAACCATCACTGTATCTCCTGTTTCTAGCAAATTTGTTATCTCGCACTGCTTGAATATTTTTGTATCAGATGCTCTGCCATCATAAGGCTTACCTACTTATAAAAGAAATATTTCCCACCGGCGAGACACCGGTCATAAATTTTACAGTGCCACTACTTTTATACTGCGAGTAAGTGATCATCTGGCAGCAAAGATGTTTCAGCTGCTGAAGAAATATTTCTGTGCAATCACTTACTGCTCTGACGTCCTCAAAACCCTCAAAACATTTTGGTACATTCCGAGATATTTCATCTTTTGAAGGTCAAGGGATGGCGGGTACTAAACACTGCCCTGATAAAAGTACGGTTGAG
The DNA here is from genome assembly GCA_946811545.1 of Netelia fuscicornis. Lineage (NCBI taxonomy): Eukaryota > Metazoa > Arthropoda > Insecta > Hymenoptera > Ichneumonidae > Netelia > Netelia fuscicornis. The sequence continues at coordinate 27,860,170 of OX328015.1, forward strand.
TAAAAAATACGTTGACAATGTTTCGGTGAAATATGGAAAAGAATATCTAAACTACTGTAGCTCCAATTCTGCTTTAATTTTACGTATGTATGTCATGTATGATTTTTTCGCGTAATGTCATTGTCACAAGGTTCAGCATAGGTACAACAATCGACAATGGTGAGAGTCCGTTCTACAGGGTCGATGATCTGGTCTAAAACTTCAAATGATTCGATGCCTGCCATTGTACTTAAATTACTATCAGTTTGCAAGTAGTCCGTAAATTTCGGCAAGAGTTCGCCACTGTTTACTTGAACTCCAAAATTGCCCACGCTTGTAGGCGGTTCCGAACAATGAGAACATTGATTATTCAGTAATAAATTAACAGTTTGGTCTATATTATCAGTTTGAGTTAATATAGCAGAAAAATTTAAAGTTGTTGGGACTAATTTACTGGCATCGATCGAAGAGCAGACTTGTATGAGGCTGGAGGTAGCTGACATATCATTTTGAGATAATATCGAGTCTTTATTTCCTTTTATGTCGTCTTTTTCCCTCTAATGTTTCTTCAGCATCGATCATAATGACTGAATCATCGTTCTTCTCATTTCTTTACAAATGCCTTTGCAATCGACTGCTCTGTGAAGGACCGCATGTTCCACGGCTTTGCAAAACTCCTCGCAAATTGCACGAATGGACTGCAGTGGCTTTCAAATATCGCTTCTGCGATGTATAACCTTCTAACACATATTAATAAAATGTGAAGAAAATTATGTGTTATGAAATAAAGCAAATATATAGGTAAATACTCCAGTAAATTTTGAGGTTATTTATTGAAAAAATGTATATTAACATACCTGGGAATATAGAATCTGTTTTCTTGAAATGCAGAGAGCACATTTGGACGTTCTTGTTAGTGGTCTTCATTTATAAAGCATTTCTCCATGCTTTTGCTTTATCGGAGCTTGTTACATTTCCAAAAATGTCTTTGCTGTACACTAACCTCTCATCAGTCCTCGAGACCGAATGTAAGCGAACGTCCAAATCTTTTTGTGATTGACTATGGCAACTATTCACCGAACAATATCTTTTGGCACTCGTTTTCTTTTCTTGGGGAGAACCTTATACCCTCCACAACGTTTTTATTCGCTTCAAATAAATAAATATTCACGCTTACTCACGAGTGTCGTGTATATGTCAAGTGTGCGTAATAAAAGTTTGCATCGGTGGACTACTTACAAAAACTGCCACCAGTTGCCGTGGCAAAAATGTCAGATCCCAATAAATCACAAACCTTTTTGTTCCAACAATGGGAGGCATGTTTAAGTCCATACAATGATTTATTCAATCGACATACCCCTTCTGACGCACGCTTTCCACTGTCACTCACACTCAGTCCCTCTGGTACGTCCATATCGATCTCCTCCTCGAGATCGCCATAGAGAAATGCTGTTCTCACGTCGAATTGGATTATCTCGAGATCTTCTTGAGCGATGATAGCCAGTAATATACAAAGTAAATCGTATCGTACTACCGGCGAGAACGTCTTGTTGTAGTTGATTCCTTCTCGTTGTCTAAACGAGATACAAGGCTCGTGCACACAGTCGAGCCTTGTAACGATTTACGTAACCTTCTCCGTCGCGAATGACCTTGAAAGCCCATTTTGCGTCAATCGTTTTCTTACCGGCTTCTCGTAGGACGACCGTCCAAGTATTATTTTTCTCGTAAGCAGCAATCTCTTCGCGAATTGTCTCTACCCACTTGGTGGAATTTTTCCCTTCGACTGCCTCTCGGTATGTCTCGAGTACTCCGAATTCGACAAAATCTAATTTGTACTCACAGAATCTTGGAGGACCTTTCAAGGACGCTCGATCTCGAAGTTGACGCTGATTGATAAGTCGCCTCTGGTCATTATCTCTCGTTTTCCGTACGGTTCCTGCATTGTCGACTGGAAGTTCCGTCACTCTCGTCGTCATCTTCTGCTGTGACGACCTGGCTGTCGTTGGCCATCGGTATAATCACTCTCGCCTTTGTTGGCTCGAGTGGTGTAGTTTTCTTGAACTCCTTATGGAACACTACGTTTCTCAATATCGTAAGTTTCCGTGTTTCAGGATGGTACACCCTGAACTTTGTCGAGTCGCCTTCGTATCCGACGAACAACTCCTTCCTTGCTCTCGCATCGAATTTTCTTATGAACTCCTTGGGTACATGAGCAACTACCTCCGACCCGAAAACTCTGGCGTGTCCGATATTTGGTTTTGTTCTTGTCCAAGTTACCCACGGCGTTTTCCTCCGCGGGTTTTCGAGGATAATACCCGATTCTGCAGGTAGACCGTAATATTTATAGCTTCCGCCCATAGGAAAGTTGGCAACTCTTTCGCCTTCAACAACGTACGTGCACACTCGGCAATTGAGTGATTATCGTGTTCCGCCCTGCCATTTTGTCCCGGTGTATACGGGGCACTTGTCATGTCTTATGCCGTACGAGTGTAAAAATTATGTCAACCTGTCGTTTATGTATTCTCAACCATTATCCAATCTCAACACTTTCATCAGTCTGCGAATTTATGCGTTATGAGACTCTCGAATTTCTTGAAGCACTCAAATACGTCCGATTTGTGTTTGAGAAAGTAGGCGTGACGGTATCCCGACACGTCATCGATAAATGTGACGAAGAACTGGAGACCTGACACAGACTTTTTGGACATCGGTCCGCACACATCACTGTGTCAAAATTCACCTGGTTTCGTGCTCATGTTTTTGTCTCTTACGATTTTGAAGGGTAAGCGATGAGCTTTGCGTAGCTGACACGCATTACAGAAAAAGTTTTTTTTTCCGTCGAGATTTTCTCCACTCCTTGCACGAGCTGTTTTTCCAAGAGCTCACTCAGGGTGCACTTATTCAGATGGCCCAGGCGTTCATGCCACAATTTGAAACTTGTTTCAGACACGTTAGCTTCCCCCACCTCGCACTCTCTTCACTCGAATAAACATGTGATAGATTTCGTTGGATTGCTTCACTCCAACTGCCATAACATGGTCTTTATCCACCACACGGACAAACTCATCTTTAAAATTTACTTCAAAACCCTTCGTCGTGTACATGCCATGATCTTTCCATTCCGGAGGAAAATTTTGTTTTTCCAAAAATCCAATTCATGCATAGAATTAAGTAAAGGTATTAATTTTAAACGAAATTTGTTTTGAAAATCATTATGTATAGATCACCACATCACTACATCAATATCGAAAAAAAAACATTAAGACGATATTCCACACTAACAAATGAAATTAAGACAGTTTTCAAGGCAAAATAAAAAAAATATGGATATTTTTACGGTCCATTATTTATTGTGTTGATTTATATATACGTTTAACGGTATGATACAAATCATTCCTTACCCTATATGACTATTCTCCAAAAATAATTCTCGAATATTCATTAGATCATAAAAGGTGAATTTAGAGTGGGATTTTACAAAAAAAAAAAAATTTTTTATGGCATATAATGATCCCAGAATTATGATTCGATTCAGAATATGTTGGCTACTGATCCGAGACCCACCAAATAATGACTTCCACTCACTTCGCAATTATTTTGAGCGCGGTAAACATTAAAACCGTGAGTAAACGAATCATGAAGATACTTAGCTAGTTTTTTTTATGCAATACTTTTTTCTTTCGCCGTTTCAACTGCAATACCTCACTTTGTGGTACGGGCAAACCCATAAAAATAGCCGAATAATTACCAATACCGGTATCCCGAAATACAACTTTATCATTGATAAACCAGTGGTTATAATTGATTTTTGATAAAGTTTGAAACCCCATTGTAGCCGCCAATGACTGAGTAAAACCTGAAGTAAAAATGCCAACTATCGCGGACTGGCCAACACTAGATGCTACGTGAATAGCAGTTTCTAGAAGAGCAGTTTCCAAGCCCTTTCCCTGATAGCTCGGATGAACACACATAATGTAAAGACGGAATAGTTTATCATTATTGAAGACCTTATAAGGATCTGCTTGCTGCACGAGTGTACTTTTCAGATGCATGATCCTTTCCAAAGTTTCACCATGAAATACCTAACGAAATTTACATTACCTGAGCATCCACATGATTTTGTGCCTTCATATTGGAACGAAGATATAATCAAACCTGCACTCGTGAATACGTGTTTGTTTTATCGAGAGCACTATTGATCCTCGCAATTATAGTGCCAATGACCCGACCGCTGATCGAACTCAGGGCTACAATACTCGTCGAATCTTTCATCCATATCCGTATAAGATCCAAGTACTCGTTAATAGATTTCGTATCTTCCAGAAGAAAGGACGATTTGCACAGAGGATCTTCTTTGAAGAAATGATGCTAAAACGATGGTAGGGAAATGAAGGGAATCGATAAAACACACGCCAAAATTATTCTGTCCCATCCGAACCTTTATGAGCTTAGCAACTGCGTTGAAATGAGATTTTTTAAGATCAATTATAATTGCGAATGGTGGAGAGTCCCAGCGTAGCGGCGCCTCGATTTGGCTTTGCATCGTAATTGTAATAGCATCCTTTGCCGAATCATCCATTTTCGGATATCTAAGTAATGAGCTAAGGTTCATTTCGAGTCATGCACACGATTTGACATTAGAGTAGATACACTCCAAGATTGTAGGTGCAGGTCTATGTGCCAACATGTAGTGATCCTTTTTCACTTCATTGGCACAACAATATGATTGCGCCGCGGGTGGAAGTTATCAAAAAGATACATAGTCACAAAATTTTTTTAAAAATCCGAAACAGAGCTTAGGGGGAAGATCGATAACGCTAGACAAAAGTTGAAACCCCGAGAGCTGCTCCGGCGGGGTGACATCTGAGCGACCAAATGACGAACTGTGGGTACTCTTGTACCTATGCCCTGAAGTTGGCTCAGCTATCGGAGTCGTACATATGGCGAAAAGAACATATATATATATATATAATTTGGCGGTTCGAATGCGCTGATCAGGTCCATGGAACCTAGAGGGAAGGAGATCAAGCGGCATAGGAGAATCATGATAAATTTGGATCCTGAAATCGACGAAAAAGATATATGTTGGTTGTAGTTCGAAATTCAGCCACGAGCGCTCTTGTGTTGTCAGTATAGGACGTGAAGTATGGCATTGGTGATGGGATGAAGTGAGGAGTATTCGTTATCGAGGCCCGGTCATTGCTGAAATAAGAATAATACTTATATCTTTTAGTGTTTACACGCCGTGACATATTAGTTAATTACTACGAAATTGAACTTACCTACTTGTTATTTCGAACGTCCTAATTATTTGTCACTTTTTTGAGTACATATTAAAGGTTAACGAGTTACGAGGAGCTGTCACAATGGTGTATATCGCACAACGGATAATGAGGTTTGGTAACCCCCTCGACATGCGATAACGACCATTGTGACAGTACCTCGTAAATTATTAACTTTTTATGTGCTAAAAAAGTGACAAATAATTAGAACGGTTGAAATAACAAATAAGTAAGTTACTTCGATTTCGTAGTAATTAACAATTATCTTATATAAATTAATTTTAGAAAAACTTGTTAAATAATTTTTTACACGCGCAGTGAAATTCGCTATCATTAAGATAGCGTTCCGAATCGTTATTTTCATAACGAGTTACAGAATCACGCCACTGGGACGTAACAATATAACCGCACTATCTGCAATACGCTCCTCTCTCTTGTCTCAGTCCTTCTTTGCCATCCTATACTAACGACAGCAGCGTCACCATAACCTATAATATTTATCCCCGGTTTTAGAGTCCACATCCAAAGTACAGCGTGTGAGCTCCTTTACTCTGGGCTCCATGATCAGGTCTTTCCGCAAATAAAACAGGCGAGCAATGATGATATATATCAACGAATTCAGACGACTGTAGAAGGAATATGCCTATCCGTAATTTGAAGGGAGCGTTGGTACTCCGAGGATAGTTTGGTACCCCAAGCACCGGCGTCGCTAGCGTTGCTATAAGAATATGTTAGGTCACACGGACAGGTTCACGTATACCTAATACAGCCTTCTGTCGTAGCTCCGTCTCCTCTCTCACCAATCACGAACGAGCAAGCGCTCCTTCTCACGTTTTCTAATGCGAGGTATAGGTTGAGGTACTCATGCCGTCTCTCTCTTTTTCTCAACTGCTACTGGGGTACCCCACCGAGTCGACATGTAATATCGACATGTAATATCGACCCTCAGAACCTTAATAACCACATAATATATGTTCAAATAATTGCAAATAATAGATCATTTTTTGTATTTGAATTATAAGCTAATAAATTATAAAAATTGGTTTCTTAACGACAAATAAATTTTTTTTTACAAAGTTATTACGACTCAATCACAGGACGTTGTGGTTTCAAACCCAGACGCTATCAACTTGGCTAACGTCTTCTACTTATTTAATAATTCTCTTAAGGTGTAATACCCGATCCGTTTTAGATAACCGTTTAAAACTTTTGTTTTGTATGTCAAATGGAAAACAAAATCTATTCCCAGTTCTACTAAAACCGGTCAAATACTTACCGTTTTAGTTTCATTTTCGTTTTTTAAAGGAGGTTCGACACGTTCGGAAGCCCCCACGTGGTCTCAAAATTTTTCTTTGCTTCAAATTAAGATTTCTTCAAAACTATTCAACATTTTTCGACGATCCTTTTTTAGTTTTATTCAGAAAGACCTTATTGATAATTCTATGTAAGATTTTAGCGGATATTCGAAAGAGAAAAATATTGGGACCAATTAAAATTCGAAAAACATTGGTCCGAAAAATGCCTACTTCAATGTACCTTTTCTCGACATCTACTCATCGTATCGACATATATTTTTTTTGACGTGATAAGTACATCCAAACCAAGAATGTATCGAGCCATTTTTTAACAATTCAGACCCGAGAAAAATATATTTGAAGGTAAAATGTGATCGAAAATGTTAACAACATTTCAAAACGATGCCAAAAAATTCTAAAACAAAATATCGAAAAAATGGCTCGACACATTGTTTATAATACTTTAACATACACACATAACAAAAATGGTCAACATCGAACGTACGGTTTCTAAGAAAAGGTATACTGAAAATAGGCATTTTCCGAACCAATATTTTTCGACTTTCAATTCGTCCTAAATTTTTTCTAATTCGAATATCGTCTAAAACCCTACATAGAATTATCACTAAAGCTTTGTGAACAAAACTAAAAAAATCGTCGAAAAATATTGATTATTTTTTAAGGAATCTTAACTTCAAGCAAAGAAGATCAGATAAGGGCTTCTGAGTATGTTGAACCTCCTTAAATATGTGTGTTCGGTCGAACGAATAGATAGAGATGCCCAGGCATCAAAGGCTGGTATCATTTACCAACGATCACTCGCTTGTGTATATAAACACATGTGTCACACGGTCGATCGTCGTTTTTACAAGCTTTTATTAAACATATATCTTAAATTGAGCGGCGGTGAAAATGATACACAGTCGTTTTTCTCCATGCGTTACCCATAGATACAAAAAAAAAGATAAGGGTTGTTAGTATGAAAAAATCTGCAGAAGTCTGAGGAGCTCTGGCTAGAGAAACAGTTTTCACACATTGGCTGCATGCTGGAAACCTGAAGATAAAACGCAAGTAAACTGGAAGGGCGATACAATCTGTCCGGGAAACCGGCACGACCGAGTTGTATAAACCACCCACACAGTACAGAAATATTGCAACAATGTTGCTGCAATATTTTATTGACAACATTCCAATATTGCTGAAATGTTTTGCATTATTGCTGCAATGTTATAGCAACATTGCAGTAATGCCAAAATGTCCCCTTGCTGCAATATTACAATAAAATATTGCGGCAATATTTTTCAAAAATACTCTAAAAGCATTGACATAGCACAGAAATATTGCAACAATATTGCAGCAATATTGTGACCTATTTCAGCAATATTGTAGCAACATTGCAGCAATGTCTGAATGCCCACTTGCTGCAATATTACGATAAAATATTGTTGCACTATTTTTCAAAAATATGTAATTAAAGCAGCACCAAATTTTGTCAAATGTTCCATATATTAACATTTTGAGTGTTATATTTTTTACGTGTTTTGTGTAATTATATATATATAACTATTTCATACATACACTAGTAATTATATATATATATATATATATATATATATATATATATATATATATATATATATATATATATATATATATATATATATATATATATATATATATATATAAGGCACATAAAGGCACATGTCGGGACCGAATGTACATCGGGTATCGAACGTATACGTAGCTTTACAATAACATTTATAAGTGTACATACGTATTAAAATTATGATGTATATGTAAATATAAATAGTATAAACGATTTTTCAATTTTTAGGCAAAACGGTTAATAGTAGGACTGCCACTTAATAGGCCCAATCATATAACATTGCGGTGCATTAATACTAAAATAAATAGATGCATGGACAAATATAAAGATTTATTCACTTTTATTGTTATAAATTTTAAAAAGCAAATTTGAACTTGCAGGTTTTACAAAATTATGACTAATAGAACACACAAAACACGAAATTGAATACACAGATTCTATAGAATTGCGGCCGGCTACTTTTTTTTAATTTGGTTGTTGACCCAGGTTTTTATTGAGGCAACACTGCGGGCGGCCATACAGCTATTTCGATTTATAACGTCTTGTATAAGCTTGAAAGACGGTAGCTTTTTCTGCTCGAGGAAATCTTTAAATTCTCGTAGAACGATCGTTTTTTCCTCGTGTGTCCAACGCACACGTTTGCACGTCCCGTAAGGGGAAGCTGCATAAAAATAATCATGAGTGACAAACCTTCGGCTGTATAAAAATTTTAATCAACACAATTCCAACGTAATGGCGTCTTTAATGAAACTGCACTTTGGAAAGGCATGTCGCTAGAAATAATTTTTTTTATTTATATTTTCATATTGCCTGCATTAGTTACCAAATCCTCCATTACGTTGAACTCTCATCAATTGAATGTACAGTCTTGCCGAAAAGTATTAAATTGTTTGTTTGGTAAATTGGTATAGGACCTGTTTTTCGCCAAGATATATTATACAATTTTTGGAGGTGGCCTTATACTTGTTAGCAAGACTGTAGTGTGAATTGTTTCTCTTTTCCTCGAAGAATATAGTGATCTGTAAAAACATTTTCTTACTTGAGCGAGTCCTTCGAGGTTTTTTACCGTTTTCGGACCATCTATTGGTTGAAGCTTCTGCTAGAGAGTCGTGCAATGGAACGACCGTCTCATCTCCATTTCCTTCAACTGCTATCGCATTTTTTCGATTTTCAGAAGGGTAATCTTCTTCGCTATCCGTTTCGTTGCTGGAATCGTCATTTCCTTGCCCTTGAACGATTTCCATTAACTTCGACATTTGGATTATGTCACGGGTGATAATTGGCTGCCGATAATGATCCTTGTGAATACGTTCTGCATGGCCCATAAAGTCCGCTAAATTTGACACCTCCTCATCGGTGAGGTTAAAGTTCACGCACATCGTTGCAACGTGTTTCCTTAACGTCGTTCCTCGTAGCGCTTCTGGTTTCGAAGCACCACATTCTACTGCGTATCGCCTCATCAATTGACAAGCGCGGAGGTATTTGTGGTCACCTTTGACGTTTCCTCTGATCCCAAATACGTACGGATTCTTCGCATCGACTTTTGCTTGACTTCGGAGGGCTAATATAAGCTCGATAGACTTGAGGATCTTTTTGTGTACTAGGACGGGTACGGTACGATTAAGTTTTCCTCTAATCTCAAAGCGAACGTAATTTTCAGCCGCTTGGGTTTGTTCCGGTGTGAAATTTTTGTATGCGTCGCCAATGTTGCTTGCATTAATAATCTCAGAATTTTTAAAATCATTTATTAAAATCCGTTCCATTTCTCCCGGACGCCGTCGATTGAAAAGTTGAAGTGCCACCAAAGTCGATGATGCCAAATCCATCCACGTAGTCTGCAAGAATTTTGTCATCAACGCATCGTAATTCTTTTGGATTTCCTTTCGAAGAAAAACCTGCAATTTCTGGATATCATTGGTCGACGGCAATATTATCCTTTTTTGTCGTTTTCGCTGGGTGCAAGTTTCAAGTGCTGTATGAGCAATGCTCGATGAATAATCTTCTGTGAGAAGTTTTAAAAAATCTTCCGCGTAAGTTTGTTTTTGTTTATCTTGCCGTTTGATCCACTCAGATATACAAAGCTTTCCCATCTGTTTAATCAATGTTCCGATAGATGTTGCGAGAGACGGCACTGCAAATCCAGTTTCACTTTCGTTGAGACCGGCGAGGGACTGAATACTCCGTATGGTAGCGTCGTAGTTGATAGGGTAAAAGAGACTAAAAAAGTCGTGAACGCGATCAGTCTGTTTACGCATTTCGATGAGAAATCGGCCCAGTTGGCGCAACTTTTGGCGAATCATATCGTAAAAATGTGGATCCTGATATTTTCGACACAGTTTGTTGCCAAATAATATAGCAAGCTCATCATATCGAATAGTTTTAACTACGTCATCCTCGTGCATAGAGGGAAAAACGCGTTGTCGAAGAATATTGCTCGCTTCGTGATGAATACGATCTGTCACTCTTTTTGAATTTAGCACGATATCTCTGCTTGCTTTACCTTTCGATCGTTTCGCGCAGCGCCGTACATGATGGCGTAGAGATGTTTTTGCGTAATCACCGAAGCACGAAGGACACGTAGCAAAATCAATTGCCTTTTTACCGTACCGAGCATTTGGTCGGCGTATAACTTTGCGCTCCCCTGTATTAAGAGCTCGATTTGTATTAAAAGCGAAGTGTCCCTTCCTGCGAATTTTCGCCATAATTTTCCTCCGTTCATCGGAACCCTTAGGGTAACTCAAATATTCTGCAACTTCTTCCTCAGTCTTGTGCCGACGTACAACATGACGACTAAGTTTGACTTGCTCGGTGTTACAGTACGCGCAATAATCTTTTTTTGATCCAGATTCAGCCGTCACAACATGCATGTTCTCGTCATCTGGAGCACTATGGCCAACAGTATTAATGCCACGCAGCGAATTGACGTTTTCCGCCAAATTGATGGATGAAGTAGAATTATCGATCGTATTTTGCATTATGATTTTCTGAGATCTCAATGCAGTAGCTGTATCCCCATCGCTTTCATCAGATTCAGAGGACTCTGGCATATATTCGGATTCATCGGAAGATTTGGCCTCTTCATATCGTATGGGCATTATGGATGGGCCCTCATCTTAAACCGAATAAAAATAAATTCCTATATACGCGAACTGGTATATGAATTAATAACAGTGTATATAGTACATAGTCTGTATAGTCCATATCGTACCTTCTTTAATCACGTTATGAATAGAAGGGTACCTATGTACGCGATCTACGGATGCATTGTATTCCGGTAAAGGATTCCTAATTGACAAAATAGAATTTACCAGATTACTGGGAGTTCAAAATATTATTTTGCCGCTCTCTCTCTCATAGAAAAAGCTATAGATGTTCAGCATACCCTTCAACGTGCGTCTCATGTTCGTATTTATTATTTTCTTCAATGGCTGCAATGCTGTTCCCTTCAGTAGTAGGTCGCAACTCCAGTGATTCTAAAACTTCTTGGCCACTTGTGATTGCATAACTCGGAATTTCGTTGCTCCAAATCGAATTATTGACGGACATAAGAAGATTTGCGGTATCCGTCAGAGACGAATTGATTTCTGAAATGCACGTTCGTATAAATATTTTATATTATTTATATCACATGTAAAATCTTTATTGATTTTACATACATTTTTTGTTATTATTATATTATTTTTTACATACTTTCGTCTACATATATTTTTTTGTGTCTTTGAACATATACATCATAGGGCTCAACTATTGTTGATAGTTGTCTATGTTTATAACTGTTAATTGCTAGTAATGAAGAATTACTAGCAATTAACAGTTTGATTATTGGCAGTGTCAATTTAACCCACCTTCCGGCAAAAATTGGATTGATGATAATGTATGCACATTTTCCAAACGTTCCGAAGTGTTCATTTCGGCGACGTTGAAGTCCCACATTTCTGAGGAACCGTTTTCTTTCAGAAAGCTAACATGTCTATCTTCAATAATAACGGGCTTTTTTCGGCCTTCGACTTTGCCACTGTCTTCGACTATTGGAATGAATCGAATAAAAACAGTAAGATACCGGTTGACAAAATATTTCGATCAAATTATTTTATTATGTAGTTAATTATTCACAACTATCTTAGCTCAAAAATGAAAATAATAAAAATACCTGCGATCGGTGAACATAACTATTATTTTTTTTTTTGTAAAGTGTACCTAAATTTGCGTTGGATGTGAACAATACGTTGTTTAGATCATAAGCCTCCGAGCACGCAACAGTAAAGGAGAGTTTTATTTCTGATGTGAGATCATTATTGGGCCCAGACCAATCTTTTCCCTCCAGTTTATTATCCTGATTTTGGTTCGCAATGTCCGGGATATCTTGTTCTGAAGCCGATTTGAATACGTGTAACTGATATATATTCATAAAACTGTATTGTTAATTTTACCCACGATTATATTATCGTATTATATAGTTAAGATAGTTAATTCTTGGTAATGATGTGAATTCAAATTCAAAAGCGACACATATACCCGTGGTCAACCAAAGTCACTATTATGATTCATATTAAGATTCATATTACCTGGGTTCGTGTTGGATTTGATCAATGTGTTTTCATTGATAACATGAGCCTCCGAGCAATCGACAGTAGCAAAGAGTTTCTCTTCTAATATAGGCTCACTATTGGACGCCAGCAAAGCTTCTTCTTGAAGTTCTATATTTTCATTCGGAACAAGCAAGATATCTTGCACTAAATACGAGGAGAATATGACTGATAATTTTTTTTTTTGCAATTGCATGATCCTCTATTTTAGATAGTAGTTACGAGTAATTATATTATAGTATTAATTAGGACCGCGTACATATGCCCCATTTCAATGATATATACTTTTGATGTAAATAAATACATATACTGTACGTTAGTGCGGCTTGGTCGAATCCCCTTTTTGCCAGCAACACTAACCGTGTCGAAATAATCGCGTCGGTTGAAAGAATTCACCTATCGGGGTTGTAAGTCCCGATACACGAAGCGGAACGCGGTTACTCGACACGATCGCTCGAAAAATTTATTCGCAAGCGATCCAAATTGGCAAACAATAAATAAAATACACTTGTTACTGATGGGTGTAACAGTTTAATAACAACAATGAATTTACGTGAACAGTGAATGGTAGGTACAATTGAATATGACACGCGGACAATCTTTTCGTGGCGATACCGAACTTGAATCGCTCGTCGTTCGACGGATTCTTGAATGTGACTGTTGTTTTTCGGGAAGAACAGAAGAGCAAGACTCTGATCCGCGATGGTGGGAGGATTCTAAAAAGTCCGTGAATTTACTATTGACAGATTTGATTGGTTTAAAAGATGTAGAAGGGATGTCCACCCTTCCACAGTTATGGAAAAACCCTTGACTCCGCGCGTACGCTGACTGTGGCAGGGTGGTCGACCGTAATTGTTTCTACATCTGGTAGGAGTCATAAACCAAAAAAAACCCTTTGAAATAAAAAAGTTTTAAGGATGTTTTGCGACGTGACATTTTTCAAATTTTGAGGATTACTAACTGGTCAATAAAAAATGTGCAGTGCACATTTCGCTTTCGAAGAATCTGGAATCTCCCACGGTTGAGTCTGCTCCTTGTCACCCTTTTATTTTTGTCTTTGAAAAGATTGCCTTACAGTTCATAGCTCGTCTGTGTACGAGACATACTCCCCCCTTGAGAGGGTTCCGATCAAGAATTACGTAACATTGGATAATCGTGTATTGATGGTAATCCTAATAAGAGAAATTGTGTCGCGTGATATAGCTAGTTAGAGATTTCCGGGGTGATGTTCGGCAAGGGAGCGAGACATCTAACGTTTCGCGTGCTGACCCCTCTTGACGTTTTGATCCGGACAACTCTCACGATGCCGTCTGGGCCCGGTAGAACTTCAACCACTCTTCCCATGGGCCAGCGAAGGGGTGGTTGATTGTCTTCCTTGATAAGGACGAGTGTTCCCTCCTTGATGTTGGGCGAGCCGTGGTTCCATTTGCTCCGGAGATTGAGCTCTGTGAGATATTCTCGGTGCCACCGCTTCCAGAAATCTTGCTTCACCTTTTGGATGTGCTGCCAGGAGGATAACCTGTTCTCTGGCTCCCTTAGAAGATCGATCTCAGGAACGCTCGATAATGATGTGCCAATAAGGAAATGTCCAGGGGAAAGAACAAGAAGATCGTTTGGATCGGTAGAAATTGGAGTCAATGGACGGGAGTTTAGAATTGCCTCGATTTCGACCAAAAAAGTATAAAATTCCTCATACGTAAACAGTCTCTCACCGATGACGCGTAAAAGATGGCGTTTGAATGACTTGACCGCGGCTTCCCATATCCCACCAAAGTTGGGGGATCTCGGTGGTATGAAGTGCCATTCGATTCCCTTCTCCGCGAGATAGCCGTGCAAGATCTCGTCAGTCGCGTTTTTTCGTAAAAAGGCGAGATCGTCCTTTAATTCCCTGTTAGCCCCGACGAAATTTGTTCCGTTATCTGAATAAATTCTTCGACATAAACCTCGTCGTGCAAGGAAACGCTTCAGAGTTGCGATAAAGCCCTGGCTGGTGAGATCGGTGACCATCTCTAAATGTACTGCCTTCACTGCCATACAGACGAAAACAGCGACGTAGATTTTGACACGACCCCGATTGCGGAATTTCTTCTCCTTAATAAAAAAAGGGCCGCAATAATCGATGCCGACATTCAGGAATGGACGTGCTTCGGTCACCCGAACGTTCGGCAAGTCGCCCATTTGATATTCCGCCATCCCTGGATTAACCTTATTGCACGTTAAACAATGTCGTATGACATGGCGAACTTGATTTCGTCCATCAATGATCCAATATCTTCGACGAAGCGAATACAAAGTGGCTTGGTTTCCCGAGTGATAATTGCGCAAGTGCTCATACTTGATGATCAGTTGCGTTATGTGGTGTCCACGTGGTAAGATCATGGGATGTTTTTCTTCGAACGTCGCCGTAGAATATCTTAGACGACCTCCGACACGTAAAACCCCATAGTGGTCCATGAATGGATTCAGCTGTAAAAGCTTGCTTTTTTTATCAACCGGGTTGTTCGTTGACAGATCCTTTATTTCGCTCGAGAAATGAATTGCTTGTGTGAGTTTGATTATTGTGTAGTCTGCGACACGTAATTCATCACGAGTCAAGGGACCCGTATTCTTGTTTTTGAATCTCAGACAGTATGCGATAACCCTTCGTAATTTGGTAATTGACGAATATTTCTCTAACATGTCTGACTGAGTGGGAGTTGCCAAACATTTTATCGCTCTCGTCTCCGGTATGCGTTCTAAGCTGGGAAGCCCGAGCGATGGCCACTGATTTTTGTTCTCCAGCATCCATGATGGTCCATGGGTCCAGATGGATGGTGACACGAATTCTTCTGGCGTTTGGCCTCGAGATATAAAATCTGCTGGGTTATCGGCTGATCTCACATGTCTCCAGTGACTGACGTCGGTGCGCACTTGGATATCAGCGACACGATTTGACACGAATGGTAGTAGCTGTTCTGGATTCGTGCGAATCCAGTGCAGCGTAATGGTCGAATCGCTCCAAAACGTAGCCCTTCCTTGAAGTGACGGTAGCGCCTTGCAGACCATTGTGTACAAGCGTGCCAAAAGTTGCGCTGCGCACAACTCCAATCGTGGAATCGTCATCTGTTGACTAGTGCCCGATTGTTTGCTACTCTTCAGTGGTGCAACGCGACCCTTTGAGCACAATAGTGTTGAGACTACTTCACCTGCGGTTGTTTCGCTGCGCACGTAGAAGCAGGCCCCATATGCTCTTTCACTGGCGTCACAAAATCCGTGCAGTTCTAGCTCGCTGGGTGCGGAGGCTCCGATTCTTCGCGTGAACGATAATTCGTTGAGAACCGGTAGTTGCCTTATATAGTCGAGCCATTTCGTATGAATTGCTAACGGAATTGGATCATCCCAATCTAGTTTTTCGATCCATAGCTCTTGCATTATGAGTTTGGCATAAGTGATCACTGGACCTAACAAGCTTAACGGATCGAAGATTTTCGCGATGTCCGATAAAATCGTTCGTTTGGTTGCTCGTCCATTTAGTGGATTTGGTTTCACGGTATACACAATGTGATCTTGTTCGGAATTCCAGTGTATCCCTAGAGTTTTTATTGTCTGGTCTTCCTTCGACTGTAACTTCAGGTTTACATGGCTAGCTGGTACACCCTCCATGAGTCGTAGATCATTTGCCGCCCATTGTCGGATGCGTAAATTGCCTCTTTGTAGGATTTCAGTGATTTCGATACGCAATTTCACTGCTTCCTCGATCGTTGGCGCTCCAGTCAGAAGATCATCCACGTAGAAGTCACCTTTTATTGCCGTTCTTGCTAATGGAAATTCGCTTCCTTCATCGTCTGCAAGTTGGTGTAAGCATCGTATTGCTAGATAAGGTGCTGGTGATAAGCCAAAAGTTACCGTGTTTAGCTCATAGACAGCCGCTTGTCCACCCTGATCTCTCCATAAAATGCGTTGGTATTTCCGATCGTCCTTACGTATCCAGAACTGACGATACATTTTCTCGATATCGCCTGTTATTACATAATTATGAGACCTGAATCTCAACAAAAGAGAAACAAGATCTGCTTGGATCGTCGGCCCCACCATCAGCGCATCGTTGAGCGAGACCCCTGTAGAGGATTTGGCCGAGCCGTCGAATACGACCCGTACCTTTGTTGTTGCACTCGTCTCCTTTAGGACTGCGTGGTGAGGCAGGTAGAAACCCTCTTCGTTGTGTGGGTCAGGGACTCTGCTCATGTGGCCTAGATCCAAGTACTCTTGTAATACCGTGCGGTATTGTTTCTGGAGTTCGGGATCCTTGCGTAATTTTCGTTCCAATGCCGAAAGACGTTTTTCTGCCAGCGCTCGAGTTTCCCCCAGGAGCGTGATCTTCTCGTTGAAGGGAAGAGCCACGCTGTATCGTCCGTCGGATTCTCGAGTCACGTTTTTGCGGAAATGTTCTTCGCAGCCTTGAAAAATTGGGTTTTGATTGTCCGGTTGCGTAATTTCTTCTATTTGCCAAAATCGGTTCATAATTTTCTCTATGTTCGTTAGAAAACATGACCGCCCCTTTGCAATGGGATTTATTGCGGTTTCTAGGGGTACGCGCCCGCCGACAATCCAGCCAAATCTCGTGTTCTGTAAATAGAGATCTGGTTCTGTGGGTTTGGATAGACGCACTTGTCCTACGCAGAGTGAAGACAGTGTCGGTCCTGCTCCGATTAATAAATCGATTTGGCCAGGTTGATCGAACGAGGGATCAGCCAGTGGCTTGTTTTTGGGTATAAACATGTTTTTACGATTTATACGATCGTCCGGCACCAGGCCCGTAATCGTTTTTACTGTGAAAAAGCGTAAAGTACGGGTGAAACTGTTGAGTCTAGATGTGATCGTTGCCTTAATCAGAAAATTCGTTGTTGATCGCGTTTGGTTCATAGAAGAGATTGGGATGCTGCATCGTTTTTTCTCCAATCCAAGCGATGTCGCCAGTCGATCGGTCATAAAGTTAGTGGTGGAGCAGGTGTCAAAGAGAGCTCGATGCTCTCGCTGCTGTCCCAGCTTATCCCTTATCATGACGATGGCTGTTACTAAAATTTCCTGGTGAGGCGTATTCGAGACCAACGTAACTGTTTCCTCTTCTGGTGCGAGTACCGATGCTAGTCACGCCTGTTCGGTCGACGGCGGTGACGGCTTAGTCGTTTCGCCAAGATGCAACCAGGTGTGGTGTTTTTTCTGGCAGACCATACACGTATACCTTGACGTGCAATCCTTTGTTTTGTGCTCTGAACGAAGGCAATTCAGACACAATTTCTGTTTGGTTGTGATTTCGTGCCGATCCTTCGGCGTCAAGGCCTTGAACTTTTGGCATCGTGTGACCGCGTGAGTCGTTTCTTCGCATATCGCACATGGCGTCGGAGTGGCAGTGGCAGTGGCGAAGCATTGTCGCTGCGATTGCCTCTTGTCGTCCTTGCCCCTCGCATTGCGACTCTTGACCCTTCCGCTCGGCTCTTCATCCCTCGGCGTTCGCAATAGTGTTGGATCATCCGTAGCAATCACCGTTTCTCGCAAGAACGTCGTTAATTTCTCATATGTTGGAACTTCATTTCCCCGTTGCGCACGCCTCCATTCTTTACGAGTGGTTTTGTCGATTTTGTTTAAAACCAGAAATACCAACATGGTACTCCATTTGTCGACAGGCTCTCCCAACGATTTTAATGCTGAAAGGTGCAGTTGTACGGTGTTGACGAGAGAGTTCAGTTCTGACGCAGATTCACGCTGCATCGTTGGAATGTCGTACAGTGCGTTTACATGCCGTTCGAGGATCTTACTCTTGTGCTCGAAGGTTTCCTTGAGAATCCTCCATGCTTCACGAAAGCTGTCATTTGTTGTGCTGAAGCTACGTACAAGTCGTTCCGGTTCGCCGTTTAAACATGATCGCAGATATTTTAATTTTTGTGTGTCCGAAATATCTTGTCTCTCGCCGATCGTTGTTTGGAAATCATCCTGGAAACTGAGCCAATTCTCGTAGGCTCCGTCGAACCTTGGCAGCTTTTGCTCAGGTAGGCGCACGCTGGCGTGTGGCGATGTCACGGTACTCGGTATTGAGGCTATATTTGCGGTGTTTGGTTCGGTGAGTGTCGCCTCTCGTTCCAATTTGCGAGCCTTTGCCATGAGGGCTATTAGACTACTCTCCATAGATTCTTGCTCGTTTTCATGGTGAACCGCGGGTTCAAGATCTTGTAAATCTAATGTGATGTCGCTCAACGATTCGAACGACCTTCCGACACGTTCCATGCAAATTTTGAGCGAATCTATATCTGGATCTTCCTGATAATTGTCTAATACGCGTTTGAGCGTTGTTAATTGGCCCTTTATAATTGCTCGGCGACGAACGAGACGGTCCCTTGCTCGCGTGTGTTCTTCTGAGAGCGACATTGTCGGATTGTCGAAACGAGGTCTTTTAAAGGCGAAGGGAGAGGAAAATTGGCACTATTACGAGCTTACCTTTTCGATGCGAAGTCGTCTATTCTGCAGCGTGTTGAAGTCGGTTGGTTTCTGACTGTGTTCTGATCTCCGTCTTTATGAATCAGCCTGGGCTCGTACTGTGTCGTTTCGTCGATCAAATGTACCTCCGTCTTGATTCACAATGTTCACTATCCAGCTCGAAGGACCAAAATGTACGTTAGTGCGGCTTGGTCGAATCCCCTTTTTGCCAGCAACACTAACCGTGTCGAAATAATCGCGTCGGTTGAAAGAATTCACCTATCGGGGTTGTAAGTCCCGATACACGAAGCGGAACGCGGTTACTCGACACGATCGCTCGAAAAATTTATTCGCAAGCGATCCAAATTGGCAAACAATAAATAAAATACACTTGTTACTGATGGGTGTAACAGTTTAATAACAACAATGAATTTACGTGAACAGTGAATGGTAGGTACAATTGAATATGACACGCGGACAATCTTTTCGTGGCGATACCGAACTTGAATCGCTCGTCGTTCGACGGATTCTTGAATGTGACTGTTGTTTTTCGGGAAGAACAGAAGAGCAAGACTCTGATCCGCGATGGTGGGAGGATTCTAAAAAGTCCGTGAATTTACTATTGACAGATTTGATTGGTTTAAAAGATGTAGAAGGGATGTCCACCCTTCCACAGTTATGGAAAAACCCTTGACTCCGCGCGTACGCTGACTGTGGCAGGGTGGTCGACCGTAATTGTTTCTACATCTGGTAGGAGTCATAAACCAAAAAAAACCCTTTGAAATAAAAAAGTTTTAAGGATGTTTTGCGACGTGACATTTTTCAAATTTTGAGGATTACTAACTGGTCAATAAAAAATGTGCAGTGCACATTTCGCTTTCGAAGAATCTGGAATCTCCCACGGTTGAGTCTGCTCCTTGTCACCCTTTTATTTTTGTCTTTGAAAAGATTGCCTTACAGTTCATAGCTCGTCTGTGTACGAGACATATACTATTAGGAGTTCTCTTAGAAAAATAACAGGAAGGTGTGTGCAAACTTTCATTTCTGATTTAATATTATCAAATTGCACTCTTATTGATGTTTCTACATTACACATACTTTTAATTCTACAAAATCTGCGAGCACAGCATGTACCTTTATAATGAAACACAGTTTTGATGTATACACCTACTCGTACTGGTAGAAAGCATCACCAGTCATTTAAGTAGACTTCTATGTCCTGATTTTGACCGATACGACACACAACTGGGGACCGTTTTGTGCCAATACATGTAGGTGTATACCTCGAAGCTAATGTCTTTCATAAAGATGTATACCAGAATCTCA
Source organism: Netelia fuscicornis (assembly GCA_946811545.1). Lineage (NCBI taxonomy): Eukaryota > Metazoa > Arthropoda > Insecta > Hymenoptera > Ichneumonidae > Netelia > Netelia fuscicornis. The sequence goes on from OX328015.1 coordinate 27,880,694, forward strand.
TTAGGTCTATTATTTCTATTTTTCATTTGAGATGGTTCCTGATCATTAACTTTGAAAAATGGAAATAATAGAACTAATGAGGTTCGGGTATAAATCTTTACGAATAATATTCGCTTCGAGGTATACATTGTAACGTGGCAGATTTTTCACTGAGCCGAAAATCGCGTAAACGCTCTCTCTGCCAGAGTTAAGTTTTCTTGTCTCGTGTTTTGCTTTATTTTTTTTCGTGTGAGATTTTATGGTATCGTGGCATCGAGGCGGCTTTGCCGCGATCGCTTTGAGATTCCGAGCTAGAGCAACAATCTGCCAAGTAGCGGTGAGGTCTGCACTGCTGGACAAAGCCAGGAAAAAAAGAACGCTCGCTCGAGCCCGAGACAGCTCGTCGATCGAACCGACGACTCTTACTTTCAAATTAATTTTACAAATCAAAATTTCTTTCAGATACTTTCAAAATTCTCACTCATTGCCGCGATATCGTAAAATCTCACACAGAAAAAATAAAGCAAAACACGAGACAAGAAAACTTAACCGATTCTACCAGTACAGACAGGCGTATACATCAAAACTGTGTTTCATTATAAACGTAATATCGCGATTGCAGATTGTACACATATAAAAGTACAATGTAGCTACATTGTACTTTTGAGAGTGCAATTTGATTAAATCAGAAGTGAAATTTTGCACACACCTTCCTGTTATTTTTCTAATTTTCTATTTTGCACCCTAATAGTTTATGTAAATATCTACATCAAAATTATAAATAATTATAACGTGCATATGTACGCGGTCCTTATATTATTCCGAACAAAATATTGGCAGCCCTAATATATTCCATTACGCTCTGTGCCCATTCAAAATTAATATTTAAATTCATATTAAAGTTTACCTGAATTCTCTTTTTTCGGGGGAGTAAGGGAGAGTTTCCCTTCTGATATGGGTCTAATATCAGACACCAGCGAATCTTTTTCTTCAGCTTGTCCATTTTTCGAAATATCTTGTTCTAAGATTAAAAACAACATCGTAAAAATCGCGGTATATTATGACAATAAATGTTGAATAAAAAATGGAATATGAAGAATTTGCACGAATATATGATACACGTACTGTCGCCGGCATTCAGCTCCTCGAATTTCTCGCTTCCTAATTTGTCTTTCATTGACTCCAGCACTTTCTTTTTGACTAAAAATATATACATAAATGAAATGAAAATGCGATACTTCTAGGGAATTGAAGGAATGCACTTTCGTAATTTAAAACATTCTAAACAATTCGATTGAGTAATGTGTATCGATTTGCTTTTTCTAAATGTATATAGTACTTACCATTAGTCGCTAAAACTTCAGCGAGAAAACGTCCTCCCTTAAATCGGACAGTACACTTTTTTTCTTTACTATTCACATGGGAGATTGGACATATGTGTAAAAAATCATCGTCAAACCGCACTAACGCAAACATATTTCTCGACCGAACCGAACGTTGTTAGAACCGGCATCAAACTGCGGTTTCTACGACCAAAACTTAATGCTAAGCCGCAACAAAAAGAACTATAGCTTCGAGGTCCCCATAATAACCGTCCCACCCATGAAACAGGAACAAAGAATGAACACTTGTCACTATATATATTAGATGCGTACAATTGCGTGTGGTGGCACATGGTAACATCAAAGGTCACAACACAACTGTGTCTAGTATGTGTGTACCGTACCACACGGATGTACGCATCTTCCTTAGGGGTACATAGCAGGACCATCACCACTACGGATGCTACGAATGAGGTTCCGATATACCTCCCTCTCCGATCGAGCCGATACCTTCCTTTAACATTATAAGAGATTATGTAAAAACATTTTTGCCGACTAACAATAGTTTTCGAAATATATAGTATTCCTCCCGTTTTGTCGAATTGTGGTTGCTCGTGCACGTAGATCGCTCGCCTTGTTCAATGGGTTTATTAGAGTTTGCCTTTTTTAGATTTCTTTACTGTAGTAGAAGGTCAGTAAAATAAGTAACGTTCTATATATAAATTGGATATTCAAAAATATCTAAATTGAATATTCAAAAATATCTAAATTGAATATTTAAAAATATCTAAATTGAATATTCAAAAATGCCCGAGTTGCCAAGAATCCTTTTAGCGGTTCTTTAAGAACATTGAAAGAAAAGTGAAAGTAACATTTCGGCACGGTCAGAAGAGAGGAGCCAGGTTACGGAAACTTATCTAAAATTTGGTCATGTACCTTTTTTTGAAGCCCTTTATAAAACATTTTAGACAAATTCGGACATTCTGACATTCGAGATCAAATTATTGATTTTCATCTATGGATCATTATTATCTTATTTCACTGTCGTAAATATTTTCATAGTATAGTCTCATAAAATACTATGTTGACCGTTATCAATATAGAATCCGTGTATATATTCGTGAAATCTGCGGACCCAATATACACCTATTTAATGAAATATAATTCTGATGTATACATCTTTTTGTACTGGTACATAGCATAACCGGCCATTCGAGTAGCCCTCCATGTCCTGGTTTTGACCGATACGACACATGAACAGGTACTCTTTTGTACCATACGACACATAAAACGCACCCAAAGCCACACAGCTCTGTTTACTCGGCACGAACGTTCTTAGCGTCTTTTTGCGAAAACTCCAACAATTCTTCGAAATCCGCTATGTAAATTGGACACAATATTCTTAAGAAGTTAAACTATCAATTTATGGAAAGAGAAAAAATCGTATTTTTTAAATTGGTAAATGGGCTTCCTGCCTTAAGTTTTTAATCAGAGCTCACTTCACGATTGACTCAGTTGTGATTCTGAGGCATACGTTTAGAGAAAACGTGTCTACTACGTACACTCGCATGTATAATGGTATATATTGGTACCGCTAAAGTTGTGTAATGGATAATATAGGGACCGCGCATATATTCATGAAATCTGCGGACCCAACATGTACCTTTTTAATGAAATATAGTTTTAATGTATACATCTTTTTGTATTGGTACATGTCGTAACCACCCATTTGAATAGAACTCCATGTCCTGATTTCGACCGATACAACACATGAATAGGTGTCTCTTTTCTACCACTCTTTTGTACCATTACGCATAGATGTATACATCGAAACTAATCTTTCCCGAAAAAATGCATTAAGTTCACGTAACATCAACGTGAAATACAAACGGATGTCAAAATATACCATTCTATACAGACGTAACCTATGAATGTACCTCGTTCGGTTTCGGTATTACCCTTTACGAATCGTCAATGACACCGGCCTTCCTTCCATGAGTGGTTCTTTAGATTGATAATGCATAAATTATACTTACCGAATTATTGGATAGAAATAGTAAAATTAGGGTTTTACCCTAATTAGGGTTTTACCCTATAATGATTTCGATACGGAAGGTGCAAAACTTTCCCCTGGTCAATAGAAAAAAAATGATTCAAACTCATTACTGTATTGAGTTCTTAGATAGCTTAATTCATTTTGTAATTTTCATACCAGCTAACCTTTATTTCTGTCAATATTCACAGATATTTTCACGAAGAGGTTATGCTTTTCGTCTTTTTCAGCCTCTGTACTATTTACATAGCAGAGGTCCTCGTAACCTCCTTTCAGTCGCCGTTAAGCGGACCTCATAATGATCGATAAACAAAATCGGGACCGGCCCCCGTATCATCCGATTTATTTAAAAAAATACGGGGTCCGACCCCATATGTAACAAATGTCCCCGTATGTACCATTCGGGTTCGATTATGGTACCGGTAAGTGCCTTTTTATAAACATATATATATATATATATATATATATATATATATATATATATATATATATATATATATATATATATTGTGACGAGCTCGCGATCTGGAAATTTCGTTAAAACAGATGCTGACGAGCTGCCAGTCTCAAAATCTATAATGACGCCCGTTATTGTTCTTCCCTTTTCTTTTGCACTATCGCCAATTGGGCGCCAGGTATTTCCTTCACCCCGAAATACCAAGGGTTGTTATTCGTTTCCTTTCTGACTCAGGGAATGGGGGGGGGGGGGGGATTCGGAGGACAATCTATGACTTGCACAAAAATAACGGGTGAGCAATTCTTACGAGTCTTTAACAATTAATTTAACATTTATTAATTCGAAATCGACGACCAATACAATACAATTTCCGCTCTTCTTATTCTACGGATTTAACTCGTGTACGCGGGGGACGCAGCGGCTTTCCGGTTACGTCGGAAAGCACAGCTGATCATTCGGAGCTGCGAGGGGGCGCGCGACGGACACCAACCGCCACCTCACGCCCGATCGCGGAGGGGTCGCGCGAGATAAAGAAAATGCACCGCGTGCGCCTACCTTTTTGTCGATGTCGATCGCCTCGGTGTCGCACAGGGTCCTCGGCGCGTATCCTCTCTCTCTCGCTCGCTTTCGCCGGTACGCCGGTGGCTCAGCCTCGCTCTCTCTCTCGCACGCACACTCAATCCTTCGATTTCTGAACTCTGCACTCTCTCAAGTCTTCACTCTACTTTCCGTCTCGCGTTCACACTCTAATCCTTACTCTTTCACCCTCTAACTGTCTCACTCACTCTACTCTAGCTCGTTTTACTTCTCGTCCCTTTTTACTTCTTCGCTCCTCGTTCTCTATTCTCGCGCATTCGAAATCTAACTCATTTCTTAATCTCAAAACCTAACTATCTCATTCTCAGTCCAAATCCTCACTGACTAACTTATTCTGATTCTTCTCTCGGTGACCATCGGCTCTCTCGTACTCCTCGCTCCCTTGTTCCTCTGTCGGCGAAGGTGGGGGTTCTCACGGCGATCGCTCCTCGATCGCCGGCACAGCCATCCCTCTCGCTCCTTCTTTCTCCGCTCAGCGTCGCTCTCTCTCGTCGTTGCTGCTGACGGTTGGCGACCGCTCCCTGTAAATAAAGGAAGCCTCGCCGACAGAGTGTGTCCTTCTATCTCTCTTATTTTCACGGGAGCGAGGCGTCGCGACTCTGCTTTTCTTTCCCGAATCTTAATAGCGAGCGCGATCTGCGAGGAGAGTACCGCCTCGTCACAATATATATATATATATGTAAAAATGCTGAATCGTAAGTTCGTGATGAGCCCAGGTGTGCATTCCTCACTGTGGTGTATATTCTACGAAAACACTCGTTTCAGTTTTGTGCTGATATAAACAAGATATACCATAGGTACGTGACGGATGCACGTGTGCATTCCTCGCGATGATGTGCTCTTCTTCTTAACAGATATTGTTTTCCACATCGCTCTAAGGACGGCTGGGAGGGGGGATACACGGGTTCTGCAAGATCTTGTTGAGCTACAGAATTCAGTTCTTATTCAAGTACCGTACGAAACAGTTGCCTTTTATAAATATATATTATGTACCCTCTGTGGGAAGTCGAAGCGATGCCGCCGCAGTTTCAATGCGCAATCGTTGAGTTTAAGGTAGTTCTATAGTCTTTTTTGATATTTACCAAAGTGTTGAAATTTTAATATGTTGTTTACTAGCTTATCACGCATGAGTCCTGAAATTTTTAAGTCGATTCACCATCTACTTTCAGAAATTTTCTCGATTGAAAAATGTATTTTTTAACATATTTTACATGGCGTATATGTGGAAAAATACGTTTACGATGGCATTTCAAATTGTAATTTCTAAACTAATCTTACCAGCTTGATAACAAACTAGAAGGGTTTTAAGGAATATTGTAGGATTTACATAAAAAAAAAAATTATGGTTTACCACATAGTTTCCAAGAAATTGTATTCTGAAAAATATCATTTTTATTCGGGACCAAGCCTCGAAACAATCGGCTGCAACGAACCACGTCCAATACATGTGAAGATTGCATTCATACACACGGTACGTGTATGGGTGGCGCTTCGAGCGGTACAGGTCATGTCATAAGTTTTCATAAAATGCTACGCTGCAGAAAGTGTCCCCGGCTATCTGATAGGAGGGAAACTTTTTGCTCGTACGTGTACCTATAGAACTACCTTAAAGACTTTAACGAAATATATGTGCGAACGGTGACGATGGCTACGATCTATCGCGAGCTCGTCGAGTGTCTCCGCAGATATTATATAGAAAGCGGTAACGGTGTGCGTATAGGCTTAGCAAACCTTGTTGAAGACATGTATTGTGCCGTTATAGTGGGTGTCAGTGTATATAGGGGCGTGATTCGCCAAACATCTTCCGACGGGTGTTGTAACGTGGCCCTCGTTGACGAGGGTCGCGAAGAATTTGTAGAAAGTGTAAATATTTTTCATTTACACCCTCATTTTAAATTAACACCCGTTCTCAATATAGTGTGCGGGTGTTACGAACTGTATGATATAAATTATTCTCATTATGCGACATGTATTTCTTTTTGTCGCAGCGCGTAGTGTCAGCGATAAGCGTTTATAACGATATTATAACAGTGCAATTTTTTGATGAGAGGGGTCGAAATGTGGCCCGTCTATTTTTGGAGGGAGAGGACGGTGAAGAAGAAGAAGAAGAAGAAGAAGAAGAAGAAGAAGAAGACGACGGCTACAATAGTTACGATAGTATGTAGTGCGTTGTGTGTGTGTGTGCGTGCGTGCGTGCGTGCGTGCGTGCGTGTGTGTGTGTGTGTGTGTGTGTGTGTGTGTTTTTTTTTTTTTTTTCTTTATGGGCGTGGAAAAATGCAATTACGCACACCGGCCGGATTGCCGGTAGTGTGGGACTCCTCCTTTACGGTCCTACCCACTAAAAACCACCTCCACTTTGTCGCCTACCACCCTCGCGGGACCGCCGTCAGGTACTACTTCGCGGGGGCGTATTTGGCCGAAGCCCTTTCTTCACTATTGGTCTTTTCTACCCTCCTCTTCTTTCCTTCTCATCTAACCGAAGTTTTTTCAGGATGCGAGTTGCATAATTTCCAACTGCATTCCACTGCTCCACGGATGACAACATCTGGGCGACTATTGTGTCAGGTGATGGCTCCATCTGTAACTGTCGACCAAGCTCTTCCCTCTCTTCCTCGAATCGGGGGCATTTGAAGAAGACGTGCTCTACGTCCTCTACCACCGATGGGCAAGATGGGCACTCCGAGGTATCGTCCAGTCTGAATCGCAGTTGGTAGGCCCGAAAACATCCGTGTCCGGTCAACATTTGCGTGAGGTAGTGATCTACCTCTCCATGTTTCCGGTCGATCCACCCCTCAATGTCCGGAATCAATCGGTATGTCCATCTTCCCTTGCTCGACGTATCCCAGTGTTGTTGCCACTGTGTCATGGATCGCTCCCTTTCCTCCATTAACACCGCGCGCCGTTCCGTTTGATTTCCCTGGCGTCCGCGCCAGTACAGTCTTTGCCGTTCTTCTGCCAATATTTCGATTGGTTGCATGCCAGCCACGACACACACTGCGTCAAATGAGACGGTGCGAAACGCACAAGACACTCTCAGTGCGCTCGTTCGGTAGACCGCTGCGGTTTTCCGCTTATATGACTCTGTGCTCATAGCGCTAGCCCAGATTGGGGCCGCATAAAGCAGTATCGACGACGTCACGCACGACAAAAGCCTGCGCCGGTTCTGTCGGGGTCCCCCAATATTCGGCATTATGCGCGACAGAGCCCCTGTCACTTTCGCTGCCTTGGCGCTGGCGTATTGGACGTGCTCATCGAAGTGCAGCCTCGCGTCTATTATTACTCCCAGGTATTTCAATGATGGCCGTGATTCGATCTCGCGTGCCCCTACCGTGAGCGTGATGGTCTCCCTCCTTTTTCTGCTTGTGACCAAGACAACTTCGGTTTTATGTTCGGCTAGTTGTAGACCTACCGACGACATCCAGCGGCGGTAGGTATTTATCTGCAACATTACCTGTAATATTAAGTATTATTTAAGACATGTCAAAACGAGTGCTAACAATTTATTCTTATTAGATCAATAGCCGCATTTACTGAACAAACCTTGAGATCGACGGGATATGATTAAAATAATTGGGAGAATTCATTCAAGATTTATAAAAATTTGTTATTAAGGAGGTCGTCTAACTATCGCTACTATTAGATAAAAATCTGAATTCAAAATATCTAGTAGTTCTTATCAATCTCTGTCCTAACAAAAAAAGAGGTTTATTGATCATTTAGACGAAAAATGAAAGAACAAATCTGTAAATTTGCCATTAGGTACGATAGTACATGGCAAAAAAACACTGCAACAAACACTGCAAGCGGCGCACCATGCAACGCTTGATGTGTTTGTTTGATTAAATATAAAAAATATTTGCTGATTGAGTAACTCTGAAAATTTTCGTTACACTTAAAACTCAATTGTCAATAACTTATATAGAAGCGTAAAGAATGCACGTTGCCAAAGTATTTTACGCAAATTAGGCGATTGAAAATAAAAAATAATGATGTTCACCCACAGTCGTCGGTGGGCGCCATGAGAAATTGGCAACATCGCATTTTTCTCGAATATACAGCACACTGCTCACAACGCTACGAATTCGGCTATTCAGATAACGAGACACCTTTTTATAATTGTCAAAATAACAAATTGTTAGGTTCGTATTTACGGCCTAATGTTTATTGTTTTATTATCTCGTTCGGATTTGTCAGGGTTCCGACGCGTGGATCCCTGTCCTGGTTAAAGAGGGGTATTCACCTCACCTCGTTTTCCAATCCCCGCGCGCGCGCGCGCGTGTGTGTGTGTGTGTGTGTGTGTGTGTGTGTGTGTGTGTGTGTGTGTGTGTGTGTGTGTGTGTGTGTGTGTGTGTGTGTGTGTGTGTGTGTGTGTGTGCGCGCGTGTGTGCGTGTGTGCGTGTGTGCGTGTGTGCGTGTGCGCGTGTGCGCGTGTGTGCGTGTGCGCGTGTGCGCGTGCGCGCGTGCGTGAGCGCGTGCGTGCGTGCGTGCGTGCGTGCGTGCGTGCGTGTGCGTGTGCGTGTGCGTGTGCGTGTGCGTGTGCGTGTGCGTGTGTGTGTGTGTGTGTGTGTGTGTGTGTGTGTGTGCAGAACCGGCGCAGAACCGGCGATCGCGGGGGGAACTCGCCGCGATCGCACCAACTGGTCATCGGCCAACACGTAACAACACTAACAACAATAACAACAAAACGACGGGAGACGGAAATGATATCACCGAAGACGAGGACACGACAAACGGGCCGATGACCGAAGGGGTTGCTTTTTGTTTCGCCGGAAGCAACGAAACCGGGCTGACCTGGACGCGTGGACTGGCACACGACGGTGACGGAATTGCTCGGCCGCTCAGTCTGCTAGGTTTGGCAAAGAGGGTCGGGGTCGGCGGACAATGGATGCGAGAACGTCAACTCGCGCGAGCCATCGGCTCAAGCGTGTTACCGCACACGAGAATCGGAATCACAACTACATCTTGATTTTTATTATTATTCGAGAACGGCACGGGATCGAAAGTACTCTGAATTAGAGCGGTATTATTCTCCGGGAACATCACGTGAACGCAACTTGGCGTCGGACAAATAAATATCGAACGACTTACCGAGTTGCCGAAGACCTTGGCTCACCTTCATCGCGCATCCCTCCGACGTAGCTTACCTCGCTCGGACAGAGCGTTGCCGGGGGTTTCCGATCAGGCCGAGACACGAAAACACGAAGGCAGCGCGATCCCTGGCACGACACTCGAGAATCCACAGTCCGAAATTTATATTATTACGTATAGTACGAGAACACAGACATCGTCTTAGGAGACGAGTACGAATGTAAACAATGAATGCGAGTACTCGACGCGAGGACGCGTCGTGCCCTCAGCGAGTGCGAGCGAGAACGAGCTATTCGCACAGTACCGAGAGAGCGCGAGTTACGCGAAGCTCAGCTTCGAGCTCAAGGCACTCGCGAATTTTCATCGGCGAGAACTGTCAATTCGGTAACGCGTAATTCGAACGAGAAAACTCTCACGCGAACGATCACAGTACGCGACGAGATCGGACCTCTCACTCTAGAGAAAGACGAGAGACCGACTCAACTCCGACGCGTAACGCGAGAGCGAGTGAGACACCGAGTGTCCGACACCGAGCGTACCCGAGGACTTGTTATTGTCTCGATCGCGACGACTCGCGGTAGACTGATTGATTCCCAATCTTCGAAATCGCAAACACCCATCAATATGAGGCCAAATTTCATTGCCGGTAACTACTGCCCTCTCCCTTCGGTCGAGAGAGAGCCTAACTATAACGAGAGCGATACCTTCTGACCGTGATTTACCAGGACTCAGAAAATCACGTCAAAATACATAAGAATGAAAGAATAAGAATGATATATCAATCATTCAGAAATATGTATGTATCTATGTATATTGTCACGCCGTGGGAAGGGGGATAGGAAAAGTTTCGGGTTGCCAAAAATAAAATACTAAGAACAATATCACAGTAAGCTTTATTTTTACTATTAATTGTACGGCGGACGATCTCCGGGATATAATACTTACAAAAAAAAATATGTATAAAAAAAAACTCTCCAAAATTTTTGGGCGCCAGTTAAATCTTTAAAAAAAAAAAAAAATTGTAACAACCAATTTTCTTATAACAAAAAAAAATTTAACAACATGTATGACTCGCAACTCAAACGGTAAAAGAGGTTGTTGGCTAGCGTGTAAGAAGGGGGAAGGGGTCGAGCGGGGAGAGGTATCTCAGGGACAGGTTCGCCGACGCGATGGCCTCTTAATAATTACCACTGGCGTTTCTAATTATTTTCAAATTTATTTCCAGGTACGTATGCAATTTCAAGTGCAATTGTAACGGCAATTCGGCCGGTCGTATGGAGAGGGGCAGGCGGGGAGAGAGGCGTTGTCGTCCGTGCGGACTTTGGATGATCGAAGGGAGAAGGGAGGGGAGGGGGTTGAAAGTGATCGCGCGACTCGCGCGATCGAATGTTCTCGACGGCGGTCGAGGTAGTAGGTAGAGGAGGGGGGAGGGGGTTCGGGCGGGTAGGAATGACCGTTACTAAGAATTTCGCAAAGTTAATTTTTAAGTTTAACTGCCGTCCCACACGGCGACTACAGAGGGAAAGAAACAGCGAAAACCATGTACTAATTCCGATAATCGCGGGCAAAAGGGGAAGAATAATAATCGCGAATTTTTCCTCACAAATGAGTCGGGTGTTAAGTCGGGGGGGGGGGGGGGGGGTAACCTGTGCACTCACTCACCGTGCTGGCTCTCCTTTCTCCCTTGCTCCGTTCTTTCCTATCTTTCGCGTATCCTGTTCATGCCTGGTCGTCTTTATATTTCCTTTATCTCGATCTTCCTTTCCGTTTTCTCGTATTCCTTTTTCGTTCCAAATTTGTCGTTAGTTTTGCCTATTAACTCTCTTTCACACTCTTTCTCCTCACTCTCGCACTCACCCTATTCGATCTACTATACTCTCTTTACTGTGTTCACGCTATCTCTACTCTCGCTCCTTACTATTCGCCGGCTCGTCACAAAGTGAGAGCCTCGTGGTGTGCCGGAAGCTCGCGAATTTTTCGCGAGCGTTGATTGGCTCTCTCTCGATCATCGAGGCAGCAGCGTCACGGGTCGATATAGACGGGTCAGACGGATGATTGATTTTGGGATGGTCGCGAGCGGGATCTATTGGGGACAGGCAGGTAATTAGGTCGGTCGGTAAGTAGGGATAATTGTGAACGGGAATTTATGATTACGGGTAAGAAGGATATGTCGCGATCGCCGTGCGCTGCTGCCATCTTCGGTTCTCTTCTTTTCTCGTCACTCTGTCGCCGCACGGCCGATGGATGGCCGGTGTGCGGGGACGGACGGGTGCTGAGTTTTGACAGGTGGTTGTATTACGTGTAGTGTGAGTGGTGAGCGGCGAGTTTTCGATCGACAATTAATAAATTGTTGTCTTCTGGCTGAGATGGCGGGTGAGTGGTGATGGGGATGGTCCTCAGGTCGATCCGGGTAAGTAATTCTTCATTTGTTTCTCGATACTTTTCTCTTGTTGAATTCCTTCTTTTTCCTTTTCTAGATTATGGCGGGCCGGTCGAGGACGACGTCGACGACGACGACGAGTGCGACGACGACGCCGACGGCAGTGGAGACGACGACGACGACGGCGACGGCGACGTCGATGACGACGACGACGATACGGTGGCTGGCGGGTCAGTCCGGTGAGTAGTTTTCCAATGTTTTCTTGTCTATGTTCCGGTGACTTCTTCTTCTTCCCTTGTTTCAGGGCCTGACGATGATGAGAGTGAGGGTGATGGCGATGGTGAGGGCGGTGATGGTGGTGGTATGGTGGGGTCAGTCGCATTGACTGACTCTTGGCACGGTGAGTTTGCACAGGTTTGTATTTCTAATACGTAATTCTTATACTTACGGTTTCTTTCCTGTTGCAGGTGTGGGACGGCGACCTCGTGTGAGCCGGCGACAGGGGAGGCTGTGACGCACAACGTCACAACATATATATACGATATATGTGTAGATGCATACATATTTCCGAATATGTATATATATATGTATCTGCACATATATCGTGTATACAGGGTGAATTGCGTAAGGGGTGCCATCCGGGATTTCAAGGTAGATGGGCTCAGTACGAACAAAAGTTACAAATAAACATTAGGGGTATTGTTAATAATTTACGAGATATTCATTTTTTTAATCGGACCAATCAGAGCGCCCCGAGAAGCGTTGAAGCCACCCACTCCCACCCTAGCCGTAGATATGGCATAGATTAGGGCGTTACATTTAGGTTTGCAAAATTCAGAGCAGTCAATTAGATTGCTTGTATTTTTCCGCAGTCATTTTTTTTTCTCGAGCATTGGCTGCTCTGAGTTTTGCCGACCGTCTCGAGAAGCGTTGGAGCTTCCCACTCCCCGCCCTAGCCGTAGAGATAACGCAGTGAACTAGGCATTAGATGACCGGGCGAGGCGGGCGGAGCGGAGGGGGGTTTACTCCACTGAAAAGTTACATTTGCACAATTCCGATACAGTCATTCGTCCATTTTATTATTCAGTCATTTTTATCTCTCGGGCAAACTATTCGCCGGACAAAAAATTTGTATAACATTTCTTGTTGAAAATTGAACTCTTCAATTTCGGTCTCGGAAACTTTTAATCGCAAACACCAAAAATAACAAAGTTATGAACGAAAATAGATAACAGTTTGGAAACGAATTTTCTTTTGATCGTTAGGGTAGAGCGGGGATAGTTGAGCAAGCGGGTAAGTTGGGCAATCGTAATATCTCGAAAACTAAGCATCGCACGCTGGTGCATCAAATAGACAAAAGAGAGGTATGTGGGAGGGGAGTACAACAAATCATTGCCGGTAGCCACGCGGTGCACGAGACGATGACAGGGGACGTTTTATTATTATTGCGCACAAAAGTAAAAAAATCCGTGATTGAGTATTTTTCTTCTAGCATTGTGTGAAAAACCAGGGCAGCAACCAGACGAGTACTACCATGTAGTGCATTTAAGTAGTTATCAATCTGCAATAATTATTTTAACGCACGAGGTACGGATTTCATTATAAAACAACATTTGTTAAAAAATCTGACAAGGAACATCACTTAGGTGTCCCCCTCCGATTTTGTTGAAATTTTGGTATGTGGTTCAGTATCGAAAACTAAGCGACACGTATTTTTTTTATCGCCGGAAAAACGATTTTAGGGGGTGAAACACACCCTCAAAAAATGGGTTTTTTTTCATTTTTCGGCGATAACTTTTTAACGGTACGAGATATCAAAATAATTCAAATTGCAACAACCCTTATTTTTTTTACGTACTATACATTGGAGATGAGAGCCATACAAATAACAATAAATTTCATATTGTTTATTGCAAAATTCGAATTTTTTCATTCGTATGAGAATTATTCCTCCCAGAATTTTTAATCGATTGAGATATAAATTTGCATACACGTGGAGGATGAGAAACTAACGGATACATGTTTTTTGTTTTTCCGATATCTCGCAATTAAGGGGTTGTAACTACCCTTCGATTTTTGAGGCAAGAGCATCGTATACTCAGCTAGCATTATGGAATTCCGGGGTAAATTCACGTCATTATTAACGTTTGTGTGCATGTTTGTAAATAACCCGCCCTCGCCACCCCCAACAAAAAATTAAGGAGCGAACCACCCTTGTGTTTATGTTTCTCCCACCCTCTATGAGAACAAGGCGGATCTAATTGAAGGAAACCTGTTCTATTTTGATGGTAACACAAAAATGTAGTTGGGGTATTTTTGCATTTTTTCTAAATAGCAACCTTAAGGAGGTGAACTAATGGGAAAACTTTGGAAAAAATGCAAAAACAGATCAACTAGATTTTTGTGTTACCATTAAAATAGAACAGGTTTCCTTCAATTAGATCCACCTCGTTCTCATAGAGGGTGGGGGAAAGATAAACACAAGGGTGGTTCGCCCCTTAATTTTTGTTGGGGGGGGGGGGGGGGTAGTGAGGGCGGGTTACAACCCCTTAATTGAGAGATATCGGGAAAACAAACATCATGTATTCGTTAATTTCCCATCCTCCACGTGTATGCAAATTTACATCTCAATCGATTAAAAATTCTCGGAGGAATAACTCTCATACGTATGAAAAAATTCGAATTTTGCAATAAACAACATGAAATTTATTGTTATTTGTATGGCTCTCGTCTCAAATATATAGTACGTAACGTATAGTACGTAAAAAATAAGGGTTATTACAATTTGAATTTTTTTAATATCGCGTACCTTTACAAAGTTATCGCCGAAAAATGAAAAAAATCCCTATTTTTAAGGGTGTGTTTCACCCCCTAAAACAAACCGTTTTTCCGCCGATAAAAAAATACGTTTCACTTAGTTTTCGATACTCTACCACATACCAAAGTTTCAACAAAATCGGAGGGGGACACCTAAGTGATGTTCCTTGTAAGATACGCGTACACAGGTGCGACGACGGCTACGCTCGCGGTAGCTGAGTCGACGGAAATAATGGTCTAGACGCACACGCTGCACGATTGGATTATTTGTATTTTTGTTTGGAGAATGGACTCGATATGTCCGACGCGAAATGTCGCGAGGATAATTTACACGATACGGGAAGATATCGCGTTGCGATTGGTCTCCACTAAGGATCGGTTAATCGCGAGAGTTCTCAATTATATTCAACGGTTCCGCGACACTCTGTTAACACCCACAAACCTCGAAGTCCGTGCAATGTACACTTCACTAGTGCATGGGTACCGGTAAACCGAGGGATATGTCTGTCGAGATAGAGAAATCAATTAAGACTGGTGATTGTTCGGTCGATCCGGATCCTCGTTGCCCTGGGGTGAAGGTGGTCGAAGGTCTCGGGGGGTGAGGGGTACCAAGAACAATAGTTCGGTCGTTGATTGGGAAGTTGATCGGTCGTAATCGGGTCAACTTCCCGATCGGCAGTTGCATTTTGAGAAAGCTCGCGGGGACGTTGCATTTCGAGAAGAGTTCACGGGGCCGGCATTACCAAAAGGTGTTTCCCGTGAAGTCGAATTGTGTTGCTGACGCAGCGTGCTGGCGGTTTCCACATACGAGGGTTACGCGCCGATGTGAAATGCGCTTATCGCGTTGCGTCGAATACGGATTGCTAAACCTGGTCGTTGCCAGGTTGGTAGGTCCGTAACACTGTATTGGATAATTGGCAATGAAGAAATGGGGTGACACATCCAAACGCCCAATTATACCGCTTCATTCAATATTTAGCAGAAAATTTTCAAGTTCATTGCCAATCTCTTTACGTTTTTGAGGACATTTTGACTGACGTATGAAATCACGATGGTTTGACATTCCCATGCAAAGAGCATGCGCATGAAATAATATACCAATTGACCCAATTCTACGTGTCTACGAGGATGCAGCAGTACTGCACACGGATGAACGCAGAGCAAAAAAATACAACCATTTGCACAAAAATAAAGCTACATTCTGCAAAACATAAACGTCTATTGAAGTAGTTCGTCGTGGGTCCGCCTTAAAGTCTAGTCGCCAACCGAAGGCGAGCAGTGGATAGAATATTCTCGAAATGTGTCCGCTTCCCGTCTCTCCACTCCTGGCCGGTCTCGAGCTCGAGAGCACATCATTCAACCGCTAGTCGGGCGCCTTTCGCCAATGAAAAGACGCGAGAGTTGCTCGAGTTCTCTTCTCGGAAAAAAAGTTGATCTCATACTTTGTACTTAATAAAACGAGTATTAGCGAGTTAGGTTGATGCATTCTCCGCCTGAAATATATTTCCTCTCCTCACTCTCCAAATCTCATTGACTCATCTTCGCAATTTTGTATACCTCAACAACGTCCATGTATCATATATGTACACTTTGTATTATATTTATTACATTCATTATGCATTATATATTCGTGCGAAAATAAATAAATATTTTCACTTTTATATACAGATGTTTTTTTCGTCTATGTGACCACCTTATTATATGCCTAGTACCTATTTCCTAAGTCAACTTAGAATATTCTCATTTGTTGAAGGATTTAGAATATTTAAAATTGATAATGCTACGCTGAACAATTCAAATTACAATTCAAATTCATGGAAAATATAGAAGGGAAAAGGGAGGTAATGGATAAGAAGAAGAGACTAAAAGGAAGGAAAGAGATCATAGAGAGCGAAATAACGATGGAGGAAAAGAAAAAACAGTGGAGGGTAAGAGAAATACCAATAGAGGAAGAGAAAAAAGGAGAGAGAGCAATAGTAGCAAAAGAAAGGATAATGATGCAGGGGTTTGGTGGAGATGGGACGAGGAGATACAAGGAATAAGAGACAAAAAAGGAAGGGAAAGATGGAAACCAGCAGGCGAGAGGAGGACGATGAAGGAAGCAGAGGGAGAAGTAGAAGACATACGAACAGGACAAAGAAAATGAAAAAACGGAGAGGAGGGGAAAGGAGGAGGGGAGAAGAGATAGGGATAGAAGGACGAAGAGGAACAGGAGAAGACGAAGGAGGAAAAGAGAAAGAAAGAAGAGAAGGGCGGATAGAAGAAGGAAAGGAGTGGAAAGTGACGTTCTGGAATGTGGCAGGAATGACGAATAAGATCGAGGAATTTTGGAAAGCAATAGAAGAGTGGGATGTAATAATACTAATGGAGACATGGGTGGAAGAAAGGTGATGGGAAAAAATAAGAGGAAGGCTGCCGAAAGGATACATGTGGGAGAAACAATGAGCGAGAAAGAAAAATAAAAGAGGAGGAGCCATGAGAGGGATGATAATAGGAGTAAGAGAAGGGATAGAAATGATAGAAACAAAGAAGGGACGAGAGGAAGAAGGGATAATGACGAAGAGAATAGAAGTAGGAAAAGAAACATGGGAAGTGATAGCGATATACGTAAACGGAGACATAGACAGAAAGATAGAACGAATGAGGGCATGGACAGAGAAGCAAAACAGGGAGGAAAGAGTAATAATACGAAGGGATTTTAACGCGATGACAGGGACGAAAGGAGGAAGGGTAAAAGGAACGGGAGTGGAAGAAGAGG
This sequence comes from Netelia fuscicornis, assembly GCA_946811545.1. Lineage (NCBI taxonomy): Eukaryota > Metazoa > Arthropoda > Insecta > Hymenoptera > Ichneumonidae > Netelia > Netelia fuscicornis. Next base: position 27,898,145 of record OX328015.1, read on the forward strand.
AAAGGAAGTCAAAAGATAAGAAGATAAACAGAGAAGGAACGAAATTAGTAAGAATGCTAGAGGAGGTCGAATGGGAGATTTTAAATGGAAACATAGAAGGAGATAGACAAGGAGAGTACATGTTTACGGGAGGGGTGGGGAAGACCGTGATAGACTATATAATAGGAGACGAAAGAACGAGAGAGGGGATAAAGGAAATGGTGATAGGAGAAAGGATAGAGTCAGATCACCAGCCACTAGTCGTGACGATGAAAAGAGGAAAAGTAGAAAGGAAAGCGATGGGGAAGGAAACCGGGAAGTGGATAATGGACAGACAGGATGGAGGAAGAATACAAGACAGGACTACAAGAAAGGACGGAAGAGAGGGAAGGTTGGACACTGAGAGAGGTAGAAGAAAGGATAATGGAAGCAATAAAGGAAGGAGAAAAGAGTGAAGAAAGAAAACAGAAAAAAAGAACAGGATGGTGGGACGAGGAAGCGGGGAAAGCGAGAAAAGCGGAAGTATGGCAAGAGCTAAGAAGGTGGAAAAAGGAGGAGGGAACAAGAGAAAGATACAGGGAGAGAAAACGAAAATACAAAGTATGGTGTGAAGAGAAGAAAGAGGAGGAGAGAGAAAGAATAAAAAGGAAGCAGCGGAAGCAAAGACAGAAGCCAAAGTATGGGAGATAGTAAACAGAGGGAGGACAATCAGGAAGAGTATTAACGACAAGATAGGAAAAGAAGAATGGAAAGAGCACTTTATGAGACTGCTGGGAGGGGTAGAAGGAAGAATAAGAACAGGCACAGAAACAAAGAGAAAGGAAGACAACGAAGAGGAAATAAGGAAAGAGGAAGTGAGAGAAACGATCCAAAAATGAAGGAAGGAAAGGCAATGGGAAGCGATGGGATACCGAATGAAGCATGGAAATATGGAGGAAGAGTAGCAGCAGAGATGGCATGAGAGATATGTAACAGGGTATGGAAAGGGGAAGGGTGGCCAGAGGGTTGGAAGGAGGGGATGATAAGGCCGATTGTAAAAAAAGGAGAAGGAACGAAGGTAGAAGACTACAGAGGGGTAACGCTGATACCATCGCTATATAAGATCTATATAACGATATTAGGGAAGAAACTAGGAGAAAAGATAGAAAGGAAAGGGATAACACCGGCAAATCAAACGGGATTTAGAAAGGGAGTAGGGACCATAGATAATAGACAGGGTGGGGCATTAACTATTGCCACCGTAAATATCTCTGTAATTATCGACATCACAAAAAAAATGTTGCAAACAAAAGTTGTACGGTATGAAAGGGGCCATTAAATGTGACCATTTCTTTCATTTCAGTGGAGGCGCTGACGCACAGTGAAGGTATTTACAGTGGATATTTAAAATGCTTGCCATTGGAATTGATGCAGTATTGCAATCTCCTTATCATAGATCTTGCAGAATTTTTTTTATCACCTCGGCACTTATCGAATCACATGCTCAAACTAATATTAGTTTGATTTTATCTCGTCTATTGTGCAAAATTTAATCGTAGTTTCGCCGTAGTCTTACCAGTCTCATTATCACTGTCTTGTAATTGCCGTGTTTACATAACGGCACCAAACCTACAAGTTCACCGAACATTCGCACAAATTACCCCATTTACATACATTCACATTACATTAAACCCAAGACAATGATAGTAAGAACAGTAAGACTAGTATTAATCAATCTAGCGAATGTAAATGATGTACAAGGAACATTTCTGCGAAGATGATAACAAATTCTACACAATCTGCGATAAGGAGATTGCAATACTGCATCGATTCTAATGGCAATCATTTTGAATATCTACTGTAAATAAAGTTCATTTCTCATAAAAATAAAGTTCATGTCACTTTTTCATCTTAAAATGACCTTGAACTACTTAGACCCCTTACTGGTTTTTATGCAGTTTGCGATGCTCTACAAGATGGTAGGGGAAAACATGTACCGTCCCATTTAAAAAAGTGGAGGTGGCCTTCACTGTGCGTCAGCACCTCCACTGAAATGAAAAAAAAAAATGGTCGCATTTGATGGCCCCTTTCGTACGGTACAACTTTTGTTTGCAACATTTTTTTGTGATGTCGATAATTACAGAGATATTTACGGTGGCAATAGTTAATGCCCCACCCTGTATATGTATTAAACCACATAATAGGGAAAAGAATAAGTAGAAGGAAAGGGAAACTGGTCGCGACGTTCATAGACTTAAAAGCGGCATTCGACACGGTAGACAGGAAGGTATTGGGAGAGGCAATGAAAGAAAGGGGAGAGAGCGAGGGGCTAAGGACAAGGATAGAGGAGATATATAGGGAAACAATAAGTGAAGTGAGTGCAGGGGAAGGGACATAAGAAAGGTTTTGGACGGCAAAAGGAGTGAGGCAAGGATGTCCGCTAAGTCCGGCGCTCTTCAATATCTTGACGGCGGATTTGGAGCAAAAGATGCTGATAGGGGGTCGGGGAGGCGTTAAAATAGGGGGGGGGGGAAGAATATGTACACTAGCGTACGCGGACGATGTAGTGATGCTGGCAGAGGACGAGGAGAGGATGAAGGAAATGATAAGAAGAATGGAAAAATATATAGACGGAAAGAAGTTAGAAGTGAATGTAGAGAAGACGAAGGTGATGAGGTTTAGGAAAGGGGGCGAAAGGCAGAAAAAAGAAGAATGGAAATGGAGAGGAGAACGAATAGAACAAATAAAGGAGTTCAAATATCTGGGGTACGAATTTAAAAAGAACGGGGAGCACGAAGCACATATAAAGGATAGGATAAGAAAGGCGAGAATGGTGATGAAGCAGGTATGGGGAATAGGGAAAAGGAAGTTCGAAATGAAATGGGCAACAAGGATATGGCTTTTCGACGCACTAGTATGGACCGGAATGCGATACGGGGCAGAGATATGGGGATGGGATGACCGAAAGGAAATAAAAAGGGTGCAAGATAGATACCTGAGATGGACGCTGGGAGTCGATTGGCGGACACCAGGTTATATGATAAGGGAGGAGACTAAAAGGGAGAAAACGAGAATAAGGGCAGGGAGAAGAGCATGGCGATATGAGGAAAAATTGGAAGCAGGAAAGAGGAGCGAACTCGCGAGGCTGTGCCTAAAGGAGATAAAGGAGAGGGAAAGAAGGGAAGGAGAAGAAGGAATAGCGAGATGGGAAAAGGGAAGGAGAAAGATGAAAAAAGGGGAGGAACGAGAGGAAGGGGAACAAAGACAGGAGACGTACGAGGAGGTAGAAAGGAGAGATAAAGAAGGACAAGCACAGGAGAGATGGGAGAGAATAGTAAATTCGAATTATAACAGGTGGTACAGATAAATAGTCGCGAATGGCATACCGGGGTACCTGAAAGCAGGATGGAGGGAAGAAAGGTACAGAAGAATAGCAAAGTACAGGCTGGAGAATGAAATGCGGGGAGGCCAAAATTGGGAGGCGGAAGATGAGAAAAGATGCAGAATGTGCGGGGAGGAGGAAGAAACATGGGAACACGTGTTGGACAGATGCGGAGGAGAGACAGAGAAGAGCAGAAAGGGATAGGAGAAAGGATAAGAGAAATATTAGACGAGAAGGGAGGGGGAGAGAAGTAGTTAAAAGGTATGAAAGAGAGGAGGGAAGGAAAAAAAAAGAAAGAAACAGGGGTGAAACGCAGTGAGAAGGGCAAGAATAAGATAGAAGAACAATAAGATAGAAGATGAGAGTAATGCAGGATAAGATCAGGTGGCGAGAGAGAACAAGAAAGAAAAAGGAGAGAACAGGGAGAAATGTACGAAATGTATAAAAGCGAATAAAGAAACAAAAAAGGGCACATGCGACACGGGCAATGCGAAACTAAAGACAGGAATAGAAAGTAAGAAATAGTAAGATAACACAATAGAAATGTAAGGAGTGTAAATAGAGCATAAGATAGAGACAAATAGAATGTAAGAATAGGTTAAGAGGAATGTAAGAAAGAATGTAAACGGCACAGAAAGAAACAATGTAATGCGGAAATGGAAGGAAATGTAAGGGAGAAGGAAACGGAAGAACTTGTAACCTCAAGGGGAGTCAATAAACACATACATACATACATACATTCAAAATTATTATGCGTGCGAATAATAGTTTTTATGAAGGTATCTACAATATTTTTCTTATTTTCTTATTTCATTTGATTTTACAAAAAGTTATCTACAATTTTTTAATTATTATTTTATTTCAAATTCGTTAAACAGAACATTATCTATAATAGCCCTTTATTTGTGTAAAATATTCGAGACACCGGTGCAACATATACAGGATGTTATAAAAGTCTGGAAATGGTCGAATATCTTAAAAATAAAGAATTTTAGAGAAAAATGTTTCGGACAAAAGGTGTATGGTTCCGAAAAGGCTATAAGATGGTGCCATTGAATTAACCTGGGAGAGTCATTTGAAGGTCACGCGAAGGTCACCTCAATTTTTTTAAATAGCACCCCCTATTTTTTATTACATATTATTGTAGCTCATCTCGAGAGGTTTCCAAAACACTATAATCAAATGTTTTTTTATGAATTACTTTTTGAGTTATAAGGCTTCTAAAGTACAATACCGCCGGCATTAGCGTTAACCGAGACGTACAACGTGGAGGTTGGACGATCGAATTTACGGCGATGTGTGTGTGTGGGTGTATATGTGGTGTGAGCGTGCGTGCGTGTGTGGATGTGTGTGTATGGGTGTGTGTATGCGTGAGTGTGTGTGTGTGTTCGGTAAATAGTTAAAGTAAAGCTTGAACGTGCACATTAAGTACTAGATGCTAGACAATCAGGCCATTGTGACGTGTAGTATTAAGATGATCGACGATCGTACAACGCCCTGCAGGGAGCAGCTAAAGTATAATACCTAGTAAGTCGACGACCAAAATTCTTATATGTATTGGAACCTTTTTGAGCGCATCTGAAAGAGGTGTAATAAATTTGTATTAATTTAGGTATATAGTCATAACCAATTTCTCGACACCTTCCACTCTTCCCAAGTCCCAAAAGGATAACGAGCCCATATGGGACGAGCGGCAACTTATTACCTTCCGACGCTTCCGCACGCTATATCTATCTTTATCTCTCTCTCTTTTTAGTATTCCTTATTATTACAAAGCGCCTTCTGCGCTCTGTTGGTGGCAGCAAATTACCCCTTTGTTGGATTCAACATTAGCTGATCCGTAACAGGTGCCTCGTTCACGCGTCCGCAAGTACCGACTTGGGCACCAGTCGAGTTTTGTTTCGCCAGTCTCGACAACCGGCACAGAACCGACGGTCGCGGAGGGAACTCGCCGCGACCGCACCAACGGGAACGATCTCCCAAAGACGAGGATTCGACAAAACAGGCCGATGACCGAAGGGGCCGCTTTTTATTTCGTCGGAAGTAACGAAACCGGGCTGACCTGGGCGCGTTGGCGGGCACACGACGGTGACGGGATTGCTCGGCCGCTCAGTCTGCAAGGTTTGGCAGAGAGGGTCGTGATCGTAGGACAATGGATGCGAGAACTCTAACTCGCGCGAGCCACCAGCTCGAGCGCGTCACAGAACATGAGAAACGAAACCACATCATAATCTTGATTTGATTATTATTCGGGAACGGCACGAGATCGGAAGCACACTGAATTTGAACTGTATTATTCTCCGGGAACAACACGAGAACGCAACTTGGCGTCGGACATGTAAACATTGAACGACTTACCTAGCTGCCGAAGACCTTGGCTCACCTTCGGCTCAGACTTCTCTGACGTAGCTCATCTCGCTCGGACAGAGCGTTGCCAGAGGTATCCGATCAGGTCGAGTCACGAAAACACGAAGGCAGTTCGACCGCTGGCACGACATTCGAGAATACACCGTACGGAAATTATATTATTCCCTTCGTATAGCACGAGAACACAGGCATCGTCCTGGGGATACGAGCGCAAACGTAAACAATCCGAGCGAGTACTCGCAACGGAAAGGGGATCGGCGGCGTACTAACTCCACGAGACACCGGCGCCACTGAAGATCTTTGCAGATCACGAAAGCATTGAAGGGCGTATCGAAAACCATCGATACTCCCTCTGAAACCTGCACTACGCGTAATTCGAACGAGACAAAGAACACTCACGCGAACGATCACAGTACGAAACGAGATCGGACCTCTCACTCTAGAGAAAGATGACCGAGAGACAACACTAGAGCTCGCGTACGGAGAGAGAGAACGATGCAACTCCGACGCGTAACGCGAGAGCGAGTGAAACACCGAGTGTCCGACACCGAGCGTACGCGAGGACTTATTATTGTCTCGATTGCGACGCTTCGACGACTCGCGGTAGACTAATTGCTTCCCAATCTTCGAAATCGCAAACACCCATCAATATGATGCCAAATTTTCATTGCCGGTAACCATTGCCCTCTCCCCGTCGGTTGAGAGAGGGCTAACTATAGCGAGAGCAATACCTTGTGACCGTGATTTGCCGAGACTCAGAAAATCACGTCACAATGTGTATGAGAAGTTCTTACAGAACAGCCAGCGCCACAGTGCGGCAACCACATTTCGCATGCCACTTTTATCTACCAGTGTCAGGGGACTGGTTATAATCATAATATGGTCAGAAAGATGATTTCGATGGCGTGATTCGCCTTTGGACTAAATTGCCTATTGTACAGTTTGGGAATTTCTATTTTTACTTGGTTTTTGTGACCATATATGGTCACGGCGAATTGGGTTGTATCACTATTTTTGTTAATTTTTTGTATTGAATCTACGGATATGATAATCTCGGATAATTTTTGTGATGTATTATCATAGAATATTAATATGTATGTTGACCGGCAAAGGAGACTGCAGCGAGAGACATCGATAGTGCCTAGAGACGGGCAGTTGCGTACCGTACGTAGGCGAGAGCACATGAGTTAATAAGTATACGAATGATTATCTTGTATTATCCATTTAATAAATCTAATATACTATAACTGGCGACGAGGATACTGTGAATCACATAAACGTTATTAAAGTCAATGTCGGATGACCAGCAAAGCAGTTCCCAAGAATATGAAAACGACTATAGTAAAATAGAGACGCTTTCAAGGGCTGAATTGTATACGCGATTAGATAATGAAGGAATACGGTGGCAAACGAAAGACCCTATAGAAAGACTAAAACGAAAATTAATTGAACAGTTGAAGTTGCGCGAGTGTAAGGCGCAAACATTACGATTAAACGATATAAGTGTAAACGAGAGAGTGATGATGGAGTCTAAAATTAAACTCGAATTCGAACTCGGCAAAGACGACTGGGAAACGTTTGTTGAAAGAATAGAATTGTACTTCGAGGTCAATGACATAACGGACGATAAGAAGCAAGCAGCCATTTTGTTGACGAAAGTGAGCCCCGATACATACAAGTTAGCTCGGAATCTTTGTCACCCGACAAAACTCAAGGACAAAACGTTCGAAGATATTTAAGCGTAATGACTAACCATTTGTGCTCCAAACCATCGGAGATAATGGAAAGATATAATTTACACGCGGCAAAACAGACGATGACTGAGGTAGTATCGGAGTACGTGGCACGTCTGAAAGAGTTATCCCTAAATTGTAATTTTGCGTCGGTGGAAATAGCACTAAGAGACCAGCTGGTATGCGGACTGCATGATCATGCAACGAAATCGGAGTTGTTCAAAGAAAAAGATTTAACGTATGAGAAAGCCTGTAAAATAGTACTAGCACATGAAAAAGCTGAGAGGAACGCAACGTTAACAGAAAAAAAGGGCGAATCAACAGGACTAGAAAAAGATGTACATGCACTCAACGTAAAGAGCGTAGGTAGTCGTTCTAACGTTAGCAATCGTAACGATCGATATTCGAATATTGGTGCGAACAATGGTACAGGATACAGTACAGTTACATATCGTCAAGAGGTACCGTCTCGTTCGCAACGGGCATACGATAAAACCAAGGAAAATCGAAGAGATTCGAATTCGATAATCTGTTACTGTTGTGGCAGCCTAGGACACATCGGCAAGGAGTGTAAACATCGACACAAGGTATGCCGACAATGTAATCGACGGAGGCATATGCAACAAGCGTGCCGAGCGCGGGACCGATGGATACAGCACCTGCAAGGAGAGGCAGGAGAGGGGGACGGCGATGACGAGAGCAATGGGAAAGAAGAAGATGAAACATATGAGTTCCATAGTTTGACGCAGCGTGGTATTGTAAACAAAATAAGCAGCGCGATGGACTTGAAGGCCGCGATAGCTCTAATGTATTTTGATGTGTGTGTCAATTCGACGGAGTTGAAAATGGAAGTAGATTCGGGTTCGTACTTGAGTATTATCTCTGATTACACGAGAAGCCAATTTTTCCCAAATGTAGAAATTTCTGATGTTTCGTTTGCCATGAATGCGTATAATTTAAAAATAAAACTAGTCGGCATATTACGTGATCTGAACGCCTATTTCAGAAACCAAACGATAAAATTAGATGCGTTGATAATGCCGGGAAAAGGCGCGACATTATTCGGCAGGTCCTGGCTATATGCTTTTGGGCTTTGGCCGTTATTTAAATTGAACAGAATGGAATTATGTACTGAAAAGAATGTAGCAGGCAGAGCTGCAAAAGATTTTCCAAAGTTGTGTGGTCCAGGCATCGGTTGCTTTAACAAAGGTACTATAAAGCTAATGCTAAAAGAGAACGCTGTTCCGAAAGCATGTAAGCTAAGACACGTACCGTTCGCATTAAAAAGTAAAGTAGAAAAGGAGTTAAAACGATTGGAAGAGTTAGAACACATCGAGCGTGTCCAAACGAGTGAATGGGCTACGCCTATTGTACCAATTATAAAAAAAGATGGAAGTGTGCGTATATGCGGCAATTTTAAGCTCACGGTAAATCCATGTTTGGTGATGAACGGACATCCATTGCCAACGATTAACGATATTTTTGGAATACTGCGAGGCGGTAAAAAATTGGTCAAGTGGACTTGACACATGCATATATGCAAGCCTCGGCTCATCCTGCATCGCATGACATGTTAACAATAATTACGCATATTGGCTTGTATCGATATACGAAGTTAACCGAAGGAGTTGCCACGGGACCGGGAGAATTTCAAAAAACTATTGAGGATTGTTTACGAGACATTCAAGGAATGATTGCTATATACTTTGATAATGTATACGTTACGGGTAAGACAGACGAAGAGCATATTGATACGTTATATAAAGTTTTGCAACGATTAGAAGAATATGGAGTTCGGATCAATGTTAATAAGTGCAATTTTATGAAGGAAGAGTTAGAAATTTTTGGGTTCGTAATTCGAAAAGGTGAACTACGTACTTCGAAAAGTAAAGTAGATGCAATCATAAATGCGCCGGTCCCAACAAATAAAAAGCAATTGTTGTCCTTTTTAGGACTTGTAACGTATTACGAACGTTTCTTGCCTAATCGAGCATCGCGACTGAAACCGTTGTATGAACTAACTAAAAATACGGAATTCGTATGAAATGCTGAATGTAACGAAGAGTATTGTTGGTTGAAAAATGAGATCGCTTCACCTAAAGTGTTGACAAATTATGACCCGATTAAGGTACTTGTGCTAGCATGCGACGCTTCGAAGTACGGGCTTGCGGCGATATTATCACATCGTTATGCTAACGGAGTTGAGAAACCTATTGCATTTGCGTCAAAAATCATCCCGGAAAAAGAGTTAAATAGAGCCATTATTGATAAGGAGGCTGGAGCAATCGTTTACGGGTTTAAAAAGTTTTATAAGTATGTATATGGTAGAGAAATCACTTTGAAAACGGACCGTAAACCTATGGTATATATTTTCGGACCGAATCAGGAAATGCCGTTAACCGTAGCCAGCCGTCTTAAAAAATGGGCCTATTTCTTGTCGCATTTTACATGTAAGATTGAATATGTTAACATAAAAGCGAATGGTAATTGCGATGCATTATCAAGATTACCGATCAAGGATGTCACAACGGTTTTCAATAAAGATTTTGTATTTGTAAAGATTTTGTTGAATTATATTGCACTAGGATTTAAAGTGATGACAGCAAAAGACCTGTGGGGTTATCGTGTAATTGTACCGGAAAGTGCTAAATCTCAAATTCTTAAAGAAATCCACGATTCGCATTTCGGAATAGTAAAGATGAAAACACGGGCACGATTATATCTGTGGTGGCCTAATATCGATGTACATTTGGAAGAACTAGTAGCTATGTGTAAAGTGTGTATGCGTGAAAGAAAAGCGCCGCCAAAAGTACCGCTTAATCCATGGCCGGCACCAGATAAATATTGGAGCAGGATCCACAGTGATTTTTAGGGTCGTTTCATGGGCATATGTTCATGGTAGTAGTTGATGCATATAGTAAATGGCCAGAAATTTTTGATATGAAAACGAATACACAGACCAGTAGCGCAATAGCTCAGTTTGAAAAACTTTTTTCGCGATTTGGACTGCCAAGCCATTTAGTAACGGACAATGGGCGTCAGTATACAAGTACCGAATTTGAAATTTTCACAAAAGTAAACGGAGTAAAACACACGTTTTCAGCACCGTACCACCCCCGCCACCAATGGCGCTGCAGAAAACTTCATAGGAACATTTAAAGACAAGATTAATAAAATGATCAAAGCCGGGAAGCAGCTTGATGAAGCTATTGACAAATTTTTGTTTGACTGCAGAAGCACTGAGCACTGCGCTACTGGTCGATCGACATCATGGATGGTGTACAAGCGCGAACTACGAACAAAACTTGACTTATTAAAACCTAATGTATCAGAGGCAGTACAAAATGCGCAGTTACGGCAAACGCTGAGGCGTAAAGGGTCACGTAATGTAACGTTTGTACAGGGGGAGAGCGTTTGGGTAGAAGACTACTCAAAAAATTCAGAGAGAAGAATTCCGGCGACAATAACGGCGCAACTGTCACCAGTGAACTTTGAAGTCGAGGTTTCCTCGGGAAAATTATGGAAGAGACATGTTGAGCAAATGTTAAAGTATAAAGAAATAAAGAATGCGAATATTGATAAGGCCATTCCAGGGGGAACCTCAACCTGAGGGGACAGTAGCGAGACGGAGCTTAAAACGCTTAGCTAATAAGAAGCGGGGAAATTAAAGGCATTTCTGTAAGGGAGAGGAAATTGTGATGTACTATCATAGTAGGGGAGCTGGGGACATGTTGTAACACTTTTTCAGAAAATGTATGTAAAACCGTAACTACACAATATTTTTTAGTTATAAAAACATGACTTGCAAGATTAGTTATCTAACTAGCTTCTCATGAAGTAATATTTGAAGATTCGTTCGTATTGTTTAATTGGGGGGCATTGAAACAAAAAAGGCACGTGTTACAACTTACCCCGTATTCGAGGCTAGTTGTAACAGCCTTGGGGCATGTAGTAACATTAAAAACACTACAGTACGTGCTCAATTTATTTATATTTATCAAATCTTTTTCAAAGGTATTCAAATAGAAAAGTATTCAACGGAGTATTTACTAACCAAAACAACATTATTATTAAACATTATTAAACAACATCTCTTAATCTACTATTTTTTTTTTTTTTTATGTTTATTTATAGTCGCCTCAACATCTGAGGTCATTGGCGACTCTTTTCAGTCTTACATTTGTGTAAATCTGTATGCTTATTATTTATAGTTAATACATCTGTTTTATATTATATGTTATGGTAAATGCCAATATCTTTGAGAAATTTAACAGTTCTTATTGATCCTGTTTTATCTTTCAGGCAGTCTTTTAGCTTTTGTGGTAGTCGAATGATGGTTCTTTGGTGTTGGTATTTAGGGCAGTCTATTAAAATATGTTGGACTGATAATTCGGTGTTACATAGATTGCACATTTCAGCTTGAGATTTAAGAAGTAGGTGGACATGAGTGAGATTGGTGTGGCCGATTCTCAGTCGTGTGATTGCTGTGTGTTCCCTTCTGTTGGGGAAGTCGGGTGCTTTGTCTAATATCGACTCTCTGATTGCGTGTAGTTTAGTTAACCGACATGTGGCCCATAGTGAGTCCCATTTACGTATAATGGCTTGGCGGATGGCACTTTTGAGTTCGTGTAAGGAGATCTTGATGTCATCTATGCAATTTGTGGCGTAAGAGGTTGCAGCTTTCGCTGCTATATCAGCTTTTTCATTTCCCTCGATGCCCCGGTGGGTTGGAACCCAAACCAATCTAACGTTTCTATTGTCATTTGCCAGATCTAAGAGTTTCTTCTGTATTTGTTGGATTCGAGGGTCAGAGATTACCGGATTGTTAATGGCCAATAGAGATGATAGAGAGTCAGTGAAGATCGCAGCCTGCTAAATGGTGCTTTCTTCGATTATTGTCAAAGCTTGTAGAATGGCAAAAGCTTCGCATGCAAATATTGAGAAGGCTGTCGTAACCTGTAGGAAAGTGCCGTGTCGTCCAGTACTATTGCGCATCCTCGTTTGTCTTCTTTTATAGATCCATCCGTGTATAGCTTTGTATAGTTTGCATATTTGTTGTAGATCACATTGTTCAACATTTCTTGGTTCTTCATAGGTGATAGGTGTAGCTCTAGATCGATGTTTGGACGTACGGTGTTCCAGGGAGGGATAGGATTGGGGGTTCTTTGGTAGATTTTAGGTAGAGTGAACTCCAGCTCCGTCAATGCTTGTTCTTGTCTAATTATTAATGGCTTACGAAGGTGAGGATGGTTTTCAAATTTCATTACTTCCATGTGAGCGGGGCAATTCATTTTTGGAGTCGCGCATATGAGGGCTAGTCTTCTTAGAGGTATTGGTGGGTCACTCGCTTCGGCTAAGACGCTCTTGTTTGGACTAGATTTAAATACTCCAATAGCTAATCGAATTGCGATTGTTTGGATTGAGTTTAACCTATTTAAGTTTCGGTCTGAAGCTGAGCTGTATATTATGCTTCCATAGTCAAGTTTCGATCTAATTATCGCTTTGTAAGCAGTTAATAGAACTTTGTGGTCGGCACCCCAATTTTTGGACGCTAGAGTTTTTAGGAGATCCAGTCGTTTCGTACATTGTGATTTTAGAGTTTTTATATGAGGCGCCCATGACATTGTAGTGTTGAAGGTTAGCCCCAATATTTTCATCGTGTTTACCCTTCGTAGTTTACAGTTATTAAGAGAGAGAGAGCTCGACTGCAGGTGAGTTTGTTGTGCAGCGTTTGGCGATTACTATGAAGTGAGACTTTGTTTGGGAGAATTTGAATCCGGATTTATTGCACCAGGATACAAGTTGGTCTAGCGTATCTTGAAGGATTGCGAGTAGAAAAAGGGTGACGCTTAAGACAGATCCTTGCGGCAGTCCGTTCTGCCGCAAGGTAGTAGTTTTAGATAGGGAGTTCTTGACGCGGACGACGATCGATCTGTTGCTTAGGAAGTTTCTCGTAAAGTTCAATATGTTTCCCTGAAGTCCCTTTTCTTTCATAATTTCGATGACTCGGTGTTTCCAAATCATTTCATATGCTTTCTCGATGTCCATAGAAATACATATTGTGTGTCGGTTGTTTGCGAGCGCGTTGCATATGTGATGTTCCATCTGTATTAAGCGGTCGGAAGTGGATCGGTATTGTCTAAAGCCATTTTGGTATGAGGAGAGCCAGTTATTTGTTTCAATTACCCATTTGAGTCGTCGGTTTATCATTTTCTCTAGCAGTTTACATAGGTTACATGTAAGGGAAATAGGTCTATAATTTTTGGGGCATGTATGATCCTTTCCCAGTTTGGGTATAGGGACCACTGTAGCCAGCCTCCAAGTTTGCGGGAAGGAGTTAGACATCCACATCTGATTGTATATTTTGAGAAGAAACTGTACACCTGATATTGGGAGATTTTTTATGGGGATTGTTGGGATTCCGTCTGGTCCTGGACTGGAGTTTTTACATTTCGACAATGCTATTTGGAGTTCCTCTTCGGAGAAAGGTGCGTTTATGGGGTGATCCTTTGTACATTCCGTCTCTGTTCGTGCGGGCTCTCGTGCGGTTACAGTCGTGTACTCCTTCTCTGTGTTGATTTTGAATTTCATGAATTCCGGGTTGTAATTTCGATCATCAGAGTTTGAGGAAAAGGTGTCAGCGAGTAAGTCAGCCATCTGTTGCGCTTCTGAGACGGGATTCCCGTTTGTGTCCTTCAGGAAAGTAGTGAAGCTAGGTCTTGGTTGTCCTTCAATTCGTTTAAGTCCATTCCATATTTCATTTGACGGTGTGTTCCTGTTGAGGGATTTTACAAAAACATGCCACGATTCGCGTCTACTATCTTTCATTATTCTTCTCGCAACAGCTCTGCGTTTTTTATATTCTATTTTATTTTCCAGGGATCTGTGTCGTTTGAATGTATTGTACGTATGTTTTGCTGATTTTATGGCTTCGCTACATTCGGTATTCCACCACGGAACTTCCTTGTGGTTTTTTGGATGTTTTCTCGTCGGTATTGCCCAGTCGGCTGCTTTGCGAATTTTTGAGAGAAGTGTATCCAGCATCTCTTCAGTATCGTGCCCGGTGTAGTCCGTTTCCCTTATCAGAGAGTCCAGTGTTTCTGAGAATAACGGCCAATTTGCTTTCTTGAGGTTCCACGAGTTTGCAGGGATTTTATAATGTTCTTTGGAATTATTTAAAATAATGTTTAGGTGGAGGGGAAAGTGGTCACTGTCGTATAGGTCGTTATCGGCTGTCCATTCGATTTGGTGTGCGATGTTTGCTGAGCAGATGCTGAGGTCTATGCCACTAAATGATCCTGATGAATTGTTGAAATGCGTAGCTTCGTTTTCGTTCAGTAGCACGAGTTCTGGATTTTCAAGCCATCTTTCAACAATTTTTCCTCTGCTATCAATTTTATTTGAGCCCCATAACGAGCTATGACTGTTGAAATCTCCAGTAATTATAAAAGGTTTGGGTAGTTGGTTTGTTAAGTTGTCTAGTTCCTTTGAAGTCAGTAATGTGCTGTTTGGGACATAGATGTTGCATAATGAGACTTTGTGAGGAATTGAGACGGATACCGCTACTGCTTCAACGTTGGTGACAAGTGATATTTCTTTGCTCGAAATATTGTTTTTTATGTATATTACAACTCCCCCACTGGCGCGCGTATGATTTCCTCGGTTTTTGAAAAATTTATTGAATCCTCGTATGTCAGAACAGTGTTCGTCTTTAAAGTTAGATTCTTGTAGGCATAGTATATCAGGGGCGTACTTATTTCTTAGGATTTGTAAGAATTCGCGTCTTGCGTAAAAACCGTTTATGTTCCACTGATCCAGCTGCATTGGGTGGTTATATATTCAGAGAGCTGTCGGATGATTCATCATCCGTTGCAGGAACTGGTTGTTCATATTGGGTGTTGCCTTGATTTATTGAGACCGATTCCAGTTTTTTGATTAGTCTACTAAACCGAACTTTGCCACCTCGGCTTGTTAAGAGAGGGTATAACTTTCTTAGCATCTCGCTTAACGTGTTGGTATTAGAACTAAATTCGGTTGCTACTTCAATCATATTTTGTTTGTTTTGGGCCTTTTCCCAAAGATTCTTGAACTGTTTGAAATTCAGCGGATAGTCATCTGGGTTTGTGTCCATTTCTTTTTCTATGTGGACGAAGGTCTCTTGTTTTGGGTCCGTTGTCTCTCCTATCTTCTTTGTGGGTCGTGTTTTTTTCGGTTTTGTGTTGTGAACTCACTAGTAGGTGTTGGTAGAGGTGGGTAGTCTGTTATTTTTGGTGTAGTTATGTTAGCATCATCCGAGAAAGATGTGGATTCCGAAAGGGGGCGTTTTCGTGGCAGCGAGGTGCTTGCTGATAGATCGGGCTCCATTTGTTCTGTCGGGGATTTGTGGGTGTTATTTGGTGAGGCGGTCAAATAGTTCGCTTGGGAAGCAACTGTATTGTTGCGTTGGGGACAGTTTTTGGCAAGGTGGCCCTCTTCTTTACATACAAAGCAGCCCGGCGAGTCAGTCGATACGAATATTGTATAGTTTGTATCCTCGAATTTTATTTGTATCGTGTCAGGTAATTTTGATACGTCCTCTGCTGTTACAAATACTTGTCGTCTAAATCCTAGTATGTGAGAGAATTCAGGATTATTTATTCCGGCGCGGAGGAATTGAAACTGTGATGTAACGTTGATGTTCTTGGATCTCAGAAAATTTTCTATTTCTGTGTGGGGTATAATCGGTGGAACGTTCGAAAATAACACTTTTTGGTTCTTTGTTATTAGTGGGCGGATCGGTAGACTCCTACCTCGGAGTGCGATTGTTTTGTGATTCTCTGTAAGGTCGTCTGCTATACCTTTCGTGCTTACATATATGCAGATTCTGTTGTTCGAGATTTTAGAGATAAATTTTATGTGTTCTTTACCAATTTTTTGTGCTATTGCTACTGCGTAATCTTCGAATTTAGAATCCTCTATGGCTTCGATAATTATCGCTTGATCTTTGCTTGGGAATATTTCGGTTTTCGTTGCTTTTGCATAGCTATTGTTTGTTTGCGTTATCATCTTAGCTTAGTAGTTTAGGGGATCTCTCTGTACTCAGAGAGTTCCAACGTGGGGCTTTAGGGATTGAGAGGATTGATCACGGCGATGTTTACACTCTTGTAAGGCGGTTTCGAGGAATGCCCTATTTTCATACGCGATAAGCACAGCGGCGGGGGGGGGGGGTATGTACACCACGCGACCGCACCGATAGACACATCCGTACTCGACGGCGTTTCACCGTGAACTGAATCTACTATTTTATTATATCTATTCAGGTACATTGAAGCTCACAGCCCTTTGCAGTTTTAATAACAATAGAATAATAGAATATTACATAATGTTAACAATTATCTACGTTAGGCATGAGTATAATCAGTTTTTATCTGAAGTGCAAATCAGGCATATAAATGAGATCGTATCTCCTGTCGCGCATTTCACATGAGACCATAATTTGCATATAATGCATTCGACCCATTCTTCATTATTAGAATCGCCATAAGCTTCGCCACAAGCCAAACAAAACCATTCATCTGGCTCAGCCTCTGAATCAGATGTCAAAATTTTCTTTTTAACTTTTTCTACTGCTTGCCTTTTTTTAGTCATTAACCTTTTCGTTCTTTTTTCCTTTGCCTTTTCCCTTCCCGTTTCCTTTATTTTTTAACTTACTATTTGTTATTTTCTGTTCATATTCCTTCTCCAAAGCTTCCTTTTCCGGTGTATCTGTTAAAACGGAGCACTTTCTTTTACGCTGAGTGCGGTTAGTTTTTTTTCCGAGGCGAAACTTTTGGAAGAGGCCTAATTTTTGAAGGGGAAAAGTTTGATGTGGTTTGGAGACCCGAAGAACATGCAGTTGGTTCAATCGCTTGGGATGGAGCATTTGAAGGAGGCGTAGTTTCGGTGTGTAAATTATTAATGTCGGATGGACCTGAACTTAATTTGGTTGATTATACAATCACATTTATTATTTCAGTGAGACTAATGTCTACTTCCGGAGCAAGTTGCAAAACTTCAGGATCGCCGAAATCTAGCGTCAAATCAGAGGCATTTTCAATTATATTCATATTTTTTTCATTTTCTTTATCAATAACAAGGTTGGGGTGATCTGTTACATAAGATGGTGCGAAGTCTGAATCGTGAAATATTTCTACATTCAATGGCCAAATAAGACTTGCTCGAAATCCGCTCATAACATTTGCAGGATTTAATGCCAATGGTAATGCATCTTTGACAATGCCCGGAATGTCGTAAACTGTCATACTTTTCCCGGGATTATTGTACATCCAAGTCGTTTGCGTTCGGTTTAAGTAATTTTTAAAGGGACCGTAAACGCTCACGTCTAGTGACTGCAATTTATGAGAACAATGAGGCGGAAAAGATAACATAACAATGTTATTTTTTTTTGCCTTCGTCACAATAACAATACTGATATGCGAGCTGTGATTATCGAACAACACCAATACAGGATCGTCTTCAGTTGGTTTGACGAATTTAATGAAATGATCCATGAATATCATGAATTCTTTCTCTGTCATCCATCCTGAAGAGTTCCCAGCACCAATAGAATCTGGTGGTACACATCGAACAAATACCTCTGTGTACCTTAGTCTGGGAAACACAAACATCGGTGGAACGTAATTGCCAGCAGCATTTGCAGCACAAGTGAGTGTCACGAGGGTACCTCTTTCGGCTGAAGTGATGGATCCTACTTGCTTTTGCCCACGTGCCGCTATGATTTTTTTCTGTGTTTGAACCGTGGTCACACCAGTTTCATCTATGTTATATTTACATATTTTCGAAAAAAATCCGTTACGTTAGTCCTGTTAAAGGACGTAGCCCGACTTAAAGATGTCGCTTCTGGTGTCCTAAGTGCAAGGTCTTGGATTTCTTTTCACAAAGCTTTGGAACCAATCAGGTCCTGACATATTATTTTCATGCCATGAGGGAGGTATACTTTTTGCGCAAATTTCAACAGCACATTGGCCAACTTCCTGACCTCCGTTGGTAGCAGTTCAAAATAAATATTTGCATACGTCAATAAATATGACGATATCTTCTCTTCTTCTTCTTTTGTAAATACCAACCTCGGTTTTACGTAGCCAACGGATACCGATTAATTGTTTTCTCTTTTTTTTTTATGTATCTACTTAATGACACATGGCACAAATTAAATACGTTGGCTGCTTTTCTAACACTAGTCTTTTTTTTTCTGTAACTTCAATAGCAGCCGACTCGTAAACTTGTTTGCTTGAGTTGCCCGATCGGACTTTCTTGTGTAATTTCTCATTCTGCAATAACAAAAAGAAGTTGCTAGATACTTAAAATCGTTTACACCGCATATCATAAATTGTTACGTCCCAGCCTGTGCGACCCTCACCTTCAATCAACAAAGTAGAATACCGCCTTACTTACTACTAAACCAATGCAGCCTGCCGGTAAAATTTAAACAGTCTGTACAATTTTTTTCTCTCATTACCATTTTATTACTACATTTATAAAACTACGCCTAAGCAATAACCAACACTTCCACTCCAGATACAAAACCACGATTTCCTAGAACACCTATAAAATACTTCCCGAACATTCAAAATCCCGAAACCCAATCTATTTACAGAAACAACCACGCGGAGCAACAGGAAACACTCCTTATCCTCACCATCACTCGTCGATCATAAACTCTTAGTTAATTAACAATATCATTTATTCTTAAGAAACTAAATAGACTAAGGGAAAGATTCCAACTAAGATTACCAGAGTACCACACTCTCATTACATATACACACACCACAGAATTCAAAACTGTAACCAAATATAGGCACCCTATCAATTTATGAACACCCTGTCCGGCGAACGTGTTCTTCTATATTTTTTCCACGAACGCCTTATGCGACACCGCCGCTCGATAACCCAGTTATAAACAAACTCTGTACCATTCTCCGAAATTATAATTCGAAACCTTACTTCCTTTCCCACGAGGCGACTATCTTGAGTCACCTCCGCGTGATCGAGATAATCCCCTCCGCCAAGTAAAACAAAGGCTCACACAAATCCGACCAATCAAAAATCGACCGCCCTTTTTGCAATCTGCCTCTGCAAGGCAGAACGGTCAACGCTCTGAAAAAACTTAGATCAGATCATACTCCGCACTCATAGAATCCACATCTAAAAAACTCTAACTCTGTAAAAGAATCGAATCTACTTCGAACCTGCACAGATTCTAAACGAACAAGAATCGTTCGCAAAATCGTTCTAAGTACAATTTTGTGTTGTAATTCCAAAGTTACAATTTCAACCTCAAATAAAATATAGTTGTTTTGTTAAGTGTATATGACGTATTGGTGTTGCAATCAATATTTTTCCGGACAAATTCGCCCACACGAATCAATAGTGAGGACTCTGGGGAAATACCAGTCGACAACAAGAACGTCTCCGAAGAGGAATCATCCTCGACGATTAATCCTAAATCGTTGAGTTGGTATATAGAGCACAAGTAAGTCCCAGGCGGCGAGCTCACGTCCAGCCGAATAGCGCAATCTAATTCTGTTGAAAAGGCCCAGATAGACAGATTTACTTGATATTTGCATCATATGTACGTCTTGTATGACGCATAGGAAGGTACACGGCTATGAGTCCCTTATGAGTACTCCCGTTTAAATCATATTTGTATCATATGATGATTCCCAATATTATATCGAAATGAAGGAAAGTTGCTTTCACGTGAGTATTCATATGGTGAATTCATCAGCACTAGCAAAATTGACTCACGAAAATACAAAAATAAGTACATGCATATGGGGCTCATATGGGCGTCACGGCATGACGATATTGTAGTAGTCAAATGGAACTCATGTCGGGGCCATGGCATGATGAAGTTATTGTGCTTACGGGACCAAACAAAATTAGTCATTTCTTTTATTCATTTATGTTTTGATTTTTTACTGCTTTGGTATTATAGTAAACCTCCGCCGGTACAGGTCGGTTCCTCTCTAGTCCTTCCTCAGTGGTAATGCGAGAAACATGGCACAGAAAATTTTTTGTCGTCTGTGGGGATCGAACCCGGGTCCTTCTGCGCGAGAATTCAGCGTTCTATCCACAGAGCCACCGTGCTTTTCCTCATTCAAGTTCTTATTTAGTATACCTATAATATGATAGTGGAGAATTCAGATCTACGTATGTTTTGCAGCAGAATTCATACACAGTGCCCCCGTCGAATGCATCGCAGAGTAACATACATATCGCCATCATATGGCGCTCATGGGATGTATGTATAATCATTGCATGACTGCCATATGACGCCGATATGACGATATTCAATGCAGAATTTGAAATGTCCGTCTTGTGATTTCATGATGTAGTCAGCGGATGATGCATTTCGAAACGACACATTTACGTCACGATGTATATCAAATCTATGGTTCCAAATGAGCTTCTAAAATGTATTCATCCATGTAACCAAAATGTGTTCATGTCGAGCACTATGCATGAATCAATTGATGCTGCCATAGTGAAACCACGTCCAAATTTTTACACATGACTTCAATATGGTGCTAAAACTGCAGATTTCAGCTGCGGATACTTTGACAACAGCCATATGAGTTCGACATGCTGTAAACATATGATGCACCGGCAAACGTCAAATTGCAATCAAAATGTTTTGTCAATTAATAATACTAAATGAGTTCATTACATGTTATCACAACATCAATTCAATGTGCTGTAAAATTTGCATTTTCCCATGTATGCACAGCGTGAAAATCATGGCTGTATATCTGGGGGGTTTATGCGAATCCGCCTTTAAGAGTCCGTCGGGAGAAGACGGCGATTGGCCGAGCGAGGCCGCGTAGAAAAGACGCGCGAGGCGAACAAAGACTCGTGCGGGAGTGCATGTGGGCGCGAGGTCACGCGGTTAGTCAAGAACAGTCGTTCGTTGAAGAAAGTCGAGTTATACGTTTGTAACAAAGAGACCTAGTCAGCGAAGAGAAATAGTCTATCGTGAAAACGACTCTCTTCCCTCGTAGTAATTATCGAAACGCGAGTTCCATTATTTACGTTGTAATCAAAAGTATTCTTTGCCTTTATCAATATCGTGTATTGTATTTTTGTATCTCAAGCACACGACTGCGCGAATATCACACGAATACATTTCTTTGACGAGTTGTCGAAAGCCCGTCTGTGCGCCCGTCTGTGCGAAATAAAATAAAAGACAGCAAGATATTTTTCCTCAACGTGCCAGCATTATTCATTTAACAAGACATCGAATTCCCAATCATATCCACAGATCTCTCTCGCATCATTGATTTATTCAATAAATTCAAATATCGCGCGCACATCGCATTGTCGACGGAGCTTCAAAATCTCCCCACCTTGGGACGTAACAAATATATGGGACACATTGCAACGTACGTAAATCTCAGTTTGTGTCAGAAAATATACTCTGGGTATATTAAATTTATGGGGCAAGTTGTAACATGTTACAACTTGCCCCATAAATTATTTATCGATTCGAATTAATAAAACAGTTAAAATCCTTTTAAAAAGTACGAAAAAGTAAAAAATTGTGAATAAGAAATTCTTTAGTACCTGGCAGAAACGGAGCTCACGCACACAACCACTCGATGCACCGTTTGGCGAGACACTGACGGGGCTCGTGCAATACAGTGCATAATATAGAAATAATTTGCGTAACAATGTTGCAAAGAAACGCTCATATTCTAGGAAAAAATTGAGGGTTACTACTTGCCCCTGTTACAACAAGCCCCCAGCTCCCCTATATTAATATGTATGTTGACCGGCAAAGGAGACTACAGCGAAAGACATCGATAGTGCCTAGAGACGGGCAGTTGCGTACCTTTACGTAGGCGAGAGCACACGAGTTAATAAGTACCTATACGAATGATTATCTTGTATTATCCATTTAATAAATCTAATATACTACAATTTTTTTAAATTTTTTCATCGGAAAACGCTACGGCTGCTCAAACGGTCCGGACGTCTCCAAGCGCACCCGAACGGCCTGTGACGTCAGAATGGGCGTGGATAGCGTCACTCGAATGCTTTATCGAATAGTATACACTCTTTTCGAAGAAGCAGAAGGGATATTGTATGGACCTGGCATCGCTGATTGATCGTAAGTAAACGATTTACCTAAAATTTCCTCACTTGAAACTTTGAACGCGTTTTTCTCGAAACAGCATTTTTCAAAACGGTGTCCAACTTGGAGGGCAGAGTTTTAAAGCTATCGAGTTGAATTTTTTACACAATATTCTTAACGTCATTGTTTATCGTGCTATGGAAGCTTTTTTTTTTGACATCTTCCTATTTTTTTGTAAAAAAAATGCTAAAATCGATACTTTTTGTTCAAACCGGCAAAATTTGCAAAAAAACATTTTTGCAAAAAAAAAAAGCCTCCATAGCCCGAAAGCCAATTATATACCGATCAATAATCTTTTTGTGTTTTTTGTTTCAGATCAAAATTGTGACCCCCAACGTGGACACCACATCCAAGTGCATTTTCTGCAACAATTGTTTCATTATTTTTATAGATATTAATTAATAAATAAATCGATCTTTAAAAAATTGTTTTGTATTCTTCAATACCCAATTAATATACAAAAAAAACCAGACCGATTAGATTATTTTTTCTTTAAAAAAAAAAATCGCGAAAAACAGCGATTTTTCGGGCTGTCACACTGGAAAGCTCCCTTAAGCAAACGTGTACGGACTGAGCGTTTAATTATCGTTTACAAAATGTTTACACCGAAAAAAAGTTATCGTTACTGTTTCGTGCCGTTGTGCAAAAATACAATGAAAAGCACACCAAATTAGATATTTTTTTGTGTGCCAAACGATGAAAAAAAGAAGAAAACTTGGTTTAGTATAGCTCGACGTCCAGACGCGCCATCCAAAACGAACTTTTTTTGTTGTCAAGATCATTTCGATCTTACAGATTATACGGAGAATTATGCGTGATTTTGATTGATGGGAATGTTGGAATAAGGAGTTTGTCGCAATCGTATCTCCCGCGTCTGTGCGCGTCGATCTAGGAGAAAAGCTAGTTCGGCCGAGCGACAATTGAAGCGTGCATGTGAACAAGACGGGTGTGGTAGAGAGAGCATGTCGAGCACGACACTTCCGATAGAAAGCGAGAATAGAAAAACAGCGTGTACGTAGAAAGAGCAGAGTATCTAAATATATAGCATTTATATCATCAAAATAAAATCGGTTATCCTGGTTGTACATAGAGTGGTACAAATCCTTCCTCATATCTTATGAAAATAACAACAGGGAGGTCCTGTCAAGTTGAAGGCTGATGCTATTCCACATTATTGCGACTGTCAACCAAATCGGAAACGACTGAATGCAGAACCTCGGCCAGTCACCGAAAAAATACGCCATCAAGCTGAACTACAGGAAATGCTGTCTGATGTAAAAGAAAATGCAACTCCGAATATTCCGAAAATGATTTCTTCAACATCGATAACGGAAATATTGTTCCTAAAATACCTTGCTCCACATCAACGAGTGAAAATATCGTACCTACGATAAAATCAACAATGGGATCGGACTCGGGCTGTGCCACGTCACACTCCGAGGAATGCGTTGAAATTACACAAAAAATGCACTCACTGCTCAAAAGATGTGCCGACAAAAATAAAAGTCAAATACCGAAGTAAAGCGATTACGTGCAAACTGTTGACGCAAAATGCTCATTCACAAACTGAAGATATTGTGTGGAACCAATCATCCACTTCAAGCACTTCAGTTATGATTTCACCAACAAAATCATTCCAGCTGTTGAAAAAAACAGATTTGAGCAGCGAAAATTCCTCGAATCCAATCTCTAATGCTACGAGTTCGATTGCTTCCACCAGTTCATCGAATTGGATGCCACGGACATCAGAAGAAGAGGAAAATAAAGCAGTCAATCAACGCGAAGTGCAAGCAAAAAGTGTTATGATGAACTATTTCATAAGCAATAATTGTAAAGATTATACTGGCATTCGCAGAGATTGGTTTTGGATTATCGATTTGATTCATCTTCATACTATAATTCCTGCGGATAATATCAAACTGACTCTCATGAAAATTCGCCTTGATGATACTTTCAAGCGATTAGGAGTTCAGTTTGGTTTATCTGCTGCGCAGGCTGGAAAGATTTTTTTTCAAAGGATTGAGAATGGCAGATGTTTTGAAATCTTTGATTTCCTTTCCTCCGGCGAAAAGTGTTAAAAAGCTCTTACCTATTCCATTCCGGGCCAACTACAGCGAAGTTCAAGCAATCATTGATTGCTTTGAAATTCAAATCGAAAAGCCATCCGATTCTGTGAAACAAGCTCTTACCTGGTCCGAATATAAAAAAATGCAACACCTTGAAGTATTTAATTTCCGCCACACCAGATGGAACTATTACTTTTATATCCGGCGGTTACGGAGGCAGGATTTCTGATACTTTAATAGTTGAAAAAAGTGGTTTTATAAACAAGCTGCCTGAAAACTGTTCCGTAGTGGCTGACCGAGGGTTTAAACACATTCAATCACTTCTTAATAGTAAAAATTATATTTCGCGCCTCGTTCTTCGAGATTACATTGTAGTACGCAGCTTCCGTGCGATGTCGCCGCTAGCGTTTAGAGAGAGACAAAACCTGGGTTTCCTCCCTCCTGTCCTCTATTAAAGTCTTCATAGCATTTTCTAGTGGGAAAAACGCCACAGGTTTTTTTGTTACGCGTCGTAGATAAACTTAAATTTCGATACTTATTGTGAAAAATAATACAGTAGAATGGGGAAATCTTCAAAAAGGAAGAGTTCCCGAAGCTACGAAGAAAAGGAAGAGAAGCTACGAAAGAAACTGAGGAAATTGGAAGAAAAAAGACTGCGCGACCAGGCTCCTCGTAGCGTCGTATCGCAGAGTAATTATGAAAGAACGTCGATAAATAATGAAAATGAAAATCATAGTAAGTAAAAATAAAGAGAAGAATAATTGTAACGACTGAGCTAATACAAGAGGTTAGACGTAGTCGATTATGAAGCTTGGTGGAGTTCGCAAGCGAGGCGAAACATAACCAAGCCATGCCACGAGGCACGCCGCAATTCCGCGAGCGCAGAAAAAAAAGAAGTGCGTTCAAATGACGATTAGACACTAATTAAATAACAGCATGTAGGCTGAGTTGGCACTGTGAGACGAAACAAAGGCCGAGCAATTTTCACAGCGTAAAGCGTGCGAAAAGTATTGAACCTGGAGGGAACATGACCTCAGAACGCCATATGACGATGCTTTTGATTTGTCTCCCTACAGGTGAGGTAAACGACGAAAACTTGGTTCCAGCCAATGTAGCAGAAACGAACGGAGATTCAGTGGAACAAGAGATAGAGGCTGAGCCAGAAATAGAAGAGGAAATCCTGGAGCTGCTAGGAAAAGATCCTGCAGCGGAGCAGGTGAAAGAATTTCCAATCCACTCACAGCTAGTGACTCGTTGGAATGGATGGCTAGCAGGAGGACTACCGAAAGAAGAAAAAATGGAGGTAATGCCGAAATAATCTCGGAAAGGGGTTTGCAAATTAGAGGCCCCCGAACCAAATCCAGAGGTACTCGCTACAATGAACAAGTCGGCTGTGAAGCGCGATAAGCACTTCGTCACACTGCATAATACACTCGGATCTGCGATTGCACCCTTGGGAGCCGGCACTACTCGTCTGATCACACAGAGAGAAGAAATAAATGAAAAGATGAAAATATTCGAGCATTTTTCGGATACAGGAAAAATTTTAACAGATTTGTATCATTCTCTCACCTTAGCGAGGAAATCATTCATCTCACCGGGATTGCCGAAACAAACAAGAGAGATTCTTGAGAATGCAAAGACCGACTGATTTCTATACGGAAAAAAGTTATCCGAAAGGATAAAAGAGAGTCAGACCATCGAAAAAATGGGGCAGAATATGAAGCCGCAGGAAAACATTAAAAACCCGTTAGTTAGAAGTATCACTTCTTTAAACCGAGGTAGCCCACC
The DNA here is from genome assembly GCA_946811545.1 of Netelia fuscicornis. NCBI lineage: Eukaryota > Metazoa > Arthropoda > Insecta > Hymenoptera > Ichneumonidae > Netelia > Netelia fuscicornis. Next base: position 27,924,614 of record OX328015.1, read on the forward strand.
TGCAAGAGCACCGCAGTCAACAGTGCAAGGTGGGCTTCGAAAGATCACGCAACGGCAACCGTTTCAAACGAAAGGCATCTTCCACAACAAGACATCGACGTACCCGCAGAGGAATCGGAGTCCACAGAGAGCACAGAGCTCATATCAATCTTACCGGGGTCGTCGCTAGAGGTAGGATTTACTGCAGGGTGACTTTCCAAATTTATAGAAAATTGGAAATTAATAACGAATGACAAGTTCATTCTTCAAACTATAAGAAGCTTTAAAATCCCTCTTAAATCGTCGGTTTATCAAATAGTGACACCAACCGAACCAAAACGCACAGAAAAAGAAAACATGGACATAGAAATTGCTATCAATAAATTAAAGAGCAACGGAGCTATTGAGTCATGCACTCCAGAAACCGACCAATTTCTATCAAAATATTTCTTGGGCAATAAACCCAATGGGAAGAAGCGTTTCATATTAAATTTGAAAAAGTTTAACGAATTTGTCGAATTATGTCATTTTAAGATTGAAGATATCAAGACCGCAGTCAAGCTGCTCTCTTCTGGTTGTTTTATGTGCAGTATCGATGTGCAAGATGCATACTTTCTCATACCAGTACACAAAAAGCATAGGAAATATTTACGATTTTCTTTTCAAGACAAATACTTTCAATTTACATGCATGCCGTTGGGTCTTGCCTCGAGTCCTTACGTCTTTACAAAGATAATAAAACCAATTATTGGTTCACTGAGAAATCAAGGTTACGTGCTCACAGTATATTTAGACGATCTTTTAATTTTTGGAAGATCAAAGGAAGGTTGTCGAGAAAATTTTGTCATGACAACTCAATTATTAGAAGCACTGGGATTCCTGATAAACAAAGAAAAGTGTCAAAGCGAACCCAACAATTCTTGCAGATATCTCAGTTTTATTATAAATTCCGAAAAATTTCAACTAGAAATAAAGCGGGAAAAGATACAAAAACTCACTAAAATGTGTTCTCAACTCAAGAAAACATCGGAAATAAAAATTCGAGACCTAGCTCAAATAATTGAATCCCTAGTAGCTGCGCGTCCAGCGATTGAATACGAATGGATGTACACAAAGAATTTGGAAACAGAACAATTTAAGGCATTACAGAAATCTAAACGGGATTATAATGATTATATGAAGGTTCCGAGATATTTAAAAGAAGATCTAGATTGGTGGATAAGCAAATTATCTAACGGATTTAATCCAATTAGAAAATACAGTACGAAACAGAAATTTTTACAGATGCGTCAAGCATTGGATGGCGAGCTTATTACGGAGGGCAGAAAGCTCAGGGTTTTTGGTCAAGCGATGAACAAAAATATCATATGAACTTTTTGGAACTTTTGGCTGTGTTTTTTGCCTTAAAATGTTTCGCGCAACAATGTTCGAACTGTGAAATACTTTTAAGAATCGATAATTCAACTGCAATCTCCTATACAGGGTGAATTGCGTAAGGGATGCCAGGTGGTGTTTCAAGGTAGATGGGCTCATTATGAACAAAAGTTGCAAATAAACATTTGGGATATTGTTAATAATTTACGAGATATACATATTTTTAAATCGGACCAATCAGGGCGCGCCGAGAAGCGTTGAAGCCACCCACTCCCACCCTAGCCGTAGATATAGCATAGATTAGGGCGTTACATTTGGGTTTGCAAAATTCAGAGCAGTCAATGAGATTGCTTGTATTTTTACGCAGTCATTTTTTTTTCTCGGTCATTGGCTGTTGTGAATTTTGCCCAACGTGCCGACAAGCGTTGAAGTCACCCACTCCCCGCCTAAATTCAGAGCAGCCAATGCTCGAGAAAAAAAATGACTGCGGAAAAATACAAGCAATCTAATTGACTGCTCTGAATTTTGCAAACCTAAATGTAACGCCCTAATCTATGCTATATCTACGGCTAGGGTGGGAGTGGGTGGCTTCAATGCTTCTCGGCGCGCTCTGATTGGTCGGATTTAAAAAATTTATATCTCGTAAATTATTAACAATATCCCTAATGTTTATTTGCAACTTTTGATGGTAATGAGCCCATCTACCTTAAAATACCGGCTGGCACCCCTTACGCAATTCACCCTGTATAAATCGAATGGGGGGCATTCAGCTAGAAAATTTCAATAAATTAACGTCAGAGATTTGGAAGTGGTGCGAGGAAAGGAAAATATGGCTTTTTGCTTCATATATACCTTCTAAGGAGAATATAGAAGCGGACAAACTCTCTAGAGTAAATAGCATCGATACAGAATGGGAATTATCCCCTCAATTATTTCTCGAAATCACGCGTAAATTTGGGATCCCGTCCATTGACCTTTTCGCTTCACAAATAAATAGAAATGTAAGAAATATGTTTCCCGACACGCCGACCCTGAAACATACGCAATAGATGCTTTTACTATACGGTGTCAACTCTCATTCTTAAAGTATTACAAAAAATTGTAATGGAAAAGCAGTAGGAATAGTGGTCGTTCCAGACTGGCAGACACAGCCGTGGTATCCCTTGTTCAAATCTCTTTTGACAAGGGACCCGCTTATTTTCGAACCACATCCAACAACATTGATTTCTCCTTGTAGGTCCAATCAGCACCCGTTGGCTCACAAGCTGTCGCTGATTGCAGGCAAGTTATCGGGGAGGCTTTTAAATTAAAGGGAACCCCAGAAACAACGACAGAAATTATGATTGCGTATTTAGCCGAATCAACAATTAAACAGTATAGTAGATCAATACTAGATTGGCGAAAATACTGCGAAAGAAGAAATGTTAAATGGTTTCAACCAACAACTCAGGAAATATTGGAATATTTAACGATGAAATTTCACGAAGGAGATTCCTATGGTACGCTCAATTCCCATAGATGAGCGATTTCCGTGATCGTTCAAAACGAAATCTCAAAAAATGACTCTCTGCGATGATTTTTTAAGGGAATCTTCCGTTTGCGTCCACCTAAACCAAGATATAATGAAATATGGAGTGTAGATTCAGTGATTAAATATTTGAAATCTCTAAATCCTATATCAGATCTCAACCTAGAGCAATTTACTTACAAGTTAGTCACTTTTTTGGCTCTAGCTACAGGTCACAGGGTACAGACTCTCTTTTTGATTAAAACTAAAAATATAAGTTTCAGTTCTGAAGGTGCGAAATAAGAATTCCTGAATTGATTAAAACATCACGACTCGGAGCATGTCAACCACTATTAATGTTACCCTTTTTCGAAAAGAGAAAAGATATATGCGTTGCTCAGACGTGAAGAGAATATTTGCAAAGAACAGAGAAAATTAAAGGGAATATGGAAGAGTTATTTGTAACGACAAAGAAGCTGCACAAGGCAGCATCCTCGCAGACGATAAGTAGGTGGATAAAGAAAAGTCTCGGGAAAATCGGTATTAAAATATTTTGATCCCCAGTCGCGTCTCAATATAATCACGGTATCGACGTTCCTCAAGAATTGGGCGTACGAGATCAAAACCGTTAGAATTAATACTAACCAATCACACGTGTGAACGAACGTGTGATTTCGGAGAAAGAAAGTTCTCGAAGTAATACGCGTAGACAATGAAAGAGACTGCGCAAGAGGATACGCGGCAGTCGGTAGTCGAAAAGTAATTGACGCGAGTGTCAACGAGTGAGAATGAGAGCACCGATTTTGAGCAATCGAGTTACCTCAGCGCGACCTTACAATTAGCTACTACTGTTATAATGTATTTTTTGTTTTTGTATCAACCAGTTCAATAAATAATTACACGGCTTTGCCACATCTATACCAACAATAAAAACTTTAACAGCGGTATTAATACTGAGATTTTTACGGCGCATAAGCGAGGCGTGGATTTAAGTACCATTCGAAGCACCGCAGGTTGGTCGAAAATTCAAAAATATTCGCATTATTTTACAATAGACCAATAACGGAAAAAGCAACAAAGTTTGCTTCCAGTATATTAGAATAAGGAAATATTATTAAAGGACACGCTAAGTCTGTTGAAATAGATCGAGTTCAAAAATTTTGTTTGCTGTAGCACTCTCAACATCTACAATGTAATCTCGAAGAACGAGGCGCGAAATATAATTTAAAGATTAAACGAACTTACCAAGTGAAGTTTGATCTAAATTATATGGTGAGCCTCGTTCGAGATGATTACACCCACCCCAGAAACGTATCTTTCTGTTAACCCATGTAAATCCCGTAATCCAACAAATATTTGACCCGCTTTAAAGATATAAAGACTTTGATAGAGGACAGGCGGGAGGAAACCCAGGTTTTTCTCTTTCTAAACGCTAGTGGCTAGTACGGAAGCTGCGTACTACAATGTAATCATTTCGAACGAGGCTCTCCATATACATAATTTACATCGAACTTCACTTGGTAAGTTCGTTTGATCTTTAAATTGTCTTTTAGTTCGACCACCAAGTGTAGCTGCTACCGTCAACTCGACAAAAGAGGAAGTTTTAGAGACGAAACGAATTGCCAGCTTGCGTATTCATATTCAGCGAATTATTAGAAGGCTAAGAGAATTTAGAATATTAACTCCGCATTCTTTCATCCATCATAGTTTGATTCCACATGTCGACAACTTACTGATTATTGCGGCTGCTCTAGTAAATTTACAATCACCTATTATAAACACTTAGAAATAATAATATACCAAAAAAACATTGTAGTACATGAGTTTTAGAATTGTTTATTATCCTAGACATATTATTTATGACAAAAAAGTTTTGTAAACATATTATGTTTCCAAAAACTTTCGACTTTGGTAATCATTTCAGACACATATGTCTCATTGTAAGGCTCACAAATTATTGTTACCTCCTGCGACTCCTCAAAATTAGGACCTGTTACACAGAGGTAACCTTTTTTACATCCAGGTGCTTTCATTTGTAGCTGTATCTGCGCTTTACATTTTTCTTGTATGATACCATTCTGAATGAAATTTTTAACTGTTATGGCCTTCGCGGGGCATTTAACTTCGATGACAAAATCTTGTCCGATGGTATCTGGTAAAGCGCTTCAAATTGGAGAAGATGGTATCAGGACAAAACCACTGCTCCACCAACTGACATTCAACTTCTTCGCAGCAACAGCGAGTACTTGTTTTTCTAATAGCCCAGTCGAATTAGCTCAAAAAAGGGGCAAACCCGGAAAAAATTTAAAGTAGCAATTTTCCTTCGGAATTCGTGTGGGGGGGGGGGGGGGGGTCACTGACAGTCTGAATTTGGTTTTGCGTGGTATTCGGTGTGTTGCGTCGTCCGCCATCTTGATTTTAAGGGTTAATTTTTGATTACTGAATAACTCGTTTATTTTCAGTTTACACGAAAAATAGTAATAACAAAAGTTGTTTGGAATCAAATTTCCTACAATTTTGCTTCTTATTAATTTTTTCCTAGGATCGATATTTTCCCATTTATACCCCAAAAGAGGGGGTGAAATTTGTTTGATTAACAACTCGTTTATTTTCAATTGTACATGAAAAATTATTATGAATAAAGTTGTTTAAAATTCAATTTTCTACATTTTCGGTTGTTATAAATTTTTTCGTCGGATCGAAATTTTTCGACTATACCCGAGAAGAGGTTGGAGTAAAATGAAAAATTCCTGAGATCCGAAAAAATTAATAAGAACGAAAATTGTAGGAACTTTAATTTCAATCAACTTCGGTTGTAACAATTTTTCATGTAAAATTGAAAATAAACGCGATAGTGCAATCATAACATTTTACCCCCGCCTCTTCTCGGGTATAAATCGAAAAATATCGATCCTAGAAAAAATTTATAATAACCGAAAATGTAGAAAATTGAATTTTAAACAACTTTGTTTATAACAATTTTTCATGTAAAATTGAAAATAAACGAGTTGTTAATCAAACAAATTTCACCCCCTCTTTTGGGGTATAAATGGGAAAATATCGATCCTAGGACAAAATTAATAAGAAGTAAAATTGTAGAAAATTTGATTCCAAACAACTTTTGTTATTACTATTTTTCGTGTAAAACTGAAAATAAACGGGTTATTCAATAATCAAAAATTAACCCTTAAAATCAAGATGGCGGACGACGCAACACACTGAATACCACGCAAAACCAAATTTAGACTGCCAGTGACCCCCCCCCCCCCCCCCCCCCACGAATTCCGAAGGAAAATTACTACTTTAAATTTTTTCCAGGTTAAATGCTAATTCGACTGGGCTATAAATCTTTCCCCCTTTGCATTTGCGGTGAAGTAAAAACTTTTGGTGCGCCAATTATTTGACGAACTAAGGAGCTATCACCTTTTTTGCAGTGCGCTGCTTCTAATATTTTAGAAGCTGTATTTCTCGCATAGCGCAATTTATGCCATAGCAATAAATCGGTCTGTGTGTGTGTCAAGCGCTCTGCTGTTAAACACAACACCGGAGTCAAAATCTTCTTAGCGAAGTTGAAAAAGTCGTCCGCAGACTGTTGCCCACGGTTTTCAAATTCCATGAGTAGCTGGGGAATCGACAAAGACATCACACTTCTTTCTTTCACAGTAAGATGGTGTCTCGTAAGTTGACTATCGAATCCTTTTTCTTCCGCTGTTTTTGAAAGATCAGCAAAAACAATTTGCTAAGATTTTGATTTGCCACAGAAGACGATGAATCTTGATCGGTGTCTGTTTTTCCAATTGCATTCGGTTTCTGTAACGGATGGCATTACACTTCTACGCAGGAGCCACATTATAAATGCTATCGAATGCTTACAACCTCCTGAGAAAGAAACAGAAAGATGTGAACCCTTTACTATTAAGTATTGAACTGTAATGTCTAATATTTACTAGCTTTTGTATCGACTTACCGCTTGCTGCTGCACAGTTGTGACATTGAACATTCAGAATTTTTTCTTCATCTTCGTTAATTTGCCGTGTCACATTATATCCTTTATAATGAACTCGATGTTCACGACATATGATACACTTTACGGTGCATATAGGTCCGTCTCGCTGCAAGCAAACGTAACCAACGGCTTTATCACCATAGTTTTCCCGCGATGACCTGTCAAACGTTAAATTAAAACGTAGATAAAATATGGATCATTTATTACACATCGATTTGACACATTCTAATGTTATGGACGGGACAAAATAAATGCAATGTATTTAATTTACTTACATGCTGAGCTTGGCGTTCCGAATTTCTTCGGCGTTAAAAGAATCGCTGTTTTTTAGAAATTTTTGAATCACAAAAAAGTCGATTTTTGGTAAATTTTGAGAATCGGCTTTAACGAAATTTGTTTCTAACTTATTATCCATTTTAACTTTGTTGACCCGTTCACTACAATAAAACACTTTCAAGTACTGGTAGGTTAAACGCGATCAAGTAGTAAGCCCCAGCAAGCTCGGGTAACGGGACGCGCATCATGACCAATAGCGGCGCGTTTCACTGGGGCCATAATAATTCGAGTTTTTAACGCTGATTTCTGGCGTTAATATGGATGGATTAAAAAATGTTTTATCTGAATATTAATTATTAATGCTAAATAATGTGAAAGTAATTTAAAAAAATACGTTTTTTTTTAATGATATAACCCAATTGCCAGTGGCGTGATCCTCACGCTTTGTTTTTATAAGTGACTAGTTTGCGTTTTGTATCTCTCATTCGATTAGTCTATTGGAATATTCCATTGGAATGTTCCTTCGTTGTACTGGGGTACAATATATTATATAATCCAAGAAATGTTAACATTTATATGCCGCTGATCGTAATTGTTATAACTATATTCTATACTATTCATAGAGGACGTATTTATTAAAAAATATGTTTCTTAATTATTTTATTGAATATATTTCTTTTAGGTTTCCCACTGCTATAGTAACCCTTAGACTGCGCACATCTGCCGCCGACCTATTACTGCATACCGGGTCTAAGTGACCCATAGCGTTTTTCATGTCGCTGTATCTCTGTAAATATGCATTTTTTGGAATTTTTTGTGGAGACCTTTTTTTGCAACAAATTATCTCTACTTTCTATTTGTCACGATTTTTTTTTTCAAAAAAATCAAAATTGAATGCCAAAACGTTTGCTTAAAGTGGAGCATGCATTGAAAAATGCATACTTTGACGAAAAAATCATATCTTTTTTTATTTTTATTTAAAAAAAAATACTTCGGGACTTTTCAAGAGGAGGGTATGTACATACGAAAAAAAATATAGAGTCGACTAATCTTCGAAAAAGTGTATTTATCTCGAGGTTTGAAATTAGGCATTTTTGATGGAGTAAAATATGAGAAAAAAGCGATTTTTGTGCAAAATTATTTATTGAAAGTTCAAAAAATGACAATATTATTGAAGAGAAACTAGTTTATTATATATTTATAAGTTTATTAATATTTTTACTGGGATGCACCGAAGTCAGTGCACAAGTACGTCCGGTGCGTGGTACACATGCCCCTTTTGCAGGCCGGGCACTGATGTTTTGTTTCGTGGTCGTCGCCAACCTTACACAGGTCATTGGGTACATTTATTATCTGAGGTACGAGCAGGCTTCTTATTCCATTTGTAGCCGTCCTTGCCCGCCATGCGCGAGATTGGCCTACCACGAGAGCGAGCATTCTGCGCGCACTGTTGTTGACAGCTCGTTTCCCCGATCATCTCGTCATCTTCATCTACATCCTCACTATCCGTGAGCGCCTCTTCTATTTCTTCAACAAAATCTTCATCGTCATCTGAAGTATTGCCCCCGAAATCATCGCAGTCAGACTCCTCCAGCAACACGCGCTCCAGAGACCGCTCCGAATCTTCATTCGACATTCTAAATATTCAATTTATTATTATAACGTAAAAAAAATAATCTATTGGCATTTTATGTTACAACACACTTACCTGTCGAGATAAAACGCACAAAGTGACCGCATGTCATTTTCAGACGGCTGTCCTCGGTATACAGAGGCGGACTGAAAATCTCTACCATGGATCACCTTTAGACTAAGAGTGGGTGAACATTAAGCCGTAGAATATTCGGGAAATAGACCGTTAGATTTCCAGGTATAAGCGGTGAAAGAAAAAGGTATGGGTCATAACGACCAGGTGTGCAGTCTAAGGGGTAAAGTAAATTATTGTTAATAATGCGTTATGCTAGTGCCTCGTTATTGATAAAAAAGGAAGTATACTGTTTATGATTGTTTGGGTGAGTTCGTTAATTATTCCGAATAATATACATAATCAGTTATTATTCGTCATGACTTTTGGGGCATGCATGATTGATGAATTTGTGGTTGTTAAATTTTATCCATATTTTAATATTTATTGTTTAATATTTATGTGTGGGTGTGTGTTGTAAAATATATATATGTATAGTACAATATATATGTGTACAATAGGTAGTGTGTTAATGTTCCTCCTGCTACTCGAGTGAAATGTTTAATATTTGGCAAATATCTGTGTGCGTTATGATTTAATTTACGAGTTTTAATTTATCGCGAATTCATATGGAGAAACCCCATATATGTTTCTTGATCTTAACCGGGACGTTGCGGTATTTTATGGTTACAACGCGGTGGCTGTTTGCACGTGGCCGGATCCTTTCTAAACAAAGTTTACGTTTATTTTCCGTGTCCGAAATTTGTCCACCTCGTTTATCTTCAATAATTATACTTTTAAGATGTATTATTTTAGACGGTGTGAACACATTTGTCGAGGCTCAGCGTTTGTTTATATTAACAATAAGGATAGTTCGTGTAGTATCAATACTTACTATACTTGCTTATACTTAATATACTTACTTCCTTACTACTGCTTACGTCTGCTATGTTTTCACGCCTAAACTGCTTAACCAATTTTGATGAATTTTGACACAGGGATACATGGGACCTTCGGGACGGACATAAGATACTTTTTGTCGCGAAAATTAAACTTCAACGGGGTGATGGGGGTTTGTGTGAAAAAATCGTATTCTGTCCGTCTCCTCTTTGTGTGAATCTTCTTGTCGCCAATGATATCACGGAGCTCTTATATATAAGATATAGATATAGAAATAATAGTAATACCTCTCGCAGCCGGCGGGTGTCGCATGGTCATGCCGCTTCTCGCAAACGAATCATTCGTTCGCTGGCATTATGAATGGGTAAGCTGAATAGAGAAAAATTGACCTTTTGTAGATCACGCTGTAAATATGTGATATTGAAAAGGATTCGCTTAAGCTCATGTAATTAATAATATATAGATCTTGGATATTGTGGCGGTATATCTTGGATGATAGGAAACGAATCATTTAACGGGATGTATAATATAGGTATATTGTAGTAATGGACATTAAAAAAAACATGGATGTTTTTTTCGATTGAATGCATCAGATTGTTGCATCGATGTATGGGAATATTTTTTTGTTAATTCCGTTGGCTGGGATAGAGAGGAAATATTCGAGATGAAGATAATAGTAAGGTGTTTATTAAAATATTAACCCTCAATCCGTGAAGGTATTTTCGGCACCTTAATTCCGTGAACCAGGGTCGTTTTCGGCTGGGCGCTGTCACACTCCTACTTTTGTTTAAAAAAATCTGAAAAAATTCATGATTGATCTTCATACCTTACTTTTGAATGCAGAAGAAAAAATTAGATTGTTTTGTTAATTTTATTATTTTTTTTTTTAACAAATTTGAAGCAGTGCACGCGAATTACGCTTTTTTTTTGAAAAAATACAGCGGACGTACAAATTATCAGAATTGAGTTTAACAAGCGGTTTTGTAAAGGGTAAAAGTTGCTTTTTAAGAAAAAAAATGGTACGGCTTCGTAGGAATAAATGTGATACCCTATTTTGCACCGCGAACATGGACAATTTTTTGGGAGATGAAAACGCGAAAAAATGATGAAAGTTACAGTTATTTATTTTTTTACTTATTTTATTAGTAATTTTACATATAAAATTATGCTTCTTAACATTTCTTACTTTTTTCATTCCTTTTATAGACAATGTGAGCAAAGATTTGAACGATGCTCTTCGCAGACCGGTTTACCGCACCGTATACAGCATTGGTTTGTTTTTCGGTCATCTTTGTACTCACAAAAAGCGCATCTTTTTCTTGTATTCAGTTTGTTCCCGTGTGCCCCTCTCGGTTCGTTCATTCCTACAATCTGATGGATGCTACTTTTTACCGCTCGTTGTAAACCGGGAATTTGAGCGCGACGTTCGAGGTGAGGTAACACTAATTGAAGCGACAATTTTTTTAAGAAATTCAGACGAGTTAAGGCTTCGTTTCGCTGAATTAAATTGTAAATAACGAACGCGTTAACAGACGATTGGTCGAGCATACCGAAAAATAATCTCAATGGCCATCTCTTCGTTTTACGAGCTACACTGTAGGTTGAAACCATTTTGTCGAATGTATCGACTCCACCCTTTGTACTGTTATACAGTTCAATCATTTCCGGTTTGCCCGAAATACCTGAAACGCCTTTGGAATGCAGCGAAGAAACCATGAGCACGACTTTGTTTTTTTTCGGAGTAAAAGAGAGTAAAGTAATTTTTTTACTGTAATCGTACGCGTAGCGAGAAGTACCAACCTCTGCTGGTCTGACAAACGAGAGTGGAATCTCGCGTTTATTTTTTCGAATTGTCGCCACTATATCTAAGCCTCGCTCATTTTTCATTAAATTGCATGCGTCAATGGTGGTGAACCAGTTATCAAACGTCACCGTGCGATTTGTATGCCAGATAGGCTCCGATAAGACGCGCAAATAGCATTCGGGCACTTTCTCGCCACGGTTGCAATTGACTTTACCCGTGTAAGGAATCGCATTGAGCATATAAAACGTTTTCGCGTCGTTCATGGAAAACGCAAAATGGACGATAGAAACTCAAATCGTTGGACACTCATCGTCGAGATAAACAAATTCATGCCGAATTCGGTTGACCAAATTTCTACAAGTCGAGTATGTCTTTGCGCCGAAAGACCCGCGAAATAGAGCAGACCAATAAATGCCCATATTTCGATAACGTCTGTAGCACGAAACGAACTCTTCCCCTGGCTTTCGATGCTCATATCACGCAATCTTCTTTCTCGTTCTTCGTTTGTATATTTCACGATGATTTCCATAATAGCGTCCGTAAAAAATAAATTCCACGACTCTAACGGAGTGGACGCATTCATTGCTCGAGACGTTGGAGTAGCAAAATGCATAGCCAAGGGTCCGGATGATCGACGCCCTCGAGATTCAGCTGGCTTGGTTGACCATTTTGTTTTGTCCTTTCCATACAGGTATTTGCGTCCCGGAGCGCTACGCGATCGCTCTGGCTCCTCATCGTCGGTGGAAGTGGCGTCACTTTCAATATCACTGAATTCGTCGCATTCCTGCTCACTATCACTTTCGTTGCTTTCATTTTCGACGAAATCTTCTTCTTCGCTTGCCTCCCCGCCGAAATAGTCAATATTTTCTCGAACGCGTAGCGAATAAATGTCTTCGGCACTTCTCACTGCCATCGTTCTCCTTCAATACTGAAATATTAACACTACAGATGTTATCCTTACTTCAAAACACGAAAATACACGCCACAGAAAGAAAAAAAAATAATTCGAGAAAAGTCGAATTTACTTACGTTATCCGTGAACCAGGGTCGTTTTCGTCCTGCTCCGATTTGTACTGCTCACCACTCCGAAAGTAAATAACTGCCAGACCCGACCCTGCGCGGTCACAAACCTACCTGCCTATACTTTTTTTTAGTTCTTGTCCAGTGGCGCTCAAGTGGCCGACGTTGGAGAAATTAAGAAAAGAAATTTCGGCCTGGACGAAAACGACCCTGGTTCACGGATTGAAGGTTAAAGAATACAAAAACATAAGAAATACGTCGTCTCTCGTCAACCGTCGCAACTCGACTTCCCAAGCCCCATTCCCCTACCGCGCCGCTCCTCTAACGCTCGAGGCCCCACTCAGCTGCCGAACGTTCTCGATCGTTCTCGACGCCACGCTCGAGCAACGGACGCTCTCGGGAGCGAACGCTCTACACGGCCGCGACTAAGGCCCCTACACTCAACCCCCCCCCCCCCCCCCCCCCGCATTGACATTCGTCCTCGAATGTCTTCGGCTTGATCTTCACGGACGTCGTCGTTCAAGTCGTCGTCACCATCGCTATCGGCAGAGTTGCAACTTCCTTCATTTTGCACCCATAACTTCATGTGATCAGCGGCCGATGAAGTCTGTACGGGTCCTTCGTGTTCGCCAACTTTCCGGACGGTGTATCGATCATTTCGCGAGACCCTCGTAACTTCGCACGGTCCGAAATATTTAGCTGCGAATTTCAAACCAGAGGCTTGCTGAGTTCGACGAATAGCCACTAAGTCGCCCTCTCGATATGTGATGGCTTATTTTCTTTTCTTGTTAAACGCACGTCGATTCTCAGCTTGAATTTTCATAATAATCTCCTTGGCCTGAAATCGGATTTCGTCTCGGTTTTCGTCGAAGGCAGTGATCCATTCGTTTTCGACAAGCTCATGAATATTTGGGTCTTCGCGAACACGAGCGTGAGCTCCGAAAAGCAAACGAAATGGTGTCATGCCGATACTTCTTTGAGGAGTCGTGTTCAGGTACAGTTGAGCTGTGTTCAGATACTTGAACCATTCTTCGGGCTTCGGTGACGACATCTTAGTAAGCAGCGGGATAAGTGTACGATTCACCCGCTCGACTTGACCATTAGCCCGTGGGATGCCTGTAGTAATGAGAACATGCTGAATCTTCTCACTATTGCAGTAAGCCTCGAAATCATTCGAGGTGAAGGCAGTACCGCGATCAGACACAATTCTTCAAGGATTCCCGAATATCGCAGCTTGCTTCTTTAGCCGATCTAACACCTCGGCTGTCGTCGTCGATCTAGTTGCATACAACCAGGTAAATTTCGAAAAGCTGTCAATCACGACAAAGATATGTCGATAACTCTTTTTTGTTGTTGCAAGAGGGCCCAAATGGTCGATATGAAAAGTATCCAAGGGCACTTCTCCCTTGTCTATCGGATTCAGGTATCCCTCTTGTCGTCCTTGTTTCTTTTCCGCCAGAATGCAGTTGACACAGTTGCGAATCACCTTCTCGATTTTTGCGCGAAGACTCGGTATCCAATAGTCTTTTTTCACAAGAGCCTCCGTTTTGCTCACCGAAAAATGGCCTCTTTCGTGCGCAATCCTTATAATCTGTGTCTGCATCCCCTTCGGAACTACCAGACGTACGTCGCCATGGTCGTCTCGGAATAATACGCCTCCACGAATGAGATAACCGCGAGCTTCACCCTTTCCTGCCAGCTTAAAAACTCTCTGCGTCTCTGCATCTTTCTGCTGTGCCTTCTTCAGTCTCGGGGTCAATCCCTCGTCGATCTCCTCGATTAACATGCACGTTGGCAGTGGATTGCGGCTCAGCGCGTCTACGTGTGCCATACTCTTGCCTGGACGATGCTCGATGGTATACGCGAATTCCTTCAACTGGAGTGCCCATCTCGCAACACGCACACAGAGATCCTTCTTGCTCATAGTTAGAGTAAACGCACGACAATCTGTTGCAATCTTAAACGGTATCGCGAGTAAGTATATCCGAAACTTCTTAAGCGCCTTTACTATCGCGAGTACCTCGAGCTCATAGCTCGCGTATCTTTCTTCCGTCGACGTCGTCTTACCACTAGCATAATACACCGGATGTAACGCTTTGTCTTCGCCATTTCTCTGAAGCAGAATTGCCCCATAGCCGTGTTTTGACGCATCGGCGTGTAACTCTGTCTCCGCGCCTACGCGGTACAAATTCAAAACTGGTTGACTCGTCAAAATCATTTTAAGACGCACAAACGCGTCGTTTTCATCGGCGCGAAACTCAAACTTTACATTCGACTTTAGCAAGTTCGTCAGCGGTCGCGCTATGAGAGAATAACCGGGTACAAACTTTCGGAAATATCCGGTTAACCCCAGAAAATCCTGGATCTGTCGAACGTCTTTCGGCTTTGGAAATTGTGCAACAGCTTCGATTTTTCTTGCGCTCGGTTGAACGCACCCATTTTCGATTATATGACCCAGAAATTCGATTTTCGTCTGAAGGAAAGCACATTTTTTTCAATTAATTATAAGACCCGTTTCGCTCGCTGTTTTTAGTACACGTTTTACTTTTTCTAGTCCGGTCTTACAATCTTTCGACGGCACGATCAAATCATCCATATATACTAGAACGACGCCTTCGCGAATGAGAGCTTGAAACGCTACATTTACGAACTTTTGAAAAACAGCCGGCGAGTTGCACAGACCAAATGGTACTTTCAAAAATTCAAAATGACCATCGGGAACTATGAAAGCAGTATATTTCTGACTTGATTCGTCGACCGGCACATGGAAAAATCCATTTTTCAAATCAAGAGTGCTAAACACCCGCGCGTCTTGCAACTTGCCCAGCTGATCTTCAATCAGGGCTAGAGGGTATCTATCTTTAATAATCTTTTTATTCAGTAGCCGAAAATCAACGCAAAGCCTCTTCGACCCATCTTTTTTCGCTACCAAGACAATCGGACTTGCGTAATCCGAGACGGACTGTCGAACGATCCCGTCGTCTATCCATTCACTAATTTGCTTGTTGACTTGTTCACGCTCATGCTGCGCCAATCGTCTGGCTCTTTGATACACCGGTTCGTCATCTTTTAATATGAGCGTCATTTTTACCCCCACATCGCGCGTTTTTACTGGCTTATAGTCTTCGATCAGAATTTAATAAGTCTCTTTGTACTGCTGATCTTGGGTGTTCGATAAATCTGATATATTTCTGTCGAAACATTCTACTACATTGATTCGAAATATCTCTGGTTGTTCATCGCACGCTGAAGAACTCTCGACGGAAGGGCTAATCGTAGCTTTACCACGCTTTACAGTAAAATCTATCGTATGCAAAAAGTCTCGACCGATCAATAATTTGTGTCGCAATAAATCGTCAGAGATCACTCGAATGAGAATAGGATAAGAATTACCATCGACCGTCAATGTCGCCTGAAACTCACCCAACGTCGCGTTTTTGTCTTTACCCACCCCTTGAAATGAAATCGATCTACTTTGGAAACGTGGAGAGCCTAGCTTCACGTATTCGTCCGCTCGCATTATCGTTAGATCGCTACCGTTGTCAAGTAAAGCTTCGATCGGAACACCGTCTATCAAAACTTCTTTATCGTACTCGCCCTGTTTCGCCCGAGTTACCGCGCAACTATTTTTCGTCGCGTCCTTTCCCTTATGACATTTCGAAGCAATATGCCCGTACGCGCCGCACGCAAAACATTTGGTTCCTTTATCTTTCGTCGGACAATTCGCACTGATATGATCGCGTTGACCGCAATTATAACAATTTCTCTTAACCTGATCTTTCGTATCGCTCGACGCGCTTTTCCCGCTCGTTGTGCTTTTTCCGACCGTCTCAATTTTACCGCTCGCGCTCGCCGATTTGTCGGGATTACGCTTACCAACACTAGTGTTCTCGTCATGTTTCGCATTAGGATTCGTCGTACAATTTCTGTCGCGCAATGATATTTCGTCAAATGCTCGAAGCAACGCTTGCATCGAGTCGAAGCCTTGAACACGCGCTACATCACGCAGTTGAACATCCGGAATGCCATCTACAATGTAATTCAGTATTTCGTCGGCTTCCATGTTGAGATGATTCGCGAGAATAGTTTTCTCATGGACATAGTCATGAAAAGTCTCCGACTTGTTCCACACTCGCTCCTCGAATCGTCGTCGCATCGCAATTTTATTTGGGCGATGATGGAACATTTTCTTCAACTCGGCCAAAAGACTCCTAGAGTCCAGTGCGATGTTCTCAGGCTTGGAATGAAACCATTCCATCGCCTTCCTCTTGAGTCGCGTTCCAATGAGAATTTTCGTCGTCGCGTCGTCGAGATGATACGCTTCTCTCAAAAACACAATCTGTCTCTCCCACGTCTCATACGTCTCGGCTTTCCCAGAGAAAACACCGAGAAGTTCCGCCAACGTTGTTATATTTACTTTCGTCGTCGTAGGCATAGGTACGCCCACGCGTTGTTCGTTCGCGAGCTCGATCGGGGCCCCCATATTACCGGCAAGATGGCCGCCTTGCTCGTCGTTCACAGTCTCGACGCGCTCGCGATTGTTTCGATTATCGACTTGCACTACGCGTAACAGCTCGATCTCACGACGCGCTAAGGCGAGCTCCCGCTCAGCTAACTCTTTCTCACGCTTGAACAACGCAATTTCACGTTCATGAGTCAATGGCACACTCGCTTGGCCGTCTGCACCTTTCTCACTCGCCATCGCGTCTTCACTAAAACGATCGGTATTAGAAGCACCAGTCTCAACAATCCACTCACCGGACGGAACGGCCATTATTAGTCTCTCTACGAGCTCGGCTTTGTTTCCCGACAAGCTGAGCCCTTTTTGCTTCAATATTTCTTTCAGTTCCGCAACCGTTAGATTATACGCGTCATTCACCACAGGACTCATCGTTACTTGTCATGCATCGAAACTTCGTAGTCAAAAATCAAAATTCAACTAAAAATTCAAACACAGAAATTACGTCGTCAAAGCTCGTCGTCTTCCACACGCGAAGAGTCACCCGCATTTCTATCTTATCGCCTTTGATTTTTTTTTCTTCGCGTTCGCCTATTTTTTTTCGTCCTCGATAGAGCTCGTTTAAGCGTCTTCGATACACTTCGACTTAGCGCCTTCGTTCGTCTTCGTCTTAACTTCTTTGTTCGTCGTCGAGTCGTTCAGCCTTATTGCCTTTGTTCGTCACACTTGCATCTACACTCGCGAATTGTCTCCATCCCGGACGAGCCCCCAAGATTTATGGGAATATTTTTTTGTTAATTCCGTTGGCTGGGATAGAGAGGAGATATTCGAGATGAAGATGATAGTAAGGTGTTTATTAAAATATTAAAGAATACAAAAACATAAGAAATACGTCGTCTCTCGTCAACCGTCGCAACTCGACTTCCCAAGCCCCATTCCCCTACCGCGCCGCTCCTCTAACGCTCGAGGCCCCACTCAGCTGCCGAACGTTCTCGATCGTTCTCGACGCCACGCTCGAGCAACGGACGCTCTCGGGAGCGAACGCTCTACACGGCCGCGACTAAGGCCCCTACAGGTGTAATATCGATGTATCAAAAAATACATCGATGTTTTTTATACATCGATTGTTTTTCTATAAGTTAAATATGTATGTGGTTTAGAAATAAAAATCAAGCATCTATTAAAATAACTTTATATTTATTTACATTTATTTTTAATATATATCCCAATAATTTTTATCTATACTTTGAAAAAACAAAATTTTACCCAATTTTTTACCCTTTAATCTATTCCTTTGTTGAGTCACTGCACCTGCGCCGCTTGCGAAAACAGTCTCTCTGATGGCACTGATGTGCCCACCATTGTTAGATATTTAAAGGCAATTTTATGCAATATTGGAAAATGTATTTTGTAATCTTTCCAAATTTCTAGAGGATTGTCGTTAAGTGCTCCAACAGGACTTGTCAGATAAACTGAAAGTTCATCCGACAAGATATCTTCAGATTTATTACTCTTCCAATTGCGATGTACCAGTTTGTATGATTACTCCATAATGAAAATGTATCTTCTCTTTTATCAGACTTATCCGAGTCTGACTCGATTTCTTCAATTTGACGCACATGAATCTTCATGAAATCTTTGATTTTCGATACAGCATTGCTACAAGCTATTGCATCGCTAATGTGAATTTTTTTAAAACGTGGGTCTAAAATGTTTGCTATAGCAAGAGGAGTTCCTTGTTCAATGAAACCCATTCTTTTCGTAATTTCTTGCAGAGCCAGTTTTTGCACTTCTCGTGCCACAGGTTCTCTTGCGACACCTGCTGAAGTAATTTTGGAAAATATGCAGCGGACTAAAGGTATAATTTTGCTGGTTGTGCAATATTTATCTGCAGAAATTTCTTTTGTGGCTACTTCCAAAGGCCGCAATATCAGAAGGACGGATGAGGCAATGGATATTTCTGAACTGCTGAGCATTGGGAGTGCGGTGGCGTGTCGAAAAAGAATATCATTTATGACACTCCGCAGTTCTAAAAATCTTTGTATCATGTAGTAAGTACTATTCCAGCGCGTCGGTACGCTTTGTATAAGTTTAGTCTCAGTAGAAGTAGCTTTGCGCAATTCGTCACCAGCAACGCAACTTTGTTTGAACCAGATCACAATTGCTTTAATTTTAGTAACAATTTTTTGCCACTCAGTACATGCTATTGTGCCCTCAGCCACCAAATTTAACGTATAAGCCAAACATGGAATGTGTTTCTTCTTACCAAACGTCAATTCTACAGCCTTCACCATATTGGCAGCATTATCGGTTACAACAGCCGTCACATTATCTTTTTTAATACCCCATTCTGCACAAGTTTTTAAAAGCATTTCAGAAATATATTGTGACGTATGTCTTTCATCGAGTTCGTACACGCCGAGAGTAACTGAAATGAGTTCAATTTCTATTCCAAAATGAACAGTTACGCCTATAAAACTTTTCATATTTAATGTATCAGACCAAATATCTGTCGTCAAGGTTAAGTCTTCTATCGAAGACAATTTCTTTTTAAAAGTTTCTGAAACAACCTCATATTTATTATCCAACCATCGTCTTAGACTTGTTCTACTTGGTATTTTATATTGAGGAGCAACTGCTTTCATAAGATTTTTGAAACCTTCATTCTCGACTATTGAGAAAGGCTGGTGATCTTTACAAATCATATATAACAAAGAATTGTTAAGTTTTCTTGTTTTCATGCCGGATTCTGAAAAAGAGGAAATTTCTTGAAAGCTGGTCTTGATAGATTTTTGAAGTTTTATAGGGATTACTTCCGAGTCAGAATCTAAAGATTTATCCAACGGTTTTGACGTAGTTTGAGAACTACTCGTCGAAGTGTTACGTCGTAGCCGGTAATACCGGAGTCGACACACGGTGTTCGGCCGGTATCTCAAACTCTCGACAGTCTATAATATACCAGCACAGTCACCGTTACTCGTCGATCGTAAACTCCCAATTAATTAATAATATCATTCATTCTTAGAAAACGAAATAGACTAAGGGAAAGATCCCAACTAAGATTAGTAGGGTACCACGCTCTCATTACACATACACACACCAGAGAATTCAAAACTGTAATCAAATATAGGCAATCTATCAATTTATTAACATCCTGTCCGGCGAACATTTTATTTTATATTTTTTCCACGAACGTCTCATGCGACACCGCCGCTCGATAACACAGTCATAAACAAACTCTATACCATTCGCCGAAATTATAATTCGAAACCCTACTTCCTTTCCCACGAGACGACTATCTCGAGTCACCTTCGCGTGATCGAGATAATCCCCTCCGCCAAATAAAACAAAGGCTCACACAAATCCGACCAATCAAAAATCGACTGCCCTTTTTGTAATCTGCCTCTGCGAGGCAGAACGGGTAACGCTCTGAAAAAACTAGACATAGATCATACTCAGCATTCTTCGAGAATACATCTAAAAACTCGAACTCAGTAAAAGAGCTCTATCAATATCGAACTCGAAAGTATCTTAAGCGAACAAATCTCAGACATTTGTAAAATCGTTCTAAGTACAATTTTGTGTTGTAATTCCCAAGTTACAATTCCAACTTGAATAAAATACAAGTTGTTTGTTAGTGTACGTGAATTGTTGGTGTTGCAATCAATATTTTTTCCTGCAAAAATCGTCCACACGAATCAACAGTGAGGACTCTGGGGAAATACCAATCTACAACAAGAACGTCTCCGAAGAGGAATCATCCTCGACGATTCATCCGAAATCGTTGAGTTAATATATAGAACACAGGTGAGTCCCAAGCCCTAAACTCACGTCCAGCGGAATAGCGCAATCTCATTCAAATATCGCGCGCACATCGCATCGTCGACGGAGCTTCAAAATCTCCCCACCTTGAGACGTAACAAATATATGGGACAAATTGCAACGTAGGGAAAACTTCGAAGTTGTTTCCGATAATTTTCCAGTAGAATACGACGCGATCATAGGTCAAGAAATGACAGGATCGAATCAGGGAGCAATTGATTGGGAAAGTAAGACGGTACGTCTCAATGGCGTACACATCCCATTCGCGAATTCAGAATCTTTTCTGCTCAGGGCCCGACAGAAAACGATTATGTTCGTAAGAATAGGGAATACGCTCGAGACAGGCTACGTGCCCCGCCTGCCTCTCCCCGACGGCATCTATGCAGGCGAAGCACTTGTCAAAAACATAAACGGCAAGGCATGCCTGTACGCGATCAACACCCTAAATAAAGACGTTAAAGTGGACGTTCCCGTGATTACTCTCTATCCCTTCGATATGAGTACGGACGAGAACGGAGAAACTCCAGAGCGCGACGCAAAGATTCAGACTCGTAATAACGATCACGTGACTCGGACGCGAGAAAATCGTATCGGCGATGTAATGAATCTCTTGCGACTGGACCATCTCAACGTCGAAGAGCGTAATGCGACTCAAGAGCTTATCGAAGAGTACGTAGACCTCTTTCATATACCGGGTGAGCTCCTTAGATCCACGAACGTGTGCACACATCGCATACCTACGACCGACGATCAACCCATACACACCAGACAATACCGATACCCACCTCACCAAAAACCTGAAATAGACAGACAAATAAATGACTTATTGACACTGGACATAATCCAACCATCCGTATCTCCATATAATTCATCCGTTTGGATTGTTCCCAAACGAGAAGACTCCAAAGGAAATAAACGTTGGCGACTTGCCATCGACTTCCGAAAATTGAATGACAAAACGATTGGCGATGCGTATCCTCTGCTCCTCATAACTGACATTCTCGACCAACTCGGCGGAGCGAAATATTTTTCCATCTTCGACTTAGCGTCCGGATTCCACTAAATTTGCATGGATCCCGCAGACAAACACAAGAAAGATTTCACGACACCTCACGGCCATTACGAGTTTAACCGAATGCCCTTCGGATTAAAAAATGCACCGGCCACTTTCCAGCGCTTAATGAATGTCGTGTTGAAAGGTCTACAGGGAAACGAATTATTCGTGTATTTGGACGACATAGTGATTTACGCACGATCAATCGACGAACACAAAACGAAATTTAAAAAACTCGCGGAAAGACTTAGAAAAGCCAACCTCACGTTACAAACGGACAAATGTGAATTTTTGCGAACAGAAGTGAGATATTTGGGACACCTTATATCTTCCGACGGACTCAAAACCGATCCGAAAAACATCGAGGCAATACAACACTTTCACACACCCAAAACCCCGAAAAACGTTCGAGAATTCCTTGGTTTAGCAGGATATTATCGACGATTCATTAAAGATTTCGCAAAAATCGCCAAACCATTAAACGAACTCACAAGCAAAAACGTAACGTTTCATTGGACTGACCAACACCAAACTGCATTCATAACTCTCCTCAAAAAGCTTTGTTCGGCACCAATACTTCAATATCCGGATTTCAGTAAACCTTTCATTGTAACGACCGACGCGTCAAATTACGCAGTCGGAGCAATTCTCTCACAAGACAAAATCGGGGAAGACCATATAATTTCCGCAGCATCAAGGGTATTAAACAGAGCCGAACAAAACTACTCAACTTTGGAAAAAGAAATGGTCGCAGTAGTCTTCGGTTTAAAAACCTTCAGGCCTTACCTTTATGGCCGAGAATTCACCTTGCTTACCGACCATAGACCCTTAGTTTGGCTAAATTCAATGAACGATCCGACCTCTCGAGTGCTTAGGTGGAGGGAGCGGTTAAAGGAGTTCGAATTCACGATACAGTACAAACCCGGCAAAATAAATACTAATGCCGACGCTCTCTCTCGAAACCCGGTCGTACTCCCCATAAAACTCAAGTGGCGAGTCGAAAAAACGCCCAACGGCGAAACATACGTAAACCCCGTGTCCGGAGTGGCAAGGACGTTTACATCCTCCGAAAATGACATACATCAAATCCCACGGAGACCAAGGCTAGCTCGAACTGGCTCCGAGGAACCCTCTGCTCTTAATGCAGAAAAAATTCAATCGCAAAATTCCTGCAGATCGGAAGTTCCGAGAGAAACGGTCGAGGAATTTATCGATTTGAATCCAGAACCTCTTAGTACAAACAATCAAAATCTAAACGCAAAAACTCGGCTTGATCACACGAGTCAAGAAAGCGAAAATTCTAACTCCTCTGCACAGTCAGAGCTCTCTCTTCACAAGAAGAAAGTAATCAGAAAATCCTCGCACTAGAAGCATTATTCCGATGATCCCAGCACTCGCAGTTCCGAAGAACATGAAGCGGCTCCACATGTTTTCCCAGGCGGAATCGACTAGGGTTTTCAGTCCTTGTGTCCCCAGCATGTTCGAAAACGAAAGTTCTTCGTTGGTGACGGGTCGTCCACTGATTCCGCGAGCCAAACTATTTAGGACAGCTGGTTTCTCCACAGGAAACATGATGTGGTCCCGTAGTTTCTTGAGATCTTCTTTCCTGTATATTCTACTGGTTGTCAACGATGCTGGGTTGGTATATTTCCAAGTTGGTTTGGTCATCGGTTTAATAATTGTCGGCGGCATACTTTGTACTGGTCCAGGTAGTAATTTGTACCAGGAGTCTCCGAGGAGATATTCCGATGGTAACAAAGGATCGCATGTGATCTCTGTGCCAGCTTGCATAATAATGTGTGTGTGAGGTGATAAGAATAGGCTTTCGTTGCCCCGCGCGATTGGGAGTTGATGATAACAATTTTCGGTTTTGCGCACTTTCACTTCTACCGGAATGCATTTAATTATGTGTACAACTTCGTCGGCAATCACTGCCATGTATCCGGGTCCTTTCATGAGGCGGAAGGCAAACTCGTCCGGGGATTGAGTAGCGATGACTAGGGCGTTCTTTAATACTTGCTGCTCCAAGTTGCATCGTTGAGTTAGTACGTCAAGATATAATTGATTTATTTGACTACGAACGTGTTTCTCTACAAATACAAATTTTGAATTTACGTAGGCGAAGATATCTAGATTTTCTACACTAATTGGTTTTGGTTTGGCAAATCTTTCTCCCTTGTTTCGATTATTAATAATTTTGGATGTTCTGTGCGTATTAACGTGTAGCCACATAGCATCTGTTCGGATTTTCTTGTTAAAGCAAACGTTATATCTTGTGTCGAAAGACTGTATATCGTTTGAGGGTAGTTATGTCCTACGTCTTTAATTTGGTTTGCTATTCCCTCATAGAGTACGCCATAACGGTTAAATTAACAGTTGTCGACTGGTAATGAATTCCAAAAGGTTTGTCCGTCCTCAAGGTCAATACAGTTTTGGCTCGTTAATAGGCACGTCATTCCGGACTTAAGATTAATCCGACTTGTGTTTAGATTTACGGTCGCCTGGTATTGTACAAGAATTATTTTTACAGATCCTTGCACTACTACATCGTTGTGAAATAAAACGCGCACAAAACCGAAAAAACACTTAAGAGAAACACAAATAACACCTTCTCAAAGACTCGAACCGCGACTGTCAAACAGCACGGGCGGCGCCATATTGGTTGTGTACGATATCAGACACGCATGAAATTCATAACAAATCGAGCGTGACACATAGCGCCAATATCTCAATGCTGACGAGAATAATAAACGGGGTACTAACGAAGACTCACGCATCAATCACTCGATAAGATTAGAGATCGATATTATCCACTACTCTGAAAGTTGTAACGAAGAAGCTAAGAATAAACTGATTTTACCTAAGGTTCCAATTTTATTTTATTTCCTTCTCGAGAACCAAACCAATATTTTAATGAAAAGGGGTAATACCCGTTTCAATATATATATATAATTTTTTTGTTTATTTATTTATATTTTTTTCTTTTGTATATAATTTTTTTCTGAAAATAAAATAGATAATTTGTACTTTGATATTCTAGCTTGTCGATTAAACTGATATATATGAGAGTTTTAGTCTATTAATGTTTACTACACGAGGTTTTTTCTTTATTTGAATTTTTACGTTTCCTTTTGATAATATTTCTAACATCTCGTGTGGTCCTGTATAATGATCTTCTAGTTTTCCAGGCTTTGGGCCCTTTAAGAGAAATACGAAATCACCGGCCTTTAGTGTCTGGGGGTTATTCTTTTTATCATAATTATACTTCGATTTCAGTTTCGCGCTAACTAAATTTTCACGCGCTAGTGCTTGTAGTTCGTGCAACCTCGTGACTAATTTTACGAGGTATTCATCGTATGTTATTTCTTTTTCGTCAAGTATTGGTTCGCTCGATGGGAGCCTCGCAAGTTTGCCGAATACTAGTTCGAAAGGTGTATGCTTAGTACCCTCGTGCGTACTCGTATTATATGAAAACATGGCTAATTCAAGCCATTGGTCCCATTCTTCGTCTTGGTTCGCAAATTGTTTTAAATATTCACTCAACACATGGTGGGAACGTTTGATTGAACCGTTTGATTGGGGGTGGTGTTACGTACTGGCCGACATTAAAGGCCCAGTCAATTTTCAAAATTGACGATTGCATATGTCCTCTAGTCAGTAAAAGGGCGCTCTGCATAGTTACCCCTAGTACCGACGTACCAGATAGTTCTGTCTGATAAGTAAATAGTACGACTTATCTCAATACTAGAGACGGTAGGGAAAACCCAGCCTATCACAAGAACTTCCCGACCCTCTCCTAAGGGAAAACCCAAACTCCACCCTAAACCAAACTTCACCCTAAACAAAAATCCCTTCCACCCAAAGTCAGAGCACATTTAAAAAGACACGCTCTGACCAAAAAACGATATATATAGACTTCGACTTTTTAGACTCATAGATAATCATTACGCAACTCGAGTTCTCTCAAGTCCTCAGTTAAAACAGACTCTGTAAAACGTCTTGCACGACGTTCAGTTAAGTTAAACCGACACAAACTAAGAGTTAATCTACCACTTTAAATCAACTTGAATAAACTCAATTGTTAACTGTTATTCATCGTGTTGTTCTCTTCAACTGCGCATAGCAGGGGTCGAATTTCATAAAGAACCGTCGAATCTCCGAATCTCCGAATTTCCGTTCAATCAGAATATCTCATTCACTCTGATCAAACTGAGCGTACCCTTCGTAGTTCGCGCCGATAAAACTATATCGGCGGAGTCAACAGAACGGCGTGACCGTGCTGTTCCGAATCATCATCGAGGACGTAACAGTGGAAAGCAGTTGTTTTAAATTGTTTGATTTTGAACCGTTTAGCTAAATCTTTTAAAACTTTGCTCAAAAAATTACTACCTTGATCAGTTAATACGGACCTTGGTACTCCAAAAGTGCAAATAAATCTTTTTACAAAGGAATTGCTTATTGTGGTTGCCATGGCATTCGGCAAAGGGATGGCTAACGAATATTTTGTAAGCTGATCTTGGATTGTTAATATATATATATATGTTATTGGTTTTGGTTTCGGCTAAAGGCCCAACAATATCCATAGCCACCTTTTCGAACGCTGAACCCGGCGTATCTGTGATGATCATAGGGTTTTTGTGTTTAACTCTGACTAATTTTTTTAGCTGGCACCCTAAACAATTTCTTATGAATGTTTGTATATCCTTCTTTAGGTTTTCCCAATAGTACCGGTGTCGGATTTTACTGAATGTTTTCGACACGCCTTTATGGCCTCCGAGAGTCGAACAATGAATTTCTTTTATTACCTCGTTTCGTCTAGAGGGTTCGACATATTGAATTACTCCAGTACAGATTATTATTTTTGTAGTTACTGATTGAGCGAGGGAAAACAAGTAATTTTTAATCTTCTTCCACTCTACTGTCTCTACCTCTGGTGTTTTAGCTATGCTGATTGTTTTTAATTGGGAATCTTTAATGATTTCACCGAGGCTGTGGAGAGACCCTTTTATGTCCTCTTCGACAGCTGTTAGACCCTTGGCGAGACGTCGCGTTGGTAGTGCGACGTGGATTTTATGACCATGCTCTTTGGTCTGAGCCTTCCCTGTTTGTAATTCCCCGAATTTCGGAGGATCCTTTCGGGCCTGTAATTGTTTAGAGCCTATGTCGCAAGGTTTGCCCGTATCATAGATAAAATAAGCACATTTATCCTTCCGCATAAACATTTGGTCTTTGGACTCTATCAGGTTTGGTGCATAGAAGTTCTGATCACCCTTTTCTTCGAATGTTTCTCCTATACCCTGGATTTCGTCGAGTTCGTCCGTATTGTCTTTGCCTAAGTTTTCGTTTTCCTCAATTTCGCTATCGTTATCCGAGGACTCGGAATCGCCGGACTGGTTATGAATTTCGTCACCTTGTTGTGTTATGGACGTTTTTTGTTTCGGAATTTTTCGTTTCACTCGTATCTCTTCCTGGATTGTTTTTTTCTGGTTAGCGATTTCATCTATTAATCTTTGGGGTTTTTGTTTAGTTCTCTCGCTTCGTCTTAATGAAGGTTCATTGGATGTTTGCGGTTCGTTTGTCCGATGAACCGTGGCCTTGGTTACAAACGTATTTTGAATGTTTGTTGATTCGGGATTCCCTTGAGAATCTTGTGGATCTACAGGATTTCGTGAGAGGGCATCGGGGTTGACATTCATTTTTCCTGCTTTATAAACGATGTCGAAGTCGTGCAATGCCAGTTGTAGACGCCATTTAGATACTCGCGACGCTGGATCCTGCGATGATTTGAACCAAACTAATGGTTTGTGATCCGTGACGATTGTAAATTTTCGCCCATAGACGCAAGGGTGAAACTGTTTAACCGCGTAAACTATCGCCAATGCCTTCTTTTCGTACGTAGAGTACCGTTTTTCCGCGTCGTTTAACGCTCGAGATATGTACGAGACTGGCAAGTCCTTTCCGATTTCCCCTTGTGAAAGAATTCCGCCGATTGCGTAACCAGATGCATCGGTCGTTATTATAAAAGGTCGCGTAAAGTCTGGGTGTTGAAGAATTGGGTTGCTACACAACATGTCTTTTAATGTTTGGAAGGCTGATTGTTCTATCTCCCCATAAGAAGGTTATGTCCTTTTTCAGGAGGTTTGTCAATGGTTTCGCGATTCTTGCAAATCCCTCGATAAATCTTCGGTAATAATTGAATAGTCCCATGGTTTCTCATATTCCCTTGACGTTTTTTGGAACTGGATAGTTTTTTACCGCCTCGATTGTTTTTGGATCGGGCTTGATTCCATTTTCCGTGAGTAGATGTCCCAAATATGTTACTTCTTTTCGCAGAAATTCACATTTATCGGGTTGTAGTTTCAGGTTTGCTTCTTTTAGTCTAGAAATTAGTTTTCTACATTTGATCTGGTGTTCCTGCAATGATGATGCGTAGATGACTATGTCATCGAGATAGACAAATAATTCTGTCCCTTGTAAACCGCTCAATACACGGTCCATTAATCTCTGAAAGGTTGCAGCAGCATTTTTTAAACCGAATGGCATCCGAGAAAATTCGTAGTGTCCAAACGGAGTTGAAAACGCTGTTTTATGTGCGTCTGCGGGTTTCACCTTTATCTGGTGAAATCCCGATGCGAGATCGAAGACTGAAAAATACTTGGCTCCTCCGAGTTGATCAAGTATATCAGTGATGTTCGGCAAGGGGTAGGAGTCTCCGATGGTTTTTTCATTGAGCATTCGGAAATCCAATACCATTCGCCATCGTTTATTTCCCTGCGAATCGGGTTTTTTTGGAACAATCCATACTGGACTATTGTACGGAGATGCGGACGTTTGGATTATACCGTTATCCAAAAGATCTTTGACTTGTCGATCTATTGCATCCTTGTGGATTTGTGGGTAGCGATATTGACGAGTAGTTATCGGATGTTCATTGATGGTAACGATGCCATGTTCTAATTTATTTGTTACCTCGAGTTTATCTCCTGGGAGATGAAATTGATCCGCGTTTTCTCGAAGCAACTCATCGACGCCTTCGCGTTCTTCTTTATTTAAATGTTTAAGGCGTAGTAATTTCGTTACTGCCTCTATTTGATTTTCTTGATTTTTTGTTGATGTACCGATTTTTAAACAATCCGCGTACGATTTCTCCGATTTTGTTGAGTTTGTAAAAGATTTAGGAGACTTTGTTGATTTTGTAATAGGTTTTGTTGATTTAGTTGATTTAGAAGATTTAGGAGATTTGATTGATTTAGTTGATTTAGAAGATTTAGGAGATTTGATTGATTTACGAGATTTAGAAGATTTTGTTGATTCGTGTTTATTTTTTTCCTCGAATTCATATAAGTTTAACGTAGGAACTTCGATTTCTATTTCTTCGTCACGTGCGCTTCGAAAACGGGCGCTTCGAAAACGCGGTCCCTATTTTCTTCGGCACTGAGCAAGCAAGTGCATTAAAATTTGGAGGGCATATAGAGAATTATGGCACAAAGGGCACGAGACTCGTATTTTTTTTAAATTTTGAAAAAAATTTTGCAGATTCAGCTTATCATTGGAGAAATGAGATAATTGTTTATAAATGCACCAATTCTAGCGAAATATAAGACTCTCATGCCCTCGAGCATTAAAAAACGCACATTTTGAGCTTTGTTTCATCTAATTTGATGCAAAATTGGCTGCACAAATAGCTTTTAGAGTTTCGGAAAGAAAACATCGAGATTTTTTATCGGCACAACGAGAAAATAGTGTGACGAAATTGCACACGGAGCGCTGACGAAATGTTCTCGCGAGACGGGTCGGTAACTGGTCGAAGAGGCGAGACATACGGCTGACAAGTGACGGCTCATAGGCCACATAACCACATGTCTATAACCAAATATAGAAATCGCTTAGACAGCGTTACCCGGCCTCCTCCGAAGTTGACTGCAACACATGCCTTCCGAAGCCGGTTCGATTTTCACAAAAACGTAAATTCTCATAATTCAGGCATTTGTTCATCTAATGATACACAATAAAGCCCAAAATGTATGTGTTTCGAGTGAGTATGAAAATCTGCAATTCTTTTTTTTCAGGACACGAATAGAAAATTTATATATATAAAAATAAAAATTTATTAAATTGTTGTGAAAAGAAAAAATTGCAGATGGAGTCGAACCATCGACATCCTCCCCGTGAGACGACAAGGGTACAACGCCTTAGCACACTAATAACATAATATTATATATATAATAGCTAATAGAAATATATATATATATATATATATATATATATATATATATTATAACGGTCCAACGACGACCAACCACGTGACCTATAAATAAAATAAACAATGGTGAGTTAAATAAACAACCGTCAGATGGCGAACAACAAGAACAAATCTCGCAAACAAAGTAATGTTTGCGATGTTACGGACCGATCAGCCTAGCAACAACCTGACCGAACGATCCATCGATGCACGCGCGGCTTTGTCATCACTTTACCTAAATGCACCGACCCGCGATGGAAATTTCCAAACTCCACGCGCTACTCAATCAGCAATTTACACATTTCTGAGAATGCTCGCAACAACGAATCAAACTCTCAATAGGAAATCCGATACTTCCTGTTGCCCCCGCGAGACTCTTCCAACACCCTCGCCCCATGGTAATGAGCATTCTGATCGACGAACTAATCGTCAGTCTAAATTGGTACCTCCGTCTTAACAGACGTGTCCAACGATCGGCGTACTCGTACCTGAGGGCAAGTACATCTCGCGTATCGAGAGTCTCGCGAGTGTAACATTGAGTGCGGAAGACCGAACTAACCGTTTAGAACTCTTTGCGTGTAAGTTAACCAGAACGGCACTTCGCGCCCCTCGTAATACTCTTGTACCGCGTTAATTACCCGAGCGGCATTACGCGTCAAAGTATTGCGAGTATTAAATTTCCTAAATCAAAACATTATTTCTATTAATCCGAGAGCGTTAGAGTCGAGCGAAACGTATCGCGTTGCGAACGTTCACCTTTGTGCCGACTCAGCGCAGACACCGAGATCGTAGTGGTAGCGTCGCATACGAACGCGCCAGTGTAAACCCTACGATCACCTCTATACGAAATCCGAATAAAAGTGTTGAGTGCAATCGTGTGTGTTTTATCTCCACGGCCAAGACTGCCGCCATACCCGACCTTCACAGGAACCTGCCGACGACGACAGGGCGAGACACACACACTCATACATCAACAACAAAACCAGGTGAGGTGCGTAACACCGCTTTAACACTGACAAGAACCCACAAGTCGAGTACCTGACGCTCGACTACAAATAAATACAAACTAACAAAATTATATTACGACGGAAACCCGTACGTAACAGCGAGAACATAAATTGCCAACTAACAAAGGAGAACGATACCTCTCAAATCTGCTTTGATAAGAGCGAACCACTAGTAGGAAGCAATAACCCTGGCGGAGCAGCACAATACCCCGGTATTGTGACAGCGGAGTCAGCGGGTGAGCAACCTCTAGGGCAAACTCGAATCAGATTAACTTACCGGGGTCGAAGAAGAATCAGGAGGTGCAGCAAGAATCAGGAGGCGCAGCAAGAATTAAGAGACCCACCAATCACTATCAGGCGGAGAAAGAACCAGGAGGCGCAGACCTAAGCTGGAGCGCGGGATCGGCAAAGCGCAATCACGTAGCACGGTATCCTCGATAATCACCTGAAAACGGCAACGCAATCAATAAAAAAGAAAAAACTCACAACACAAATCAGAAAACAACTCACTTATGATTCAAAGGCAAGAGCACGGCCATCTCAAATTCAAGCAAGAAAGAAAAAAAACCGTTGACAAACCAGACGGCGTGCCAACACCTGAAAAGATAAAAAAAGGAGATAAAATAAACGACCCAAGCGAACGCGCGCACCAGAATAACACTTACCAATTTAAGTATACCGAAAGGACGAGGAATAACACCTTTAAATGCACTAAAAACCAAAAATCCGTACAAAACAGTAATAACACTCGCGCGCACATGTCACGGCCGCGGCCATATTGATTTCAGATACGCCATCGATTAACGTATCAGCATTGACCGGGAACTCGCTGTGATCACAGCGCCGGTGTGCTTATCGCGGCTAATTAAGTGAACCGTGGGTACTTAGCGAGAGTACACGCTACGGCCCACGCGACATATTTCGTGTATCGATAAGAAGTAATAAATTGGCGCTATGTGTCACGCTCGATTTGTTATGAATTTCATGCGTGTCTGATATCGTACACAACCAATATGGCGCCGCCCGTGCTGTTTGACAGTCGCGGTTCGAGTCTTTGAGAAGGTGTTATTTGTGTTATTTCTCTTAAGTGTTTTTTCGGTTTTGTGCGCGTTTAGGTTCGCAGAGAGAGAACAACGGCCTCAGGTGAGCGCTTCAATTTTAGTTATCTGGTCTTGAGGACCCATAATTTACCTATTGTATTTCAGATGATGACTCGTCGCTTTACAATACCGATGCCGTAGTTACAAGGATTTCAGAATGCCCTGGTTTCGCCGTATCTTGGATTGCCGTGCTCGAGGAATGACGAGTGCGCGATGAAATTTTTGATTCTACTAGGCTTTGAATGTACTTCCTTCGTTTTCGGTGAGTAACGTATTTTTTATGTGACTTCGTACTGAGACCTGGTGGACCACAGGCTCCTGTTGTTTATCTGACTGGAGGTAAGGTCGAGATTCCCGTTCGGTTACCGAAGTAGCTGAGGTGGGCGTCAACAGTACCAAGTCAGATATCTCAGGAGATTCTGTGGTTTCGTCGCAAGGTAAGGTGGTTGTTGGTGTTTATCGTCTCGTATTTATATTATTGTTCGGGTTAATTTGTTAACGCGAATTGTAGCCCTCTGGCGATAGTTACTGTTACTAATGTTATAAATTTTGTGTTGCAGGTGTGACCGTCTCAATATATATATATATATGCATTCTATATATGTAGCTAATAGAATATATATATATATATATATATATATATATATATATATATATTCCCACGCCCTCTATAAGAACGAGGTGAATGTAATTGAAGAAAACCTGTTCTGTTTTGATGGTAACACAAAAATGTAGTTGGGGTGTTTTTGCATTGTTTCCAAATAGCAACCTTAAGGGGGTAAACTACCCTCTACCCGAACTTTCTTACCGAGGCCGTCTTTTCGCATTTAACACGTCTTGGCTCATTCAAAATATTTCTAACAACTCCGAAACGACGTTTCCTCATGTTGCGAACTCAATATGAGACCCTGATCGTGAGAGGGTAGGTTAATATTGACCTCGTTCTTATAGAGGGCGTGGGAAAGATAAAAGGATGGTTCGAGAAGGAAAATAGAGAGGGGTTCGATTATCCTATCACGATCAGGGTCTCATGGTGGCCAAAGAAACAAAAGCCTTGGCGCGGTACGGCGCGGGGAGACGCGGGCGGCGATATAGCGGCGAACGCAGGCAGTCAATGATTAATACATTGCTATGTCTCTATGCCTAGTGCGGGGAGCGGGCGGCTCCAGCCAATAACCGCGAACAAAAAATGACTGCGTACTAATACAATCAATAAAATTGACTGCTCTGAATGTGACAAATCCAAATGTAACGCCCTAATCTATGCTATATCTACGGCTAGATGGGGTGGGCGGCTTCAACGCTTCTCGGCGTGCTCTGATTGGACCAACTTTAAATATTTATATCTCCTAAATTATTAACAATATCCCTAATTTTTATTTGCAACTTTTGTTCGTAATGGCCTCATCTACCTCAGATTTCGCTATGCGTAACTTTATGCGATTCACGCTGTATATATATATATATATATATATATATATATAGGTAGACGTAAAAAAAATTTAATTATTCTTTATTTTATCTTTATGCTTCTAAGTTCACACAGTTCCTTATCCTAATTGTCCACTTTCGCTCTTCGACTTTGATTGGCGCGTATCACCGGCCGTTGCTGCGTGGTGATTGGCGCGTTCCGTAATGATAATTTTCTCCTGCCCGGTCTGATTAGCTGCGTCGTAATCGATGGGAATCGATTTTTGCTGGTTGACAGTTAAGATGGCGGTGCCGCAGTGAATCGCATAAGTGTATTCGTGTTGTACGACTTGTTCCAAGGATTAATTCGGCACGGTAAGTCCCTTTTTAATTCTTAAGTTTGTCGTGGGTGCTTTTGCTGTTTTTCTTGTTTTCTTTTAGAGCCGCCGTGTGGCCTCGTCGTTAATTGAGGCGGTGTGCCCAGATTTGTTTTCTCTATGGGTGAGTCCGCGCCTTGTTATTTCTTGATTATTCGTTGCATTAGTATTCTGCTGCTCCCTTTTCTTTTTATTGCAGGACTTGAGTCAGCTTGCTTAAGGTATACGATGCTTCTTGATTTTGGAAGGACTATGCTTTTGCTTTTGGAAGGACTATGCCTTTTTATGCTGCTTGATTTTGGTCGTACCACTGCTAGTGATTTATTTACCAGGATTTAGATATTGGGAAGTTTTTTTAGAATTTCTTTCTCTGTTTTCCTCCTCTCTCCACTGTCCTGCTTCTTGTAATTGTTGTGAGTCTTTTGCTGAGGGACCGCTCTGCTGTTCTCGCCTTGCGTGTCGTTTCTTTGGTGAAACTTCGCAAGTATTGATTCTTCTTCCGCTGTGCCTTTGCGTACCTTTCTTATTTCTTACTATTAGAACACTTTGAGATTCTCCGCTGTTGCGCCTTTGCGCAATCTGATCTCCTCTTAATGATTTTGAATTTCCTTACTGCTTCTCCGCTCCGTGATATAATGTTATTCCCAAAATTCAATACGGTCTTTCCTTTTCTTTACCCGCGAGTCGTTCTAGAGTCAGCCACCCTCGCTGTCCTTTCGGAGAGTAATGTCCCAGCCTTCTCACGAATTTCTCACTTTGAAGTTAATGGATGTCGGTACAATTTTGGTCCAAAATTTCTATATTTTAACCCGTCTATTCCCTTTTTCCTCTCCAGCGAGTCGGTCTCGAGTTAGCCATCCTCGCTTTCCTTTCGAAGAGCAATGTACCAGCTTTCTCAAAACTTTCTCGCTGTCAAAGTCTGTGAATTTTCGGTGTCATCTCCTTATTTTTCCTCGCTTATATATTTTCTTTTCTTTCCTTCTACCTTGGAGAAACTCTTCCCTCTATCTCATTTTCCATGAATTAATCTTTATTCTGTCCTTTTCTAATTCTAACTTCATTTTCAGGTGCGGTGACAGGTGGCGGCACTTGGCCTGGGCAGGACGACGTCTCATTGTCCCCCCTGATTTTTCCACGCGGAGTCATGCTGAGCTGCGGATGGTCTACTGTCTTTCGCAGCTTAAGTATGCGCAGCGAGGGAAAATCATATCTTTTCATCTTCTGCTTTGTTTCCTTTATTTCTAATCTGTTCTATTTTCTTTTTATTTGTTTCTTTACTATGTTTACAAATTCTTTTGTTTTATTAAAGTTTGTTTTTATTTCCTTGCTTTTTGCTTGTTTGCTTTTTTTAATAAAATTTCTTTTGCTTTGTCTTTGTTTGTTTTCGTTGACTTATTTTTCAGCTTAATTTGCCTTTTGTTTCTAGTTGCTTTTGGTTTGTTCTCTTTTTGCTTTTTGTATTGGGTAAGTTGCTTTCTTTTGATTCTATTTGCTTTTTGCTTATTATTTTGCTTGTTCGTGCTGGGTAAGTTTATTTTCTTTTCTTTTGAATATTTTATTTAGTTTTAGGAAGGGTAGGAAAATTAAAAGTCGTATGTTGTAATAATCAAATTTTATTTTAGATTGATATGTCTGAGGCTGTGTCAGATTGTTCTTCCTCCGACGGTTTGATTTCTGCTTGATACTGGGGCCATATCCTATTCCAGTCGTGTTGCGGCTCTTCCTCCTCGTCGTCGCTCGGGATGTATGTCGAGGCATCTTCATAGTACACGCTGTCCTCGTCGTAAAGGTCGTCATCTATTACTGGCCGTGGCCTTGGTGGGTCGCTCCTCGCCGCTGTCCCGCGGATTTCGTCGCGCGTTAAATTTCTTCCGGCGTATTTTTGCCACCAGCTCAGTTCGTCGGATCGGGAGGATATGTGTGGCCCTTGACTGTGCCAGTAGAATGGTTGTTTTGTTGTGGTTGAAATGGCTGCCCCCATGTCGACTGCCATTTTTCTATATGTTTCGCCGTTTTTCGTGTTGGTCAAGTGCGCGTATACGGCTTCCGTGCCCGTTCGTCCCTTTTCAATGGTGAGGTCCCACGTTTCTGTGATGGTTTTTTCTCGTAGTTTTGCCATTGCCTCCCATTGGTACATCGTGTGGTCCGGTGGTGCAAGCCCTTGAATTGCACATGGTATTGCCGTCCATGGGTAACCGAACGTCCAAGTTGGTGGTATGTAGCACTCTTCTCGCTCGTATACCAATTCGAGTCCATGATCCCCCATCCATACCTTGATTTCATTTTCCTCGTGGTCGAACTCGATTATGTTGGCTCTTGAGAACGTATTCCCTTCTTTGACGAGGATGCCCCTCCCTTGGTACATTTCTTCTTCGAGACACGGATGCACTTCCTCGTCTATATTTTTTATTTTTTTTATTATTTCTTCTATGTCGTACCCGCCACGGGGTATCCAGACGCACACTTGTTCGGGTGATATCACTCCCGCCACTTTGATATTTTCGTATCTTCCTCGTATTCCCTCAATGGGACAGTTTTGGTATGTTTGTGCCATCGTTGTTTTTCGTTCGCTCGTTATCGGATGAATGATCTCCCAGTGATATTCCTGGGTACCACGCCCTAATATTCTCGTCCGTGACTGTGAATAATTCAAAATCGTTGACATACTCTATTGTTATTAATTTTTTTTCTTCCTTTGCTTTGCGTTGTGTTTGTCGCCTCTTTGCGTTCTTTTTTTTCTATTAATTTTTATTTCGGAAGTTTTTTTTGTTGCTTTCTCGTTTTCCATCTTTCTTTGTTCACTTTTTGTTTTGAACTGACTTTGGGGGTGTGTTCTTTTTCCTTCGTTTCCGTTAGCCTTCGATTATTTTGGCCTTAAGGGTTTCGATCTACTTTCGTATTTCACCTCCTTTTGGCTTATCTGCCCTCTATTGATTTGATCGAGTTATCTTTTCGATCGTTTCACCGTTGTGATGTTAGTCGCGGTGGTTTTGATTATCTTTTCTTTTATCTTTTCTCGCTTGTTCTTGTTGTATTCTTTCTTTTATTGTTTTGTTTTTGGTTTTGGTCCTTTGTCTTCTTCATCTTCTTGTGACATTTCTTTTTTGTATTTTTTTAATAGGCATCCGTGGAATTTTCCTCTTTCCCGGCCTGTTGCGGGGTCCCGAAGGAGATACGTTGCGATCCCTACACATTTAGTTATCTCATACGGGCCTTCGTATAGTGGCATGAATTTTGCAGTTTTCTTCTTACTCGGGTCTGAGACATTCAGGGCTCGTACTAACACCTTTTCTCCTTTTTCAAAGATGGTTGTTATATGTTTCTCGTTGAATCTTTGTGCTCGTTTTTCTCCCTTTTTCCTGATTCTTTCTTTAACGAGCGCGATTTTCTCTTCTTGCGTTAATTGGTCGACCTCCTCGTCGTTGAGTGCTAATATCCACTTCTTCCAGATTCGAAACGGTTTCTTCTTTGTGTGTAATTCCGTTGGTGTTATTTCCGTAGTTTCGTGGTGGGTATCATTTATGCACGTCTCGATAACTGGTAACCATCGTACCCATGCGACGTGGTTCTCTTCTAAAAATGTCCTGAAGAATCTTGCCAATTCCCGATTTACTCGTTCAACTATGTTCCCTTGTGGGTGTCGTATTGACGAAAAGATACCCTTTATTCCTTCTTTTTCTAGTTTCTCGATCCAGGTTTTTGAAGTGAACTGCGTGCCGTGGTCGAATTGTATTCTTTTTGGTTTCCCGTATTTTGGGATGTAGTCCTGGAATACTTTTCTTATTGTGGCTTCTGCGTTTGCTCGTCTGAGTGGATATAGTTTTACTAGTTTTGAGAAAGCATCTATTGTTACGAGTATGTGCTTTACACCGCCGCTGGCTGTTGGTAGTGGTCCAAAAAAATCAATTGATAATAGATCGCCTGGCTCTTCTGGCAGGATTGTTTGCATTTTTGCATAGTTTGTTTGGTTTGGTACTTTATTTCTCTGACACGTATCACATCCTGCCAGGATTTTCCGGACTCGTTCCGCCATATGTGGGTGTGTGAAGTCTTCATCTAGGACCTGGTATGTTTTCTTAGCCCCGACGTGTCCATAGAGAGTGTGACATTCCTTAACAATCTGTTCCAGTAAGTGTTTTGGAATTACCGCCTTCCAAGCACCTTTCTTGTCAGTCTTCTGCAGGGATTCTTCCTTAATTCTGTATCCCTTTCTTCCTTGTTTCGTCAGGATTTCTTCCCATATGGCCGCCAACGTGGGGTCCTTTTTCTGTTCTGTTCCGAAAGTGCGGAAGTATTCTTCTATTTCTGTTTTTATTTCATGTGCTAGTACGGTTGTGACAATGAGGCATTTTTTTTCGTTTTTCTCGTTGATTTCTGGTCGACTTAGCCAGTCTGCTACCGGGTTCTCGCGGCCGGCGCAATGCTTTACTTCTAAGTCGTATTCCTGGATTAGAAGGGCCCATCGTAGTAGCCCCCCCCCCCCCCCCAATCGGCAGGTCTTGAGGAATGTCAAGGCCTTGTGGTCCGTGATGATCTGGATTTTTGCTCCTCGTAGATATGATCTGAACTTTTGGAGGCTCCAGACTATTGCTAGCAATTCTTTTTCCGTCGTGGTATATCGCAGCTCGGCTCCCTTCAATGTCCGACTTGCGAATGCTATCACGCCTGTTTCTCCTTTTTCGTCCTTTTGTCCGAGTACTGCCCCTAAGGCGTATCCGCTAGCATCGGTGGTGAGGATGTACCCTCTTTTGGGGTCTGGATATCTCAGGATAATGTCCTCTATGAATAATCTTTTCGTGTTTTCGAATGCCTCTTGTCTTCGTGCGTCCCAATTCCATCTTTCTCCTTTTCTCAGGAGTTCAATGAGGGGCACTGTTGCTGCCGCGTGTTGGCTGGTGAACTTCGTGCAGAAGTTAATGAGTCCCAAGAAGCCCCGTAGCTGTTTGAGGTTTTGCGGTTGTGGGAATTCCCGAATTGCCTATATCTTTTCTGGTTGGGGTTTTATGCCGGTGGTTGTAAGGATGTGACCGAGGAACTCCACCTGTTCCTTGAAAAATGATGACTTTGAGAAGTTTAGCGTTAGGCCGTATTGCCATATGTCATTGCCAAAGTATTTCCATATGTTCTATGTGTTCTTCATACGTTGCTGATATACACAAGATGTCATCCACGAAGTTTAGTACAAAGCTTTCCAAACCTGTATCGCTATGTCCAGGGCTTTTATTAGGCTTGCCGTGCTTGTTTTTAATCCAAATGGGGTTACCGTAAATTGATAGCATTTTCCTTCGTGCAGAAACGCTGTGTACTGCCGGGACTCCTCGCTTAATGGGATTTGCCAGAAACTACTGGTCATATCCAGGCTTGACATGACCCGTGCGTTGCCACATCTTCTTAGTATGTCGTCCGCCGGTGGTGCGGAATCATGGTCTTCTACTAGATATTTATTTAGTTGTCTGGCGTCTAAACACAAGCGAACTGATCCGTCCTTTTTGATGACCGTCACCATTGGGTTAATGTATTGGCTGGTTGTTCTTTCTATTACTCCATATTCCACCATCTTCGTGATTTCTTCTGCCACCTTCTCCCTGTATTGCAGCGGGATCGGGTATGACCGGTGGAGATATGGCGTGGGATCCTTCAGGACCAATTTGTGGACGTATGCCGTCATTCTTCCTGGTTTTTTTTTGAAAATAATTCCCTTTGTTCCGACAGGACCGTCTTGAAAGCTTCTTTTATGTGCATCGGTAGTGCCCCAGCTTCGTCTAGTTTTTGATCCACTTGTTGTTCTGTCAAATCGTCTTTTTCTTGTTCATGATGTTTGATTTCCATTGTTGTAGTTGGCTGTGTTCTGGCTGTTTTCCATCTATTTCCTTCTAGGTACATGATGGGTGTTTCATCAATTCTTACTGTTCCCGTTTGGAGATCGAGGTTTATTTTGAATTTCTGCATCCCGTCTATTCCGAGCAATGCTTGTCTTCTTAGCCTGGGTACGATCATGATTGGTAGATTCGTTGCTACGTGATTGATCTTTGTCTCCACGAGGATCTGCTTCTTGATCTTACTTTTGTTGCCGCCGAATGCTCCTTGGACTTCCCCTCCGACGACCGGTAGGACCGGGCATCCCTCTAGTTCGTTTGTGAGTCCTTCGTAACATTCTTCCGATATGCAGGTGACTTCACTGCCACTGTCGATCAGCATGGGGATTTGTTTTTCCCCAATATTGGCGATTACGACTGGGCATGGTGGGTTGCTGTCTATTTCTTGCACTAGTGTCGGCCCTTCCTCGGCTAGGTATTCTCCGGGATTCTCCAACGTATCTTCTATTGTTGGTGTTTTCTTAATTGTCAGAATACCTGTTATTTTGTTTTGTTGTTTATTTCGTCTACTCGTTTCCCTGGTCCTTCGTTTCAGCAACGGCTGTGGTGTCCTTTTTAAGGGCCTCTTGACTCTCTTCCTGTCTTTGTGGTTGCCAATTTTTTTGTTCAGGGACTTGATTCCTTGTCCATGATCTCTCTCCCCAGTTTTGTTGTCTTTGGTACCTCTCTTGTCCTGGGCTTTGGGACCATCGAGGTGGTGGTGGGTTCTGGTAACCCCTTTGTCGTTGCCATTTGTTCTCTTGTCTCTCCTTTTGATGGCTTTCGTCGGCTCCTGGGTTTGTTCGGTTGCGACGTTTCTGAGCGTTCAGTAATCCTGCCCCGTCCATTCCTTCGAGGAGCATGAGGAATTCGTCAACGGTTTTTACCGTTCCGGTACCAAAATTCTGGTTGCATATTCTGCTCGTGTAGCTTTGTGTTCGTCGAGTTCATATGCCCCAAATTCTAGGTTTCGGCTTACCTTGGCTTGTATCTCTCGATTCCAGTACCTTGATTTGAATTTTTCGGCGAATTCCTCGATGGTGTGGATATCGTCCTCCACCACTCTCCACCAATCCTTGGCGGCTCCTTTTAATGACGTGCCGATCAAATAGTGGAGGTCTGTGTTCCCCGTTACCCTCCAGAACTGTTGGAGGTCTCTTAAGTATCTGATCGGTCTCTCTTTTCCGTCGCCAGAGAAAGTTGGAGGTTGTTGTTTGGCTACGTACAGCTGACTGACGTTCATGCCTCCTCCTGTTAGATTCATTGTTTGTGACATCCTAGCTCGGAATTCTTCTTCCCAATGTCCGAGTTTGTCACGATTTTCTTTGGCCATTGTAGCTGTTGTTTTCATGTTTTCGTGTACTTGATTCATATTTGTCATCGTCCTCTGGAGTTTCTTTTCCAAAGCATCGAAGTCGGCTCTCCTCTCCCTATCAACTTCGTCGATGTTTGCCGCTACGGTGTCTTGGGCGATGGTGATTTTTCGGTCGGTTTGTGCGACCACTCTGTCGAGTTCTTCTTGAAACTCTAGTCTTGCAAACTCCTGCGTTTGTTTGCATCTTAGTACACATTTTTCGTCTTGTTCTTTAAAGTTTTCATTTCGGAGAATCCTCTCCCTGTTTTGTTCGTTTTTTACTTCTTTAAGTTCTCTCATTAATAAATGGATTGATTCCTCTAATTCTACTTCTTCTATTCTCCCTTCTTCTATTGGGCTATCGTTTAATTGTCCCTCTTCCGATCTTTCCGGGGTTGCGGCGTTTGGATCCATGTTATTTTTTTTTTTTTTTTTTTTTACTGCCTCAAATTTTTTCGCGTCCCTGTTCGGGCGCCAAATGAAATGTTCTGTATGGACTCGAAAGAAATTGAGGGGTAGACGTAAAAAAAAATTTAATTATTCTTTATTTTATCTTTATGCTTCTAAGTTCACACAGTTCCTTATCCTAATTGTCCACTTTCGCTCTTCGACTTTGATTGGCGCGTATCACCGGCCGTTGCTGCGTGGTGATTGGCGCGTTCCGTAATGATAATTTTCTCCTGCCCGGTCTGATTAACTGCGTCGTAATCGATGGGAATCGATTCTTGCTGGTTGACAGTTAAGATGGCGGTGCCGCAGTGAATCGCATAAGTGTATTCGTGTTGTACGACTTGTTCCAAGGATTAATTCGGCACGGTAAGTCCCTTTTTAATTCTTAAGTTTGTCGTGGGTGCTTTTGCTGTTTTTCTTGTTTTCTTTTAGAGCCGCCGTGTGGCCTCGTCGTTAATTGAGGCGGTGTGCCCAGATTTGTTTTCTCTATGGGTGAGTCCGCGCCTTGTTATTTCTTGATTATTCGTTACATTAGTATTCTGCTGCTCCCTTTTCTTCTTATTGCAGGACTTGAGTCAGCTTGCTTAAGGTATACGATGCTTCTTGATTTTGGAAGGACTATGCTTTTGCTTTTGGAAGGACTATACCTTTTTATGCTGCTTGATTTTGGTCGTACCACTGCTAGTGATTTATTTACCAGGATTTAGATATTGGGAAGTTTTTTTAGAATTTCTTTCTCTGTTTTCCTCCTCTCTCCACTATCCTGCTTCTTGTAATTGTTGTGAGTCTTTTGCTGAGGGACCGCTCTGCTGTTCTCGCCTTGCATGTCGTTTCTTTGGTGAAACTCCGCAAGTATTGATTCTTCTTCCGCTGTGCCTTTGCGTACCTTTCTTATTTCTTACTATTAGAACACTTTGAGATTCTCCGCTGTTGCGCCTTTGCGCAATCTGATCTCCTCTTAATGATTTTGAATTTCCTTACTGCTTCTCCGCTCCGTGATATAATGTTATTCCCAAAATTCAATACGGTCTTTCCTTTTCTTTACCCGCGAGTCGTTCTAGAGTCAGCCACCCTCGCTGTCCTTTCGGAGAGTAATGTCCCAGCCTTCTCACGAATTTCTCACTTTGAAGTTAATGGATGTCGGTACAATTTTGGTCCAAAATTTCTATATTTTAACCCGTCTATTCCCTTTTTCCTATCCAGCGAGTCGGTCTCGAGTTAGCCACCCTCGCTTTCCTTTCGGAGAGCAATGTACCAGCTTTCTCAAAACTTTCTCGCTGTCAAAGTCCGTGAATTTTCGGTGTCATCTCCTTATTTTTCCTCGCTTATATATTTTCTTTTCTTTCCTTTGTGACGAGGCATTATAGGCCTCGCAGGCACGTCGAGTACAAACAGCAGCGTCGCGCCGTCTCGCACCCGTGGTGGAAACCAGGTACGGTCGAACGGGCACTGTCGTCGAAATCTTCGTAAATTTCAGAGAGACGACGACCGACGACGTCGGCAAACGACGGAGAGAGACGACGGCCGACGGCAGAGCGAGAGAGATGGCTGTGCCGAAGGAGCGATCGTCGATCGTCGGACGGACTCTGCCCCGACCACGTGACCGAGAGAGCGACGGAGCCGGCCGGCGAGAAGGATGAGATATTAAGGACAGTTAGTTAGAAATTGATCGCCGAGTAGGAAGTTAGAAGTTGGATTACGAATAGTTAGAAAAGTTAAAAGAGTTGTTAGGGAGAGATTCGAAATCGGAAAAAGGACGAGTGAATAGAGAGAGTGAGGAGTGAACAGAGTAGAGTGAAGAAAGAACGAATAGAGTGGAGAGAGAGTGAGCAGTGTGTGAGAAGGCGACAGAGAGAGGATAGAGCGAGCGAGCGAGCGAGAGACCGAGAGATCGGAGGACGAGACATCGGCGAGGACGTGCGAGCGAGAAAGAGCGAGCGAGGCTGAGCCACCGGCATACTCGGGAGCGAGAGAGAGGAACGCTGCGCGATCAGGGACGACGAGATAAGGTAGGCGCACGTGGTGCACCATTTCTTTTGTAACGCGACGCGGTAGAGAGCGTCTTGCCCCGTCCCCCTCGCCCCGCAAACCAAAGGCTGTGCCCTCCGGCGTCTCCGGGGGTTAGCATGAGAGGTAGAACCCGGTAGGTGAATGTGTGTGTGAGAGAGCGATTGACATTGTATAGAGCGTTAATGAAATAAAAGATTATTGTTCGTTATTTGACATTCGATGCTCACCCGTTATTTCGAACAGCAAATAAATAAGTGGACTTGCCCCCGAATACCCCCTTCCTTCCCTGGGTTTAGCCGAGGCGGGTCGGAAGAATAAGATATCGCAATTGGTATTTCGGGCGAAAGAAATACCTGGCGCCCAAAGGTGAGAGCGAATAAGTAAAAAAATAAGAGAAACACGGGCGTCATTAGAGATTTTGGACGGGCAGCTCGTGGCTGGTTTGACGAAATTTTCAGTGTAGCGAGCGCGTCACACCTTCTACCTTGGAGGAACTCTTCCCTCTATCTCATTTTCCATGAATTAATCTTTATTCTGTCCTTTTCTAATTCTAATTTCATTTTCAGGTGCGGTGACAGGTGGCGGCACTTGGCCTGGGCAGGACGACGTCTCAATATATATATTGAAACGTAATTCGTGTGAGGACGCGAGGAAAGTTAAGTAGTCGAGACGAAGGAAGGTGTTGGTAAATTAGATTTTATTACTTCTTATCGATACACGAAATATGTCGCGTGAGCCGTAGCGTGTACTCTCGCTAAGTACCCACGGTTCACTTAATTAGCCGCGATAAGCACCCCGGCGCTGTGATCACAGCGAGTTCACCGGTCAATGCTGTTACATTAATCGATGGCGTATCTGAAATCAATATGGCCGCGGCCGTGACATGTGCGCGCGAGTGTTAT
Organism: Netelia fuscicornis; assembly: GCA_946811545.1. Taxonomy (NCBI): domain Eukaryota; kingdom Metazoa; phylum Arthropoda; class Insecta; order Hymenoptera; family Ichneumonidae; genus Netelia; species Netelia fuscicornis. Next base: position 27,969,206 of record OX328015.1, read on the forward strand.
TACTGTTTTATACGGATTTTTAGTTTTTTAGTGCGTTTAAAGGTGTTCTTCCTCGTCCTTTCGGGATACTTAAATCGGTAAGTATTATTCTGGTGCGCGCGTTCGCTTGGGTTGTTTATTTTATCTCCTTTTTATCTTTTCAGGTATTGGCACACCGTCTGGCTTGTTAACGGTCTTCCTTCCTTCTTACTTAAATTTGAGATGACCGTGCTCTTGCCTTTGGATCATAGGTGAGTTATTTTCTGATTTGTGTTGTGAGTTTTTTCTTTTTTGTTGATTTCGTTGCCGTTTTCAGGTGATGATCAAGGATACTGTGTTACGTGACAGCGCCTTGCCGGTCCTGTGCTCCAACTTGAGTCTGCGCCTCCTGATTCTTTCTCCACCTGATAGTGATTGGTGGGTCTCTGAACTCTGCTGCGCCTCCTGATTCTTACTGCGCCTCCTGCCTCTTCTTCGACCCCGGTAGGTTAATTTGATTCGAGTTTGCCCTAGAGGTTGCTCACCCGCTGACTCCGCTGTCACAATACCGAGGTATTGTGCTGCTCCGCCAGGGTTATTGCTTCCTACTAGTGCTTCGCTCTTATCAAAGTTGTTAGTTGTTAATTTATGTTCTCGCAAACATTACTTTGTTTGCGAGATTTGTTCTTGTTGTTCGCCATCTGATGGTTGTTTATTGAACTCACCATTGTTTATTTTATTTATAGGTCACGTGGTTGGTCGTCGTTGGACCGTTATAATATATATATATATTGTCACGCCGACGGGGAGGTAGACTCGAAAAGATAACGGGGGAGAAGGGGGTCCTGAAACGGGAAAAAGAAATACTAACCAAACGCAATACACAAAAAAAATGGCACAAGATTTATTATAAAAAAAAACAAGAACAACAAAAAAAATAATTTCAATAAATGCGGTCGGCGGACGATCTCCGGGAATAATATAAATTCGATGCAAAAATAATTTTCTGGGCGCCAGTTAATTTTTCGTAAATTAACAAACAAAAAAAAAGATCTTACAAGAACAATAATTTTCGCTCGCTTAATAACTATGGCGGTACGGGGACGATCTTATGGGAGACAAAAAAAAAGGAAACTCAGGGTATGGATTCTCCGACTCTATTTGGCCTCTTATTAATGAGCATCAGTCTTTTATAAAGTTTTCGAATTAAATACAGGTCGGCTAAATTTGAATTTAATATTGGGTAGGCTAATTTTGAAACAACATATAGGACGATAAGGAGAATATTCGGGACGCTCTAATGATTGGGGAATGCTCGATTCTCGTCGCACGCTGACTGAAGGACAGCGACACGATACCCACAACAATGACAAGTGCGCGACTGGCAATGTCGCGCGTAACGGTCGGAGCGGACGACCTAGGGAAAGGGGAAACAGGGGAAAGGGGACGTACCGGCTTCGCCTTATACTACGCGCGCACAACCGTTCCACACAATGATTTTTCGAAATTATACTGTTCGTTAGCGCTATTAATCTCGGGGTTCTCAAAACGCAAAGGAACAAGATAAAAATACAAAAAAAAAGGGAATTCTCTAAACAATTCGGGTAACAAAATTTAGGGAAAATATGCAAGGTGTGCCGGAAAATAATTCTGGGTAGGATACGATGCAAACACTTACTCGTCATTGACTTTGTCACGGCCAATCCTGCCTCTCGTTCTCTCCCTCTCGCTTGATGTTAATGTCCGTGTCGTCTCGCGCTCTTTCTCTCTCTCGCAGTCAATCCTTTTCTCCTCGCTCTCTCTCTCTCTCTCTCTCTCGATGTTAATCCTTGTCGCCTGAACTTTTATCTCCAACTCGTCACTCCCACACTTCTCACAATTCTTCACTCTCACACCTCTCACAATTCTTCACTCTCACACCTCTCACAATTCTTCACTCTCACACCTCTCACAATCCTTCACTCTCTAATTAATATCGCTTTCTATCGCTCTCTCGCACTCTAAATCTCTCTATTCGCTGTGTTCGATTTCGGTGGGTAAACTTCAAGTGTCGAGTCTCTCGTTAGGCAGCAGCGGCACGGGTCAGGTGATACGAGCAGTGGGGGTGGGGGGGGGGGGGGAGATCGATATTTTCGGGACGGTACTAGGGAGATCTATCGGGAAATGGGTGTAGTTAGGACGATCGATAATATAGAGTGGCTGACTCTAGAACGACTCGCGGGTAAAGAAAAGGAAGGACGGTATCGAATTTTGGGAATGACATAATATCACGGAGCGGAGAAGCAGTAAAAAGATTCACAATCATTAAGAGGAGATCAGATTGCGCAAAGGCGTAACAGCGGAGAATCTCAAAGAATTCTAATAGTCAGAAATAACCAAGAGTGCAAAGGCACCGCGGTAGGGAAATTCATTAGATAAATAATAGAGAACAAAGAATAAATAACATTCACACTTACGAAAAGGAAAGGGGGGAAAATCTCAAAAATAAAGAATTTACTCACCAAAGTTTTGGAAGAAAACAGCAGCACAACGTGTCGTACTGCACAAAATCGGTCCGACACACACAACGGCAGCCACATTAAGGGATCCTGCCTCACACGAAAGCCCTGCGACAAGATAAAAGATAACAATAAGGCAGAAGCAACGAACAAAATTTATTAACATGGCGCATACTCACTGAGACTGAAAGACGTCCCATACCAGTGCAAAACTGAAAAAAAGAACTCCCGGCGGACCTAAAACAAAACCAACACAAGAACAAAAGGCATACCAAGCTTAATTTATTTGAAAAAGGACTTACCGTCTAGTATTAATCCATAAATACGGCACACAACACAGGAAACATGTTCTCGATTCACTCCGGCGCCGCCATCTTAGCTGTCAACCAGCAAGAATCGATTCCCATCGATTACGACGCAGCTAATCAGACCAGGCAGGAGAAAGTTATCACTACGGAACGCGCCAATCACCACGCAGCAACGGCCGGTGATACGCGCCAATCAAAGTCGAAGAACGAAAGTGGACAATTAGGATAAGGAACTGTGTGAACTTAGAAGCATAAAGATAAAATAAAGAATAATTAAAATTTTTTTTTACGTCTACCCCTCAATTTCTTTCGAGCCTCTACAGAACATTTCAATATATATATATATATATATATATATATATATATATATATATATATATATATATATATAGCAGATATAATAATAGCTAATAGAATATATATATATTGTCACGCCGTTGTAAGGGGGTAGTGGGAAATTTTGGGGGTTATCGAGATAATAGAAAAAAAATTTAATTACAACATTAACAACTTTATTTACACAATATTTGTACGGCGGACTATCTCCGGGGATAATCACGAGAAGTCAAAACTCTCCAAAATCTTGGGCGCCAGTTAATTTTCTTTCACTAATAAAATTAACAAAGAAAAATAATATAAAAAAAAATCTACAAGGGAAGGGATGGTTGACTAGCGTGTAGGAAAAGGGGGGTCGAGCGGGAATAAATCTCAGGGGGAGGATTCACCGACTCAACGGCCTCTTAATTATTACCACTGGCTTTGGAAATTTATTATTCAGTCTTATTCGTTTCAACGCTTGCTTATTCTACCACAATCAGAGCAACACGGTCAGACGCGAGGAAAGGGGGTATGCGAGGGAATAGGGGAATTGTTTGGCCGGTCGGGTAAGGTGACGGCGAGGACGATCGCGCAGCTCGCGCGATCGACGGACCTTTGTCGATGCTCGTAGATGGGAGGGGAAGGGAGGTCAGGCGGGGAGGAAAGACCGTTACACTGAAGTTCGCTAATGTTAATTCCTACGTTAACTGCCGTCCCACACGGCAACCACAGAGAAGAGTAAAAAAAGAAACGTACGAATTTTTCGACACACCCGGACAATGGGAGGAATTGCACGCAATGATTTTTATGATCGCGAATCTCAAAGCAAAATGAGCCGGGCAGTATTTCGGGTGGGGGGGTAACCCGTGCAAACACTCACCGTTGCTGACTTTCTTCTCCCTCGTCCCGTCCTTTCCTTTGCTGCCATCTTCGACTCTCATCTTTTCTCGTCGCCGCTCGGCCGATGGATGACCGGTGTGCGGGGACGGACGGTTGCAGTAGTTTTGACATGTGGAGAGTTTTGTAGTGCGAACGAGTGCAGTGAGTGTGTTTTATTTATTTATCGTTGTTTGGGGTGGTGAGCGGCGACAGAATCGGTTGGCAGGATGGAGATGGTCTTCGGGTCGGTCCTGGTGAGTTCTTTTTCATTAATTTATTGCTTATTTTCGCGTTGGTAATCCCTTCCTTTTTTTCTTTTCAGGTTATGGCGGGCCGGTCCTGAACGACGTCGACGACGGCGACGGCGACGGCGACCACGACGACGACGACGACGACGACGACGACGATGATGACTTGCTGGGTCTGGCGGGGTCAGTCATAATGACTGACTGCGCTCCGGTGAGTGTTACACAGGTTTTATACTCTAATTTTAGGTAATTTTCATACTTATCTCTCTCTTCCCTGTTGCAGGCGTGGGACGGCTCCCTTGCACGAGCCGGCTGCAGGGGAGGCCGTGACGTATATGACGCATGGCGTCACAATATATATATATATAGTGGCTAATAACAATATTATATACATTATATTATTAAAATAAGATGAGATAAGGTGGGAGAGATGGAGATGATGTATATATACGAGGGTGGGGTGAAAAGTTTCCAGCCTGACCAAGAAATGGCGCCACTAGGTATACTTTTGGAGTGCCGTCCTGTAGAACCATTCCTACCAAGCTTGTATGTGAAGTTCCGGCCCAATCGCTACGTTAGTTTGCATTTGAGAGCACATTGCGCGAGACCCTTCCGTTGTTTTCGTGAAAATGGAAAAATTGGAAAAACGTGCTGTCATCAAATACTTCTATTTGAAAGGTTTTACACCAAAACAAATAAAAGAAGAGATGGATTCAATACTAGGAGACTCCTCCCCATCATATTCAACTATTAAGCAGTGGGTTTCTGAATTTAAAATGGGTCGTGTGAGCACCTCTGACGAGCCTCGCTCAGGACGGCCCGTCGAGGTCACAACTTCAGAAATGATTGAGAAAATCCATAAAATAGTGTTGGAAGACCGCAGGTTGAAAGTGCACGAGATAGCTGAGACCTGTAGGATGTCAGCTGAACGTGTGCGAAATATTTTGCACAACCATTTGAACATGGAAAATCTGTGTGCAAGGTGGGTGCCGCGTTTGCTAACGCTCGACCAAAAACTGCTTCGAAAAACCATTTCTACCGACAATTTGGCGCTGTATAGGCGTAATCCAAACGAATTTTTGCGCCGATTCATAACTGTTGATGAGACTTGGGTCCACCACTACACTCCTGAAAATAAAGAACAGTCAAAACAGTGGGTTGGAAAAGGGGAACCAACTCCAAAGAAGGCAAAAACAATTTTATCGGCAAACAAGATTATGGCTACTGTTTTTTGGGATGCGAGAGGAATTATATCTATTGATTACCTTGAAAAGGGTAAGACTATCACTGGTCAATACTACGCAGAGTTATTGCAACGTTTGAAGCACGAGGTGCAAATTAAACGACCTCATTTGGCGAAGAACAAAATTTTGTTTCATCACGATAACGCACCAGCGCATTCGTCGATTATTGCCATGTCCAAAATCCACGAATTGAAGTTTGAATTGATGCCGCATCCTCCCTACTCTCCAGACTTAGCCCCCAGCGACTATTACCTGTTTCCACGTGTTCATGTGCCACCGGCACATGTTCATGCGCCATCGGCACATGAACACGTGGCAATGGGGCATGTCCCCATTCCCACGGCACCGGTGCCGGCTGCACGGTCCCAGTTTGGGTATGTACCCGTGCTGCTTTTCTTCCCGGTTTCTGTAAAAAGAAAATGGTACATTATTTTTCTATTAGCGTCTTTATTCGACGGTTATTAACTAAGTATAGCACTGACCTTAGTACGAGCTACCATGCCTGCGAGGGGCCACGGGTCACCCCATGATGGCCCAGGCGGTGGCGTAGCTACTAGTGGTGGTGGTGATGGTGATGGTGGTGGTGGTGGTGCTGGTGGTGGTGGTAGCGGTTGCTGGCCACTTGACTTCTGTAACAAAAATTCATTGCATAATAATTATTTCCAGATCTTCGACTATTTTATTTACTTTATTGATTTTATTTATTTTAAATAAAATAAATAAAATAAATAAAGTAAATAAAGTAAATAAAGTAAATAAAATAAATAAAATAAATAAAATAAATAAAATAAATAAAATAAATACAATAAATAAAATAAATAAAGTAAATAAAATAAAATAAATAAAATAAATGAAATAAATAAAATAAATAAAATAAATAAAATAAATAAAATAAATAAAATAAATAAAATAAATAAAATAAATAAAATAAATAAAATAAATAAAATAAATAAAATAAATAAAATAAATAAAATAAATAAAATAAATAAAATAAATAAAATAAATAAAATAAATAAAATAAATAAAATAAATAAAATAAATAAAATAAATAAAATAAATAAAATAAATAAAATAAATAAAATAAATAAAATAAATAAAATAAATAAAATAAATAAAATAAATAAAATAAATAAAATAAATAAAATAAATAAAATAGGACTTCCGGTTTGGATACGGTAGGATACAGACGTGCGTTATTTCATAGAGAGCTGGTAGAGGGTGAAAAAGTGAGTGAGAGGTCGCGGAGTTCAGTGAATTTTGGTGAGAGATCGTGGAAAGGGGTGAGGAAAGCGGTAGAGTGTGGGGAGCAATCGAGCTGGAAAAACAGTGCAGTTTTTCGAGAAAGAAAAATCGGGTGACAACGTGAGGTTAGAAAGCGAGGAGAGAGAGACAGCGCGTAAGATGGGAGAACGCGAGGACAGAGGCAACGGCAGCGACGGAGGCGACGACGGTGAGCAGCGGCAGGCGGCCGAACCTGCAAGCGGGGTTTACCTCTACCCTACCGACCAAGAGAAGGAAGGCGGCGACGGTGAGTACGGGTCAGAAGGTACTGGCGCCGTTTTTGAAACGCCGAGGAGAAGAATGAGCGCGATATTGGGGAACGGACAAACATCGAGAGGAGAGTCCGCAGAAGAAATAGAGAAAGAGTCGACAGGTGAAATAACGGAAACAGGTAAGAGGAGGAGAGGTAGACCGAGAGGAATACTGGGTATCAAAAAGAGGAAAATATACTGTGCAAGATCGCTCATGGATTGCTGGGGATCCGGAAAAAGGAAGAGAGGAGGAAAAGGAGTAATAAATGAGAAAAGCCAAGAGCAGGAAGAAGAGAACGAGGACCGCCGCAGTGCAAGCGTGAGAGAGAAGGGAAGTACCGACAGGGAAAACGAACTGAGGGAAAGGGTAGGGATAATAAAGAAGAAACTGGCGGAGGGCTGGGAGAAAAGAAGTGAAGCCGAAATAAGAGGAATGGTAGAAAGAGCTGATATGATAGATCTGATATGATTAGAAGAGAAAAAGTGGAAGAAATGTTAATAGGAGAACAGGAGTGGTGGAGGGAACGTTTTGAGAAGCAGGAGGAAACATTACGGTGGCTGGAGCGAGAAAACGAAGATTTGCACCGAAGACTGGAGAAAGCAGAACAGGCGAGGAGGAAAGGAGACGGGAGAACTGAGAATCAACTAACAGGGAGGAAGGAACGGATCCGAGATGAAAATCAAAATGAGATAGAAGCTGAGCATTGGGAGGAAAGACAGCCAACCGGGGAACAACAGAGGTACGAGGAGGAAGAGGTAGGGGGAGAAGGGTGGATGGAAGTAAGGAAAAAAAGGAGGACAATATCCCAAGAAATAGGGGGGCGGATAAGACAACTGGTGAAAAAGAAACCAAAACGCATGAGCCATAAGGAATGGCAGGAAGAGTGGCGAGAGAGGAAAGCCAGGAAGAAGAATGTTATGGTACAGGAGGTGAGTAGATCCGAACACGGCATAGTATGGGATATCGAGAGGGCAGTGTGGGAGAGAACAGGAGTGAAACCAAAAGTCGCAAGGTGGAAAGAAACAAAGGACGGAACGATAATAGAGACTGCGGACATGGAAAACAAGATAAGAATTATGAAGGCAGCGGGAAGGAACACAGGCGGAAGACGAACGATATGGGAAGACCTCACCTACAGGGAATGGGAGGTGCAGGGGTGGTTAGAAGAGTACGCGAGTATCATGAGGAGACAAGGAAAGGATTCGAGAGTCGGATACCTCAAAATAAAAGTGGGGGAGACATGGAAGACATGGAATGAGAGAATAGGGGACCTGGAGGAATCGAGCGGATACGGCGAGAGAAGACGAGATAGAAACGAAGCGGCAGCGGGGTTTTAACAGTGGAGCCGGGGGCAGAGGAGGCAGCAGCTCGGCAGCAGGTACGAGTGATATCGTGGAATGTAGCCGGAATGGGAGCGATGTTAGAGGCGTGGGGGTGGATAAAGGAGCACGACATCATCGTGGTCCAGGAAACATGGATGGAAGAAAAGGAAGCAGAGAAGCAGATAAAAAAGTTAGACGGCAATTTCGTATGGGCTGCCAGAGCGGCGGTAAGAGTAAAGAAGCGGGGAAGAGCGAAAGGAGGACATTTGTTGGGGATCAGGAAAACAATAGTGGGGGACGGAAAGATAGAACAATGGAAAGGGGGAATGGTGGTCAAGAATATGCAATTGGGTAGGAATCGGCAGGAGAAGGGAACACTAGTAAGCGTGTATAATAATAACCTAAGAGAGCTGGAAGGGGATTTGGGGAAAATAATAGAGGAGGCAGAAGAGAAGGACGAGGCGGTGGTAATAATGGGCGATCTTAACGCCAGGATTGGAGACCAGCAGGGGGACCTAGCAGGGGGCGAAGGACAGGAAAACGAGAGAACATCCAAAAACAAAAAAGAGAACATAGAAGGCAGGAGATTGATAGAGTTATGCGCGAAAAATGGCTTAATCGTGGCAAACGGGAGATGGGATGGGGACAGACAGGGGAACCTTACGTATGTCGGAAGTCAAGGGGAGGGGGGTTCAGTCATCGACTACGTGCTACTAAACAGCCAAGCAGAGCCGATGATTCGGAAGGTAGAGATAGTGGAGAGAACCGAATCAGACCATCTTCCGATAGTAATAACGTTGGTGAGAGGGGAGAGGGGAGCGGAGGAAGAGAGACAACGCAAACCTCAGAAAAGGAAGCTGGAACGAAGAAGAAAGAAGCTACTAAGGTGGAAGCAGGAGAAGGCGGAAGAGTTCGAAGGGAAATTCATCGGCTTATGGGAAGCAAAGGAAAGGAAGAGTGAAGTGGAGGATAGGTGGGACACGCTGGTGTCCACAATAAAGGAAGCGGCACACGAGGCGGGGATGACGGTATGGGTAAATGAAAACATGACAGAGGAAAAGAGGATACGTGGAAGAGTAAGAGAGCAAAAAGGAGTTATATGGAGACGTTTGAAAAAATTCCTCAAAAGTCCAGGGGCAAAGGAGAAACAGAGGCTAAAGGACGCGAGGAGAGAGCTAAAGAGAAGAAGGCGAGAGGAGAACGAAGAAAGATGGAAGGAACGATGGGAGACGGTATGTAATAGCAGGAACCCCACGGAGCTATGGAGAGCGCTGAGACCCTTCAGGCCCAGGAAAACGAGAAACAATAGTCGGCAAATAGGAGAAGAGGAATGGATACAACATTTCAGCGGACTGCTGGGAGGTAGTCACGATAATGAAGAGAAAGAAAAAGCCACAGAAGAAGGGGGTGGGAAACCCAGAGAGGAAGAGGAAGGGGAACCAAACGGAAACAGAGAGAGAGAAGAAATAATCGAACAAATCGCAAGCCGGGAGATAAGTGTAATGGAAATGGAAAAGGAACTAGGGAGAATGAGAAAGGGTAAGGCGGCAGGGCAAAATGGACTAACGATAGAGTTCTTGCAAGGCTTGCCAAAGGAGGGGAGGGAGGAGCTAGGAGAGATTCTGAATAACCTCTGGAAGGAGGGGAAGGTGGCAAAGGGATGGGAAATCGGAAGGATCTACCCCATACACAAAGCCGGCGATGCGGCACAGGCAAGGAATTATAGAGGAATAACGCTGATGGACACTGGGTATAAGCTACTCACAAGAATAGTGAATAATCGGCTAAGGTATAGGCTGGAGGCCGAAAAACGGTTTGGAGAAGGGCAGGCCGGGTTCCGGGGAGGCCGAGGGACGCGAGACCATATATTCATTCTAAACGCGTTAATTAATAACAGACTGAAGAGAAAAGGTGGCAAACTCTTCGCGGCGTTTGTAGATTTTAGAACGGCGTTCGACTCGGTCGACAGGGAGGGGATGATAAGGAAATTGGAGAGGGCGGGAGTCAGAGGGAGACTGCTGGAAATGATAAAGGGAATTTACAAGGACACACAGAACGAAATTATAACAGCGGACGGGGTGACAAGAAAGTTCAAAACAACAAGAGGAGTTCGGCAAGGATGCGTACTTAGTCCTACACTTTTTAACATTTTTATAGAGGACATGGATGTAAGCTGGAAAAAGAGAGGAGAGGGAGGCATGGTGATAGGAGGAGAGAAAATCTACGCTCTAAAGTACGCGGATGACGTGGTGATAGTAGCGGACACGGGGGAGGGATTGAGAGAAATGCTAAAAGACTTGGAGAAGTACACGAAGAAGAACAAACTGGAGATAAATATGGAAAAAACCAAAGTGGTAATATTCAGAAAAGGAGGAAGACAGAAAAAGGAGAAAGGATGGGAAATAAATGGGAAGAAAGTGGCGGTAGAAAAGGAGTATAAATATCTGGGGGTGTATTTCTCGGCGGGGAACACGTTTGAAAAACATTTAAGGATGGTAGAAGGGAAGATAAGGAAGGCAGTAAACAGCGCTTGGGGACTCGCAAAAAGAGCAAGAATTGGTGGACTGACAGACCGGCTGAGAATCTCGGAGGCAATAGCGAGGAGCGGACTATTGTATGGAGTGGAAGTATGGGGGTGGAAAAGAAGGGAGAGAGTGGAGAGGGTGCAGGCCAGATATACAAAGATGGCAATGGGACTGAGGAAGAACACGCCGGAGTATATCTGGAAAATGGAGTTGGGGTGCACGGGAGTAGACATCGTGACGGTAAAACGGGCAGGAGATTATGTAGGGAAAATCTTAGAGATGGAAGAGGGCAGATGGCCAAGGACATGCTTGATGGAGGAGGCAAGAGGACTGATGAACGACGACGGGAGTAAATGGGGGAAAGAAATGAAGACAGCAGTGGAGCTAGCAGGAGAGGGGCAGATAGGGGAGGTAATAAGAAGAGGAAACAGGAAGTAATGGGAGACGAAGGCCGGAAGAGCGGTCCAGAAGCTGACGGAGCAAGAAATCCAGAGAATGTGGGACAAAATAAACAGTTCCAATTTCTGCAGGGAATACAAGCAGAGGAAAAAAGCGGTGGGAAGGGAGAAATATTGGGACGAAGGAACAACAAAGGGAGAGACCAGAGAGATGTGGGCAAAAATGAGGTGCGGCAGTGTGGGCAGGCAGGCAGAAAAGGGATTTAAAGAAACAAGATGCAGAGTGTGCGAAAAGGAAGAAGAGACGCTGGCACACATATGGGAGTGCGAGGAGACCTGGAGGATGATGGGAGAGGAGGCCCGCAGAAAGTATGAGGAATGGGAAGAAGGACAGAGGAGGGAATCGGAAGGGGGATGGAGGAAGGCGTTAGAGGGGGGAGCAATAGTAGAGGAAATGTGTGAGATAGTCAGACAATTTGAAAACATCGCGAAGAAGAAGGAGAGACCGAAGGAGGATGTAAATATCTGAAAAATGTAAAATGGAGAGAAGGATGTAAATAAAGAAAAGGGGAGGAGCAATAGGGGAAATTAAGCATAAGGAAGGTGTTTAGGAATTAAGCATAGATATAAGGGAGGAGCAAATGTAAAAACCCGTGAGGGTAAACATTGAAAATAAAGGACTACTACTACTAAAAAAAAAAAATAAATGAAATAAATAAAATAAATAAAATAAATAAAGTAAATTAAATAAATAAAATTCTATGGAGGATTTTAGAGGATACCCGAGATAGAAAACTTTTGGGACCAATGGAAAGTCGACAAATATTGTTTCGATAAATGCCTATTTTCAATGTTCCTTTCCTCGGGAACCGTACGTTTGATGCCATTTTTGTTGTTAGTGTATAGTGTTATAAACATTGTGATGGAGCGATTTTTTCGAAATTTTGTCTCAGACTTTTTTGTCTTTCTGAACTTATTATTAATTTTAAAAAAATCGTCGAGAAATGTTAAACAGTTTTGAATAAAGCTTTATTTGAAGCAAAGAAAATCAGATAGGGGTTTGAGAATATGTCGAACCGCAAGGTCGTCGTATCGTTGGCGGAGGGATTAAAATTTTATTCCCATTTTTTCTCAGAATAGAAGGGTACTGAGCGTGTTCATGCACACAATTTGTTACAAATCGACTAGAGAACAACGTATTGAAAATTCAGGTTGATCCTACGTACAATTTATTTGATTTATAATAAACAAAATCATGAATTATTCTTCCATAAGATTTGTGATAAGAACTAGTCGAAGCTTCTCTGATTTCATATAAAATGTGTGCAGAATTTCAAAAGGTTTCATCGACACAATAAGCGAGGTACTCGTTGTATAATGTTGCGATATAATACGGGCTCTGGAGGTTGCTGAAAATGACGATTTTCAAGGATAAATATGGTTTTTTTAGTCCATAAAGGCCTATGAAATTTTACACACTTGTACATACGGCACCGTATGTCCAACGTTTCTGAAAATTTTCAGTGAAATCTAACGGAAACGTTGTAACGATAGGACTACCTTAATAAATGTTTTGTACACAAACGGTAAAATGTTCATATTCTATAATTTTAGTATTTCTTTAATACTTTAGAACGAGAATTGAGAATGAGAGTTCAGCTCAACTCTATTCGCATTCAACTCAACTCTAGAACGAGAATTCAGTATGATGTTCGTGAGACATACTGCGTGCCTCGTGCTATGCACATAAGTGTCGAGCTCGCGCTTTACTGCTGCCGACTGGAAAATAATATAACCTGATGTGATTATTTTCTACGAAATATTTTCGCACGGGTAATATTATTATTTTATTAAATTTTGTTTAAAAAGATTTCTTTGCTGGCATAATATTATGATTTTAGATGTTTATGTTCGTTAATATTTTTTCACTGACGTAATATTACAGTTTCATTTCATTATTTTACATACAATTTTTTTGTCCCATAATAGTATAATTATATATTTATTTTATTATACAGGGTGAATTGCGTAAGGGGTGCCATTCGGGATTTCAAGGTAGATGGGCACAGTACGAACAAAAGTTGCAAATAAACATTAGGGATATTGTTAATAATTTACGAGATATTAATTTTTTAAATCGGACCAATCAGAGCGCGCCCAGAAGCGTTGAAGCCACCCACTCCCACCCTAGCCGTAGATATAGCACAGATTACGGCGTTACATTTAGCTTTGCTACATTCAGAGCAGTCAATTAGATTGCTTGTATTTTTCCGCAGTCATTTGTTTTTCTCGAGCATTGGCTGCTCTGAGTTTAGCCGACCTTCGCGAGAAGCGTTGGAGCTTCCCACTCCCCGCCTTAGCCGTAGAGATAGCGCAGTGAACTAGGCCGGGCAAAATTCAGAGCAACCAATGACCGCGAATAAAAAATGACTGCGTACTAATACAATCAATAAAATTGACTGCTCTGAATTTTGCAAACACAAAGGTAACGCCCTAATCTATGCTATATCTACGGCTAGGGTGGGAGTGGGTGGTTTCAACGCTTCTGGGCGCGCTCTGATTGGTCCGATTTAAAAAATTAATATCTCGTAAATTATTAACAATATCCCTAGTGTTTATTTGCAACTTTTGTTCGTACTGTGCCCATCTACCTTGAAATCCCGGATGGCACCCCTTACGCAATTCACCCTGTATATTTGTTGGTTTTTCTTTCTGACGATTTCCACCTATCCGATGAGACGTATCCACGGCATGATGGGACACGTCGAGAAGAGGGGGTGAGAAAAATATAAACAGTTGACGCTCTCGACTGACGCCTGATATGCATACATATATATAGATCGTCGCAGTGCCAGAGAGCTGCGTGACGTAAAGGTTAGTCGCCTAGCTTGCCGGGCACGCGAATGTGCAATAATCCGGTAGTCTGTGACGTGTTTTGAGTCGTGAATTATAACGTTGTTTCTTTTATTAATAGAGTCGCGTTTGTGTTTAGTGAACTAACAATAAGTGAGAGTAACGTAATGCGATGTGTATGTGTGTAACAGTGACAACAGAAGATTTTCATGGGAAATAATATAAACAAGCGGAAGGGGCTTACACGGAGACGAACGTATTTTATTCGGTAAGTTGACAATTTTTTAAAAAATGTTATTCGAAATGGGTTGAGAAATAACTGTAACTAAAGTAGATGATCAATCTCTTTGTACGTATTTGAGTACTGTCGAATCGCCGGTCAATATTTATGTTTACACGGGCTCGTGTGTCCCCAGGAAAATTTTTTTATATATGATTATGTGCGAACATATATGATTTTATCATATATCATTATATATGAATTTTGTCCATATACAATCACATATGAATTTTGTCTATATATAAATATATATAATTTTATATGTGTATATATACACATATGTTATTATATTTGTATTTTTTATTTATTTATTTAATTTGAGATTTTGATGATTGTCTGTTGTTACATGTTGGTATATGTATATAAATATTGTCAGGTAGGTTGCAGATAATTTTTTTTAGGATTAGGAATAATATTTGTTTTAGGAAATGTAAAAATATGAGACGAAATGTAAGTATTATAATTATTTATTTGTTCCCTTTCGGTTTACAAAGCCTCCCGTCTCTCGCCCTTTACAATCTTTACTATTTACATTTCCTTACCCTATGATCTTATTCTACCTTATCCACTACTTATTGTTCTACCTTAACCTATTTACATTTTACTTATACTACGTCTTATTTCTAACCTCGCTTTCCTTTCCTCCTCGCCTTTCTCTCGCACGCTCGCTCGCTATTCTACTCGCCATTCGCTCGCTCGCTTCCCTCTGCTCTTTCTCGCTCGCTCGCCTTTACATTTTCCTCGCCGCCTTTCTTTCTCTCTCTCCTTCTCACTTGTATTTTTTCCTATTCTCTACTTATCCATCGCCCTTCTCTCCTCGCCTTCCCTCCTCCTCCCGACTTCCGTTTCCTCTCCATTCATTCCATTCCTTCTTTCACTCCCTTCTTTCCTCTTCCCCCTCCCCGTTTCCCTGTTCCTCCTTTTTCTTGTGTTCTCTTGCTGCGTCCATTTCCTTCATCCACTCCTCTCCTCCCCCCTCCTCACTCAATATTTCTCTTATCCTCTCTCCTATCCCCCTCCACTCTTCTCTTTCCCCCCTGCACCTACCCAGCACGTGTTCCCACGTCTCTTCTTCTCTCCTGCACAATCTGCACGTCCTTTCCTCCTCCTCCTCCCAGTATTTCCCTTCCCTCATTTCGTTCCCTAACCTATACCTCGCTATTCTCCTATATCTTTCCTCTGTCCAGCCTGCCCTTAGATACTTTGGTACCCCGCCCCCCCCGGTCCTTACCTCCCTGTACCACCTATTATACGCTGACTCCCTAATCCTCTCCTCTCTTTCCTCCTCCTGTTCCCTCCTGTCCTCCTTCTCTACTTTCTCATATCCTGCCACCTCCGTCCCATTTTCCTCTCTCCCTTTTCTTCCTTTCTCTTTCATGTCTTTTCTCTCCTTCTCCCATTTCGACAATCGCTCTTCCCCCTCCCTCTCCCTTTTTTCTATTTCCTCTAAGCATTCTCTTGCTATTTCACTTCCTTCTCCTCTTTTCAGCTTTTCTTCATACCTCCACGCCCTCCTTCTTGCCCTTGTTCTTATTTTCCACCTTTTCGCTTCTTCCCTGACCGTATATCCTGGCGTCCTCCAGTCCAACCGTAACGTCCATCTTATATATCGTTCCTGCATGCTCTCTATTCCCTTTCGTTCCTCCCATCCCCAAATTTCTACCCCGTATCCCATCACCGTCCACACCAACGAATCAAACAGCCACATCCTTCTTTCCCAATTTCTCTCGAATTTCCTTTTCCCTATACCCCACACCTGTTTCATCACCGCCCCCGCCTTCCTTATCCTATCCCTTAGTTGTCCCTCCTGTCTCCCGTTTTTTTTAAACACATATCCTAGATATTTGAATTCCTTTACCTCCTCTATCCTCTTTCCTCTCCACTTCCATTTTATTTCCGTGCTCCTCCCGCCCCCTTCCTAAACCTCATTACCTTCGTTTTCCCTACGTTTACCTCCAATCTCTTTTTCTCAAAATACCCTTCCAGTCTCCTTATCATACTCTCCATTTCCTCCTCTCTCTCTGCCAACACCACCACATCATCCGCATAAGCTAACGAGCATATTCTCCTCCCTCCCACTCTCACCCCTCCCCAACTTCCCTTACCTAACTCCTCTTCCAAATCTGCCGTCAATATATTGAATAAAATCGGACTCATTGGACATCCCTGTCTAACCCCCCTTCCCGTCCAAAAACCTTCCCCTATCTCGCCCTCCGCTTTCACCCTGCTTATCGTTTCTCTATATACCTCCTCTACTCTCTCTCTCAACCCTACCCTTACTCCTCTCTTTTCCATTGGCTCTATCAAAATTCTTCTATCCACCGTATCAAATGCCGCCTTTAAATCCACAAACAGCCCTATCACTCTCCCTTTCTCTTCCGCTAGCCTTTTATTTACAATGTAGTTTAATACATAAATGTTATCCACTGTTCCCATCCCTCTTCTGAAGCCCGTCTGGTTATGTGGAATCATTTTCTTTTCCTCCACTTCCTTCTCTAATCTCTTCGCCAACACCGTCGTATATATTTTATATATCGTCGGCATTAGCGTTACCCCTCTGAACTCCTCCACTGTCCTCCCCTCTCCCTTTTTTACTATCGGCGCAATTATTCTCGTTTTCCATTCCTCCGGCCATCCTTCCCCCCTCCACACCCTCCTGCATATCTCCCATGCCATCTCCACTGCTTTTTCTCCCCCCCACTTCCACGCTTCATTCGGCACCTCGTCCCACCCCATCGCCTTTTCTTCTTTCAATTTCTTTATCACTTTCCTTATCTCCTCCTTGCTTATTTCTTCCTCCTCTCCTCTTCTCCCTTTTGTTTCTATCCCCATCCTTACTTTTCCCTCAACCCCCCCTAACAGTCCCATAAAATATTCCTTCCACTCCTCTTTCTCTATTCCTTCCGTTATCCTTTTCCTACTTTTCCTTCCTCTATTCACAATCCTCCACAGACTGTCTTCTGTCCTTGCCTGCTCTATTTCCTTTATCATTCTCTCCCTTTCCTCTTCCTTTTTCTTTTCACATAACTTCTTATACTCCCTCTTTTTCTCTCTGTATTTCTCTTTGGTTTCCCCTTTCTTCCTCACTCTCCTCAGCTCCTTTCTCGTCTCTGCTTTTTTCTCTCTGCACTCTTCATCCCACCATCCCTCCCTCGAAATGTAAGTATATATATAGTTTCTTTTACTGCCGATTTATTATTCGATCGATACAGAACTATAACAATATTGTACTTCTCATTTATGTGCCTATATCTCATACAGTTTGTTTGCAATTATTGTCTTTGTATAGGAATTTGTACTCTTACACATTAGTAACATATATATATTATATCATGTTGGAGATCGCATTTACCGACCTCCACTAGCGATACGAGAGCGCCGACGACGTCCGCGTGGCGTCTCCCCACGTAGCGCTAGCTACTTTTCTATTCACGGTCTACCCGTCTTCTCATTATCTATTACCCATGTTCATCTTCGGACACCGCATGGCGTGACTCGTACTGTTGTGCGTCGCTTTGGCAGGAGCGTCTCTCCTATATCATTTGTATGTGAAAGTTGTAATAAAATCCTTTTTGTGTTTCGGAACTGTGACTGTTCGTGCACTCTACCGCATGCCCTTACTTCCCTGACCTCTCACATATCAAATCCTCTATACCGACACATAAACCTGAGTAAAAGTTAATAATACTTGCTCTTTATATTTTTGGCATATTCGTTTTTGGCAAGTTCGTATGTTTAAGTTTAATATTAATATTAGGTGTACTTTATATTTTAATTGTACTCAATTTTGTGTGTATCCTAAAAGGTCTCTCAGTCTCGTTAAAAAAAAAAATTATTAAAAAAAAATCTCAAAGTACTTTTTAGGGCATTTAAAAGTTGCTTGTTTGGAAATTGGACTTACTGTCTCTGCAATTGTCTTTGAGCATTTCGTTCTTCTCGTTTGATTTCCCCCAATTTTTGAGATATGATGCTGGTAAACTTCTCTCTAGGGTGTATTGGCCATCCTTTTGTTTGAGACATTACAACTGCGTAATCTGTAATATATCATTTTCTTTCAGGAATAATTCACAATCACGTTTTTGCAACATATACAATTATATCATTTTAATTAATATTGAAGAAAATGTAAATCTTTTAATAACTTGGCGCGAAGATGGTAACGCGTCTCATTTAATATTTCAATTAATCATGTAATTCAAACAATAACAACATCTTTTATCTATATTTGTAGTATTAGTAAAAGAATTAATTAAATATAATTTATCGTGATTTGCAGAATTCGTACTGTACCTATAATGGCATTCTTTGCTGCATCGTCAAGACATTCGAGCTGTCTATGCTCTTTCGATGCTAAAGCACCAGGCTTTCCTGTTGTAGTACATTTCAAAAGAGTCTCTTTCGTGAAAACTTTTTCCGAAAGTCTTCGAACTAGATGAGAACATTTACTTCAAGCACCGAGTGCAAAATCATGTCACTTGACTTTACAATAAATGACATTGAGTAATAGCATCATCTGAAAACCAAAAAATAAAAACTCAACCATCATCAATTATTTAATAAACTGAGTTGAGACTAGAAGTATGAATTAATGAAATATGTATTAACCTTGTCGTCTTGGAAATTTTTACCAAGCAGTTATTTTTCATTAACGGGACGATTTCGTCTAATTTCAAAATCTTCACCATTTTCTGGACTACTACGCCCTATATCGTTTTCGTCTTCTCGGTTCATATTGATGTCGTTATCAATTCGTTGTGATGCGGTCAAAATATTTTTGGCTCTCC
Organism: Netelia fuscicornis; assembly: GCA_946811545.1. Taxonomy (NCBI): domain Eukaryota; kingdom Metazoa; phylum Arthropoda; class Insecta; order Hymenoptera; family Ichneumonidae; genus Netelia; species Netelia fuscicornis. The sequence goes on from OX328015.1 coordinate 27,988,354, forward strand.
CCTCCTTCAACATTCTTTTAAGCTCTTCTTTAGTTGGAGAATGAGAGACAGAGTTTACCACAATCACTGTTTCCGGATCAGAGGCATCAGTAGGTTGCGACGAAGGTTTGGCCAAAGCGCGCAAATTAGCGAGATACGATTTTTTGGTGTCTGAAAGTTTCTGAAAAATATTGAACAGTTATACAAAATATAATCCAGATCAATGAAAATGGGGAAAATATTACAGTAAACGAAATTTTTGTATATAATATTGAAAAAGAAACCTTTCGATTCATTATGTACGAGTCACAATCGTCAGATTGAGTTGAATCATCGGTGCTGGCATCTTTTGGATGATCAAGTTTAGTTGTAGTTCTTGTAATAGTGGATGCTCCCTTATTCTGCAAGGATTTTATTACTTGAATCACTTGAGACTGTAGTCATGAGAACTTTTTCATCATCTGTAAGTTATTTAAAAAATACAATCAATGTGTTAAAATCAGTCTATACATAAACTGTACTTTGGATAAATCTGCTTTGTCAGTTATATTGAGATTAGAAACTGTATGTATAGACTGATTTTAACACATTGATTGTATTTTTTAAATAACTTACAGATGATGAAAAAGTTCTCATGACTACAGTCTCAAGTGATTCAAGTAATAAAATCCTTGCAGAATAAGGGAGCATCCACTATTACAAGAACTACAACTAAACTCGATCATCCAAAAGATGCCAGCACCGATGATTCAACTCAATCTGACGATTGTGACTCGTACATAATGAATCGAAAGGTTTCTTTTTCAATATTATATACAAAAATTTCGTTTACTGTAATATTTTCCCCATTTGTGTTGATCTGGATTATATTTTGTATAACTATTCAATATTTTTCAGAAACTTTCAGACACCAAAAAATCGTATCTCGCTAATTTGCGCGCTTTGGCCAAACCTTCGTCGCAACATACTGATGCCTCTGATCCGGAAACAGTGATTGTGGTAAATTCTGTCTCTCATTCTCCGACTAAAGAAGAGCTTAAAAGAATGTTGAAGGAGGGGAGAGCCAAAAATATTTTGACCGCATCACAACGAATTGATAACGATATCAATATGAACCGAGAAGACGAAAACGATATAGGGCGTAGTAGTCCAGAAAATGGTGAAGATTTTGAAATTAGACGAAATCGTCCCGTTAATGAAAAATAACTGCTTGGTAAAAATTTCCAAGACGACAAGGTTAATACATATTTCATTAATTCATACTTCTAGTTTCAACTCAGCTTATTAAATAATTGATGATGGTTGATTTTTTATTTTTTGGTTTTCAGATGATGCTATTACTCAATGGCATTTATTGTAAAGTCAAGTGCCATGATTCTGCACTCGGTGCTTGAAGTAAATGTTCTCATCTAGTTCGAAGACTTTTGGAAGGAGTCTTCACGAAAGAGACTCTTTTGAAATGTACTACGACAGGAAAGCCTGGTGCTTTAGAATCGAAAGAGCATAGACAGCTCGAATGTCTTGACGATGCAGTAAAGAATGCCATTATAGGTACAGTACGAATTCTGCAAATCACGATAAATTATATTTAATTAATTCTCTTACTAATACTACAAATATAGATAAAAGATGTTGTTATCGTTTGAATTACATGATTAATTGAAATATTAAATGAGACGCGTTACCATCTTCGCGCCAAGTTATTAAAAGATTTACATTTTCTTCAATATTAATTAAAATGATATAATTGTATGTATGTAATTCTTTATTGTTCCCCTTGGGGTTACAAGGCTTCCGTTTCTCCTTTACCTTAAGACTCTTATCCTATTTACATTTCCTTATCCTAATACGCTTTTCTTTTTTTTACATCTATTTACATTTCCTTATGCTACTTCTTAATTCTATCGCCTCCGCCTCCGCACGCACGCTCGCTCTTTTTTTCTATTTTTTCCCCGTCGCTCGCTCGCCTTTTGTCTCTTATTCGCCACCGTTCTCTCTCTTTCTTAATTCCTCATTACATTTTCTTATTATCTATTGCCTTTCTTTCCTCTCCTTCACTCCTTCTTCCGACTTCCGTTTCCTTTCCATTCATTCCATTCCTTCTTTCACACCTTTCCTTACTTATCCCCTTCTTCATTTTCTTGCTCCCCCCTTCTCTTGCGCTTCCTTGTTTCTTCCAGTTTTTTCATTCACTCTTCTCCTCCCCCAGTTTTTTCCAGTATTTCCCTTATCCTCTCTCCCGTTCCCTTCCTTTCTTCCTGTTCTCCCTCACACCTCTCTAGTACATGCTCCCACGTTTCTTCCTCTCCCCCGCACACTCTGCATCTCCTTTCTTCCTCCTCCTCCCAATATCTTCCTTCTCTCATTTCGTTGTCTAGTCTATATCGCGCAATCCTCTTACACCTTTCTTCTGCCCATCCCGCCTTCAAATATTTCGGAATTTCTTCCGTCCGTATTTCCCTATACCATCTGTTGTATCTCGACTCCCTGATTTTCTCCCATCTCTCTTCTTCCTGCCCCTTCTTATCCTCCTTCTCTACCTTTTCGTATCCTTCCGTCTCCGTTTCCTCTCCCCCTCCTCTGTTTCTACCTTTCTCTTTCAGCCCTTTTCTCTCCTTTTCCCATTTCGACAACCTTTCCTCGCTTTCTATCTCCCTTTCTTCTATTTCTTTTAAGCAATCTCTCGCTATTTCACTTCCTCCACCTCTTTTCAACTTTTTCTCACAACTCCACGCCCTCCTTCCCGCTCTTGTCTTTAACTTTTCCCTTTTTGCTTCCTCTCTCACCATATATCCCGGCGTCCTCCATTCTACTCCCAGTGTCCACCTTATGTATCTCTCCTGCATGCTCTCTATTCCTTTCCTCTCTTCCCATCCCCAAATTTCTACCCCGTATCCCATTACTGTCCACATTAGTGTGTCGAATAACCACATTCTCCTTTTAAAATCTTTTCCAAATTTCCTCTTTCCTATGCCCCACACCTGCTTCATTACCGCTCCCGCTTTCCTGATCCTGTCCCGTAGTTGTCCCTCTTGCCCCCCGTTCTTTTTGAATACGTATCCTAGGTACTTGAATTCTTTCACTTCTTCTATCCTCTTCCCTTTCCACTTCCATTCCATTACCTTACTCTTTCCTCCCCCCTTCCTGAACCTCATAATTTTCGTTTTGTTCACATTAACTTCCATGTTTTCTTTCCAAAGTAACCTTCCATTCTCCTTATCATGCTTTCCATTTCTTCCTCTCTTTCCGCCAGCACCACCACGTCGTCTGCATACGCTAAGGAGCATACTCTCCTTTGCCCGACTCACTCCTCCCCACCTTCCCTTCCTTAATTCCTCTTCCATGTCTGCCGTTAGTATATTGAACAGTACCGGGCTAATCGGGCACCCTTGTCTTACGCCTCTTCCTGTCCAAAACTCCTCGCCTATTTCCCCTCCTACTTTCACCCTGCTCATTGTCTCTCTGTATACCTCTTCCACTCTCTCTCTTAACCCTATTCTTACTCCTTTCTTTTCCATTGCCTCTATCAGAATCCTTCTATCCACCATATCAAACGCTGCCTTCAAGTCCACAAATAATCCTATTATCTTACCTTTCCCTTCCGCTAGTTTCTTATTTACAATATAGTTCAGCACATAGATGTTGTCTACCGTCCCCATCCCCCTCCTAAACCCTGTTTGATTCGGTGGAATTATTTTCTTTCTCTCCACCTCCTCCTCTAATCTCCTCGCTAGCACTGTTGTATATATTTTGTAAATTGTCGGCATCAGTGTAACTCCTCTGTATTCCTCCACTTTTCTCCCTTCTCCCTTTTTCACTATCGGTGCTATTATCCCTACTTTCCATTCCTGTGGCCAACCTTCCCCTTTCCTTACCCTTCTGCATATTTCCCATGCCACCTCCACCGCTTCTTCTCCTCCCCACATCCATGCTTCATTCGGTAACTCATCTTCCCCCGCCGCCTTCTCTTCTTTCATTCCCTTAATTACTTTCCTTATTTCTTCTATTCTTATCTCTTCTTCTTCTCCTGATCTCTCCTCTTTCTCCGTCCCCATCCTTATTCTTTCCTCTAACCCCCCTAACAGCCTCATAAAGTATTCCTTCCACTCCTCTTTTCCTATGCCCTCCGTTACTCTCTTCCTGCTTTTCCTTCCTCTATTTATTATCCTCCACACGCTCTCCTCCGTTTTCGCCTGTGCGATTTCTCTGATTACTCTCTCTCTCTCCTCCTCCTTTTTCTTCTCACATAGCTCCTTATACTCTCTCTTTTTCTGTCTATACTTTTCTTTCGAGCTCTCTTCTCTCCTTCCCTCCCTTAATTCCTTCCTCACCTCCGCTTTCTTCTCTTTGCACTCTTCATCCCACCACCCTTCTCTCGGTCTCCCCTTCTCCTCCTCTCCTACCTTTTCCTCACTTTTCCTAACCGCCCCTCTTATTTTCTCTATCGCTTCCCTTATCGCTCCTTGCGTCTCCTCTCCTTCTACTTTAATTCCCTGTATTCCTTTCTTATATTCGTCCTTCCTTTCTTCCGACCATTTGCCTCTTCTCGGCCCCGTTTTTTTCCTCCTTTCCTTTTCCTTCTTCTCTCTCCTTCCTCTTTTGATCGTCACCACGAGTGGCTGATGGTCCGATTCCACCCTGTCTTCCACCTTTACGCTTTTTATTGCCTTCCTCGTGTTCTCGTCTCCCAGTACGTAGTCAATTACCGTCTCCCCTCTCGTTCCTACATACGTGTATTCTCCTTCTTCATCCCCCTCTATATTCCCATTCATAATCTCCCACCCCACTTCACCTAGCCTACTCACCAACTTTCTCCCGTCTTCATTTACCTTTTCGTCCTTTGATTTTCTTCCTCCTTGCTTCTCTTCCTTTTCTGTTCCCGCCCTACCTCCTTTTGTTCCCGTCCTCGTATTGAAGTCCCCTCCTATTATCACTATATCCTTTTCGTTTTGCCCTTCCATCCACCCTCTCATTTTTTCTAATTTCCTTCCCATATCCCCATTTATGTATACCACTACGATCGTCCATACCTCTTCCCCTGTTCTCACCTTCCTATACATCATTCCCTCTTCCTCCTCCTGCTCATCCTCTTCGCCCTCCATCGACATCCCTTCTCTGACTCCCATCAGCATTCCTCCTATCGCCCTGCCTTTCCTATTCCTCTTCTTCGCCCCTTGTCTTGTCCACTTATACCCCTTCGGCAACTTACGCCTTATTTTCTCCCAGTTCTTTTCCTCTACCCACGTTTCCGTTACCGCTATTACTTCCCATTCTTCCATTTCTTTCCAAAAGTCCTCGTCCTTGTTCCCTAATCCTGCCACATTCCAATACGCTATTTTCCATTCCTCTCTTCTTTCTCCTTTCTTTTCTTTCCCGCCTATCGCCCGTTTTTTGGCCCCTCTTTTTCTCCCCCTATCTCTTCGTCCTTTTTTCGCCACTCTTCTCTCCTGCCCTTTTCTCCCTTCTCTGTCTCCATCCCCATTCTCTTCCTTTTCCATCCTTCATGTTTTCCTTCTCCTCATCCCAAAACCACCATTTCCCGTTTACCCATAATTTTCCATGTCTCACCTTTACTATTTTCCCCTTCCTCTTTTCTTGTTCCCCTATTTCCCTTATTTTCCACTGCATCCTTCTCTCCCTCCATGTCAAATCTTCCTGTATTATCTCTCTCCTTCCTCTTAAATTCGCTTTCTTTCTCATCACCTCTCTTTTCCCTTCCTCTTCCATCATTGTCACTTCCACCATCGAGTCTCTTCTCCCTGCGCCTGCTTTTCCTATCTCTTTCCCTCCTGCTATTCTTGCCTGCACTCCTATTTTTCCTAGGATCCCCCTCGCCGTTTCTTCCACCGTCCCCCTCATTTCTACCCTTTTTATTATTATCCTCCTTCGTCTTTCCTTCTTCTCTTTCCTTTCTACTTTCCTCTCCATCTCCTTTATTCTCTCTTCTAGCTCCCTACTCCTTTCCTCTCTTGACCGCTCTCCGCCCCCCCCTCTCTTGCTTTTCCCCCCTCTAATTCTATCTCTCTTACTTTCTTTTCTATCTCTTCCACTCTTCCTCTCTCTTTTTCCTTTTTTTCCATCTTCCTCTCTAATTGTCCTATTCTTTTCTCCATTCCTTCCTTCTCCCTTCCCCATCTTTCTTCTCCCTTTTTTATTTCCTCTTTTATCTTTTCCATTTCTTCTTTCATTTCTCTCATTTCTTCCCTCTGTCCCTTTATCTCTTGCTTAACCCCCTGCAAGTCTTTCTTTATCTCGTCTCTCATTCCTCTTATCATCGTCCCTATACTCTCCTCTTCCTCTCCCTTATTCTCAGGTGATCGGTGCACCTTTCTGTTTTTTTGGACTGCCGTCCTTCCTTCCTCCTCTTCCGCCTGTTCCTTGTCCTCCATGTGTTCTCTTTTCCTTTTCCACCATTCCTTTATTCCTATTAAGTCCCCTGCACTCGCGCTTCTTTCCATCACTAGCCTTTCGGCATTTGTTTTTCGTCCCCTCCTCTTCCCCTCCTCCTCCTCTCCTCTACCTCCTTCTATCGCCATTTTTTTTCCACACTTCTTTACCCTTCTTTTCCTATTTACTATTTATCTCTTTTTTACTTTATTTTCCCTACCTTTATTTCATTTATTCATTCATTTTATTATTGTATTGTGTTTTATTTTATCTTATCTTCTTTACCGCTACTTCCTTCTTTACCTACCGTGTCTCTACCTTCCCTCTCTGTCTGGTTACCTCTGCCTTCCGCCGTCGGCGCTACACCGCGACGTCGCTCGCTCGTTCCTCTCCCCACTTTTCTTTCTCGTGCCCGTCTGTCTCTTTTCCTCCTATTCACTCCTAACCTCTTTTCACTTTTCGCCTTTCTCCCTTCCGCCCTTTTCCTACCTTATTTCCCTATTTTCACCTGCTTTACACTTCCCCTGCCTTCTTCCCTTCCCCCCTCCTTCCTCACTACACCCTTTCTTCACTTTTTTCCCTTCTTATCTCACTTTTCCTCACTTTTCTTTCGTTCACCTATCACACATGTCCTTCCACGCTCTCGCCGGAAACGGAAGTCAAATGATATGATTGTATATGTTGCAAAAACGTGATTGTGAATTATTCCTGAAAGAAAATGATATATTACAGATTACGCAGTTGTAATGTCTCAAACAAAAGGATGGCCAATACCCCCTAGAGAGAAGTTTACCAGCATCATATCTCAAAAATTGGGGGAAATCAAACGAGAAGAACGAAATGCCCAAAGACAATTGCAAAGACAGTAAGTCCACTTTCCAAACAGGCAACTTTTAAATGCCCTAAAAAGTACTTCGAGATTTTTTTTTAATAATTTTTTTTAACGAGACTGAGAGACCTTTTAGGATACACACAAAATTGAGTACAATTAAAATATAAAGTACACCTGATATTAATATTAAACTTAAACATACGAATTTGCCAAAAACGAATATGCCAAAAATATAAAGAGCAAGTATTATTAACTTTTACTCAGGTTTATGTGTCGGTATAGAGGATTTGAAGTTAGTCGTTTCGGCTCAATATCGGTCCAAGATTTTCAGCGGTAAAAGAAAAACAAACCAACGTTTTACGTTTCGATCCTCTGTTCGGATCCTCTTCAGAAATAATGATTTTATTGCAGCTAAAATAGTCACATTAGGATAATTATAATGATGTTCCGTGTAACAATTAGTTAAAATACATCGCATGGACAAAGATTTTTGACCAATTTTATAGGTTAAGTACTAGGGAATAGACGTACCTTCATATGTCACTAAGATATAAATCAAAAATGTATTTCTCTCGTCATAAATTGTTTGGGAAATATGTATGACAGGCGCGAGTGAATTTCTACAGTATTGAACATGGAGAATTTCTCAGTTCATCCATTTTGTGTGTTCGAGCACATGTGCGATTGAAATCTAACAGTTGATCGTCTGTTAGATATCATCTGTAAATTTCACATAAAAAGTTGAGTAATACCTTAATTAATAGAACACACAAGAGAAATTCGAGTAATTACCTGTGTCAATTCACGGGTGGTAATTTAATTGTTCGACATTCAATAAGTAGCCATACTAATTCACTCTTTCGAGTTTGAGAACGGGATCAAGATCGATGTTTCAGTTAGCATAAATACGAGTGTACTGGTGTCGAGAGATCTCTCGGTCTCATTGTATTACGCGACAGTGCCGTACATACTTAATTTCTGCATGTTAGGGGAGGCCATCACTTTCATTAAAGAGCCACGATGGGCTTCACTATTATATGAATTTAAGATCAATTAGGTGTAAAGTAGTCACAATATTCCAGTGTGTATGTTCATGAGGCTTATTCACTGCTAATGTTAATGATTGTATTCACCGTGGGCTCAGTTTTTATATTCTTCACATTCACCACAGTCAATCATAGGATGCTATTGTATGTAGCACTCAATTTTTGAATATCTGTTCTGAAGTTAATGGAGGAAGAGTGAGACTTGATTTCAATCATTTCTAAAATGAGTCGTTTCTTTAACAATTCCTCATTGCCTAGGATTTTAACATCATCGAAGTTGAATTTGTGTTTTGTCTGAATGCTGTGTACTAGATGTGAACTAGTACGTCTTCTACAACAATACAATATAACACTTGTGACGAATAACAAACACAATATTGCACTGATAACGGGAACTACCAAAGACAAAATTGAGTTAATGAATAGAGCCAATGTGGTGTACAAAATAGAATGTTCTGACTGCAACGCAGTGTACATTGGACAAACAAAAAGATACCTAAAAATGAGAATGAGTGAACACCAGAATAGCATAAAACACACAGATGCATCTCACACTGCATTAGCATTACACAGCATTCAGACAAAACACAAATTCAACTTCGATGATGTTAAAATCCTAGGCAATGAGGAATTGTTAAAGAAACGACTCATTTTAGAAATGATTGAAATCAAGTCTCACTCTTCCTCCATTAACTTCAGAACAGATATTCAAAAATTGAGTGCTACATACAATAGCATCCTATGATTGACTGTGGTGAATGTGAAGAATATAAAAACTGAGCCCACGGTGAATACAATCATTAACATTAGCAGTGAATAAGCCTCATGAACATACACACTGGAATATTGTGACTACTTTACACCTAATTGATCTTAAATTCATATAATAGTGAAGCCCATCGTGGCTCTTTAATGAAAGTGATGGCCTCCCCTAACATGCAGAAATTAAGTATGTACGGCACTGTCGCGTAATACAATGAGACCGAGAGATCTCTCGACACCAGTACACTCGTATTTATGCTAACTGAAACATCGATCTTGATCCCGTTCTCAAACTCGAAAGAGTGAATTAGTATGGCTACTTATTGAATGTCGAACAATTAAATTACCACCCGTGAATTGACACAGGTAATTACTCGAATTTCTCTTGTGTGTTCTATTAATTAAGGTATTACTCAACTTTTTATGTGAAATTTACAGATGATATCTAACAGACGATCAACTGTTAGATTTCAATCGCACATGTGCTCGAACACACAAAATGGATGAACTGAGAAATTCTCCATGTTCAATACTGTAGAAATTCACTCGCGCCTGTCATACATATTTCCCAAACAATTTATGACGAGAGAAATACATTTTTGATTTATATCTTAGTGACATATGAAGGTACGTCTATTCCCTAGTACTTAACCTATAAAATTGGTCAAAAATCTTTGTCCATGCGATGTATTTTAACTAATTGTTACACGGAACATCATTATAATTATCCTAATGTGACTATTTTAGCTGCAATAAAATCATTATTTCTGAAGAGGATCCGAACAGAGGATCGAAACGTAAAACGTTGGTTTGTTTTTCTTTTACCGCTGAAAATCTTGGACCGATATTGAGCCGAAACGACTAACTACAACCATCTGCACGGTCACACACGAAATTTATCAACCATAGAGGATTTGATATAATATATATATGTTACTAATGTGTAAGAGTACAAATTCCTATACAAAGACAATAATTGCAAACAAACTGTATGAGATATAGGCACATAAATGAGAAGTACAATATTGTTATAGTTCTGTATCGATCGAATAATAAATCGGCAGTAAAAGAAACTATATCTATACTTACATTTCATCTCATATTTTTACATTTCCTAAAACAATTATTATTCCTAATCCTAAAAAAAATTATCTGCAACCTACCTGACAATATTTCTATACATATACCAACATGTAACAACAGACAATCATCAAAATCTCAAATTAAATAAATAAATAAAAAATACAAATATAATAACATATGTGTATATATACACATATAAAATTATATATATTTATATATAGACAAAATTCATATGTGATTGTATATGGACAAAATTCATATATAATGATATGTGATAAAATCATATATGTTCGCACATAATCATATATAAAAAAATTTTCCCGGGTATATATGATATTGCGAAACTAAGTTTAAATATCGACAAAATATGTAATCATACATATACATGTATGGCCATGAATGCTGATGTATGAATATATATATATATAATTATATATCATCGGTTATGATAATATAATGATGAGACGATAATGTATTTTTATATATTATTATATATATTCACATATAACATGAACCATAGATAATTATATATCGACGAAATTCATATATAATGATATATTATTATATATTTTGTCACACATGATCACGTACTTTTATATATGATTATGTATCATCGTATGTAATTGATATATAATAATATATGATTATATATAAAAATTTTTTCCCGGGTCGATTTCTTTTTGTACTCTAATCTATGTATACGTAAATATATTTCTTACTCGAAATAATGATCATATATCCAATAAATGTTTATCATTTTTGTCTTCCTATGAGCATTTTTTTCTTTTCTTATTTTTTCTTAATTTTTTATCGTAACTTGAAAATATACCATAAAAGTCTCTTTTATAAGATCATTTATGTTCGGTGATCGACATTCACAAATAACTTAACGCGTTTCTGTAATGCTTCAAGATTATTTTTTCCTGGAGAATATTTTAAAGTCATATTGAGAGAGGTAATATGTCAAGTCTCCAAGTTCTTCACCTGTTCTAGATTTTATGTTCATTTTTTTCAATCGTTTATGATCAGTAATAACCGTAAATCATTTACCTATAAGCCAGCGTTGCCAATATCTAACTGCTTATTTTCTTTCTAGGCATTCTAAATAAATTGCTTTTTTCTTTTCTGTACATCATTCAACTTCTTGGAAAAATATGCCACTGGTTTTTCTTTTGTGTTTTGTTGACTCTGTTTCAATATTGCTCCTACGCCTAGCATACTTGCATCTGTATAAAGGTCGGTACGTCTGAGTCAAATATTTCTAAAATAGGTTGAGAATAATCCCTCTGTTCAAATGAATTTTTTTATTCTTCCTTAGTAACTTGTGTTGTGGGTCCGATATTATTGCAATATTTGGTACATATTCGTTATAAAAATTTATTTTTCCCAAAAACTGCCTCACATTTTTCTGATTTTGTGGTACTGGGAAATTTTTTATTGATATTAAATTATCTTTTATTGGGCTTACTGAATTGTTATGAATGATGTGTCCTAAATATTTCACTGTATCCGATGCAAATGTGTATTTAGAAAATTTCAGTCTAAAACCTTCCTTGTTTATGGCTTCGAATAACTTTGTTAAATGGGTTATGTGTTTGGGAAAGGACTTTGCAAAAATCAATATATCGTTTATGTAATTTACCGTTGTTGTTGTTTGTTGTTGTTTATTTGAGGCGGACTCCGCGCACTGGGCCATTCTTGGCCATTGTGCGCGAGCCCTTTAGGGCGCCGCAATTTCTTATTCCAGGATGGGGGTCCTAAGGCCCACTACCTCCGCGAAAAGCAGGAGATTTCGGATGCCCAGGCCCTCCATCTCTGTATTATCGAAGCCCACTGCCCCAAAGACCTGGTACCTCTCCTGATCCCAGGCTGTGCAGTGGGCGATGATGTGCAGGGGCGTCTCGTCCACCAGATTGCATCTAGGGCATAGCGCCTCCTGACTCCGTCCTATTCGGCTCATGTGTGCCTTAGTGAACCAGTGCCCCGTGAGTAGGCCCGTGATGCATCTGAGATCCACCCGGCTCAGTCCCATCACTTGGCCCGCAAGCTCGCGGGACGGTTTCTTCAGCATAGCTTTCGAGTGACGTGAGCCACTGGCCTCTCTCCATAATTTGGCGATCAGTCCGTCCGCCTCTTTGCGGAGGATGTCATCAATGGCTCTCATTGACACTCCAACGTGGTACGGCAGCCCGGGTGTTGCCAGGCTTTGTCGTGCGAGATCGTGAGCCTTCATGTTGCCTTCGATGCCACTGTGGCTTGGCACCCACAGGACTGACACCGTGTCGTGAAGGCTTATCTGCTCTAGACGTTCCTTGCAGTCCTTGATCAGCGGCGTCACTGTTTTCACTCCTCCCAGAGCTCTAACAGCGGCCATGCTGTCGCTGCAGATGTATATGTGCTTGCCCTTGTCCTCTCTGGCTAGGATCAGCTCAGCGCAGTACTTCAGGGCTGCTAATTCTGTTTGTAGGACCGTGGCGTGGCCGGGCAGGACCAGGGACACTTCCGTCTTCGGTCCGCCTGACCATACACCGGCCCCGGCCCTCCCATCCGACTTGGCGCCACCGTGAACCAGACTAGCCCCCCCCGGTGTGAGTAGGTCCTTTCCGTTTGATCGCCATTGGCTCCTTGTAGGGAGACCAGTGGTGAACTTGTTCTGAAGAACCAGGGACCGGGCACATCTGTCCACCCCGCCGCTGACCAGGGTCCATATTTCCCTGTTCCGCTTTAGAATGGACGCGTGCCCCGCGTCTCTGTTGCCCTTCCATTCACCGCAGGAGAAGAGCCTTATAGCTGATCTCACCGCGTTCCTCTCTGCCTCATAGTGCAGAGGGGGAATATGGAGTAGCGCTCCCAGCGCTGCCGTGGGAGTGGTGCTGAGGGCGCCCGTTATGCCGAGCCCCGCCAGCCTGAATACTCCTTCCATTTCCTTCCTGTATTTGGCCCGCAAGAATGCCGGCCACCATACTAAGTAGGCGTAGGTGACCTGTGGGATCATGATGGCCTTGTAAATCCAGTTTACAATTGCTGGCCTCAGACCCCACGTTTTATTGAACATCCTTCTGCACGCCCAGAAGGTGCATTTGGCCTTCGCGGTTTGGGTTATGACATGCTTGTTCCACGTCAGCCTCGCGTCGAGCCATACCCCCAGATACTTGACCTGCGGGGACAGCTCGAGCCTTGTTCCGAACACAGTTGGTCTCTCCATCCTCTGCGTTCTCCTCTTTGTGAATAGCACCATCTCGGTTTTGCCCGGGTTTACCCTGAGCCTCTTGGATGTGCACCATTCTTCTACTTTGTTCAGGGCCTTTAGCACTCTGCTACTCAGCTCCCTCACGTTGTCCCCGCTGATCATGATGCAAACATCGTCAGCGTAACCTATCGTTTTCACCCCACTTCCTTCCAGCGCGGTCAAGAGCCCGTCGACTACGAGTAGCCACAGGAGTGGCGAGAGAACCCTTCCCTGCGGACAACCTCTGCCGACTAGGGACCTGGCCTTGGCGCTCCCGAAGGAAGCGGTGACGTATCTTTGGCGAAGCATAGTCTGGATCCACCTGTCGACTGTTTCCTCGACGGCGAATCTTCTGGTTGCCTCCCTAATTGCCTCGAAAGGGGTATTGTCAAATGCCCCCTCGATGTCCAAGAAGACGCACAGCGTGGCTTGCCGATTACCTAGCGATCCCTCCACCTCGTAGACGACGTTGTGGAGAGCCGTCTCCATTGATCGGCCCGCTCTGTACGCGTGTTGTGAAGGGTGGATTGGTGTTGCCACCAACACTCCTTCTCTAATATGTCGTCCAACCAGTCTCTCTAACGCCTTCATGAGGAAGGATGTGAGGCTGATTGGCCTAAAGTCCTTGGCGCGGTCATAGCTGCATTTCCCTGGTTTTGGGATAAATACCACCCTGACTTCGCGCCATAATTTGGGGATATGCCCTAGGGCTAGGCAGGCTCTGAACAGTAACAGCAGCCTGCTGATTAGCCCCTCCCCGCCCTCCTGTAGCAGAGCCGGGATTAGACCATCTGGGCCCGAGCTTTTATACCTGTCAAAGGTACTCAGGGCCCATCTCAGACCGTCCCGACTCACTACCCTCTTTGCTGTTTCCCAGTCGGCCGGTCGCTGTTTTACAACCGCGGTCAGCCCCTGGCTGCCAGCTGCCACCGAGTTCGGGAAGTGAACTTCGATCAAATGCCGAAGTATCTCTTCCTGGCCCCCCAGTGCGTTGCCGTTTGGTACCACAATACTGCCGATACCTTGCGGCGGTCCTGAGGAGAAGATCCTGCGCAGCGTCGCTACCGTAGATACGGCCTCCAGCTCCGAGCAAAAACCCCTCCACGCTTGTTCCTTGGAGCGGCGAATGAGTCTTTTGTACTCACTTTGGACAGCCCGGTATCGAGTCCAGTCCTCGTCCCTCCTTGTTCTCATTGCTCTGTTGTGTAGGCTCCGTGAGCGACGACGAAGTCTGCTCAAGTCGGAGCTCCACCAGGCGACTTTCCTACCTGCCCTTGGTGTTCTTGCCGGGCAGGCGTCTTCGTATGATTGTATCATGGCCGAGTGGATGATCTCCATCTCGGCCTCGATACTACTTTCTCTGTCCAGTCGTAGTCCCTGCGAACCCAGCCTGGCCGTGAGCCTTTCTTTGTAAAAGGCCCAGTCTGTGGCTCTGGGGTTCCGCGTGACCGTTTCCTGGGCAGCAGGTGCCGTTCCTTGTACCCGGAAGCATATCCTCTTGTGATCCGAGAGGGTTTCCTCCGCGTCCACCCTCCACTCGTCACAGAAGCTCGCCAAGCGACAACTCGCCAGCGTGATGTCGATCACCGCCTTGCAGCGGGATGTCACAAAAGTGGGTAGAGACCCTCTGTTGAGAATCTCCACGTTTTTCGTAGCTAGGAAGTCCAGCAGCGCCGTTCCTCTAGCATTGTTTATCGAGCTACCCCAGGCCTGGTGCCGTGCGTTTGCGTCCAGGCCTGCTATTAGCCCTAGGCCGTTGATCTCGCAGAAGTTGATGAGCGCCTCTAGCTCTCTCGTCGGCGGTGGGCCGGGAGAGTCAGAGGGCTGGTAGGCTGAGCACCATACCGTGTTCTCTGTCCTACCATCTAAGCTTATCGCTACCATCACCGCTGCCAAATCTTTACTACAGTACTTGCTCATTTTTAGAGCGCCGTACCTCTTGTGCGTGACTATGCAGGCGCGCGGACCGGTCCCTCCTTCCTGGTAGGTGAGGTCCCAGTCCCTCGCCGACAGTCCTCTTACTCTGCCCTCGTGTACCCACGGCTCCTGTACGAGGGCGATGTCGGTCCGGCCAGCGTTGACCATCTCCTGCATTAGGGCCGTCGCTTCCCTACAATGTTGGAGATTAATTTGGCAGGCCCTGATAGGGGCACTGCCCGGTGGATCGGTTCGGTGGGGGTTAGGGGGGATAGTACGGGATGGGGATAGGGTTGAGGGTGTTGGGAGGGAAACGTTCCCTTGGGACGTCAAACGACCGAACTTGTTTTATTTGTTGGGGAGGGGCCCACTGGTGCCTTCCCCTTTCGTGAGTCCCGGGAAGGACTGGGCCAGGGTGCGTTGCCGACCCTGGCCTGTCTCTTCCCTGCTCTTCCTGATGAGGTTGGCTATTTTATTCGGCCTCCCTCTGTTCTTCCTTCTGCCCCGATTCTCCGATGCTGCTGACCGGTGATCCCCGGCGTGGGTGGCTCCGGTTTCTCCTCCGTCCTCACCCGCCGCCGCCTGAACCTCCGGGCCCGCCGCCTCCACCACCTCCATCGGGGCGTCCTCTACCGGCACCGCCTCTGCCGGGGTCCCTGCGGGGCAGGGGGCCGATTTTTCGGTCCCCTGCTCGCCACCGGGTCCACTCTGCGCTCTGGTTGGCTGGTGGTAGAATTTGGCCCTCCCCAGCCCATAATGGGGGGACCAGTTTATGTCCCGGAGCGTCTCCAGCGAGACTGGGTCCACTCCCAGGACTAAATGCGCCGATCTATTTACGAGCCTCCTGCTCCATACCTTCCAAAGGTTGGTTCTCAGAGTCTCGTTTTGGATCTGCAGCATGCCTAGCGCTTGTTCGGTCCCGCATTCCGGCCCGCTCAGCACCGCTGTTACTCTTGTCAGCCTTGGGAGCTCCTCCTTGCCGCAAACCCGCAAGGAGGCCCCTTCCCAAGGGCTGAGTGTGGGCGTCGTGGTCCTCAACCAATTGAGGGCCGCCGTGTCCGTGCAGGTGACCCACAGGATCCCCTGGTTGTGTCCGTACCCCTCGAAGCGGGGTGCGCCCCCTCCACTGAGCCGACCCAACGCCTCGAAAAGCGCGGCCACGATCTTGTCGGCCTGGTCGGTTGACAGGGTGCCTGTGGGATAATCCGCCGGCACCACTGCCACCTTGCCTCCCCCCTTCGCTGCTTCGCTGAAGGAGGTTGGGCCTACTGTATTCTTCTTCCCCCTTTTTGGGGGGTTGCTGACCTCCGGTGGGGTCGAGTCCGAGGGTCTGTCCCTCTTACCTCCACCCCCGACCGGGGTCGCAACCTTTGCGGCTGGTTGCTGCGGGGTACTCGTGCCCGTTAACGCCTCCCGCGCCTTCCGAGCCCTTTTCCTCGCCGCCCCGCTCCTGTTCCTCCTGTTGATCCTGCCGGTGAGACCCTCTTGCGAGGTGCCCGCGCAGACTGGGTCGACAGGAATGCCATCTTTGATGTTGGTGGGGGTGCCCGCCGGAGAGTCCAAACCCTCCTGGGCTGGGCAGCCCTCCACTTCCACCGTTATGTTGACCTCGGGTGTGCTCTTATCCAGAGCGCCACCTTCGGCCGAGTTTGATAAATTTATTTGTGTTGATGAGTCCATATAGTTCCCACGAGTACTCAGGAAATGATCGTCCGCCCCCACAGAGCCTGTTGCGGGGGTAAGGCTAGATACGATGGGGTGTCGCCCGGTGCCCCAAAGGGATCGTGAGAGACACCATGTCCCCTGGTGCCATTCAGCTCTCGGCACGATAGCTTCCACCTTAGCTTGGGGGGTCTGGTCCGCGACGGGGTTTTTGTTACCATAACCCGGTCTTACCCGGGCCGGCTCCTTATGGCACCCGTTGGCCTGGGTCCGTCCGGGAAGCGGCCGGACTCCGCGGTCGTGGGCATTCGCGTCCCCCCTTCCCCGGGCCCGCTGCCCCTTCCCTCTCCCAGGTCGTCCTCCTATCCGCCGCCCGAAGACGCGCTCGGTTGGTGACCAGCCGTCTCCGGTCCTCTTGCGAGGGCCGGAGCTGAGGTAATTTACCGTGAATTCTGTTAGTTCACGCCATCTTATAATATTATATATCCTTTGAAGTATCGCTGGAGATGTTTTGAGTGCAAATGGTAAGCAAGTCAATTGATAATGGCCGTCTTGTGTTACAGAAGCTCTTTTCCTTCTATCTTCGATTCGTAATGGTATCGAACAAAATGCTGAATTTATATCAAGTGCAGAAAAATATTTGCAATTTCTTGTTTTTACCATCAGATCTTCAATTAACGGAAATGATTGTGATAGCGGAATAACGAGTTTATTCAAATCTATAAAGTATATATAAAGTCTTGATTTTCTGTTGTCTTCTCTTTTCAATACCAACGTTACTGGAGCAGCAAATGGGCTGTATGATTCCTCGATGAGGGTTTTCTCCAATAACTTTGATACTTGACTTTCTATTTCTTTCTTATCCTCAATATTGGATCTATAAGGTCTCTTACTGCAGTATTTATCGATCAATAAATCAATTCGGGCTTCAAAATCCTTGACAGTTCCAATATCATACTTGTTTTCTGCGAAGATCGATTTGTATTTTTCAATTAGTTCTTTTATTTTCGCTTCTTGTTCATCCTCGAGATGGTTTATTAAAATCCTAAAATTGGTTTCATCGACATGTTCGTTAAAGTTTACAGTGAAATTGTTACCACTTTTTGTTTTTTCTTTTCCTGCTTCCATTTCCGCATCTTTATGTATTTTATGTGCAATTCCTAGCTTTTCATTCTGGATCAATTTAAATTGTTTTACCATATCCAATCCAATCAAGAAATCGTACTTGAAATTATTCTTGTTAATTACAAACACATTTACTTCTTCTTTTATTTCAAAGATTTTTATTTCCAATTTTACTATTCCATTTGTTTTTTTACACCATTAATTCTAGTTAACTCCACAGTCTGTGCATTATTTATTTCTTCATCTATTAATTTTAGCAATCTTGCTGAGATATTCGAACCGGAATCATATATTCCATATACATCCAATGTGTTATTTAATGTCAACTTGACTTTAATTAATGGTGGCTAGTGTTTTTGATGCATATCGTTTCATACGTTTTCTATTTCTGAACTGCTAACAAAGTTGATAACATTTTGTTTGCTCTCGTTCGTTTTAAACCAACATGAATCTTCAGGATGATATCTGTTACCTTTATTTGGTCTTTTACAAATCTTGCATGGTTCTTTAACTTCTTGTGTTTATACAACTGTGTTGGTGACTTTCTTTTTATCGATTTTTTGTTCACTAAATGTTCCAAGCTTTTCACTTCATTTCCTTAATTATTTTTCTATCAATCCTGTCCATTATAAAACTCGGTATACCTACTGCAAGTAGATCTGTTATAGTACTTTTGTTTATTGTATTGTCCATTTCTAACAATATTTTTTCTTTTCTTATTGCATATTCCAATAGCGATCCTGTTTTGTAATTCTATTGCATATCTTATTGGTGTCCAATCAGTATTTTCATAAGTATCACAAAAATCTTCTTTCCATTGTTTCCATTCTGAAGTTAGCGTATGTTTTATCAGCATGCAACTGTACCAATTCAAACATGATTTCTCCAAAAACAGTCTAAAAATCTCAATGTTATTTTCATCCTCAATTATTTCCAATCGAGCACATTCTCTCAATAGCCATCCATTGCGTTACGTTCGAGTTTTCTCCGGTGAAGTTGTCAATTACAAATTTGCCTGAGATCTTTTTTAAATTCTGCCTCGGTAGTTGAGGGTTGGTAATCGCCTCGTATACTGTAGGTTGTGTAGTTCCAGTTGTCACTTTTTCCAGGAAATAATTCTTGAATTGTATATTGTCATCGTTATCCATGTAAATCTTTCTTAGCTTATCCGATAAAGTTATCCATAAACTCCTTTTTTCGTGTCTCCTTTACAAAGTAGTTTTTAATGTTTTATAAGCCTCAGTTTCCATTAATTTTACAAGGTTTTAATTGGCTGGTGTTCTTGTGGTATACGGTAAACATTGCCCTCTTTTGTCGTTATTGAGGTTACAGCCAGTACATTTGTTTTTTTGATCATCGAAACTTTTAATTATAAATTTTAACTTTAGTTTATCCATCTTTTTAAATTGTCATTTGCAAAGAATGTTGTTTTATAAAGTCATTTGAATTCTGTGTTTTCGAATTGACAATGTATGCATATCTAGTAAAATGATCCACTAAGAGGTGCATGTTCTTCTTTGTCACTCTTTAGCCCCCGAATCGACCAATTGTGTCAATGGACATTATTTCAAAAGGATGTGTGGCAGGTCCTAGATGAAACATTAGTCCAAATTTATTTTGACCTCTTGATTTGTTCCTAATGCAAGTTTCACATTTTCTGCATATTTTCTTAAATTCTTTCAAATTCTTAGCTGTGTAATATGGTGTAATTTTATTTTGCATTTGTTTAATTCCAATGTGACAGTATTTTTTATGTATTTCTTTGATAAAGTTTATGCTAAAGTTTTCCGATAAAACAACTTTCTCTTTATTCTTCATTTTCTTGTAATATATGATGTTTTTCAATATTAATTCTCTTTTTTCTTCTTGTAAATCTTTATTATTTTCTTAATCAACAATATATCCTCCACTTTTATCCAATTGACCACTTTCAACTGTTCTTCTTCATTTTTATGTGCTTCTAATACTGGGTTTCTGCTTAGACAGTCGAACAGCCGAACATAAATGATCTTATATATACCGGGTGGCCCACATAACTGTTAACAGCTGAATATTTCGGAAACTATTTGTCCAATCAAAAAGTTGTTTATGACAAAGGTTTATGCTTTCGAGGGGCCTTTCTAAGTATCCAAATATGAAGTTACTCCCTCCTCCCCTTTATGGGGGGCGGGGGGTAAATTTCAAACGGAACCCTCTATAAAATGTTAGATGGTTGGATTCTACGGGAAAATACAAATAAATTTTATTTGAAACATTTTGTTGTCAGATGTGATTTTTTGTCAGATAGGGGGTCCCGTTTGAAATTGTAAAGTTACCCCCTGCCCCCCCTCAAGGGGGCAGGGAGTAACTTCATATTTTTGTAGTTATAAAGGCCCCTCGAAAGCATAAAACTTTCTCACGAACAACTTTTTGATTGGACAAATAGTTTCCGAAATATTCAGCTGTTAAGAGTTATGTGGGCCACCCTGTATATTACACTGTCATTTTTAGGCAACTTTTTTTTCATCCTCTAAACAGACTTTAAACTTATAAAAAGGTAAAAAAAAGCCTGTACAAATTGTAGCTCAAAATATATTTAAAGGTCGCATCTTTATTTCCCATTTAAATAACACGGGGAAACAAAATTTCTGTCGGAATTTTATAACACGGTTATGGCATATTCCACAAACAAGCTGCCGGCAGATTCTTATGCAGAATTAAATGCTCTACAAAAAAGCCCTCTTATATGGCAAAAAATAAGTGTCTACAGTCTTAAAATACCACCCATCAATATTTCCATTAATATTAACTATAAATTACAGAATTTGGATAGTAAATTTAATAATCTACAGAAAAGTCATTTGAGGTTTTTCAATAGTCGATAGATTTGCTGTAATATTAACCAAACACGATGAATTTTCATACACTTTGAACTTTGAACTCAAATATCCCTTGAGTGGTTAAGTTTATTAAAAAAGTATAAAATGGCATTTTGTAGAACATTCAATTCGGCATAAGAATCTGCTGGCAGCTTGTTTGTGGAATATGCCATGACCGTGTTATAAAATCCCGACAGAAATTTTTGTTTCCCTGTGTTATTTAAATGGGAAATGGAGATGTGTTTAAGCGACCTCTAAATGTTAATATTTTGAGCTAAAATTTATACAGGCTTCTTTTTTTACCGTTTTATAAGTTTAAAGCCTGTTTGGAGGATGAAAAAAAAAGTTGCCCAAAAATGACACAGTCTAATATATATTTTATAATTTTTCTGGTACAGAGGGTGGGGCACTAACTCTTGCCCCCTCAAATCTCGGTAATTATCGACGTCACAATAAAATGTTCCAGCCAAAAGTTGTACTGCACGAAGGGGGTCAGCAAATGCGACTAATTTTTTTTTTATTTCGGTGGAGACGCTTACGCACACTAAAGCTCGCCTCTACTTTTTGAAATGGAAGGGTACCTTTTTTTTCAATCATCTTATACAGCATCTCAATCTGCATAAAAACATTAGGGCACCAACGTCATTCAAAGTCATTCAAGGTCAGTATCGATGATATAAATCTAAATATTTAGGGTCATTATTAAATATTTGGTAGTCTTATAAAGATGTCACAAAAAATGTTCCAAACAAAATTTGTACTGTTTGATGGGGGCCATCATTCCTTTTTTCGATGGAGATGTTGACGAACCGTGAAAGTCACGTTCGCTTTAAAAATAAAAAAATTGGTCGCCTTTGACGGTCCCCTTCAAACAGTACAACCTTTGTTTCGAACATATTTTTGTGACGTATTTATAATATTGGAAATGGGTTGAGAAATAATTGTAACTCAGGTAGATGTCAATTAACTATTTAACTTTATTAATAACGCGAGGTAAGGTACATCTACTCTTGACAAAGATCTCTACGAGACTGACGACTTGTCGCATGAACTAAAAGAACAGTCACTACGCTAAAAAAGAAATTATAAACCCTTTGATCTCTTTGTACGTATTTGACCACTATCGAATCGCCGGTCAATATTTATGTTTACACGGGCTCGTGTGTCGATTTGTTTTTGTACTCTAATCTATGTATACGTTAATATATTTCTTACTCTAAATAATTGTCATATATCCAATATATAATACTACCAAATATTTGATAATGATCCGAAATATTTAGATTTATTTCATCGATACTGGCCTTGAACGACCTTGAGTGGTTCTGACCCCAAATGATTTTTAAATAGTTTGCGATGCTCTACAAGATGGTTGGGAAAAAATGTACCGTTCCATAGAAGCAGAGGGGACCTTCAATGCGCGTAAGAGCCTCCACCGAAATAAAAAAAATTAGACGTATTTTATGACCCCCTTCGCGCCGTACAACTTTTGCGTGGAACATTTTTTTGTGAAGTCGTTAATTACCAAGATATGTGGTAAGAGTTGGTGCGTTCCTCACCCTGTATATGAGGTATTGCACAGGAAATGTGCCTATTTGGAAGTTTTGCATCTCCGATTTGTTTGAACATTTTTTTCTCTTAGTCCTGGGACTCCTCTCCATGATTAAAAAATTTATTTTTCTATCAAGCCATTCACGGGATATAAATTTTTGAAAAATGTCGGATTTTGAAAAATGCATTTTTCGAAATGCTCATAACTCTGCCAATAATCGAGCGAATTGGACTTTCTTTTTTTTAATTTTTTGTTTTTCTGTCTCGTCCCGAGAGAAGGACACACCGTACGGAGACGCAGCGCGATCGGAGATAGAGCGCGAACTTTGAGAGTACTTACGTTCTGCGCGAGCGAGTCCTTTGGTGATCGGCTGCGACTCCCAACACACCTAAATATTTAATGGTACAGATTCTTTTGAATCTGTGAGATATTGGTTGAGGTTGCGTAGACTCTCTGTACGAGAGAATAACACTGTCACACTCGGTTATTTTTGTTAATAACCTACAACGTAGACTTTATTCAAACTGTTTATTGATAACGAACCTTGTTCGTTCGAGTTAAGGGTTTTACAGTTTATCGGATTTTCAGTCTTAGTCTTGTGACTGTTCGTGAATTCTTTTACAGAGTTTTTAAGGTGTGAACTCGATGAGTGCGGAGTATGATCTGTTCTAAGTTTCTTTCAGAGCGTTGCCCGTTTTGCCTCGCATAGGCAGATTACAAAGAAGGGCAGTCGATTTTTGATTGACCGGATTTGTGTGAGCCTTTGTTTTATTTGGCGGAGGAGATTATCTCGATCACGCGGAGGTGACTCACGTTAGTCGCCTCGTGGGAAAGGAAGTAGGGTTTCGAATTATAATTTCGGTGAATGATATAGAGTTTGTTTATGACTGTGTTAATCGAGTGGCGGTGTCGCATGAGACGTTCGTGAAAAAAATATAAAAGAAAATGTTCGCCGGACAGGGTGATGAAAAATTGATAGAGTGCCTATATTTGATTACAGTTTTGAATTCTCTGGTATGTGTATGTGTAATAAGAGCGTGGTACTCTACTAATCTTAGTTGGTATCTTTCGCTTAGTCTATTTAGTTTTCTAAGGATAAATGATATTATTAAATAATTGGGAGTTTATGATCGACGAGTAACGGTGACTGTGCTGGTATATTATCAACTGTCGAGAATTTGCGATACCGGCCGAACACCCTGTGTCGACTCCGGTATTACCGGCTAGGACGTAACATTTCCACGGATTTTTCATATAAAATATCGAAAAGAAATTGTAAACCATATTGATATGAGATTTTTCAATTTTAACAACGAACGATCGTTTTTAACAATAAACGTATATACACTACCGGCGGAAAGTTTCCGGACAAATTGAAAACAGTGCCGGAACGTTTTTTTATGCCATTTCGCCGGTAGTTGACCTGGGCCAATTTAGCCAACGCCATTTTAAAGAGCAGGGTTTTCGTTTCATTTTGGCTTTTTAAAAAAATGTTTACGATTTTTTTTGCAATTGGCACACAGTTTTGAAAACGACAATTCGTGGTCGTTTTTTTGTTCTTTTGCAAGTAGATCCCGTTTACAGTAAAAAAATTTTAACGAATTTCTTTCACAATGCTCATAAAGGGGGAAGTCTAAGCTTCAAGTTCATTTTTTAGAAAATTGTGTACGATTTTTTTTTCGTTTTATTGAGAAAAAATAGACAATTTGAAAATTGCTCCATAGGACGAAAACGATGAGGTTTACAACAAAACCTCAAGATGGCAAAAAGTTGTAGTACTTCTTGCTGAGTTGAGAAGAATTTTTTCAGATTTTTTTTCCGAAATTTCTTTTCCACCTATTTCCGGTCAGTTCGATTGATCTGAATACCATGAAAATAATAGAATTAAATTTTGTTACTTACATCGAAGAAACTGCGTCGCCGAAGAAACCTCCGAAGAGACCAAAGTTTAATATATAAGTAAACAATTTAATTCTATTATTTTCAGAGTATTCAGATCAATCGAGCTGACTGAAAATAGGTGAAAAAAAAATCTGAAAAAATTCTTCTTAACTCAGCAAGAAGTAATACAACTTTTTGCCATCTTGAGATTTTGTTGTAAACCTCATTGTTTTCGTCCTATGGAGCAATTTTCAAATTGTCCATTTTTTCTCAAAAAACGACATATCTTTGAAAAAAAAATCGTAGACAATTTTCTAAAAAAATGAACTTGAAGCTTAGACTTCCCCCTTTATGAGCATTGTGAAAGAAATTCGTTAAAAATTTTTTACTGTAAACGGGGTCCACTTGCAAAAGAACAAAAAAACGACCAAAAATTGTCGTTTTCAAAACTGTGTGCCAATTGTAAAAAAAATCGTACATTATTTTTCAAAAGCCAAAATGAAGGGAAATCCCTGCTCTAAAATGGCGTTAGTTAAATTGGCCTATGCCAACTATCGGCGAAATGGCATTAAAAAACGTTCCGGCACTGTTTTCACCTTTTGTCCGGAAACTTTCCGCTGGCAGTGTATATATATATATTTTTTAAATTCTTTTGTAGAAAACTCTTGTCAATTTGAAAACTAAGCCTAGTTTTAAAATGGGCAAACGATTGTGTCTATTTTTTCGAATTTTTAATGTTCATGTTTTCAGTTATCCATATTAAAAATATCTGAAAACAAATTCTTATACTTAGGAGCTACTGTAAATAATTATTGTACACATATATCATATATTAATACGAATTATGATAAATGAAGAAATAACCATATATACTGGATAAACAATTTATTAATAAAAACTAAAAAACACATTATATTCTCGTCGCGGTTTTACATTGTAATCTGGACTGATCTGCGCTTTAATCGGTGTTTTTTTTCAGTCGCCAAACTCTTAGATTAGCGGAGCTTGCCGTAAAAGATGGGTCTGCTCCGATCCACAAGGCCAATGGCCTTGATACTGCTCCGACGCAGGCTGCAGCAGGAGTCTCCGCGCAGGTGGTAAGTGTAGGTAAACCTACATGTAGCGCGCAAAACTTGTGCGATATTCGGGAAAATTCGAATTTCCCTCGAACATCCGTAATGGATGAATTCGAAAACTGGGTTGCCAATGCACCCGAGGACCCGGAAGCTATCCCCGGTGTACCGAGCAGTCTAAGTAATGTAGACTCGCTTCTCTTCAACAAAGAGGAAAATGTAACGCTTGTTAGTAATCGAGAAACTGACGAGCGTTACGAACCGGATTCATCTGGTTCCCAGATGAAGCGGTTCGCTGCGAACAGCTCGCAGAATATAGAATCATTCATAATTGAGAATGGTCCTATGGACAAAGGTCGCATTGTAGAGACCGCCGTCAATGGTCGGCGGATTGTCGATATCAATTTTTTGTGGAAAGAATTACACGAAAAATTTGATAATCACAATACCGCACTGCAATGCCCTTTCAGCGACCTTAAATTATTTAAGTCGCTCAACCGTGGATTGCGAACGCTGCTTTTTTTCAAATGCCAAATGTGTAATTACACATTCAGTATTTGGACCGACCCCAATGAAGGTGACGATATGGGCGTCAACAAAGGTGCTGTATGCGGTACCATTACTTCAGGTACCGGATACAACATAATGGAAGAACAATTGGCCGCAATGGCTGTTCCACCCATGAGCGCCAATACATATCGCAAATATCGCGATAAATTGTACGATAATTTCCATGGCGTTGCCGAAGCCAAAAGGGAACGGGCAGCATCGATAGAAAGATCGATAGCAATGGAAAAAGGCCATGTTATTGATGGCATCCCGTACATTAATGTAATTGCGGATGGCTGTTGGGCGAAACGCTCGTATGCCGGTGGTAAGCATGATGCTTTATCCGGCGCAGCTATGGTTTTCGGCCAGCAAAGCAAATTGGCTCTATTTATTGCTGTACGCAATAAGTACTGTGCGACATGCGAAAGAGCACAGGTGCTGGATAAAAAGGCACCCTCCCCCCATGTTTGTTATAAAAACTGGGGTCGGGATCGCAACTCAACGGTAATGGAAACCGACATAATTCTTGAAGGTTTCACGAGTAGCATCGCGTCGAATGGCCTGATATATCGAACTCTGATTGCGGATGGCGACAGCAGCGTATATCAGGCTATACGAGATGCAAATCCGTATATGAAATACGGTATTATTGTCGAAGAAGTCGAATGTAATAATCACTTATTCCGAAACATGTGCAGAAAAATGAGGGTTGCCTCGAAAATAAAACTTGCCAATGTTTCGGTGAAAGAAAGAGTGAACGTGGCGAAAATTCGTCACTGCGTCTTGTCCAGTGGCCTGAAACTTCGGAAACTGGTCGAGCATGCAAGAGACCTGCGTAACGCGGAAATGATGTCGCAGACAGAGAAAACAAAGGCACTCTGCAAAGCCATACTGGTTCTGCTCGGTCATATTTTCGGCGACCATACCGATTGTCCCGCCCTCCCTTTCAGTTGTGAACCGAAAGAGGGGGAAACAAACATATTACCAATTTTGCATGGTATTGGTATGTACCCTGCCATTTACGAAGCAGTTCGTTATTTAAGCAGCCATGCCAAAAGTTTACTGCTAAATGTTACGAATACCGTGGCAGAGGGATGCAATTCAATTGTCAACAAATTGAATTCAGGCAAGCGAATTAATCATTGCATGCGAAACTCATATCAAATGAGATGCTACGGAGCTGCGATACAACACAACACGCAATCCGTGTTGTCAAAAGTATATCTCCGTAACCTCTGCGCAATTCCCAACGCTGTCCAGAGAATGGAACGCATACGGAAACGCAAAAATATACGTGACCGCGTATATAAGCAGCGAGAGTGCAATGGTCGGCTGCGCCAATTTAAGGAGACCGACAAAGATTACGGTCCATCGGCTAAAAAGCCAGATATCGAAAAGGAAATTTTCGACATTTTTGTTGATAGCCATATGTGTAAGTTGCGATCGAATCAACAACGTTCGAGATAGATCGAACGAGATACAGTTCCTCAACGCAATTGCGAGTTGTGGCATCAGTTGCGAACTGAAATGATAACGGCATCGCAATTCGGGCCGATATGCCGCATGTTACCCACGACCTCGTGTGGAAATGTGGTTGCGAGTATTCGGTATCCCAAGATCCTAGACTCGGTAGCCATACAATACGGAATTGCAAACGAAAATGCAGCTCGACAGGCAGTTGAACAAAAACTGGGCAAAAAAATTGTTGCCTGCGGTGTGTTCATCGATCGAGAGATTCCTTATCTAGGAGCGTCTCCAGATGGACTGATCGATGACGATGGCATCGTCGAAATCAAGTGTCCGTTCTCGACACAAAATGGCGATTTAGAAAGCGTCATCGAAGAAAAACCCTCCCTGAGAGGCATATTCGATAAAAAAGATAAGCGAGTCCTGCGACGGACTCACACATATTTTTATCAGGTGCAAGGTCAATTGCACATAACGATGCGGGACTATTGTATCTTCGCGCTGTGGAATTCCACAGATCTGAAGCTGGTAACAGTTCTCAGAGACGACAATTTCTGGGAGTCACACATGAAATCATTATTATGCAAATTCTATATTAATTGTCTACTCCCAGAAATCATCGATAGTCGACGTAGCAGGAATATACGCACTAGCGCTCCTGTCCCCGGCGCTACACGAGACGATATCTCGTCCTTTCCCGGTGTACAAGAAGGTGCATGCAATCGCAATAATGATTGTGTCGCGATCGAAAGCGATGATCAAATGATATCTTCCGATGAAAATCGGAATCGATCGATTAAAGCAAGACATTTCCATAGATGAAGTCGTATGAATAATTTTGAAGCCAGATACTTTATTGACGGATACTTGCATAGATTTGTTCCAAAATATTTTGGAAGAAAATAGCCCATTCAAGTGCAATCCTGCTAGCTATACAGCATATTATCAGTTTATCGAGCCTAACGATGTTGGCAGATCCGATATACAGATAATTGGTGGCAATATGTCAAGCCACTGGTGCTGTCTTCATTACGATGGAATGAAGCTAATGATTTACGATAGTCTTCTCCGCTCGGGGTACGAGCTGTTGAGCTCGGACGAAAAGATGTATATCGTAAAACGATACCCGTATGTCGGTGACGGAGATATAATTCTCCAGCCAGTGACGAAGCAACCTGACTCGTTCAGTTGCGGCGTTTATGCGATTGCTTTTGCGACGGCGATTGCATTAGAAGATGATCCTGCACATCGCAAGTATTCACAGGAAGTATCAGAAATGCGCCGCCACTTAGCTGAAATGCTAAAATCTCGCAAATTAGCGTTATTCCCCTGTGGTTAAATACATACAGGTATGACGATACACGCATAAGTGTATCGACGCCAAAGTACGACGTAGCGTATTTTCAGCGTTGGAAAGAACGGAAATGTACTTATACGAGTTATAAGTGGGTTAGTGTGGGTGGGCGTTTCCCAGGCACTTCCCAAGTGCCATTTCCGACGCATTTTTTACAATGAACATACGTTCATAAAATCTGTCTTGCTACAACAAGGTGAGGTCCGAGCGACCGCTGTCGCTCTTATCCTCGTAAACCCGCTCTGCCGAAGACCGAGATACCAACGACGCTTGTCGTTTTTTATCTCCGTTCACGAAAATGAACGGAGATAATTTGAAATGTTAATAAATGTTATTAACAAATGTGTTCATAATTAATAAACCCGCTCTGTTAAAGAGTGAGATGCCAACGACGTTTGTCGTTTGTTACCTCCGTTCGCGAAAATGAACGGAGATAATTTGAATTGTTAATAAATGTTAATTAACGAATGTGTTAATAACCGCTCTGTCAAAGAGCGAGATGCCAACGACGTTTGTCGTTTTTTATCTCCGTTCGCGAAAATGAATGGAGATAATTTGAATTGTTAATAAATGTTTAACAAATGTGTTAATAATTAATAAACCCGCTCTGTCAAAGAGCGAGATGCCAACGACGTTTGTCGTTTTTTATCTCCGTTCGCGAAAATGAACGGAGATAATTTGAATTGTTAATAAATGTTAATTAACAAATGTGTTCATAATTAACAAACCCGATCTGTCAAAGAGCGAGATGCCAACGACGTTTGTCGTTTGTTACCTCCGTTCGCGAAAATGAACGGAGATAATTTGAATTTTTAATAAATGTTAATTAACAAATGTGTTAATAATTAACAAACCCGCTCTGTCAAAGAGCGAGATGCCAACGACGTTTGTCGTTTTTTATCTTCGTTCGCGAAAATGAACGGAGATAGTTTGAATTGTTAATAAATGTTAATTAACAAATGTGTTAATAATTAACAAACCTGCTCTGTCAAAGAGCGAGATGCCAACGATGTTTGTCGTTTTTTATCTTCGTTCGCGAAAATGAACGGAGATAGTTTGAATTGTTAATAAATGTTAATTAACAAATGTGTTAATAATTAACAAACCCGCTCTGTCAAAGAGCGAGATGCCAACGACGTTTGTCGTTTTTTATCTTCGTTCGCGAAAATGAACGGAGATAGTTTGAATTGTTAATAAATGTTAATTAACGAATGTGCTAATAACCGCTCTGTCAAACAGCGAGATGCCAACGACGTTTGTCATTTTTTATCTCCGTTCGCGAAAATGAATGGAGATAATTTGAATTGTTAATAAATGTTTAACAAATGTGTTAATAATTAATAAACCCGCTCTGTGAAAGAGCGAGATGCCAACGACGTTTGTCGTTTTTTATCTCCGTTCGCGAAAATGAACGGAGATAATTTGAATTGTTAATAAATGTTAATTAACAAATGTGTTAATAATTAATAAACCCGCTCTGTCAAAGAGCGAGATGCCAACGGCGTTTGCCGTTATTGTAAGACATCAAACTTGAATGTTTAGCATGCTCGGCTGTACATGTAGTGAGAAATACATTCCCGCAGTGTACGTACACGAGTGTACGTTAGACACGAACTTAGCCGAGCATTAGTATAAGATTTTCGAGCGGTGCGGGTCACGGCTAGCCTTGCTACGAGGCCTCGGCTTTCGGTTCGCCTCGATATACCGCGACTTCGTAGCAAACGCGAGCCGTGACATCTAGCGGTAATGCGCAGTGACTCGTAGCCAAATGATGCGAGTTCTGCATTACCGCGGCAAAGGCGAAGCTGTCGAAATTTTTCTGTGTGTTACACTGCCTCTTAAACACTCGAGTGTATGCAACACCCCGGATATTTGAGACGACCGCTTTCCCGAAGTAAATACCGTCTCCAATTTTTAAACGTGGTAAGTATCCTACGCTTATCTCGCTGTTTTTCACTCTGACATAAAAAGAGGAAACAGTTCGGGTTGGAATTATAACGGTCTCAGGACTCGTAAATACGACCCGGTTATCTCGCCAGTGCAACCAACGATCCTTATTATTCACCGTCGCCTTGTATTTCTCTAAAAATTCGTTTCCCAATAAGCCCGCTTGTTCGATCGGAAAAGACTCTCTCACCACTTGAAAATTGACAGGACATCCTAAGATATCTACCGTTAATGTCCCTAGGGTGTTAACTGGAGTTGTCGTTATTCCACGTAATTCGAGAATATCTGTGCGATCGATTATCGCGCCTGGTTTAACCGAATTTTGTTTAATGAGATTAGGCTCAGCACCTGTATCGACCAATAGGTTTATTGGTGAACACAGATCCAAGGATTCTATTTTTATTGCAGGGGGTCGACATCGGTGTTGTAATTTAACGTATTCTACTCGGACTCGTCTCATGTTTGGTTCTGTGCTACGATTAGCGTTTTGCGAGGGGCTGGTTGCGCCTGAGTCTCCGACCTCGCCCCGTTGTTTGGGAGACTGTTGGAGTTTTCCTGATTCTGGTTTTTGCTATTATTGTATTGGCGTTTCCTGCATTCTTCGATGGTGTGTCCCTTGTTCTTACAATAGCGGCAGAGTTTTTCTTGCTTATCTGTGGTCTGTGTTTGTCTTTGCGGTAACGTACCCAAATTAGGCTGTTTATTGTTATTCTTGTTTCCCGTATTTTGGTTACGAAACCAACACGTGTCTGCACCGTGTCCCTGGCGTTTACGAATTTGACATATAATAGGTCCTTGTGTGACGACGCCTACTATTGCCTGGCGTGACCCTGTTTTATGGTCGGGCAGCCCTTTCCGGAGTTCGTTTATGGCTTTCTGTTTTCGATCTATCCTCGTTGCGTTTGTACCGGCTTCGGTCAGTGTCTCGTATTTCGCTTTCATTTTTAACTGTATTTCTGGCTTAAGGCTATCAAGAAAACACTCGATGCATTCTTGTTCGGTGGAAGTTTTTTCTTCATCGCTAATTTCGCCGTCGTTATTACTTTTATATGCTTCAAGAATATGATTTCTGATTTCGCGTACCCGGTTTATATATGATATTACGTCTTCGTCGTTCTTTTGTACTAACATTCCGAGTTCTCGACGTACTTGATTAACAGTTTTTGCGGGTGAGAATAAGTCTTTTAAGTGTTTCGCTAATGATTTTGAGTTTTCGAATTTTATTCCCTGGATTGACCTTTTTGCTTCTCCCGTGATTTTTGGTCGAATGACTTTAACGAGGTTTTGTTCGACATTTGGAGGAAGCATTAACAGTGCTTCTTCGCAGCTGTCGATAAATTGATAAACTGGAATATTTGTTCCATTGAATTCTAATACTACTTCGACCGCGTCTTTAAGCGAAACGAGTTGTATGTTACCGATCGGCATTGTGTCTTCGCGTTGTATCTCGTCGTTTGATATTTGTAAAATATTTTCTTGTGTATTGTTAGTTTCTTGGGGATTTTGAGGATTTGTTTCTTGGAACCCAACCCCTGGATCTCCGCTAGTCTGTTTTCGAGATGTTTCGGGTTTCTTGGAGTATGCTCTTGTAACGTCCTCGATGATGATTCGGAACAGCACGGTCGCGCCGTTCTGTTGACTGCGCCGATATAGTTTTATCGGCGCGAACTACGAAGAGTACGCTCAGTTTGATCAGAATGAATGAGATATTCTGATCGAGCGGAAATTCGGAAATTCGGAGATTCGGAGATTCGAAGGTTCTTTATGAAATTCGACCCCTGCTATGCGCAGTTGAAGAGAACAACACGATGAATAACAGTTAACAACTGAGTTTATTCAAGTTGATTCAAGATTATTGTGTAACTCTTAGTTTGTGTCGGTTTAACTTAACTGAACGTCGTGCAAGACGTTTTACAGAAACTGTTCTAACTGAGGACTGAGAGAACTCGAGTTGTGTAATAATTGTCTATGAGTCTAAAAAGACGAAGTGTATAAGTGTCGTTTTTAGGTCAGAGCCTGTCTTTTTATATGTGCTTTGGCTTTGGGTGGAAGGGATTTTTGTTTAGGGTGGAGTTTGGTTTAGGGTGGAGTTTGGGTTTTCCTTTAGGAGAGGGTCGGAAAGTTCTTGTGATAGGCTGGGTTTTCCCTACCGTCTCTAGTATTGAGATAAGTCATACTATTTACTTATCAGACAGAACTATCTGGTATGTCGATACTAGGGGTAACTACGCAGAGCGCCCTTTTACCGACTAGAGGACATATGCAACCGACGTTTCGTCATGACTGAATTTTGAAAATTGACTGGGCCTCTAATGTCGGCCAGTACGTAACACTTCCCCCCTTGGAAAAAGAGGGAGCGTCCTCGCTCTGATATGAAATCAAGCACATTGAAATTCGCATTTCGGTTGTATGTGTCCCCTTATAATCTTAGAGTCTAGTTGAACTATATGATGTTGATACATGAATGTTCTTTAGGGGCTAGTTATTGTTATATATGAGGCATTTCGCATGAAGTCATCCAGCCTAAAACATAAAAGTTTTTTAATCGTCTTGAAATTTTTATGGTCGATAGTCCTATTGATAGTGAAGCTTCAGAAAAAATTTTAAGGCTCTAGCTGAAATAGTTGCCTAGCAATAGGGGCTCAAATTTGTACCATATTGGCCGCCGTGGCAACATTCCCAGGTTTGTATCTTCCCGAAAAATATAGCGATTTTAAAAAGTCAGGAGTGATTTTTAAAGAATTTTCTGCGTACTTTAAGAATATATTTTCTATTTTTAATAAAATTAATAAGTTTATAACAATTTTTTAAGGTTAATATTAAAAATGACTTTTTCTCAAAGATCGACATCTTCGATTTTTATAAAAAAAAATTTATAAAATAGTAGGGTTCTGTTCGGTCGAACAAATAGATCAAATTGCCCAGGCATGAAAGGTTGGTACCAGTTACCAACGATTGCACGCAAGTGTGTATAAACATCTGCGTCGCGGGGCCGATCGGCTTCGTTTAATGTTTGAAACGAGCGGTAGTGAAAAAAATAAGAGATAGGCGTTGATCTTCATGCGTTGCCGTAGATACGAAAAAAAGGATAGAGTAATTAGAGTCATTACAAAAAAAAGAAAGAGACAGTCTGAGGAAGTCCGTCGTGCTGAACAGGATACGAATTGACTGCACGCTGATGAACCGAAGATTAACCGTAAGTACATTGAAATTAAGGCGATACATTCCGCCAGGTACGACAACACGGTCGATCATACTTACAAACAAGCGCAATGCTTGATAATAAGTCACAGGACTATTTATTCACCACAAGCGCAATGCTTCTGAAGTCGCCAGCGACTGTTACACAATTTCAATATTGCAGAATAATATTACGTGTATGAAGTTAGATTAATTTACCCGTTTCAATCGTGGATTTCATTTCACAAGTTTTATAACAGAAAATACATTAGATAAAGAAAATTGTACTTATTGTAAATCAATCTTGCGAGGGGTTTTTTCTCCGAGGTCCACACTTCGGAGATTTTCCTCTCTGAGCCATAATTAAACGAAAATGTATGGCTCAAAAGCCGGTGTTTGATTTATTTGATATCCAACCTTTTAGACAGTATTTATAACCTTTGAGATCATCATTAAATCTGTCAACATTTACTTGATAAAAAATACGCGGCCTCTTTTTCATTAAAGAGGACGTGCCTCACGAAACATGGTGCCTCCTGTGAGGTGAAATCTGTACGATTGCTATTTGTTATTTATTTAAGTTGTTCTTTTGAATGATTTTAAGGAAAATACATAAAATTGTCTTTTGCTTCTTTACTTAATGATTTAATTGTTTCTTTTAGGATAAATGAAAGTATTCATAAAGATCATTGAAATAGTACGGATAAACACAATACGTAACCCATACGTGCGGTATCACTGACGTCGCGTCAACCTACCAATTTGTCCGTGGCTGTTGGGTTAACAGTGGATCAGTTTGAGTTGACTTTCATCGAAAAATACAAGACGAATTATAACGTATTCGCAATATGTCGGAACGTATCGCGCACATCTCACAGAAGCGAACGACGTTGAAGGTGCAAATAACGATACTGCGCAATGCAGTGGCTCAGAGAAAAATCGACAAGACAAACATGAAGTTACGTATGACGCGATTGACTTGTTTATTTCATGCGTACGAAGAGTTGCACGACGAGCTTGCCATTTTGGATGCGGCTAATGACGGATTAGAGCAATTAACCGAGATCCAAAACGATTATTACGAACTCGCTACAGCAATAGAAAACATTTTGGGTGTGACTTTGCTGACGGAATCAACCGGCGACACCACCATGATAGAAAGGCAACGTTTGCTCAAGCTTCCGGTGGCAGAATTACCAAAATTTGACGGTGATCACAGCAAATGGTTGACGTTTAAAAATACTTTTATAAGCATGGTCGACGGAAGATCAGATATCGATGAATTGACGAAGTTTCTTTATCTGAGAAATTCATTAGAGGGGGAAGCGGCAAATAAGCTTTCTCTGTTCGACGCGAGTGCAGAGAGTTATAGGACCGCTTGGGTTCTACTTACCGACGCATACGAAAGAAAACGCATCCTTGTCTCTCGACATTTAGACGCGATTCTTGATATTGAGCCGTTAAAGAAGGGGACATCGAAGGGGCTGGCAAAATTAATCGACGAGGTTCGTCAACATCTCAGTATGTTGAAGGTTTTAAATATAACGGCCGACGAGCGGGTCATCGTAAGAATTCTCGAAAGAGCTCTTCCAAGGGACATAAGAGAGAGATGGGAAGAATCGCTTAACCTAGATGCACTGCCGAGCTTCGAGCAATTCTGCAAATTTATTAATGAGACGTCACACCGAATATCGGCCATGGAACAGGACAACGCGCGCACGAAGGGGGAAAAACGGCCGAATGAAAGAGAATTGCACACGGCAAAAACGCGAAGGGCCGATAGCGGCACGCGCACGTTTGTAACAACCTCGTCCATGAATTGTGCACATTGCAATGGGAACCATATAATATATAAGTGTCCAACGTTCGAAAAAATGACAACACAACAGCGTTGGGACGTCGTTAAGGCCAAGCGTTTATGCCGAAATTGTTTGCGGTCTCACGCAGGAGAATGTCCCACCGGCAGACGATGTAAACAATGCCGAAATTATCATCATACCCTCCTTCACGTAGAAATGAATAAACCATCGGTAGTACGGGATAAGCCGAAGGGTTCGTACAACAGCAAGTCAACGGAGGCTAAGGCGTCTTCGACATGACTAGGCGTGGACGTGTTTAGCTCGGGTTCGCGCACAACCAATGCACAATTGATGATGAGTGCCATCATAAACGTATATGACGTCGACAATAAGTTAGTCGAGGCTCGAGCTTTGCTAGACACTTGCTCAACAGCGCATTTCATTACAGAAGATTTTGTGCGTAAGTTACGACTTCCCGCGTGCTCGTACGCGACGCCGGTTAACGCGATCAACGGAACACGGACGCAAACGAAAGGTTGTGTCGAAATACAGTTTCAGTCAAAAAACAACAGATTCACAAAATCTGTGAATTGTTTAACAATCAACGAGATCGCGAGGTCAGTGCCGGACACGGTTTTTCCACGCGAAATGATTAAGATCCCGAAAAATGTGCGATTAGCGGATCCACAATTCCACTTACCTCGACCAGTGGATCTACTAATTGGGTCCGGTGCCACGTTGTCCATGTTGTGCGTCGGACAAATAAATTTATCAAAAAACGGAATTGATTTGATCTTACAAAAAACGCGCCTAGGTTGGGCAATCGCTGGAGGGGTCAAGAGACAACATGAGGATCGTGTAATCTCCTGCAACCTGGCTAGTTTATCGAAATTGATCAACAGATTTTGGGAGATAGAAGAGGTCAACGCCAAGACAGCTTTAACATCCGAAGATGCGTTATGCGAAGATCATTACGTCACAAACACGACGCGCGATGACAAAGGGCGGTATATCGTGCGTTTACCATTTCGACACGCAAATACGGATTTCGGCGATTCACGAGCGCAGGCATTACGGCGATTTTACGCTCTCCAGAAGAGATTCAACTCAGATCCGGTCTTGAAGAAAGAATACGTCAAGGTCATGAAGGAATATGTGGATCTCGGACACATGACTATATGTCGCAACGAGTCAACCAACGGATACTATATGCCACATCACGCGGTGATAAAAACTTCCAGCAACACGACCAAGGTCCGCGTCGTGTTCGACGCTTCTGCAAAGGCCGGCAAGGGTTTTTCATTGAATAACGTATTAATGGTCGGGCCGATTATACAAAATAAATTATT
Source organism: Netelia fuscicornis (assembly GCA_946811545.1). NCBI lineage: Eukaryota > Metazoa > Arthropoda > Insecta > Hymenoptera > Ichneumonidae > Netelia > Netelia fuscicornis. The sequence goes on from OX328015.1 coordinate 28,025,385, forward strand.
CGGACATTTGTTACGATTTCGAATCCATGCGTACGTTGTCACGGCCGATATTGAGAAAATGTACCGGCAGGTACTTATGCATCCCAGCGATCGAAGGTTTCAGCGAATTTTCTGGTACCACGGCAATGAGATTACGACGCACAGTGGTCCAAAAGCCCGAATTCCTGGCCAAAACCCCAAAATTGAAAGTTATCGTACGAGGTAAAGCTTCATATATATTTCAATAGATGGTATTAGAAGATTAAAATCGAAAAGGGTAGGTGTTTATATTGAATCCCTCGCCCGTGGTAAATGCTTAAAAGTGACCATCGTTGAGACCCGCGCGGGACTGTTGTGTGTGTATGCTTCCGACCGCTCAAGAAAAAAGCCTGTAGTTTTTGCAATTTTCATCGAAAATGAGTGAACAAAAATGGATATTGTTCCAGAAGGTAAGTGAATTACGTAAACTTTTTGAATGAGCCAATTTTTGGAGTTTATGGTGACGATATTAATGATGCAATACGATTGCTGTAAATTACTTGGTTTCATTAAATTGCATTACTATCTGTAGAGAATTACTTATGATCCCAGGAGATCCTACGGACGTTTCAACGATTCCTAGTGTGAAAAATTATAGAGAATGTGAAGCCGTTGGCATTACCTGCTCCTGTTTGCTCCATTGGTAAAAAAGACGCATTCTTTCAAGCAGTGTTATGTCGACTCGGTCGGAGCCTCGTGGCCCGCCTTGTGGGTTGATGCCACGGGGCGCTGGAGACCTTTTGTTTTGTGTATTATTTTGTGTATATGTGTAATATTGGCGGGCCGATATAGATGACAGTGTGGTGGCCATGAAATAGCAGATTTTAAATAGTGTCATGACAACGGCGTCGCTACGTGAGCGACCGGCAAGAAGCGTAGAAAAACGTTACAAGCTTACGAGCAGTCAAGAGTCAAAGCGTGCGAGTATTATAAAACGACAGTGAACAAAGAGCTGAGTGAGAGAGACAAAGACTAGAACTGAGTGAGAATATTAGAGCTGCGTGATACAAGAGAGAACTGATTGAATTAGCTGTGTACATTAAATACTGTGTGAGTTGGACGATATAAATCTGGATGAGCTGAGACGCTTAATACAACATATAATTCATAACTACGGTCTTTTGTTGGGGAATTGATATCTTAGAGGGAAAAGCCTGTGTGAGTGGGGAAAAATCTTAAAAAAATGTAAGTAAAATTTCTGCATTTTTAATGATAGGACCCAAGATGGAGGTTGTGCAGTGGACACGACAGCAACTGTTTGACGCCACGCATCAGGAATGGGACAAAAATCTCGATACCCTTATCGAAATTTTGGGCGTTAAACTCCTTAATAAAGCTGCACATTGGTTCCATATTGAAGATCGTTCACGACAGGCGTTAAAAAAAGTCATTTGCAATTTAAAAATGAAATGGCAAAATGCTTGCCGCGTTGAGCATCGTTTTCTAAAAAATAACAAAAGCTGGTTGGATGGATCGATAAGCATTACGGTAAATATTAATTATATAGAAATTAACGTAAGTGTAACAATATATAAAACTAGGTCGTCTTCCTGGACCAAGAAGGAAATGCAAATGATAGTGTGGCTTCCACAAAATCAAGAGACAGTGGTGGGCGTCCCCAAACTTCTTTTTCCGAATCGAGTGACCGTTCAAAACGGAGGAAAGTGCAGAAGTTGCGTGAGAGTTACAGCGCGGATGAGCTCTCCTACGCTACTAAAATGGTTCTTCGCGAATCTGGAGCTGTCTCAGCAGCTAAAGTTGTCGACGATGTAACCTCCAAATCTCCCACGCGAGCAATGAAATACATATCTGCCATGCAAAAGGTTTCTAAAACGGAAACAAAAATGCCCCCAAATACTGCTTTAGCTCTCGTTCTTGATTCAAAATTATCTAAGTCGCAGTATATAAATATCAGGCATACCACGCACTTATGCAATAGTACAGTTTTTCCTACTTACAATTCCGTTTTGGAGGTCAAAAAACTGTGTTATCCACCAACTATTTCTATTTCTGAAAACTGCGCCGAAGTTGAATTACAATCTCTTCTGCACCATACGGGTAAACGAATTTTGGAACTTCAAAACGATGTTTTGGATTCAATAAGCGGCAATGTACTTAAAAATTTGACTCTCGTTGTTAAGTGGGGGTTCGACGGAAGTTCTGGACAAAAGGAGTACAAACAAAAATTTTCTCAAGAAGGTAGCTCCGATTCCAGTGTTCTCCTAACTTCTCTCGTTCCCTTACAACTTATTGGCTACGACGGAGATGAAAATTCCGAACCTGTGATTTGGAAAAACCCTAGGCCTTCTTCTCCATGGTATTGTCGACCGATTCGACTCCAATTTAAACCCGAAACGGAACAATCGATCGTCGAGGAAAAGCGCTTCATTGACGATCACATTGCAAGACTTGAACCTTTGCAGACCGTAATTGACGGCAAAGATTGCAAAGTGAGTTACAAATTAACCTTTACCATGATTGATGGAAAGGTTTGCAATACTGTAACTGGTACGAAGTCCGCAATGAGATGTTACGTGTGCAATGCAACGTCGAAAAATTTTAACGATCTGCAGGCTATCCGACAGATAAAAGTCGATGATTCAAAATTGATATACGGATTATCAACTTTGCATTGTTGGATAAGATTTTTCGAGTGTTTACTCCATGTTGGATATAAACTGAAAAGCGAAAAATGGCAGTCTCGTGGCGAAGAAGCTAAAAACGCTTTGAAAATACGTAAAAATTGTATTCAGAAAGCGTTCAAAGACGAACTGCACCTCATCATAGATCGGCCAAAGCAAGGCATGGGCAACTCGAATGACGGCAATACGGCTCGGCGTTTTTTTCAAAATACTGAAACGTCTGCTTGCATTCTCGGGGTCGATGCTCAGTTGATGAAAAGATTTCATGTCATTTTGCAAGTTATTTCGAGCGGATTCAACGTCAAAGTAGATTTGTTTGAAAAATATTGCAACGAGACTGCTGATCGATTCGTTGAATTGTACCCATGGTTTTGTATGCCCACAACTGTACATAAAGTACTTATACATGGTCCACGGATTGTTGAATTAGCCATTTTGCCAATAGGACAGCTCTCTGAAGAAGCTCAGGAGGCGCGAAATAAAGACGTGCGGAATTACCGTGAACATTACTCACGAAAATGCTCGAGAGAAAAAACTATTGAAGACATTTTTCTCCGACTTCTAGCTTCTTCAGATCCGCTTATTTCGAGTTTGCGAAAGGCACCTCCCAAAATGGGAAAAAGTTTGTTTCCTGAAGCGATCGCGCTTCTAAGTTATGCACAATTCAGTTTTCGAGAAGCCGACGCGGACGACGTCATTGATCAAAATGACGTCGATAATGAAAATTCAGATAGCGACTAAGATATATCTTCAAACGTTATGTCGTTTTGTTTTATAATAAATAATTTGTTTAAATTAAAGAAATTAATGTACAAAATATGACTTTCACCAAAATTGTACCATTTTTCACGAAATATTTCCGCCATGTTCGGTCCGCCATTTTGAATTTCGCATATTTGCATTCATTTTCGGAATGACCGACCCAAAAGACGTTGATATTATAAATTTCAGCAAAATCGTAATATTTTTCGCGAAAGATGTCCGCCATTTTTGGTCTGCCATTTTGAATTTCGCATTTTTGCATTCATTTTCGGAACCAGCGACCCAAGAAACGGTAAGAGTATGAATTTCAGCAAAATCGTAAGATTTTTCAGGAAAATGGCCGCCATTTTTGGTCCGCCATTTTGAATTTCGCATTTTTGGATTCTTTTCGGGACCAGCGATCCAAAAAACGGTAATAGTATGAATTTCAGCAAAGTCGTAAAATTTTTCGGGAAAAATGCCCGCCATTTTTGGTCCGCCATTTTGAAATTCGCATTTTTGCATTCATTTTCGGAACCAGCGACCCAAAAAACTACAAGTACAGGAATACTAGCAATTATCGCTGAGAAGCATTTGAGTTATTGAGTTTTGACCAGCAATTCGAGCTTTCGGACCACTGTGCGACGTATGAACTAAATACAGTGACCTTCGGAGTGTCAGCTGCGCCTTATCTAGCTATACGCACGATTCATCAGCTCGCTGACGATGAGAGGGTCAAATTCTCACAGGCGTCAAAAATTTTAAAACGCGACATGTATGTCGACGATTTGCTAACGGGCGCAGATTCACTCGAAGAGATTTTGCAAATACGCGACGACATAATTGAATTGTTAAAACGTGGTGGTTTCAATATCCGGCAATGGTCTTCAAATCATCGACACGCACTCGATAATTTAGAAAACAGATTTCACGACCTCGACAGGGTAATTGAACCTAACCTCGTCATAAAAACACTCGGTGTGATATGGGATTCCCAACGCGATGAATATGGATTCACAGTACAGCCGATCGAGTGCCCGGGAACTATAACAAAACGAAACGTGTTATCCGAGATTGCGAAAATTTTCGATCCATTAGGGTTACTTGGTCCTACGGTAATGTTCGCGAAGATTATTCTTCAAAAATGTTGGCGAGCTGAGGTCAATTGGGATGAATCTTTACCCCAAAATTTGCATGCAGACTGGGTTGTATTTTCAAAGCAGCTCGGGCTCTTGCGTGACGTTTCAGTGAAACGCCATTTATTATTAAAAAATCCAAAAACCATCGAAATACACGGATTTTGCGATGCAAGCAAGGATGGATATGGGGCATGTATTTACGTGCGATCGTCCGATTTGAACGGTCAAGTTTTTACGAGTTTAGCGTGCGCCAAATCTCGGGTTGCTCCGTTGAAATCAAAGCAAATATCAAAAAGGGGAATTCGAACGGAGGAAGGGAAAAGGGAGATATATACCATCCCTCGGCTCGAATTATGTGGAGCGGTGATTTTAGCTCGTTTGTACAAGGAGGTGCGAGCGGTATTTGAATTTAAAATAAATCGCGTTATTTTGTGGTCTGATTCAAGCATCGTCCTTAATTGGATTACAAAACCACCGGAGGTTTTAAGAGTATTCGAGTCAAATCGCATTGCCGAAATTCAGACCATCAACGACGACGTGAAGTGGCGTCATGTGAAGGGCAAAGAAAATCCTGCGGATGCATTATCGCGCGGACAGGCTCCCAAAGATCTGTTACAAAACAAGTCGTGGTTTGAAGGACCAAATTGGCTAAACCAATCTGAAATGGAATGGCCACCAAACACCGAGGTTACAGTCACCGACGCCATTGGTTTTAAAAAAAATTTATGCTTCATTTTACAACCAGAGAGCTGCGACATACTTACCCGATTTTCTTCGTATTCAAAATTAACGAGGGTGATTGCGTATTGTTTACGTATACGAACATCCAAGAAATATGCAGGACAAGAGATCGAGACGACAGAAAAGATTGCCGCGGAAAGGAAAATTTTGCAACTGATCCAAAGGAGTCAATTTTCAAAGGATATCGACAGGATTATGAACAACGAAACCGTCAAGGATTTTAAACTTGCTTCATTAAATCCGTTCGTCGACGAATATGGGCTTCTTCGTGTTGGAGGACGTTTGAAAAGGGCGCAGATTCCTTACGAACAAAAACATCCAATTTTCTTGCCGACACATCATCCCGTCACCGATTTGATTATCAAGGAAACACACGAGCGGACATATCATGCCGGCGTTCAAAGTACGTTGTGCACCATAAGACAGAGGGGATTGTGGTTGATCGATGGAAAAAATCAAATACGTAAAGTCATCCGGAAATGTGTTCGATGTCTCAGACACCGGCCGATCTTACCAGAAAGTCAAATGGCTGATTTACCTCAGGCACGTGTGAACGGGACGGCGGCGTTTTTACATGTGGGCGTAGATTATTTTGGGCCTGTGTTTGTCAAGGAAAGGAAATTCCGGAACAAAAAGATTTCAAAATCATACGGTTGCGTGTTCGTTTGCATGGCTACGAAAGCCGTACATCTTGAAATAGTAAGCGATCTGAGCACGGCGGCGTTTCTCGCGGCGTTCCGGCGGTTTATCGGTCGTCGGGGGGTACCCAGCCACGTGTTCTCGGACAACGGAACAAATTTTGTCGGGGCAAACAAGCAGTTGCGCGAGCTCTATGCGTTGCTAGAAACCGAGGACCTGAAAAGAACCGTCACAGCACACGCGACTCAACATAACATTACGTGGCAGTTCAACCCTCCTTTGTCGCCGCATTTTGGAGGTTTATGGGAGGCTGCAGTAAAGTCGTTTAAGCACCATTTCGTACGGATAGTACGAGAACAGTCTTTTACCATTGAGGAATTCAACACGTTGGCCATAGAGATTGAAGCAATTTTAAATTCACGGCCAATATGTTCTCTCTCATCCGATCCGAACGATCCAGTGGCACTCACGCCGGCTCATATCCTAATAGGGCGGCCTCTCACAAGATTGCCGGAAGTCGATTTGTCCGACATTCCAAACAATCGGTTAACGGTTTGGAATTTTATTTCCAAAGCTCGTCAGGATTTTTGGCGGCGATGGTACCTCGAGTATTTGAGTGAATTCCAGAAACGGCAAAAGTGGCAGACAACAACAGGTCAACTTCATCCAGGAGCCGTGGTAATTCTGATCGAGAAGAACCAACCGTGTATGCGGTGGCCGTTGGGGATAATCCGCGAGGTTCACCCCGGAGACGATGGAATTGTTAGAGTCGTAACCGTCAAGACAATGCAAGGAGATTATAAACGAAATTGTACTCAACTATGTCCTTTACCAGATAAAATTTAAATTTAAGATCAATTGCAACAGTAAGCAATTCAGTTACTTATAAAAAACAAAAACAAAACAAAATATACAATTATGACACAAAATTAAATATATATATAAACAAGCTTGCTCGCTTCTCTCGCAACGGGGGGAGTCTGTTCGGTCGAACAAATAGATCAAATTGCCCAGGCATGAAAGGTTGGTACCAGTTACCAACGATTGCACGCAAGTGTGTATAAACATCTGCGTCGCGGGGCCGATCGGCTTCGTTTAATGTTTGAAACGAGCGGTAGTGAAAAAAATAAGAGATAGGCGTTGATCTTCATGCGTTGCCGTAGATACGAAAAAAAGGATAGAGTAATTAGAGTCATTACAAAAAAAAGAAAGAGACAGTCTGAGGAAGTCCGTCGTGCTGAACAGGATACGAATTGACTGCACGCTGATGAACCGAAGATTAACCGTAAGTACATTGAAATTAAGGCGATACATTCCGCCAGGTACGACAACACGGTCGATCATACTTACAAACAAGCGCAATGCTTGATAATAAGTCACAGGACTATTTATTCACCACAAGCGCAATGCTTCTGAAGTCGCCAGCGACTGTTACACAATTTCAATATTGCAGAATAATATTACGTGTATGAAGTTAGATTAATTTACCCGTTTCAATCGTGGATTTCATTTCACAAGTTTTATAACAGAAAATACATTAGATAAAGAAAATTGTACTTATTGTAAATCAATCTTGCGAGGGGTTTTTTCTCCGAGGTCCACACTTCGGAGATTTTCCTCTCTGAGCCATAATTAAACGAAAATGTATGGCTCAAAAGCCGGTGTTTGATTTATTTGATATCCAACCTTTTAGACAGTATTTATAACCTTTGAGATCATCATTAAATCTGTCAACATTTACTTGATAAAAAATACGCGGCCTCTTTTTCATTAAAGAGGACGTGCCTCACGAAACAGGTTCTTTCTGAACAAAAAAGTATATAATGTCCAAGATGGGCCGGACCTTAGTTTTGGAGATACAGTAGGATTTACCAACGAGCGGGCGCTTCACGTAGTGCTCACGTAGAGCTCAAGCCCGAACGTAGCCTGGAGGGTCGCCGCGCGACACTACGCGAAGCGCCCGCTCGCTGGTAAATTCTACTGTATCTCCGAAACTAAGGTCCGGCCCATCTTGGACATTATATACTTTTTTGTTCAGAAAGAACCCTACTATTTTATAATTTTTTTTTATAAAAATCGAAGATGTCGATCTTTGAGAAAAAGTCATTTTTAACATTAACCTTAAAAAATTGTTATGAACTTATTAATTTTATTAAAAATAAAAAATATATCCGTAAAGTACGCAGAAAATGCTTTAAAAATCACTACTGACTTTTTAAAATCGCTATATTTGTCGGGAAGATACAAACCTGGGAATGTTGCCACGACGGCCAATATGGTACACATTTGAGCCCCTATTGCTAGGCAACTATTTGAGCTAGAGCCTTAAAATTTTTGCTGAAGCTTCACTATCAATAGGACTATCGACCATAAAAATTTCAAGACGATTAAAAAACTTTTATGTTTTAGGCTGGATGACTTCATGCGAAATGCCTCATATGTAAGAGTGGCGATCACACTCTTTTCGGGTATCCATACACGTGAGTAAATAAGCCGTTCGATGCCTATAAACAAGTATTTATTTACAATATTTACAGTTACATATACATTAAACAATAGGATAGTTTCTAACCTATAAACAAGAATCGAAAGCGATGCTCTTTCTCCCACGGTCTATCAGATACTGCCGTAATTCGATAATCCGCCTCGATACCTCTTCCCCTTCCATCGAGAGCGTCACAGTGTAGCGGTGTCGCACTTTAAGGAAGTTCCTACCGAATTTGCTTTACATATATATGAATTATCTTAAGTCTTTATTCTAGGTGTAGAATCGTATGATTGTCGTGTATTTTTATTTAATGTTCCTTATATTTCTTATACGGACTTTGATTACAAATGTACTTATTCTAAAAGGGAATAGAAAAAAAAAAAAATTTTGTGAATATTGGATTGTACTAAATTACACGCTGTACTTAACTAAGGGTAGGCTAAAAATTTCGATTTCTTTAAAACTCTAAGGGTGGAGGGGGTTCGAAGGTATGAGAATGTCCCGTATTTGGCGCTGCCAACGGTAGGGTTTACCGTTGTGCACATTGTTTTTGTGTGGAAGTGGAGGGGGGTAGTGAAAGGCCATAGGCCGATAAGTATAGTGAATCGGCCCCAGAAAGATATCTGGCTTATAATTTCAGGGTATGTTGGTACTTATGAGATACTTCGATACTGCAAGTTTCAGCTCTTCATCTCATACCGTTTTCGAGAAAATCGAAAAAAGCTGAAATTCAGAAAAAAATTATTTTCTCAGAAACCCGTGAACCGATTGATCTGAATTTTTAATATGTTCTGGGGGATGATGGTAGCTTCTAGAAGAAAAATTATGAGCTATATTGGTTCATAAGAACCTCGAAAAAAATGACGTTTTTCTTTTAATTTTAATTTTTAACTATGATAGAGTTTTGGCACAATTATGAAACTATTTTCTTTGAATTCCTCATTCAATTTCCTGTGGAATTATGACTTTTACGAATATTAATAAATGGTACGCCATATTGAAAAAAAATAGAAAACCATTTTTTTATTCAAAAATCAAGTTATTTCAATGTTTTTATTCATTAAACACTAGTTATCGCTATATTTGAATACATTATTTTTTACATAGTAAGAAAGATTTTCTGTGATCCTCATGACTAATCCTCCTCGCTATCTTCATCAATGACCGTGGTAATATTATCTTTATTGAATAAGGAATTAAGTATTTCAGCTGGTCTGGGGATTTTAGCCAAATATCGAGCGTGTGCTAAGTAGAAAATTATTGCAGCGACATGTGAACAACAACCAATTGTTCTGAGTCCATTAGTACATTCACAACAATACCTTGATATTCCACTCCATCCAATTGTGTCTGGTTTATATTCAATAAAACATCTGTAAACTTTTCTTCCGATATGACGAGATTGCACTTGAGCCTTCAACACATTGGTTTGATCTTTGACAAACTGAATAGTTATATTATCTGATTCATCCATCATTTCTGCTAAATATGATATTGCTTGTTTATATTGATATGATCCCGTAAATAGAAGCTTCAAGTCCTTTTCAGTCATTTCCGGAAAGTCCATTAATTCACAAGATGAAATTGTTTCAAATGGAAGTTTCTTCCGCCGCCAACCATTTTTATCTACTTCTTCAGCTAATGTATTGTCCGTATTATTTCGAGATTCCATCATTTCAACAATTTCATCAAAATACTCTGCATCTGAAGACAGGCGTTTATTGTATTGATTGTGAAGAAATGATGCAATTCTATAAAAACTACCTACTCTAGGAAGCATTTTATTGTCGAATTTCTGGTCAAGTAAATGATATTTTTGTTTTAGCATACCATGTACTGCTTCTACTACCCATCGAATTTTTGTAATGTACCTTGAAGCATTAGATTCAGTCGTCGTTAAATGATTTCTTTTACCTTTCAATGCGGGCATCAATACTTGATAACCTTTATCTTCTAAGTGCGCCTGCACGTCACGAAATCCTCGATCAACAACAAAAACATCACCCGGCTCCAATAAGTTGCAAATACCATCAGGAGAATCGATAATCTCTTTCATTATAGCAGCGTCATTTAGGTTGGCGTAATATGGCCCTAGCATATCAACTATATAACCATTTGTTGTACAAATAGTAAATGGTTTACATAGCGGCACTTTCTTTTGCCCAGAGAAAGACTTTCTTTGATATGCATTATTAGAGCTCTTTTGATGACGAGCATATGTTCCGTCACAAATCAGAAAAAGCTTATCACTCAAATCAGCGTACAAACACTTTAATAGCGGTGATGAAGTATTTTGAACAAAATCAGTTCTGGACATGGCTTGACAACCAAAGTAACGAGGTAATACATCTTTTTCGAATGATTGTATTACTTGTTCGCAATACTTTGAAACCAACTGCTCATTTGGTAATTGTAAAGTCGCTGATATCAATTTGTTTGAGTTGCCAGTACGAAGTTTGAATAGAAATACAATAAGTGCTTGAGTAACCGTGCGAGAATCTGTATTTCTCATTGTTATTAATAAATCACGTACTTCTATTATATTTTGTTGAGAATGTGGGTTAGTCGCCTTTCTGCAGTACCGGCGGCGTATAGTTATACAGTGTCGTGAAGCGCATGCGTGGTATAGCAGAATTAACGGTCGCTCCACATCTCGTATTTTTGTGCGTAGCATTAGTAATTGGTCGAACACGAAGCAAGAATAAAGTTTTTCAAAAATCGAGTAAAACAATTTACTCACTGATTCCCGACTTTCCCTGTTCCTTCTCCCACAAACAATTCGTACGGTTCAACAGGTTATGGGCCCAGGCACATTCCTGTAAAAATTGTCTGTGGTAGAAAGGAAAAGTCGTGGAAACCGCGCGAGACACGCGGTCGGCCGGCAATTGGCGACACTGAGAGTGTAGTAACGTGCTCATGTGATTAAGTGAATTGAATCCACGATGTCTACAGGCATCTCAGTGAAAAGTGTAAAAAGCTTCGACGGAACAAATTTCCAAGGGTGGAAAGCCCAGCTCTCGGCATTATTTGAGTTAAATGGTGTCGAAGATGTGGTGCTCGGCCAAAGGACATCACAAGTGCTCGAGGAGGGAGCCAACGCGGCAGCCATTACGTCACACGAGGCGAGTCGGGATAAATTCAAGAGAGACGATGCTCTGGCGCGAGTGCTCATTCTCACAAATCTGGAACCAGCCCAGCAAGACCTTGTGCTCTCCTTCAAACATGCAAAAGAAATGTGGGACAAGCTAGTCTTGTTACATGAACAGAGGACGGCGACAAACAAGAGTGGGCTGCAGCAACAGTTTTTCAAATATGAAATGGGTGAGAGTGATACGGCGATGCAGCACGTCGCGAAAATCGTGAATTTAGCGAGCCGACTCAAGGACGTCGGTGTAGAGCTACCGGAAGAGACTGTTATCGCGAAGATGCTGTCGAGTCTCACTCCAAAATATGAGACGCTACAAATCGCATGGGATTCTGTAGCACCGGAGTGCCAAACGCTCGATAATCTTCAGGAGCGGCTCGTACGGTTCGACACGAAACATCCGGGGAACAGTGACACAGTAAGTGCGTTGGCTGCAACGAAAAAAGATCGTGGCACGAAGAAATCGATGGATAAAAAATCTAAAAAGGACATCGAATGTTTCAAGTGCCATGAAAAGGGACACTTTGCGAGGGAATGCAAAAATGCGCGAAAAAAGAAAAATAGTGATCAGTTCGCGCGCCAAAACGACTGTGCTCTGGTGGGGGAAGTGAAACCGACGCAATCGCCGAGACGGAACTCGGACGCCATCGAAAGACAGGTGCGCGAGATCATGGCAGCCAAGCTCAGAGGAATCTGGCTTGCCGACAGCGGCGCGTCGAGGCACCTAACGTTTCGAAAAGACTGGCTGGCAAATTATAGACAGGTTGCAGATGGCGGGACTGTCTCACTCGGAGACGGAAAAGAGTGCGACGTCATCGGTACCGGTACAGTCTTCGTGAAAAAGTTGATTCGAGGTGAGTGGCGCGACGGACGCATCGAGAATGTTCTCCACGTTCCGGATCTCAAAAAAAATCTGTTCTCGATCGGTGTATGTACGAGAAATGGCATGCGGGCACAGTTCGACGCAGACGAGGTAGAAATAATTTTCGAAAATCAAGTGCTCGCGTCGGGTCGGAAACAAGATAACGAAGTGTGTCGAATGTTATTCAAAGTCGTAAAACCGAACGCAGTGGACGATGTGAATGCCGCGACAACGAGTCTGACCGTGTGGCACGAGCGTCTTGGACACGTGGGTAAACGCGCGATCTGTGAGTTAGCAAAACAAGGACTCGTGCAAGGAGTAAAACTGACCGACAAATCGGATGTCTTCTGTGAACCATGTCAGCTCGGGAAAGCTCACAGAAAGCCGTTTAATCGTAACACGGAGAAAGTAAAAACAAAGCCCGGGGAAATGTTTCATACAGACGTGTGTGGCCCGATGTCAGTACAGTCGCCTGCTGGCTCACGTTATTTTTTAACATTTAAAGACGACGCGAGTGATTATCGGCACGTTTATTTCATGAAACAAAAATCGGAGGTGTTCGGTAAGTTTAAAATCTTCGAGAGGCTCGTCGCGAATAAATTCGGGAAGTCGATCAAAACTCTACGATCGGATAATGGTCGGGAATTTTGTAACAAACAAATGGACGAGTACCTCGAGCTTCGCGGAATCACCAGAGAGACGACTGCGCCGTATACTCCCGAACAAAATGGGAAAGCCGAACGGGATAATCGTACAATCGTGGAAAGTGCGCGTACAATGATCCACGCGAAAAATCTGCCGCTGACTCTGTGGGCCGAAGCGGTAAATTGCGCGACATATGTTCTGAATCGAACCGTGTGGAAAAATGGACAAGTGACGCCGTATGAAATGTGGGTGGGGAAAGCCCCTGACTTGAGACACCTACGTATTTTCGGGTCGGAAGCATATATGCACGTTCCAAAGCAATTTACACAGAAGCTCGATCCTCGAGCGAAGAAAATGATCTTTGTCGGATACAAAGAGAACTCGGCAAATTATCGGCTGTACGATCCGGTGACGAAGAAAGTGAGCGAAGCACGAGACGTCATTTTCAACGAGAAAATCGGTTCAGTAAAAGCGAGGTCAGAGTCGCAAACTGACGAGGATGACGGAAGCGTGCTGGTAATCTCACCACCCGAAAAGCGAGGAGAAGACGAGGAAAGCAGCGTCGCGAGTGACAGCGAAAACGAAGAAGAAGAGTTCATCGATGCCGAGCCGAAATTGGCGGTCGCTGAGAAGGTCGTCGAGACGTCAACAAAAACTCCGGAGACTCCTCGAACACTGAGAGATCGGTCGAATATAAAAAAGCCAGCGAGGTTCGAGGCAGACGTCGCCGAATACACAATCCCTGCGACGTATCAGGAAGCACTGAGGAGCACTGAAGCCACGCAGTGGGCAAGTGCGATTGACGAGGAATATAGGGCGCACGAGGAAAATGGCACGTGGTCGCTCGTCCCGAGAGAATCTACCATGAAGATCATCGACTCGAAATGGGTTTTTCGAGTGAAGACTGACGCGAGCGAGAAGTTGCATCGATTCAAAGCCAGACTGTGTGCGAGAGGGTTTTTACAACGAGAGGGAATCGATTTCAACGAGACATTCGCTCCAGTCATCAGGTACGACTCGCTTCGGGTAATACTGTCGATGGTTGCAGCACAAGATCTCGAATTACTTCAATTCGACGTGCAAACGGCATTTCTCTACGGAAAGCTGGACGAGACGGTGTACATGGAGGTGCCCGAGGGACTCGACGTGGGAAAAGATTTAGTGTGCAAGCTCGAAAAATCTCTTTACGGTCTGAAGCAAGCCCCGAGGTGTTGGAACAAGCGGTTCACTGGGTTCTTGCACGAATTTCAGTTTAAAGAGTGCAAAGCTGACAAGTGTGTATTTGTTGGACGGGTAAAAAGTGAAAAAGTGTATCTCGCGTTATTTGTCGACGACGGTCTGATTGCAGCGAACTCTGTAGAGACTCTAGAATTAATTATAGACCGACTAAAAGCGACGTTTAATATAACGATTGGCGAGTCAAGCATGTTCGTCGGAGTTCAAATCTCGCGAGATCGTCAGGCAAAAAGTTTGATAATACATCAAAGCTCGTACACGCGAAAAATAGTAGAAAAATTCGGAATGTCTGAAGCAAAAGCACTAAGTGTACCCGCGGATCCGCACGTGATATTATCTCCGTATCAAGACGGCGACGAGAGGTCGTCGAAAGTACCTTATCGAGAGGCTGTTGGATCACTAGTCTTTCTAGCAGCGACAACACGTCCGGATATAGCGTACGCGGTGAATTCGGTCAGCAAATATGTAAATAATCACACGGTCGAGCATTGGCGTGCGGTAAAGAGAATCTTCGCGTATCTGAACGGAACCGTCGACCTTGGAATAGAGTACAAAAACGGCGGTAGCGAGCCTGACTTAATCGGTTTTTCGGATGCGGATTACGCAGGTGATGTAGAGACGAGGAGATCGAGAACGGGCTATGTTTTCTGTATGTCGGATGGTGCTCTCACGTGGTCGTCGCAGAGACAAAAGCTAGTAACCTTAAGTACGACTGAAGCCGAGTATGTCGCCGCGTCGACAGCAACGAGAGAGCTTGTATGGTTGAGAAAACTGTTATCTGATATTGGATGTCCATGTGACAAAGAAACAACATTGTTTGTTGATAACCAAAGCGCAATACAGCTAGTCAAGAATCCTGTATACCATAAGCGAACGAAACACATTGACATTCATTATCATTATGTTAGAGAGAGAGCCGATGATCGAGAAATCATTGTAAAGTATATTCCATCGGAAAATCAGCGAGCGGATATATTCACAAAAGCTCTGCCGAGAGATCGTTTCAGAAAACTGCGGGATGATATGAACCTTGTATCGGTACGTGAGAAACGCTCAAACGGCGGTAGTGTTGAGAATGTGGGTTAGTCGCCTTTCTGCAGTACCGGCGGCGTATAGTTATACAGTGTCGTGAAGCGCATGCGTGGTATAGCAGAATTAACGGTCGCTCCACATCTCGTATTTTTGTGCGTAGCATTAGTAATTGGTCGAACACGAAGCAAGAATAAAGTTTTTCAAAAATCGAGTAAAACAATTTACTCACTGATTCCCGACTTTCCCTGTTCCTTCTCCCACAAACAATTCGTACGGTTCAACATATTTTCTCTTCTTAATCCAGTAAATATATAAAGTTGTTCATCAGAAATTCGAAAATCATCCATTTTATCGAGCAAAGTAGAGTCACAGTCAACAACCAAGTTTTCCATAAGTTGGGTTAGTTCTGACGATCTTAAAATACTCCAATTGGAAAAAACCTTTAACCTATCTAAATTCTCTTCATAAAAACGTTTTTTTATCAGATGGTCTCTGCAGCATCGATTTCCATTCGGAATAAAAATTCGTCGCTTGATGAAGCATTGAGTACGTGCATCTTGAGGAACAAGTACAAGATAGGTATTTGAAACATTACACACACAACAGTATCTGTGAGTAGCAACAGTTCTTTCAATTTGAATTTCAATACACTCCTCTGTATCATGAGATACAAAATTCAAATGATATGATGGATCATCAGAGCTTGATTGCGACAAAGTCATCGATGATAAGTTTGATTCAGTTCTTTCTAACATGCCACTCAAATCACTTATATCTGAAGTCAATTCATTTTCTCCAAATGTTTCCGTTTCTTCATCATCAAGTTTCATTTTTTTATATTTTTTTACACGGCAACATGAGCACACAATATCACCAACTATAATTGGATAGTCGAAAATAGTTGAAAGCTCTGCAGCATCTCCATCACTTTCTATATGTTTTGGAGCACCAGGTACTTTTTTTATGAATTTTGAACAAACACAACATTTTGGGTTGTTATTTTTCGACGTAGACATATTTGTATTTATATAAAATCAGAGTAATAGTCCTTTTTATATTTTGGAACAAACGATAATCGAAAAACAAACCAAGCTCTTTTTCAATGTAAACAGTGAATTTGAAGGTTAGTTTGTAAATATGTCATTTTTAATTAAAAGTAGAAAATAAGGTTACCGACTTGTAATAACAGTGCCATCTTACAGTTACTGAATGAACTAATTATTATGCGGGAACAATAATATTTATTAAAACGTAGTTATCGAATACATAATCGAGAATAATATTCGAGTGAGCACCATTCCTGCTGTTCATTGAATAAAAACATTGAAATAACTTGATTTTTGAATAAAAAAATGGTTTTCTATTTTTTTTTCAATATGGCGTACCATTTATTAATATTCGTAAAAGTCATAATTCCACAGGAAATTGGATGAGGAATTCAAAGAAAATAGTTTCATAATTGTGCCAAAACTCTATCATAGTTAAAAATTAAAATTAAAAGAAAAACGTCATTTTTTTCGAGGTTCTTATGAACCAATATAGCTCATAATTTTTCTTCTAGAAGCTACCATCATCCCCCAGAACATATTAAAAATTCAGATCAATCGATTCACGGGTTTCTGAGAAAATATTTTTTTTCTGAATTTCAGCTTTTTTCGATTTTCTCGAAAACGGTATGAGATGAAGAGCTGAAACTTGCAGTATCGAAGTATCTTATAAGTACCAACATACCCTGAAATTATAAGCCAGATATCTTTCTGGGGCCGATTCACTATACTTATCGGCCTATGGCCTTTGGGTTTCGAGAGGTGCGAAGCTGCTCGGGTAGTTTCTGAGCAGTCATTATTCTGTGAATCCTTGAGGTGAACAGTTCTCCAATTTACTACTTCCTTCAACTTTATCAATATGGTGAAACGCAGTTTGACAATCGATGTCGAGAGTCAATTCGCTCAGGAGTCGTGCGTGAAACGGCATTGTTGCGTAAGTAGTGCAAAAAAAAAATTGATTTGGCACGTATTTCGTTAAACCGTTAGTAATCTATTGTGTTTTTCTTGTTTCTTTTCTTTTTTTATATATATAGGGCCTGTCCTCATTATTCCGGGTCTGGACCTCAGTTCGGGAGGCGCGGAGGGAAGCGCGTCGTGAGTTATCTCGACAGGAGGCTTCGCTCGAGTTCGACTTCTGGTGTATCCGCTGGATGTTCGAGGGCTGCTTGGGGACTGTGCACCCAGAGGAAGACTGTGATCACCCAGCTTGGATGGATTCACGCGGAATTTATGCGGCATACTCGGCCGATTGAGTGAAACGAGTGAACGTGAAGCGGAAAAAAAAACAGAAAAATTGGCGGGTGACATGCAAATTGTATCCATTGTAAGGGGAGGGAGAGAGTGGGAGTAAGGAGAAAAATAAAAAAAAAAAAATATTTTATAATTCTTTGTGTACGCGTTTTCTCTCATAAGAGATTTTATCCTTCCCTAGATTTTTAAGCGTTCTGCGATGGTTCCAACATGCGACTTGGGTGGTTTGGTCGGTGGGTCGTTCGGAGGTTTCTGCGCCTCGTATTGCTGCTGTGTGATCCTTTGATCGGAGCCGGGTGATGGGCGCCTTTTTCCTTTTTCGTTCTCCGTCGGGGCGATTCTGGTCATCTCGATATAATAATTTGTTTAAGGGGTGGACGGGACTGCTCGGGAGATGATTGCTTTTTCGTATGCATTATCAGCATTCCAAGGGCGTTTGGATCTCTTCTTTTTTTTTTTGTTTTGTCTCTCAACGGTCGGATGACCTGTTGAGGAAATGTTTACGAGCGAGTAGGGAGAGGCTTCCGTTGGCCCATGTATTCTTAGTTTATTTCTATATATATATAAGACAATTATTCTTGGGCTAATAGTGTAAACCAGAATTTGTTTCTCTGTGAACAAAGTGGATAAATTTTTTTATTCATTACTCAATTTACTAACAATTATTTATAATATTTACATTATTTACATGATTTACCTGTGAACAAAGAAACGGCAATTAAAGTTTACTATTATGATTAGTTCTCTCTTCACTCTACTCGTACTGTACTGTTCACGACTTCTCACGCGTATCTTCTGCCTGGTACTAACTATTTATCTCTCTGACGGAGATTCATATAAACGGCGCGGAACATGGGAAGCGCGGCATTTTCGAAATTGGAGAATGTGTACTTTCTTTACATCTCCCCCTCCCAGGGTGAAAATTCGCACAATTTTCAGTTTTCGTATCCATCTTCTGATATTGGGAGCAATTTTGTTACATGAAAGAGTCCGGTTTCTTGTTTTCGTTTTCCTGTTTTTATTCTATATAACGAGTCTGATATCTTTTCTATTATTTCGAAAGGTCCAATTCTCAATTCGTCTAATTTCTTTCTGTTCAACTTGTTGCCATTTTCTATATATACCAGATCTCCTGTGTTCAATCGGTGGTTCCTTCTATTCTTGTCGAATATCTTTTTGTTATATTCGTGTGATTTTTTTGTTCTTTCCAGAGCTAGTTCTTTATCTGTTATCCAATTTTCTTTATTGCTTCTTTTTTTCATTTCTTCGGGTAAAATGCTGGTATCTGTGCCATCTAATAAATACTTAGGCGTAAAGCCAGTTACTGTATGCTCTGTCTCATTATATTTATCGGTACATTCTTTGGCGATCGTTGTCCAAGCTTTTTTTTCTTCCTTCTCATTTATCTTACATCTTGTCTTATTGACTAGAGTCTGATTTAATCTCTCGTTCAGACCATTGGAGAAGGGTGAATTGACGGCCGTAAAAATTAGTTTAACGTCATTCTGTCTCAGGAACTCCTTAAATTCTCTTGAGTTTATTCCCGGATATTGATCTGTAAGTATTGTTCCAATTTTGTCCGTTTCCAGCACCTTATTTACCAACTTGATGAAGTCAGTTGCACTCTGAGTTTTCGATGTTACCATGAAAGCATATCTTGTAAAATGGTCCACAAGCAAGTGTAGATATTTTTTGGTTGATCTTTGTCCTCCAAAGCCTCCAATGGTGTCAATCGACATTATTTCGAATGGTTCTGTTGCTGGCCCCAATTGTGACATCAGTCCGTATTTTTGTTGCCCTCTGGATTTATTCTTAATACATATTTCACAGTTTTTACACATTTTTTTTATATTTGCAGTTATATTTTTTGCTGTATAATAGGGGCACACCTTATTCGTCATCTGTCTAATTCCTATATGGCACCATTCAGAGTGTATTTCTTTAATTAATTCCAAGCTTAACTTTTCGGATAAAATTATCTTTTCTTTATTTCTAACTTTTTTATAGAATACTCCATCTCTTTCTATTAATTTTGTTTTGTTTTTCTGCAATGTTCTATTTTCTCCTTGATCGGTTTTTATCTCTTTTATTCTTATTAGATTGACTATTTTTAGCACTTCTTCTGTATTTTCGAGTGGTTCTAGTACTGGATTTCTACTCAGACTATCCGCTTCGGCGTTATCTCTTCCTGGGATGTATTTAATTTCAAAATTGTATTGTGACAAATAATAAGTTAACTCGCCGAGTTCTTCATCTGTTCTAGCTTTAATGTTCATATTTTCCAGAGGTTTATGGTCTGAAAATACTATGAATTTTCTTCCAATCAGCCAGTGTTGCCAATACTTTATCGCTTCCTTGATTGCTAGGCATTCTAAGTAAATAGCTTTTTTCCTTTTTTGTGAGTCATTCAATTTTTTTGAAAAATACGCTACTGGTTTTTCTTTACCATTATTTTGTACCTGTTTAAATACCGCACCAATGCCTTCTAGTGATGCATCTGTATAAATTCTTATTGGTAAATCCTTGTCGAATATTTCCAACACTGGTTGAGAGCATAGTAACTTTCTTATATCCGTAAACGATCTTTCGCACTCTTCAGACCATATAAATTTCTCATTTTTTCGTAATAATTTGTGTAATGGATCTAGCAGTATTGAACTGTTTGGTATATACTCATGATAGAAGTTAATTTTCCCAAGAAACTGTCTAATGTTCTTTTGAGTTTTCGGAGTGGGAAAATTTTGTATTGAAATTAGGTTATCTTTCACTGGTCTTACTGTATTCTGCTCTATTATGTGTCCGAGGTACTTCACTGATTGTGCCGCAAATGTGCATTTTTTAAATTTCAGTCTAAAACCTTCATTTACTATTGCTTTTATTACTTTTTCGATATGTCCTATATGTTCATTGAATGATTTTGAGAAAATTAAAATGTCATCTATGTAATTTTCTGAAAAGTCTTTTAAATTGTGCTTTCTTAAGATATTGGATAAAATTCTTTGAAAAATGGCTGGTGATGTTTTTAATCCGAATGGTAGACACGTCCATTGGAAGTGTCCTTCTTGTGTAACAAATCCTGTTTTCTGTCTATCTTCAATGCGTAGTGGAATTGACCAAAAAGCTGAATTTATATCTAGTGTGGTGAAGTATTTACAGTTTCTTGTTTTTATTATTAGATCCTCTATTAATGGGAATGGTTGAGCTTGCGGTATAATTATTTTGTTTAACTCGCGAAAATCTATACATAATCTTGATCGTCTGTTTTCATCTTTTTTGAATGCTAGGGTTACTGGTGCTGCAAACGGGCTGTAAGATTCTTCAATTAAATTATTTTCTAGTAATTGTGCCACTTGATTCTCTATTTCTTTTTTATCCTCTATAGTGCACCTATATGGCCTCTTACTACAATATTTATCAACTAGTAAGTCTATTCGAGCTTCGTAGTCTGTAACGGTGCCTATATCATATTTATTTTTGGCAAATACTGTGTTGTACTTTTCCATCAGTTTTTTTATCTTTATTTTCTTTATGTTGTCCAAGTGATATAAATTCATCTTGAACTCGTTTTCATTCACATGTTCGTTAAAGTTTATTTTAACTTCCTCTATTTCTTCATTTTCATCCGGTGTATTTATTTTTTTTTCGATCTGTGTTTCTTCTTTTTGTGATATTTGTAAGTTTTCATCCTGAATCAGTCTGAATTTCTTTATCATGTCTAAACCGATAAGAAAATCTTCGAAATCCTCTCTTTCTACAATGAATACATCCATGTATTCCTCTTTCTCAAAAATTTTTACTTTTATGGTTACTAGACCTTTTGTTTGTGTCACACCATTGACCGTTTTTAAAAAAATTTTATTTACATCTTCTGTCTCTTTCTTTATCTTGACTAATTTTGAATTTATTAGAGAGATTTGGGAACCTGGATCATATGTTCCGTTTACCTCCAGCTTCTCCTCTAATAATATTTTTATTTTAATCAATGGTGTGATTACTCGTTTTTTTGTTCTGTATTTAGATCTACTTCTATCACTGAATTGCTTCCGATTCTCGCTTCATTCCCATTCTTCTTTTTAAACCAGCACGAGTCCTCTGGATGATACCTAATACCCTTATTCAATTTTTCACAGTTTTTACATGGCTTCTTCTCTTCATACTTCCTCTTGTTGTCTTGTCTTTCCTCCCTCTTTTTTATGAAGCTATTTTTACTCACTAGATTTTCACACTTTCTAATTTCATGTAGTAGTCCGGTTGAATTTTCACAATTTTCTCTATCTATTTTGTTTCTAACAAATTCAGGTAATCCTGCTGCTATAAGTATCACTAGGGTCTTTGTACCAATATTATTGTCCATATCTAGCAATAGCTTCTCTTTCCTCATAGCATATTCCATCAACGAACCTTCTTTATACTTGTAGGATATAGCATATATTCCTGTACTCCATCCTTTATCTGCAAATGACTCCAAGAATTTTTCTTTCCAGTCAGCCCATCCAGCTTCCATTGTCAGCGTTGTTAGAGTTGCTGAGTGCCAGTCTAAACATGACTTGTCGAGGAATAATCTTAGTATCTCAATCCTTGTATTATCTCCACTGATTTCAAATCTTCTACATTCTCTCTCAAATGTCTCCAACCATTGTTTCGCGTTTGAGTGTTTACATACAAATCTTTCAATCATAAACCTCTCCGCTATGTGTTTCAAATTTAATTGGTTCTCTTTTTTTTGTGTGGCTTCTGTTGTATTCGCTTCCTCTATCTGTTCTAGGTACAAATCATTAAATATTATATTATTATCTTGGTCGAAATACGTCTTTTCCATTTCCTCTGTGCATGTAATCCATACTGTCCTTTCTTGGCCTCTTTGATTGAAACTTTTTTTCACTCTTTTATAGTTCTCTGTTTTTGTCAGCTCATTATGGCGACTTATGGATCTGTCAGTTTCTGGCAACACATATTTATTATTTTCCTCTGTTTTAATAGAGGTTACGGTGATTACACTTGTCTTTTTGTCGATTGGTGATGCCACATATTTAAATGTGAATTGCAGTTTTTTTTCCATTGTAGACCAGAATTGCCGTTTTATAAGACAATTATTCTTGGGCTAATAGTGTAAACCAGAATTTGTTTCTCTGTGAACAAAGTGGATAAATTTTTTTATTCATTACTCAATTTACTAACAATTATTTATAATATTTACATTATTTACATGATTTACCTGTGAACAAAGAAACGGCAATTAAAGTTTACTATTATGATTAGTTCTCTCTTCACTCTACTCGTACTGTACTGTTCACGACTTCTCACGCGTATCTTCTGCCTGGTACTAACTATTTATCTCTCTGACGGAGATTCATATAAACGGCGCGGAACATGGGAAGCGCGGCATTTTCGAAATTGGAGAATGTGTACTTTCTTTACATATATATATTTTTTTTCTTATTATAATTTTTCTTTTATTACTCTTTCCGTTTCCTTTACTTTCTTTCTTTTTTTTTCTTGCATAGAGGCTCGCTAGACATGCATATATATGTATATACATAAAAAAAAATATTCGAGAATGGTAAAACCTAAAAAGGAAAGAAGGAGGTCTTATCGATCTTTCGTATTGCTTCATTCTTAATTACGTTGCGATGTTGAATTACCGAAGGTCTTAAATTACGCTATAGAGAAACCTCTGGCACAGGAGTAATGTAATTCTCTTATTGTTGTCATTTTTTTATAAAGAGAGGGAAAAAAAACTGCGGTCACCTTCGAGGGGTTTTTGTCTTCTCCTCTAAAAGACTATCCTACGATTTAAAATAGGCTGTTGGTTACTTAGATTCGATGCTTCTACCTCTATCTTTAATTGTTCCGTCGGGTAGATCGGTGCACTTGCCACGTCCTGTGTTTCTAGTAGTGGACTCGGGTCTTCTTCGACGGTCGGGGTTTCGTCGGGTAGGCTATTTTTTTAGGTGCAATAGTAGATTAGTTACCGAGTCCCACACGGCTCCTACCAGGCAGACGCTCCAACCGTACACTCTAGAGTGTAGCCGTATACTACGGTATCGATTAAAAATTTCAGTGCCTTTGCCGTAACCCATACACCTACCAGGGTCACGCTAAAAGAGCAAAAACCAGTGCTGGAGAAACCTATGCGACGAGCTGGACGAGGACTCTTGGGGCAAGGCCTATCAGATTGCCGTCAAAGGTTTGGGCAGGCAAAGCCGCATACCTCCTATGGAGCTGGCTACCATAGAAAGGATCATCGGCGACCTCTTCCCCCAGCATCCATGGAGGGCACCTAGAGGGAACTTGACGACGGCACGCGGACCACCGTTCACAACGGCGGAGCTTCAGGACGCTGCCAAGTCCTTGAAACCAGGCAGAGCCCCGGGCCCGGACGGCATCCCCGTCAACGCCATCAAGTGTATATCCAGGGAGTACCCCGAGGTACTTCTTACTATGTACAATGCCTGCCTCGCAACAAGCACTTTCAGTCGCCGATGGAAGCGTCAACGACTGGTTCTTCTGGACAAAGGGAAGGGCGCACCAGTGACGTCATCATCGTATAGGCCACTATGCCTGCTGGACGTTGCAGGCAAGCTACTAGAAAAGATGATCAAGGGACGCCTAACTTCGGCAATAGACAATACCGGAGGTCTATCGAGCAATCAGCACGGCTTCCGCAAGAAGAAATCGACAATCACCGCGATCGATCAAGCCATCACCATCGCGAAGAGGGCCTGGTCTGGCAGCTACCAAGCTCGGAAGGCATGTATCCTGCTCACCTTCGACCTGCAGAACGCGTTTAACTCCGTGGGCTGGGAGGACATACTGGACGCGCTGAGGGCTGACTTCAGGATCGATCAAAATGTCCTCGACATAGTGGACGATTACTTCCGAGATCGCCTTCCCGAGTACGACACGACGAAAGGAGCCAGAACGATGGAGGTCACTGCCGGTGTACCGCAGGGCGCAGTCCTGGGCCCTGAGTTCTGGAATATACGATACGACGACCTGCTGGCCACGAACTTTATGCGCGAAACACATTTAGTCGGATACGCCGATGACGTTGCCGGTGTAGTCATCGCGGACAGCACCGAGGACGCACGGCGGAAGATCGGGTACCTAGTCAGACGAATAATCGCCTGGCTAGATTGCCACGGGCTCAAGCTAGCGGCCAGCAAGACGGAGATGGTTGTCCTCACGAGGCAACGCTGGTTTGATAAACCCTTCGCGATAAATATTGGCGAAGCGCTCGTCGAGGCCAGGAGATCGGTCCGGTATCTCGGCCTCCAACTCGACGAGAAGCTAACCTTCGGAGAGCACATCCAACGAACAGCTGACAAAGCTAACGGCGCCGCTGCCAAGCTCTCGAGGATCATGAAGAACGTCGGCGGCCCCCGCTACGCGAAGCGGAGGCTACTGATGAGCACCGTAAACTCCATAGTAGTTAAACAAGGCCGGTTCTGGACCAACGCGTGTTAGTGCACACGTACACGTCACACGTACACACCCGCACATACACACCGACTTCCACGGCGCGGGGGGGGGGCATCTCGAATACTCCACGCCAGCATGGGGGGGGGGGGGGGGGGGGCAAGACGAATATTGTACACCACCATCGCAGTGCGGGGCGGGGGGGGTCATCACGAATATTCCACAACACCATAGGGGTGCGGGGGGGCATCAGGCGTGAGGTATGAGTTACCCCATATTTCTTAGCCGAATTGTTTATTTAAAGTGTCTGATAAATATTCTTTGATATCACCGACTAATATCCAATTTCAATACAGGCAATCGTATTATTTATTCGATGGCCGAGTGTCGGATAAATAACTTATTCCGCGAAGGATGTAATAAATTAAAGGGGGGGTTGATGGGGATGTGTCACGCGATTGACCAACGGATAAATAATTTTTGAAGCGACGCGTTACACGATATATTCCGTTGGATAAATAATTCTCACGATGAGTTCCATAAGCGATGTTTTATTTTTTCATCCATAGCTCCGGTGCAGCCGCTCGAACGTTTGGTTGAGTGAGGCATGCGAGCGCTCGATATCTTGTAATGTTCGACGTGTTAGAACGTGTCGCTGTGACGGTACAGGCAGAGCGGTATGGTATCGAGTGACACCTCACCAAAACGTTTTATCATAAACAATGACGATGGCCGAGAACTCGCCATCTCTCTCTCTCTTTTTCACAAACCTTAGAAAGAGAAACGAGGTAGCTGCGATATCTAGGATATCGGTTAACACTCCTCCAAGACGTTTTATGATAAACAATGACGACGGCCCAAAAATTAGCCATCCTTCTCTTTCGCAAACCTTAGGAGGAGAGAGAGAGAGAGCGACAGCATTGCCACATTATTTGATTGTCTCTCTTATAAAGAACCATGCAAGCAAAGGGCTTAGATCATTGTGTGTTCTATCCCCAAGCCTGAATAATATCTCACATATAATTTTTGCGTATAACATAATGGAGTCAAAAGAATGTCAGAAGTTGATTCGAATTATGGAGAGAGCGTATGAATCGCTCAAAGACAAGTTCTCGGTGCGCGATAGTGAACAATGGTTAAACAATGGGCACACAAATATTAGACTTTTGAGCAACCTATTGAAAACGGCCACAACTCTGGGAGAGAAAAATCGTATTTCCGCGACAATCGGAATTCTCAAAACCATAAATGTGAAAATTAAATCTGTGCAAAAAGTTGGTGCAGGTGTTTCGCGACAACGTGATAGAGTTCAGTGGGAAGATTCCGTGACGGCTTTCGCATCAAGCATTCGTACCGGAATAGTGATCAATCTCGGACATAAAGATGTGAAACGTTTTCTCGTAGATTCACAAAATTTGATCGTCAGAAGATTGAAAAACATTATGTTAAAGGACAACAGTGTCAAAGTGAATTGTGTTCTTGCATGCAAATTTTCAATTACGAAAAATGCTGACGTCATCGAGGAGATTAAATTTTTCAACACGCGAAGCGATGAAATGTACCCAACGATAAATTTTAAGCAGTGGCACACAGAACTAGTAGAAAAACTACTCGCGAAAGTCGAAGACTTTCAAGAAAAAGATTCGGGCTGGTCAATGGTAGAAATCATCAATTTGACCGTGAATATCAACAAACATGCACCATTACGCGGAGGATTGTCAACATTCATCGAACTTCCACGTGATATTCAAAATAAGAAAGCAGTCGTCAACATCCAAAACGACGACCCCTACTGTTTCCTGTGGGCCATCACCGCAGCTCTTCATCCAACCTCATCACATGCAACTCGTCCGACTTCATATCCTCACTTCAGCACAGTATTAAAGTATGAAGGTATAGACTTTCCTATGCGATTGAAAGATATTGCGAAATTTGAAAAAATGAACAATTTGACAATCAATGTGTATGGACTTGAGCGCGATAAGGGTAAAAAGCATCATAATACAGTAATACCCATTCACGTTAGCCGTAAAAAACCCGATAGGCCTACGATTCACCTGCTCGTGCATGAAGCAAATACCGAAGATAGTCATGAAGAGCTAGGAATAAACGTCAATACAGTTTATCATTTTGCTTGGATAAAAAATCTTTCACGTTTGGTAAGCTCGCAGATTTCCAAACACGATCACCGTGCATGGCTCTGTGATCGTTGTTTGTCTCATTTTAATACGAAAAGTGGACTTGAAAAACATAGCGTTGATTGCACAGTTTTAAATAAGACGAGAATCATTATGCCAAGCGGTGAGGATTCAATTCTGAAATTCAAAAATTATAAACATAAAATAGACGTTCCATTCACAATTTACGCAGATCTTGAATGCATCTTGAATCCAATCACGCCGAAAGACTATGCAAATACGAATGCCTATCAGGAACATATCCCACACAGTATTGCATATTATTTAAAATGTAGTTTCGATGATTCTCTATCAAAATTTAAAATTTATCGTAACAAGGATTGTATTGAATGGTTTGTCAACGAATTAAAAGAAATAGCTACACCGTTGAACGCAAGCTTGAAATCGATCAAGCGAATGAATCCGATGAGTCACGATGAAAAAATGGACTTCCTTTTTGCGAAAAATTGTCATATTTGTGAAAAACCATTTGCTCCCGAAGATATCAAGCATCGTGATCATTGTCATTTTTCGGGTAAATACCAAGGTGCAGCGCATGAAGGGTGTAATTTAAATTTTAAAAACTCACATACCGTTCCAGTCGTGTTTCATAATTTATCAGGCTACGACTCACATTTTTTAATTAAAGCGCTTGCCAACCAATTTGAAGGGTCGATCAAACTTTTGCCGGTAAATATGGAAAATTACATATCATTCACGAAGAGTGTCAAGGGTACTGTCATAGATTATCGATTCGTAGATTCATTCAGATTTATGCCGTCGAGTGTCGAGAGCTTAGCGTCGCATCTTAGTAACGATGAAAAGCTAATCACGAGGAAGCATTGTGATTATGTACAAGAATTCGATTTATTAACGAGAAAAGGAGTTTTTCCTTATGATTACGTGGACAGTTGGGAAAGACTTGACGAGACTGAATTACCAACGAAACAAAATTTTTATTCACAATTAAAGGGTGAAGACATATAGGACGCCGAGTATTCTCACGCATGCACAGTGTGGGAAGTTTTTAATGTGAAAACCTTGGGAGAATATTCGGATCTTTATTTAAAAACTGATGTTCTTCTTTTAGCTGACATTTTTGAAAATTTCCGACTAAAATGTAAAATGACATATGACCTTGATCCGTTGCATTATTATACCGCTCCCGGATTGGCTTTTGATGCTGCGCTAAAATCTACGGGTGTGAAGCTCGAGCTCTTGACGGATGTAGATATGCTAATGTTTATAGAAAGAGGTATTCGAGGCGGATTGTCACAGTGTTCGAATCGATATGCAAAAGCAAATAATCGTTATATGGGAGCAGAATTCGATCCAAACAAGCCTGAAACATATCTTATGTATTACGATGTAAATAATTTGTACGGTGCAGCAATGAGCCAATACCTTCCTACTGGGTCTTTCGAGTGGGTGGGGGAAGAGGAAGAGTCGATAGATCCACGCGATATTCCCGACGACAATGCCATAGGATATATTTTCGAAGTTGATTTAGAGTATCCGCAAGAATTACACGCACTGCACAAAGACTTACCTCTGGCGCCTGAACCCTATGTACCGCCTGGCAGTAAGCAAACAAAATTAATGACAACGCTATATCCGAAAAATCGATACATCATACACTATCAAAATTTGAAGCAATACATGAATTTGGGCTTAAAACTCGTTAAAGTTTACAGAACTCTTAAATTTCAACAACATCCATGGCTACAGAAATACATTGATTTGAACAACAACTTACGAAAAAAATCCACAAATGATTTTCAAAAAAATTTCTTCAAACTCATGAATAACGCGGTTTTTGGTAAAACCATGGAAAATGTAAGAAACCATCGCGATGTACGACTCATTACTAAATGGGATGGCAGGTATGGAGCTCGATCGCTCATAGCAAAACCAACGTTTCATAGCTGCACCATACTCGACGAGGAGACTGTTATTATCGAATTGACACGTGCTCAAGTAAAATTTAACAAACCTATATATACTGGTTTTTGTATTCTTGATATGGCGAAAACATACATTTATGACTTTCATTACAATTATATAAAACAAACTTTTGACGATCAAGCTAAACTAATGTACACTGATACCGACAGTTTACTCTATCACATAGAGACTCCCGATATATACGAAATTATGAAACATGACATTCATAGTTTTGACACATCCGATTATTCGGCAGACAATGTGTATGGTATGCCGTTAGTTAATAAGAAAGTTTTGGGCCTCATGAAGGATGAAAATAATGGCCAAATTATGCAAGAATTTGTCGGATTAAGATCCAAAATGTATAGTTTTAGAGTGCAAAACTCGACCAAAATGCGTGCGAAAGGTGTGAAGAGAGCTACGCTGAAAACGATAACATTTGACGATTATAAACGATGTCTCTTCGACAATCAAATTTTAATGAGAAATCAAAATTTAATTCGCAGCAAAAATCACAATGTCGAAACTGTGAGGCAGAAAAAAATAGCTCTAAGTTGGAACGATGATAAGCGAATAATATGTCCAAATACGACTGATACTCTTCCATGGGGTATACAATTATAAAACGTATTATAGATGTGTAAATAGTTTATAAAATGTATCATTGTATATAAATAAAACTAATATTATCTTATTAATTATGTGGGGAAATAAATTATAAACCTACTTTTAAAAATTCCTTTATTTCTATTGAATAAAACTTATGATATAAACAAAAATTATTTTACAAACATTTTATTTCCACGTTTTCGAATAACTTTTTCCACAAGGTAAGTATTTGGATATTTGACGGTGCGAGTTCTTCCTGGTAGAAGCCGCCCTCGATCGGTTGGTCTTGATAATCTCGCAACATGTAATCAACACGACTACGAAGTTTTGTTTATATGATACATCTCCCACTACAGCAGAGAAAAGAATATTTAAACGCGCTGCAGCATTCAATTCAATTTCAATTTGAGACTTCACCCGTATTTGAGAGGTAGTATGTCGCGACCTCATCCCTACTGTTATGCCAATACTTGGCTAATTTGGGCTAGAAAGTGTGACAATAAAAATCGACATAAATTCATACACGTCTTCGATGCTGAGGATTATGAGGGTGCCTGCCCCCATTGTCAACCTGAAGACTGGGAATATGGAAATTCCACCAAATTCTGTGGATCACGAGAAGCCTGGGCAGCCGATCATACTCGCGGCATTAGAAGTGGTGAGCTTGAGAAATGGATCGCGAAACGAGAGCTTGGATTCGTTACACCACGTTCGTCAACGCAGAAGAAAGTGAAAAAAATAATACGACAGCCATGGTATTATCCAATCGCTGAAACCATCACCTCGATGACATATCTCAATTGTGATACCACCGTGAAAATATGTCCATGTGTGGAGTCGAAGGGGTGGATAAATGTGAAGAAACTGTGTAACTACGAACAAATAGTTCATCGATTTAATATCAAAAGTGAATAAACATTATATATTTTCACTGTACTAATCATGTTTGAAAATGAATTATAAAACCATTTTTTTAATTCGTTTATTATTTTTATTGATTAAAAATCTTATGATATAAATAAAAAAATTACAAATCAGATTTGTTTATCCAGCTATTGTGCGAATTATCAAAACCTAACCATTTTACAAGTAATTTATTTCCATGTTTCCGAATAACTTTTTCCACAAGGTAAGTATTTGGATATTTGACTGGTGCGAGTTCTTCCTGGTAGAAGCCGCCCTCGATCGGTTGGTCTTGATAATCTTGCAACTTGTACGTTACAGGATCGGTATGTATGACTTTGCTTATGACGAATATTTCCGCTGTCCAGTTTGGTGTATAACCTTTTTCGAAAACGTGCTTATACTTGCTTATTCGTACTTTATCACCAATTTTGAATTTTATCTTTCGCGTTCTATTAACTTTTGATTTTCGATAAACATGTAGCAAGATATTCTTTTCATTTCGAGCGGTAACGTCGCGAGGCCTCATCTTTATGGTACGATGTTTAGAATTATTGTAATTGGTGATCAAATTTTTGAGTATATCGATCCACTTGTACGATCCACGTAGGGAAAATTCTTTCCACATTTTATCCTTGAGCGTGCGATTAAAACGTTCACATATCGATGCTTTCATATTACTGAAGGTTGAGTACAGTGTGATTCCGTATCGTTG
Source organism: Netelia fuscicornis (assembly GCA_946811545.1). Lineage (NCBI taxonomy): Eukaryota > Metazoa > Arthropoda > Insecta > Hymenoptera > Ichneumonidae > Netelia > Netelia fuscicornis. The sequence goes on from OX328015.1 coordinate 28,056,777, forward strand.
GAGCAGAGTCTTGAATTCACTGTTATAAAATTCTTTACCACGATCGACGTGCAATTTTTGGGGGGTACGACCAAGTTTAAGAATCGACGCCATGGCACTCGACACATCCTTACCACTTTTCGTCTTCGTTGGTACAACCCAAGCATACTTTGAAAAAATATCGATAATTGTCAGTAGGTATTTGTGGCCATTATTGTACTGCCCATACGCCGACATATCAACGAGATCAGCCTGCCACGTCTCGTCCAATCTGCGTATATCAACATGACGCCGGGGATAATTTTTCCGTGCTGGTTTATGGAGTTCATCGGCTATCGTCTGCTTTTCCATGATCTGTCACAGTTAATCCAAGACGATCGGACAACATTTGCGAGTTACGTAAAGTCGATTTTTCGAGAATCTCGATTCGCGTTTTCAGATTTTGTATAGCGTATGTCGCATTAATTTCGTGTGATCTCAGCTGCTCGTCCAAACGAGTAATAAGCTCAGAATCGCGCGCAACAAGTTCTTGTACCGATGCCTCATTCGCCCGCAGATGTTTCTCGTGTTCTTGAAATTTCGATTCGAGGACTTGAAGCATTGTTTCAGATTCATCGATACTATTTCGCATGGCGGATGTAACGTTGTAAATAAGTCTAAATTCCTCCTCGATAGCAGCATGCATCACTCTCACGGATACAGCATCGTGCTCCCCAGCGGGAGCACCTAAATTACATAATCTTCGATTAACCATATCATATTGACCATCGGCGGTGATTTTAAAGCCTTCTCCAGGAGGACCTCGACCCCCACCGGTATCAGCCTTTCTACTCTTTCTCAAATGATGACCAAACACATCAACGCTCATTTTGACGGTTGTGATAAGACTGCGCTCGAATACTCGTTAATCGGCATTAATAAACGATCTCAGCCTCGCGTAATTCCTCGATGATGGAGACGATCTCATTCGAATGACCAAAATTTCCGGCTGATTGAGAGGCAAAGAGGAGTCTTAACCTGTCGACTAATTCGTTGGGATCATCCCAATAAACGTAATCCAGACTACTGTTTCTTCTAACAATTTTGGATCGCGGCAACCCTTTACCCAATCGTTCCGAGTGTCTCTTTGGTACAGATTTTCTCAATGGTGATGCGATAATTTGCGCAATTATATTTTTGAATTTCACGCTTTTATCCTCGCGAATTGCATGATCGCTGATGTAATGTTTTCTGTAAGCGTTCGTCGAGTTGAGAATTTTACTATAATTTTCCATATCATTCGCCGTTACGAGGGATTCATCGGGTGATTTTTTAAATATCAACTCGAGTAAGCCCTCACTTTGATTATAAGTCATATCACCGACGCGAATAATATTTTGCTCGAACTTAATTGGTGAATTTCCAATCATTAAACGATCTCCCTGTAACTTCCGCACTCCATACGACGTGTCCAATTCTTTCATATCCTTCGTCGCAAACATTCTCAAGTAATTTTGCGACAAATCCATATTAATATCCTCGTCGATACTGATATTCTCCTCCGAGGTATCCCCGTGAGCCGTTTCAAACGTTTGTTCAAACCGATCATCCTCATTATCTATATCTTTATCCTCTTTTTTCATAGATGCTTCGACATTTAGTTCTTTCTTAATAGTTGATTCCTGTTTTATCGGCGACGGTGATGACTGATCCACTAGTTTTTGCAACGGAGCTACTACCGGCCTAAAAACTTCCTCCATTTTTCTCTCAGCGGTTATTTTTCCCAATTTCAACATTCTATGCTTCCGACGAATCGCATCGCTCGCACTCGCGATTTGGCGCAAAATATGTTTCTCCTTGTTTAGCTCGGCTTTGTGCATATTGACGCTTTTAAGGCTAAACTGTAACTGCGCGATAATGTTGAAAACTACAAATTTATAAAGCAATCGAACCCCTTCCTGTAACGCCCCTTATTTAATTCTCTATCCTTGTCTATCACCACGAACCCATACTTATCGTCGTTCCAGCACTTTGAGCATAAACTTTTGAATTGCGCGTACGACATATCGGTATTTACGTGATCGTCATACACATGCTTCAAATTCATTTCATCCTGCTTAAAGAGTACCAATAGGTTAGTATTATCGCGCACGAGATGTTTCGGAATGCGTGCGTATGTTTGACACAAGTAAAAGCAGTCTACATCTCTGTGTCGTCCCATGCAGAAAAATGCTCTCACGTTGTCCTGTTTTTCACAGGCAATATCATCGAAAATCATAATCGAATTCGATCCAGCCTCCTCGGGTTTGATGACTTGCTCGTGATCAGCGAAAGGAAAATATTTCACCCCTTTCACAGATTCGAGCAGACGTTTGAGGAATGTGTACTTTGGTTGATTCAAAGATTTTGAATACACATAAACATTCTCAAATCTCAAACCATTCGGATGGGTAATGAGGGTAAGGAGTGCGTTAGTCTTTCCGCAATTGGATGGACCGCAAAATACTGCGCGTACACTACATGGCAACAATTCCCCATGACGCCTCCTCCCTGCCCTCCTATCCTCATCTTGCACGAGATCATCAAAATTTTTTGTAGGTAATTTGATCGATTGGTTGTGGAACCTCATCTCGAGAATAACTGACGTCTCGAGACACGGGCGAACCCTTTTATAAATATGATGGGCATCGAGAACGATTATCTCAGTATCAGTTTGTACGTTTTATGGGAATGACTACGCTGCTGAATAAAATAAAATTCGATTTTGAAAATGCGCGGTAGCACAATACCGATAAATAAACTATTCGAAATAAAATTTCTCAGTCTACGACTATTCTTCATCGAGTAATGATCGTGCACGGGGAAGGGCTCGTCAACAATCTCATCAATAAGCTTCCGATTGAACTGCATGTACCTGGTTATCAATATTGTGGTCCTGGCACTAAATTGAAAAAGAGACTCGAACGAGGTGATTCGGGAATAAACGCGCTCGACGCTGCTTGTAAAGAGCACGATATCGCGTATTCGAAAAATCGTGAAAACATCGACGCTCGACACGCCGCGGATCGAGTTCTCGAGGATAAAGCTTGGAGACGTGTTTTTGCAAAAGACGTCAATTTTAGTGAAAAAGCTACAGCTTGGGGTATTGCGAATTTGATGAAGACTAAAACTAAGCTCGGTATGGGTGCTGGGGGGAAGAGAAGGATGAAGAGGAAGCCTCGAGTGAAAAAGGTCTCGATAAAGAGTATTATCCGAGCAGCGAAAACATCGATGATTCCCGGTACGAACGCAGTGAAATCAGCTCTCACTGGCGCACGCGCAGCTGTAAAAAATGCTGGTGGCAAGAAAAACATCCAATCGCCACGCATTTTGCCTGTACCTCCAAAAATTGGTGGTTTTTTGCCCTTTCTTATACCCATTTTCGCGGGGTTGAGCGCTACCGGAGCTCTCGCTGGTGGCGCCGCGGGCATTGCTAAAGCTGTGAATGATGCCGAGGCCGCGAAACATACTCTCGAAGAGAGTAAACGTCACAACAAGACGATGGAGAGTATAGCGTTGGGAAAGGGACTTTATCTTAAACCATACAAAAGCGGTATGGGTCTTCATGTAAAAAACGACTAAGGCTACCACACCGAGCGCTCACCGACGCTGATTTATCAAAGTTCGCTAGAGTCATGAAAATTCCACATTTTCGTGGCGTTTACATGAGAAATGCGCTACCCGAGGATGGGCCTCGAAAATACGAATCAGCTATCGTCAATCTTGATGATAAAGATGGTCCAGGCACACATTGGGTCGCATACGCGAAAAAGAACAGAAAAGTAATGTACTTCGACAGTTTCGGTGATCTTCAACCACCACCCGATTTAATAAAATACCTCGGTGTTGGTAGCATTGTAAATTACAATTATCAAAAATATCAAGACTATGATACAGTAGTGTGCGGACATCTGTGTCTCAAGTTCCTCAACGAAGAGTTATAAAATGGCTGGTTATACGAATCGCGGTATCAGTCGAGTGCTAGACGCGATGGATGAATCTTTTACATTGACATTGTCAGGCACATCTTCCATACTCGAAGCTCATTATTTTCCCCCCATCGAATTGTCACCGCACAAACATTATACTCTGGGTCTCCTTCAACTGCTAACCTTCAATTCGATTCCCAATATAGATGAGACAAATAACAAATTTTACGTGGGCGCGGAGATTATCACCATACCGACTGGGAGCTATGAAATTGAGGATATTGAGAGCTATCTGCAAAAAGTACTCTCCGATAGTCATATCGACGTCATTCTCAAGCCCAATAATAATACTCTATGCAGTGAAATTAAAAGCAATCGTGAGATAAATTTCGAACCGAGTGATTCTATTGGTCGACTGCTGGGTTTTACACCACGCATCCTTCCCGCTAATATTACACATAAATCCGATTTACCGGTTACTATTCTCAAGATAAATTCTCTACGAGTCGAGTGTAACATAACCTCGGGAGCATACATCAACGGGCAACGAGTTCACACGATTCACGATTTTTTTCCCTGTGTACCGCCGGGGTATAAAATTATCGAAATACCCTCGCACATCGCCTATCTCCCAGTTACAGTTAAATCGATACACAATCTACAGTTGAAAATTGTCGATCAAGACGGTGAGTTGGTGAATTTCCGCGGCGAGTTAACGACGATCCGACTACACATAAAATCCTAAAAAAAAATGGGAATCGTTTTCGGATTAAAGAGCGGACAAGGGTATAAATTTCAACGACCATGCCTCGAACGAAACATTCGTCGAACACCCCGCAAGGAGCTAACACCTCAGAATATTCGATGTCTCAAGAGTCTGGGTCTGAAACTTCAAAAAAAATAACAAAAATAAGTTCTTGTTGCATCACAATTACTTGCTTCATACCATGGCGGAAATCTTAAAAATACAAAAACCCGTGATGTTTGATGATGCTATTGCGCATTACGAGATACACGGTCATCAACCATTCGCCTCGGCAACCTTCAATAACAGCGATGAAATTCGTATCGCAGTGCAGCATCAGGATTTGTGTCTGTTGCCCAGCAAGAGCTCCCTGCACGTTAGCGGTAGATTGACGCGAGCCGATGGACAAACTCCAACCACGAGCACAACGTTGGTCACCAATGCCATCTGTCACTTATTCGAAGACATACGCTACGAGCTGAACGCCATCGAGATTGACCGATGTAAAAATGTTGGTCTTACGAGCGTCATGAAAAATTATGTGTCTCAGAATCCTAGTCAAACATCGATAATGGAAAACGCTGGTTGGGTACCCATGGAAGAAGAGCTACAAATAACTGACGCTTCTGGATACTTTGATATCTCGATACCGCTGAGTATGTTATTGGGTTTTGCCGAGGACTATTGCAAAATTATCATCAATGCCAAGCACGAGCTGATATTGACGAGAGCAAACACCGACACGAACGCAGTCATACGGACTCGACCGGAAGGGGCTGCTGCCCCGGAAGAATTTAAGATTATTTTATCGAAAATTGAATGGATGATACCGTATATCAAGGTCTCCGATGAACGAAAAATTCAGCTGCTAAATTACATAGCTAAAGATACACCCATCCCAATAAGTTTTCGCACGTGGGAATTGTACGAGTACCCTCTATTGCCGGCTTCCTCGAAACACGTTTGGGTAGTAAAAACTTCTACTCAACTCGAAAAACCTCGATACGTAATCGTCGGTTTTCAAACAGCGCGAAAAAATAATGCTCTTAAGAATGCGAGTCATTTTGATCATTGTCATGTTCGAGATGTTAAACTCTTTTTAAATTCACAGAGTTATCCGTATGGGAACTTGAATCTCGACATTAGTCGCAATCAGTATGCTTTGCTCTATGAAATGTATGCAAATTTCCAGTCTTCTTATTACGAGAAGGAGCCCGAACCACTCATAAACAAAGGTGACTTTTTGAAATACGCGCCGCTAATTGTTATCGATTGTTCGAAGCAGAACGAATCGTTGAAATCAGGCCCCGTCGATATTCGCCTCGAATTCGAATCTGTAAATCCTTTTCCCGCTCAAACCTCGGCTTATTGTTTAATTTTACATGACCGTATTGTTGAGTATAACCCCATCAGCGGTAATGTTAAAAAAATAGTGTAAGAACGCGTTCGTTTGTAGAGTTATATATTCTTCTTTTTACTTTTTATCGTTTTTATTATTACTATTGTTGAGAATGTGGGTTAGTCGCCTTTCTGCAGTACCGGCGGCGTATAGTTATACAGTGTCGTGAAGCGCATGCGTGGTATAGCAGAATTAACGGTCGCTCCACATCTCGTATTTTTGTGCGTAGCATTAGTAATTGGTCGAACACGAAGCAAGAATAAAGTTTTTCAAAAATCGAGTAAAACAATTTACTCACTGATTCCCGACTTTCCCTGTTCCTTCTCCCACAAACAATTCGTACGGTTCAACAGGTTATGGGCCCAGGCACATTCCTGTAAAAATTGTCTGTGGTAGAAAGGAAAAGTCGTGGAAACCGCGCGAGACACGCGGTCGGCCGGCAATTGGCGACACTGAGAGTGTAGTAACGTGCTCGTGTGATTAAGTGAATTGAATCCACGATGTCTACAGGCATCTCAGTGAAAAGTGTAAAAAGCTTCGACGGAACAAATTTCCAAGGGTGGAAAGCCCAGCTCTCGGCATTATTTGAGTTAAATGGTGTCGAAGATGTGGTGCTCGGCCAAAGGACATCACAAGTGCTCGAGGAGGGAGCCAACGCGGCAGCCATTACGTCACACGAGGCGAGTCGGGATAAATTCAAGAGAGACGATGCTCTGGCGCGAGTGCTCATTCTCACAAATCTGGAACCAGCCCAGCAAGACCTTGTGCTCTCCTTCAAACATGCAAAAGAAATGTGGGACAAGCTAGTCTTGTTACATGAACAGAGGACGGCGACAAACAAGAGTGGGCTGCAGCAACAGTTTTTCAAATATGAAATGGGTGAGAGTGATACGGCGATGCAGCACGTCGCGAAAATCGTGAATTTAGCGAGCCGACTCAAGGACGTCGGTGTAGAGCTACCGGAAGAGACTGTTATCGCGAAGATGCTGTCGAGTCTCACTCCAAAATATGAGACGCTACAAATCGCATGGGATTCTGTAGCACCGGAGTGCCAAACGCTCGATAATCTTCAGGAGCGGCTCGTACGGTTCGACACGAAACATCCGGGGAACAGTGACACAGTAAGTGCGTTGGCTGCAACGAAAAAAGATCGTGGCACGAAGAAATCGATGGATAAAAAATCTAAAAAGGACATCGAATGTTTCAAGTGCCATGAAAAGGGACACTTTGCGAGGGAATGCAAAAATGCGCGAAAAAAGAAAAATAGTGATCAGTTCGCGCGCCAAAACGACTGTGCTCTGGTGGGGGAAGTGAAACCGACGCAATCGCCGAGACGGAACTCGGACGCCATCGAAAGACAGGTGCGCGAGATCATGGCAGCCAAGCTCAGAGGAATCTGGCTTGCCGACAGCGGCGCGTCGAGGCACCTAACGTTTCGAAAAGACTGGCTGGCAAATTATAGACAGGTTGCAGATGGCGGGACTGTCTCACTCGGAGACGGAAAAGAGTGCGACGTCATCGGTACCGGTACAGTCTTCGTGAAAAAGTTGATTCGAGGTGAGTGGCGCGACGGACGCATCGAGAATGTTCTCCACGTTCCGGATCTCAAAAAAAATCTGTTCTCGATCGGTGTATGTACGAGAAATGGCATGCGGGCACAGTTCGACGCAGACGAGGTAGAAATAATTTTCGAAAATCAAGTGCTCGCGTCGGGTCGGAAACAAGATAACGAAGTGTGTCGAATGTTATTCAAAGTCGTAAAACCGAACGCAGTGGACGATGTGAATGCCGCGACAACGAGTCTGACCGTGTGGCACGAGCGTCTTGGACACGTGGGTAAACGCGCGATCTGTGAGTTAGCAAAACAAGGACTCGTGCAAGGAGTAAAACTGACCGACAAATCGGATGTCTTCTGTGAACCATGTCAGCTCGGGAAAGCTCACAGAAAGCCGTTTAATCGTAACACGGAGAAAGTAAAAACAAAGCCCGGGGAAATGTTTCATACAGACGTGTGTGGCCCGATGTCAGTACAGTCGCCTGCTGGCTCACGTTATTTTTTAACATTTAAAGACGACGCGAGTGATTATCGGCACGTTTATTTCATGAAACAAAAATCGGAGGTGTTCGGTAAGTTTAAAATCTTCGAGAGGCTCGTCGCGAATAAATTCGGGAAGTCGATCAAAACTCTACGATCGGATAATGGTCGGGAATTTTGTAACAAACAAATGGACGAGTACCTCGAGCTTCGCGGAATCACCAGAGAGACGACTGCGCCGTATACTCCCGAACAAAATGGGAAAGCCGAACGGGATAATCGTACAATCGTGGAAAGTGCGCGTACAATGATCCACGCGAAAAATCTGCCGCTGACTCTGTGGGCCGAAGCGGTAAATTGCGCGACATATGTTCTGAATCGAACCGTGTGGAAAAATGGACAAGTGACGCCGTATGAAATGTGGGTGGGGAAAGCCCCTGACTTGAGACACCTACGTATTTTCGGGTCGGAAGCATATATGCACGTTCCAAAGCAATTTACACAGAAGCTCGATCCTCGAGCGAAGAAAATGATCTTTGTCGGATACAAAGAGAACTCGGCAAATTATCGGCTGTACGATCCGGTGACGAAGAAAGTGAGCGAAGCACGAGACGTCATTTTCAACGAGAAAATCGGTTCAGTAAAAGCGAGGTCAGAGTCGCAAACTGACGAGGATGACGGAAGCGTGCTGGTAATCTCACCACCCGAAAAGCGAGGAGAAGACGAGGAAAGCAGCGTCGCGAGTGACAGCGAAAACGAAGAAGAAGAGTTCATCGATGCCGAGCCGAAATTGGCGGTCGCTGAGAAGGTCGTCGAGACGTCAACAAAAACTCCGGAGACTCCTCGAACACTGAGAGATCGGTCGAATATAAAAAAGCCAGCGAGGTTCGAGGCAGACGTCGCCGAATACACAATCCCTGCGACGTATCAGGAAGCACTGAGGAGCACTGAAGCCACGCAGTGGGCAAGTGCGATTGACGAGGAATATAGGGCGCACGAGGAAAATGGCACGTGGTCGCTCGTCCCGAGAGAATCTACCATGAAGATCATCGACTCGAAATGGGTTTTTCGAGTGAAGACTGACGCGAGCGAGAAGTTGCATCGATTCAAAGCCAGACTGTGTGCGAGAGGGTTTTTACAACGAGAGGGAATCGATTTCAACGAGACATTCGCTCCAGTCATCAGGTACGACTCGCTTCGGGTAATACTGTCGATGGTTGCAGCACAAGATCTCGAATTACTTCAATTCGACGTGCAAACGGCATTTCTCTACGGAAAGCTGGACGAGACGGTGTACATGGAGGTGCCCGAGGGACTCGACGTGGGAAAAGATTTAGTGTGCAAGCTCGAAAAATCTCTTTACGGTCTGAAGCAAGCCCCGAGGTGTTGGAACAAGCGGTTCACTGGGTTCTTGCACGAATTTCAGTTTAAAGAGTGCAAAGCTGACAAGTGTGTATTTGTTGGACGGGTAAAAAGTGAAAAAGTGTATCTCGCGTTATTTGTCGACGACGGTCTGATTGCAGCGAACTCTGTAGAGACTCTAGAATTAATTATAGACCGACTAAAAGCGACGTTTAATATAACGATTGGCGAGTCAAGCATGTTCGTCGGAGTTCAAATCTCGCGAGATCGTCAGGCAAAAAGTTTGATAATACATCAAAGCTCGTACACGCGAAAAATAGTAGAAAAATTCGGAATGTCTGAAGCAAAAGCACTAAGTGTACCCGCGGATCCGCACGTGATATTATCTCCGTATCAAGACGGCGACGAGAGGTCGTCGAAAGTACCTTATCGAGAGGCTGTTGGATCACTAGTCTTTCTAGCAGCGACAACACGTCCGGATATAGCGTACGCGGTGAATTCGGTCAGCAAATATGTAAATAATCACACGGTCGAGCATTGGCGTGCGGTAAAGAGAATCTTCGCGTATCTGAACGGAACCGTCGACCTTGGAATAGAGTACAAAAACGGCGGTAGCGAGCCTGACTTAATCGGTTTTTCGGATGCGGATTACGCAGGTGATGTAGAGACGAGGAGATCGAGAACGGGCTATGTTTTCTGTATGTCGGATGGTGCTCTCACGTGGTCGTCGCAGAGACAAAAGCTAGTAACCTTAAGTACGACTGAAGCCGAGTATGTCGCCGCGTCGACAGCAACGAGAGAGCTTGTATGGTTGAGAAAACTGTTATCTGATATTGGATGTCCATGTGACAAAGAAACAACATTGTTTGTTGATAACCAAAGCGCAATACAGCTAGTCAAGAATCCTGTATACCATAAGCGAACGAAACACATTGACATTCATTATCATTATGTTAGAGAGAGAGCCGATGATCGAGAAATCATTGTAAAGTATATTCCATCGGAAAATCAGCGAGCGGATATATTCACAAAAGCTCTGCCGAGAGATCGTTTCAGAAAACTGCGGGATGATATGAACCTTGTATCGGTACGTGAGAAACGCTCAAACGGCGATAGTGTTGAGAATGTGGGTTAGTCGCCTTTCTGCAGTACCGGCGGCGTATAGTTATACAGTGTCGTGAAGCGCATGCGTGGTATAGCAGAATTAACGGTCGCTCCACATCTCGTATTTTTGTGCGTAGCATTAGTAATTGGTCGAACACGAAGCAAGAATAAAGTTTTTCAAAAATCGAGTAAAACAATTTACTCACTGATTCCCGACTTTCCCTGTTCCTTCTCCCACAAACAATTCGTACGGTTCAACAACTATATTCATAAGTTTTAGGGGGGACGGGGGGGGGCATAATGAATGTTTGTTATAAATCGGACGTGACGGTTATTGGAATCAGTTGTATCCGAGATGGAGTACGTGGTTGACTTGCAAGGTTTCAAAAAACCCTCGAACGAATTTGTGTTAAAAGAATTTTCTGTTATTTCTTTAACGGATTCCAATCGAACACCGTCAACGCTTTTCTTCGAACCACCATGCGTATGGATTGATTTGCCGGTTAAATACAGATGTACAAATGCTTGGTTGACAAATAATTATCATGGTCTACCATGGAACTATGGTGCCATACCCTATAATGCTATAAACGGAATTCTTCAAAACATTTTGCGCGATGCACGAGTAATTTATGTTAAGGGCCCGGAGAAGAGCGAATGGTTGACGAATTTTTTGAATGGTTGGCCCGGGCTCATAATCAATCTTGATAATCTCGAGTGTCCATCGTTAAAGAAATTGCAGAAAACCGTACGCACTAATTGTTCATATCACAAGTATTCATCAAAGTTCAATTGCGCTAGCAAAAATGTTCTAGCTCTAAAATATTGGCTTCGCCCAAAATTCCCCGAGAATTAAGTGTATTTTTCCTTGAAAATAAAAGATTTTAATACATATCATGTGTGTTTGCTATATTTTGAATACCCTATACACCGACGAAAACGATTCAAATAATGTTCGATGGTTCCCCACAATGGAAACATCTCGACTCGTCTCGACTCGTCTCAACTTGTCACAGCTTTATTCCCTCATAGCATTCCCATAGTGAAATAATAATAATAATAATTAAGAATTAGTCACTAAAATGAGATGGAAGATTTAATTCGGTATAAATGAGACGCACTCACGACTGTTCCAATCAGTCGTTGCATCAATCTTCATGCGGCACAGTCAAAAGTCATTGCATCCAAAGGTATTATCGTTGAAGAGACGCGAATTGTTAATCCGCATTAAACAATTATTACGAAATATTCGACGAGTGAAAAAAATAATTATCGCACGATCGCGAACTCAATCGCTGGTAGACAAATTTGGAGAAATAACTTTTGAAGCATCATCGTGAAAAAACTGCAGGTTCGTATTAAACATTTTTGTCTCTCGAGTTATATGCTCTCATAATTTCGAGTATTAACGATAACATTTTATGGAAAAATTTATTTTTTAGATCAGCATGAATTTATGCGAAATCAACAAAGTGGGTCTGTTGGCTGGTTTTCTCCCAATCAAAAAGCTGTCCGAATTGTCACCCCAGGAGGCGTATCCAATAACTGATATACGAGTTGCAAAAACCAAGTACGGCGACAGAGTCGTCATGGATTTGGAAAAAACTTGTACGGTTTTTCTACCAGCCCGGATGACCAAACCGATTCTGGCAAATGAAGATCTGTTCAAGGAGATGATTCGTGCGTCTCATGAAAACGGATTGGCTTTACGCGCGCATGGAACTGTATATAATCATATTGAATTTGTTCAAATGTAATAATTTTTATAAGTAATAACGAATGTTATACTGAGTGTAATATCAACTAAAAAAAAAACATCATATTGAATAAAAAATTGTATAAGACCATAGATATTTGTAACATGTTTTTATTTTTATTCGAGAGAAAATATATTTAGAATGAGTACATATGAAAATACACAAGAAAAAATATGTAAGTATATATAAATGAATTATAAGAATGAATTACAAGTGAAAAAAATATTATGCAGCATCTCGCGTTCATGTTAATATCAATTAAGATGGTTCAGTCGTCAATGAAGTTGAGTTGCCCCATTATTTCTTCTAATTCAGTAATCATCATTGTGCTGTCGAGATCCAAAGCTATTGCAGTCAACGTCGTGTTTATAGCGGGCATGATTTGGACTCGGGTGTGTGTTATCGTCCGCTCTCCTGGAATGAAAACCTTTGCGATTATTTCATAGTAACCTGGAACCAACATTAAAAAACGGATAAATTACATTCATGATTGAAAACATTCAAAAACTAAATAGATTGAATTTGCGGGATATATTTGAGTTTAACAGCTTCTAACCTGTTCTGATCGCTAATGATTTCCATAATCCAATTAATTGCGATTGGTAGCAATTGTATTAATAATTTTAATGATTTGATATCATCTATAAGTCTGGCATTTTCAAGAAGTTTGGCTTCATCATTGTGACCCGTTTGACGTAATGCTTGTATAAATTTGTCGTATGCGTATGGTCCTCGTGTCTTTATCGTTAGTACGATATCTTGCGCTATGGATTTACAATGTATCCTCCTCTGAAAACAATCATAATATTTAGCAAAGACAATTTTTCGAAATAAAGAAGAATATTATTTATACTTACTCTCCAAATCGGCAAATTTACATCATCGTCATTGAAAACCTTGAGTTTAATTAAAACTGGTAGCACCACGCACATTTGTATTTTAAAAATAATATATTGACAAAGAAAATCGATTCTATCGCGATCGCGTATATCCATTATTAACGCTCACACTCAATGTTCTTTCGATTCTTCTCCGTTCACTTCTTCCAATACAATAAATCATTTCTACGCGGGATGTGAGACGATCAAATAATGTGGTAATGCTGCCGCTCTCTTTCTCTTTCTAAGGTTTGTGAAAAAGAGAGAGAGAGATGGCGAGTTCTCGGCCATCGTCATTGTTTATGATAAAACGTTTTGGTGAGGTGTTACTCGATACCATACCGCTCTGCCTGTACCGTCACAGCGACACGTTCTAACACGTCGAACATTACAAGATATCGAGCGCTCGCATGCCTCACTCAACCAAACGTTCGAGCGGCTGCATCGGAGCTATGGATGAAAAAATAAAACATCGCTTATGGAACTCATCGTGAGAATTATTTATCCAACGAAATATATCGTGTAACGCGTCGCTTCAAAAATTATTTATCCGTTGGTCAATCGCGTGACACACCAGATCAACCCCCCTCTAATTTATTACATCCTTCGCGGAATAAGTTATTTATCCGACACTCGGCCATCGAATAAATAATACGATTGCCTGTATTGAAATCGGATATTAGTCGGTGATATCAAAGAATATTTATCAGACACTTTAAATAAACAATTCGGCTAAGAAATATGGGGTAACTCATACCTCACGCCTGATGTCCCCCCCCCGCACCTCGATGGTGTTGTGGAATATTCGTGATGACCCCCCCCCCCCATTCTGGCGTGGAGTATTTGAGATGCCCCCCCCCCCCACCCCCGCGCCGTGGAAGTCGGTGTGTATGTGTGGGTGTGTACGTGTGACGTGTACGTGTGCACTAACACGCGTTGGTCCAGAACCGGCCTTGTTTAACTACTCTCCATCATCCTATACGGCGCGGAAATCTGGGCGGATCAGCTCGCGCATGAAAGCCACCGGCGCAAACTGGCAGCAGTACAAAGACGCACCGCCCTCCGAGTCGCTTGTGCATATTGCACGGTCTCCGAATCAACGATTCTGGTCGTCGCCAAGACGCCCTCCATCGACCTCCTGGTCAAGGAGCGAAGGATGCTCCACCAGTCGCGGACAACAAATCCCCTGGCCGACGACGCCAGGGAACTCGAACGGACGAGGACCCTTAGAGAATGGGAACACAGGTGGCAGAATAGCGGCACCGGAAGGTGGAAGGCTAAACTCATAACTAACATAAGGACCTGGATCAGATGCGACCATGTAGATACCAACTTCTACTTAACCCAGCTTCTCACGGGCCATGGCGCCTTTAACGCGTACCTACACCGAATGGGCCTCATCGACAGTCCACGGTGCGTCTACTGCCCAACCGAACTCGACGACGCTCAACACACCTTCTTCCACTGTGACAGATGGACGGAAGAACGAAGAGCCGCAACAGATGCGATCGGAGAAGCACTGCACCCCGAGAACCTAGTCCCCCACATGATCGGCTCCAAGCTGAAATCGGAGGCCATTATGAAATTCGCGGAGGAGGTGCTGAAGGCTAAGAGGCTGGAGCAGCAACCAAACGAGGCGGGCGCTTAGGGGCGCAGCAGGGGTTGGACTGAAGTAATGCGAAAGCGGTTTCCGGTCCAACCACCTTCACCACCGTGAAAGGAGGCAGAGGACTGTTTTTAGTTAGTAAAAATCTAACACTACCAGCAACACAACAACTTTTGCTAGTGTCTTTTCGAAGATTTTTCAACCTCTGAACTAAAAAAAAAAAAACCAGGGTCACGCTGAACGTTCCTACGGTGTTGAAGAAATTATACACCTTTCCCCATGCCTTTTCTAAAGTTTTCCTGATGGCTGTTTCGTCAATGAGCGGGTTGACTGATATTTTTTGGTCATCGAGTACTTGACCTGTCGCTCCTCGTGCTATTGTGTTCAAGATAGCAGGTCTTTCTACGGGGAACATAATACTTTCCCTGAGTCTTTCTATATCTTTCCCCGAGTAGATACCTCCTGTTGCTAAATTGGTAGGGGAGATATATTTCCATGATGCTTTCGTTTGGGCTGAGAGTTCTGCGGGTTCGGCGGCTCGCGCCAAGGTGGGTAGAGTTTGATACCAATCGTTATTAATGCGGAACATTGGGGCTAGTAGGGAGTGACAGTCTATCTGATTTCCGGTTTTTACTATTACGTGGGTTCGTGGTAGCATGAAAAGTGACTCGTTCGCTCTGTTAATCGGTAATTCTTGATAATAAGTCTTTGTTTCTCGCGAGGTTACTTCCGTTGGTATGCACTTTGCAATCCTAATTACCTCGCCTGCTAAGTGTGCTATATACGCTGGTTTCTTTATCAGGTGAAAAGCGAATTCGGCAGGTGCTAGTGGTGCTATTGCCAGAGAGTTGTGAAGGACTTTGTTTTCTAATTCACATTGTTGTTTAATCGCACGCGTTGCGACTTGTCGATGAAGCCTGTTGAAATTTTGCACACATTTTTATACGACATCAAAGAAGCTTCGAATAGTTTTTATAACAAATCTTATGGAAACAAAATTCATGATTTTGTTTATTATTTAACAAATAAACTTTATGTAGGATCAATTTGAATTTTGCGTATGTTGTTCTTTAGTCGATTTACAACAACTTTTCTTAATGAACTTAAACGCTCGGTCCACTTGGAATGTAAGAAAAAATAGCAATAAAATTTTAATCCTTCATCCAACTATAAGATTACCTTAATGCTTCGCGCGTCGTTTGGCCGCCCAATTGCTCCAAATACTCTTGCTATCATAAATCGGAAACAGGAAAAATTGACAATTGTTTTTAATGGTACGCGTTGAATAATTTCATCAATCTGTTTAGAATACTGTATGGAGATCACGCTCACCAATATATCGAACGTTTCTTCGTGAGCGTTTTCAAAGGCCTCTAATTCGACAATAGTTTTTAAGGGAAATCCTGTTGGAGGTTCAAAGAGACGATTTTGGGTCGATTTTCTGACAGCCAGAGTTTTTTCGATTTTCGTCACTCTTTCCCTGAAAACGATACTTTTTGTTACGTTGGTCATACACAGAAATTTGCTATATTACGGTAATTGTACTCGAATTATATTTATATATTTGCCTTATAAATTGTAGTTCACTCAGCACCTTCCGTTCAAACTCCGAGCTGCCAGATGAATGTTCTAACATCGGTCGGTTAGAATGCTGAGGCGGAATATATCGGATGTTCTCCGGAATATTGTCTCTGTTTCTCTCCGAAGCTTCCACATTGCCATCGCTGATATTTTTTATTGTGTAAGTTGATGAATCGTTGGGTTAAAAAAACGTGTCTCCTGGGTCATTCTAAGGTTCTTCGCAGCAGCTGTTATAGGTATGATTGGATATGGTCCGTTATAATCGGCCGGATATGAATGAGATGGTGATTGGGGAACTGGATTAGTGGGATGAAGGTTTTTGTAATTTGGAATGTTAAATTCTTTCCTTGTTGAGTCCATATTCCTATGTCATGTTTGAAGTGATAGTGTGATTAAATGAAACTGCTATAATGGAAATAAACAGAATTAAAGTCCGGCGTTAACTTTCTGGCAATTATAAATGTTTTTTTACGGAAATTTTTTTAACATCAAAATTCTTCATAATCCTATTCCTAAATCTTGAGATCTTCTTATAGATTGAACAACAATGCTTTTGCAATAAATGCACCCTCAACGATTTCGGCATTTTTCCAATAAAGCATCGTAAAACATTTTGCGATGAACTCATCAAATTTCACGGCTAGTTTATGTGGCGCCAGTTCCCTAATTTCATAAATCCCTACAAAGGACGAAGGAACTCCTTGGCAAGAGTAAAAATAGGAAATGCAGGAATAAAGTTGTATGATCATTGTAATTTGATTCGATGGAGTCTTTACAAAGTTGACGACCTCACCAATCTGACCACTCTTCAATAAAACGCAGCAATCTCGATCATTTCTAACTTGTAGTCGAAAATAGTCATATTGCAAACCTTTATATTGAAGAAAGCGTGTATTTGAATGCTGGAATTCGTCTGTAATTGGACCATTATTATATTGGCGAATCGGTTTAATAACTGGTGGTTTGTATATTTTACGGGGACAAATATTTTCTTCCTCTAGGCGACGAGATAATTGTTGCAAAAGCTGATGTGGTTTTCGGAGATACTTTCGGAAAAAGGTCATGTTGTCTTCATAAGGGAATCGAGAATACGTGTGAAGGTTCCCTAGTACCATTTCATCGTCAATCACATGTAATAAACCGTGCACATTATACGATAGGAAGCATTCCCCAAGCAACTGCGCTCTGTACATTGTAATTGATTTTCTGTCGGACATGAAACAAGAACAGAGCGACATGCAGAATGCAACCATAGGAAACGATGATAAACTTTGTTTGGCAAAATTTCGTAAAAAATTATGGTGCCTGTATACAAAAGTAATAAACGGAATTCTGTAGCTTTGAATTTTGCATACTCTTTCAATGGTCTTGGACGACGAGCGAACTCCGAAGGTAAATACATCCGTAAGACGGCTACCTTTGTTGATACCTTGATCATTTCAATATTACTGAATCCTTTGTAGTTGTAGTCTTTGTCAATAATTGCAGATAATATTTTGTTTACAACACCCAAACAGATAAGATGCATGTATTCGAAAGGCACACGATTGACTATATAAAAATTCAAAATTTTCAATGGTGATTCATTGTTGGGGAGGTGATGCTTTTTATCTATCTGATTCAAATGATCAATGTTGTTTCGACGTTCATTTAAAAACTGACAAAAAGTCGTGCATTTATTAAATGATAAGCCACTAACTGTGCACTTTGAACAAGGATGTTTGGAATTGTGCCCGCGATGATTCAAAATAAAAGTCCGAGCAGGAGCATCGGCTATAAATGCTTGTATATAAACGGGAATTTGTTTTCCATCAAAATGAATTCCTTGCTGCATTTGTATATTCAAATATTCTTGTAAAACGATTGAAAAAATTGAACAGCATTAACAGGTTTCTTGTCTCTCCTGTAGACACCAATGATACATGGTGTATCATCGACAACATTCGAAAGTCAAAACTGAATGGGCCAAAATTGTGTTCCACTGCTACGATAAATTGACATTCCATGAGTATGGGTGTGAAGTTCCAAACGAATAGGGATCATTGAGAGTGGAACAGCTTCAAGGTTTTTTATTAGCTGTTTTTCAAAACCTATGTGGTAATAGTCACCGGGTTCAATTCTGATAGTTATAATAGGCAGACAAGAAGTTTGTAATACAGTTTTTATTGTTAGTGGTAATGTAGAGTGGCAGGGATGAGGACGCAAAATTTAGCAATAGATCACCTTGCGTATGACTGAGGCGTGCGCTTACGAATATTGTTGCAATTTCTCTTCTAAATGTATTATTTTTCTCCACAACTGGGGAGTCTGTATCAAGTTGACTTTTTCCGACTTCATCGGAACATGAATTATATGCGTGACAATATTCATCATCCGAAAAATAGTTATTACATGATTCATCATAGTCATCACTATCGGATGAGAAACCAAAATCAGTATCCTCATCGCTATTTAAATTTCTTTCGTCTGGATTTTCATTATCGATCGATGATGTCAAATCATGGGAAGCGCCTACACCGGCAGTTGACGAAAATACAGCGTTATCATTTATCACGTGAATTGAATAGGAAGGGCTATTGGGAGAAGGATTAGTTGGTAACGTGACAGAAAATAAAGTTTGCTCTGTGGCATTCGTATCCGGATTAACGTTTTTTCTCTTATTTTCCACAGTTTTCAAATATCGACGTCGTTGCATTATCAGACTTTGTGATTTAGCTGATTTTTTCGTTCCATGAAATCTCATCATTATTACCAACCAAAGCGGTTATAATCACGCTTGATGCGAGAATGACGAATAGCATGACGTCTGAAAAATACATCTCATTGATTTCTGTACATATTGTCAATTATATATATATATATATATATAGCCAGCTGACACTTTTTAATCATTTAGGCTAGTCAATGGCATTTTTTAATAATTTTTTAATCATTCAGGCATTCAGACGAAAAGTTTGTGATAGAGTTTTTGTTGTTAATGGTAATGTAGTGTGATAAGGATGAGTGCAGAAGAAGTTTCCTGACACTTTTTCTCTTTCAGTGTGTATTACAGAAACTGCATTGACTTTTTTTTCATCATTCAGTGTGTATATTGAAGAGATTTTTTGCTAACTTTCTTTCATCATTCAGTATGCTTCGAAGAAACTGCAGTTTCTCCAATACACGAGATTAATGCAGATTAACAGCAAATTAAATTTTTTTATTACACACGAATTAAACGAAACATTTCAATCATACCACTGTTACGTCCCAAGGTGGAGAGAATTTGAAGCTCCGTCGATAATTCGATGTGCGCGCGATATTTGAATTAGATTGCGCTATTCGGCTGGACGTGAGGTCGCCGCCTGGGACTTACTTGTGCTCAATGTACCAACTCAACGATTTATGATTAATCGTCGAGGATGATTCCTCTTCGAAGACGTATTGTTGAGTGATGATGTTTCCCAGAGTTCTCGATTGAACCGAGAAGATGTATTTTTCTTGGGAAAATTATTATTGATTGCAACACCAACATTTCCCATACAATTAACAATAACAACTGCACTTTATTCAAGTTTGGGATTGTACCGTGAAATTACAACACAAGTTGAACTTAGAGTGATTTTACAAATGTCGGAGATTTGTTAGCTTAAGATGTTTTCGATTTCGTAGTTGAGTCCATTCTGATTCTCTTGTCGAAGTTGGTTGACGATTTCGCCTCGGTTCGGGCGGAGTTACAAAATTATACATAATTGATTGGTCGGATTCTTTAGCGAGATTTTGAGTTTTCCTATCAGAGGGGTTGTTTCAAAGATATGGGGATGTCTTGAGAGCGTCGCTTTTTGGACTGCGATCGTGGGAAAGAAAAGTGTGTTTTCTGATTATGGTTCTGAGAAATACCGAGTTTGGTTTTCGTCAGTTTTTAAACGCTCGTGCGCTCGTAAAAATGTGAATATAAATAAGGAGAGCAGGGAAAAGTTTTTCCGTGCTTGATAATTATGAATTCGTATATGGTTCGCTTTTAAATTAATGAGTCGAGCTACGAAATCGCGCAAGACGTTCGTGGAAAAGACATTAAAAAAGATGTTTGCCAGAGAGGGTGTTTATGACTGGATGGAGTGTTTTGGTTATGATTTTGAGTTGCTTGGTGCATGTATGTAATCTTAGCTGGAATCTTTCCCCTAATCTGTTTAGTTTCTATGGATAAATGATATAGTTTATAAATGCAATAGTAAGATAGCAATAAGAGAGAAAAAAGTTGTGCATACTGTTTAAATTTTACCGGCAGGCTGCATTGGTTTACAGGTAGGTAAGGTAGTAGTCTAATTTGTTGACCGGAGGTGCGCGTCACCCATGCTGGGACGTAACACCACGAAGAAGGCAATTTCGGTTAGCCATTCATCTTGCCATTTATTCTACTACAAAAAAGCTTTTTTTTAAATAAAAATTTACTTATATTTATTTAATGTATGTAGATCTTAAATTGAGTAAAAAAAAGCATTAAGCGAATAAAAAAAATTCATTAAAGAGTATCTTTCTGACCGTCACAGCGGTGTTTTCTCTTTAATAAAACTAACAATGTATAATCGATTCCATTTCAATAAATAAATAATTACCATAATTTCTTCAAATCAAAAACGCACTTGTCGATTTTATCCGAAAGGACTCTGTGGAACAGAGGGATGGGCGCCGATCATTTTAGCCTTACGACCTTAAACGTGATAGTATCAGCGATCTTTTGCGAATTGCGATCCCTCGACCTTTTGTGGCAGTACCGGATGGCTCAAACATAGAATCGTGTACAGTCTCGAACGACGGGAACACAAACGGTGAACTTTGTCTTTCTGAAGAATGTGTTAAGGTTAGTGACATTGTTTCTATGGAATTGCCGCTAAATGTTGTCCAATCTGTATCGTCGATTCATAATGACTATATCGGCGAACCGATGCCAGTTGTATCGACAAAAATACGTCGCTCCCTGCATTCCACAGGAAGCATATCGTTGTTTTCACGCGAATCTGTTGCATCGACTACCTCCACCTCGGTGGAGAAACAAAATGGAAGTGAATCTAGGTCGAATCCAGATCACTGCATTCTATCAGTATCTACCAATATCCATAGCACTGAAGGCATGGCGGAGCATGTTCGTAAATATAGGAAGAGAATGTTATGCTTTGCCGATTCAGAGGACGACGATTGCACATGGACTAGAATAGATGCCGACAGTCACTAATCAGGCTGCCCTTGATCCGTCGAAAATTGAATTGCAATCTTCGGATGTTGTTGAGGCCCATAAAGAAATTGCAAATTTGCCCAAATAAAACCGAATTTTAAAAAGGGAAAATGCATCACGCATTAATATAATAAGAAAATAGCGTCAAAAGTTGAAGCGCGTTACGACGAAGAATCCTCGTCTTACAAAAAGACAAAAAAGCTCTCCGTCAACAATTTTCTAGATCAGCAGAAGCATTTGACACCGACAGCGAAAATGCTTATAAAACTGCAATGACATCGCATAAATGCTCCATACCCCGAGGAGGAAAAAGATCTTTCAAAGCAGCTGTATTACTACTCGGCTTCGGCGTATACATGATTGAGAAGCGCAGGATGCATATTTCCAGTGGAAAGTACTGTGCGTACTTGGATCGCTGAAGTCGACGTAAGACCTAGCGTTTGCAATTTTATATTTCAAAAGCTGAAAGCAAAAATTAATGATATATCCCCCGAAAATCGAGTTTACGTTCTGAAATGGGACGAAATGGCAATCAAACAATTTGAAGAATATTCCAAAAAGTTTGATTGTATAGAGGGTCTTGTCGATCTCGGTGCACTCGGTCGAAAGGACGATCGGGCGCGTAACGCCTTATTGTTTTGTTTCGATAGCTTAAACGCAAGCCAACCATGGCGACAACAACTTGCATATTTCCTTCCGGGGAATGGTGTGACTGGCGAACAAATTCATCTTTTAATCGATGAATGCTTGGCCAGATTGCATGATTGTGGGGCCGAAGTCGTCCTTTTGGCGTGCGGCCGGGCCCCCGTAAACCAAAAGCTTTTTAATTCTTGTTTGCGAGTATCTACGAAGAACCTTTGTTTTATTAGCGGAGGACAGAATTATATAGCTTCGTTTGATTTTCCACATTTGATCAAACGTCTTTTAAGTACGCTGCGATCACATAAATTATTGTACTGCGATGGTCAAGTAATCGCAGCTTACGAAGACTTCGTCAATACATGGCGATATGATACGTGCAGTACGACCTCGCGTTTACTCTCTCACATAATGGAGGTACATTTGTTTCCATCCTCATTTCACGCAATGAATGTGAAGAGAGCATTTCAAATGTTGAGTCGCGGATTTGCAGCTGCGATTACGACCGCAGGAAACGATCCGCATGGACTTGTCAGTACAACGTGGCAAGTCCTGTTACCATCATTTGCTCTGCACATGAACGCAGTAATTGATGCGTGCACTGCTTATAAGCTTTTATGCCGAAACCCAAATAAAAGGCCACTTTCTTATAGGAATCCCAAAATTGAGGAAACGATTGAAAAATTTATTGAATGGTCGACTCAATGGACTATTGCTGATCCGAAAAAAACCGGTCCACAGGCGATGTTTCTAACTCAACGACTATGAAAAAAGTGCCTTGTCTACGAGGACTTCCACTAACAGCCCGGTATATTCTTTGAACATATCGGACTATAATAAACAAGTACCCTGGATTCGAACTGGCTGCCGGCCTTTGCAACCAAGATTCTGTTGAACACGTTTTTTCAAAATTTCGCCAACGAGGTAGGCATAACCCAAATTCAACGGCAAGAATGGTCCGCTTGTCCTTGAGACACATTATTTCCACTGGGTATGTGACGGATGGTGAGCGGTGATGAATGTGTTCAGGAAAGTGCGTAGTGTCGGGGGTCCATGCGAGAGGTCAGCAGGTCTCGGCCTTTGACTCTCGGGTGGACTCGGCCGTACTCGCGCGTAACGAAATCTCCCCCCACTCATCAATCGATCAACTACATCGATTTCCGGCATCCTTACTTCTAGTTCGGCTTCTACTGAAAACGGATCTTCGACACGCGCTTCAACCAAGTTTATTCTTACATATAATTCGACTTCGGCTATTCTTTCTATTCAGTTCTGTGCGATTCTGTGGACTATTTTCGAACCGGCTTTCCTTCGTGGACATTCTTTTTGATTTATTGTAGTGAAATTCTATATACGATCCCTTATAACGACAACGGCTTTTCTAAACGGACTAATTCTAACGGCCACGCGGTCGCGAGTGACGCTGCCGCCATTAATCGGCTCACACGCCGGTACATAATCATTTGAGTAAAGTGTATATTATAATAAATATTGTTAATTTTGTTGTTAACCTTCCGGTCTCTTCATTTCTTTATTTCGTGAGTTCACCATTTCACTGTGCTTCTCCGTTCCCTCACTTCACCTAAACCAGATCCCGGGTCTGCTCCCACCTTTGCAGACATTTAATGGTCCTTCGAGCCGGATCTAGGTGAAGTGAATTTCGGATAACAATTAGTGAATTTTTTGTGAACTTGAGAGTGCTTCGTAATTTCGAGAATTTTCCAGACGATAACGGACAAAGAAAGTGTCGCGCGACGGTTATCTTCGTCTCCGCTTTGTGCCGATCTTCGTACCTCGCGCAGTGGACAATACATACGGCCTATCTTCGCGTTGTCCCTTTTGTGCGGATATTCGTACCTCGCGCAGTGAACTATATTGCTCTCTCTCTTACTAGTACATACAGCCTATCTTCGCGGCGTCCGTTTTGTGCGGTGATTCGTATTCGCGAACTCTTCGAGCACTTCTGTCTCACTTGCGCTTACGGGCCGACGTATATCGCGCTCTCTCACTCACGTGGCTCACGTCTATACGAGCTGACAAGTTCTCCGAGTGTTAGTGCGAGATACAATCAACGGTCGCTTCCAGTGCGTGTGAGTGCGCGAGACTATACAGGGTGTATCTTCGCGAGTGCACGCGTTCTCGTATAGTTGTCGTTCGGACTCTTCTATTCTTTTCGGACTCTTTGTTTTTTTTTGGTTGGCTTTCGTGCTAGTCAATAGACTCTTCACCGCATTTGGTTCTACATTTCGGTGCGCTAACATGACGAGCAACGCTGCGAAAATGGAACGTCGGATTGCCGCACTGGTCAGCACGGTGCAGTGCATCTCCGACCTTTTCATGAAGGGTTGACCGAAAGTTTGACGCCTCAGCAGTCAACAATTCGGTCACTTCTTCAACAGAGCTCTTCCCATCGGACACTTCTGGCCACTTCGACACTTCTAATGGAGCGCTTCATTCAGTCAATAGTAAGGTCTCTTCAACCAGCGATACGGTAAGACCTTCAGTTTTATTGGCAACTAGCCAAGCCATGATCACTCCACTGTCTGGTGCTTCACATCGGATCAGACTTTTAGTCGATCCAGGCGCCGAACTATCGTTCATTTCTGAACGCATAGTTCAACTTCTACGACTGAGTCGAACGGCCGCATCCATTAATATCATCAGTATTGGCAGTCAACGAGCTGGGATGACGCGGGAAGGGACTACGGTCAAACTCACGTCCATACACGATGCATCGACAGTCATTCCGGTCACGGCGTATATCTTACCCGTTCTAACTTCAACGCTGCCATCCTTCACTTCTTCTAAACAATGGCTACATCTTCAGGGTCTACTTCTGGCAGACCCTGACTTCCTTAAACCAGGACCCATTGACTTCATTATCGGAGCAGATTCCTACGGCCTTCTCGTGGAATCGGATATTGTAAAGGGTCTTGTCACCGAGCCAATAGCTCAGCGGACGAAGTTAGGATGGATCGTGCTTGGCCCGGTTGACGCTTCCACTTCCAACCTGGTTCGTATTCAGCATTCTTCAACAGAGGAGGAAGTTACTTCATTGCTCGCGAAGTTTTGGGAACAAGAGGAAATTCTTCCGGATTCGGCCTCTACACCCGACCCGGATGAAGCCTCCCGTGAGCAACAGTTCCGAGAAACGCACACGAGAGACGCTTCAGGACGATACATAGTGCGACTTCCCTACAAGGCGGCACCTTCGTCACTTGGCGATTCGGGCCATGGCGCCAAGCGATGTCTACTTCAGCTTCAACAGCGATTATCTTCGAACGAAATGTATCGTGAATTGTATTCCGGTTTCCGTCAAGAATATGAAGCGCTCTCTCACCTGATTCGTGCGCTAACGGTAAAGTCTTCACAGCCACAGTATTTTCTTCAACATCATGGCGTCTTTCGTGCTCAGATCACGTCGACCAAACTTCGTGTTGTCTTCAATGGATCGTTTAAGACTTCAAATGGAACGTCTATAAACGACCTTCTTCATACCGGAGCTAACCTTCAGCAAGATACTTCAGACGTGCTACTATGGATTCGCCGGCATCGCTTCGTCTTCGCAACGGATATTGCGAAAATGTTCCGTCAAATTGCGGTGCACTCTGACGATTGACCTCTTCAACAAATTTTGTGGACTGATCACTACAACCAAATCGTCCCTTATCAACTGACCACCGTTACCTATGGTCTCAGCTGTGCACCCTTCCTCGCAATTCGGGTCATGCTTCAGTTGGTCGAAGACGAGGGACACGACTTCCCTCTAGCTGCTTCGCCTTTAACAAAGGGAAGATATGTCGATGACATCTTCGGCGGTGCCGACACGATCGAGGAACTTCAATCCACAGCGGTCCAACTTCAAGGCATTTGTGAACGCGGATGCTTTCCACTTCAAAAATGGTCAGCAAATTCCAGTGAAGCCCTTCAGCACGTCTCTTCGACTTCACATTCAGACTCCATCGTGATACAGCCGGAAGAGCCTACCGTAAAACTTCTTGGCCTCATTTGGAATCCCATCGAGGACAACTTCCGGTTCCAGATTCAGACTTCCTTCAATGCTGAGATGACGAAGAGAACAATTTTATCAGAGACCGCTTCGCTCTTCGATCCCTTAGGATTCATCGCACCAGTTATCATCACAGCAAAAGTCTTCTTGCAGGAACTATGGATGGCCAAACTTCACTGGGACGACCAACTCCCACTTCGTCTTCAAGATAAATGGCAAGGCTTCCGAGACAATCTGAGCGATCTTTCGCTCATTCGTCCCCCGAGATGGCTTCAACTGTCACCTTCACACGCAGTTGAACTTCATGGGTTTTCGGACGCTTCACAATTGGCCATGTCAGCAGTCGTTTACCTTCGTTCAACTTCTTTCGACGGCTCCACCACAGTCACGTTAATTTCTTCGAAAACGCGAGTCGCACCATTGAAACGACTGTCAATTCCCCGACTCGAATTGAATGCTGCTCTTCTTCTGGCGCGGCTTCTGGTGTATGTTCAGAGAACGCTCGACCTCGGAGACGCTCCGATCTTTCTCTGGACAGATTCTTCAGTGGCATTGACATGGATTACTTCACATCCCGCCAAATGGAAGGACTTCGTACGGAACCGGGTAACGTCTATACAAGAGCTCACTTCGCTTGCAAGATGGCGGTTCATTGCAGGCAAGGAAAATCCGGCGGATTGTGCTTCACGCGGGCTTACACCCCGACAGCTATCCAAGCACCTTCTATGGTGGCACGGTCCATCTTGGCTTCTACTTCCTTCTCAGTCGTGGCCAGTCTCTTCTACGGATCCTCCGGCAGAGAGCGACCTTGAGCAACGCCCCGGGATCGCCTTCATCGCCACCTCGGAGCGCGACCCACCAGTGTGGGGTCTCCTCGAGAGATATTCCTCCTTAACGCGATTGCTCAGGATCACAGCTGTGTGTCAACGAGCGATAGCCTGCTTCAGACGACTTCCACACTTATCGTTGACTTCTCCATTAACACCGGGAGACTTAGAAGAAGCAAAATTCTTCTGGATTCGACATCTTCAGCAAGCGTACTTCGCCACGGAGCTGAGACTTCTTGCAGCCGGATCAGCACTTCAAAAAGGGAATCCTTTAACCGCCCTCACACCCTTCATCGACAATCAAGGGACCCTTCGTGTCGGAGGACGGCTGAAGCATTCACTTCTTCAACCAGAGGCTAAACACCCACCGATCTTGCCTCGAATTTCTCGGCTTACATCATTAGTCATCTCGGATGCACACTTCCGTACACTTCATGGAGGCACGCAAGCCACGCTCGCCTTCCTTCGACGCTCGTACTGGATACCAGGAGGTCGAGCACCAGTACGATCGTTCATTCTTCGCTGCACGACGTGTGCGAGGCATCGCGGACTTCAGGCACAACAATTAATGGGTCAACTTCCACCCGCACGCGTCACTCCTTCGAGACCCTTCTTCCACTCAGGTCTTGACTACGCTGGACCCTTCATCATCAAGACTTGGCGTGGACGACGAGCGAAAACTTACAAGGCTTACCTCGCAGTTTTCGTCTGTTTTTCAACATCAGCGGTCCACCTGGAACTCGTCACGGATTACACTTCGGACGCCTTCATTGCAGCATATCGGCGGTTTTCGGCCAGACGAGGCATCTGCCACACCCTCTACAGTGACTGTGGGACGAACTTCATCGGGGCAGATGTGGCCCTTCAAGAGCTATTCAAGGCTGGCTCAGCAGAGATGAACTCTACAATCATCTCTCTGACCAACCTTGGGACTAAGTGGTCCTTCAACCCTCCGGCAGCACCTCACATGGGAGGGAAATGGGAGGCTGCTGTAAAATCCGCGAAACACCACCTTCGCCGGATAATCGGAGACACTTCACTCACGTATGAGGAATTTACGACTCTTCTTACGCAGGTGGAGGCCATCCTGAATTCAAGGCCACTTTGTCCTTTGTCAGACGACCCTGAGGACGTAGCTCCCCTCACCCCGGGTCACTTCATCATCGGAGAGGCATTAACCACCGTGCCGGAACCATCCCTTACGTCTCTTCAGGAATCACGGCTTGCACGGTGGCAACTTCTACAAGCGAGGCTTCAACACTTCTGGCAACGATGGTCTTCGGAATACCTCCAACGAAGCCTATCTCTTTCTAAATGGCATCATCCTTCGCACGAGATTCGAGTCGGTACTCTCGTGCTCATCACGGATGAGAGACTTCCACCTTCAAGATGGCCAATGGCTCGAGTGATCGAACTTCATCCCGGATCGGACGGCCTCACTCGAGTCGTGACGCTTCGCACGGCTTCTTCAACCTTCAAACGGCCAACTTCCAAACTAGCGGTTCTTCCGGTGGACTCTTCGTCAACTCAGTAGACGAAGGCGGGGAGTATGTTCAGGAAAGTGCGTAGTGTCGGGGGTCCATGCGAGAGGTCAGCAGGTCTCGGCCTTTGACTCTCGGGTGGACTCGGCCGTACTCGCGCGTAACGAGATCTCCCCCCACTCATCAATCGATCAACTACATCGATTTCCGGCATCCTTACTTCTAGTTCGGCTTCTACTGAAAACGGATCTTCGACACGCGCTTCAACCAAGTTTATTCTTACATATAATTCGACTTCGGCTATTCTTTCTATTCAGTTCTGTGCGATTCTGTGGACTATTTTCGAACCGGCTTTCCTTCGTGGACATTCTTTTTGATTTATTGTAGTGAAATTCTATATACGATCCCTTATAACGACAACGGCTTTTCTAAACGGACTAATTCTAACGGCCACGCGGTCGCGAGTGACGCTGCCGCCATTAATCGGCTCACACGCCGGTACATAATCATTTGAGTAAAGTGTATATTATAATAAATATTGTTAATTTTGTTGTTAACCTTCCGGTCTCTTCATTTCTTTATTTCGTGAGTTCACCATTTCACTGTGCTTCTCCGTTCCCTCACTTCACCTAAACCAGATCCCGGGTCTGCTCCCACCTTTGCAGACAGAATGTTTATTGTGAAAAGAACATAATGTAAAGAAACTACAGGTCTATATGTATGATTAAGTATATGTATATAAAAAAAAATAATAGTAAAAGATGGGTGTATATGAATATAATTAAACAAAATGGGTATCGTCCATCGGTTATAAATGTATGTAAAGAAGATGTGGTAAAAAGAAAAAGAAAAAAAATTATATATCTATATATTGTGACGAATTTTTCTCGTCCCACCGGAGATGACAGCCTGCAGGGGGTCGCAGGTGCGACCCTGGGCGCCGATGAAACGCCAAATCAATTTCACCGCGTGCGATTCGGGTCGTCGGCTACATATTTCAGAAACGGGGTTTCTCGGTGGTACACCGCGCTTCGAAGTCCGTGCGAAATGGCGCCTCGACATAAGGAGTTCGGCGGGTGCGGCGAGGGAAGCGGTGCTGCATCTTTTCGTACCTGGTGGCAAATCACGTGAGCCAACCGCCGAGAACAGGGACGCCTGTCCGGCGAGGTGAGCTTCCCCCCTTCCCCGTCGCCCGTTCCGAGCTCCAGGGGGAAAGCGCGCGGTGAGGGGGGTGCGTCGTAGGGTTCGGGAGCACTCGGCTCCTAGGTGAGCTGTGCACGGCCCTCGTCGCGCTCCCCCCTCCCCCGCTCACGCCACTCGACGGCCAGCGACGGGTATGCGGCGCGGGAGGACCAGCGAGAATCTTCAAAGAAGGCAGCCGACCACGCTGCCATGTGACATAATTGGTCAGCCGGCGGTAATAAGAAAAGTAGGGGGAGAGTGCCTAGGCTAAGTACGCCGGCCGGACAACGAGAGAGAGTGTTCGGAGATCGATCGAGGCGTGAGCAGCGACGAGAAAGTAACAAGTAATAAACGTGTGAAAAGTACGAAGGAGTGTGAGTGGCAACAGATCCAGCGAGAATAAGTAAGTCGATCCGATTTTTCCTAAAAGAAAGAGAGAGTAGGCAGGGGCGAGGAGCTAGGTCCTTAAGTTCGGCAATAGTAATTAAGAAGAAATTTAAGATTATCTGCGGTAGTCCCGCGTAGAGGAAATAGAGTAATCGAAAGCCGATGTTTGATTTAGAGAAGCTACTCGCCCCTTGCCGACTCTCTACTTTCGTAAAATTCTCGTCGCTGTCCGCATAATTACTCGAAGGTTCGGTATACCCGCGCGTACACCGTAGGCTACCTCATGGTCGAGACGCCGGCGTCGAGTATCACGTGCGACCGTCCTCTACCGCGATCGCACCGTGTTGTTTACTTCTTTTGTATTGAGTCGCCGTGCCAAGTTGTATGTCGATTAGAAAATATGTCAAATTATCATAGAATGGTCCGTTTTCTCTCGTCGCGTCGAAGTCACCTAAATGAATTATCCGGCGTAGTGGTTACCTACAGGGTGTTACATAAATTAATTATTTATCTTCACGGGGGTTACCTACCACTATTTGCTATCTATAGGGTGCTACATAAAATGATCAGTTATCTTCACGGTGGTTACCTACCACTATTTGATATCTACGGGGTGCTACATAAAATGATCATTTATCTTCACGGGGGTTACCTACCACTATTTGCTATCTATAGGGTGCTACATATAATGATCAGTTATCTTCACGGGGGTTACCTACCACTATTTGCTATCTACAGGGGGTTATGTAAATTACCTATCTTCGAGGGGCCTACCTGGCGTCATCGGTGATCTATAAGTTGCTTCGAAAATTAAGGCGTTCGCTTGGATGGGAATCCCTGCGTAGGCGTTATCTATAAGGTGTGACGTAAAATTAGTCCTTCTCTCGGACGCGGCTACCTTCCGACCAAGGGAAATAGTATAACAGCGGGACAAGGCTATCTACCGCAAGTGAGCGGTAGCCGAGGAATGTATGTCACTAGATTTCATGTATATTCGATATCGTATAATTACCACCGTGCAATAAACCTGTTGCCCCGCTGATTGTGAGAATAATTGATTGTGCTACCTGATTGCCCCGAAATCCTCCACGTCCACCCCCTCTAACTTACCGGCCCGCAGGCGGGCTGGGCCAGCCATCGTGAAGCCCGAGACCCCTGGGCTCGCCCCCGGGGTGGAACGGGGACGCGTAGGGGGGCTGCGGTGGCAGCGAATTTAAACAAAGCCGGCCTAGGTCGGTAGTATACGAGTGTACCTGGCGCCCGTCCGCCCCCGGTTGCCCCTGCTACGTCAGCAGGTCCCGATTCCACCTCGCCGGAGCGGTGGAAGCTGGCGCGGACTAACGCGCGCTCCTCCTCGGGCGGAGGAACAGGAGGTTCTCGGTAGGTGCGGGGAAAACCCGTTACAATATATATATATATATATATATTAGACTGTGTCATTTTGGGGCAACTTCTTTTTTCTTCCTACTAACAGGCTCTAAACTTATTAAATGGTAAAAAAAGAAGCCTGTATAAATTTTAGCTCGAAATATTAATATTTAGAGCAAAAAAAATTTCTGTCGGAAATTTATAACACGGTCATGGCATATTCCACAAATAAGCTGCCGGCAGATTTTTATGCAGAATTGAATGCTCTACAAAAAAGCCCTCTTATACTTTTTTGATAAACTTAGCCATTCAAGGGATACTCGAGTTCAAAGTGTATGCAAATTCATCGTGTTTTGTTAATATTACAGCAAATCTATCGACTCTATTGAAAAAGATCAAATTACTTTTGTGTAGCTTATTAAATTTACTATCCAAATTCTTTAATTTATAGTTAATAAATATTGATAGATGGTTTTTTTAAAGACTTTAGACACTTATTTTTTGCCAGAAAACTGGTTCTGATGAGCTTGTACTTGTCGCAATACATCTATAAAAATTGGACAAAATGCTCACGACTAAAATATCATTCTTTGTTCCCAATAACAGAGAAAACGATATTTCCTCAAATTTTTTAAAACAAATTTATTCATTAAAAATTATAAATATTTCATAATTTATTACAGAGCACAGGTTTTCTGGCAAAAAATAAGTGTCTAAAGTCTTAAAAAACCATCTATCAATATTTATTAACTATAAATTAAAGAATTTGGATAGTAAATTTAATAATCTACTCAAAAGTCATTTGATGTTTTTCAATAGAGTCGATAGATTTGCTTTAATATTAACAAAACACGATGAATTTGCATACACTTTAACTTTGAACTTGAATATCTCTTGAATGGCTAAGTTTATCAAAAAAGTATAAGAGAGCTTTTTTGTAGAGCATTCAATTCTGTATAAGAATCTGCCGGCAGCTTATTTGTGGAATATGCCATGAGCGTGTTATAAAATTCCGACAGAATTTTTTTTTCCCTGTGTTATTTAAATGGGAAATAGAGATGTGTTTAAGCGACCTCTAAATATTAATATTCCGAGCTAAAATTTATACAGGCTTCTTTTTTTACCTTTTTATAAGTTTAAAGCCTGTTAGTAGGAAGAAAAAAAAAAGTTGCCCAAAAATGGCACAGTCTAATATATTGAAACGTAATGCGTGTGAGGACGCGAGGAAAGTCAAGTAGTCGAGACGAAGGAAGATGTTGGTAAATTAGATTTTATTACTTCTTATCGATACACGAAATATGTCGCGTGAGCCGTAGCGTGTACTCTCGCTAAGTACCCACGGTTCACTTAATTAGCCGCGATAAGCACCCCGGCGCTGTGATCACAGCGAGTTCACCGGTCAATGCTGTTACATTAATCGATGGCGTATCTGAAATCAATATGGCCGCGGCCGTGACATGTGCGCGCGAGTGTTATTACTGTTTTATACGGATTTTTAGTTTTTTAGTGCGTTTAAAGGTGTTCTTCCTCGTCCTTTCGGGATACTTAAATTGGTAAGTATTATTCTGGTGCGCGCGTTCGCTTGGGTTGTTTATTTTATCTCCTTTTTATCTTTTCAGGTGTTGGCACACCGTCTGGCTTGTCAACGGTCTTTCTTCCTTCTTACTTAAATTTGAGATGACCGTGCTCTTGCCTTTGGATCATAGGTGAGTTATTTTCTGATTTGTGTTGTGAGTTTTTTCTTTTTTGTTGATTTCGTTGCCGTTTTCAGGTGATGATCAAGGATACTGTGCTACGTGACAGCGCTTTGCCGATCCTGCGCTCCAGCTTGGGTCTGCGCCTCCTGGTTTTTTCTCCACCTGATAGTGATTGGTGGGTCTCTGAACTCTGCTGCGCCTCCTGATTCTTACTGCGCCTCCTGCCTCTTCTTCGACCCCGGTAGGTTAATCTGATTCGAGTTTGCCCTAGAGGTTGCTCACCCGCTGACTCCGCTGTCACAATATCGAGGTATTGTGCTGCTCCGCCAGGGTTATTGCTTCCTACTAGTGCTTCGCTCTTATCAAAGCAGATTTGAGAGGTACCGTTCTCCTTTGTTAGTTGTCAATTTATGTTCTCGCAAACATTACTTTGTTTGCGAGATTTGTTCTTGTTGTTCGCCATCTGATGGTTGTTTATTGAACTCACCATTGTTTATTTTATTTATAGGTCACGTGGTTGGTCGTCGTTTTACCGTTATATTGTCCCCCAAATTTCTCGGTGAGTAGCCTGCGTATCACCGTGAAATTTCCTTTCTCTCCATTTGTGCCTCTCGCAGTCCATCCCGCTGTTCTGGTGTTGCTCGTTCGCTATGGGTTCTTATAGGAATTATCGTACTACTTTCTTTTCTGACTTTTCTTTATTTATTTTACAGACTTTTTTTTTTTTTTTTTTTTTTTTTTTTAAACTTATTCTACTCTGATGTTACGGACATCACATCCTCCTCTTCTTCCTCTTCTTCTTGCCTCTCTTCTTCCTCTCTCCTTCCCCATATTCTGTCGAACCGGTGGTCGGGGGTCACCTCCGTCTCCTCCTCGCTGTCCTCCGGGTCTTCCCACCAGCCTTCCGGAACTTCGTCCAGTACGCTTAGATTGATATTTCGCCACCACTCATCGTTTTCGTTGGTGGCTGACGTACTTGGCATTTCTTCCTGTTGGCTCGTGTCCCGGTGTTCGTATCGTTGTAGTTTTCGGAGGTTTTCCTGCGCGCTACTTAATTGGGGTCCCTCGCAGTACCACCTGAATGATTGTAATTCCCATGTTCGATGGGCTAATCGAAAGTGGGTGACGATACTCCTATAGTCTTGTCCAGTCTGGCTGTGGGTTAACCGACCCCAGATTGCATCCGTCCCGGTGACAGTTGGGTCCTTCACCAACCTCCATTTCTCCCCCACTGTCCATTCCCTTAGGAATCGGATGCCCTCTATGTCGTACTCTTCACGGATCGGGGTAATTCCTCTAATCCCGCATGGTATCGTGAGGAACGGGGTGTCCCTCATCCATTGCGGTGCGGTGTATAGCTGCTCCACTTTGTAACTGAATTCCCCGCCGTAGTCCCCCAGCCATGCGTAGGTCCACCCGTCACTCACTTCCGTGATTGTTCCCCGGTAAAATTTGTGGTCTTGTCTGCACAAGACGCCTTTACCGGGGAACACCTCCTCCTCCACGCAAGGTTTGACCTCCTGGTGGTCTCGAGATGTACGTTCGATCACCTCCAGGTGCGCGTGTACATTGTAACCTGGCAAGTTAAATCTCAGGTAAACTTGGTCCGGAGAGAGTAGTCCAATGATTTCCACGTCGTCGTAAGTTTCCGCAAGAAGGTCGATTGGAAAATTTTTGAAATCCATGTCGTCGTATAGGTTGCTTGTTGTTGTGATGTATCTTAGTTGCCTGGTTGATTGCTACTGTTCGGTTTTCCGTTGGTATCGTCCTCCCCACTTCGATTTTCGAGAGTTTCCCCTGGACACCAAATTTTGATATTTTCGTCTGTGATTGTTCTTATTTCGTATTCGTCCTTAATTTGTCTCCATGCTTTTGTTACTTTGTCCCGTGCCGCTTTGATGGCTCTTGTTGCTCTTCTTCGTCTCACCCGTCTGCTGTGCTCTCGTTTTTGTTGCCTTCGACCTCTGCTGGCCATGTCACCGGATTTTGGTGGTTCCATGCTTTTGTTGTTGCCCGTGGACGACTGATGTGTTGTCTAGTGCTCCACTCGTATGCTCTGTTCGTCCAGTATTTCCACGCACTTTTTTTTTTTTTTTTTTTTTTTTTTCTTCGCGAGATTTTCCGTTTATTTCCCCTTCTCCTTCGTGTACTTATATTATTGTTCTTCTTATTATTATTATATTTACTCTTATTATTATTATTATTCTTATTTGTTTTTATTATATTTACTCCTATTCTTATTATTATTATTTTTTTCTTTCCGTGCTGCTGTTCGTCTCTTTCTCATTTTTGTAATGTCTTAGCAGGCATGCGTGAAATTTACCTCTTTCTTTATTTGTTACAGGGTCTTCTAAGAGGTACGTAGCGAGCCCTACGCATTTTTTGATGGTGTACGGACCTTCGTACAGCGGCAGGAATTTGGCTGTTATCTTGTTCTTTGGATCTGATACGTTGAGCGCGCGTACTAGCACTTTTTCCCCTGGTTCGAACACGGTCGTCCGGTGCGTTTTGTCGAACCTGTCTGCGTTTCTTCGCCCCTTTCGTTCTATTCTAGTCTTTACAATTTCTATCTTTTTCTCGTATTTTAGCTTTTCGAATCTTTCTTCATTGAGCGCTAGAACCCACTCTTTCCAGATTCGTTGTGGTTTCTTTCTTGTTTGTAACTCCATTGGCGTCATTTCCGTTGTTTCATGGTGGGTTTCGTTTATGCACGTCTCTATGACCGGTATCCATTTTACCCACCCATTATGTTCTTTTTCGAGAAACGTCCGGAAGAATCTAGCTAGCTCCCTGTTGACCCTTTCAACCATATTTCCTTGTGGGTGCCTAATCGAAGAGAATATTCCTTTCACTCCTTCCTTTTCCAGGTGTTCGATCCATTTCTTTGAGGTAAATTGTGTTCCGTGGTCAAATTGTATCTTCTTTGGTTTGCCAAACTGTCGAGCATATTCGCCGAATATTTTCCGGATGGTGGTTTCCGTATTCGCTTTTCTTAGGGCGTATAATTTTACGTATTTTGTAAAAGTATCAATGGTGACCAGGATATGCTTTACTCCGCCGGCCGCTGTCGGTAGTGGTCCGTAGAAATCTATGGACAGGAGGTCCCCCGGGCCCTCTGGCACTATGGTCTGCATTTTGGCGTAATTTGTTTGATTTGGCACTTTATTTCTCTGACATGTGTCGCATTGCGCAGTTAATTGTCGTACTCTTCTTGCCAATTGGGGGTGTGTGAAATCTTCGTCGAGCAGCCGCCACAATTTCCGTGCCCCTAAGTGACCGTACATC
Organism: Netelia fuscicornis; assembly: GCA_946811545.1. Lineage (NCBI taxonomy): Eukaryota > Metazoa > Arthropoda > Insecta > Hymenoptera > Ichneumonidae > Netelia > Netelia fuscicornis. Next base: position 28,093,257 of record OX328015.1, read on the forward strand.
TCGTGGCACTCTTGTATTAGTCGTCCGATGATTTTCTTCGGGATTAGTACCTTCCATGCCCCGCTACTGGTTTGCTTTTGTAGGCATGTCTCTTTCACGCGGTATCTTGTGCAGCCCTTGCTGCTTTCTATTTGATTCCATAGTTTTGTTAAATCAGGATCCTCCCTCTGTAGTTTGCCAATTTCTTTGAGATCGTTTTCTAACTCCTCACTCGCTGGCTTTGCTAGCATGCTCGCGATGACTATGGCCTTTGTTCTTTGTGTGTTTTCGTTTCCCTGTCGGCTCAGAGCATCCGCTACTTTATTTTCCGCACCTGGGCAATGTTCTACTTCTAGGTCGTAGTCTTGTATAAGTAGAGCCCATCGTAAGAGTCGGTCTCCGGCGAATCTACATTTTCTTAGAAAGGTCAGCGCCTTATGGTCCGTGACGACTTTTATTTTTGCGCCCAGTATATATGTTCTAAACTTCTGGAGCGCCCATACAATCGCGAGTAATTCTTTCTCGGTAGTTATGTATCCCAATTCGGCTCCTTTTAACGTTCTGCTCGCGAATGCGATTACTCCCACCTCGCCATTCTCATCTTCCTGCCCAAGTATCGCGCCTAGTGCGTAATCGCTCGCATCCGTTGTGAGAGTGTATCCTTTTCTGGGGTCCGCGTGCCGCAACATGATCTCGTTTATGAACAGTTGTTTCGTCTCCTCAAAGGCTTTCTGGTGTTGTTCTGTCCACTGCCATTTTTGACCTTTTCGGAGTAGCGCCAGCAGAGGTACTGTGGCCTCTGCATGTTTGTTTGTGAACTTCGAGTAGAAGTTTATAAGTCCGAGGAACCCTCTCAACTGTTTCAAGTTGGCGGGCTGCGGGAAATTCTTTATCGCGCTTATCTTTTCTGGTTGGGGCCTGATCCCCTGTGCTGATAGGATAGGGCCCAGAAACTTGATCTCTTTCTTGAAGAAGGCCGATTTACGGAAGTTTAGCGTCATGCCGTGTTCTTCGATTCGACGTAGAATGCCCTCTAAATGTTTCAGATGTTCCCCTGGATCTGCTGATACGCACAGGAGATCATCCACAAAGTTAATCACCGACTTTCCCAAGTCCTGCAGGACAATCTCAAGGCCTTTGATGAGGCTGGCCGTGCTTGTCTTCAGCCCAAACGGCGTTACGGTGAATTGGTAGCATTTGCCCTCATGTAAGAATGCCGTGTATTTCCTCGAGTCTTCGTCTAAGGGTATTTGCCAGAAGCTGCTGGTCATGTCGAGACTAGACATTACTCGTATGTCTCCGCATTGTTGTAGGATTTCCTCCGTTGGTAGTGCCGAGTCGTGGTCTTCGACTAGGTATCCGTTAAGTTGTCTCGCGTCGAGGCATAGCCTTACGGATCCGTCCTTTTTTATCACTGTGACCATCGGGTTTATGTATTGGCTTGTCGCTCTTTCAATTACTCCGTGCGCTAACATTCGTTGGATCTCTGTTCTTACTGCGTCGCGGTGCTGCATGGGTATCGGGTATGATCTTCTCATGTATGGTTCTGGTTCCTTTAAGACCAGTTTATGTATGTACGCTTTCATTCTGCCCGGCCTTTTGGTGAATAGGTGTCTGTATCGGTAGATTAGGGCCTTGAAGTCGTCCTTGACCTCATGCGGCATTTCTTCGCTCTCTTGGATTTTCTGGTCGACCTCTTCTTCTGCTAACTCCCCATCTTCTTTATTCGACTCAATTGTTGTTCCTTCTTTTACCGCTTCTTTTCCTTCTCCTTCCCACCGTCCTTCCGTTAGACGTAGAAGTGGTCGTCCCCCCGCCTCCATCGTGCCAGTTTGTCCATCTATTTTTATCTTCAGTTGTACAATACCGTCGATGCCCAAGATGCCTTCTCTCCGCAATTTCGGCGTTATCAGCAATTGTAGGACCGCTTTCTCCTCTCCAACTGTGACCTCCGCCCATATCGACCTCTTGACTCGACAAGTATCACCACCGAACGCTCCCCTCACCGCTCCTCCTTTGACTGGCAACACCGGACACCTTGACAGACCCTCCTTGTGTCTCTCAAAACACTCCTCCGATAGACAGGATATTTCGCTGCCACTGTCTATCAGCATCGTGATCTGCTCCTCTTCCTCTCCGATCTTTATCTGTGGACACTCTATGTCGGTTTTGTTTTCGGTAACTATTTGCTTCTCCTCGGTCAAATACTCCCTCGGGCTCTCATATGTATCACTGTCATGACCCGTTTTGCCGATATCTTGTTGTTTAGTAATATGTTCAACGTACTCTCGCGACCATCCGGGAATTTTGTGCTTTTTCTCTGGCTCCTCTTCTTTACCGGCAGAACGTACGAGTTTATTGTTCGTCTTTTGCCGCTCTTTGCGTTCCTTCTTTTTTTTGTTTCTTTTTTGTCGCTTCTCCACCTCTTCTAGAGCCCACTCAATTTCTTGTTCCTGCGTTGCGCCTCGTGCTTCTTCTTTCTCGGTCATCACTACGGGCGCAACGCTTACGCGTTTCCCGACTCCGTTGCCGTACTGGTACTCGGTTTGCTTTCGAGATTGTTAGCCGGCTGGTTTGTTGCTTGCGACTGCGGGTTCTGTGCTCCCCATGGTCGGTGGTTTGGCTCCTGCGTCCGTCCCCCAGCGTATGGTGCTTGGTTGTTCCGGGCTCATGGGTTTGTACCCCATCGCTGTGCTGGCGTTTGGGACCTCTGTGGTCTTCTGCTCGCGTTTAACGGTCCCGCCACATCCATACTCTCGAGGAGTTCGAGGAGTTCGTCGATCGTTTGCACGGTTTTTATTTGTACTGCTGATCGGACCGTTTCATTGAAATGATTACTTAGGTATCGGACGATCTCGCTGTTACTTAGTTGTTTGCTCAAATCTTTAGCGTTCCCGAAGATCCGTGTTGCGTACTCGGCTCTCGTCACTTTCTGTTCATCTAACTCGTACGCGCCAAACTCCAGGTTCCTGCTCACTTTGTCCTGTATCTGTCGGCTCCAGTATCTTGCCTGGAATTTTCGTGAGAAGTCTTCTATACAGTGCACGTCGTCTTCCACGACCCTCCACCAGTCTTTTGCGGCGCCTTTTAGTGACTGCCCTATGAGATAGTGCAGGTCCATATTTCCTGTAATTTTCCAGAACTGCTCTAGTTCTCGTAGATATTGCATCGGGCGTCCTTGACCATCTCCGCTGAACGATGGTGGCTGTTGTTTGGCCACATACATCTGGCTCATATTCATTCCACTTTGCGCTAGATTTATCGTTCGTGATAGTCGCGTTCGTAGTTCGTCCTCATATGCATCTATTCGGTCTCGATTTTCTTGGACCACTGTCGCGGTCTTCTTCAGATTTTCATTGACCTGCGACATGCTCGTCATTGTTCGCTGTAGCTTTTTTTCGACGGCGTCGAAGTCGGCTTTTCTTTCTCTATCCATCGCTTCGAGATTTGCAGCTATTGTGTCTTGTGCGATCGTTATTTTTCTGTCCGTTTGTGCTACGACGCGATCTAATTCTTCCTGGCATTCCAACCGGGCGAATTCCTGGGTCTGTCTGCAGCGAAGGACGCATTTCTCGTCCTGATCCTTGATATTCTCTGCTCTTAAGATTCGCTCGCGGTTCTGGTTGTTTGTCAGTTCTTTGATTTGTCGCGTCAGGAGTTTAATTGATTCCTCTAACTCGAGGTGCATTTCGTCTGTGAAATTGGTAACATCTTCCTCGTTGTCGTGGTCCGCTGTTGGATCACCCTCTCCCATTTCCGGGCTAGTTTCGCGCATATTTCGATTTTCGTCCATTCTTTTGGATTACCTCGTCGTCTCTTAACTTTGCTCGCGTCCCTGTTCGGGCGCCAAATGAAACGTAATGCGTGTGAGGACGCGAGGAAAGTCAAGTAGTCGAGACGAAGGAAGGTGTTGGTAAATTAGATTTTATTACTTCTTATCGATACACGAAATATGTCGCGTGAGCCGTAGCGTGTACTCTCGCTAAGTACCCACGGTTCACTTAATTAGCCGCGATAAGCACCCCGGCGCTGTGATCACAGCGAGTTCACCGGTCAATGCTGTTACATTAATCGATGGCGTATCTGAAATCAATATGGCCGCGGCCGTGACATGTGCGCGCGAGTGTTATTACTGTTTTATACGGATTTTTAGTTTTTTAGTGCGTTTAAAGGTGTTCTTCCTCGACCTTTCGGGATACTTAAATTGGTAAGTATTATTCTGGTGCGCGCGTTCGCTTGGGTTGTTTATTTTATCTCCTTTTTATCTTTTCAGGTGTTGGCACACCGTCTGGCTTGTCAACGGTCTTTCTTCCTTCTTACTTAAATTTGAGATGACCGTGCTCTTGCCTTTGGATCATAGGTGAGTTATTTTCTGATTTGTGTTGTGAGTTTTTTCTTTTTTGTTGATTTCGTTGCCGTTTTCAGGTGATGATCAAGGATACTGTGCTACGTGACAGCGCTTTGCCGATCCTGCGCTCCAGCTTGGGTCTGCGCCTCCTGGTTTTTTCTCCACCTGATAGTGATTGGTGGGTCTCTGAACTCTGCTGCGCCTCCTGATTCTTACTGCGCCTCCTGCCTCTTCTTCGACCCCGGTAGGTTAATCTGATTCGAGTTTGCCCTAGAGGTTGCTCACCCGCTGACTCCGCTGTCACAATACCGAGGTATTGTGCTGCTCCGCCAGGGTTATTGCTTCCTACTAGTGCTTCGCTCTTATCAAAGCAGATTTGAGAGGTACCGTTCTCCTTTGTTAGTTGTCAATTTATGTTCTCGCAAACATTACTTTGTTTGCGAGATTTGTTCTTGTTGTTCGCCATCTGATGGTTGTTTATTGAACTCACCATTGTTTATTTTATTTATAGGTCACGTGGTTGGTCGTCGTTGGACCGTTATAATATATATATATATATGGGTACGTGTATCCGATTAGGTACATATGATTTAGTATGTATGATTAATAAAAATAAGTGCGTGTGGTTAGATATGTGTGGTTAAGTATATGTGTGTGTGTTTGATGAGTGTCTGTTGTGTTTCATGGTTCCTGTCATTTGGTTATGGGTTTATTGTAGTTGGAGGTTCTTGAATAGCTTTTCTCCTAGGGCTAGGTATGTGTCTCGCAGAGTTTCTGTCGTCATGTGTGGTATATTCATCAATGGAAGTGTCGATGTTTCTGATATCATTGAGCTTTGGTCAGAGTCGTCGTTGCTGCTTGTCTCTCGTAGGTCCCATATTATTGGTTCGTGTTTAGCTTTTTTATTTGGTGGGGGGTCAATTGTTCCGTCGAGTCTGGGTAGTGTCGGGTCGTCTGTACTTTTTCGTTTTCGTGATGTTGTCTGATAGTCTGTTTAGGCGTTGCTTGTGTTTGGTGTGTTCTTTGTTTCGTGTATAATTAGTGCCAGTTCTGGTTTGTGTGTATGTGTTGTTGTTGTAGTTGATTTTTATTTATCTTTCTGTTGTTTCATTATATATGCGGAGCAGGCTATTATGTGTGCCACTAAGCGTTTAGGCGGAAAAACGCCGTGGCAGAGGCGACAGTGCATATGTTGTTTTTTTGCTATTGATGCTATTGTAGCCAGGTTCTCTAGACAATCCTTCATGTGTTTGCTCGTTGTATCTTTTGAGATTATTCCTTTGCATATCGGGTATCCTTTTGGTGCGCCCGTGGTTAATAGTAGTTTTAGTTGTTAGAGGTTGTGAGAAATGGTGCTGTTGATAATTGGTGCAGGCGCGCGTGTGTGCATGCTGTTAGGTATGTGAATGGTTAGTACGCATGAGGCTCGCTCTGGTGGTACTTATAGTCGTGTGTCCTGGTTATAGTATGATGTCACTTGAATTTGTGCGTGTTTCATCTCTAAAGGTGTAGTTGTTATAATTGTTATGTTTCCGTCGTGATTCCTTGGGATAGGGTGCTTATTATTTTCGTCACTCGTTGTTGGCTCGATATGGTTTATGTTTTTTCGTGTTTTCTTCTGGTTCCTTATGCAGGAGATTACTTTAAGTGCTCCCGAGATTTTTCCAAACAGGGAAAATTTCCAACAAATTCCTGTTATTGTGAGTATCGAGATGATAGATATTCCTGAATACTTGAATATTGATTCTACTGTTGTTAGTCGACCGTTCATATATTGTAGTTTGGTGATTTCTTTGGCTTTTGCTGTAACTGCTTTTAGTGCTATTTCGTTTTTTTGTTAAGTCGTTGTTTATTGCATCTGATTCTAAGGAGTATATAAATTTTTCTGTTTCTAGGAGGATTGCACTGATATTTAGTGGGTGTACGTCGTTCTGGATTGAGTTTTCTATTATTTTTGTCATGTTCAGTACTAGGGTTGTAGAGAAATTTGTCTGTGTCGAGGATGTTATGTCGATGGACGGTGTCAGTTGAGTCGTACGGGTTTTTGCTTGGCATGGCGGGCTGATATTTAAAATGCCAGTATGTTTGATTGTGTGTGTTACGTCCCAGCATGGGTGGCGCACAGCTCCAGTCAATAAATTAGACTACTACCCCACCTACCTGTAAACCAATGCAGCCTGCCGGTAAAATTTAAACAGTATGTACAACTTTTTTCCCTTATTATTACTTTACTTATACACTATACCATTTATCCGTAGAAACTAAACAGATTAGGGGAAAGATCCCAGCTAAGATTACCAGAGCACCAAGCTCGTATTACATACATGCACCAAGCAACTGAAAACCATAACTAAAACACCCCATCCAGTCATAAACACCCTCTCTGGCAAATATCTTTTTTTATGTCTTTTCCACGAACCTCTGGCGCGATTTCGTAGCCCGACTCCTAGTCTTAAAAACGAACCATATACGAATTCATAATTATCAGGCACGGAAAAACTTTTCCCTGCTCTCCTTATTTATGTTCACATTTTTACGAGCGCCTCGTTCGATGTCACCGCTCGTAAAATCTGATGAAAACCAAACTCTGTATTTCTCAGAACCATAATCAGGAAACACACTTTTCTTTACCCACGATCGCCGTCCAAAAAGCGACGCTCTCAAGACACCCCCATATCTTTGAAACAACCCCTCTGATAGGAAAACTCAAAATCTCGCTAAAGAATCCGACCAATCAATTATGTATAATTTTGTAACTCCGCCCCAACCGAGGCGAAATCGTCAACCAACTTCGACAAGAGAAGCAGAATCGACTCAACTACGAACCCGAAAACATCTTAAGCTAACAAATCTCCGATATTGTGTACAATCGCTCTAAGCCCAATTTGTGTTGTATTTCCAAAGTACAAATTCCAAAATTTGAATAAAGTAAAGTTGTTTTTGTTAATCGTATGAGAAGTGTTGGTGTTGCAATTAATAACAATCTTCCCAAGAAAAATACATCTTCTCGATTCAATCGAGAACTTCGGGAAACATCATCAATAAACAATACGTCTTCGAAGAGGAATCATCCTCGACGATTAATCATAAATCGTTGAGTTAGTATATTGAGCACAAGTAAGTCCCAGGCGGCGAGCTCACGTCCAGCCGAACAGCGCAATTTAGTTCAAATATCCCGCGCACATCGAATTATCGATAGAGTTCCATATTCTCTCCACCTTGGGACGTAACATGTGAATAGATGTCTGATGGTTATCGCAGTTAACGTAAAGGTTTTCTGATTCTGGTGCTGCAAAGAGCCATGTGTTTGTATCCGGGATTCTGGACCAATAGGTATGGCGGAGTGTTTTCAGTCGAATGTCACATACTGCTAGATTTTTTAATTGAGGGTTTGAGAGGAGTTGAGTTTCGCATTGGGTGTTTTCGTCTACTTGTTGGACGGGGTTGACCTGGTTGCACACGTAGTACGACATTGTGATTTTACAATTTGTTAAAGTTTCAAGGTTGAAATATTCTTCGTAGTTTTCTGAGATTGCTGTATAACTGAATGCTGGTTTGATGAAGGCAAAACGTGAATTATTGGTTAGCATTGGTTGGCTGATGGGGACTGAGAAGTGTCGGTATAATTTATACCGTGATAAATCTAACAATGGAACTTTGCATATGTAAATTAGTTTTCCTTGTACATAAAATATTGTGATATCTGATATGGAGATAAGATTCGGCATGTACTTAATATCTAATGGTACGGGAAATTCGGTGTTTGATATTGTTTTTTGTATTGCTTGTGCACTTGTTAGAATTTGTCTCATAGTAAGTATTTGAGGGTGAATTTGACCTGTTTTTTCGAAAACCATTGCGTTCATAAATGTGTCTGTATCGAGTTCCAATTCTATTAGGTCTTCCTCCGTTTGGGTAACATACTTTATGGCTTCTTGGTTATATTTAAGGACGTCTGTTTCGTTTTTCAGAGCTATTATTACGTGGTTAATTTGTTCCATGTCGTTTGCGACCATTTTTGCGAGGTTTTTTATGCGTTTTTGGTCGAGGTCGAATTTTGATTTTAAAACATGCGTTTGGTTTTTAACGATTTCTGCTAATTCTAGTGAGTTATTTGCTAGCATGTTGAGTTCGCTGTAAATTCTTTCACCGTCTTCTGAGTCTAGGGTGCCATATAGTGTTTTCTGTATTTTTCCTGCCAAAATTAAGAGTCCCCTTTTTTCTCTATGATTACTACTATCGTTTCGAGTATATGGTATAAGTTCTTGCAAGATTATTTCTGTTTTATGGATTATTTTCAATCGGGATTCCATTGTTTGCAGTTGGGCACTGACCAGTCAGTGTGGGGTGATCATGTCGCAATATCTTTGAATTGTGAATAAGTTGCGGGAGAGTTGTTCGCGTCTTGTTGTGAGTCCATCTGCGTTGACACCGGTAATGAGGGTCCATGTTGTGTGGTAGAAGCGTAGTATGCCGTGTTCTTCGGAATATAGTTCTGGATTTTGTGCGAGTTGTGTAATTTTTATTAAGAGGTTGCCGCTTGAGGCGTGTGAGTGGCATCTGTAACATGTGCCATTTTTATTTTGTCTATGTGTTGTAACGGCCGTTCGTTACCTATCCGGGAGACTCCGCCGTCTGAGCCCCCTGGTTACTAGCGAGGCGCGCGTCACCCTGATCGACACGGCTATAAGCGACGACCACCGGCGGACATTTGCGGGGCACCCGGGGTGAACGGGCGGCAGGTACGAATACCACCGGAAAACCGGCTTATTTAAGTTTGTCACCCCGGATGCGCCACTGTGAAGCTAAATAGAACCGGCGGAGCACGGCGGAGCCCCGGGCACACGAAATCGGCTAGGCCAGCCCGACTCGCTGTCGGTAATGGTAGAGGGGCGTGGACGGGCGCGAGGACCAAGGCAATGAAAAGACGACGAACGCAGTAGATAAAGTTTGCAGTTCTCTTTATTGAAAGCTTCGCTGGCAACTAGACCTCAATTCGTCGCAATCCGGAGGACGGCGACTGGTGAGCTAGGCCGCGTGAAAGGTGGCACGAGGCGGCGAAAGGCGGCGACGAGGATTTCCGAGAGGTAGCGACGATATGGACGGAAAGGTAGTGACGAATTATATGCGGAGGTAGCGGTAGGCTATGTCGAACAGTGGCGATGAGAACCACTGAAAGACAACGACGAAATATGAGAGGAGGTAGCGGGGAGGAGTCGGAACAGGCAACGGCACGACATACCGAAGGGTGGTTACTGGAAGCTAGCGACGAAAGATATTCGAAGGTGGCGAGAGATTCCTGAAAGGTAGCGACGAAATATATTCGAAGGTAACGAGAGATTCCTGAAAGGTAGCGACGAAATATATTCGAAGGTAGCGAGAGATTCCTGAACGGTAGCGACACAATTATATTCGAAGGTAGCGAGAAGTTACTCAAAGATAGCGACAAAATTATATTCGAAGGTAGCGAGAAGTTACTCAAAGATAGCGACAAAATTATATTCGAAGGTAGCGAGAGATTACCGAAAGGTAGCGACGAAATATATTCGAAAGTAGCGAGAGTTTCCTGAAAAGTAGCGACGAAATTATTTTCGAAGGTAGCGAGACATTACTCAAAGGTAGCGACGAAACGTATTCGGAGGTAGCGAGAGATCAACGAAAGGTAGCGAGGAATTATCCAAAGGTAGTGACAAAATTATATTCGAAGGTAGCGAGAAATTATTCAAAGGTAGCGAGAAACGTATTCGGAGGTAGAGAGAGATCAACGAAAGGTAGCGACAAAATATATCCGAAGGTAGCGAGAAATTACTCAAAGGTAGCGACAGGGTAAACCGAAAGATAGCGACGAACCTCACGACCGACAACGAAAAGACAGAAACGCATTACGAATTTAACTCTATCGCGGGAGCGGGATACACGAACGAGGGTCGGGGCAGACAAAGACGACATAATACCGACGCCAAACCTCGTTGAGCGTTTCCACCTGAGCAGCTAACCGCCATCTTCGCGGAGGTGGCGGTAGCTCTACCGGCCGACCGGTAAAATAAAGAACGCGCCGAGGCGGCATAACTCAAATCGTCGACTTAATCGACAAAACCCTAATCCCCAAACTTACCAAAATGTAGCGGCCGCCCAACGTCGAACTGTATGTTGGCGTCGCACAAGGGAACACAAGATAATCAAGGATGAAAACGAACAAAAAGGAAATCAAGACAGTGACAACGAACGACCGGTTACCCGCAAGACAAGATCGATGGTACTAATCGATGTTTAGCGCGTCCGAACGTGCTGGCCGACGCGCGCCCCACTTAGTCGAAAAATCGATTTTTCCCCCAACTATGCAAAATTTCGTGGAAGATGATTGACGCGCCACGGCTGCTACCCCTACTACGCGCTACGGCGGGGAAATAAGAAAGAGAGCGAAGGAGAGAGCAGCCAATGGGTACGGGCACGCCTCGCGAAGGGGCAAGTGCTACCGAACTCGTTGTCCTCTAAGTCCTATACCACGTGATCATAACACCGAGCGCGATGATTATCGGTGCCGGACGCCTCGGATTCCTGGAACTCTGGTCCGGCTATTGTGCGACTCTCGTCGCTATTTTTCAATGTTTCGGCCGGCTTATTTTTGCGCGTAATTTGATGTCTCGATGGCAAAGAGGGGCGTTAATCCGCCTCGCGCGATGAATAGTTGATCTTGGAGACGAGAAGGCGCAAAAACTCGTCACAGTGTACTATTTTCGTTTTATCGTCCTTAATTTCTAACCCAACATTATGTTTATCTAATACTTCTAAGATTTTAAATGGTCGTACATAATGGGAGTCGAGTTTTCCTTTTCTTGGTTCCTTTATGAGGAATACTAGTTTTCCTTTTTCGTATTTCGGTTCCGTTACTCTTTTATCGTAATATCGTTTTGTTCTTTCTTTAAATTTGATTTGTTTTTCCCATGCGGCTTGTCGTGTCTTTTTTAAGTTGTTCGTGAGGTTTGTCATGTAGTCGTCATATGTTATTGTTGTTTCTGGAGGTGGAAATTCTGAAGATGTGCGGGCTGTTCTTCCGAAGACGAGTTCGTATGGTGTGAATCCGCTGCTTTCGTGTGTGCTTGTGTTGTGAGAGAATGTTGCGAGTGTAAGGAGTTCGTCCCAATTGCGATTGTCGTCAGTGAAATGTTTTAGGGATTCGGTGAGGCTGTGATGATATCGTTCTAATGCGCCATTTGATTGAGGATGATATGCTGTTGTTTTGTATTGTCGGATCTGAAAGAGTTCGGCGAATTTTTTGAACGTGTCTGACATAAAGTTTCTTCCTTGGTCCGATAAAATTGCTCGGGGAGCACCAAATGTTGTTATTAAAGCTGTAGTGAGTGCTTTAGCGATATCCGTAGAAGTTTGATGTTTTAATGGAACTGCTATGGCGAATTTACTGAAGAGGTCTAAAATGGTCTAGATATATTCGTGTCCCTGTGTGGTTTTTCGTAAGGGTCCTACGACATCGATTGCGAACTTATCGAATGGTTCTGCTGGAGAATCGATGATGATCATGGGTGTTTAATCTTTCACTCGTACCAGTTTATTCTTTTAACAATCGAAACAGTATTTGATGAATTCTCGAATGTCGTTTTTGAGGTTTTTCCAGGAGTATTGTGATAGGATTCGATTATATGTTTTCGATAGTCCGTTATATCCACCGAGTGTTGAGCTGTGAAACTCTTAGATGATATCTTTCCTGCGTGGTTGTGGAGGTACTGATAGTAGACCATGGCATAATGTAACGTTTGTGCGTGAATTCGTTGATTTTTCTCGTACGAATGATTTGATATATTCCCAAACGAACGGATTTAGAATTTTAGGGTCCTTTGGGATCGTACAAGTCTCTAGCTGCAATTTATTGAATACTTCGAATAGTGTTTTTAAGCAATTTCGAAGTTCTGTGATGGACAGTGAATCTGTTGATTTCTGTTTACAGATGATTGTGAAATAGCAAGTGATTCCTCGGCGAGTAATTAGAATGTCGCCAATTTGGGGGTTACAGTCCAAAAGTGATTGTTGGTTGATTCTTCCTTTTTCCTGTAGAATTTCTGATATCATCGTATTCATTGTACAGTCTGCTGATAGGAAGTATGCGATATTGTCTTTTCGTGCTAGGATATTTTTTTGTGTGGTGACAATTCTGTTTTTGTTTGTTACATCTTCCGTTATTTCTGTCCTTCTAGTTGCGGGGCGAGATTCTCTGTGTGTCATTTTCTTTCTGTAGTACTGTGATGGTGCAAATGGAGTATCACTGTCTGCCTCTGTTAAGTTATTTCCACTTGAGCTATTTTCGTCTGATATTGTTTTTGATGAATTGCTGTTTGGCTCTGCTTGTGTAGAGGTTTGCCTCGTGACTCGTTCAACATTTTCGGGTGGTGATCAAAATGTTGGCTCGATTGTTGCTTGTGTGTTGTGCAGCTGTGGTACTTCTACTGGTTGATGTTATTTCCGATATTTCCTTCAGGAGATAGATTTACTTCGTCGTTGTTATTTGAAGGTGACTCTGCTAACGAATCGAAGTATTCGGGTGTCATTTCCGGTGAGAATGGGCCTATGTTCGTGGGTGGTTCGTGAACATAGGCCCATACTCACGAACCACCCACGAACATAGGCCCATTCTACCGGAAATGACACCCGAATACTTCGATTCGTTAGCAGAGTCACCTTCAAATAACAAGCCAAAAGAATAACAAGCCAAAGAAGCCAAAACATACGTTTTGGCTTCTTTGGCTTTTGGCTTTTGGCTTGAAGCCAAAACATACGTTTTGGCTTCTTTATGAACGTTCGTGGTGGTGATGGTGATCTAAAATTCGGCTGCACTTGCGGCTGTGCATTTCGCTGTTGAATCTCTTCCTTTGAGGCGATAATTTCTTCGCTGGTGAAGTTCGGTTGCGCTTGCGTCCGTGCATTTCGTTCCTTATTTTCTTCATTTGATTCGTTAATCTTTTTCTTGTTAAAGTTCGGTTGCATCTGCGCTTGTGCGTTTCGTTCTTCATTTTCTTCGTTTGATTCATTAATTGTTTCCTCGTTAGAGTTCGGCTGCACTTGCCGCTGTGCATTTTGTTCTTCATTCTCTTCATTCGATTTGTTAATATTTTTCTTGTTTTTGTTATATTTTTCCGTTGTTGCTTCATCTCGTGTCCTTGGTCGTTTGCGCCTGTTTTTCGTCTTTGCTTCCTTTGTCATATTGTTCCTTGTGCGTTTCCGGGTCATTATATTTTTTGTGAGTTCCTCCTCCGTTGCTTCTGTTTCTGTGATGACGTCTGTGCTATCGTTTCTTATATTTGTTTCCTCTTCTGTTTGTCGAGATTCATCGTCGATTTTTGCATCTGATTTGTGGTGTGTATTGTTTTCATGTTCGTTTTCACTTTCCGTTTTCTGTTCGTCTTGTTGTTTCTTTTTGGGTGTTGGGTTGCCTGATTCTTCGTCTGAATCAGAGCGTTGTCGTGTGTTTGGCTGGTGTGAGTGTTTTGGTCTTTTTGAGGTGTTTTCTTCTTTAGAAGAACTGTCTCTTTGTCTTATAGGCATAACGGCAATGGGGTTTCTGGATAGTGCATCTGCGACGTAGTTTAATTTTCCGGGTTGGTGTTGTATTTTAAAATCTTAATCGTTGAGGGTCATTTGCCAGCGCTGAAGCTGCTGTGGCAAGTCGGATTTGTTATTTAAATATGTTAAAGCTCTATTATCTGTAATCAATGTAAATTATCTACCGTATAGATACGGGCGAAAATGTTCTACTGCGAAGACTACTACTAACAATTCTTTTCTCATTGTGTCGTATGCTTGTTGTGGTCTCGAGAGTGTTTTTGAATAGAATGCTACGGGGTGGTTGAATTTATTATATTCCTGACTTAGGACTGCGCCTATTGCGTAGTCTGAAGCGTCTGTGGTAAGTGTGAATAGTTTTTCAAAATCGGGATAACGCAAAATTGGACGTTATATAATTTTGTTTTTGAGTAATTCGAATGCTTTTTAGCATTCGTCTGTACATTGGAATTTCACATCTTTTTTCAATTGTTCTGTTAGTGGTGCTGCGATTTTTGCGAAGTCTCTAATGAAACGTCTATAATAACCTGAAAGTGCTGTGAATTGTTTAACGCTTTTTTTTATCAGTTGGAGGTGTGAATTCTGTTATGGATTTTACTATTGTGTTGTTGGGTTTTACGCCTTCTTCCGTAATTCTGTGTCCTAAATATGTAACTTCTGTTCGCAAGAATTGACATTTATCGGTTTGCAAGGTTAGACCTGCTTCGGTTAGGCGTTTCGCTAATCGCCGAAATTTTGTCGCATGTTCCTCGAGAGTGTTAGCGTAAATAACAATGTCGTCCAGGTATACGAACAGGTCATTACCCCGGAGTCCTGATAATACGTCGTCCATCAATCTTTGAAATGTTGCGGGTGCATTTTTCAACCCAAATGGCATACGGTTGAACTCAAAATGTCCGTTTGCCGTTGAAAATGTGGTTCTTTGTTTGTGGTCGGGATCCATTTCGATTTGATGGAAGCCGGACGCTAAGTAAAAAATGGAGAAGTATCGCGCTTTGCCCAATTGGTCCAGAATATCTACGATACTCGGTAATGGATAAGCATCGGATATTGATTCCGCGTTTTATTTGCGAAAATCGATAACCATTCGCCATCTCTTTGTGCCCTGTGAGTATGCCTTTTTGGGTACGACCCAAACTGGTGAGTTATAGGGTGAGAGGGAAGGTTGGATGATGTTTTTCTCCAATAAATTATTAACTTGCGTTTGGATCTCTTTTTTGTGTACAGGTGGAAATCGGTATTATTTTGTGTTAATAGGTTTTTTGTCTGTCGTGGGAATTTTATGTTGTGTTATTGTTGTGTGACCAAGTTCGTCGTTTGGTAGAAAAAAGAGTTTTGCGTATTCGGAAACTAGTTGAAAAATGTGTTCTTTCTCTTCGTTATTGAGGTGGTCTAAATGAAGCAATGATTTAAGGTTTTGTAGTCGTTCTGTGTTATGTTTGGATACGTTAGTTGTATGAATTGATGCGTTATTGTTTTGAGGATTGTTACAAATGTCGGTTTCGAGTTTAAATGGTGTGTTTGAAATTATCTCAATCGGTTACAATTCTGTTGTAGGAATTTCCAATTGTATTGATTTTGGTTGACGGTTGACTACTTTTAGGTAGGCTATTCCGTTGTTATTTTTGACTAATGCGCCACCGTAACGTATACCTTCTTTGGTTTTGTATGATGGGACATAGCCCTCTCAAATTTCATTGTTTTTGATTCTTATGTGCATTATTGTTTTTGATTTTGGTGGGATTGCGATATATTCACGTTCGGAAAATGGTATAACATGACCATGAAAGGTTATGCATCCTTGTGTATTGTCACGCCGTTCTTAGGGGGTATGGTGGGGTGGGGAAACAACAACAAAAACGAATAAGAACAATATTAACACTTTTATTATTATCCAAACTTGTTACCGGCGGACGATCTCCGGGTATAATGTATCAAAAAACGTATGTTACAAAACCTTAAAATAACCAAATCAAAATTTATGAGCACCTGTTAATAATTCTTTAAAAAAAAATTATTTAACAGTATTTGATGCTTAGCACTTTTGACAGCGTGAAGGGTAGTTGGCTAGCGAGGGAAGGGGGAGGGGCCGAGCGAGGAGAGGGGTCTCAGGGTGATAGGTTCGCCGACGCGATGGCCTCTTAATAATTACCACTAGCCTTATACGTTTGAATTCAGACTTATTCGCTGATTTTATTTCGATAATACTCGGTCTGTCGCAAGGAAGTGTGGCAGGCGGGGAGGGAGGGGTGATGGTGTCCGTGACACGGGGGATCTATGAAGGTCGGTGTGTGTTGTCGGATCGCGCTACTCGCGCGATCGAATATTCTCGATATTTCGGTGTAGGCGGGAGGGGAAGGGGGTGTCAGGCGGAAAGGAATGACCGTTACGGAAATGTTCTCGAACGTTACTTCTTAATTTTAATTGCCGTCCCACATGGTTATAACAGGAAGAGAGAACGAAAGAAAAATTATTTTTACGAATTTTTAGTACTCGCGGGCAAGGGTGAAATGAAACTTCAATACTCTTTTATCTCGGTACTAATGAGCCGGCAGTACTCGGTGTGGGGGGGGGGGGGGGGGGGATAACCTGTGCAGGTACTCACCGGTGCCGATCGCCTTTTTCCTCGTTCTGGACCTTCTTTCTCTCGAAATCCTGTCTCGTGCCTGGTCGTCTTTATTGAGTTCGTCGATCCTTTTCCTGTTCCGTGTACTCGTTATCCTATTCGTTTCCCAGTTCGTCTTAGTCGTTCTCGCTCTTAGTCCTTCTTCGCACTCTACTCCTCTCTCGCTCTCACTCACTCTACACACTCTATACTCTATTCACTCTACAATCGCTCTATAATTTTCGCTCTCTACTACTCGCCGGCTCGTCACAAAGTGACGGCCGCATGGCCGGCCGGAAGCTCGCGAGATTTTCTCGCGCGCTGATTGGCTACCGGCCGGCATCGATCATCGAGGCAGTAGTGTTGTACCGCACGATTACGTACTGCACAGTATTTTTAGGGATATTCTAATTAAGGGTTAGAACCCAAGTGAAACGTCAAAGTAAAATAAGAATAGTTTATTTTGCACAAGAACAAGAGAAAGGAAAGACGGATTTATTACGTAAATCCGTCGTACCGCACGTACAGGTTATAAAGTTAAATTTCAGACTGTCTCAATGTTGGCTGGCTGGTCCTTTTATAGGATTATTAGTGGAACAGCTTAGTCAACATTGTTTTTGTTTTTTGTGCTCCAAATCTGGTTTACATTATTTTCCCAGATTTGGAGATTCTTTTCCGAAGTAATTTTAATTCGGAACTCGGCTGCGTCGGCGTTCGCGCGGCTTCTGACAATTGCGCAATGCCGAGTCAGCGCAATGTTTAACCTACTCGGTGTATGTACTAGTTAATACGTACTACTTATTATCGGGTTACAACATCCCTCCCCCCTAAAAAGAAAAGAAATAATGTAATTTTTTCTTTTCGCTCGTCTCCGGCGAGCTAAGTTAATGCTTTTCGCTTAATGCAAGTGATTATAATGTACCCGGCGAGGACGAGTAGAGATATCGTCCCTAAGGAGTACTGGCCGATGGTGTGGTACAATTGTAGCGGAGTAGACGGATTCTCGTCCAATTCTTTTGCCATTCCTCTGATGCGAACACCGAGTTTGTTCAGCTCATCGGGGTTGCTTACTACTCGTTCTAGAGTTATTCCCTCGCAGACGTCTACCACTTGCGGTATTGCTGCTTCTTCGTCCGTCGTTAGCGTTAAATTGTGCGCAGGCAAGTAGCTATTATCTTGTATTAGTTGCATCTTGCTCCTTGTTGCCTTGATTTTGAAATTCCTCGTACTAGCGGTGCATCGTCCACTAAGGGTGAGCGTTCCGGTTCCCCGGAGGATTACTGCTTTTGATGGCGCATTATCACATGCAGTACTCATGACCTCGTCGTGCGGTGCTGCATATAGCCATAGTCCTGGTTGCTGTAGGCTGATGACGAGGATGTCCTTCAACGTGACGGCCCGTTTTGGGCATCGGTGTCCGGAGGCCAACGTTCCTTCGGTGAACATGAGCACGCCACAAGGCGCATTTTCCGTTATGTCCATGGAAGGGTACCTGTTGCGACAAAGGTATCGATTTCCTTGCACCTTACACGTTTTTAGTTCCATCCATGTTAACTGGAGGAAGTTCCCGTTTTCTTTATCCACTATTATGGGGTTTTCGGGCGTCTCCAAATAGAAAAAAAGTATCGTTTACTCCCTTAGCGGGAAGGGGATACATACGATTTAGGCTGAATTCTGATTGTTCCACTAGGGGTATTTCTAGCAACAGCGTTATTATTTCGCCTTTTCTATAGGCTTTTGGGGTCGCCAAGCGCAACATTTCTGCTCCGTTTTTCCTCGTAACAGGTAGCGGAAAACTGTGTCCTCTTGGGAGGTGAGGTAAAGCTTCGGTCAAATACTGCGTCAATCGTTGTGGCGTGATGAGGGCAGGACTCACGGTCCCTGCTGTAACGCCGGCGAATAGGTCGACTACATCCTTGATTTCCCTCAGAAAGGTTTCCACGTAGTCCTCCATGAGCGTCAAACTTTCGGTGAAATGTTGCACATTTCGTAATGTCCCGGTTTGATTCGTCAGGTATTTGTTTACCGAATCCACCATTTTTAATAGCTTGGCGTAGTTGCGGTCGGCTGTGACAGATGACTTATTGAATATGTCCAGCGTCGTTTCTATGACCTGGAGTTGCTTTTTCATCCTTTCTTTAAGGGATTCCCCTGATCCACGGAGGGCGGCGATTTCCGCCTCTAATCTTTCTCCATCGGCTGCGTCCAGATTTCCAGTGATCGATTTCAAGATCGAACCTAGTCCATCGACAAGACCGCGTCGTTTTCTGGGATGGTCGGCTCCTACGAGGTCGTGGACCACTCCGACTTTTTCTTGAATATTTTCCGAAAGTCGAGCGATGTGGTCCAGCATCCGTCCACAGAAATTTGCCGGCCCTATGACCTTCTCACATTTCTCCCGGAAGTCAGAGAGGGAGTGAGAGATCCGGGATTCCATAAAGGCAAGATGCGTTAGATCCATCTGCACTGCAAGCGTCCATGCGTCCGTGCAGAGATTCAACGTTCCGATCCGTTCGTAGTAGATTCCCGGGGCGTCCTTGAATTTTCTTACTTCGTACGGCGGACTTGAGTCAATGGCCAGCGATAGCTGACTCATCATTGTTACCCCGTAACAGTGTGGTCAGAATTCACGTGCTGGCCTGTTGTGGGCGTTTGCTATTTTGTTGGTATATTTTCTGAACAGCGCGAGGAGCCTGGCGGAGCTACATAATACATATACGTACACACAAATTTTTTTTTTTTTTTTTTTTTTTTTTTTTTTTTCATACAGATAAAATAATTAAATAATGAAAAGATACGTATAAAGATATATATATATATATATATATATATATATAGGTATATATATATATTTTTCTTAGTGTTCAATATAGTTTTTTAGGCGGTTCACATGCACTCGCACGCTGCGTCGACCTTTCCGGATCTCATAGTTTGTTGGCGGGTGTATCTGTTCGACGATGTACGGACCCGTCCATTTCGGCGTCAATTTGGCTGATCTGCCTCGTCGCACCGTCTCGTCGTATAGGAGAACTTTTTCTCCTACCTTGAAATCTAGCGGCTTACTCTTCCGATCATACAGTATTTTAGCTCGCTCCTTTGCGACTTTCAAATTGTCTCTTGCAGATGTCCAAGCTGCTCGAAGACGCTCGCGCAGTTACTGTGCGTAGTCGTCATACGAGTAGGTAACCCTTGGTTCTCTCTGCAGAGCTGTTGGCAATTCTGCTTCACTCCCATATATGAGGCTGTGCGGGGTATGGCCGGTAGCCGTATGAGGAGTGGAGTTGTAGGTGAACATGGCGTACGGCAGCCATTCGTCCCAATTTCCTTGATCTTCGTCTGCATAGCTTTTTAAATATTCCGCTAGAGTCCTGTGCGATCGCTCTAACGCACCATTGGACTCGGGATGGTAAGCAGTTGTTTGAATTTTCTCTATCTGCAGCAGTTTGCAGATAGCCTTGAATGTGGCGCTCAGAAAATTCGTACCTTGGTCGGTGAGTACGGTCTCTGGCGTACAGTATTGGCAGATGATTTGCTCGGCGAATGCTCTAGCGACTTCGTTCGCTTGCTGATTCGGTAGTGCGATGGCCACGCCGTATTTGGTCAGTAAGTCCTGGAAAGTGAGGATGTACTTATTCCCTTTTTCCGTTTCTGGCAGTGGTCCTACGATATCCATCGCACACTTCTGGAACGCCTTCGTTGGCGTATCCGTGATTACCATTGGAGCTCTGACCATGGGGCGTATTTTATTTCGCTGGCATTTGTCACATTTTCTCACGTAATTCTCGACGTCCTTACGTATCCCTGGCCAGTCGTAATTTAATCGTAATCTATTCAACATTCGGGTCACTCCCTGATGCCCGCCTAGGGAAGCACTATGATGCTCATGTAGTAGTTTTTCCTTTTCTTCTTCGCTCAACCTGGGAGTGCCGTCTGGGTTGCTGAGTGAGTCTCGTGACTCCGAATTCCTCGAAATTTTTCTGGCGTCTTCAAATTTAGCACTCGTGTCGCCGGTATCTCCTGTTTTATCCACTAGCTGATTTTTGCTTACTTGCGAGCGCGTGGTCGCACATATGCGACTTAATGCGTCAGCATTTGTGTTTCGCTTACCCGCTTTATACACGATATCGAACTCATGTTCGGACAATTTTAATTTCCACCGCATGAGTCTCGAGCCGGGGTCTTTGACCCCAAACAACCAAGTTAAAGGCTTATGGTCCGTTACCACCTTAAAACGTGTACCATATACGTATGGACGGAATTGCCCTATCGCCCATACGATGGCCAGCAATTCCTTTTCCGTCGTCGAATAGTTTTGTTCGGCTTTGTTTAGCGTCCTACTCGCATAACAGATGGGCAAGTCTTCGCCTACGTTGCCTTGCGATAGGATTGCTCCGATAGCTTTATCTGAAGCGTCTGTGGTCACGATAAACGGCTTGTTGAAGTCCGGATATTGTAGTACCGGCGCCGTGGTCAGGGCGGCCTTCAACTCGTGGAACGATTGTTCTTGTTGCGGCGTCCATTCGAATGCCGTGTCCTTTTTAATCAAGTGGGTTAAGGGCTTAGCGATTCGGGAGAAGTCTCGTATGAATTTTCGATAATATCCTGCTAACCCTAGGAACGATTGAACGCCCTTAGCATTTCTCGGCGTCGGGAAATTCTGTACGGCGTCGATTTTCCCTGGATCGGGGAGTACTCCTCTTTCGGAGATGATATGACCCAGGTACTGCGTCTCCTTACGCATAAATCGACATTTTTCGGGCTGAAGGGATAGCTTCGCTTCCCTTAGCCGCTGGAAAACTTCCCGGAGCCGTTTGTTGTGTTCCGACAAGGTCGTACCAAATATTACGATATCGTCGAGATATACGTAACATTTTATCCCCTCCAGTCCCGTCAAAACGGCATTCATTAGTCTTTGGAAGGTCGGCGGGGCATTCTTCAGTCCGAATGGCATTCGAAGAAATTCGAAATGTCCTTTAGGAGTGGAGAAGGCGGTCTTCTCCCGATCCTCTTTGGCCATCGGGATTTGGTGAAACCCCGATGCAAGGTCGAGGGTTGAGAAATAGCATGCCCTGCCTAATTGATCCAAAATGTCCGTGATATTGGGTAATGGATATGAATCGCCTACGGTGGCGTCATTCAGCTTTCTGAAATCGACGACGATTCGCTTTTTTATTCGACCTGCTGCGTCAGGTTTCTTTGCGACGACGAGTAATGGTGCGTTCCATTGACTCTTGCTGTGTTGAATGATTTGATCACGCAACATCTCTTCGGTCTGCCTCTGCACCTCCTGTTTGTGCGTCTCGGGGAGGCGGTAGGGGTGGACCTTTATGGGTAGCACCCCGTCTTTTAATGGTATGGCATGTTCCGCCATATGGGTGCAAGGTAGCTTATCTCCTTCTAGGTGAAAGATGTCGGCGTATTCCTTGCAAATCTCCCAAAGCGATCCTGATTCCTCGCGATTGAGATGTGTGGTGTCTACCGTCTCTTTTAATTTTTCGAGACGCGTAACCCAGTCTTTTGTGCTGACTGCGCCTACGTCGTGTGTCGACCTTGGGGCCGCCTCGAGGCCGGCTGGCTCTTTTGCTGACGGCAGCGGCTCGAGTTCTACTATGGGTCGTACGACTTCCACTTCCTTGGCCGTCGTGTTTACTACACTTACCATGCAGCTGTTTCCTTGTGGCTTCGTGACACATGCCCCCATTACGACTCCGTCCGTCAAAATTCTTTTTTCTGTCATTCCGACAAATTTGCAACCCGTAGCCGCGTACGTGATACTTTCGCTGCGAGGCGGGAGTTTAAGTTTCGTCGTCCCTTGGATCAAGGGCATACAGTGTTCATTTATAACAATTTCCCTGCCTCCTAGGATATTCACAGCGTGCTTTCGCATAAAATCCATTCCTAGAAAACCATCGACTCCCAGGGGTATCTTATCTGGAATTACTTGAAACCAGTGAGCGATTTTCCCTTTAGGAGTGGTGAGATTCAGTTTCACCGCGCACAATGCTTTTATTTCCTGACCTCCTACGCCAGTTATGGAAATATTTGTATCCTCGGCCTCTGTCCCGGATTTTACGGCGCCTCGGTTGATAATGCTGATTTGTGCTCCGGTATCGGCTTTCAGTGTCAGTATTCCGAATTGACTCTCCGGCGACTCTATGTGGAAATCGCTGGCAGCGCCGACTCGCGTTTCTAACTGATTTATCGAGCGTTCATTGGGGTTTGCCGTAATCATATTTAGATCGTACGAGTCTATCGTCCGGGAATCATGCTTCGGGCGATATGGTGCCGTCCTTGTTGAGTCCCTATCTTTCCGCGGGGGTGCCAATAGCCGTTGCTTGCAGTCCCTGAGCTCATGCCCCGTCATTCTGCAGTAAGAGCAGCTTGACTCTACTTGATTAACTCGGTGCGGAGCCTGAGTTGGGAGGCTGCGTCGTCCCATGGACTGTCGGCAATCTTTCTGCACATGTCCTATTTTTCCACACGCGAAACATTTCGGTGGAGCAGCGCCGGTGGCTGGTAAGGAGCGTCGCACTTCCCTTTTCTCCGTATGGGGTTTCCCTATATGTCCCATGAGTTTTTCAACCTCCATGGCCCCCACCACGGACTCGTGCAGACTTGGGTAATTTTGTGAGCGTACGATTACCTGTATCTCCTTTTCCAGCCCGTTTTCGAAATTCATTTGGGCCGTTTTGCGAGTAGCTTCCTCGATATACCGGGCCCCGTGCGGGTCCACTCCCGAACACAATGTATCGTTTAACTCCATCGTTAAACGCTCTGCCCTTGCGGCATACTCGGAGACACTTTCCTTCCCTCCCTGTCGCAGTTGGCAAAATTCGTACTGCAGGGTGGCGAGGGTTTTCCGTCGTCCGTACAGAGCCTCTAGCTCTGTTCGTAATTCGGCTAAAGAGTGTGTCGTTTTATATCGCATTTCTCGCGAGGCCCGACCACACACTTTGCCACTTCTAATCAGAGCGAGGAGAGTATCCTGCTCTCTGGGATGCACTTTATCCCATACAGTCTCACAAGAGAGTAGAAATTCGTCTAGATCACCTGGATCTTTTCCTTCGAATTTCGGGATAGTCCGTAGGGCTAACCCAAGGTCGATATACCTGGGCTCTTCCGCATACGGGTCTGCAAATTGTACCCCCGGCCGTTGGCGCTGTGGCTGCGTCGGGTATATTTGAATTTTAATTTCGCGAACATCCTCAACCAGTTCTCCGACTAGTCGTTCTAGGGCATCGAGGCGGTCGTTCGCCGCGTCCTCTGAAGCAGGCGGTCCTTGTAGCTGTCTTCGTCCATCCTCGGGTTCTTCCCTTTCGATCGGTAGGTCGTTGAGAAGATTTCTTGCTACCGGAGGAAGCGCAAGACTCGGTAACCCTAACCTGCGTCTGGCGTCCATCGGAGATTCCCTAAGACTAATGTCTGGATGGTATTCCGAATTTCCTTCGCTTCGAGCCCTTCGCGAAGGCCCTCTAGGTACCACGGCCCCCCGTGGGGGTGTATGAGCCAGCACGGTACGCCGGGGTTCGAACACGCTCTGTTCGAGATCCTGAAGATCATCCATTTCTTCGAAATCGGTTCCCCTCTGCGTGTTAATTCCGTCCACTGGTGTTCTCGTAGTACTCATCTTTCCCGTGTACTAGCGCGTCACTTTTTGCGAGAATTTTTCCGGCAATATCTCACAGCGTCCGTAGCGCTTTACTTTTTGGGATAATAATATGAGAAAAATGTGACTTACAGCCAGATGATTCTCGACATCCCCGTTGGATCTTGCGAAGCCTGTACGTCTTCCTAGGATCCTCTCGTTTAGGTGCGTCTTCTTATCGTTCGGTGCGGACCAATTGGAGTCTGCCTTCCGCACTGACGATGACTGCTATTCTTCGGAATGAAGGGTCGTCCTTGCGACGACGGCAACAATTTACTATGTTTGTGTCACTTTAGTATCCCACCGCTGCCACCAATGTTGTACCGCACGATTACGTACTGCACAGTATTTTTAGGGATATTCTAATTAAGGGTTAGAACCCAAGTGAAACGTCAAAGTAAAATAAGAATAGTTTATTTTGCACAAGAACAAGAGAAAGGAAAGACGGATTTATTACGTAAATCCGTCGTACCGCACGTACAGGTTATAAAGTTAAATTTCAGACTGTCTCAATGTTGGCTGGCTGGTCCTTTTATAGGATTATTAGTGGAACAGCTTAGTCAACATTGTTTTTGTTTTTTGTGCTCCAAATCTGGTTTACATTATTTTCCCAGATTTGGAGATTCTTTTCCGAAGTAATTTTAATTCGGAACTCGGCTGCGTCGGCGTTCGCGCGGCTTCTGACAATTGCGCAATGCCGAGTCAGCGCAATGTTTAACCTACTCGGTGTATGTACTACTTAATACGTACTACTTATTATCGGGTTACAACAGTAGCGACACCGATCGATGGGAGAAGGTTCAAACGCGTGATTGATTTAGGACTGTCGCGAGCGGGATCTATTGGGGAAAGGTAGGTAATTAGGTCGGTCGGTAAGTATGGGAATAATTGCGGACGGGAATTTATAAGTGTGGGTAAGAAGGATGGTATGGTGATCGCCGTGCGCTACTGCCCTCTCGTCACTCTGTCGCCGCACGGCCGATGGATGGCCAGTGTGCGGGGACGGACGGGTGCTGAGTTTTTGACAGGTGT
Source organism: Netelia fuscicornis (assembly GCA_946811545.1). Taxonomy (NCBI): domain Eukaryota; kingdom Metazoa; phylum Arthropoda; class Insecta; order Hymenoptera; family Ichneumonidae; genus Netelia; species Netelia fuscicornis. The sequence goes on from OX328015.1 coordinate 28,118,439, forward strand.
TACGTTTGTGTATCGTGCGAGTGATTTTTGTGCAGTTTCTTTGATTTAATATGGTTTGTTGGGGTGGTGAACGGCGACGGAGGTGTCTGGCAGGATGGCGATGGTTGTCGGGTCGGTCCAGGTAGGTGAATTTTCAGTTATTTCTCGATAATTTGCTCCTTATTAATTTCCTCTTCTTCTCTGTTCAGGTTAGGGCCGGTCCTGTACTACGTCGACGACGACGGCGATGAAGGCGACGACGACGACGGCGACGACGGCGACGACGACGACGGTGGAAACGACGACGACGACGCCGACGACGAAGACGACGGTGGAGGCGACGACGACGAGGCGATTCGATGACTGGTGGGTCAGTCCGGTGAGTAGTTTTCTTGATCTGGTTGGTTTGCTTTCGGTCGCTTCTTCTTTTTCCCTGGTTGCAGGGCCTGACGATGCTGGTGGGGATGGTGCTGACGAGGATGACGATGACTTGACGGTGATGGTGATACTGGTGGTCGGGCGGGGTCAGTCGCAATGACTGACTCTCGGCACGGTGAGTTTGCACAGGTTTTTACTCTAATACGGAATTCTTCTACTTACTGTTTCTTTCCTGTTGCAGATGTGGGACGGCGACTTCGTTTGAGCCGGCGGCAGGGGAGGATGTGACGCACCACGTCACAGTATATAGTATTTCGGCTGGGATCTGTTTGAAGAATGCGTCGCCGAGTATCGCGTTTTCCTGGATTGGAAATGCGTCGGTGACAACATGAAATTCTACTTTTACTGATTTTATTTGAATTGAGCATTTTCCTTGAGTGTATGTTTTGCCGTCAGTTATACCTGTTAATTCGTAAAATTCTCATGTGTCGATTTTTGTTGTGTGATTGAGTGCGCTTCGTTTGATTAAGTTTATTTGTGCACCTGTGTCGATTAATAACTTTGTTTCTCTGTGCGTAAAATCAGGTGAGTTTAATGCTATTGAGGGAGATTTGTGATTCTTCGAAATTCCTAATTTCAGCGTTGCCTCTTTGAATTTAATTCCGATTTCTTTTAATTGATCGCGGTTAAAGGTCTTTAGTGCTCTGATGATGAGTCTCGTGTCGCACTTTTCCGCGAGACGTTGTCTTAGTTTTTTAGGTCTACTTCTTCGAAAAGTGTATCAATGTGTTCTGTGCTGTTCGTTCTTGATTTTGTCGGGGTATTTCTACCGGGTGAATTATTTTGAGAATTTCGTTGCTCGGCATTTGAGTCCGTATTAGGTCGTTCTTGATATTCGTTTTATTGTTGCTCAAATGAGTTGTTTCTGTATCGATTTTGGGAATTGTCTCTGTGTTTATCTCGGGAGTAGTTTTTGTGTCTGTCGTTCGCATTATTTCTGTTTGAATAATTCGTATGTCCGTCGTTCGAGTATCTGTCGTTTGAATAATTTCTGAATCTGTCGTTTGAGTATCTGTCGTTTGAACGATTTCTGTATCTGTCGTTACAGTTATTTCTGTACCTGACGTTTGAATATCTGTCGTTTGAACGATTTCTGTATCTGTCGTTTGAGTATCTCTCGTTTGAATAGTTTCTGTATCTGTCGTTAGAGTTATCTCTGTACCTGTCGTCTGAATAATTTCGGTATTCGTCGTTTGAGTATCTGTCGTTTGAATATCTGTCATTTGAATAGTTTCTGTATCTGTCGTTTAATCGGTTTCTCGAATGATTTCTATATTTGTCATTTAAGTAATTTCTGTATCTGTCGTTTGAGTCGTTTCTGTATTGGCCTCTAGAATTTCTGGTTTTGTTTTGAGTGTATCTGTCTCGTGAATTATTTCGGTATCGGTCGGATGTTTCTTATGAGCGCCAAGAATTTTTACCTTCGCGCATGTTTTTTATTGTGAAGCAGTCTTTTGCGTCGTGTGTATGTGATTGATGAAGTTCGCAAAATTTTGCTGGGTTTTTGTGTTCTGTGAAATGTACTTTTGCGGTGTTTCTGATATCGAGTGTTCCGCGCATTCGCTTTTGTTTCTCGATTTCGTATTCTATTGTTTGAGCTCGATGTATGATATTATCAAATGTTTCTGCGTTATGGAGAATCAAATGAGAACCTATTGCAGGTATTAGTCCTCTAACGTAAGCTCTTTTTGCCCTAGCTGCTACTTCGTCGATTCGTGTGTCTAGAAATGTTCTCTGTGCGACTGCGTTGTATACATCCGATAATTTATCTATCATATTATTAAGAATGTCGCGCGTTCTCGCTGCGTATTCAATAACGGTTTCACCGTAATTTTGTGGGGATGATTCTATTTCATTTTCCAAGTCTGCCAAATCTTTATTTTTACTAAATGTTTTCTTTAATATTTTTAGGAGTGATTCTAGAGAATTTGGGGGGTTTGCATCGATGACTGAACGTGCGATGCCGTTTAGTTTGAGTGGGATCATTTTTAATAATTTAGATCGCTCGCCATCTGAAAGGCATTCATTGACTCCTTTCATTGTTTTTGCGTACTCTTCTATTTTTATATTTTTCCCATCGTATACGGGGACAACTTTAAAAGCGTCTCTAAATGTAAATGTATTGTTATTTTCGGCCATTGTAATAATTTGGTGTTCAATGTTTGGGTAAAAATGTGGGGGTACTGAATTTTGCCTATTTGTTCTACGGGGTGGTTTGGTCGGTAGATTGGAGATTACGGCGCGATAAAATGACATGGAGACATGTTTATTAACTTTGAACTGTGGATATTAAATGTACATTTTTGTCCGTTGGTGGTTAAATGTAAAAAAAAAATTGTCTGTCGAAAAGTTTTCGAGAGGGGGAGACAACAAAAAAAATATTTACGTTCCGTGTGTAGTAATTAATGTTTGTGTGTGAATTACTTCCACCATGAACGAATATGCGATTTTTAGAGCTAGCATGCAAACGATTTTTGAGTTGAGTGTACTTACAATGCCAGAAGAACGATGGTGAGCGTAAGCATCAGCTGATCCTTTATGCGCTGGGACGGTGGCTCACGCGTAGCGGCTGAGATGTTGGTGGTCGTTGTGTGCGTGCGTCTTCGTTGTTCCATCTGCGTGTTGGCGTAGTGGGTCTGGTGTGGCTGAGGTCGTGTCGTGTGTGGCTCGTTCGTTGTTCCTCGCTCGTTGCTTCGTTGTGTGTGTTATCGGTGATCATTGCGTATGTGTTCTTTCTTCTTTCTTTGCTGATTCGTTTCCGTGTACGTTGTGTAGAGTATAATGTATAGCGCGGTCTGTGTTTGATGTGATTTGTCTCCAACCTTTCTTTTTCACTTGTGTTAAATTATTGTTATTTTATTTTTTTTTTATGTCCTCGCTGTGTCGTTTGTGTAATTTATTGTTATTATTCAAAACATTTTTAAGACGATTCGCGTTGGTCGAATCCAACTTTTGACACCATGTGACGGATGGTGAGCGGTGATGAATGAAATGCGTGTATATTAATGCGAGTGAATAAGTTTATTAATTCCGATGGAGCGGTATAACATCTCGACAGTTTAGGTGTTGGAGGAGGACTGATTTTGGATGATGGAAGATGCTGGGAGAAAGGGTTTGAAGAAAGAGTTTAGGAGTGGAGGGGATGTCGCGTGAGGGTGATAAGGGACCGTGGGACTGCGGAGTCAGCGAAGTTGGGAGTTAGCGGGAAAAGAGATTAAGAGTAGGTGAGAACAGTGGGAATTTAATGTGAGACCGTTACAGGTATATCAGTACGAGTAATAGAGGAAATATTCAGTATCTCGAAAGCATGGCCTTGATACATCCAAATACAATCATCGCTCGGGCTTTCGAATCGTCGGATAGCACTCATGTTGATTGCCTTGGGAATGATATCGATGAGGAAGCACTCGAAGTTGAAAATGCCATGGAGGCTCTGAGCGCGGAACTCGTTAAAGTACCATTAGGGAAAAAATATTACGCTGGCATTCCACGAGTATAGAACTCAAAAGCACCATTTTTCTACCGAGAAAAGCGACAAGACTGACGAAGACGCCACTGACAATAGACATACCTATCCTTATATCATTCCTAAAATGTCAAATTCAAGAATAAATTCTCCTGCTCGAGTATCAGAAAATGATTATCTCAATAAAATCATTGAAACCATCAAGGCTCAAGGAATTCTCGCGGAGGAAAGGTATCAGCAAATTTCCGATAAATTAGCAATGACCGACCAACGTTTTGACATAGCAAACGAAAAAAATCGAAACCGACTAGAAGATATAAGAAAACTCGCGAGACACATGAAGATTCTCGCTACCGAAGACGAGGAAGAAAGCGATAATGAAGTCCCGTTACCAATCAATAGCGAAATTCGAGCCACATGCACCTCGCGACGAAGCTCACGTTCTCGTACACCTAAGTCGTCGTCAGAACGCGATCTAAACAATGAGCCATCCGCGCAACCCAGACCAGATCGGTGATACGAAAATATTGTAAACGATACCACCTTCCCAGCCAAAGAAATTGTACCAACTATTGAAGTAATTCGAGGAAAAGATGACGTGGGAACCAAAGATTTTATTCGCAGCGTTCGACGAGCAAGGGAACGTTGTTCTCAACCCGAGTTATTCCTCGATTTCATATTTGCCGAAAAAATTCAGGACAATGCTAAACGATCAATACGATATATTCGTATTGAATCCTATGAGGAGTTATACGATACTCTCAAAAAGAACGCAACAATAACAAGTTCCGTTGAGACCGCTCGTTCGCGTCTCGGTAACGTTCGACAACAGCATACAGAAACTGTGCACGCCTATACGCTACGCTTCCGCCAATCTTTGAATGAATTAAAATACGCAATTCAGATTGAACATGCAAGCACACGCCACCGTACTATGGCAATGCAGATTGAGGGGAAGGCAGCGACCAAACGATACGTTATGGATCTGCGGGAGGAAATCGGATCGCAAGTTCGTACCCAACGACCCGAGGAGGTCAATCAAGAAGCACTCGAGGCTGAATGCTGGATCCGAGAAAAACAAAGCAAAGGGCGTACCACTCATTCATCTGATCAACAACGCATCCCAGCACGCGATCGGAATATCAATGCCACTTGTACCGGATCACGCGCATTTAATCACTCTATGCCTGTCGCCGATCGAATGAAGCTGTTCTGTAACAAGTGCAAACGGATCAGTCATACTGACGAAAAATGTTATTCAACAAATCATACAGTTCAAAATTTTCAACATGCCAGCAACCAAAAAAGACCACCGCAAAACAAACAAGTGCGAATGACAAATACAGATCCACACAAGAAAAAAAACTAGCGAACAGGAGGAAAACCAACTGATCGAGCAAGAAGAGACCGAGTATCAGCAGTATCTGGAAGACTGCAATCAGTCGTTATCCGATTGCGGGCAACAAACAGACCAGGAAGGTTGTTAACTAACAGCGGATCTTCAATCAATCTCATCAAAAAAGGACTGGTCTCTCCGAAACATCGAGTCCAAAGAATAGCGGGAACGTTCACCATGGGAAGAGATAAATATGGGACCGATGAAATGACAAATTTATACTTTCAAAGAAAGCGACACATTTTCCATATAGTACCGGATGACTTTCCTATGCCTGAGGATGTCTAATCGGTTTACCTTTTCTGCACACATATGATTATTGCTTGACCAAAGATGTACTGCAAGTCGACTGAAAAATACCCATTGCAAACAAATGAGGTCTATGTGCCAGCTAACAGCGTCGCTCGAATCATGGTACCCGTAGCGCAACAGTCGGGTGACCTCCTAATCAAAGACATCGAAGAAATACCTGACGCAGTATATCGTGTTCACAAAGGAGAAATAGAGATACCCATCCACAACGAAAAAGCAACCGTGATGAAGATCGCTATTGGTCAAATACAGGAAATGCCTACAAACTTTCCACGAGAAAGAATATTCACACTGACACCTGCCGAGTTAAATGAACGCTTGCAGCATTAAAAAAATCACACGAGATTGGGACATATCGAATGCACTCATCAAGAGTCTATATCCAGGATTATTCAAGCATATCATGAAATTTTCACGTTCGAGGGAGAACCGCTTCCATGCACGAACCTTGCTCATCATTAAATAGTTCTCACCGACAATAAGGCTATCAACAACGCATCTTACCAACCTCCAGAATGTCATAAGTCCGAAATTTCTCGACAAATGACAGAAATGCTCAATAAACGAGTGATCAGATATTCTAAATCACCGTACAATTCACCAATCTGGATGGTTCCAAAGAAGAGTGACGCCTCTGGAGAAAGAATGGAGAATTGTAATCGATTATCGAAAGCTGAACGAAAAACAGATGAACATGCTTACCCGCTACCAGTAATCGACGATATTTTAGATCATTTAGGAAAGGCGAAGTTTTTCTCAGCATTGGGCTTGAGCTCAGATTTTCAGCAAGTCCCTATGGACACTTTGAATATGAGCGAATGCCTTTTGAACTGAAGAACGCTCCAGCTACGTTCCAGCGAATGATGTACACCGCTCTCAGAGGGTTGGTCGGCAAAGTTTGTCTTGTCTACCTCGATAATATCATCGTTTTCAGATCATCGTTGCAGGAGCACAACGAGAATTTGGTAATTTTGTTTGAGTGCCTGAAACAGACGGGATTGATGCTTCAGCCAGACAAATGCGAGTTCCTAAAACCTGAACTCGAGTATCTGGGGCATATCATCACTAACGAAGGTGGAAAGCCCAATACGAGCGGGTTGGAGGCTATTAGAATCTTTATAACTCCGTCAACACCAACTGAGGTAAAGTCTTTCCTGGGTCTCGCCGGATACTACCGGAAGTTCACGAAGGGTTTCTCAACAGTTGCCAAACCGCTCACTGATCTAACAAAGAAAGATCATATTTTTGACTGAACTTCGAATTGTCAAAAATCCTTCGAAAATTTAAACAACATGCTGTGTTCGGCGCCAGTATTAAAATACCCAGACTTTATAAAGGAATTCACGTTGACTACCGACGTATCAAATTTGGGAATCGGTGCCGCGTTGTCGTAGGAGGGACGCCCCGCCGACAGGGAGCACGGGGGTGGGTATAATTGAGCATGAACAGATGCCCCCCTTAGCGATATTAAAGTTTCGATTTGACGAATTTTCTGTACGATGCGTATTTTTCAAGATATTTCAGTTTCAGGTTACGTGAATCACCCTGTATAGCCACAGCGCAAGTAAAGTTCAAAAACCCCAAACTGCGCAATCGACAGTTTTAAGGTAAAGGTGCGAAACACGCCATCGAAATCGTCGTCGTGACCATATATGGCCACAACGACCAAAATGCGGAATATGCACTTCTGCATAGCGACTCACAGGAGCGACCTGCGATCACGACAATTATCGAGTAGTCTTAATTGACGAGCGGAGCTAATCAGTTGGTTTTGATTGAAGCTCATATCCTATTAGCTTGCGTAACTTTGTAAATTCTTAATCTAAATCTTACAATAAACTGTTATTTCTCTTTACTTCACGGATTCGAGTTCTACTCCTTATTGGCTATTATCCCAAAATAATATTTTATTGTACAATAGTAACGTTTTGCCGATATAACATTGGTAGCAGCGGTGGGATAGCCAAAGTTTGCGAAATAAATAACAACCAGTTGTGCGCGAAGTGAATAAAAGAGTTGTTAGAAGCAGTGACAACTAAAAATTATCGGATTTCCTATCAAACGCATCGCGTAAAGGAATCGAAGAGAAACCAACACGCAGTCGTTGAGTTCCTAGAATAAATTGCCTATCATATTCACGTCACGTCAAGAGAGAAATTCGCGAACGATCGAGTCGCCGGATCACAACCGTCATCCCGAGGATCGACGAAGCAGAACCAACCAAAGACCATCCCAGAGAAGGAAGGAAGACCGAGGATCCGAACGAGAATCAGCCTACAACCTACATCGCAACCAGCAGAATTCAACTATGTACAAGACCATCCTAATGTAAGTTGTGTTACAATCTGCTGAACTCTCCTGAGTATGGGGATGAGTAACACAGTTTGATTTCTCTTTTCGAGGCAAGTCAATTAAGCCCTTTCCTTCAGGGATGCAAATGTCGCCTTTACTTTACTACAATTCGATCAGAGGGGTTTTCGACTAGGACGGCACCGTCTTTACTGACTGGTCCGACGGTCACTATTGACCTATACGAAAGGTTGTATGAGAAGGATTCGAGTCGAATCTTTCTCATACAACCAGAGTGACTCATACAACCCGAGTGACCAAGAGTGACTCACTCTTTCGCTGGTCGTGTGATGCTGGTGATCTGACGAAGCTCGATGTGATACGACGGTGATTCTTGTAGACTCGGTGAGGAGTGAAAAGATTATGGTCGATGCGAGTTCGGTTATCAGACTTTATTTTTCACGAGCACGTCACTTTTTGACTCTAAAATTTCTTTACAATATACAAGCTTGCCCCGATGAGTTTACAACTTTTATACTCAAACACGCGACGAGCAAAAATGGTCCGCAGATTCTGTTGCGTAAAGTAGTTGCGTTGCTGGTCCCCGTAGAAATTGTAACTCTTTAGCGGCAAAGGTCGCAACTTCACTTATTTCGGCACAGCCATGAAAAGCGCAATAAAGGAAGAAAAATCCGTTCCAGGTGGCGAATCAATCGCCAGACAAACACATGTCTCAACTCACGTCTCAAATCACGTGCCATAAATGTCACAAGCACGGGCATTTAGCACGCGATTGCAGGAGCTCGCAAGTCCGCATGAGTCTGCCTGCCCCAGGACCGAGCAGAGGGATCCTGAAGGTAGACGTCACGTGTCACTACTGCAAAAAGCCAGAACACGTCGTCGCGGAATGTCAAAAAAAGGATCAGAGACGAAGGGATAAAGAAGGAAACAGGACCTCCGCACAAGTGGCAACACGATTATGGGCGAACAAACCCAAATACTTGGCCAAAACAACAAAATAATTTTCCGCTAAGAAATCGTGAAAATAAGCCCACACTTGGATCACTGGAACTCGGCACAATTACGATTATCTCCGAAGAAGATATTAAGGAGACTGAAAAACAAACGGAGAATTTAAAAATTTGCAACGTCAGCTTGCCCTGGATAGAAGGAGCAATGAGCGACTTCACCATCGCCTCTCCGCATGCCCCAGCCGGTACGCTGACCTTAAAGGCCGACACGGGCGCGCAATGCTGCGTGTTGCGCAAAGGCGCGCTGAAACCCGAGACGCCAATAACGCCTTCGACCGTCCAGCTGAGAGGAGTTGAAGGCACGACGTTCAAAGCACTCTGCAAGGTGATACTCGATACCCGAGCTATCTCGATAGAGCATGACTTCTATGTGGTGAGTGACTCCGTACCAATGACAACAGATGGGTTATTGGGAATGGACTTTATGCGAGAGCACAACGTCGATATATTGGGAGGCAAACGCATAAAAATGTACGGAGATACGATGCGTCTGGTGAACGCGCAAGCAAAAATTAAACTTCCACGGGTAAGCGAGAACATCGTTCGAGCTAAAACCTTAGAAAATATTGTTGGCTTCGTAGAAAAGGTGGAAGTAGCCGAAGGAATCATAATCGGTTCATGCGTAACCACAGCAGAGGGTAATAATTGCATTGTGAGCATAATGAATTCGAACGAGAAGGAAGTCGAAATGAAACGACCCGTCGTAACAATGAAATCGCATGACGCTCGCCGAATTACCGGACGACGCCGAGTCCGAACGAGGTATAAGTACAGTCACCGCTGGAAGTGGGGCTGCCCGCCTAAGGAATCTTCGCAAGGAAATCGACACGGCTCATCTCAATGCAGAAGAAAAATTCGAATTGTTACAAATTTGCGAATACTTCGAAGATATTTTCCATTTAGACGGGGACCGTCTAAAATGCACCGACTTGGTGATACATGAAATTCCCTTGAAGGAGGGAATAATACCAATTAAAGTACACCCATACCGACTACCTGAAACGCACAAAAAGGAAGTCGAAAAACAAACCGCTGAGATGTTGGAAGACGGAATTATCACGCCGAGCAGGAGCCAATGGAACGCCTCGTTGCTAGTGGTCGCAAAAAAACCCAACAGCAACAGAAAACCCCGAATGAGAGTCGTGGTGGACTTCCGTAAATTAAACGAAGCCACCGTAGGAGATTCCTACCCATTGCCGAATATCTCTGAGATATTGGACCAATTGGAAAAGGCGAAATGCTTTTCTACGCTCGATCTCGCCTAGGGTTTTCATCAAATTCCGATGGCAGATAACGATAAAAAGAAAACAGCATTTCCCACGCAAGGTCATTTCGAATATACTCGTATGCCCTTCGGTCTGAAAAACGCACCGCCGGCGTTCCAAAGGCTCATGAATACAGTTTTGGCAGGAATATAAGGTACTCGATGCTACGTTTACCTCGACGACATCATCGTCTATGGCTCATCGCTGAAAGAGCATAATGGTCGACTCCAAGATGTTTTTCAGCGACTAAGAGAAACGAAATTGGCAGTTCAGCCGCAAAAATGCCATTTTCTTCGAAAAGAAACTCATTACCTCGGACACGTAATAACCGAGGAAGGGGTGAAACTCGACGAAGGAAAAATCAAAGCGGTCAAAGAATTTCCATTACCAAAAAACGTGAAAGGAATACAGTCATTCCTGGGTCTTGCATGATATTATAAGAAATTTATAAAAATCTTTTCCCAAATAACGAAACCTCTAACGACGTTATTAAAAAGGACGTTCCCTTCGAATGGACAGCGGAACGACACGAGGCATTTGAAACGTTAAAAAGAATGCTCTCCACAGCTCGAATTTTACAATATCCGAATTTCGCTAAATCGTTCCTAATAACCACAGATGCATCCGATAAAGCAATCGGCGCAATATTATCGCAAGGCAAGATAGGTGAGGATCTGCCGATAAGTTACGCCAGTCGAAGTTTAAACAAGGTGGAACAAAATTATTCAACAACCGAAAAAGAATTGCTTGCCATCGTCTGGGCCGTAGGACAATTTCGACCATACAGTTACGGAACTAAATTCACAGTGATCACGGATCATCGACCTTTAACTTGGTTATTCAGCGTAAAGGATCCAGGCTCAAGACTTATGAGATGGAAATAAAAATTATCGGAACATGAATTTGTTAAGCCAACCGCCTAAAATTGCCTTAATTAGAGCAAAGCCTTTATTTTCATATCCATAGAATAAAAGTATTTATAAGAAATACCGAATTCGTTTGTCAATAGAATAACAGTATATATAAAAAATGCCATACTTGTTTATTGATAGTATAAACGCATACAAAGAAATGCAATGCGCTTTCACAGAACAACGCCTGCATAGTCTCCAAATATTAGAAACACCGAATGTCTAGACTGCCTAACCTGACCTCGTGTCGCCCAGGCTGCAAGACCACTACTTCAGACACTTTGTCACGCCGTCGGGAGGGGGGTATGGGGAATTTTGGGGTTAACAGAAAGAACAAAAAAAAGGAAAGAGATAATTAAAAACTCAAATTAACTTTTATTACACCAATGCTTTGAACGGCGGACGGTCTCCGGGATATAATACACCAAAAAGAATATATCTAAATATGGTACTTTATAAGTTTGAGCGCCAGTTAATCTTATTTTAAATACAAAAAAAAATTAACAAAATTAATACTGTCAGAACTCTTACTGGTGAGGGTGGTGGTAAGCTAGCGTGCCGGGAAGGGGAGGGTGTCAGGCGGGAAGAGGGGTCTCAGGGTACAGGTTCGCCGACGCGATGGCCTCTTAATAATTACCACTGGCTGAATTTTTGGTATTACAAATCTCTTATTCGGTTTACTGTAAATTATTCTATCGTCGGTGACACGGTCAGACGTAAGGAAAGGGGGCAGGCGAGGAGAAGGCGTTGTTGTCCGCGAGGACTTCGGATGATTGAAGGAAGGGGGGGGGGAGTTAGGTATGATCGCGCGAAGCGCGCGATCGAGTGTTCTCGACGGCGGTCGAGGTAGTGGGTAGAGGGGGAAGGGAGGCCAGGCGGGAAGAAATGACCGTTACGCGCAATAATACTACTGGATAAAATTTTTACCCCCGTCCCACACGGCACGCAAGAGAAAGAAATTCACACTCGTCAAAATACTGAACGCGGAAAATACTGCAATTTCACGGTCTTCTCAAAAATTGAGTCGGGCAAACGTTCGAGGGAGATAACCGTGCAAGCACTCACCGTCGCTGACTTTTCTTCTTCCTTGTCTCGTTCTTTCCTTCTATCTTGTCCCTATCGTTGCCTATTCGTCGTAATGATTTTCGTATCCTTTTCCTTTCCGTATTCGTGGTCCTTTTCCTTTTCCTTATCGTCGTCGTTATTTCACTGTTGGTCGTCCTTTCTCACTCTCTCCTTCTCTCTCTCTCACTCACTCGAATCACACCTCACTCTACTCTATACTTTCCCTAATCTCTATACTCTTATTAATCTCCTTACTCCTATCGCTCTTCACTAGTCGTCGGCTCGTCACAAAGTGACGGCCGCATGGCCGGCCGGAAGCTCGCGAAATTTTCTCGCTCGCTTATTGGCTACCGGCCGGCATCGATCATCGAGGCAGCAGCGATACGGATCGATGGGAGAAGGGTCAAACGGGTGATTAATTCGGGACTGTCGCGAGCGGGATCTATTGGGGAAAGGCAGGCAATTAGGTCGGTCAATAAGTATGGGAGTTATTGCGGACGGGATTTGATAATTATTGGTAATAACGAGGGTAGGGTAATCGCCGTACGCTGCTGCCACCTTCGTCACTCTGTCGCCGCGCGGCCGATGGATGGCCGGGGTGCGGGGACGGACGGGTGCATAGTTTTGACAGCTGGCGAGTATTCGAGTGTTGTGCGTGATTTATTTATTAACTTCTTTGTTTATTACTGTGAGCGAGCGGCGATATGGGTGTTCGGTGCGATGGGGATGGTCTTCGGGTCGGTCCAGGTAAGTGTCTCTCCATGATTTCCTCGATAATTTTCTTCTTATTAATTTTCCACTTATTTTCGCAGGTTACAGCGGGTCGGTCCTGGACGACGTCGACGACGGTGACGATGAGGACGATGACGACGACGACGGTGATGATGAGGACGACAACGGTGACATGACAACGACGACGGTGATGATGAGGACGACGACGGTTACATGACAACGACGACGGTGATGATAAGGACGACGACGGTGACATGACAACGACGATGACGATGCTGCTGGGGATGCTGCTGGGTCTGGCGGGGTCAGTCGTAAGGACTGACTTCCTGCGCCGGTGAGTATTTGCACGGTTTTTATACTTTATTTAATAGAATTTGCATACTTATCTTTCTTTTCTTGGTTGCAGGTGTGAGACGGCTCTCTTGCGCGAGCCGGCTGCAGGGGAGGCTGTGGCCCGTGTGGCGCATGGCGTCACAACTTCTAAGAACTAAACATAACGACGACCCTTAGTTTGATAAACTCTAGAGCTACGTATGTCACCCGCTTTCCCACCATCACTTTCCCACAAAAATTGAGCATCGACGACTCAGAGAGCGACTTCGAATGCAGATTCATTAACTGTACTTCGTGCAGAGATGTCCTCTCTCTGGAGCCCTTCTGACTGGAGCTCGGTACAATTAGTTGTTACGCCAGTTGTACTCCACGTTTTATAAACGGGATGATAGTTTAAAACTTTGTTAAATCAAAAACATATCATTCGCATCCGCTTGAAGTGAATATCATTGCAATAAAATATTAAATAAATCATTACGTGCTAATACTCGCGGTCATCTCCTTTGTGTTAACTCGAAGACATCTTGTGATACCTAAACAAGCTCTGATTCTTCACCTGTGCACATCGTATTCATCAAGGGTTATGCTCCTTCTTCGAAGACATCGACGGCTACAACTACGAAGTCAATAAAAGGGAAACACACCTTGTCTACCATCGATCAACATTTCGATAAGTGTCCACACACACATACAATATTCATTTCACTCCTCATATCGGTCCTGATACTGACTACGAAGGAAGACTGCGCGGTCTATAAAGGCACCGTTGGGCAACAGACCTATTGTTATGCGTATTACCATTCTGACACGTAATTCAGTTATTGAAAGGCTTTACCAAAAAACTTAACCTGCCGATTCGAAAACCATGGGTTCTTTATGAGACGCGATACCTTGTGATGTGTACATTGCACAGGGGCAGAGTTAATATTGAACACCAGTTGGATTTGAGTCATCTTTGAGCCATTTGCGCAACAAATTCAACGTAGAATACAAAGCCGGTAAAACAAATACTAATGCCGACGCGCTCAGCCGTATATACGCGACGACACGCGCACAGGCACGGGAAACCCGAGCCACACCGTCGCGCGACGAAAGAGAGAGCGAGAAGAAAGACAGAGAGAGCGCGAAGAAAGAGAGAGAGAGAGCGCGAAGAAAGACAGAGAGAGCGCAAAGACAGACAGAGAGAGCGATACAGAGGACAGTGACGACGACGGTTCCAGCGACGAGTCCCCCGCGGACTCGTGCACAGCGACCAAGGGAAGCGCGGCGCAGGAGGAGAACAACCGTGTGAACGACGCACAGCACCTCCGCCACGAGAAAGAGAAAGATAGCGGCCGCATAGACGTAAGCTGTCCCGAGCCAAGCGAAGGAAAAATAATAATTCGCGAATACCACGATCCTCTCCTTGGTGGTCACCAGGGAATAACGCGAACACTAGAAAGAATATAATTAAAATACGAATGGCCTGGAATGAAAAAACAAATTGACGAATACATATCTGCCTGTGATAAATGCCAAACAAATAAAGTAAGAAGAATAACGAAGGCGTCCATGGTCATCACCGACACTCCGACGAAAGCGTTCGGAAAATGCGCCGTTGACATAGTAGGGCCCCTCACCGTTACCTTGTCAAAAAACAAATACATCTTGGAAAGGCTCTGGAAAATCAAGGAGCAGCGGGAGTTGCGAAAGCGCTAGTTATCAAAATTATTTATCGTTATGGCGCACTGGAAACTACACTTTTTGATCAAGGAACCAACTTCCTTAGCACCACCTTCAAAGAAGTTTGTAAATTGCTGAAAATTCAAAAAATACAAACAACCGCGTATCACCCGGAATCAAACGGAGCGCTCGAACGATCGCATCGAACACTGTCAGAATACCTAAAATGCTATATAGAAGAGGATCAGGAAAATTGGGACGAGTGGTTGCCGTATGCGATGTTTATGTATAATACAACACCGCACACCGCCACTGGCTATACTCCTTACGAGCTCGTCTACGGAAAACCAGCCGTATTACCGACGTTGATAAAAACCGTGCCCCGGCTTACCTACACCACCGACGACCTAGCACAAGAAGTGCGAGAGAGACTCCGAGCCGCATGGAGCCTCGCTAGAAAAAATTAAATGATCACCAAATCAAAATCTAAACAATACTTCGACGAAAAGACTCTAATCCCCGAATTCCAAATCGGTGACAAAGTATTTGTCAAAAGGTAGCGACATTGGTCAATGCGTAACTCGGGCGATTAACAAGGGAGTAGGGGGGGGGGGGACCTCGGACCTAGAGGGGAGAGTCAGGTGGCCTTTTCAGGTTCCTATTACCAACTCCCTAACAACCCCTAGGTCGGAGCCCAAGGATATGGAGGGGAGGGAACTCGGTCCCTAGGGGGGAGTCAGGTGGCCTTTTCAGGTTCCTACTGCCAACTATCTAGCAACCCCAGAGTCAGAGACAACGGACATGGCGCGGGGGGAGGCAATCGAGAACGTTTCTGGTGGTGCTTGGTCGCTCTGAAAAGAGCGGGTTGTTCCTTAGAATCACGCCGGACTTTATGTTGGCCTATTGCGAGGTGGAGCCGTGAGCAGGCAGATCCGGTGTCGTGAGTCCGTGGGTGTCCCGATCCGCTTTACCGCCTCCTTCAGAACCGCAGGATCGACTGCGCCTGCTGTGCGTACGGGTTTTTTGTGGCTCGCTTTGCGGGCCTTGTGGCTCTTCTCTCGAGTGCCTGGATGACAATCGCGTCTGTCCGTGCGGTGGCCCACGGTCGGCCGACCGGTGGGGGAGGAACTCGGGGTTTAGCCGGATGAGAGCCTCCAGGCTTAGCATTTGCGTCGCTCGGGTACGAGCGGGTTGCGACGTTAGTGTGGACCTGACAAGGTCCATTGGGTTTATGCGCCACAGAGTTATTCTGGGACGCCTTCCGAATTTTGGCACGGTGGTCCAGGCGGCGGTAATAGGACGCGGTGCGATGTCGCTTCTTGGGCATCGATGAGGAGTGGATGAGTCGTAGAGAATAATTATTTTGTTAAAAAATGGAACTTTATTTTCAAGTAAACTGTTCAAGATAGGAAATTTGAGAACTAGGTCTGAGAGAGTGAGGCACCTAGTTCGGCGTTCTCCTCGAGACAAGTGGTCCTCGGGCCCGCGGTTGAGCTACTTACCAGGGGTGTTAGTTGAAGTTTGCCGGTTTTACTAGTAGATGTCGCTAGCAATATGTATAAGTTTCTATGATTTGGTATGTATGCCATTTTTTTCTATTGACATTAACCTACAAAAATACGCAAGTCACAGTCCGCCAAAATAATAGCGTCATATTTGTTTACCTCAGTGAATATGTCGAGTTTCGTTCCAAGTAAATCGCATTTGCGGCATTCATTGCTTTTCTTATTTCATCAAAAGAAAAAAGCAGCTGAAGCTCACCGGTTGCTGGTAGAAACTTATGGTGAACATGCTCCAGTGATTAGAACATGTGAGACATGGTTTCGTCAATTTAAAAGTGGAGATTTCGATTTGACAGACAATGAACATCCTGGTGCAGCGAAAAAGTTCGAAGACGAGGAATTGCAGGCGTTATTGGATGTTGATCCAACCCAATCGCAACAAAAATTGGCAGAGACACTAAATGTGACTCGAGGAGCAATTTGCCAACGTTTAAAAGCCATGGGAAAGATCCAGAAGTATGGAAAATGGGTGCCACACCAGCTGAACGATAGACAAACGGAAAATCGAAAAACCGTTTGTGAAATGCTGCTTCAACGATTCGAAAGGAAATCTTTTCTGCATCGAATTGTCACGGGGGACGAAAAATGGATTTATTTTGAGAACCCGAAGCGAAAAAAATCATGGCTTTCACCTGGTGAAGCCGGCCCATCGACTCCAAGGCCAAATCGCTTTGGCCGTAAGACAATGCTCTGTGTTTGGTGGGACCAATGTGGTGTGGTGTACTACGAGTTGTTAAAACCTGGTGAAACGGTGAACAGGGATCGCTACCGACAACAAATGATCAATTTGAATCATGCGTTGATCGAAAAACGGCCGGAATGGGCCCGAAGACATGGCAAAGTTATCTTGCAACATGACAACGCGCCGTCTCATACCGCTAAACTGGTGAAAGACACATTAAAAACACTTAATTGGGAAATATTATCGCACCCGCCGTACTCTCCAGACCTCGCCCCGTCCGACTATCACCTTTTCGCATCGATGGGACACTCCCTTGCAGAGCAGTGCTTCGCTAATTTTGAAGAAGTCGAAAAATGGCTCGTCGAATGGTTTGCCTCGAAAGAGAAAAAGTTTTTTTGGGATGGTATCCATAATTTGCCTGAGAGATGGGCGAAATGTGTAGAAACCAATGGTCAATACTTTGAATAAAAAAATTTTGAGATTCCTCTGAAAATTAAGTGTTTTCTTTATCGAAAAAACCGGCAAATTTCAACTAACACCCCTGGTATATACCCCCAGGCGACCCACCAGCGCACCAATCAGCGCATGGCTCGCTCCTCGGTCGTGCGTCGGGCACGATATAGGTATACTCGGTGTACTGGGACCGAGAGCGAGCGCTGATTAGTGCGCCGGTTGGTATAGTGGTTAAATTTTCGGTAAGTATTATTTATGCTAAGAAATCTATGTGTTTCTGATAAAATACTCGACGGAAAAATGAGTGTGCCGAGTAGCGGCGTACGACATATTGTTACACGACGAGACGGTACGACGCCGATGGTCAACGAAACTAACCCCTAAATGGAGTGGACCGTACGACGTTACCGCCCGAACGTCGCCCGTCACTTATGTAATAAAAAAGGGGCGTAGGTCTCTAAAGGTTCATGCGAACCGTATAAAAATGTTCATCGAACATTAAACGCGGTTAACCTAATATTTCAATTCCAATAATTGAATCTTAAGCTCTAATAGAGTCATGTGGAGCAAGTGTGCGCACTTGAGCTTTGAAATGCCATAGAATCGAAAATTCCAAGTTTAATGCAAAAAAAACGACGTTAATTGGTTAGAGTGGTTATTAAGCAATAACTTGACGATAGAAATAATATTCGTCAACGGCACGAATTTTCAAAAATTGACCAAAACTAACATAGTCCGAAATGCGTACACTTACCCCAATATAGGGGTAAGTGTGCGCAGCAGTGTAGGTAAGGGTGCGCAACATAAAATGACGAGATTTTGACCTATTAAATAAGTATAACCAGACATAGGAACATGACAAATTTTTATTTATTATTATTCGATGTTTTAACGGTACTAATAAAAAACAATTTGAAAACAAGAATAAATTTCAATAAGATGAATTGTAACGAACATTGACGGCATTGATATTGTACCTTTCGATCCTGAAACAAAATATTGCAGTATTAATACGAAGTTTCTAAAACGGGATAAGTGTGCGCATGCACACACTTACACAACAAGCATGTGCGCACACTTACCCCACCCCATCAAAACGGGATTTCATCAAAATAGTTCGGGATTGCGTCATCTCAAAAATTGAAAAATTGTTACTTATCAAACTGAATACTACGTAGTACTCGATGATAAATATGAAACGTCCAAAATGGGCACAAGTCTTCAAAAGATTGGACGCCAAAAATAGTAAAATATCGTAACAATTTGAGCAAAAAAATTCACTTACCTGCTAAAACAAAACGGCGGGTTAGGGGCTACTAAAAATCGACCTCTTCGCAGAACATCGCACGGGGCACTGAATATGGGAGGTGCGGCGCTTTAGTTATAAATCGTTTCTGAGATATTTCATATGCGCACACTTACCCGCTGCGCACACTTACCCCACATGACTCTAAGAATAAAATATAAAACCAAAAATCAAAACAAAATTGAAAAATAAATAAAATAAAATTCAGAAATAAATAAGAATAAAAATGAGAAATAAATAAGAAAATTTAACTTAAAACAGTGAATAGAACTAAAATAAAGGATCCGAAAAATAAATTTTTCCAAAATTTCCAAAAAAACAAATTATGAAAACTCATTTAGAGAAATTATCTAACCATTCAGTAGCAAATTACAAAATAGACTTATTTAACAAATAAGAAAGAGATAAGAAGAAATAATAAGAAAAATATAATAAATAATAAGTGGACGAATCAACATTCGTCATTGTCCTCATTAAATAAACAAATAATACACTGGGATTAGGAGAAAAAGTTCTTTTTATTGAAGGTGCGCCAAAAAGCCGCATCCTTCCCTTTCCAATACATGAAGCATGTGCGAATAATAAATGAAAATGATGATTTCGCGCTATATATCGGCAACGTGCCCACAAGCCGGGCACGACGCCACCGACGAAAATAAGCGGCGCAGAGCCACGAAGTCCGGAAAGGGATCGGCCTCGCCCTCAAAGACGCCTTCTCCCCATATTTTTTTTAATTTTTATTTTTTTTTATTTTGTCTTCATTTATGCGGCGATCGAGCATCTTCGCTCATTTCCGCTGTATACTTCATTCATTTCCGTTATTTCTGATCTTAGCTGTATCAGCTTACATGGGATTCGTATACGATTGACATTTTATCTTCATATCTCTACTTTTACGATAGAGGTTTCTTAGCCGTCCGGTATACCGTCCGTTGCCCGTCCCTAGTCACGAGGAGGCGAACCTGCTTATCCAGTGTCGTCACTTTACTCATTACTCATTGGAATCACCATCACCCCTGGCCAGGTAACTCGATCGTGTCTCAAAGAGACTTTTTGCGAACTTATTGAATTTCTCACTCAGGGGCTTTGTCTTTGTCAGGTCTTTGTGGATTCTGGTCTGCCTCAGCTCCGGGTACCTTATGTCCTTGTACCCCACACAATGCCATATCATATGGTCAACTGTCTCCCGCTCCTCCTCACATATGACGCATGAGGCATTTGTAATCAGATTCCTCCTTTCCAGCGAGTCATTTATTGGCCCATATCCCGTCATAAGGTACACGGCAAACCTATTCGGAGCAAACCACCTATTTTTCTCGTTAAACCTGACATCTTCAATGAACCTGTATAGATCTCTTCCATGCACGTTGTTCTCCCATCTGTTTTGCCACTCGTTCCATATTTCATTTTTTATTTGTTTCCTTTCTCTTTTCAGGTCTACATCTCCCTCTCGATCTTCAGGTAAGTACTCGTATACTTTCCACTTTATGTATTCATTTTTCTTCAGTCTATAACATAGTCCGCGGTTTGTTGCTCCGAGATCCAAAGGAAGGCATCCCACAATTAGCTGCATCGCAGCCATCGACGCCGTTCTACAAGCCCTCATCATCGATAGGAGCATTGTCCGCTGTGCTGCATCTAGGTGTCGCCTGATCATCGTTCCAGCCGCCTCCCGATGCCACAGCGCTGCTCCGTATGTCGCAATAGGTACGCATACACCTCTGTATATAGTCCGTATAATATTACTTTTCATTCCCCATTCGTCCTTTGCCATTCGCTGTATGGACATGGCGAACGCCGTAATACCCTCTCTGGTCTTTTTGGCGTGCGCTATAAATGTCAGCTTGGAGTCGATTTTTACTCCCAAGTACTTGTAGTCAGTGCAATACCGAATTGGGCTTCCGTTTACTCTGACTACTGGTGGCCTCTGCGGATGGAACTGTCCCTTCACAATCATCGCTTGCGTTTTAGCTTCTGATAGCGTGAGCTTATGCTCGGTACACCATTTCTCGACTTTTGCTATTATTACACTGCTTAACCTTTCCAGGGTGACTCGTGAGTTCACTTTCACCAATAGCAGTAGGTCGTCTGCGTACGCGATTGCCTCTGTCTCGTCCGGATTCATTCCCTCCTCGATGTCACTCAATAGAGAGTCCATACACCAATTCCACGCAGCAGGCCCCATGATCGAACCCTGGGGACATCCTTTCTCCATGGTACGCTTCTTACTACTATACTCAGTTTTGACTAGCATCACTCGTCTTTTAAAATAGTTATCGACCAACGCGATCAAGGCACTACTACACTCTGCAGCAATAACGCGCCGTTTAATTGCCGGCCACCATAAATTATCAAAAGCTCCCTGTATGTCTGTGTAAATGGCTAGAACATACTTTTTCTCAGTCTCCTTCACTGCACGCCGAAAGCTCATTAGAGCGTCATCCGTGGATCTACCCTGTCGAAATCCGAACTGCCGATCACTTTCTAGTCCTTTGTTGATCCTGTACTGTTTTTGAATCCTATTTACCATAATCCTCTTAAAAATTTTCCCAATTATCGGGAGAAGAGCAATTGGCCGATACGAGTCTATACTGCACCGATCCCGGGATTGATCCTTAATTATGATTCGCACCTCCGCCTTCTTCCATAAATCGGGAAAAAACCCCATGCTGCATGCAATTATTAAATAATTTTCCGATCGCTTCTTGATCATGCTTCCATATAATCTTTAAAATCTCAGCAGGAATGCCATCCAATCCTGTTGCTTTTTTATCCCTAGTGGCCCTCATTGCGGCGGAGATCTCTCCATCCCCTATTTCATTTTCTAGGTTCATGCACACATAGTCTTCATTTGTCCGCCTGATCTCTCTCAGAGCATCAGATTCGCCTGCCCTCGAGTCTTTGGGAACCATCTTTTTTTAACATTTCTCGCGCTGTTTCCTCCCAGGTTGCGGTGACCCTTTGATCTGCCAAAACGATCGAGCACGGGATTTCATTCCTTTTTATTTTATTCCCAGCTATTTTGAACACTATCCCCCAGGGATTCCCGTTTGCCTCTTTCTTAACAAAACTCCTCCACGTAGCCTGCTTACTTTTCCTAATTTCGGCCGTATACTCGTTTCTCAGCATTGAGTACCTTCTTTTCAAGGACTCGACCTCAGCCATGTTCTCGTTCTGGTTGATACGTCTAGCACAGGCGAGTTCCTTTCTAGCCCGTCTCACAGCATGCCTCTGCCTCTGTAATTCCGGCGTCCACCATGGAACCGAATGGTTCGATGCGCTTTTCTCCCTTAGGGAATCCCGGCACACCGCGGCGATAACCCTCCCAAAAGTGCGTGCAGCATCACCCGGGTTAGCCGTTGCCAGCTGTTCTTTTACCTCTGAAGTCATATACGCGTCATAGGTACGAAGAAACCCTTCCCAGTCAGCGTCTGCAAGTCTGTACCGTATTTTTCGATTCATCTTTGGCGGCGGCATCTCCCGACCACAGACATCAAATACTATCATATTATGATCACTAGCGCTACAAGCCGAGGTCACTGCCCAATTCCGGATAGCACCGCTCAGGTTTGCAGTTGCCATGGTGACATCAATATTCGATTCACCACTCGCAGAGGAGTAGGTGGTCAGCTGCACGGGTTCATCACAATCATCTCATGCTCTATGAGGAAGTCCTCAACAGCACAGCTCCTGCGGTCCAAGCTGCCCGCATACCACAGCAGGGACCTTGCATTCGCATCGGTCGCCACAATGATCCTCGCACCACCATCCCCAAGCCGAATCCTTTGAATGAGCTCACCAGTAGCTCGCAAATATAGCTCAATTGGCTGAGAGCATTGACAGTACACACTGACCACGCACACGTCTACCTTTTCTCCTCGTATGTGTGCACACACAACGTGGTTAGGCTCTTCTGTACGCACCCGAAAGACATCTAGTCTCGGATTACATATCAGAATGGCCGCCCAAGGCGCATCACTAAGAGGCTGAATAACCCTAATGTTTTGGCTGTTGTATCCTGTGATCTTCCCCTTGACGGAGTACGGCTCCTGTAGGCAGAGAACGTCATATTTTTCTTACTCCAAAATCATCCGAATCTCACCAGCTGCCGCTGCTGACCTGGCTGCATTTATTTGGGCTACCTTCAGCTCCATTGCACCTTGTTTCGATACAACTCGACTTGCCTCAGGTACTCTGGATACCCCCGATCGCTTGACGGGTGATTCGTTGTTGGTCGTCTGGCTCTCCGACAGTTGCTACAGCACGGTGTTTCTTTTTTAGGGCAATCGTTCCGAGCATGTCCCTCATCACCACAGTTCTCACACATAGGCTGTGTTACGTTACAGTGCTTAGCAATATGCCCAAAACTACTGCATTTAAAGCATCTCGTTACATTCACAAAATCGCAGACTCTATAGGATCTCCACATCATGAAGATCCTGCCCTTCTCAATTAGCTTCTTGTGAATCAAGGCAGGCATCTCTACTATCCAGTTATCATTTCCGTTTCTGTTTTTAAAATGATGTCGAAAATTGACGACTTTTCGCACGTCAACTAGACCATTCATCTCGAAGTCATAGTTTTTGGCGATCAGATCCTCCTTTAACTCTTCTGGGCTGGCGTCCTTCTCCACATCATACACTATTATCGTCGGATTAAGTTTCCTTGGATCCTCTGCCTTCAGGCCTATCTCCCCAAAGCGTGTCTCCTTCACCATAAGTGCGTCAACCTTGCCCTCCACCTCGATCGCGACACCTTTTTTTCTCATTTGCCGAATATTTCGCACTTTAAGCTTGGACCGTACCCCTTTAAGCGCATCCATAACCGCTCCTTTTATTCGCTCGTTACTTCTTGTGTCATTGTCACTTACAGGTTTTAAGAGGATGACCTCACTCGTCGGTTTTGGACGAGGCGGGTTTCCACCGGACACAACCCCTGGGCTCCTGAAATCTCCGGTCGTCCGGCCATCAAAGCCTGCACAAACGTAGGAGGAGTAGTACGACTCACTTTGGCAATATCCTTACTTTTCTCTTTTTCAGCCTCTAATTCCGTCTTTCTTTTTTCAGATGTCACCACCTGCTCGTAGAGTTTGCTCTCCAGTGAGGACCACTTAGCCAGTATGAACCGGATCGCTACTTTGTTCACCTTATTGTTCTCGTTGAATAGGTAAGTCTCTAGCTCGACACGATGCTCCGCAATCTCCTGCATAATTGGCGGCAGTTCTTCGTCCCCTCTCTCTCGGAGAACACGTCCGTCTCTCTTTCGTGATTTCTTCGGCCTTTCGGCAGAGACTTCTTCCAGCTCCGAGCAGTATGACGACAGCGAATGCTGCCGGCTCCGCTTTCCGACACTTTGCACATCACTTGCCTCCTCAAGATTTGACGTTTCCATTTCAATTTCTATATTCTCCCGTATCTCAGATCTTGCTCCAAGATCCCCTCCCAATGCTTCTGTCTCCCTCCTCATCACCGTTGTTTTTTGTTTGGTTTTGTTTGTTTGTTTAAGGTTATCCATTTTATTCCCACGATTTGGTCGGAAGGTATGTCGACCCGGGCAGAGCCGCCTTACCCGGGCAAGCCGATTACTCTGGGGGGTCGGCAGGTACCCCAGAGGGATCGTGTGAAACCGTCATATTTAACGTCCCACGGCCATTCACCCCTTGGCATGATGCCTTACACCGTGGGTTGGGACGTTGGCTACGCTCTTAGTCTGGTCCTTCACCTCGAACCACTCCAGCATGGTTAGACTGGCCAGGAGTTGGACTCCCGCTGGCACAGCTTCGAGGATCATCAGGACTCGCAAGCCCCCCCCCCCAACAAGGTAGCGAGCCACGGGGGAGGCCTTCTCCCCATAGAGCGTCGACGGCCCGCCGGTTCGCCTCGCAACGAGGACGCACCGGCAAAGCCACCCGAATAAAACCGTCCATAATGGACGAACCGCCCAGAACCCGCTGCTTACGCCAAACCTGCTGAAAACCAACGGAGGGAAAAGTTAGATAAAAACAAAAACAAAAGACGAGCACCCTCATTTTATATCAAATAAAATCTTACCTACGCCTATATTAAATAGCATAGTACTCACCGCTAACTCTTGCGCGTGATGGCGCCGGCACAGCGCCGCAAATCGCACCCAAGGGGCGGAATTCGTCGAAGCAACAACCATGTTGAAAAATTGTTCGACTGTCGCGTTCGAGTGATGAAGAGTTAATGAAGCTTGAAGAGAGCTCCGGAGCATGGAGGTCTCTCTGAAAAATAAAAAAGACAAGATTCACACACGTTAGAATATAAAAAGTAGACTTACGAATCTACCGTCAGCACCTTCCCACGGACATAACGCCACGCGTTCTAATTACAGAATCACGATACTGACAACGGCCAGAGCACACGCGCGAGACGTCAGGAATTTTATACGAAAGGATCGGAACCGTGTCAATCACCGAAGACACGTGGAGTCTAATTCTACACATAGACGTACAATCGGTGCAAACCAGGGTAAAATTTATAAAGACCGCCCTACGCGATCTCAACGCTTCTTGTGTAAAGCGTAAAATTTTGCTAAGCGCCGTCGCCGCCTACCGCTAGATGGCATGGCTCGCGTATGCTACGAACCCCCAGTATAACACTTGACAAGACAGGCCAAGCGCCGAGGTCTCGTAGCGATATCCAGCCGCCCGCGTTTCCCCCCGCACCCCGCGGAGGGAATGAGACGGAGCGAAAACAATCGAGTCGCGCGAACTAATCTCGCAGCTTTGGTCATGCATATTATGAGAATTGTTGTTTATACAAACTCTTCACAAAATAATATGATTCTTGGAAAAAAGAAATTATTCTTGCGGATGTCTGGGTATACATACAGATTCAACAATATGTAGATATATGTGCATAAATATGCACTGTATATAAATATATTGTCACGCCGTTGGGAAGGGGGTAGGGGAGTTTCAATGGTAATTCTCAAATAACAGAAAATAAGAACGCCAATAACAATGTTTATTATTTGAATATTATTTGGTAACACGGCGGACTTTCTCCGGGGCAAAGAACAAAAAAAATTGTTTATATAATACTGTAGCTTCTTTGGGCGCCAGTTAATTTTCAAACAAACAAAATTAACAAAAATAAAATAAGATAACTCAAATAAACAATACTTCTATACTTGTCGCGTTTGGGGAAGGATGGCTAGCGTATTGGGATGTGAAGGGGTCGGATGGGAACAGGAGTCTCAGGGGAGGTTTGCGGACGCGATGGCCTCTAAGTTATTACCACTGGCTGGGTAGTTGCCGTGTGGGACCACACGGCAACGCAGTAGAAAGAAAACAAAAAGTACTGAATTCGCACAGTCGGAAGATAAGAAAAAGAAAACAAAAAATAATAGTGCATTCGCGGATTTCTCAAAAATGAACCGGATATTAATTCGGGGAGGGTAACCGTGCAAACACTGACTCCCTGTATCCTCCGAATATCCTCCTCTCGTCCTCGTTCCTTTTTCAATCGAATCCTGTCTTTTTCCTGGTCGTCCTCGTGAATTCGTATCGCTATCTCCTTGCTCCGTTTCGTTATAATCGTATGCCTGTTCGTTCCTGATCGTCCTCGTAAAATTCGTATCGCTTAATTATTCTCCTTTATAAATCCTTTTTCACACTCTCCTTCTCTCTCTCTCTCTCTCTCTCTCTCTCTCTCTCTCTCTCTCTCACTCACTCACTCCATTCTCGCTTCACTCTCTACTATATACTCTCTATTTTCGCTCTACACTGATCGCCGGCTCGTCACAAAATGTCGAGCCTCGTGATGGGCCGGAAGCTCGCGAATTTTTCGTGAGCGTTGACTGGCCAATCTCGAGCATCGAGGCAGCAGCGTCACGGGTCGATATAGATAGGTCAGATGGGTGATTGATTTTGGGATTGTCGTGAGCGGGATCTATTGGGGAGCGGCGGGTAATTAGGTCGGTCGGTAATTTAGGATTTATTGCGGACAGGAATGTACGCGTTCGGGTAATAAGGAGGGTTTGGGGATCGCCGTGCGCTGCTGCCATCTTCTTCTCTTCTTTTCTCGCCGCCGCTCGGCCGATGGATGGCCGGAGTGCGGGGACAGACGGGTGCAGTAGTTTTGACAGGTGGAGAGAATGCAAGTGGTGTGTGCATGATGCTGTGGTGTATTTTGTGTTGTCTTTTTCTTCGGATGTGGCGTGCGACGACCGGGACGATACGACGGGGATAGTCTTCGGGCCTATCCAGGTCAGTAATTCTCCATTGATTTATTAATAATTTTCTTCTTGTTAATTTCCTCCTCTTCTTTCCAGGTTATGGCGGTCTATCCTGGTCTGGCGACGACGAGGACCACGGCGACGATGACGACGACGACGACGACGACGACGACGGCGATGGTGAGGGCGACGACGATGACTCGATGAGGATGACGGTGCTGTATTGGGTTGGTCGAACGGGGTCAGTCTTACCGGACTGACTATTTTTCTTAGGTGAGTGCTTGCACGGTATTTTATGAACTAAGTAATTTATTGTTTATACTTATCTCCTTTTTGTTGCAGGTGTGAAACGGCTGTCTCTACGCGAGCCGGCTGCAGGGGAGGATGCGATATTGTGGCGCAATATATAGGCACAATATATGTATAGATACATACATATTTCTGAATATATATATATATATTTTATACACATGATTGATATATATATGTGCAACCGGGCCCGCAGGCCTCCGACGACGCCCCTCAGGGGTGAGCAGCGAGAGATATAGAAAGAAAGAGGCAGTCTACAAAGAGCTTCCGAGCGACGAACTAACCCTAAATAGCTTGTGAATTATTCAGTAAATTTTATACTTTTTATCGTTATCGACTCGTGTATAATTCTTCGCCTCACCCAACTCTGAATCCTACATATATATTGTCACGTCGTTGTGAAGGGGTCAGGGGGGTGTCAAGGGTAATTCTCGAATAACAGAAATAAGAACGCCAATCACAATGTTTATTATTTGAATCTTATTAGGTAACACGGCGGAATTTCCCCGGGACAAATACAAAAATTGTTATATCATACTGTAGCTTCTTTGGGCGCCAGTTAATTTTAAAACAAAAAATTAACAAAATTAAAAGAAAGAAAGATAACTCAACTGAACAATACTCCTATACTTATCGCGTTGGGGGAAGGATGGCTAGCTTGTTAGGACGTGAAGGGGTCGGACGGGAAGGAATCTCAGGGTATAGGTTCGCCGACGCGATGGCCTCTTAATTATTACCACTGGCTTTTTCTCGTTCACGAACGTTATAGGTTATTCCGCGTACTACAATTATAATATCGCAGGTACGTCGGTGTTACTCTAATACTCACGGTCCGTCGTAGGGAGGGGGGGGGGCAGGCGAGGGATAGGGGAGTTGTTTTGGTCGGTACGGTTGAGGTGACGGCGAGGACGACCGCGCGGCTTGCGCGATCGAAACTTGTCTTTGTTGAGTACCGTGATAGGTTGGCGGGGAGACGAGGTCAGTAGCGCAATTCTGTAACTTGTTATAAGAATAACGATTCGGAACGTTATCATTGCGATAACGAATTTTGCTCCGCGTAACGACACTCCCACAACGACGGTTCGATTCTGTACCTACCAACAGCGATGCTTTGACGTTACCGCGGTACGATTCTGCAAGTACGAATAGCAAGCGACGTGATATTTTATAACTCGCTATGTTGTCGTTATGAGCTCATAATGACAAGTTTCGGTTCGTTATTTACCGAGACGCTATTATAACAACTGTCATTTTGTATACGACGTTTAGCGAAGTTTGTGGTTATCCATATCAAAATATGTCGGTAAGGTATCGCTGTGGCTCGAGCGGATAGCGATGCTTGGTAACCCCCTCGATATGCCATAACGACCATTGTGAATTATTAACTCGTAAATTATTATCTTTTAATACGCGCTAAAAAAAAGTGACAAATAATTACGGCGTTCGAAACAACAGGTAAATTAGTAAGTAAGTTTGATTTCGTAGTAATCAACAATCATCTTAAAAACATTGATTTTAAACCAACTTGTTAAATAAATTTTGTTATTTTCTATAAGACAGGAAGATTACCTATATGTAAGTATTGCTCCGAAGAAAAACCACAAAGTTGTTTAAATACAATAACTAATTTATTTTTTTAAGTAGATATCATCTAACAAGAAACATCACTTAGGTGACCCCCTCCGATTTTGTTGAAACTTTGGTATGTGCTAGAGTATCGAAAACTAAGCAGCACGTATTTTTTTTATCGGCGGAAAAACGGTTTTAGGGGGTCAAACAAACCCTCAAAAATGGTGTTTTTTTTTATTTTTCGGCGATAACTTTTTAACGGTACGAGATATTTAAAAAATTCAAATTGCAACAACCCTTATTTTTTTTACGTACTATACATTGGAGACGAGAGCCATATAAATAACAATAAATTTCATATTGTTTATTGCAAAATTCGAATTTTTTCATACGTATGAGAGTTTTTCCTCCGAGAATTTTTAATCGATTGAGATGTAAATTTGTATGCACGTGGAGGATGGAAAATTAGCGAATACATATGTAAGCTTGTGCGTTATCAAGCTTGGGCTAGGTGGGGGGCCTGTCCCCACACGCGTGAGAGAGTCAGTACGGGATAAGACTCCGAGCCGTTAACCTCGTATTGAATACGATCGTCGCTGTAATGTAAACGGTGGTTCGCTATCGACAATTGTATCGATTCAGGTATATGAGTATTCTTTCGCTTTGTAAATATTGTTAGCGCACGCTAATCTGTATATATTATCTACATACAGTTATTACAACTACATCGTTCAGTGCTGGCGATCACCTTTAATTATCCTCCACATTCAAATGTCCTACAAAAGTAGCTTACAAATCGATACAATGGAGGAGAAAGCAAGATTCTTCTTTACATCGGAATCCGGAGCAGATGCTAAGACTACTGTAGTCAAAGTTAAGAGGATTCAGCTGCTTGGACATGAGGAAATTTTTTCATTCCCAAAGGAGAAACAAACGAGCGCTCATCACAAACAGCTCTTCGAGTCCGCAATAGTGAAAAATGTCGTCAAGAGTATGAAGGTTCGAAACAAATTCCGTAAGGTCATGATCACGTTGACTGAGGAGCTTCAAGGTATTTATTTAGATACCGAAGGAAATGTTGTGCTTTACGATGAATATTTGGAAGAGGCCGACACAAACAAGGGCATGGAGGTAAACAGTGCCCCAACAGGTACATCAAGCAGAGAAACGAGTACGCTAGTACAAGAGATTGTGATTGAAAAATTTAGTGGTGAAAATTTAAATGCGGATGTTTGGATTAAACTATTTGTTCAAGAGTGCGAAAGAGTAGGAATAATTCAAGAGAAATATGCAGAGACATTAAGAAAATAATAGGTGGGAGAGATAGTATTAAGGGCGTAGCTGGAACAGCAAACACAGAAGGAATAGCTACAATAAAAATTAAAATCTGCAATATAGAAAAAAATTTTCAATTTTTCATAGTGAAAGAAGAGGCAATTGACTGTGAATTTTTGTTAGGGTTAGATATAATAAAGGAATTTAGACTTTGTCAAGATGAATTCCTAAAAATATCACAGAAACAAGAGTCAAGGCCTTTAAACGCGATGAGTAATAAAAATGAAATAGAAAGCAATAATAAAATAGAAAGCATTATTGAGAAAAATAAAATAATTTTTGCAAAATCAAAATTCGATGTTGGGACAGTTAAAGGTTATGAAGCCACTATAAAGCTAACAGAGAATAAATTTATCTCAAAGAAACCCTATAGATGCTCTTTTCAAGACAAAGAAGAAATTGAGAGACAAATTGAGGATTTATTAAAATCCGGGTTAATAAAGGAGTCAAGTAGTCCTTTTGCAGCTCCTGTAACCTTGGTCTTTAAAAAAGAAGAAGGGAAAAGATCACGTTTGTGCATAGATTTTAAAGAACTAAATAAGATAGTAGTGCCGGAAAGTCAACCGTTTCCGAGGATAGATGACCTTACTGTACGCGTCAGAAACTGTAATTATTTTTCAAAATTGGACGTAAACTCGGCGTTTTGGTCGATCCCAATACGCGCTAAAGACAGACATAAACTGGCCTTTGTAACCCATCATGGGCACTGGGAATGGAACTGTTTGCCATTCGGTCTGAAGTCCGCTCCCGCAATTTTTCAGAGAGTCCTTGCAAGTGTGATCAGGAAAAATAATCTGGATAGGTTTGCAGTGAATTATATAGACGACATACTGATATTTTCAAAAAATTATGAAGAGCATGTAAAACACATCGAACAAGTGTTAACAGCGTTACACGAACAAGGTTTTACATTGAATAAAAAAAAAAGCCAGTTTGGACAAAGAAAGATAATATATTTGGGCCACGAGATAGGAAACAATATGATCACACCGATGAACGACAATCTGACGGCTATAAGAAATTTTCCCGTGCCTCAAACTCAAAAACAAATCAGACAGTTTTTAGGGAAAGTTAATTTTTATTTGGAATTTATACCAAACCACATTGCTTTATTAAACCCGTTGAGAAATCTATTGAGAAAAAATGTGGTCTTCTACTGGTCCAAGGAATGTGAGAACAGTTTTAAGACTACCAAAAAATATTTGTGCTCAGCCCCTTCTCTAGCAATATTTGATCCAGAGGCGCCAATTTACATATTTACGGATGCAAGTATCGAAGGAGTAGGAGCAATATTAAAGCAACCACAGGAAGACAACTCATTAAAGACGGTGTTTTTCTTCTCAAAAAAACTGTCGCAGCCCCAAAAGACAAAAAAGGCAATCTTTATAGAGTGTTTAGCCATTAAAGAAGCTATTCTGTACTGGCAATACCATTTAATTGGAAAAAAATTCGTAGTGTTTACGGACCACAGACCATTGGAGGGTTTAAATGTAAAGAAAAGTACCGACCCAGAATTATTGCAAATCTTGAGCTATATCTCACAGTTTGAACTTGCGATTGTCTATAACCCTGGGAAAGACAACATAGAGGCCGATTGTTTATCAAGGAATCCAGTTTTAGAAGCACATGAAGGTTCAGACAATAATTCAGCGATTAAAATAGCGAATTCATTAAAATTAGACAGCATAAAAGAGAATCAAAAGCTTCTGAAAACAGATAATAAATACATTATTGAAAATGACATAATGTACAAAATTCTAAATAACAAAAAAAAAATATGGGTAACTGAAGAATTTGGGAAATCACTCATCAAAGACGTACATATAGATCAAGGTCACATAGGTACAAAACATTTAATCCTGACACTCGGACAAAAATTTTATTTTAAAAACATGTATAAACATATAAAATTAACATGCAGATCGTGTGAAACTTGCATTAAAAATAAATCAAGAATAGGTTGTTACAAAGCTCCTTTGTCTAAACTCGGCCCAGCAAAAGAACCTTTAGAAATAGTATCCTTAGACACAATAGGAGGTTTTAAAGGAAACAAAAGCACAAAAAAATACTTACATTTAGCGGTAGATCACTTCACACGATTCGCATACATAACAACGTCGAAAACGCAAGTGGCAAAGGACTTTATAGGGCTGATAAAGAAAGTAGAAAAAGATGGAAACATTAAAATACTACTAACAGATCAATATCCCGGGATAAATTCAGCACAATTCAAACAATACATAAAAAAACAAAAGATAACACAAATTTTCACAGCAGTGGACTGCGCATTTTCCAACGGTTTGAATGAAAGGACTAATCAGAACTTGGTTAACAGAATAAGGTGCAAAATATTTCATAATAAAGATAAACCGTGGCCAATAGCGGCAGAACAATGCGTAAAAAATTACAACAACACAATCCATAGCTCAACCGGATTTGCCCCCACTTATTTGTTGTCAGGATCACAAGAATCATTTTTACCAGATGAACTAAAGGATAACAACTTGGAAAATTTAGAGGAGAACAGGAAAATAGCCTACAAAAACTCAGAAAAATCACACTATCAAAATAAATCATATTATGATAAAAATGTAAAAAAATGGAATTATGAGGTCGGAGATTTAGTGTACATACAAAATGGAAATAAGTTAAACAGAGATAAATTGGATGCAATAAGAGTAGGTCCATTTAAAATAAAGCAGAAAATGTCTGAGGTAATTTTTCTGTTAGATAGCAGATACAGAAGAAACGAATCGAATTTATACCATGCAAGTAAACTTGTTCCTTATTTCGGCGGATCGTACACCCCGAGTTAAAAAGGGGGGATGTAAGCTTGTGCGTTATCAAGCTTGGGCTAGGTGGGGGGCCTGTCCCCACACGCGTGAGAGAGTCAGTACGGGATAAGACTCCGAGCCGTTAACCTCGTATTGAATACGATCGTCGCTGTAATGTAAACGGTGGTTCGCTATCGACAATTGTATCGATTCAGGTATATGAGTATTCTTTCGCTTTGTAAATATTGTTAGCGCACGCTAATCTGTATATATTATCTACATACAGTTATTACAACTACATCGTTCAGTGCTGGCGATCACCTTTAATTATCCTCCACATTCAAATGTCCTACAAAAGTAGCTTACACATATTTTTTTGTTTTTCCGATATCTTTCAATTAAGGGGTTGTAACTACCCTTCGATTTTTGAGGCAAGGGCATCGTATACTCAGCTAGCATTATGTAATTCCGGGGTAAATTCTCGTCATTATTGACGTTTGTGTGCATGTTTGTAAATACCCCCGCCCTCGCCACCCCCCAACAAAAAATGAAGGGGCGAACCACCCTTGTATTTATCTTTCCCCCACCCTCTATGAGAACGAGGTGGATCTAATTGAAAGAAACTTGTTCTATTTTTATGGTAACAGAAAAATCTAGTTGGGGTGTTTTTGCATTTTTTCCAAATAGCAACTTTAAGGGGGTAAACTACCCTCTACCCGAACTTTCCTACCGGGGTCCTCTTTCCCATTTAACACGTCTTGGGCGATTCAAAATATTTCTGACAACTCCGAATCGACGTTTCCTCATGTTGCGAACTCAATATGAGACCCTGAT
This sequence comes from Netelia fuscicornis, assembly GCA_946811545.1. Taxonomy (NCBI): domain Eukaryota; kingdom Metazoa; phylum Arthropoda; class Insecta; order Hymenoptera; family Ichneumonidae; genus Netelia; species Netelia fuscicornis. The sequence goes on from OX328015.1 coordinate 28,152,344, forward strand.
CGTGAGAGGGTAATCGAACCCCTCTCTATTATCCTTTTCATTGGCGATATAAAAAGGTGCCGCGCTATTTTGATGAATATGGTTTTGGATACCTGTGGATATTTCACATTAGTCTCTAATGGATTAATCTTTATTAATCTCTAATGGGTCTTTTGCATTAATTTCAACAGAGGCCGGGGAAGGGGGCCGTCGAGATCTGTCTCTTACTCCTCACCTTTCTAATGTTTATCAGAAACATGTTTTCTATACGCGCACGGATAAATACTTTTTCCACTTACTTTCTTTAATGAGATAATTTGTTTCATTTAAAGAAAAAAATGCACACATAGAGATGCATTCCCGGTGTTATAGAGGGTGGGGGAAAGATAAATACAAGGGTTGTTCGCTACTTAATTTTTTGTTGGGGGGCGGGGGGGTATTTACAAACAAGCACACAAACGTCAATAATGACGTGAATTTACCCCGGAGATTACATAATGTTAGCTGAGTATACGATGCGCTTGCCTCAAAAATCGAAAGGTAGTTACAACCCATTAATTGCGAGATATCGGAAAAACAAAAAACGTGTAATCGCTAATTTTCCATCCTCCACGTGTATCCAAATTTACATCTCAATCGATTAAAACTTCTCGGAGGAAAAACTCTCATACGTATGAAAAAATTCGAATTTTGCAATAAACAATATGAAATTTATTGTTATTTGTATGGTCCTCGTCTCCAATGTATAGTACATAAAAAAATAAGGGATGTTGCAATCTGAATTTTTTTAATATCTCGTACCGTTAAAAAGTTATCGCCGAAAAATGAAAAAAAGCTCATTTTTGAGGGTGTGTTTCATCCCCTAAAATCTTTTTCCGCCGATAAAAAAAAATACGTGTCGCTTAATTTTCGATACCCTACCACATACCAAAGTTTCAACAAAATCGGAGGAGGACACCTAAGTGATGTTCCTTGTAAGTAGCATTTCAATTACGTTTTTTTATTTATTTCGTATTTTTATTAAGAAGTATAGTTAGAGTTGCGCGCGAGTCCATGCGCGCCACAGTCACGAGAATTAAAAAATCTACGAAGTTTTCCTCCAATTTAACATCCAATGGGATAACGAAAAGTCGCTATTAAACGTTATCGATATCGAAAGGAAGTTACGTATTGGACAAATATTTCGTACGGTGGTTACACTTATCGTAAAAATTGTAATTTTCTGATTACACTTGCCGATCACATGCTGATTACACTTACCGTAAAAGCTGTAATTTTTTAGAATTTTATTCAATACTTCCTAGATTTTGAAATTCCCGCCACTCGGTGGAGCGCATGAAGACTCGAGGAACCCTCAAGTTTTCTCCATGGCGACGCGCGAAAAACAGTTTTATTTATTCGTGGTTCATTTTACGAATAAATGAAATATTGTCAATCATAATTTTCAAATTGTGCTTTACAAATATTTTCACCATGGCCTCAATTTTCAAGTAAGTACATTCTCTAGCAGTCAAACGGTATACATAATATATGTTATGTATTTAATATATGTTATGTATTATTTTTGTATGCATCATTTTGTGAATTAAAGGTCCTTATCGTTCATGTGAATGTGAACCAAATTTTTTGGCTTTTAAGTTTTAATTTATTTTTTCTAGCTACAAACAAAAAAGACAGGCGAAGGCTACGCCCGCTCAACTAGATTACATGGTCGACTATTTTATTGAAAATCCCCATGTGGCAACCGGGAAATTCAAGTCTCTGCAGGGAAGATCCGATCTAACCGCATCGTGGGAACACCTTGTGAATCAATTAAATAGGATGGGTAAAGGTGGAAGGACGAAAGATGTAAAGTCGTGGAAGTCAGTAAGTTAATAGGCATTTTTTATCTCAAAAGACAATTTGTTATATACAAATATTATATTTTAATTATGCCACCTCAAGAAAATTGTGTGATTTGTTATTATTAATATTACAACTTGGTTTGCAGACGTGGCGAGACAATAAGAGCCACGTGTCGCAAAAAGTAGCCAAAATGCGCTCAAATAGGGCAGCGACTGGAAATGTTGGTGGTCCTCCAGCTAAACTGACCGATCGGAAAGAAAAAATTTTGGGCATTATTGGTTTCGAATATGTCGAAGGAGTGGAATGCCCGGATGCCTTCCCAGAAGAACAGGTAATTTTTTTGTTTGCATTGATCAATCTAAATATCAAAAGTTATTAAATCATAGCACGTAATTTGTTTGGGCAACAATTATTTCAGTCAAACGCTTTCGAACTGTTGGTCGAGGGAGAGGAAGTTCCCATGGATATCAATGGCCGCAACTTGATATTGCGAGACAGTCCTGAAAGCAGTGCCATCGACGATGTTAGTAAGTAACTGTTTTTAAATATGTCAATCATTACTTATTAATTAATTGTTAATCACGTGTCATATCACTCAATTGACTTTCTTTTGAACGTATGAATATTGACAAACTTTAATATCATAGAGGCACTCGAGGAACGTCCTGCTCTCAACCTCGAGAGCGACCACCAAATATTAACGACAACAGCTGCTTCATCAAAAGCTGGCTCAAGTGGTACGCTCCGGAATGCACATAGAAGAGTACCGAGAGCCAAAAAGCCAAGTAAGTATGAGCAAATCGTTACTCCATTTGTTTCGTACATAATACAGAAGCATGTACGAAATGTTGGTTTAATCTTTCAAGTCGCGAAAGGTTTTGCTCAAGATTGGAGAATTCGCGCAACGATTTTGCAATCCTGGCTGTGCGACAAATTGCATGCATGGAGGTATTTATTATCAAAATTTCCTTAAAATGTGTCTTCATCATACACATCACACTTTTTACAATGAACTGTACGTCAAAATTAAATGAAAAAAAATTCCTTTACGCAGATGTTTGCAAAATCGATTGAGAAAATGGCGGAAACAGATAGGCAGCGGAACGAGATTTTGCAGATGCTCGTACAGTCACAACAAGCGCGAGATACAGTGCTCGAAAAATTAGCAGTATCCATAAAAGATTGTGTGGAGCATTTAAAAAAATAGAGGTATACTTTCAAATCAAAATTGTTAATGTTGCTATATATTAGCCAACCCGGCAAACCCCTCCCAGAGAAAAGTGTATATAATCTCGATATTATTCTTCTTCACAGTGGGATCAACGATGTTCAGTTTTTCAATGGAAACATCAAGATTTTAGACATAGTGTTGCAAGAGTTTGAAGTGAACTGAAATATAATATGAACAAAATAATACCGTCTTTTTATTTTTCAAAATTAGACCACAAGTTAATCCTCATCACTTAATCCTAAAATTCAAACGAAAATACGAGGTGACTTCAACGTCCTTCGGGACGTTCAACTGAACGGTGGAACCATTCGCAGCGTCCTCGGTTTGCGCGGGACTTCCAACCCCGACGTCGCTCGCCATGATGCACAAAATTAATAATATTCTTAATTTTGTTAAGTTTGTGCCTCATGGCGAACAATGTCGGGGTCGAAAGTCCCGCGCAAACCGAGGGCGCTGCGACAGGCTTCACCGATCGGTTGAACGTCCCGGAAGACGATCGAAGAGGGCGAAATCGAGAGTAACATGAACAAAACAAACAAACATAAACGAAACAAAATTAACAATAGTGTTAGTTTTGTTCATCTTGTGCATCGCGTAAGTTGGGAAATCTTTCCCTCATTATATTTTGCTGTACTCGCTGAGCCAGAGCGCGTAGTCCTCGTTGATGCAATTCTTCATTACGGTTCATCGGATCAACATTATGGTGATTGTGATCAGCAGCTATCGCTGCTGGTTGTTCGCCACCTTCATTATTTAGCCGCAGTTGCACTCGTATGTTGTGCAATACTGCACACGCATTAACGATTTTTGCGGCAAATGCTGGCTCGTACAGCAAGACACGCTGGTACGATAGACACCTCCAAACACATTTAAAAACTCCAAAAAATTGCTCCACAACGTTTCTTGCTGTACACAATTGTCGCGTATATTGAAACTGCCGCGTGCCTTCGGGAAAATTGGCCAAAGGAGTTAACAGCCAAGGTTCCAACGCGTATCCAGCATCACCTAATGAAAAATGTATTGATTTTTGAAAATACACTAAATATATGATATATAAAGTTCAAACTATACTTATGTAATTGTGAAATTGTAAAAATTGTAAAAGTGAAATTCAAAACAATGCATTACTGCTGTGCCTGCGTTGGTGACAATTCCATCGCAGTTGATCTTAGTGAATTTTCCCCAGCTTGAACTACGCTTAGGCTACATATGCTATGTAAGCTTTGCCCTCTATGCAGAAAGAAAAATGTACTGCTTATTACTGCGCTTGGTCAAAACTCTAGCGCAGTCCAAACGAGAACATTTTTTTAGTTCAACTGCACTTGGTTAAACCCCAAGCGTAGTTAAATCGGCAGCATTTTGTTTAGTTCAATTTTTCTTTACTTTCAAGTGCGCTAATGCAGCATACACATTCAGGCAAAATAAACTATAATTATTAACAGTCGTACTTGTTATTTTTCTCCATTTTATTTGTTAAATATTTATAGCTTTTGAGTAGAATCATACAGTTTTTTTACTTACTCTCTTAGAGTAAATCATAACTCACCGATTAGCCAAGTTCTTCGTTCTCCTCGGTTATAATGAAATTCCATGGCTCGTCGAATAGGTGATACGCTCCAAACATACGCATCATTTCGAGCGCCTGGATACCGTGGATTTATGTTTAATATTTTAAGATCTGGGTCAACAATCTGAAGCCCAAATAGGATAATGAAAATCTTGACTATAAATATTACACTAGTAATATAGTATATACTCGCTATGATTTTATAGATGATAATAGTTTTTTTCAAATTAGTCAGAAGTACTTGAATTCAGTGATGTGCGAAACGACATAAAATTACAAAAAAAGTTATAAGAAATTTTCATCCGAAGATGATACATTATACGGCATTTTCTCATAATTTCGCTTGAAATTCACGTTTATAATTTTTCTTACCATTTTTTGTAATTCCTAATTAAATTTCAAGAAAAATGGTACCTACAATTATAAGAAATTATTTAAAAAAAAATGGAAATAAAAACAATCTGGAAAAATATTTCTACTAGTTATACGTACTGCTTGCACATTCAAGGAATGCCGGCCGTCATGGTTAACGAATGCCTCCTCATGTTGCGATGGGGCAATTATGTGTACATATGTACAATCAATTGCGCCCATAGCACCTTCAAATGGCTGCGGAGCATTTGAAAACTTTTCTCTTGCTCGCTGTCGATCGATGGCAGTCATCGGAAACTTCACTAATTGACGTAGCAAGCGCCGATTAATAGCTTCCGTGACTGCGTGCAGGCAACGACTTGTTGACGACTAGCTCACATTCAGTTCTTGTTGGTTACCGACACTCCGTTGATAACAACCTTCCGCATAAAACCGCATGGCGACCAGTACCTGTGAAAATCATTTCATCATTGAGAGGTTCATTGTAAAGAAATTTACTCAATGACACGATATCTTTAAGGATTACCCACAGTCAAATGATACTTAAACAAGGTGATTTTTATGGATTTTTTTTGAGGTGGTATTTAAATATTTTTGCGATCACACAAAATTTTCTGGTCTGAACCATCGGAAATAAAGAAAAGTCGAAGGGGTTCGCTCATATCTTGTTTGTTAATGGCTATTTTTTAATACAGAAAATACTGTAATATCTCGAAATGTATACTAAATGAACATAGAAAGATTGATTACATAATATTTAAAAATGACCTCAGAGAAAAAATGATTAAGAAACGCCTTGTTTGAGTACCATCTAACTACGGGTAGCCGGGTCAGAAAATGCAATATTTTTCAAATTTACCTTGATTTCTGGACTTAAACCAATGACTCGCTCTCTCTGTAAGTCGGCCCGCAATGCATGGACGAGATTCAAGACAGCATCTTGAGGCAGGCGATAAAGGTTTATGAATTCCTCTTGTGGTACCTCAAAAGGATTCTGAGCATCTCGCAGCCGCCTTGTTTCCACACGACGTTCGAGTCGACGTAATCTTTCTTCGAGAAAATGTAGATCCCAAGCGAGGTATTCCAGAGCCATGGTCGTCAATTGCAAACACCTATAAGTATACTTTTTACAATTAGTAAAAATACAAAATAAATAAAAGATGCAATTATAATGCTACTCAGACGATAGCTACATAAAAAAAAAAATTGGTGATCTATCTAAACAACTTTATGGTTTTTATTCGAAGCAATACTAAAATATAGATTATATTCATTCCTTATAGAAAATTTAAAAAAATTATTTAACAAGTTTGTCTAAAACAAAGTTTTTAGAATAATTATTAATTACTACGAAATATAACTTACTAACATACCTGTTATTTCGGACGGCGTAATGATTTATCACTTTTTTTACAAGGGTTATAATTTACGTTGCGCTGTCACAATGGTCGTTATGACGTATCGAGGGGGTCGCTATGTCCACTCGAGCCGTATCGACACCTTAGCGACGCATTTCGGTATCGATAACAACAAAATTCGCTAAATGCAGTGTACAAAATCGTAGTCGTCGTTATAATAGCGTCTCGGTAAAAAACGAAACGAAAATTGTCGTTATGAGCTCATAACGACAGCATAACGAGTTACAGAATTAAGCTACAGGCGGGAAGGAAGACCGTTACGCGAAATTACTTCTAAAGTTTCACGGCCGTCCCACACGGCAACAAAGCAGAGAAAAAGAAACTCGAAGAAATTGCAATGACCTGGCGGCTTTCGTACACACGGAAAATGGAGATTTTACTCTCGAAATTTTCTTTAAAAAATGAGTCGGGTAATAATTGGGGGGGGGGGGGGGGGGGGGTAACCGTGCAAACACTCATCTTTGCTGATCGCTATCGAAATCGTCTCCTCTCGCTCTTTTCCGTTTCTCGATTTCCCTTTTCACGCCTGGTCGTCCTTGAATTTCTTATCGCTATCTCCTCTGTCCTTTCCGTTATAATCATATGCCTGTTCGTTCCTGGTCGTCCTGTGATTCGAAGGGCAAGCATTGACAAATATCACATTAACAAAATAACGTGTGAGCACTCTTTTGCAATTTAATATAAAACTTAACAATCTCATTTATTAATTCCCGCGCTCGGGTATTAACGACAATACAATGTACGGTTTCAATTGCTTATTCTACTGTCGATCATTATCAACGCTTTTCTCAATATAATTAACGCGATTTAAGTTGATGAATGTTGTGTGTGGCCGTGTGGATGCTTATTTGCTTACAAAAACTACTTACAAAAACTAAAATTCACGATACCTCTCTATAAACGATGCGCAGATGACATAATCATGACTCTCCCATTTAACGAAATAAATGCCACATTAGATATTTTTAACTCATACCACACTAAACTCAAATTTACAACGGAAGTTGAAGAACATAGCAAAATACCATTTTTAGATGTCCTTTTAATCAGAAGCAATAACTCTATTATCACAGACTGGTATAGAAAACCAACATGGTCGGGCCGATACATCAATTATTTTTCACATCATCCATTGAGCCAAAAAACGGAATCATTATTATGCTGGTAGACAGAGCAATAAAACTAGCGCATCAGTCTTTCCATTAAAAGAACATATCACTCATCAAAAACATCATGAACCAAAATCGCTATCCAGAATTTTTCACAAGTCGAATTATAAAACGAAGACTGACACAATTAGCAGCAGCTGCACCAACCACCACGAAATTTGATTCATTAAGAATAATGAATTTACCTTACATACAGAACATACATCATCAACTATTCCGTCTTTTACAAGAGTACAATATAACACTAGCTACCAACAACAAACACAATATCGCATTGATTATAGGATCAACAAAAGACAACATTGAATTTACTAACAGATCTAACCTAGTTTATAAAATCAAATGTTCAGATTGCAATGCAGTATGCATCGGACAGACTAAAAGATATCTAAAAACAAGAATAAATGAACACCAAAATAGCGTAAAACACACTGACACACCACACACGGCTCTAGCGCTACACAGCATTCAACTGAAACACAGTTTCAACTTTAACGAAGTGAAAATCTTAGACAATGAAGAATGGTTGAAAAAACAACTCATTTTAGAAATGATCGAAATTAAATCACATTCTGCCTCCATAAATTTTAAAACCGACATTCAAAAATTAAGTTACATTTACAACAGTGTTTTATAAATGACATATTCGAATGAGAATAATACAATAATTTAACTAACCATTAACATGAACCATTGATAAGAGCAACACAAATTGCGCAATATCACTTATACTTAATAACGGTTTTTATTCTAATACACCTAAATAGAACAAAATTAATAACCATCGATTCCTATAGCTACGTATTTAAAGAAATGAGCGCCCCTTCTTAATCATCTGTTAACTCACTACATACGGCACTGTTCCATAATACAAAGAGGCCTCGATTGTTCTCTTAGCATCAGTACGTTCGCAGACTCGTGAACGCGACATTGATCTAGATCTTTCACAAAACATTAACGGAAATTTTCTCTTACTGAAGGTAGAGAATTGCAATATCACCACTGAAACTTTATTGGTAACTACTCAGCATTTTCAAACTAATATTGATAATGATAAACTTTCCTTGTTATTTGCTCTTATCGATAATTCACAAATGATATCTAACAGAATTACTTGGCTAGATTTCCATCGCACACGTTCTCGCATACACAAAATGAACGAACCGAAAAATTCTCCATGATCAACGTATTATAGTTGCACTCTCTCCTGTCCCAAATAAAGTTTCAACTGCTACCTGTAAGAGAAACACATCTAGAAAACTATAATTAATAAAATGCTAAGGTATATCCACATTTTAATGCATAACCTATATGAAGTTGTCCACATGATTGATCCTTGATATGATAATACCAAAAGTGTACTAGTTGACATAACACATAACGCACATTATAACGAATATAATATCACGATTTTAGCTGCAATAAAACGAAATTTCTGAAGAGGATCCAAATCAGGATCGAAACGTAAAACATTGTTTTTTCATTACTACCTGGAATCATCGACCGAGACTTAGCCGAAAACTGCCTATAACGATAATTAACGCGATCTGTCACGCGTCAAGCTACGTTCGTACCGTCGAAGAAGAGATTGCACCACGTGCACCTACCTTCTCTGTTCGCCGGATTTTTGCTCCCGATGTCGCACAGCGGTTCTCTTTGCGTCGTCCCTCTCTCGCTCTCGCGTTTCAGCCGTTTCTCGGTCTCGCTCCACACTCGCTCTCTCTCTCTCTCTCTTACACACTACTTCTCACTCTCGCACTCTCTACCTCGCTATACAAATCTAACTCGTTACTCTCTCGTAACCAACTTCGAAATGTTCGCTTTCGCTGCCTAACTTGCACTCTCGCTTTCGTCTCCAATTTCGTACTGACGCGTGAGCCCCTTCGCTCACGCTTGCCGGCTTCGTCGTTACTCTATCGGAGGACGTGGGGGTTCTAACGACGATTGTCCCTCGATCGCCGTCACAGCCATCTCTCTCTCTCGTTTGTCGGGCGTCGTCTATCGCGCTCGTCCGGTACTATTGACGTTTCGTCTCTCTGAAACCAACGAATTCTCTCCGACAGTCTCTGCTACCTCTTACAATTTCTTTTCGCCACGGGTGCGAGACGACGCGACTCTGCTGTTCATATTCCTGTCAAATATTCCTTCGAATATTCTCTTTCAGCGCGATTGCGAGGAGTGTACTGCCTCGTCACAATATACATATATATATTAAAATTAATATATATATATATTAATTTTAATTTATTAATTCTCGTAAACGACGTTTTGGACAATGGCCGTAAATCCGACGCTGAGTGATAATTGTCTTCCGGAGGAGGAAGGAGGCAGTGTCGGTTTGGCCACGAATGTCAACGGCGACTTGTCAAACGTGAACACGCGTGAGCGCAGACCGCGTGTACCGGATATATTGCAGGGGATAGACGCAATGCCGGACAACGATATTAGGCAATTATTACGCGCGGCGGGCGCGAGTGTCGAAGGAACGAGTGACGTGCTTCGCGATAGACTTCGCAGGTGTAAGCTCCGCGAGAAGGGTTACACTAGCATCACGTGGGGAGCGTGTGATCAGATTCCCGAGGATGGTCTCGAGAAGGAGCTCGCGCAAATAGACAATTTCGATGTTGGAAAAATTCGCGAGATTCTCCGGCCTCTATTCATCGACCCCACTGGTGTGTCAGCAGTGACTCGCAACCGATTGCGAGAGTGGGTATCGAGCGCGTCGCGAGCAACGAGTCAAGATGGCGGCTCGAGACCAGTGAGCCCCGCGGATGGAGCACGAAGCACGAAACCACATATGGGACGGAAAACAGGCATGCTCGCAGATGCGAGAGCGACTGCGACGACGAGAGGAACTCGCGGTAGGAGATCGGTTGCACCAAGCGCCGAGGATCAGCGCATGGTGGAGGACTTATGGACATCGGACCAAGACGCGCGCAAATCTCGTCAACCGAGCAAGCCCCGAGAAGAGTCCACGATGACGTACCAGGGGGGATGCAGGATGGTGATGAGAGGCGTGCTGCGTTGAGGCCGAGAGAGAAGCCTGCGCCAAAATACAGAGAGATCGGCGTGCAAACCGACAGCGATACCAGCGAGCGCAGTGAACGACCACTGCCGAAGAGGAGTAAGAAGATACATCGAAGGCAGTCGTCGGAAGACTCCACAGATTTTGAGCCAACTTCGAAGCGCCGCGCGAGAGTTCAGAAGAAGAGCTGCGGACCGGTGACGAAAAGCTCGAGAGATCCTGAGGAGTATTCGAGTGATTCGTCGTCATCATCGCTCGATTCAGTGGTTGTGCCGAACAACCGATCGTATGGAAGGAGCGATGGTGAGAGGCCACGACGAAGACACACCGATCGAAGGAGCTCGGATGACGATGAGAGTTGGGAACGACCGAGATCACGAAGACACGCACGTGATATTGGTGAAGTGGCGCGGAAATGGCAACTGAGGTTCACAGGAGACGATGATTTCGGCTGTGAAGAGTTTATCGAGCAACTCTACGAGAAGATCAGTGCGTCGGATATTCGATATAACGAACGTCTCCAAATGTTACCGGAAGGTTTGAAAGGTCGTGCCGTTCGGTAGTACCGATCGAATTGCTACGAGTGGGAAGAATGGCATGACTTCCTACACGACTTCCGCGCATGGTTCGGAGCCGACTATGACCAACAAGGACTAAAGGATGACATTCGAGCGAGGACCCAGGGCTCAGATGAGTCGGCCGAAGACTACCTAATATGCATTCAAGGATTGTACAGTCGGCTGCGTCGGAAGAAAAGTTCGAAGAGCCAGCTAGATCGAGTGTAGGCGGGCTTGAGGCCAGACTACTGGGACAAGCTGGACCGAGACGTAGTACACACGTATGCTCAACTCGTCGAGCGAGCATCTCGGATAGAACGACGGTGGGCTCGAGCGAAGACACGCCGACCACCACCGTCAAAGAGCGAGTGCCATGTAAAAGAGTTTGCATGGATCGCCAAGAGTAAAGCTACAACGACGTCAACGGATCCGAAGAAATCGTCGAACCAACGGATATCGCGCATACGAGGTGAACGCTGTGATGAACAGCCGAGACATACGAGTAGACGCTGTGGAAGGTCCTGCGCCGAAGAGACGCCGAAGGAAAAGGCGAAATAGCATCGGCGCACAGGCTGCATCGACGGAGGCAACGACGTCGTCAACATCGTATGCCAACGCTGCAGCTAAACCTCCAGGGAACTCAGCTAAATACCCCCTGACGCAACCGCAGTCTGGTGGGGGGAACAAAGGAAGCGGCAGGCCGAATACCACGGATCGCACAACAAGAAACGCTGCTTCGCGTGGTCCAGGGAGTTCACCAAGGAGAACCCCGCTTTTCTGTTTCAATTGCGGTGATGCAGGTCATTTCAGCCGCGATTGTGACAAAACGAAGATAGAACTTTGCCTAGGCTACGGCAGGAAAAACGTAACTGCCGAGAACGGTGGCTGTGCCTTCTCAAAAAACGAAAATCGAGCCTGGCTACGGCGGGACAGCCAGTGCTCCCCGTAAAAGACTCGCCAGACGAAGGCGAAGAGTTGAGACCAAATCCTCTTCCCCTTTCCCCTATTCCCGATCCGTCGAGCATTGATAGGATAGAGCGGGTGAGCACTGCGATAGGGAAAAATGTTCTTACAGGTGCAGCGAGCTCTCCGTGTGCAAATGCATCGGCAAGCGTAGAGAAAGTCGACACAGGTGAGTCACGCTACGGGCCGATTGGCATTTGGACACTCGACGATTCGGAAGAATCACACGAAGAAGTGCCAGACGCGCGCGTGATTGGCGAAAAAAATGAAGCCGGCCGCGATAAAAACGTTGAACGGGTAAGCGGCGATCGCGAAAACGCGGCGCGTGGACAACAGTTTGAACAAGAAGTTCCTGTTGAAATGAATACGAGATTTTCCTTTGCATTTCCCGCTCCACCGAGAGAGTGGAAGCGCGAACCGGGACGTCGAAGGGTATTCGTGTCACTAGAGATCGGTGGAAAACATCTCGAGGCGTTGGTAGATAGCGGTGCGACCACTTCCGTGTTCGGGCGCATCGGCAGTCATATCGTTAACGAGCTAGGGATACCATACCGACAATATCCCACGACGAGACTTGACTGTGTGACAATGGCCAATGGCACCGTCGAAAGAGTAGTTGGGGAAGCGTTATTTCCAATTTCGTTGGATGGGGTTCAAAAATGGTTCCCTACCATAATTGTCCGAAATCTAAAATCAGACTGTCTGTTGGGCATGGATTTCATGCACGCGTTCGGAGTCAATGTTTGTGCCGGGCGCGGAGTCTGGTCGTTGGACGAGGTCGGAATAGAGCATCCGATAATGAAGCCGAACGATGAGCTTGCCGCGATCGGGTTATGTTGCGGTCTTCAGGAACTAGGCCGCGATGAGAAGAAACACTTGGAAGAGATGCTCTCGGGGTGATCCCGACGATGCCGAAAGATTTCAATGTTGCTGTGTCACTCACGCAACATGTGATAGAGGTTACGACCGACCGTGCCGTAAAACAACGGATGTACCGACGCTCGCCTGTCGCAGTAGACGCATTGCATGCAGAAGTAGATAGAATGTTAACCGGTAACATCGTTGAACCGTCGCAAAGCGAATGGGCTAGTCCGCCGGTGATGGTCGCGAAACCGAACGGTACGTGGAGGTTCTGCGTAGATTATCGGGAACTGAACAAAGTACACGAGGACACGATTCTGAGTAAGCTTCAGGAAGCCGTGTACATCACAACGTTAGATATGAGTGCGGCATACCACCAGATCATGATGGCGGAGACTAGCAAACATTTCACCGCGTTTATTGTAGAAGGAAAAGGTTTGTTCGAATTTTGTAGAATGCCCTATGGATTGTGCAACGCGCCAGCTACGTTTCAAAGGCTGATGGATCGGCTGACAGGTCCAGCGCTTGAACCACACGCGTTTGCATACCTAGATGATATCATCATCGTGAATAGGACGTTCCGGAAACACCTCGAGTGGATCGAGAAAATATTCGGGGATAATTCGAGAGGCCGGCCTCATAATAAACTATGAGAAAAGCGAATTTTGTAGAAACGAGGTACGCTACCTCGGGTTTCTGGTGAACAGCGAAGGGCTGCGCCCAGACCCTGAAAAAATTCGGCCAATAATCGAGTATCCGCGACCGCGAAACGCGACCGAGTTACGACGATTCAATGGAATGGTGAATTGGTACCATCGCCACTTGAAAAACATTTCGCGTGTCGCAGGACCGTTGAACAGACTGACTAGTAAGACTTGGGACTGGACAGACGTCGAAGAGGCTGCGTTCCGAGCAGTCAAAGACGAGATTGTGAACGCCGCGATATTGACGTATCCGAACTACGAGTTGCCGTTCATCGTGTACACGGACGCGAGCGATCGTGGGATCGGGGCTGTGCTAACACAGAAGGATGGTGAGTCGGAACGATTGATCGAATGCGCAAGTCCAGCGATGGTAGGACCGGAAACGCGATACACCGTAACGGAAAAAGAGTGTCTCGCAGTAATTTGGGCCGTGCGGAAATTCAGACCATACTTGGAAGGGTACGAGTTCACCGTTGTGACCGACCATAGCAGCTTGAGATGGTTGTATAACCTCGCGGACCCGATTGGTAGGCTCGCGCGTTGGTCTTTTGAATTGTCGGGATATAAAATGAAGATCGAGTATAGAAAAGGTACCGAAAACGAAGCGGCGGACGCACTATCGCGGATGTTCGAGGACGTAGAATTAAAGTATGATGCCCAAGTCAACTCTCTAGGCGAATGTTTCGAAATCGACTGGTATCAGGCGAGGCTGAACGCTATTCGTCGAAACCCTCGCGAGTTTCCGGATTGGCATGTAGAGGGCCGTGCCATTTATTTCTATCGCCCGAACGCGATTAAATGCGCGATAGGTGATGATGTAGACGCGTGGAAACTCGTAGTACCATCGGAGGAGCATGATAATTTGTTGAAGCAAGCACATGACGCGGAGCAATCTGGTCATCCAGGGGTTGACCGAACGTACCGTAGACTAGCTAACAATTATTATTGGCCAGGAATGTACAGGGACGTGAAGCGCTACGTGGGAAAGTGTGTCATATGTGCGTTGCATAAGGCGAACCAAGCTAGGCCAATGGGATTAATGGGACCACGGATTGTTGCACAACCGTGGGATACGGTTGCATCCGATGTAATGAGACCGTACCCAAGATCTAAAGCGGGTAATCGATACTTAATAGTGTTCGAAGACATGTTCACCCGCTGGATAGAGTGCGTGCCCGCGGCAGCGGCCACGGGTAAGACAATCATGGACGCTTTCCGCGCGAGAATACTCTGTCGTTGGAGAACACCGCGTAGACTTTTAACGGACAACGGGACTGAGTACGTGAACCAGACGGTACAAAAACTGACTGACCAATACGGTATTGAACGTGAGTAGTAGGCTGCGCACTATGGCGACCCCCACTCCTACCCCCACTCTCATCCCCACTCCGCGGCCGCCGATGTCGGTCGGTCGTGGGCGCGGGGGGAAGAGTTGCAGGGGGAGGAGAGGGGGGATAGAGTGTGTCGCCATAGTACGCTTTTTTACCCCCACTCCACGGCCGCCGAGTGTCCTTGGCTCGGCGGGCCTTGGGTGCGGGGGTGGGGAGGGGATGGATAGTGTCGGTATAGTGGAGCGCTTGTTCTTTTTTAATTTTAATTTATTGGCGTTTCATTAGAGGGGGGAGGGAGTGTCGGTATAGTGGAGAGCTTGTTCTTTTTTAATTTTTGGCGTTTTATTAGCGGGGAGGGAATGTGTCGGTATGGTGGAGCGCTGTTTTGTTATTTAAATCTTTTTTAAAGAATTAAAAAATTCGATGCAGACACCGAGATTCGAACTACCGACCCTCGGATTACCAGTCTGAATAGCTACCGCTACACCAAGACCCGTTAAGACATTAAGTGTATGCGGAAGGCTTTTATAGCAACCGGTCAAAATCTTTAATATGAGTAAAGAGGATCGCTGTACTCTCTGAAGGAGAGGGGATGGAGCATGTCGCCGTAGTACGCGTTTCTTTAAGTTTTAAATCTGTAATTAAACCTAGCACTTGTCCAGTTGCTATGCTACCCTCCTTTTATTGCGCAGCTAATCATCCATATCCGTTTTCTTCCGCTCAACACAAACACACACACACACACACACACACACACACACACACACACACACACACACACACACACACACACACACACACACACACACACACACACACACCTGTTTTTTCGCGCACTTTCACACCCGGGCTAAATAGGCGATTGAACCAACGCGGCAGCACCCTGTTGCGATGCTCCCCAAACCCCTAGATCAGCACTTTTGCACGTGTGTATGACTCATCGTCGCGAGAGAGAAAACAATTGAGATCGAGACATAGACGGTTGAAATAAATAGCTCGCATGGAGATAGTACTCGTGAGAATGAAGAAAAAATTTATTATAGTATCCAGAATAAATATTGAATTATACATCGTCCCCGGCATGAATAACTGCCGCACGTAATAAATTATTCGTTAAAAAAACGAGATATCACATTTTTGATGTTTCACGCGCGACTGTTGGAAAATAACTAAACTCTAACTAACAACGAAATTATTCAGCAGCTCCCCAGGTCTCTTGCTGAAGTATCCTAAAATTTATTATGGTATTGTTTACACAAAGACGATTCAGCATTTTTGCAGAATATACGATATCCTGCATACCGCAACGATGCGTCATATATGTATCATTGCACGGGACAAGCGCTCGGATCGTCACATACCTATATGACTAATGTCAAAATATTGTCTAGATACGACAGAGCTCGTTCGCGCGTCCCGTATGCTATAACATAATTGGAGTTAATTTAATAATTGCATTTTTAATTATTAGGACCTTACGCTACTATGCGTAAATATGTTTGTATATATATATATTGTGACGTTGCACAATTTCCCTCGCGCCGGTGGCCCCCAAAGGCAACCGTTCCACGTAGCCTTCAAAACGTAAGTAAGGAATTATTATGATGAATCCCCAAATTCCCGTCCCTCCCAATTTTTGTAAATGTGCAACACCATTGACGCCCCGAAGAAACTCGAAGAATGAAGAAAGAAGATCGCCACCATCAAGGACATTCTGAGGACACCCCGACTGGCCCAACGTATCACCACCGGAGGTATCAGGACGTCCAGGACGAATCACGCAAGATCCACCGTCACTCTCACCACACCGAAGGAAAACCCGCCAAAAATCAAACAGATTCATCCGTTCATCTTTCACCGGTCATCGATCGACGCGGTGACACAGGAACGAACGAGATGGCAGCAGCGCGCAACGAGAATTATCGATCCTAATTACCCTAAATCCCGATACCTATGAGAGCGACCCTACCATACCGACCGCCTGACCTAATTACACCCATCTCCCGATAGATCTCCCCAGTCCATCCCGAATATAATGATTTCCTATCGACCCGTTATCACTTGACCCGTGCGGCTGCTGCCCAATCAAAATTAAGGACGTCCCGGCCTATCGAGAAGCCGAGAAAAATTTGGAGTTTCCGGAAAGAAATGTGCTCGTCACTTTGAGGATAGCCACCGGTCAGTAGAGACACACATTAGCGAGAAAAATTAGAGAAGAGTTGGAGAAAAATTATAGAAAAAGGAAAAACATTTAGAGGAGAAAAGCAAGTTAGAAAGAGTATTAGAGTGAGAGTGAGTGCGAATTCGAGCGAGTGAGGAGGAGAAGAACAGCAAACGAGAAGAAAGGATAAGGAGTGTGCGAGAGAGAGGAAAGGACGAGGCGAGGAGTGAGAGAAAGCGAGAGGACCGTTCGAGCGACATCGATCATTGTAAGTGTTCGCACATTTCCTTCTTCAAAAATATTGGCATTCCCTTTTTCAGTTTTTCCCCTTTCTACTAGCCCAAGTTTGTAATTAGAGTCCCCTCTCCCCCGAATTTTTCATCGTACGTTTTTCTGACTTTCCCCAATCAGTCGTTAGAAAAATTTCGCAAAATAGTTTTATTATATTTCAAACGTGGAACGATTGTGCGCGTAGCCGTTAAGTTCGAATAGAATCCCCCCCCCCCCCCCCCCCCCTTCTCCCCTCTCCCAGCCAGTGGTAATAATCAAGAGGCCACATAGAGTCGGAGAATCCATACCCTGAGTTTCCTTTTTTTTGTCTCCCGTAAGATCGTCCCCGTACCGCCATAGTTATTAAGCGAGCGAAAATTATTGTGTTTGTAAGATCTTTTTTTTTGTTTGTTAATTTTGCAGAAATTAACTGGCGCCCAAATTATTATAATTTCGTTGAGTTTATTTATTTTTATTTGAGACTAGTTATACCCCGGAGATCGTCCGCCGATACTAAGGTTTATTTTATTTTCTTATGATTGTGAACTACACATTTTTTTTGAGTATTAACTATTACGAATAATAAAGTGTTGGTTATATTTGTTTGTGTAAACCCTAGCCCAGATTATTAATTTCTTTAACCCCCGTCCCGTGATATCCCCCCCCCCCCCCCCCATCGGCGTGACAATATATATATATATATATATATATATATATATATATATATATATATATATAAGTCCTTTAGGTTCTCCCACAAAGGATGGTTGGGAAATTTAATAAAACGATATTGTGTTGCTCTAAAACAGAGAAGGTATATTCATATGACAGTTGTGACAATAATGTTAATCATAAGTCTTATATTACTATCTTACCTAAAACAGAGAAACGACAATTAAAGTTTATTATTTAGCTTTTCCACTGTTTCTCTCTATATTTTCACTCTTTGGTATCTCACAGGTGTCACGTTCTCACTCTTTCTCCTTCTCTACTTCTGTGATTCGTTTCAAGGTCTTTTTTCCACATTCGAAACTATTCCGCCGACTGTGAACGTAAATTGCTCAGCGCCATCTCTGACGTACACTGCTATTGTATGTTCTGTGGCGCGCCAGAATTCAAATGGAGAAATGTAGTTTCTTTACATATTGTGACGAGCTCGCGTTCTGTAAAATTTCGCAAAACAGATGCCGACGAGCTGCCAGTCCAAAATCTCTGATGACGCCCAATTATCAAATTTTTCTCTCCTACCTTTTAGGCGCCAGGTGTTTCTACCAGCCCGAAAACACCAAGGGCACAGTCTCGTTAAATCTTACCCTCTCGCGATTACACAGCTAACAACTCAGGAATGGGGGGGCGGGGGATTCGTAGGGCAAGCATTGATTATTACGACGATCATGAAATCACGGGTGAGCACCACTTTTCAAATTCTCAACATACAATTCAACTCGTATTTATTCGGGCAACAACGATAATCTCATACACATTTAGAAATTCTTACTCTACATTTATTCTACGCGTTCAGCTAAGCGTTACGCTATTTGACCTTCGGTTTGACAGAGAGAGACACAGCTGCTTTCCGGAGACGCCGGAACGCACAGCTAACGACTTGGGCCTACGAGGGGGGTGCGGGACGGACACCCTCTACCACCTCGCGTACAACCACGGAGGATCCGTACGTTGAAGAAAAGAACTGCACCACGTGCGCCTACCTTCTCTATTCGCCGTATCTCCCGTCCTTCGCGTCGCACAGCGGTACTCGGGCGTCGTCCCTCTCTCTCGCTCTCGCTCCTTCGTCGCTTCCTTGGACTCGCTCTCTCTCCCTCGCACACAATCCAAACTCGCGTAATCCTGCACTTCGCGCTCTCTCTCTCTCTCTCTTCACTCGTCTACTCCTCTCTACTCGCACACTCGTCTCACTCACTCTTCTCAACTGTATTCCTACTCTCTACGCCCTTTGCACTCTCACGTCCAAGCTCTAACTAACTCTCTTAATCTATTTCTTCCTTTCTCCTTGTCCGTCGCTCGCGCGTTCTCCTCGCTCCCTGGTTCCTCTGCCGGCGAAGGTGGGGGGGTCTCTCGGCGATCGCTCCTCGATCGCCGGCACAGCCATCCCTCTCGCTCCTTCTCTCTCCGCTCAGCGTCGCTCTCTCTCGTCGTTGCCGCTGACGGTTGGCGACCGCTCCCTGTAATTAAAGGAAGCCTCGCCGACAGAGTGTGTCCTACTATCTCTCTTATTTCCACGGGAGCGAGGCGTCACGACTCTGCTTGTTTTTCCGAATCTGTCTAGCGAGCGCGCTCTGCGAGGAGAGTACTGACTCGTCACATCCCCCCACTAGGCTATTGTCTACCTCGCTAAGAGGTAGGCACACGCCGATACAATTCTTATCGCGCGACAGCAGAGTCGGAGTCCGTCTCGCCCCCGATCAGTCCCATCACCAATCCCATTGCATGGTTACCTTAATCTTATTGCCTACTACCTATTTGATAATCTTACGTTACTTAGCAAATCATTATTAAATCAAAAACCCAAATCTTTTTCAAACCATTTTTATTAACGCTTACCGCCCTTGTATGCAAAAAGTTTTTTTTTTTTTTTTTTTTTTTTTTTTTCTAGGGCTTCTACTGAGAGGTTCCCCTGCTTAATCTAACAAAATAATTTTTTCGAGGTTCCTCTCTCTGTTTCCGGCCGGCGCCGCCTCTTCTTCTCACCACCGCGAACGGCGGGGTGAGCATTCCGGGCACGTTGCCCTGGTGTACCCCACGCGGTAGCAGGAGATGCAGTATGGACGCGAGGGGTCCCAGGGCAGCGTGCATTCTTGTGGCCCATGGCCATCCTGCAGGCACCGCGGGCAGGCCATATCGAAGGGGTAGCGGTCTGCGGGTCTCGTCCTTCGACGGAGCTTCGCCCTCTCCGCTCGGTAATGGGCCGCCCTCTCAAGTCCGTGGGGGCCGGGGCACGCGGCTGTGGTCACCCCGTCTCTGTGGCACAGCCTACAGAAAAACAACCGGAGCTGTTTGGGGCACCGCTTCCATGGGTGGTCCAACGCTCGACAGTTCAGGCAACCCCGTGGAACCGCTGTCCGCGACTGGGCGATGGCTAGCGTCAGCTCCCTGTCCTCTTCCTCCTCCCGCGCCGCGTTCCGCCGTCCGAAGACTCCCGGGGGTGGCGGCCCATGTTCTTCGTTCTCCTCTGCGTGGTTGTCTCCGGCCATGCCCATGGCACGCCGTCTCTCGTTGGCCGCCCGGTCGGTCGACTGGGACCCTCGGGGCGTGTTTTCATCGTCAATACTTAGCCCCGCTATCATCTCCTCCACCGAGTCTCTCCAGCCGACGCGTCGAGCACCTCGCGGCCCCGGTTCCGGCACAGCCTCCTCAGGGGGCAGCGTCCACCTCAGTTTCGGAGGTGGGGCGCTTTGCGCGGACGTCGAGGGTCCGGGCGTTGGTGCTGCCGCTTCACTCTCGGGTCTTCCGGTCGGGCTCTTCTTCTTGCACCCGGTCGGTGGCACAGCCTTCTCGACCGTCCCTTCCTCGCGATTCCTCGCCTCCTCGTACCTCTTCCTCGCTCTCGCTCGGACAGCGGCGAGCTGGTCCTCAGGGGAGGGTTCTGGCTCTCTAGCCGGAGGCGTCGGCACCGTGTCTTCCTCCCCGTAATAGCGCCGGCGAGCCTCCTCGCGGATTCTCTTCAGCTGATCCTCGCCTGACATTTCGCACAGCGCTCTTTTTCGTATTCTAGCCAGACACAATCAAGAGGAATTACCACCGCGGTCCCTACATTATCACACAGAGGGTCTCACCGAGCTCTCCGCGGCTCGCTTAATTCCCGAAATTTTCAGGTCCTTGACATGCCAAGTCCCCGCAGGTCGACCAGCATCATCAGACAACTCGACTACATTCGGCGATCTCATTTTCGTTATTACGAACGGTCCGGCGTATTTCTTCGCGAATTTCGAAGTTAAATTGTTCGCGGCATTCGATAACACGCGGTATCTGCGATACACGCGGTCACCGACATGCAACGGAACATCCTTTCTACTCCGATTGTAATATTCGGCCTGTTTGGCTGACGCTTCGCGGATATTACGCGTCACGAGGTCTCTCAACTCGACCAATTTGCTCATTCTTTCGACCCATTTTTCGCGATCTGGTACGTTCGGAACGTCTTCCTTCGCGATTCGCGTCCAGTATTGAGCCGGTCTGGGCTCTCTACCGAGATTCAAGAACGCTGGACTCACTCCCAAATACGAGTGCACAGCGGTATTATATGCGAACTGAAATTCTGCTACGCGCATGTCCCATTCGCGGTGATCGGCGGAAATGTAGCTCGAGATCATCGTTTTGAGATTTCGGTTGACTGTCTCTACGGGATTAGCTTGGGCGTGATACGGTGGTGTCGTCATTCGTTCAATACCGTACTCGTCCGTCACTCTCTATACCGTCTGGTTTACGTACTCAGTCCCGTTATCTGTCAAAAGTCTACGCGGTGTTCCCCAACGGCAGAGTACTCTCGCGCGGAATGCGTCCATGATTGTTTTCCCGGTGGCCGCCGCCGCGGGCACGCATTCAATCCAGCGGGTGAACATGTCCTCGAATACAATTAAGTATCGGTTTCCCGCCTTAGATCTGGGGTACGGTCCCATTACGTCGGATGCAACCGTATCCCACGGCTGAGCAACAACCCGTGGTCCCATCATTCCCATTGGCCTAGCTTGATTCGCCTTATGCAATGCACATGTAACGCACTTCCCTACGTAACGCTTCACGTCCCTGTACATCCCTGGCCAATAATAATCGTTAGCTAGTCGACGGTACGTTCGGTCTACCCCTGGGTGACCCGATTGCTCCGCGTCATGTGCCTGTTTCAACAAAGCTTCGTGATCTTCCGACGGTATTACTAGTTTCCACGCGTCCACATCCTCACCTACCGCGTCTTTGATTGCGTTCGGACGATAGAAATAAATGGCCCGGCCTTCCACTCGCCAATCCGGAAATTCGCGAGGATTTCGACGAATCGCGTTCAGCCTTTCCTGATACCACCCGATTTCGAAACAATCTCCTAGCGAATCTACTTGAGCATCACCATTCACTTCCACGTCCTCGAACATTCGCGATAGGGCGTCCGCCGCTTCGTTTTCGGTACCTTTTCTGTATTCGATTTTCATTTTGTACCCGGACAATTCAAACGACCAACGCGCGAGCCTACCAATCGGGTCCGCGAGATTATACAACCATCTCAAGCTGCTATGGTCGGTCACTACGGTGAACTCGTACCCCTCCAAGTATGGTCTAAATTTCCGCACGGCCCAAATTACTGCGAGACACTCTTTCTCCGTGACCGTATACCGCGTTTCCGGTCCTAACATCGCTCGACTCGCGCATTCGATCAACCGTTCCGAATCACCGTCTTTTTGTGTCAGCACAGCTCCGATCCCACGATCGCTCGCGTCTGTGTACACAATAAATGGTAATTCGTAATTCGGATAGGTTAATATGGCAGCGTTCACAATTTCGTCCTTGACCGCTCGGAACGCAGCCTCTTCGACGTCTGTCCAGTCCCAAGTCACAGTCTTACTCGTCAGTCTGTTCAATGGTCCGGCGACTCGCGAAATATTTTTCAGATGGCGATGGTACCAATTTACCATCCCATTGAATCGTCGTAACTCGGTCGCGTTTCGCGGTCGCGGGTATTCGATTATAGGCCGAATTTTCTCAGGGTCTGGGCGCAGCCCTTCGCTGTTAACCAAAAACCCAAGATAGCGTACCTCGTTCCTACAAAATTCGCTCTTCTCATAGTTTATTATGAGGCCGGCCTCTCGTATTATTCCGAATATCTTCTCGATCCACTCGAGGTGCTTTCGGAACGTCCTATTCACGATGATAATATCGTCCAAGTATGCAAACGCGTGCGGTTCTAGCGCTGGACCGATCAGCCTATCCATCAGCCTTTGAAACGTAGCTGGCGCGTTGCACAACCCATAAGGCATTCTACGAAACTCGAACAGACCTTTGCCTTCCACAACAAACGCGGTAAAATGCTTACTGGCTTCTGCCATCATGATCTGGTGGTACGCCGCACTCATGTCTAACGTCGTGATGTACACGACTTCCTGGAGCTTACTCAGGATCGTATCCATTTGCGGGAGGGGATACGCGTCTTTCCGCGTTACCTTGTTCAATTCCCGGTAGTCTACACAGAATCTCCAAGTACCGTTTGATTTTGCGACCATTACCGGCGGACTAGCCCATTCGCTTTGCGACGGTTCGACGATGTTACCGGTTAACATCCTATCTACTTCTGCATGCAATGCGTCTACTGCGACAGAGAGAGAGAGATAGATAGATAGATAACGATTTTTATTATACCATGCTTGAAGCGTTGCGTATAAAAGTACGTGGTAAATGTGGACAAAAATGTATCACCAAATTATAAATACATGAGTAAATAAATAAATAAAACAAATAGATAGTCAAAATAAATAAATAGTAGTACTAATAAATCAAGTTGAATAAAATAAGATATAATAAAATAAATAGTAGATAATTAAATAAGTAAATACATACATGAATAGAATAAATAAATAGTCTAGATAAATAGTAGTACCAATAAATGAAATAGAGTTGAATAAGATAGAATAAAATAAAATAAAATAACAAACAGTAGGCAGAGTAGGAAAGACAAGATGACGGTGAAGCAGTAGGAAAGGTAAGATAGTCAGTGGGTTAAAATGGTTGTCATACTGGAGGGCAATCCCTACACTCTGCAGGGCTAACTACGTGGCACCTTGTTCAAATATATGTTCGTGCAGTGACAGGCGAAAGCGGCCCGCAGAGGTTATATCGCGGATCCGGGTGGGCAGCGCGTTCCACACGCGCGTCGCCGTCACAATCGTAGATTTCCGATAGCCCTCCGTCCTGGCAGGAGGGACTATGAGGCTCGATGAGTCGACGGCGCCGCATAGCGCAGCAGAGCGACCTCCGGCCGTGGAGCGTAAAACGAGTCCCTCAGCGAATGACGATGGGACACCGGACACGATTGCGCGATGAGTAAATAATGCTAGAAAATACTGTCTTCGCTGAGGGATTTTCAACCATCCAAGACGCGTGTAGTATGGTGTGATGTGCTCATACTTTTTGACGCCCAGCACGAAGCGCACGCAGGCGTTAAGAGCGCGCTGAAGTCTCAGTTCCTCAGTTCCCGTGATGTCGCAGGTAATAATCGAGCAGTAGTCGAACAGCGGGAAAATGAGCGCGATTACAAGGTGACGGCGAAGGTCAGCGGTGAGTGCACGCGCGTTCGCTTTGAGTTGATAGAGTGCCCTGTAAACGCGACTGCATATTGACGTGACGTGCTCGCGCCAGCTCAGCGTGGGCGTGATAAGACAGCCGAGATTTCTGATCAGCGATGAGTACGGGATTATATTGTTCCTCACTGCGACTGCGGCTGATTGAGAGGTCCTGGTGCTATTTACGTACCGAGCTGAACCAAGTATCATTGCTTGGGTTTTGACAGGGTTCAGTCTCAGCGCATTTCTGTCGGCCCAGTCGCAGATCCGAGCAATATCTTGGTTGATGCCGGCGACACAGTCGTCCAGCTTGCCCGGGTCACAATGGGCATAAATCTGCAGGTCGTCTGCGTACTTCACCACGGAGCAGCGCTGGATTTCAGTTCCAAGGTCTTCGACGTAGAGAGCAAAAAGTGCCGGCCCAAGTACGGACCCCTGTGGAACCCCTGAGGTGACGGCGGTCCACGTCGACACACCGCCGGATGTCCGGACAGCCTGAGTGCGACCGGAGAGGTACGACTGGAACCATAGAAGTGCCGAACGCGAAAGGTTCAGGCGCGATAGTTTATGGAGCAGAATGTTGTGATCTACAGTGTCGAAGGCCTTGGAGAAGTCGAATAACACGAGGACCGTAACTTGACGTCGGTCAGTTGCAAGCCTGATCGAGTCGAGGACTTTAATCAAAGCCGCTTGCGTCGACCCGCCCTCGACGAATCCAAACTGATCCGGGTCACGTCTAGCCGTGCGACGAAGGTATTGCGTGAAATCCGCGTGTACAATGCGCTCCAGGATCTTTGAAATGTTGCACAGAAGTGAAATTGGCCGGAAGTCCGACGGCGCGGTGGGTTGAGATATCTTGGGTATAGGTGCAATGTAGGAACGCTTCCAGGCAGACGGAAAGGTAGACGTAGTGAGCGAGCAGTTGAATATGTCTAGCAGAATATGGAGCAAGGGTTCAGCACAAAGTTTGACGAGGAAGCTGGGTAAACCATCAGGACCAGTGACATAGGACGATTGTAGACGTAGCGACCGACGAAAGGATTCCGGCGTGACGTGCGCGAAATAGAATTGTGCATCATCGAAGACGGGCGGATACCGCAGGGACGCAGGAGGACTGACTGTAGATTTGACGTAGACAGCGGTGAAGAAGGTATTCAGATCCTCAGGGAGCAGTGTGATGGCAGCAGACGCCTTACCGGGAACAACTCCAAGCCGCCTCAAGTCACTCCAGAGTGATCTCGGTTCAGTGTGCCGCGAGAGGCATTGCGAGATATACGAAGCACGCGCTTCATGAAGACTGGTTCTTACCCTCGATCGCAGGTTCTTGTATACCTGATGGTCCTCCGGGTTTCGCGAGCACCTATACCTCCTGTTGGCCCGATTTCTCGAACGAATTAGTGCTCGTAACTCTGGTGAAATCCACGGTATGGGCGGTCGACGTGGAGCGTATAGATGGAACGGCGCGTATGTGTTAAGTAAGTCGGTGAGAGCGCAGTTTATTAGTTCCACTTTTTCGTTCGAGTCAGAAGATGCCTCCACAGCAGACCAGTCGATAGCTACGAGACCCCTCAAAAAGTCAGGGTCGTGGAGGTTACTCCAACGACGTTGATGTTGCGCGGTCGGAACTGGAGGCTTAACGGTCAGAAGCCTGTACCGGATGGCTATCAAATCGTGTCCCGGGGCAAAGGGTAGAGTGCATTGTCCTCGCTCGACGACCTTCTCCGACGAGTCGACCACACTTAGGTCAAGCCATGAAGCAGCGGTGGCCGTGTGATAGGTTGGTTGATATGGCACGACGTGGAGGCCATAGCTCTCAAAAATCCGCCGGAGGAATGTACTGTCAGGATTGACCGTATCGAAGTTAGAATTCCAATCCCCCATGATGACCGTTCCCACATAGTCTTGACAGAAAGTCGCAAGGAGCGTTTCGGCAGTGTTAGCGAAGGCGATTTTTGGTGGCCTGTAGACTACGCCGATAAGTATGTTCCCGCCGCCGAGCCCCGCCACTGAGATAAACAGGTACTCGAGTCCTGGGGTATAGGTGGTGGCTGTCGATGAGGCAATGACGCATGTCCGTAGCGAGTCCCGTGCGTAGATGCTGACTCCCCCACCCCCTTTCCCAACTCTATCACACCGCAGCAGGCGATAGCCATCCATGGCAACGATGTCGTCCGATATGTGCGGCTTAAGCCATGTTTCCGAAACAAGCACGAGGTCATATGGGTTCGTTGCGAAGAAATGTGCAAACTCCTGGAATCGCGGGACCAAGGACTGCACATTAGCGTGGCAAATACGTAACGAGTGCAGTGTAGTGGTTCCCGGACGGATAGAGTTGGCCATAGTCGGTGAGACGGTCGGATGGCGTCACAGTTGTAACTCCTTTAGTTGCTCGATTTTTGGGATATGGATGGCCGGGGTGTTGCTCGCCTTTTTTAGGTAAACATTGCCATCCCGGACCCAGACGAATTGGTAGTGCGCGTCCTTAGCCATGGTTTTAGCGGCCATAAGAACGGCGTGGGTTTCCGGTGGCAGGAATTCATTTACAAAGACTGGGCGTGAGACGGCAAACGAGTCCAATATAGCACGACAGTCAAGATTCCCCTTAGCGCGTTTTGCGTTAAGGATTTCGGCGCGGAGGGAGCGCGAGCCTAGTGCCCCAAAAAGCGAACGCGGTCGTGAGGACTCTCCGGAGTGTCGCATTCTCCTGATCTCGGAGACATCCGACCGCGACACGTTGACCCCAAGAACACGTGTGAGCGACAGAAATAAGTCGTAATCGTTGACGTCCTCCGCCTCTGGCAAGCCACCGATGATCAGCTCGTGAAGGTGACTGCTACGCTCCAATTGTCGAATACGCTCCGCTAGTCTAGGATCCGCAGCCTGCTGAGTCACCGTCCCTGGACGCGATTCGAGTGTGGAGACTCTTTTTTGTAATTCGCTGCACACTTTGCTATTGGTGGCAAGAGTGACCTCAGTGCTAGCGAGTTTTGCCGAGATTGACTGAATATCCCGCGTGTTCATGGCTAGTGTCTCTTCTACTTTTCCTAACCTATCGGATATCCCTGTAATTTTGTCAAGGCAACTACGCACATCATCCCGCACCGTGCTGATATTCGCTACGTCGCCCTTGATCCCCCGGATGTCCGTCGTAATAGTACCTATCGCTTGAACAAGGTTTTGCAGCTGCCCAGCAATACTTTGGTCACCCCCCATGGTACCTGGAGACTGCAAGTCAGTAGTAGACCTCCGGGGCTTCTTACAGGTATAGCACGTAACACTGCGTCCTGACGGGAGTTCTGAGATAGCGTTTACACCGAGCTTGTGTTTCAGGCATACGCTGTGGTACCCATGCGTGTCAATTGCGCACAGGCGTATGACATCGTCGGCCGCCACAAATTTAAAGCAGATCCCGCAATTAATCGCCGGCATTTTGAGAGAGTTAGGCAGTAATAAGTAGATAAATAGGCAAATGAATGAATAAATAGATAGAATGTCAAATTGTCGAAATAGAGCATATAGTTGTCAGTAGAATATAGAACTGTCAGATCAATAAATAAATAAATAAATAGGATATAAAGAATATAAAGTTGTCAAATAAATAAGTGAATAGATAAATAAGATATAAAATTGTCAGTAAAATAAGATATAAAATTGTCAGTGAAATAAGATATAAAATTGTCAATAATATAAACTGTAAAGTTGTCAACAAAGTATAGAGTGAGATGGAATGTCAAATTGTCAAAATAGAGCATATAGTTGTCAGTGGGATATAGAACTGTCAGATCAATAAATAAATAGATAAATAAGATGTAAAGAACATAAGTTGTCAAATAAATAAGAAAATAGATAAGTAAGGTATAAGATTGTCAGTAGAATAAGATATACAATTGTCAATAATATAAACTGTGAAGTTGTCAACAAAGTATAGAGTTGCAATAAATAAAATAGTCGTTAATTCGGTCGATAAATATAAAATAGGTTAAAATATTGTCAATAAGCAAAACTTAGTCGGGCGATAAAATAAATAAAATAAATATATGAGTCAAATATATAAGACAATGTAATAATAAAGTAATAATGGAAAAATGAGAACAAGTAATAATAAGTAACAAGATAAAAGTCAATTAGTGTGACGAATAAAAGCCAGTCGTCAAGTCTATCGTTATCCACATCGACGTCGTTATCTATCGTTATCTGCACGCGCGGCCGCCTAGCTTATCGGCTTGTCTTCCAAAGATAATTACGACCACGGTGCGCAACTTCAAGCAACTGACCTAGTCCAATATCGCGTATCAGCTGACTATCTGAAGAAAAGTCATATTAACATGACTGTGACACCGGCACTTTATCGATCATATTACAACGCACAGAAATCTCGTTTTGTCCACTATGTCCACAGTTTATGTCCAATGTTTTTATTCTACACACTCATCACCATCCACGCAACTGTTCCACGACTTTTTAGGTCACACTGCACTAATAATCATATAATATCAGACGTTAATCACGGACGTCACCTAACACACTCCTTCCTACTCGAGAGAGAGAGAGAGAGAGAGAGAGAGAGAGAGAGAGAGAGAGAGAGAGAGAGCCCCCCGTACCGTTCACCACCACCTCGCCTATACTGTAGATCAGAAGGCTCGCGCTCTGTCTCTCTCTCTACCTCTTAAATGTGCTGTATGTATGAGAGAGAAAGAGCTATACAGGTCTCTCTATTAAAACAGAGACCGTGCTACAGGCTTCTTCTTTTTATTTTCTTTATTCACCAATAAATATCGTTTTAACCAAACCGAACAACTGCGTAATCTTTTCGATTATTATGAATAATATATTGTGACGAATTTTTCCTCCCACCGGAGATGACAGCCTGCAGGGGGTCGCAGGTGCGACCCTGGGCGCCGATGAGGTGTCAAATCACCATCACCGCGTGCAATTCGGTTCGTCGGCTACATATTTCAGAAACGGGGTTTTCTCGTTGGTACAGCGCGCGTCGAGGTCCGCGCGAAACGGCGCCTCTACGTAAGGAGTTCGGCGGGTGCGGCGAGGGAAGCGGTGCTGCATTTTTTTTCGTGCCTCGTGGCAAATCATGTGAGCCAACCGCCGAGAACAGGGACGCCTGTCCGGCGAGGTGAGCTTCCCCCTTCCCCGTCGCCCGTTCCGAGCTCCAGGGGGACGGCGCGCGGTGAGGGGGGTGCGTCGCAGGGTTCGGGTGCACTCGGCTCCTAGGTGAGTTGTGCACGGCCCTCGTCGCGCCCCCCCCCCCCTCTCCCCCGCTCGCGTCACTCGACGGCCAGCAAGGGGTATGCGGCGCGGGAGGACCGGCGAGAATCTTCAAAGAAGGGAGCCGACCAGGCTGCCGTGTGACATAATTGGTCAACCGGCGGTAATAAGAATAAGTAGGGGGAGAGTACCTAGGCTAAGTACGCCGGCCGGACAACGAGGTAGACAGTTGTTCGAAGACCGAGGAGAGCGTGAGCAGCGACGAGCAATTAACGCGAGAAATAAGAAAACGAGTGAAAAGTACGGAGGAGTGTAAGTGGCAACGGATCCAGACAGAATAAGTAAGTCGATCCGATTTTTCTTAAAATAAAGAGAGAGTAGGCAGGGACGAGGAACTAGGTCATTACGTCCGGCAAGAATAATTAAAAGAAATTAAGGATTCTTTGCGGTAGCCCCGCGTAGACGAAATAAAGAAATCAAAGGCCAAGGTTCGATTTTAAGGAGCTGCTCGCCCCTTGCCAACTCTCTACTTTGATAAAATTCTCGTCGCTGTCCGAATAATTACACGAAGATTCGGTATACTCGTGCGTACAGCGTAGGCTACCTCATGGTCGAGACGCCGGCGTCGAGTACCACGTGCGACCGTCCTCTACCGCGGTCGCACCGTGTTGTTTACTTCTTTTGTATTGAGTCGCCGTGTCAAGTTGTATGTCGTGTAGAAAATATGTAAAATTATAATAGAATAGTCCGTTTTCTCTCGTCGCGTCGAAGCTACCTGGAGGAATTATCCGGCGTATTGGTTACCTACAGGGTGTTACATAAATTAATTATCTAGCTTCGAGGGGGCTACCTGGCGTTATCAGTTATCTGCAGGGTGCTACCTAAAATGATTATTTATCTTCACGGGGGTTACCTACCATTATTGGCTATCTACAGGGTGCTACATAAAATGATCGTTTATCTTCGCGGGGGTTACCTACCACCATTGGCTATCTACAGGGTGCTACAGAAAATTATCGTTTATCTTCACGGGGGTTACCTACCACCATTTGCTATCTACAGGGTGCTACGTAAAATGATTATTTATCTTTACGGGGCTTACCTACCTCTATTTGCTATCTACAGGGTGCTACATAAAATGATCGTTTATCTTCACGGGGGTTACCTACCACCATTTGCTATCTACAGGGTGCTATTTGATTATTTATTTCCTATGAGCCCCATAGGTAGGGTCTAAATTAAAGTTATAATGTAGTACATATCATTACAGTACTCTTACGGTATACTTAGTATAGCGACTATATCATAGTATACAATAGTATTATATTAGTATACGCTTTCTTTCTCTTTTTTTCCCCTTTTGCTTCCGACATCTCGCCTATATCTATTGTACGGTTGGAATTCAGCGGACTCTAGGCTACGGTTCCAAGAAGTATTTACTCGTTCGCCTGGTGTTATTTCATCTGTTGTTTACATTATACTATGTCCGCCCGTGTTTACATTTCTTACTCGCTCCTGTGTGGACCCCCACTTCCATCTACGCACGTAGAGTCACTTTTCCTTCCTGGTCCCTCGGTCCTTCTCCCCCCCCCCCCCGCTCCCGGCGGTCCCCCCACCCTTGGCGTTGGGCTCCTCATCCGGCTCCTCCCTCCTCCATCTCATACCGTCACTTTCCCCCCGCTCCTCCAGCCTTAGAGAGCCTTAGTTAGGCTTCCTGAGGGCGCCGTCGCACACTTCCCCCTTGCCCCCCGATGGTGGTCATCCCGTTGAACCGGTTGAAGTTCAGGTGGGATCCTTGCAGGACCCTCGTTGTCAGTCCTCTCATTGCCTTCATCGGTACGCCTAGCCCCCTCATGAACCTTTCCGAGTCCTTGCTCCAAATCCTTCTCTATGTGATCGTTATGGTCGACACCCTCTCTATCGTCGTACCAAAGCGGCGCGCCACCTGTCGTAGGAGATCCTCATTCTCCGCGTACTTTCCCCGCTTCTGTTCATGGAGCTCCGCCAGGGCAGGACCCCCGGAGACTATCTGCACATCCAACACACTAACCATCCCCTCCTTCGCTGCGATGATGTCAGGTTTTCGTACTCCCACTGTGGTTTTGTATCTCCTCTCGCGCTCCACGGTGTACCCTACGTTCGCAATAAGCTCCGCTGCCCGCTTCGCTACGGCGTCATGTCGTAACACCCTTCCGCCATGGGTTCTGATGCACCTCTGGATTATGTGGGCCGTCGTCTCCTCCTCCCCACACGCTGCCCTACATAGAAAGGGGTTGGTCGCCCTCCTGTCCCCTCGCGTGGTCCTCATCCTCGACGGGAGTGCATTTATTCTCGTTCTGACGTTTTGTACATATTCCCTTGGCGGCACGATGACAAAGGGGTCGTTTACCCACGCCGTTGATAGTTGCGACTGCCTCGCTTCCCTGAGCTCATGCCCATCCACCGACCCATACAGCCTCCGCGCCCAGTCCTCATTCCTGACCTTGGCTAGGCCGGTCCACCTCCTCCTGGACGCCCCCCATTCGAGATCCGGGACCAATCGCGTCGGCATGAACTCCGATCTCCTCAGTCCGGTTATTCTCCTGTTCACCATCTCCGGTATGCTAGACTCGAACGACGGTACTCCCAGGCCTCCTTCCGCTATCCTCGCGTGTATGAAGGCGACAGGTACATCCTTTGGTAGGAACAGCCACCTCCTCACATGTTGCCTGACCACCCTATCTAGTCGTCTCAGCGCCGCGTGCGTGGTTCCCCCAAAGACAAGCCTGTGGGTGAACCGAGGGATTAAGAACGTCCGCAGAATTGTGAGGCTCTGTTGCGGTTTTACTGCCGCTTTCGAGATCCTGGTCAGGGGTTCCTCTATTTCTACCGTTGCCCTTGTGGGACCACGGTTGCTAAAGCCGACCCCCAGGTGCGTCCATGTGTCTTCCACCCCCAACTGGACGAAGTTTGTTCCCGCTACTGTGAACGATGGGTCCGTTACTGTCTTCATCTTTTTGTTCCTCCCCGAAGGCACCAGTGACATTGCCCTGCACTTACTGGGCATCGGTGCTAGACCGTGTTCCGCCATGCGCGCCTCTACCTTGTCGAGTACCCTCTCAAGGCCTTCCCTCGACCCAGCCATAACCACTAGGTCGTCCGCGAACGCCAGGGCGTTTACGTTGCAGTGTCTTAGCTGGTAGCCGCACTCCGCTGGGATACCTGTTAGCACCTCGTCCATCACCAAGTTGAAGAGGAACGATGAGAGCGGGTCCCCCTGCTGTACCCCTTGCCCCGGGAAAATTGGTTCCGACATCTCGCCATCAACCGCTAGGGCTGTACTCGACGTCCTGTACATCGTCATGACGTATTCGACAAATGTGTCTGGTAGTCCCCTTTCCCTCATCACCTTCTCAATAGCTTAGTGCGAGACTGTGTCAAAGGCCTCCCTGACGTCAATTGCTGCTAGGTGGACCTCTCTCAGCGACGACCTCGCGTCGGTTAGGACTGTGGCCAGTACATACACATTTTTCGCCAGGCCGTCCGCTTTGATGAAGGCTCGCTGTCGCTTGTCCAGCAGCGGTAGGTCCAGTAGTCTGTTCGCTAGGATCTTGTGGAAGTGGCGGAGTATGACTGCTGCTATAGAAATTGGTCGATAGTTCGGTGGGTCCATTGACCCTGCTTCCTTTGGGATTAGTACAGTCCTGCTGTTCCTCCATACGGTCGGTACTCTCCGCGATATCTGCAGTATGTGGAAGACCGTCAGCTTCACCTGATCTTCAACATCGCGTAGCCATTCCGCTGCTTTCAGACCGTCCGGTCCCGCCGCGGTCTTGCTGTCCGGTGTATACCTTGCCACTTCCTCGGCGGTAATTGGTCTCTCTATCTCCCGGTATACTCTCGTTGGTCGCGCTGTTCGGCTCCCCCCTGGGGGGTTAGTCTGCTCAAACAACGGTCGCCAGAACCTCTCCTGCTCCTCAAGTCCTGGATGTGGTCCGCTCCCTGTGTCCCCATCGAGTACCTTGGCTGCGGCCTTGGCCATGTTCCTCCTCCACAGCTGCTGGATCTCCTTATACTCCTGTCTACGCCGTTCCCGCTTCGAGGACGCCTGTACCCGCGGTATCCGTACCCCTCTCCTCGACGGTTGTTGCTGACTGACACTTGAACAGGCTTCTTGTAACCACCTCTCCAAGTCCTGGTCCGGTTCCCCTCCCCCTAGTGCTATGTCAATCGCGTGTATAAGGTGAGGGATTCCCCCTCCCCGCCCGACCATTCTTCCTACCTCTTCCTTGTCCCGCACTAGGCACTCCCTTAGCTCAAGCTCGACACTCCCGGCTTGGCCCGGCCCCTCCTCCTCCCTGAGCATTCCCAGTGACGTCCCCTGACCGCGCTGCCACAGAGTGCTTCCCCTCTCCATGCCGTGCGCCCCTTGGCTCCCCTACTCACTTCTGGTCTCCGCCGGATGCTGTTCCTCGGCCTGGTCCCTTCCGTACTCCTGCACCAGACTCCAGCTTTCGCCTCGTGGCAGCGTGCTCGTATAGGTACTGATTCATGAACTTGGTCGCGCTCGGCGCCCTTACTTCCGCCATTGCCAGCATCCGCAACTGCTCCTTGTTCCATCTCTCCTTCCTCCTCTCGGTCGATATCAGCTGGTTGTTCTCCACCGGATGCTGGCTGGCCCTATGCACACCCAGCGCCCTCAGGTTCCTGAACACCCTCCCGCAGTACTGACATTGAACCATCGTCCCTTGGCTCGCCCCCTCCGCTGTTTCCCTTCCGTCCCAGTCATTGTCGCCGTTCCCTCCCCCGGCAGTTGTTAGCGTATACATGTTGGTAGCCTCACCGAAAGGCGGTATAGTGACACCGCCTATAATAACATTATTTTCTAAGCCGTTGTCGGTGAGTGGTGGCTCCGAAGAGGCACTATGTTCGCTTTTCCTTCGCATGTCGCCTCGATGTTCGCGGCGGCCGGTGTTAGGCGCCTCGCTCGGCCCCGGCGGGACGCTACACCCTGCCCAGATGTTGTTGTCGCTACGGCTGCTCATTGCGGATTGTAGTTGGTGCTCCGCACCTTACTCAGTACCCTGGCCTTCAATGCTGGACACACCTTCTGATCTTGTGCTGAGTGCGCGCTTTCCGTTCTCCCTTCCCCCATGCAGTTCACGCACTTTCTCTCCGTCCTCTCGGTGCACTGCGCCGTCATATGCTGCCCAGCACAGTTGGTACAACTCGGGTCCTGTCGCGGGAAATTCGCCGCCTTGTGCGCAAACCCCATACATCTGTGGCACTGCAGTACCCGTATGTGGTCTTCCACATGGCATACCGAAAATCCTATGAACAGCCGCGCCTTCTGGAACAGCCGTAGCCGCCCTTCCAGGGTGGTTTCAATTACGAAGCTCGTGACGGGACTCCCGCCTTTCGGCTTATATTTATATACCACCTTACAATCCACCGGGCTCTCCTCCTTAAAGTTCACTTCGTTGATCATATTTGCGAGTGCCCCTTCCCCCGTCTCTGCTGGCACTCCGAATACTACCAACCTCGGCTGCATCCTCACAGGCTCCCTAACCTCCAATCCCCGTGCCCTTAGGGCCTCGGAGGCCTTCAGCTTCCCCATATCCACGGTCTGAGCCTGTACCTCGACACCCTTCACCCTCGCCGTTGGTCTCATTCTCATGACTCGCAGGTTGAATTCCCCCGGTTTACATAAAATGTTACATAAAAAGATTACTTATTTTCACGGGGGTTACCTACCACCATTTTCTATCTACAGGGTCCTACATAAAATGATCGTTTATCTTCACGGGGGTTACCTACCACCATTTGCTATCTACAGGGTGCTACATAAAATAATTATGTACCTTCGAGGGGGCGACCTCGCGTTATTGGCTACCTGAAGGGTGTTAGGTAAATTACCAATCTTCGAGGGGGCTACCTGGTGTCACCGGTGATCTATAAGTTGCTCCGAAAATTAAGGCGTTCGCTTGGATGGGAATACCTGCGTAGGCGTTATCTATAGGGTGTGACGTAAAGTTAGTCCTTCTCTCGGACGCGGCTACCTTCCGACCAAGGGAAATAGTATAACAGCGGGACAAGGCTATCTACCGCGAGTGAGCGGTAGCCGAGAAATGTATGTCACTAGATTTCATGTATATTCGATGTCGTACCATTACCACCGTGCAATAAACCTGTTGCCCCGCTGATTGTGAGAATAATTGATTGTGCTACCTGATTGCCCCAAAATCCTCCACGTCCACCCCCTCTACCTTACCGACCCGCAGGCGGGCTGGGCCAGCCGTCGTGAAGCCCGAGACCCCTGGACTCGCCCCGGGGTGGAGTGGGAACGCGTAGGGGGGGCCGTGGTGGCGGCGAATTTAAACAAAGCCGGCCTAGGTCGGTGGTACACGAGTGTACCTGGCGCCCGTCCGCCCCCGGTTGCCCCTGCTACGTCAGCAGGTCCCGATTCCACCTCGCCGGAGCGGCGGAAGCTGGCGCGGACCAACGCGCGCTCCTCCTCGGGCGGAGGAACAGGAGGTTCTCGGTAGGTGCGGGGAAAACCCGTTACAATATATATATACATATATATATATATATATATATATATATATATGGGCCGCCGCACATCAAACAGGGTAACTACCAGAATTTTTTATTTTCACACTTTTGATTCTTTTCGGTACATATCGAAAAATTCTTTGTGGTGAATTGTGAGGTTTTTAATTACCAGCTCAAAAGACATCGGTTTTGCAAAAACATCTCTTTTTGAAAATTAAGACAGGATGCTCTATACGTATTTCTGGACACCCGGAAGTATTAAAAATAAGCAGCTGTACAGATTTATTTAAATAATGAATAAATCGATAAACCCATATATGTATAAAGATGCCCTGGTTAGACTAGCCGTCTTTGTGAGTGATCTAACGGCTCGTAAAACCGATACCCCTGCACGATTTACACAAGACTCGCTACTTTGGTCAAAATTGCATACACATCAAATATGGGTATAATACTGTCTTTTATACTTCTCTTTTGATATAGAAGTTACAGTCTCAACCGAGCGGTGTAACAGAGCGTTATATTTTGTTGTGTAATGCTGGCAGATCGTGCTCTTCGCAAATGTATCCGCGTTTTTTTACGTTTTGTAAAATTACACAGTGTCCAGATACGTCGTCGCTGTGACGCTCAGTGGTGCTATGAGCAAAGACATGTATCGGGCGATAGACTCGTTAACCGTTTGAAATATCTTATATGGTGGGCGCCCCTGCGCAATATAATGATAGCTTATAACAGGGATATACTGCAGGGCCGGGGTGTGTTAACATGTGTTTATGAAGAGCTATAGAGGCGGGGTCTTCAAGGATCTCAGAGCGTCCGCGCTATTGTAGATGAAATTAGGAGTAAGTATTCTTTTACATGGTTTTAAAAAGATCTATATTTTTATAATAAAAATGGGGCAATAGGTTATCAACAATTTTTGGACACATCGAGCGATAAAGAAGCCTCTCTCATAGAAGCTACACGCATTGTAGAATATCAGGAGGGAACTACCGCCGATGGTAGGTATTGAAAATTTCTATTTATTTAAACTTCCAATTTAAAAGCTTATTTTTCTAAAATTTATAATGATTATTGTTTAGAATTAACATACCCTGCTCGAGAAATAGAACAGCTCGCCGGTCCGCCGGGCCTATGTCAAAGACCAAAAAGCAGCGAAATAATTCAAAAGACCGACACCGGTAGTGGGGATGAGACACCATACCCTGCCGAAGAAGAAAGAGAACCGATTGCAAGACATTCAGGCCTGTGTCTAAGAACCGAAGATCGCGACGTTATTAAGGTAGGAGTCTCGCTACAAACATTATTAGAAAATCCCTTGATTTTGAAATATATATGAGTTTATATTATAAACTTTTATATGGTGAAA
This sequence comes from Netelia fuscicornis, assembly GCA_946811545.1. Lineage (NCBI taxonomy): Eukaryota > Metazoa > Arthropoda > Insecta > Hymenoptera > Ichneumonidae > Netelia > Netelia fuscicornis. Next base: position 28,190,200 of record OX328015.1, read on the forward strand.
GTATATGATGACTTACCGGAGATTTCAACAATTAATATTAGATTGAAAATAGAAAAATTAACCCGTTGATACATGTTAAACCTATTCCGATAGTATCGAAATTACCGAATTCATCACTCTAGCCATTAGATAGCTTTGATAAAAAAGTTGATACTTATAAATGAAAATGTGTAGATTTCATCGTAATCAGAAAAATTTAGGACTACCGGCTTACTAAAAGAGAATTTTTAAGATAATTGCGATAAAAACGTTCTTACGTAGCAAAAGATCAACCGCCATAAAGTAGTTCCGTACACTTGGCAACATCGCACCGGAGCCCAGCAGACTCTCCTGTGTATAACCCTACACATGTACATACACATAGAGAATGCTTGCAGTAGGTTATACAACTACATATTTTGCTTTGAGCAAATATATATACGTGTACATTTTTCTTTTTTATCATGCATCAACAGAATTTTGTTTACTACATAAGTCAATGATTCAAATATCACTCTTAATGCTAAATTGAAAACCCAAGTTGTTTAATAGAATTCTTTTTATTTATGAAACATAATAATCATATTTAAAAAATTAAAATTTCTGAAACATAATATGTAACATTAAACAGAAATAAAAGTTACAAAACAAAAACATAAACGAGTATTACATAAATGCAGGTTTATCCAATCCGCTCCAGTTGATAGACAATTCCTTTTAATACTTTTGCATTTTTTGTGACACGCGGTCGACCATTAATATCTTCGCCGAGCAACATTTTTAACGCGGGTTCACCACCATTGGCATATGTTTTCCGTAGAAATTCTAATGAAATTCCAGTTTTAGCAATTTTGGTTATCATGCAAGAAGATACACCTGGTTTTAAACTATGCATAGACATTTCGTAGCTTTTTTGAAGAGCCAATCTACGATGATCCATTATAAGATCTGTAGTTGTCTTCACATTACTTCGAATGATAGTATCGCTCAGTCCTATGTTACTGATAAGTTTTTGTAGGATCTGTACATCAATTTGAGCATCATGTGCTCCTTCTATTGACGCGCTACCGAGAAAATCCAGTGCTAGAGCATTTAGGGTGAATTTTTTTTTCTCTTTCCTGCGATCTTCCAAATAATGCCGAAACATGCACAATGTATCAGCAAACCCTTTGACGATAGCCGAAAATTCGTCGAGTAACCCAACATTTTTAAAATGACGTAAGATCATCGGTGCATCAAACCTGTAATGAAAAGTCACCTTTGTATAATAAACGATATGAATAGATCGATGCACAAAATCCAATACCTGAATGAGTTATGAGCCACCAATATGATGTTATTGCCAACTTTTCGTAAGAAATCTATAAAAGCCGTTAAGCCAACATGCGATGATACAGTATCCAGCCGCTGATCGTTTAAGAATAATTCACCCATGTCAACATGTAGTCCGGTTATTGCAGCCGCTGCAGGAGTTATACTTTTCGGTACCATATACACATTGAACGATTTCGTCTCATAGGTTTCGGAAATCTGAAACAGTTATAAAGATACATACCTATATATGCATTTGTATATGTCGCGCTCATCATAGCCACAACTTTGAATATAATAAGCAATACTTACTTGGCATATTTCCGCCCTGTTCGACAAACCACTCGTTTCCAGATCGAATAGCACAATTTTGCTGTTTATCAAATCAGCTGCACCACCTATAGCAGGTTTCAAGATTATGTCAAATAATTGATGAATAAAATAAAAATGTGTTATTTTGATACATACAAGCAAGCTGACTCCCCAGTTTATCATACAAAGGCTCGGATACTCCGTCTAGTGCGCACCCTGTCTCATACGTAATTCCTTCTCGTTGTTGGTGCACAGCATTTTTTCTCGTTCGGTTGTTAGCGACAAACAATCTTCTTTTCTTACAGTCGATGGTTTTCGAAAAATCCGATTTTGATGACCTCGCAATGTCCTTGACCTGACGATATTTGACCGTTTCTTTTCCTGGAGAGAGATTGAGTTTCCCGAATATTTGGGAAATATAGTTTGTCCCAATATTTTTCTGGCACACAGCGGCTGCAACTCTGAACGCCATAGACTCCGAAGCACCGTAAAATTGAGCCTTTGGGTGCTTGCTAGATACAATTCTGTTGAAGCTCTCGTTTGATTGAGAGGAACTGCAAGGTGCAAGTTTACTGGCGTTGTTCGCATACTTTGCACATATTGAAGTTAATTTTGCACGAAGCTCCGTATCGGTTAATGGTTTGCCACCTGTGAGACGATGGTGCGTATAGTTTTCTTTCGTATGCGAACGGCACCAGTTACCGCAATTATCGTGGTTTCCATACGCATGCTCTACGATATTCAATAAAGCTGCTTTAACCGCTGTCTCATCTCCTTTATTTTGATGCAGAGCACAAGAAAACGATTGTGCAAAATAATCGATGACTCCTCTTGGTACTTTTAAGGCGTACAGGGCACTTGTTAAACTTTTTTTAGCGTGGTTTACGTCAGACCACTTCTCAATTCTATGTGGAGATTCGCGACGAACAGCGGCGATCGATGATGCATCGTCATCTCCAATCATAACTGAAATGTGAACATTCTCCGCAAGTAGGAGGTCATTTTTTACAATAAGCTCGACGGCCATGTCTGGCTCCATAGCTTTCGCGCTGCGATCGAAATTTAATCGACAGTCGTGATCAAGTTTTGAGTGACCTTTATCACACATTGCACATTTTTTCAAGCGCGTTGCGTATGACAGCACCTTGCCACTATGATACCCTATTAGCGATGCATGACCTGTTATTCATGTTAATAATGAGACTAATTTTCCGAAATAATTCACTGAATAAATAAAAATAATTATAAAGATAAATAACTTCAATTAATAAAAACATTGTATTATACGCACCAGTCAGGCTGTTGTAAGCATGTCCCGTTCCGCGTTTCTGCCATCCCGTGTCGTAATTCGCTTTGAGAGCAACTGACGAATCGTGGCTCCCATCTATTGAATTATTATTTAATTCCTTACCTTCTAAACTGCAATTTGAAAGAAAAACAACAAAAAATAGATATTCGCACTGAATTTTGATGTGATGAAGAAAAAATCCAAGTGATCCATTTCTATTGAGCACTCAGCGGATCATAAACATCATGGTCACGTTAGTGAATAAACGAGTCATCCTTGCTGCTCCAAAAAGTTTTCCATTGCCGATGTTTTCTGCTAAAGTACAAAAATGTTAGATTATTAAATAGTTCTCTATCTTACGAGTTAATTATTGATTTTCATAAAGCCACACTGCAAATCAAATAGTGCAAGGTTAAGATGCTGCCATAAAAGCCGTGAATGCTCCCTTAGAAGTATGCTTACCAAAAGAAAAGAGCCCTAAAATATATGGAAAGAAACGTAGATAAGTATTGATGTAGCATTAAAAAGCAATTATATATAAAAATAATATCAGAAAAATATGAGAGAAATATATATTTTTCATGCCCTTCAAGGTAATTTGAGCGTAATAATCAGAAAATAGTGAACTTTGACAATAAATATCTCTCAAATTTGACACACACTTGTGTATTATTGTTAACAAGTTTGCTGAAAATTTTCACGAATAAACCTTTAAAATCGCCTCACTCTCAAATCACGTTACGTACACAAAAGTCAAAATTAAAAGACCAGAAGAAAATGTATGATTCAATCACACGTATTCATGCTAAATGTCATGAGGGATGCAATGGTAGAACGAGAAAACAAGCGAGTCGATTTTTGACTACCTTATACTCCCAAAAGGTTGAATTTCGTTGTTTGATGTCGACAAATGATCTATTTCAGCTGCGATCGTTAATTCTTTTTCAAGACGAATACTTGTTCGACAACTATCCTTCGCTACTTCTTCAATCATGACACCTGCATTTCGCTCATGTCGCTTTAGGAGAGCTTTGCTTACCACTGGAATATTAAGTGCCGATAATATGGTATTCATTTGCGTTTCTCCAATACCACTGTCAAGTATTGCTGCAAAATAGGGTTTAGATTAGAAATACGTATGCTCATAAACTAAACGCAGACTTATGTATATTGATAAAGAGAACTACTATTCATTAGTGCCTGGAAATTTTTTCATTTATATTCTGTGCTATTGTGGACAGGTTTCAATAAATAGTATCATAGATCTAATTCATAATTCACGTACCTGCTCCTAATTTGAAATTGACATCGTATCGGATACGATGTGAGTCTCGATGCCTATATTTTTCGGTGTAAACTTTTTTCAAAAAATTGCAAGTAGTGCACCTTATATCTAACTCACTTGCCAGACCCTTCTTACACTCCTTTTCGACATTTCGAAGTGACAAGGGCATATCACATTTTTCGCACCACAATTCTTCGGCAAGATATCCCAATTCCACTATTCGACGACCGGAGAACACAAACTTATTAACCTCCAATTGAGCGGGGGTATCATTCAGTTTTTTTTTTAGCCGCCATAACATTTTCTCTCCACCGTTTTCTTTTTAGAGAAATGAATCGTCCTTTCTCAAACCCGTGTTCGGACCGAATATCATGCATTTCCTTTTTTTATTGACTCACTATTTATTTCAGGAAGTAACTCGCAAAGAGGTTAGGATGGCTATTCAGTAGCGAGTAGCGATATATATGTATATATAGATATATTTAAAAAATGCAGCGTTGCCAGATCAACATCGTACCCACAGATTGGGGTACTCACAGCTGATTGTACCCAAGTCAAATCAGCAATCCTAAATTATTTCTAACAATGTATTACAAATTATTATTAGGATTACTCTTGTATCCGAAAAGTTTCTATCGTCCAAGGATTTATGCGATACAGAAAACTTTTTTTACATTCTGTTTTGATTTAGCGATTCACAAACCGTCATTTGACTACCACGTAGCGAGACTCCTACCTTAAAGGAAATGACACCGATAGTATCGACGAGGACGATCCATACGCCGTTACTCCTGATAACGACAGTCAAAACTACAGACACGAGCAAGAAGAAAAAGAACAAGGTACATTAAAGTCGTAATATATATACTTCTAGACCGTCTAAACTTCAAACCTCTTACACAGTTCTTTTATTACAGATATACAAACGGGTGCGGGACGAAAGCGTAAGACACCGGGTGCCCAGGAGTTTGGGGATGTGCAACCGCCTGGTCATAGAATCATTATCATACACGACACAGATCGTTACTTTAGGCGTTTTCAACTACGCGGTCGTGAGACGACGATGCGTATACGTCAGCCGCCCGCAGAAGTGGGTGTGACAGCATGGCTCGAGGGAGCATTCTGCGACCTTTTAACGCATCTCACGAGATGTTGTGAGGGTGGTGACTATGCAGGAATCTCGTTCACAGCGAATAGCCTAGCACACGGTCCTGTTTGGCTTTCATTTCGACCCGTTCGCGACTATACCTTCGAGGATATTTGGCAATTAATAACAAGTGTTGCTCAAAGTACAAGGTCTATGAACATTGATGATTCCTTTAATATGAAAACGTGTATTGTTAAAGGTGTAGAGGGACGCGGGCGAAAAGGTTTAACACACGAGGGTGTCGCTAAGAAATCTATTTTAACGATTCGAAACACTAATAATTTGTGCTTACCACGCTCGCTAGTAGCAGCGCTGGCATACGCCGAGAGGGGTAAAATACGTACGGGTGCCTTACACAACAGATGGCAGCTTATTAGACGCATTAATGGGTCAGCCCAAAAAGAAGCAGCGCTTGAGCTTACGAGAAAAGCCTGTATAACTATACCGCGCAATGGTTGTACAACGCGTGAAATTGCTTTGTATCAAGATTATTTAGCTCAATCGGGGATTGCGATCATGGTTTTTGAGTTTTTGACATTGGGCCGACGCGAGGCACCCTTATTTGACGGTACACAGGTGGTTACGGCTATCGCTGGCTGAATCGAACACACATTATTTATTCTGTATTACGAGCGATCACACCACTTTCAACCTATTTTAAATCTCCGAGGTGCAGTGAGTAGCTTAAACTTCTGTGTAACTTGTAATGCCCGTTTTCGATGTAACCATAGATGCTTAAAAAAGAAATGTCCCCGTTGTCTTCAAACACCGGCATGCGAGACAGTCCGTACAATCAGGTGCGAAAGCTGTAATCGTGATTTCTTTAGCGAGAGGTGTCTATAAAATCATAGAGTTGTCGCAATCAGCCGTAGACGCCGTGTAAATACTGTATGCGAGTCTCTTAAACGCTGTCGTAATTGTTTCCACTCTATCAGACCTTTGGAAAAGAAGAATCATGCATGTGGCGTGGGCTTTTGTAAAACATGCAAATCGCGCCAGCCTTATAATCATTTGTGTTTCATGGTGCCTGTTCGCGCTATTAATACATCAAAAGAGAACATATTTATTTTTTATGATTTTGAAACACAGCAGTGTGCATCTGTAAAAGGCGATCCTTCCGTGTGTATTCACGAACCAAATCTTTGTGTGGCTCAACGCGTCTGCACACGTTGCTGCGACAATGAAGACATAAATGAGCCGTGCGAGTATTGCGGCGTTCACGAGTTTATATTTCGGACGAACCCTGTGTGTCAGCTTGTAGAGCTAGGCATGAAAACTATTCCGGGTTTCTCACACACATTTTTAATAGCCCATAACGCAGGCGGCTTCGATGCACAGTTCATCCTACGTTATTTAATAGAAGAGAAAACAACACAGCTACCCTCTTTAATAATGAACGGTACTAAAATTATTACAATGCGCGTTGGAAAAATCGTTCGATAGTTTGCATTATTTCCACATGCCTCTGAGTTCGTTACCAAAAGCCTTCGGTCTAAGGAATGCTCTTGCTAAAGGATCGTTCCCCCATTTATTTAACAGGCCTGAAAATCAAAATTATATCGGTCCGTTACCTACCATAGACCACTATTCTCCTGACACGATGCGCGTGGAAGAACGCGAGCGTTTTTCTGCGTGGTATAATGATCTAAAGAATGCCAATTACGTGTTTGATTTTTCAAAAGAAATTACAAGCTACTGCAAGAACGATGTCACGATATTTAGACAGGCTTGTGTCGTTTTCCGAAAATACAACAATAGCGTCGGCCTGTTTTCAAATTTTTCGAAAAAACTTCTTCAAAAGTAACACTATCGGTATTATACCTACGGGCGGTTACAGGTGGGCTCATAATCAGTCAAAAAAAAAGCGATTTCGTGGCTCGTGTGGATGGAACGCTCTTTAGATCACCATATCATTCACGCAGGACGCTCACGCGAATTTAAACTGTCCCAAAATTTAATGGTAGCTGGTTACTATGAAACAGACGGTGCGACTCATGTATTACAGTTTCATGGCTGTTATTGGCACGCATGCCCGTCTTGTTTCCCCGTAAATAGGGACTGCAAACAGAGTGACGGTACAACAATGGACGAGCGTCTTGAGCGAACAAACGCCATAGCATATAGAATCCGCTCAAGCCGTTATACGTTGACAGAAATTTGGGAGTGAACAGTTGAGCATAAAATATTTAATTCGTTAAACATTTTCGTCTAAAAAGTGGATTAATTGATTCGGAATCGTTTGTAGGTCACGAATAATTAAGTTGCAACGTTTGTTGGTTCTTCGTTTAAATGAAATATATAAATGACCGCATTTATCCAGTGGTGATGACGTCACCGTCTACCCGTGTTATATACAGGGAAACAGTCTGACGCACGGTCCTCTCTTCTTAAAATTACCAAATTTTCCAATGTTTGTCTCATAATGGTTGTAGAGCTAAAATTACATTGTATCTTAAGCCAACATTGAACAATCAAAGAGAAAGGTTAACCCAGATGCTCAGCTCAAAATTACTGTCCTCGTGTCAAGATTTTAGGTTACGAGTTGAAAGACATCATCCAACTACAAGTGCAAAAGCTGCCTACACAAAAGCTAAAATTGCATTGTTTTTTGATTCAACATTGGATGATTAAAGAGATTGAGAAATTTTGACCCGGATACTCAGGTCAGAATTTCTGTGCCTGTGTCAAAACTTTAGGTTATGAGTGCAACAACATCGGCTACAAATGCAAAAGCGACACAAAAATTTCACCTTTTCAAATGGATTTTGGTTTGAATTTTTCCTCGCATAACTTCAATCAATCTTTACTTGCAGTTACCATTCATCAATTATTACTTCCAATAACTACGTTGATTAAGTATGCGACGAAAAACTGGAGCCCAAGAAGACTTTTTGCCCGTGCGGCCCGAGCCATAACGCCAAAGGATACACTGGAATACACACAGTTCAGTACAATACAGTACAATGCAGTACAATATATCAGTCTTCTCTGGCCCATCTGGTCTTCCCTCTCGTTCTCGTCTGGTTATACCTAGTTATATGTATAACTAGGAGTACACGTACAAGCTGTGCATTAAGGTAACATAATTATAATTTTATTTAACCAAAATATTTACTAACAAGTGATCATTTTAATGTACATTCACTGATTAAATCCCTCGTTTTAAAGAGTTATTTTTTTATTTCATTTTCGGAGCAACGTGCTCCAAAAATGAAAACGGAACAACGTGCTCCGAAATTGAAAATGGAGCATCGCGGCCATCTCAATAGTTTTCATCTACCTCATTACAATCATTCCATCTTTCCATACATTCCAATGTACAGAGAAACTTACTTATTTGAAAAAATTCCCGCGTGGTGAGTTGGGCGGGTAGAGGGGCGAGAGGGGGCGCATCTGGAGGGGGAAGTTCCCAAGTTTGTTTCTCCCTCCAGTCAGTTGCCATCATGCTCTGGTCTAGAGAGCAGCGGGCCTTCGCCGTCGAGAGCTTCTTTTCTAACGGTCGCTCACTTGTTGCTACGCAACGTGCCTTCCGCGCTCGCTTTGAAATTCCTCCTCACAGACTCGTTCCTGGCCATAATTCGATTCTGTCGTGGGTTAACTCATTTCGGGAGTGTGGAAGTGTCGCTAAACCCAGAAATGGACTTCAACGGACCATCAGAACTCCGGAAAATATCGAAAGAGTGAGGCAGTCAGTTATGCGTTCTCCCCGGCGTTCGGCTCGCAAACACGCAACTGCTATGAAAATTTCTGACACCACTGTTCGACGAATTCTCCATGAAGACCTCCAATTTCATCCCTATAAATTAGCTGTTGTGCAAGAATTAACTGAACGCGATTTTGTTGCTCGTCAAAATGCATGTGAAATGCTGATTGACAACCTGCTTGAAGACGCGGTCGTTTTTTTCAGTGACGAGGCTCACTTCCACATTTCCGGCTGTGTCAACAAACAAAACATGCGTTATTGGTGCGGTATAAATCCACGTGAGCTTCACCAGAAGCCACTTAATTGTGAGCGAGTTACTGTCTGGTGTGCGATGTCGGTAATGGGAATAATTGGTCCTTATTTTTTTGAAGAAAACGAACGCGCAGTTACCGTGAATGGAGCTCGTTACAGGAACATGATCGAGGAATTTTTTCTTCCAAGACTCGAAGAAATGAACGTTAGGAACGTGTGGTTTCAGCAAGATGGAACCACAGCACACACAGCACGAGACTCAATGAATTTGTTGCGACAACATTTCCCCGGCCGCCTCATCTCTCTCAGAGGCGATCTCCAATGGCCGGCACGCTCTCCAGATTTGACTCCATGCGATTTCTTTTTATGGGGTTATTTGAAGTATGTCGATCGACCACGGACCATAGCACACCTCAAGAACAACATTCGCGACGCCATTGCCAACATACTGATTGATATGCTGCAAAGAGTGGATACGAATTTCAAAAATCGACTTCATCAGTGTATGCGCAATGGGGGTCGCCATTTATCTGATGTCATTTTCAAGACGGCATGAAAAAAAATTGGGATATTGTATTCTCAAATTAAAAAAATTTTAAACAATAACTGAAGTACTTTTGTTTTTATTGACCGATTGATATGCTGCAAAGAGTGGATACGAATTTAAAAAATCGACTTCATCAGTGTATGCGCAATGGGGGTCGCCATTTATCTGATGTCATTTTCAAGACGGCATGAAAAAAAAATTGGGATATTGTATTCTCAAATAAAAAAAATTTTAAACAATAACTGAAGTACTTTTGTTTTTATTGACCTTTCAAATAAGTAAGTTTCTCTGGCGCACCCTGTATGTTGATTTACAAACTTGAATTAAGAAATTTTAATACGGCAGGAATAACAATGATTATAAGTGGAATTTATTTACTATTAAAACTCACCTAATAATTTTGTAACACGTTAGACGACAGATTCTTTTTTTAATATCAAACAACGTGCATCTATAAAAAAATAAAATTCAAATTGATTTATTTATTCATGCAAATTGTTCCAAGAATCATATTACAAATCATATTACTAATTCTCTCGCACCTTAGTAATTTCAATTCCCCTCTCCTTTTCTTACGTCTGTCTACCATCTTGTCCTTCATATGTAACACTATAACGTACGGTTATTGCTTGGCGTCGATCAACTGTCGCATCTGTTGATACTGCCAGTGGAAAAAACGACTCTGTTTCGTGAAATGCCCTTAAAACGAATGCATCGTTTCTTTTACGTTTCAAATCAAATACAGTTAGAAGTTACATAAAATATATCTTTTTTCTGAGTGTATATAACCTGTACATACATAAACTGTGCACGTTCAACAGTGAACCTTTACTGCGTTTCGATTCAAACATGAAATGCGTCGAACAAAAAATAGCAGCAACAAATTTTAACGATTCGTGAATTGAGTTATGATATATGTACAGCATGACTTTTAGTGAGTTATTTGGTTATTATATGAAATATATTCTATGACAATTTTTTTTCATATCAACTACTTTAATCTGTTTGACAAATATTCACTCACGACTGAAAATCCTGCCAAGTGGAACTATTAATGTACATATGCTCAATAATTTATTAACGTTAAATTCGGGAACCATTAAGAGTGTAAAAAGTTTTTGAGAACCCAGTGGATATTTGATCAAGGAAATTTTGTGGCAAGGGTTGTATTCATACTTGAAGCGTAGAAGAATTTATTATATCATATAAGTTTGTTTCCATCACCGATTTTGTCTTCATCCTGTTAATCTGATTTCCCCTCCAGATTCTACATCTTTAGAGCTTGCAACGTCTTCAGGAACTCGTGTAATGAAGAAAAATTACAGATCCTTAATTCCATTTACCATGGCATCATTCATCTGTGTTGGTTTATACTCGCTGAAACAAACAAATTGGAATCATTGCGCAATACAAAGGTAAGTAATAGGACATTTATTTATTTATCAACATGAGGTAAATTTACCCGGGATGGGGACACTAAATTACTAAACATTGATTAAACATATGCGAGGAAAAATTCAAACCAAAATCCATTTGAAAAGGTGAAATTTTTGTGTCGCTTTTGCATTTGTAGCCGATGTTGTTGCACTCATAACCTAAAGTTTTGACACAGGCACAGAATTTCTGACCTGAGTATCCGGGTCAAAATTTCTCAATCTCTTTAATCATTCAATGTTGACTCAAAAAACAATGCAATTTTAGCTTTTGTGTAGGCAGCTTTTGCACTTGTAGTTGGATGATGTCTTTCAACTCGTAACCTAAAATCTTGACACGAGGACAGTAATTTTGAGCTGAGCATCTGGGTTAACCTTTCTCTTTGATTGTTCAATGTTGGCTTAAGACCCAATGTAATTTTAGCTCTACAACCATTATGAGAAAAACATTGGAAAATTTGGTAATTTTAAGAAGAGAGGACCGTGCGTCAGACTCTTTCCCTGTATATAACACGGGTACACGGTGACATCATCGCCACTGGATAAATGCGGTCATTTATATATTTCATTTAAACGAAGAACCAACAAACGTTGCAACTTAATTATTCGTGACCTACAAACGATTCCGAATCAATTAATCCACTTTTTAGACGAAAATGTTTAACGGATTAAATATTTTGTGCTCAACTATTCACGGTCATATGACCGCACCGCCTAGATGACCGAAAATGGTTTTTATGGTTTTTTAAAAGAAACAATCATCTAACAAACGTTCTAATTAAATTATTCGGCACCTACAAACGATTACGCATCGAATGAGCCCCTAGCGGACTTGATTCGGATTAAAATGAAAAAAATTGGGCCAAGTTAACACCAAATTTTGTTTTGCGTTTTTTGCAAAAGGGCTAATCTAACAAACGTTTTTATTAATCTAACAAACAACTACAAACGACTAACAAACGTTTAAAAAAAAATGCGAAAAGTCAAAATCGGTGGGCCAAGTTTGCACAGCTGCCGGCGATTAGGAAAGAGCGAGTTTAGATTATCGAGAGTATAGAGTGAAGAGTGAAGCGAGGATAGAGTGAGTGAGAGAGAGGAGAGAGTGAGAAAGAATCTGGAAGCGAACAAAGATTAACGACGACTGGAACGAAAAAGGATATGAGTATACGAAAACGGGAAAGGAATACGGAAATTACGGAAGATCGACAAGGCTAACGACAAGGATACGAGAGGGAAAGGAAACGACGGGACGAGAAGAAATCGACGGCAGCAACGGTGGTTGCACAGGTTACCCCCTCGACATACTACCCGGCTCATTATTTTATTGAGATTCGCGATTCTAAAATCAATTCTCTTACAATTCCTCCCATTTTCCGCGTGTATCGAAAAACCGGAAATCGTACGTGTTTCTTTTATTCTCTCTGTAGTCGCAGTGTGGGACGGCAGTAATCATTACGGAAATTAAAACCTAGAAAAATTAATTATAACAGTCATTCCTACCCCCCCCCCCCCCCCTACTACCTCGACCGCCGTCGAGAACTTTCGATCGCGCGAGTGGCACGATCACACTCAACCCCCCCTCCCTTCTCCCTTCGACCATCCAAAGTCCTCGCGGACGACAACGCCTCTTTCCCCGCCTCCCCCTCTTCCTTGTGACTGACCGTGTTACCCGTATTATAATAAGATCGAAGCGTGCGAATAGGAATTAAAATAACGAGAAAGCCAGTGGTAATCATTAAGAGGCCATTGAGTCGGCGAATCCTCCCCCTGAGATTAATTTTTTCCACCCGACCTCCCCCCTTCCTACACGATAGCCCAACACCCACCGCCTGTCAAATTCAACAGTATTAGTATTGTTAATGTTTTTCTTTGTACTTAAAAATATTAACTGGCGCCCAAACTTATAAAGTAAAATTTCTAAATATACTTCTTTTTTTTTGTATTATATCCCGGAGATCGTCCGCCGTATTGAGATAATAAAAGTTAATTTGAGTTCATATTTTTTTTTCTTTCCCCAAACTCCCCATACCCCCCTCCCAACGGCGTGACAATTCATATCGATATAATTCAAATTAATCATTCAAAAATAAGTATATATATTTTAAAAGGAAATTTCGCTTAATGCATGTCGGTATATCAGAAATCACAGCAACCAAGTTTTAAGAGTCAGTGTTATCCGTGTAGAAATTTTATCCGGGATATCTACGGGGCCCAATTCATTTTCTTCAATTGTATCCGGGGCCGTGTTTGGATTCCTTCGCGGCCCCGTATAGGATTGTCCCACTTTTTAAATTTGGTCCTTTAATGGATACATATTCGGGACCATATTTGGATTCCCTGATTACACCTAGATTATCAATAGCCCATATTAACATCCTGAAAGTAGCCCTGTTAAGTCCCTACTTTCACCCTGACATTTCCCTATAACTCCCCTCCCCTATAGTGCTTGCAATAAGCAAACTCTCATATTTTCAAACAAGATACATATATATAGTTTTTTATAAACATTGTAGCGATTTTATAAAATATTCTTATAATAAACAACATATCGAAATTTGGTAATAAGGTACTTACTTTATACAAGCCTTGAGCACTGTTTATAAATGTTATCAGAGCTGTATTAAATAAAATGGCGGCATTTTCCTAACTACATCTGTTCTTTTTCATTAGGGATTGAGCGAACCCATAACTGTAGCAATGTGAAAGCTACGGTAATGACCCAAAAAAAAATGACATATGACATAAAAACAGCCTTAATTGTTGAAAAATATATAGGTTTTATTTATCGCTCGGTTCAAGCGACCGCCTACTTATGCCTGCGGGCGTGCGCTACGCAAACGAGAACGCTTTTGGCCATGCGCCACCCATCGGCCGCTGGTGGAACTACCCGCTATGTGTTCGCCGGCGAGAGCGCGCGGGGCAATCCTACATAGTGTCGAAACTGTTATCATAGTATATCGAATTATTTTTGGTTCAGTATTGCAGCTTTGAAATTGCAGCAGTCATGGATTCGACCAGGCAGCAATGAAAAAGAATAGACGCAGTTGAGAAAATGCTGGAAAGCCGCTATTTGTTTAGTACACATTTGATAAAATTTATAAACAGTGCTCAACACCTACATAATGAGGACCTTTCTACGGAATTTCGATATGTAGTTTAGTTTTTTTGAAAAAATTCCCAAAGTTTTCTATATTTTTTGGCCTCTAGAGTAATTAAACCCCTAAAATGAGCAACGTATTAGCATAAAAGGCAGTTGCGGAAGGATGGTTCCTTATTTTGCATTGATCAGTGCACTGATTAATCAATCAACCACTGCCCTGTTAGCACTCGATCGGGCCCTCCATTGAAACACCCATCGAATCCAGTTAATTCGTATCATGGAAACGTACGACAGCCCTTTCAGTACCTTTCGTGGCAGTTGTCAGGAAATCCCTGTTAACGATTCCACTTCGAAGCCTTTACCAGACCCGTATACTCGTAAAAGAACAAATTGCGAAATTTTGGTTACTAGACGACGCTAATGTGAGCCAAGTTGAAGTGTCAGAAAATACGGATTGTGAAGTTCATTTCAACGAAAACACTACTCGTGAACCTTCGGGACGATACACCGTGCGTTTACCGTTTCGCAACGCTGATCGCGAACTCGGTGATTCTTGATCAATGGTCTTGCGGCGATTCGCGTCGTTGCAAAGAAAATTGAATGCAAATCCGATCCACAAGCACGAGTATCATCGCGTCATAGATGAGTACATCAAGTTAGGGCACATGTCGTTAATTACGGACGAATCACCAACTGGATATTACCTTCTACATCACGGGGTGATAAAATCAACCAGCGCGACAACCAAACTTCGAGTCGTTTTCGACGCATCTGCGAAAACAAGTAAGGGAGTATCGTTAAACGACACCCTGATGGTCGGCCCAACGATTCAACTGAAATTGGTCGAACATCTTTTGCGATTTCGTAGCTATAAATACGTGATTACCGCAGACATTGCAAAAATGTATCGTCAAGTCTGGATTCATCCCGACGATCGCCGGTATCAACGTATATTTTGGTATCATAAAGATAAAATACGAGCGTTCGAATTGAATACAGTAACATTCGGTGTATCCTCAGTGCCATTTCTTGCAATAGGCACCATCCACAGACTAGCAAATGATGATAGCGTGGACTTTCCGATCGGTGCTAGAGTCTTGATACGCGATCTGTACGTGGACGATCTGCTTTCGGGAGCAGACGCTGTTGAAACCATTATTCAGATGCGAGATGAAGTTATCGAAATCTTGAGACGCGGTGGATTCGAGATTCGTCAATGGGCTTCAAATCACCGGAAAACATTGAACGGATTAAAGGAAAAGACCGCGAATATAGAATTTCTCACGGACGAAAATCCCATACATAAAACGCTAGGCATTTCATGGAACGCGCGTAACGACGAGTTACTCTACACCGTCAAACCAATCACACTCTCTGAAAGGGTTACCAAACGCCATATTTTGTAAGAAATCGCAAAAATTTTCGATCCCCTCGGTCTACTCGGTCCAATTATTCTCGTATCCAAGAATTTTATGCAAAAATGTTGGAAGGCAAAAACCAATTAGTACGAATCTGTACCTAGTACATTATATTCTGCGTGGAAGTCATTTACAGAACAGCTTTCGTTAATCGACAATCTGAAAATTGATCGTTACATCTTGATAAATGATCCTATCGATATTCAAATACACGGATTTTGTGATGCAAGCAAAACAGGGTACGAGGCTTGTTTATACAACCGGTCTTATGACAAGGAAGGCGAAATTCGGGTCCGATTATTCTGTTCAAAGGGTCGCGTCGCGCCGCTCAAAGAATTCCACGACTTGAACTATGCGGGGCATTGATCCTCGTGCGTTTATATCGCGAAGTTCGCAAAGTACTGACTTTCCGCGTTTCAAAAACTATTTTTTGGTCTGACTCGACAATAGTTTTGCAATGGTTGAAGAAACATCCGAGTATATTGAAGGTATTTGAAGCAAATCGGATCGCGGAAATACAGGAAAATGGTAAAGACGCCGAATGGTGACATATCCGGTCCAAAGATAACCCAGCCGATGTATTGTCAAGAGGACAATTACGCCACGAATTTTTGAAAAAATGATTCGTGGTTCCTAGGTCCTTCGTGGCTGGCTCAACCTGAATCTTTGGGGCCTCAATTTGTCGAGAAGAGTCGAGGATACCTTACCCGGGATAAAAAAGGCATTTTGCATGGTGCCGCAATTAAAGTCAGACGAAATCGTCAAAAGGTTTTCGTCATACACGAGATTGCTTCGCGGCATAGCATACTATTTGCGGTTTTCTTCGTGCATAAATAAAGGTAAGGGTGATTTAACAATAAAAGAAATCGACAGAGCAGAATAATGCGTGATTCGCCTAATACAACGATCGAATTTTCGCGATGAAATCAATCAACTTTCGAGTAAGGGAAAGGTAAAGTGTGCGAAACTCAGATCTTTGAATCCGATAATTGATGAAAGGGGTTTGCTCCGCGTCGGTGGTCGGATAAATCAAACTCAAATAGGTCCAGATCAAAAACATCCAATACTTCTTCCATCTCGTCATCATGTAACTGATCTTTTGATTCGACACACACACGAAGCATTCTACAATACCGGAATACAATCAACATTCTATAATATTCGACAAAGATTTTGGATATTAGATGGTCGAAGCCAAGTACGGAAAATTGTTCGTCGCTGTGTTAGATGTATACGTTTTCGACCCGCACCCATCACATATAAAATGGCTGACTTGCCCAAGTCAAGAGTTAACAACGCACCGGCGTTCTACCATACCGGTGTCGATTATTTTGGCCCTATGTTTGTCAAAGAAAAGAAACATCGAAACGATAACAAAGTCAAGGTCTACGGTTGCGTGTTTATCTGCATGTTAACTAAGGCCATGCATATCGAAATCGTGAGCGATCTTTCGACAGACGCGTTTTT
This sequence comes from Netelia fuscicornis, assembly GCA_946811545.1. Lineage (NCBI taxonomy): Eukaryota > Metazoa > Arthropoda > Insecta > Hymenoptera > Ichneumonidae > Netelia > Netelia fuscicornis. The sequence continues at coordinate 28,207,442 of OX328015.1, forward strand.
AGCAGCTTTGCGACGCTTTGTGGGTCGTCGCAGTGTGCCTACTCATGTCTATTCCGATAACGGGACAAATTTCGTAGGAGCAAATAGTCGGTTTCGCGAATTTTACGCTTTAAGAGAATCCGAGGAATTCCGTACACAACTTTACGAATTCATATCAAACAAAAAGATAGAATGGCATTTTAATCCACCTCTTTCACCTCATTTTGGAGGGACCTGGGAGGCAGCGGTAAAGTCATGCAAACATCACCTCAAACGCGTCATGCGCGATCTTTTGTTTACATATGAGGAACTCAGTACTCTAGTAATAGAGATCGAAGCGATTTTAAATTCGCGCCCATTGTGTTCTATGTCTAAAGATCCAAACGATCCAATCGCATTGACACCGGCGCATCTACTTATCGGAAAACCTCTCACAATGCTGCCGGAAAATGATCTTTCTTCTGTTGCAGACAATCGCTTGTCATCGTGGCAATTAATAACTAAAATGCGTCACGAATTTTGGCGTAGATGTCAGCTTGAATATTTGAATGAACTACAAAAACGACAGAAATGGATTCATCCCAATGAAAACATTACCCAAGATGCTGTCGTATTGCTGATCGACAAAGGTCAACCATGTTTGCAGTGGCGATTAGGACGAGTGGTCGAATTGCATTCCGGCGGCGATGGCATGGTCCGAGTCGTCACCGTAAAAACAATACAAGGAACTTTCAAGAGAAATACAACATTGTTATGCGTATTACCTACCAAGAATTAAAAGCGTTTCCGTAGACTTACTAAACGCAATATGTTTAAAAAGGGAAGATTTTTTTGTTATTCCAATACGCAATTCACAAGTCGTCTAGTTATTGTGAATTAATTATTAATTTCAACGTTAGCTTCATAAAGCATACCATTATATTAAAATGTTGTTACTATATCTTGATTTCAACATTGGTTGAGTTAAAGATGGCTGCAACAAAACCGCATGTAGTGAAATTGTTCAATGTTAGGTATGCAAATCATGTATTGCTACGTCAAATTCTTTTGCTCGTTTACACTCCCAACGGCGGGAGGATGTTTGGTGAATAGGTATATAACTTGTTGTACCGCCCTATCGTGATTAAGTTCAGGAAAAAGATGATAAACAAGTGAGACTGGTGCTCATAAAAAAAAGAGGAACGCTTGACGAAGGGACTAGCAAGCGTACGCAAAACAAAGAAGAGAGGAGTTAGTTGTCATTAGACAGACCAAACGAAAGTACGAAGTATGGATAACAAACGAGGTTATCAAAGGTGGTGATTAAATAGATCGCGAGAACGGCAACGGCCCGTGATTCTCGGATCTCGTAAAATCGTTGTTTGTACGAAAGGATGGCCACGGCCCAAGATCCTGTTGATTAAAATAACGAAACTCATAAGTTACGAAATCATATCGAATACCTCCTGCGATCACGATAGCGCGAACTTCATATATCGTGTACAAATCTTGTATTCTACACATTTTCACGTGGGTTTTTATGCCGACAAGGCTTTTCCCACACGAGCCAATAAAATGCACTCTCGTGTTCTATGGCTCAACCCGAAGAGTTATTTATTGACAAAGGTGAAATTAGCACATGCTGATCCGCTCCAAATTTCAAAAATACGAAGGAACTTCATAAAAGAAGGACTTTTGACCTAACGCGTCCACCCTTGCATTTTGGCCAGAGTCTTTCTACCTTAAAAGTCGTGTGGGACGGCTGTAAGAATTAGCGAAGATTATAATAAGTACGAGTAACGGTTATTTCTGCCCGCCTGACCCCTCTCTTCCCCCTTTACCTCTTACCCATATCGACGTCGAGAACATCCGATTGCGCGAGTCACGCGATCGACCTTCTCCGGCACAGCCGACTCCCAAATCACAACAACTCCCTTTTCCCCACCCGCCCCTCTCCCTGCGACAAGCCGAGTTACTCTTAAAGAGAAGACGAATAGGTACATGAGGATAAGATTACAGCCAGTGGTAATTATTAAGAGGCCGTTGAGTCGGCGAACCTCCCCTGAGATCCCTTTCTCGATTGACCCTTTCCCTTACCTTCACGCTAGCCCTTCCCTTCAGCCCAGTTATAGAGTTTGTTTTTTTTGTATTATTTTTGTTAATTTTTCTCTATTTAAAAATTAACCGGCGCCCATAATTTTAAGAGATTTTTGTTATCATATTATTTGCCCCGGAGATAGTCCGCCGTTAAGATATCGACAGAATAAAAGTTGTTATTTGTAGTGGATAATTATTACGTTTTTTTCGTTGTTTCTTATTACCCTAAAAATTCCCTTACCCCCCCTCCCAGCGGCGTAACAATATATATATATATATATATATATATATATATATATATATATATATATATATATATATATATATATATATATATATATATATATATATTCATAATAATTGAAAAGATTATACAGTTATTCGATTTGGTACAGCACGAAAAACGATATTTATTCACATATAAAGACAACAAAAAGAAACAGGCTGTAGCATGGTCTCTGTCTTCCTACCGAGACCTCTATAGCTTTTTTCTCTCTCATACATACAACACCTTTAAGAGATAGACAGCGCGTACCTTCTGATCTAGAGTATAGGCGAGGTGGTGTTGAACGGTACAGGGGGAAGCACGCTGCCAGCCGTATTTACTGTTAGCAATATCTCCTTTTCGCTACCTCGCGCAGTCTCTCTCTCTCTCTGTCGCTCTCGTTCTTACGTGAGAGCGGGAGAGCCTATGCCTTCATGCCTCTCTCTCTCTCTCTTTCTTTCTAGCGGTGAGTTCGGTAACACAACTGTCTTCTGCCCTGCATAAAAATCGAATATTTGCTGCCTCTTCTGTCTTCGGGCGTTCTTGTTACAGCACTAAAGCACGCACAAAAAGGCTTTCGACGAAATTTCCATTGAACTTCGTTGGTTGTTGGTGGAATTGTGAGGAAATTCGACGAAAGCGTTGACAGATTTTATAACCTCATTCTGGGAAGAAGGAATTTTCTTGGACGTTCGCTCTATCTATCACTTCGATCTCAGTGCGCATGTGTCCATTACGACCTATCATCACGACCGGCCGTAGACGCCAATCAGACACCTTCTAAGAACTTCGGTGATCTTCAGAGCGTGTGAGAAAGCGTGCGCGCGTCCAACACGGGCAAGTAACCATTGCTGCTAGAATCAAGAGAACCAAGCGTAGCGGTCACGATGATATAATGTCTTGTGGTGCTCTCTACCAGTAACGCTCTCAATAACTATAAGCGATTACTAAGTCGGTAAATTTATACAGAGTATGTCTATCGAATGCTATAAGTGCCGACGATTGGTAGGGGGCGATAAAGTTAAATGTAACGACTGCTTAAGGCTGTTTCATCCGGGGTGTTTCAAAGGCTTTATCACATACAAATACTCGAATCCGTGCTGTACTAAAATTGCAACCAATATGTCTTCTGGAGATTCACATGCATCAGTCAATACTAGTCATTCGAGTCATTCTAGTAATTCCTCCACCAAAAGAGTTCATGCGCCACCTGCGATGACGCAGTTGAAAGCGACACTTGATACCATAATGGCGGCACTCAGTAAGAATGAAACGACACTCAAAAATTTTATAAACCGCCAAAAAGAGCGCAACAATGAGATTGCAATCAAGATCAATTCAATAGAAAGCGTAGTAAAAACTGTGAATGAACACAGCCAGAAAATATCCCGTTTAGAGGCAAGCAACGCGTCGCTTGTGAGGGAGATAGGGTCGTTACGAGATTCACTTGGCTAGTACGTCTTCTCCTTCGGCTGAAATCATTATGACAGGAATACCGATTACCGTCTCGAACAATCCGTTAACTATCGCAACAAAAGTTTTGACTGGACTAGGGATCCCTGAACTAGCTTCAGATATTCTCGACATACGCATTGTCCAGCGCGGGGCACCGGGACGGCATGATCAAGAACGGGCTGGACGTGAGAATGCTGAGGATTTGCCGAGATCGAAGTCCTTGATAGTACAGTTCAAATCCTCGCAGCTCAGAGATTATGTTGTGAAAATAAAGCGCAACCATAGAGTTCTAAAGGCCAATGAAATCTTTGGGAGCGATCAGCACGGGAAAGTTTTTGTCAATGAATTTCTTGATACTAAAAAGTTCAAATTGCTATGCGACACTAAAAGGATCGCAGTTGAGCGCGGTTGGAAATATGTCTGGACGAGGGAGGGTTCTGTTTACGCGCGCAAACAAGACGGTTTGCGGCCTATCAGAATTGTTGATGAGGCGGATTTTTCGAAGTTAGATCGACAAGTAAAAAAGCCAAATTCTCAGGGTCAATCGAGGGTAGTGTGCAATCCAGCATTGCTAAGAGTCTGCCAATTTAACTCCAACTCCTTACTAGGCCATATAGATTATATCAGGTATTTTCATTGCGACAAATCTTTTCACATAATCTCCATATTGGAAACATGGCTGAACCCTGAAATTGCTGATGCTTTGATAGCCATTAAGGGATATTATATGATACGCAATGACACGCGTAGAAGAAAATGGGGGGGGTCGCATGCTACATTCATGAATCACTGAAAGCCAAAGTACCGGCGGTATCTCCTCAGCTGTATACTAATTCACCAGAATTCGTTCTATTAGACATACGTCATCCCAATAACGATGCTTTATTGTTTACATCCATGTATCGACCCCCTAAAGGCCATTTATTTAATGATTATGTCAATGTTCTTACAAGGAAACGGTCTCAAGTGTATCTCGCCGATTTTTATGAAATTTGTCATGGTCATAGAATGGACAAAAATAGGCCATATCCGTTTTTTATACGTGCCAGGAGTGATTTTGAAGGGGTGAAACGCACCCTCGAAAATAGGGGTTCTTTTCGTTTTTCGTCAATAACTTTTGAACAATACGAGATACGAAAAAATTTCAAATTGCAAATTCATTTATTTTTTCACGTACTATATACTGGATATAAGAATGGTGTAGATAACAACAAATTTCATATTGTTTATTGCAAATTTGCAATTTTTTCATACGGATCTCGGAGAGTTCTTAACCGATTGGGATACAAATTTGCATACGGGTAGGCGGTAACAAAATAAAGTTGGGGTGTTTTTTTGTTTTTCCGATATCGCATAATTAAGGGGTTAAAACTACCCTTCGATTTTTTACTCAACTGCATCGTCTAATCAGCTGGCCTTTAGCCATTCCGGGTTAAATTCATGTTAATATAAATTCGTTTGAATACTCGAGTACATATTTGTAAATGCCACTCATCCCCCACCCCAAACATCCCCCTCCTGACCGTTCAAAGTTCTTGCCGCGCGGCATGGATGAAAATTTGTAGAAATAAAATGGGTTAGACTCGAAGTTCAATCAGTCAAAATAATCGATACAAATTTCCCTGTTTTGGTTTAACATTACCCTTAAGGGGGCAACTCAACAACTTTGTTCATTCGTGAACGGGCGGAGATAAAAAAAGTTTATAGGGACAAAACGTTCTGTTCTTCGACTACTAGACGTTTCTGATAATAATAATGAATATAACAAAAAATAGCATATTATTTATTGCAATAATTCGTGAATAATTGAATGAAAATCACTCTTTAATCGTTCCTTCATATCGGTACAGAAATAGGTAAGTCTTTCGCTATTACGGAATAATTTCCTGCTTCGGAAAGGAACTGGATTACTATGGTATTTTTACGAAAAATATCTGTTCGGCACATCCTGCCTTTGAAGATTAAAATATAATCGGAACACTTTAATAACCATTTTAACAATAAATTTGTTATGGATTATACGTATTACAATAATGATAGTCGTGATAAAAGTGTTTGAAACACAGGGAGTTTTTACACCACGGATAAGTGACAACAGCTGCTTCGCCGCATATGTCGCATGTCGGTGCATTTTGTGAAAAGCAGAATTGTACCGGATTTTCGAACTTTGGTGGTATTTCTTCTACATAACCGCTTTTGTACCACTCATCGTTTTAAACGAATCTACTGACAAATTTGGACCTCGAGTAGAACAAACTGTATTCAGAGCCGAAATTATATTTCTATTGGCTTCAAAATCTGGAAAATTGACGACTGATAATTTCAAGCGTTGGTTCAAAGAAGTATATATTCCTAATACTGGTCCAAAATCCGTAATACTTCTGGATTCTTGGAGCGGTCAATGTCCAACTGCGTTGAAAGACATGGATATGCAAGGGAAAGATATTCAAGTTTTAACTATTCCAGCAGATAAATATTGCACTAGTTTCATTAGTTCTATAGATAATTAATTAAAATTGCAATTCGTAATTCTTGCAGGTACAACAGGAATGATACAGCCCCTTGATGTTTATGGTTTCCGTGTATGGAAAAACTTCATCAAACACTTCTCTGACATAGTAATATTATACAACTACGACGTTAATCTGCACTTGGGAGATAATATTGTTAAATTACAATCTCTTACACACAACCAGTTTTCTTTTCCATGATTTATAAACCTTTTTAAATATGCGTGGCACAAAAGCGGTTACGTAGAAGAAAGACCAGCAAAGTTCGAAAATCCGGTACAATTCTGCTTTTCACAAAATGCACCGACATGCGACATATGCGGCGAAGCAGCTGTTGTCACTTGGGCGTGGTGTAAAAAATCTCTGTTTCAAATCCTTTTATCACGACTATCATTATTGTAATACGTATAATCCATAACAAATTTACTGTTAAAATGGTGATTAAAGTTTTCCGATTATATTTTAATCATCCAAGGCAGTATATGCCGAACAGACTTTTTTCGTAAATATACCATAGTAATCCAGTTACTTTCCGAAGCAGGAAATTATTCCGTAATAGCGAACGACTTACCTATTTCTGTACCGATATGAACGAACAATTAAAGAGCGATTTTCATCCAATTATTCACGAATTATTGCAATAAATAATATGCTATTTGTTGTTATATTGACCATTATTATTACAAACATCTAGTAGTCGAAGAGCAGAACGTTTTGTCCCTATAAACTTTTTTTTATCTCCGCCCGTTCACGAATGAACAAAGTTTTTGAGTTGCCCCCTTAAGGGTAACGTTAAGCCAAAACAGGGAAATTTGTATCGATTATTTTGACTGATTGAACTTCGAGTCCAACCCATTTTATTTCTACAAATTTTCATCCATGCCGCGCGGTACGCACTTTGAACGATCAGGAGGGGGATGATTGGGGGTGGGGGCGAGTGGCATTTATAAATATGTGTTCGAGTATTCAAACGAATTTATATTAACGTCAATTTAACCCGGAATGGCGAAAGGCCAGCTGATTATACGATGCAGTTGAGTAAAAAATCGAAGGGTAGTTTTAACCCTTCAATTATGAGATATCGGAAAAACAAGAAAATATCCCAATTTTATTTTGTCACCCTCTACCCGTATGCAAATTTGCATCCTAGTCGGTTAAGAACTCTCTGAGATACGTATGAAAAAAATTGCATATTTGCAATAAACAATATGAAATTTGTTGTTATCTGCACCATTCTTATATCCAGTATATAGTACGTGAAAAAATAAATGAATTTGCAATTTGAAATTTTTTCGTATCTCGTATTGTTCAAAAGTTATTGACGAAAAACGAAAAGAACCCCTATTTTCGAGGGTGCGTTTCACCCCTTCAAAATTAATCTTGGCACGTATAAAAAGATACGTGTCGCCTATTTTTGTCCGTTCTATGACCATGCCAAATTTCATCAAAATCGGCGAGATACACCTGAGACCGTTTCCTTGTTAGTACCTATTCGCATGCTTACAAAAACATTATCATTGCGGGGGTTCTAAACGGTGACCTTAGCTCGAACTCTTTTGAATCTAACTATCTTCGGGGCACGATCGCATCCCTAGCGTTGCACTCACAATCAGTAGGGACTGAACCCACTCACCACACTGCGACATCTGATTCACTTATAGATGTTATTATCATTGATAGTGCTGACAAAAATAAGGCTTTCTCCAAATCGAATAGTCCATTCATCGCTGGACATGATCTATTAGAGCTCACTTATGATTTCATTACTCCTCCTAGTTCAAACCAAGAGATTGTGCGACGTGACTTTCATGAATTCAATGTCACACAATTCAGGAACAAGATAATGACACATCTGTCCGACTCAATTCACATGGCTTCCAGTGAAAGGATCAGCCAGCGTGATGCTGATAGCTGCCTTGCAAGCCTGCAAAATATTTTGCTGTAAGCGTTAGACCTTCATGCACCCTTGAGACGGTTTTTGGTGCGCAAACCGATGGCGTCGTGGCATTCAACCGATCTGAAATCACGCATCAAAAGCCACAGTCTACTTTATAAGCAAGCGAAAAGAGCAAATAGTTGGATAGGATACGCTATCTACCGAAAATTCCGGAGTGAATTAGCTGAAGACCTGAAACGGGCCAAAAGAGAATTTAATCGTAGCAGACTGGTTGGAATTAGAGATCCGAAGAGATTGTGGAAGCAGCTGGCTTCACTTGGGCTTGTAAAGGTATCTATGCCCTCTCCACTCAATTTTTTCACACCGGACCAGCAACATTCTTATTATGTATCGATTGCTAATTCATTACCATCGTGCTCGAATAATGAGCTACGGGAGATTGTAATGGGAGGCACGGTACAGGATGAGATAATGTTCCAATTTGATCATGTCTCTGAGGCCGCCGTCCTTCAGTTGATAGTTGCTACATGTTCAGAGTCACTCACATCGGGGCCGGACTGTATCCCTTCTTTCACTCAAAAAAATGCAGCTTTGTTACTGGCTCCTATACTAGTGAGACTATTTAACTCGTGCTTCGAGAACTCTTATTTTCCTACAAGCTGGAAGAAAGCATTCATTAGACCTGTCTCCAAAATTAATTTACCTATATTATCGCCTTCAGATACCAGGCCGGTAGCCAACTTAAGTGAACTCTCGAAGGTGTATGAGAGGGTAGCTTATAAGCAGATTAACAAATATCTTGAATGTAACAATATTCTTGATCAGCGTCAGACGGGTTACAGAAAGGGGCACAGCACTCAGACAGCTCTGCTTCGCCTCTGTCATGATGTGAGGAAAGCGGTGGATGAGGAAAAAGTCACGATATTAATACTCTTTGACTTTAGTAAAGCTTACGATACCGTTTCGCATCCCCTTCTTCTGAAAAAGCTGCGCGGCATTGGATTTGCGGAGTCTGCACTGAGCTGGACGCCCTCTTATCTGACGGGACGTATTCAAGCTGTCACTGACAGAGAGAATGCATCTGTCTCGCTGCCGACGTCCTCAGGTGTACCCCAGGGCTCGGTCCTCGGTCCGCTACTTTTTTCCATATTCATTAATGATATAGCAAAACACCTCAAATATTCAGATCACATAATTTTCGCAGATGACCTGCAAATCTATTTTAGTTGTCGCCCGGTTGCTCTTAATGCTCAACTTGATAAGGCACGCTTCAATGTAAGCCAAATTTCTGATTATGCTATAAGGAATTCGCTAAACCTAAATGTGGCCAAGACTTCAATCACGATCATGGGGAGTGGGGCTTATGTGAAGAGAATAGAGTTCGATCAGCTACCAGAAATTAACGTAAACCAAACAAAGCTTCCGTACATACGTGAGGCACGTAACCTTGGAGTGATACTGCAAGCTAACCTCTCTTAGTCTAGTCATGTAACTTCCATATCCAAGAAAGTGAATTTTACGCTATACAGGCTTAAGTACCACAAAAACTCGCTGTCAACGGATCTACGGATAAAATTGGTCACAACCCTGATCCTGCCTTTATTGGATTATTGTTGTATAGTATATAACGACCTAACAGATCAACTTGACCTTAAACTCCAGAGACTTGTCAATAGCGTCATAAGATTCATCTTTGATCTTCGCAGAGATGAACATATTACTCCGTACAGGCGGCAATTGGGATGGATGTCGGTCTCAAACAGGACAAAGTATTTCATTGCCATTACGACCTACAACATCCTGAACAATCAAGCGCCGTCTTATCTATCTGAACTATTTCCTCTGAGAGACAATACTGCTCGTCGCTCGTCTCGACAGGAGATGAATAGCACTATCCCGGTGTTTCATATTCCCCATCAAAAGACGAGCATTTCTCATAACTCCTTCTATTTAACCGCAATTTACTTATGGCATTCACTCCCAACGGGGATAACTTCCGCATGGTCGATGGCGGTTCTCAAAATGAGACTACGCAATCACCTTCTGAGTACAAAATTGGTAGTGGGTTGAAACGTGAGCAGTTTTCAAAAGAAATCGGTAACTAGGAGAAATTAAGATATACATCTCTCTTTCGGGTCGAAGTTCTAAGATAGGTCATTAGGGGCACTATACTCACTATTATCGTTATTATTAGTCATTAGAGGCCATCATCATCTCATTAGAGCGCTATAATTATTATTATAACTATATTATTATTTGTAACCACGATGATCATATTATTATTATTATATTGTTATTTTGTTTTACATTTATTTACTTATTTATTATTATTTTTGTTTTTAGTTAAACGTTATGGTATTATCAACGTAGATTATCTATTATGATTTATTATTAATACTATTTAGTTTGTTTCTGTTTTTGTGAACTGTTGTAGGAACAGAAATACCCAAATCTATGTACAACATTAAATTGTCACTGTTTGCCCCAAAGTATTCTAGGGCATAACAATAAACTAATCTAATCTAATCTAATCTAATCTCTCTCTCTCTCTCTCTCTCTCCCTCTCTCTCTCTCTCTCTCTCTCTCTCTCTCTCTCTCTCTCTCTCTCTCTCTCTCTCTCTCTCTCTCTCTCTCAGTACGTTGGTCAAGACTGCTCTCGCCTCTTTGTAAAATCCGATTTCTGCTGCATTGCTGCCCACGGGCATTTCTGCTTTTAGTATCAAAGCGTGCGCCTAATCGCTTTTCAACGATTATTTCCTTCAACCTCGCTTCCATTCGTCTGCATTGCTGGGAAAATCTGTTGAAAAGTGCGAATATACTTCCTAACCTAATTTTGGAATCTGCCAAAACCGTGAACCACTATCGATCGTCGCCGGCGATATCATATTATCACAGTTATCATCGTCATTAGCGCCACGCCTCGGTCGGTGACTGCCTGGAATAGCGTTCCCTCTACCACATCGATCGTCGCCTGGTATCGCGGTCCAATGCGGTAACGTTACCATCGATCGTTGCAAGATTTCGTGCCTTTGCGGTGAGTGACCTATATTGCCTATATCGCCTTGATCGATTGCCGACTTGTGACCGCCGCATCGCTCTAATCATCGTATCAACGCATGTGCGACGGTGACTGTTGTGCTGTTTCAAATCACCGTTACTCTACAGTATTGCCATATAGTATCTCTATAGTACGTAAGTTAAGCGTGCCACTAGTATACAACTCGACGTAGGTTTTCGTGTAGATCTATATAATATAGTACGTATGTCGAAAACGTGCCACAGGTGCAATAGGGGGATTGCAAATAATTTGACGGAGTGCTCGTGTTGCGGACGTGCGTTTCACCCTGGTTATATCAAATACTATTTTGCTCATAGATCTGTTAATACTTGCTGCAAAACGCTTCTTCGAGTCATGGACGCGGATGCTGCACCATCCACCGCTATTCCTTCTATCAATGTTAGATCTCCCGAGGATGCGCTCGACGTTACGCCGGTATCGCTCGAGTCGATCGCGGCTCTCGTGTGTCAGGCAAGTGCCGAATCAAAACGCCTTGCCACCGACCTTCAGAAATCGATGGCTGATGTAAAGGCTAATTCTACGCACCTTGCTACGGAACTTCGTGCAGCAATAGCAGATATAAACGAGACTTTAAGTGATCTACCTAAGATTGTTCGGATGGTTAACTTACACTCGGAAAAAATTGCTTCGCTTTAAGCTAGTAATGCTTCGCTTGAAGCTAGCAATGCTATGTTGACCCGGGAGATTACGCAGCTAAAGGCAAATTTTCAAGATGTTCGCAACCCCAATGACAGTCCAGCAGAGATTGTTGTAGCTGGTATTCCAGATGCATTGACGGACTCTCCGCGAATCCTAGTTCAAAAAGTATTGACGGCGTTAGGCATTGGTGACCTTTTTTGTCATGTCATTGAAGCTCGCGTTATGGTGCGAAAAGATCGTGCAGCCAGCCATACCCCGAATACGGCGACTAGACCAAACTCGACACGTCGCTCTTTTTCACACACACACTCACTTCTGCGTCGGTTAGAGACGCAATAATAAACTCAAAAAGACTAAGCGCGACCTCAAAATCAACGAGGTCTTTGATACTAACACTAGGGGCAATATTTTTGTGAATGAGTTATTGTCGGCGGAGCGCTATAAGCTATTACGTGAGACAAAAGCGCGTGCTGCGCCACAGGATATAGGTTTGTATGGGTGAAGAATGCGTCTATCTTTGTGAGGAAGGACAATGGGCAGCCAGTGATCAACAGTCGCTCGGGAGATGACTTGTCCAAGTTGATCTGACTTCCCAGGTCATCGGCAGTACCATTGAGTGGCACTGGTGACGTCGTGTCTTGTAACCTGCGAGTTTTTAACGCGTCTGCAAGTAGTTCTTCACAAACGCACGTTTTACACAATCTTGCTATAGCACATTTCAATGCTAACTCGCTACTAGGGCACGTTGATCTTGTGCGCATTCACTTCAATGAAAACCAATTCCATATTATCTCTGTTTCCGAAACATGGCTTCACACCGGCATCCATGATGACCTAGTCAACCTTGATGATTTCTTCTTAATACGTAATGACAGGATTGGAAAAACGGGAGGAGGGGTCGCACGTTACATTCGCAAGTCACTGACTGTTAAGGTGCTCGACACCTCCCCGAATCTTTGTTTGAACGCACCTGAGTATATCATGTTTTGAATAGAACTGCCCCGAGGTGACTCTCTGTTTTTTTACGTCATTATATAGGAGGCCAAAGGGCCAGTTTCTACACAAATTTGAAGCGAGCTTTTGCCGCTTGGCTCCCCTTTATAAATATATTGTTATTGTTGGGGATTTCAATTGCAATCTACTCCTTAATGACTACACGCCCAATTATCTTAGAAACTTTATTGTCTCTCACTCTCTGTTTCTGGTGCCATCAGACGCCACGTATCATACCTCTCATAGCGACTCGTGGCTTGATGTAGCTGTTATCGATGATGGAGATAAGCTAGTCTCATTCCGCAAATCATCAACTCCCTTTATTGCGGCTCATAATCTGCTTTCTGTTCAATACGCATTTAGCATGCCAGAAGATGCTTCTCGTCGAATTGCCAAGCGGAACCTTTCTAATTTTGATGATCAAGAGTTTCGTGCGACCATTAGCTCTGAGTTTTCCACACTGGTGACTAATGATTCGCTAGTCATCTCCACCGCCGAGCAGCTTGAGGCGCAGTTAGCAGCAATCACTCAGTCGCTCTGCAAGGCGCTCGACAAGCATGCTCCGGTTGTCGAGTTTACAGCTAAACAGTACCCAACCCCGTGACTTACAGATGTACTTAGGCGGAACATCGGACGCAAGAATGCTCTCTACAAGCAAGCGAAAAGGGCTAACAGTGCGTCAGGCTTTGTGACGTATAGGTTGTTTTGGGATCAAGTCTAAACAGATGTCAGGATGGCTAAGAACGAGTTTTTACGATCAAAACTTCACTCGATAAAAGATCCAAAGATGATGTGGTCTGAATTACGACACTTGGGTCTAGTCAAAGCGTCGCTCTCCTCTCCGCTCAATTTCTTTGGACCTGAAGAGCTTAACTTACATTACGGTTCTATCTCAGTTTCTTCGTCTCCCATCACTGACGATCAATTACATTCTATTCTGCTTGATAACCCGAGCGTTGATACTCCTTTCTCGTTCAGTGAAGTCTCGGAAACGGTCGTTCGTGGGTACTTACGCAGGTCAGAGTCTACTTCTCTCCGAGCTGGCCCCGATGGCATTTCAAAATTTGCTATCGCTAAGTCACTGCCTGTGTTGTGCATGCACTTAGCAAGGATATTCAATACATCAATGTGGCTCTCTCACTTTCCTGATCAGTGGAAGACGGCGCACATTCACCCGCTCCTAAAAGTGAAGACGCCTCGAACACCCAATGACACGAGACCTACAGCTATTTTATCTGAGCTCTCTAAGTCGTTCGAACGAATAATATTCGACCAGATTTCGAGGTACCTGGTGGCGAGAAACGTTTGGGATCACAGGCAGTTCGCATATAGAAGGTCATTTAGCACTCAAACGGCTTTTTGAGAGTCACTGACGACATCCGGCGAGGCGTCGATGAGAGGATGGAAACTATCCTTGTCCTCTTCGACTTCAGCAAGGCGTTTGACACGGTTCCGCACTACAACCTTCTTAGAAAGATGAGATTGGCGGGTTTATGAGGCGCCGTTCTAAAATGGTTCTACCCATACCTATCGGGTAGATCTCAGATCGTATCTGATGGTAGTGGCGGGTTCTCGGAGGAAATTCATTTGTCTGCAGGTGTGCCGCAAGGCTCGGGTAGATCTCAGATCGTATCTGATGGTAGTGGCGGGTTCTCGGAGGAAATTCATTTGTCTGCAGGTGTGCCGCAAGGCTCGGTTCTAGGACCGCTGCTATTCTCTATTTACATAAATGACATTGGCACGAACTTGCAGTACTGTGACCAAATCATTTTCGCCGATGACACACAGATATATTTGCAATTCTTTCCCTCGGAGCTCAACTCTGCGATCACCATGATGAGGCATGATGGGGGTATCGTCGCGGATTTCGCAAATCGAAATAGGCTATCGCTTAATATTGAGAAATCTAAAGCGCTAATCCTTGGGAGTAGGGCCTATGTCTCTGACATAAATCTGGCAGAGATCCCTTCTATTAATCTCGGTGCCCTTACTATTCCGTATGTGATTGAGGCGCAGAACCTGGGAATCGTGCTATGCTCTGATTTATCGTGGAACAGTCAGGCGGCTGCTATTTCTCAAAGATTTCATAGTGTGCTGCACAAGTTGAAATTTCACAAGGGCTCACTTAGCACCAACGTGAGGATTACGTTGGTTTCATCGCTCATTCTTCCCCTTTTTTTATTATTGTGCCTCGTATATCTAAATCTCACTGAGTCTCTGAACGGCAAGCTCGAAAAACTACTGAATTGTTGCATCAGATTTATATATGATTTGCGCCGTGATGCATCGGTGAAGGAATATCGACGGAGGCTGAACTGGCTGTCTGTAAAGGGCCGGCGGATGTATTTCCTCGGCGTGTCCATGTACTGTGCACTTTTTTCTAGTGTGCCGCAGTACATCAGCGAAATCTTGCCTAGGGAAGCCTCGGATGTGAGACGGTCTGCCAGGCGGGATGATCTTGTCGCTTTTGACATCCCCATACACCGTAATACGACGTTCCATCGATCCTGCCGTGTCTCAGGTCCTCTCCTATGGCATTCTTTACCGAATAATATTCGTGCGTCGACGTATGTCGATGTATTTAAATGCAGACTACGCAACTACCTATTAGAAACTGAGGGGCAGGCTCGCTAATACAAAATATAGATAGGTAGTACGCACTCATGGCATATCGTTTACGTGGCATCTCATTGCTACCTTGATCCTCAGTTTTTAGCATTTATCAGCAGATAAAATTACAATTACTCAACTATTTGAATCATGCGGTTCTGAGTTAGGGGAATTATTGCCGTTACTACTATTACTACAATTACTTTTACTATTACTATTACTATACCGCTATATCTATTGTTGCATATTATGCATTATTGTTATTGCTATCGTTCATATCACAACGACTATTGTAACTACTACTGTTTTGCTACATTCATTTTTATTGACTTATTTTATTTTTGTTAATAGTGTTTATTCCCATTTACTCTGAAAATCGCGCGACCTGTAAAATTATATATTTGTCAAATTAAAATTGTATATTTCTCTCTCTCTCTCTCTCTCTCTCTATCTCTGTCTCTCTGTCTCTCTCTGTCTCTCTCTCTCTCTCTGTCTCTCTCTGTGTCTCTTTCTCTCTGTCTCTCTCTCTCTCTGTCTCTCTGTCTCTCTCCCTCTCTGTATCTGTCTCTCTCTCTCTGTCTCTCTGTCTCTCTCTCTGTCTCTCTCTCGGTGCGGACGTGTGTCACATCGCTCCGTAAAAGTATACGTTTTTTACGGGGTTAAAGGGCGTAGAGAAATACAAAAGTTGGTACATAGATGCAGTTATAGACATCGCGCAGTGCAGTGTATTTTTCTAATCAAAATGTGCTAATTTGTGACAGTGAGACTGAAATTTAGTTTCGATGATCGAGTTGGCACGGAAACGACAGGTATCCATAAAAGTGCCAACGTGTTCGTGTAGGCGGACACGGCGATTAACGCAACTAATTAGACGTATAGCGACCGTTATTTATTCGAAGCACAACGTGATTTGCACAACCTGCAAGTCGTCGAAATTTTTCTTTCACCCGGGATGTGCTAGTAAACACAAGGCGTATAAGAACGATGAAATAGTAAAGTGCGAAGGGCCGTTTAAACAAATTGTGATCGGGGACGAACGTGCCGAAATGAAAAGACCGGATAGTGGTAGAGAAAGAACGGGTTCGATTGGAGCGGTGACAAGTGCTTCGGGAAGTACAGGCAGACCATCAAATGTAGGCACAAAGATAGACTGGTTGATTAAAACAGTGAAGGAAATGAGAGATGAAGTGGCATGCAAACGTGAAATTAAGACGATGATCAAGGAAATAATCCGCGAAGAACTACGAAGCTTCAAGGAAGAATTGGAAGAGATGAAGAGAAGCATACGGGAGAAAACCGCAGAAGTCACAGAATGCCAAATAAAAAGCTATAGTGAAGCAGCGAAATAGGAGAGGAAAGAAAGCATCCTAATTGTCAAGCGGAGAACAGAACAAGAGAGTGAAACGACCAAGAAATTGGTAAAAGAAAAAGTGGACATAAAAAACCTAGCGGTAGGGATAACAAAGATAAAAAAGGGAGGCAATAGATCGATCATTTTAGGTTGTGAGAGTGAGAGAGAGATAAAAAAGCTGGAAGAGACAGTACGTGAGAAGCTAGGGGATGATTTTGATACCGAGGAACCGAAAAAGAGAAAACCGAAAATAAAAATCATAAATGTCAGTGAAGAAGAAATGAGTCTAAATGACGAAAATCTGATAGATACGATCTTAAAACAGAACGAAATAAACGAACAAGAAGAAGGATTCTACATAAGAGTGTTGAAAAAGATTGTAAGGCAGAAAAAAGGTGACAGAACACAAACAAAAGGAGGAGGAAACAGAGAAGAAGGATCGTTAATACTTGAAGTAGACAAAACGACCCATGCAAGAATGATAAGAAGAGAAAAAATAAGCATCGGATGGAGAAAGTGCCGAGTATTTGACTATTACAATGTTAAAAGATGTTTCAAGTGCTGGGGCTATTATCAATTGCCAAAAATTGTACAAGACAGGACACATGCTACAAATGTGCAGGAAACCATAAGGCAAACGAATGCACGACAACAAAGAAGATGTGTGTGAATTGTATGCACAAAATCAAGACATACAATTTAAAAATAAATTATGAACACGAGGCGGTAAGTGTTGAATGTCCGACGTTTATCAGAGCATTGGAGGAGGAAAAAAAGAGAACAGGTTGGGATTACACGACATAGCAACCACAGATGGAGTCAATACTGTACACAACTGCCCAAAGCTTGATCGCGCATAAAGATGAAATCCAACACCAAATTATGAAGGCGATGAGTCCGGCGTTCCTGGCGCTAGCGGAGACGAGATTGATAGAGGATATTGAAGACAGTGAGATCAACATACCGGGATACAGTATCGCCAGATGTGATGGAGAAAACAGGAATACAGGGACAGTCGTGTTATACATAAGAGACGATATAAAATATGAGATAATAATAAAAGATAAAATAATATCCAACTGCTGGTGTATTGCGGTAGATGTAAAGAGCACCATATATAAAGGAGTGATCGCTGTAGTGTACCACTCGCCGAGTGCGTCAGACGGTGATTTTATACGTTTTCTGGAGAACACAGTGGACTTACTGGTAATGAAAAATCAATGTATAATGATAGGAGATGACAATATAAACCTAATGGCGGACACGTTTTATGCGAAAAAAATATAAACAGAAATGTCATGTTTGGGTATGAAACAATATATTGATAAACCAACGAGAATTACAAAAGATAGCGAAACATTAATAGATGTTGTTTTTTCCAATATTAATATACGATGCGAGGTGCACGATATGCCAAAGATAACAGATCTTTCGTGTATAAGCATTGATCTGAATAAAGTTAAAAAAGAAGAAAAATATAGAGAGTTTATCAGTAGAGACTATAGTAAATTCCACATTGGAGAGTTCCTGGAGACAGTAGAAGCAACACTTGAAAGACGAGATGATCTGAAAATAAATACAAGAGCCGAGAAAATTGTTGAGAGTATAGTTAATGCAGTAGATACGGTCGCACCCAAGATGTGCATTCGTATACATTACAGCAATGTATACGAATGCACAACAAGACTGGCTACAATTTAAAATTGAAAGAAATACGGCTGTTAAAATAATAAGGAAAAGGAAGAAAGAATATTATGAAATGATGATAGACAAGAATAGAAATGACTCAAAAATTATGTGGAAAACCTTAAAAGAAGTGATCAGAGGAGAAAATGTGGGAACAAGCGAAATACATAACGTAGATTTTGAAATACTTGATAACACACAAAACGATCGATTAGCAGATAAATTTAATTTATACTATATAAAGAGCATAAATGATATAATAAAGTCCATAAGGGGGGATAGCAATAGCAGAAAAACTATTTATGTCATAGAGAGTGTAACGGGAGGTAGTACATCGACGACAAGCAAAGCTGAACAACAAACTAAACGTACAGTTCACGGAGCTCCCGGCAGAGGGACA
Source organism: Netelia fuscicornis (assembly GCA_946811545.1). Classification (NCBI taxonomy): domain Eukaryota; kingdom Metazoa; phylum Arthropoda; class Insecta; order Hymenoptera; family Ichneumonidae; genus Netelia; species Netelia fuscicornis. The sequence goes on from OX328015.1 coordinate 28,226,382, forward strand.
ATAAACAAAATCCGCTCTCGCCAACGATATAGCAACGAGCAACAAATATAAGGCCAACGAAATGAACAATTGATACCAATCTTTCGGTCAAAGCTCGATAAAGAGTACTCGTCATCTGATCGATACAGTAGTACAAAGGTGGGTGACTGTTTGAGGCCCGACATTAACACGCAAGTGTTAAGTCGGAGAGGCTCGTGTGTTATTAAGCCCTAGGAAACTGTATACGAGAAGAAGTCCAGGAAATTTAAAAGGCAAGAGAACTGACCAGTACACTGTACCGTCAACTGTCTCACAGGCGGCCATCATCGCGCCGATAGAGAGAGATAGAGGGACGACAATATTGAGAGACTGCAGAGACGCCAGACACCGACACACCAACACTGTCTCGACGAGACACAACACACCGACACACACACAGGAGCGGCTTCGATCATCGAGGAGAGATCGAAACCATAAGAGAGAGAAAGGACTCACATAAGCGGGAGGAAGAGAGAGACGGCCGACGAACGAGCAGCACGGCAGCGACTCGGCAACGAATACAACACACACACATACAAACATCCCAAAATCAAAACAATACACATACACAGCAGATGAGCTGCAGTAACATTTAAATCGAACACTGTATTGAATTTAGAATTATAATAAAATCCGTCGATTTTACGAGTGCGTTTTTCAAATTTTCTTCAGCTCCTGCTCGAGTCTCGAACAAAAATAAAAGACTGAAACCACAATACGTTTCAAGAGTAAGGGGAGTATAGAAAACTTCGAAATGATAAATGTGCGTAAAATTGAACGAATTATTCTGAACTTGCCACATAAAAAAGGAACAGATGAAGGAATAAGTAGCGACTTACTTAAAGCAAGTGTTCAAGTTATAAAGGGAGAATTTGTAAGTGTGATTAATGATTCGTTAAGTAAAGGAATATGTCCGGAGAGGTGGAAAACATCCACAATAATACCTATTCCAAAAATAGCAAAACCCAAGAAAGCTAGTGAATATAGGCCGATAAACATATTGCCAATCTACGAGAAAGTATTAGTATTAGTAGTAAAAGGACAAATAGAAAAATACTTAGAATGCAATAATACAATTACAGAGCACCAATCGGGGTTTAGGAAAAACCAATCTTGTGAGGCGGCAATTCAAACGGTTATTGATGAATGGAAAATGATAATAAGCGAAGGAGCAGTAATAGGTGTAATATTTCTAGATTTGAAACGAGCATTTGAGACTGTTGATAGGGAAAGATTAATAGAAAAATTATATCAGTTTGGTATGAAAGGAAAAGTGCTTGAATGGTTAAAATCGTACCTAAATAATAGAATGCAGAAAGTTAAATTCAATAATCAATGGTTGAAGTGTATGACAACACAGTATGGTGTCCCACAGGGATCTGTGCTGGGACCTCTACTCTTTACATTATACATAAATGATATAGTCCAAATTTGTCCAGAGGAATGTAGTATTAAAATGTTCGCAGATGATACAATTATATATGTAAAAGGGTGTGGGAGTGCGGAAGTGGACACGAAACTGAATAAAGTGTTGCCTATAGTTGAAAATTGGATGAATATAAATAAATTGAAAATGAATACGACGAAAAAAAAATATATGATGATGAGAAGTGTACGAAAAGAACTAAAGAAAAATACAATACTAAAAGACTTAGATGGCACAGATATAGAATTCGTTGAAAAAATAAAATATCTGGGATTAATCATCGATAGTAAACTCCGACTCGAAGACCACTGTGAGTATATGCTGAAGAAAATAGGGAAAAAAATAAGTTTTTAAATAGAATAGGGAATGATATATCGGGTTAAACGAGGTGCACCATTTATAAATCAATCATAGCACCTCATTTCGAATATTGTGCAACGCTACTAACAGGTATGGGTGAGACACAGCTGACAAAACTGCAGATAATGCAAAACCGTGCGATGAGGGTCATATTGCAATGCGACAGATACACGAAGGTAGAAAGAATGTTAGAGGCGTTGCAATTTATGTCTGTAAGACAAAGATTATATTATAACGTATGTATTTTTATTTTTAAAATTATAAAGGGAATGTTGCCACCGCAACTAAGCAATAAACTACTAGTAGTAGGACGCCCAACGAGGCAAGCTGATAATATTATAATTAAATTTAGAAAAACAACAAGCGCTCAAAAAAGTTTATTTTATGAAGGAGTAAAAATGTACAATGTTATACCAACTGCGATAAAACAATGCGATAGGCTTGTAACGTTCAAGCGTAGTGTAAAAGAATTGATTGTAACATCGGTTCCTAGTTTGTAAAACTATGAATGTATAAAAAATAGCCGAGAAGGCTAATAAAGATCCATCAGTCAATCTCTCTCTCTCTCGCTCTCTCGCTCGCTCGCTCGCTCGCCACAAGGGTCACAGCCTCCCCTGCAGCCGGCTCGTACAAGGGAGCCGTCCCACACCTGAAACAAAGAGAAAAGATAAGTATGCGAATTATATTAGTTAAATTATAAACGCTGTGCAAACACTTACCTGCGCACGAAGTCAGTCCGATACGACTGACCCCGACAGATCCTTGCGCAGCAACACCATCATCGTCATCGAGTCCTCCATCGAGACCTCGTCGTCGACATCGTTGTTGTCATCGTCATCGTCGGCGTCGTCCTGGACCGACCTGCAATAACCTGTAAAGAAAGAGAGGAAATTATACACACAAAATTCAGGAATAAATAATGGAAAAATTACTTACCAGGACCGACCCGACGACCATCTCCATTATGCCAGCCACTTCCGTCGCCGCTCACCACCCCAACCAACAATAAATAAATAAAACAAACTCACTGCACTCGTTCACGCTTCAAAACTCTCCACCTGTCAAAACCACTGCACCCGTCCGTCCCCGCACACCGGCCATCCATCGGCCGAGCGGCGACGAGAAAAGAAGAGAAGAAGATGGCAGCAGCGCACGGCGATTACCATACCCTTCTTATTACCCGAACGCGTAAATTCCCGTCCAAAATTATTCCCTACTTACCGACCGACCTAATTACCCGCCTGACCCCCTTCCCCTCCCGGAACGCTAGCCTACCACCACTCTCGCAAGTAAGAGTTTGATTGTATTATTTTTGTTAATTTTTTTTTGTATTAAAAACAAATTAACTTGCGCCCAAAGAAGAGAACGTATTATCTCAAGTTTTTTTTGACATATATTTTTATTAAGTATTAAAAACCCCGGAGATCGTCTGCCCTCAAATAAAATGAAATAATGAAAGTTATTGACGTCTGGTATTAATTATTTCTGTTCTTCTTTCCCTAAACTCCCCACACCCCCCTCCCGACGGCGGGACAATCCATATATATACAGTCAGTGACGAAATTGAGTGGACACTTACTAGTATAAAGTGCCGGAACGGTTTTTCATGTCATTTCGCCGGTAATTGGTCTAGGCCAATTTAACCAACGTCATTTTAAAGAGGAGTAATTTTCTTTCATTTCGGCTATTTTAAAAAAAATTTACGATTTTATTTTACAATTGGCACCCAGTTTTGAAAACAAAAATTTTTGGCCGTTTTTTTGTTCTTCTTTGAGTGGACACCTTTCGTAGTACAATCTTTTTAGCACATCTCTTTAACCGTGATCGTAAAGGGAGCAGTCCAAGCTTCAATTTCTTTTTTTTAGAAAAAATTGTACGATTTTTTTTTCCAAAGATATTTCATTTTTTGAGAAAAAATAGACGATTTAAAAATTGCTACGCAGGACGAAAACGATGAGGTTTACAACAAAACCTCAAGACGGTAAAAAGTTGTATTACTTTTTGACAAGTTCAAGAGAATTTTTGCAGATTTTTTTTTCGAAATTTGTTTTCCATCTATTTTCGGTCGAAGCTCGATTGATCTGAATACCATGAAAATAATAGAATTAAATGTTTTACATGCCAAATAAAGTTTGGTGTCGTCGAAGAAACCTCCAAAAAGACCAAAGTTTAATATGTAGGTAAAAAATTTAATTCTATTTTCATGGTATTCAGATCAATCGAACTGACCGGAAATAGGTGGAAAACAAATTTCGAAAAAAAAATCTGAAAAAATTCTCGTGAACTAACCAAGAAGTGATACAACTTTTTACCATCTTGATATTTTGTTGTAAACCTCATCGTTTTCGTCCTGCGGAGCAATTTTCAAATCCTCTATTTTTTCTCAAAAAATTAAATATCTTTGGAAAAAAAAATCGTAACATGTTTTCTAAAAAAAGAAATTGAAGCTTGGACTGCTCCCTTTACGATCACGATTACAGAAAGCTGCTAAATAAATTTTACTACGAAAGGTGTCCACTCAAAGAAGAACAAAAAAACGACCAAACATTTTTGTTTTCAAAACCGGATGCCAATCGTAAAAAAAAATCGTAAATTTTTTTTAAAATAGCCAAAATGAAGGTAAATTGCTCCTCTTTAAAATGACGTTGGTTAAATAGGCCTAGGCCAATTACCGGCGAAATGACATAAAAAACCGTTCCGACACTTTATACTAGAAAGTGTCCACTCAATTTCGTCACTGACTGTATATACATGACGGTTTAAATAAATTAAATTACCACGTGTGAATGCCATTACTCGCTATTTCATACATACACTAGTAATTACATATGTGTGTAAAAGTGCTGCTCGCAAGTACGTGACAAGCCCAGGTGTGTATTCCTCGCGATGATTTGTTCTTCTTAACAGATGTTGTTTTCCAAATCACCCTAAGGATGGTGGGGGAGGGGACTGCACGGCGTTCTGCAAGATCTTCTTGAGCTATAGAATTCAGTTTTTATTCAAGTGCCACACAAGAAAGATCTATTTTGTAATGTATCCTCTGTGGGAAGTAGAGGCTATGCCGCCGCAGTTTCCCTGCATAATTGTGGAATTTAAGTACTTCGACGAGGTATACGTGCGAACACCGACGATGGTTACGGCCTATTGGGACCTCGTCAAATGTCTCGACACGTATTATATAAGAAACGGCCACGGTGTACGCATTGCCTTGGTACATCTTACCGAGGACATATATTGTGCGGTTATAGTGGGGGCACATGTGTATAGGGGTGCGATTCGTCACAGGTCTTGTGACGGGTGGTGCAATGTGGCCCTCGTTGACGAGGGTCGCGAAGAATTTGTGGAGGGTGAAAACATTTTTTACCTACACCCTCATTTGAAATTAACGCCTATTTTAAATATTGTGTGTGGCGTTTACGAGTTGTATAAACAAAATTACGCGCATCATGCGGAGAACATGTATTATTTTTTGTCAACGCGCGTGGTGACAGCTAGGAGTGTGTACGACGATATCATAACCGTCCAGCTCTTCGATGCATACGGTCGAAACGTGGCCCGTCAGTTTTTGGAGGAGGAAGACGGAGAAGGAGAAGTGGAAGAAGAAGAAGAAGATGATGACGGTTATGACAGTATGTAGTGCGCACGTGCGCACGTGTGCGTGTGTGTGCGCGCGTGTGCGTGTGTGTGCGCGCGTGTGCGTGTGTGTGCGCGCGTGTGTTCGTGTGTGTGTGTGTGTGTGTGTGTGTGTGTGTGTGTGTGTGTGTGTGTGTGTGTGTGTGTGTGTGTGTGTGTGTGTGTGTGTGTGTGTGTGTGTGTGCGCGCGCGTGTGCGCGCACATGTGTGGGTGTGTGCGCGAGGGAACGACGAGGGATGCGGCAGCGGGGGTGCGGAGCGACAAACACGAACGGTAAGTCTTAGGCTAAATTATGCAAATAAAACACAGCGCACTACTATGCCGACACCCTCCATCCCCCCTCCTCCACCCACGCACCTCACCCCCCGCGACCGTGGCCGCTCGATGCCCTCGGCGAACTCGGCGACCGCGGGGTGGGGCAAAAGGAGTGGGTTCGCCATAGTGGATGCAGTACTACCATGGTTGACCTCTTAAGAGGAGATTCTCCCAATTTTTGCGCCGAGCTTTCGCCTGCTGCTTAGCCGAAGGATACTATATGGTATTAGAATTATTAGTACCAACCCTAGCGTATCACTAGTGCCCACCACTGAGATAGGGAGATAAGATAACGTTTTTCTTGCGCTACAATCGTCGCCACCGTTCCACGTATAGTGAGTACGCCCGTTTCGAGCTCCGCCTATTTTTATACAGGGTACGATTTTCGCTGTAAGATAATACCTCCCAATACCGTGTTAATATTATATGTAATAATCGTACCAAATTCACCTCGTATTGTATTGTATTTTGGTGTGTGTGTGATTGCGCCCCTTGGGTTTTTTTTGGTGGTTTTTTGGTGTGGTAATTGGAGAATACCCCCAATTACCACTATTGCCGTGACGGTCCCGCCAACGACTATCACGACAATAACCATCAACTCCCCTATCACGCATCGCTCCCGAACTCAATCCCTAACCCCTCCCTCCTACAGGCCGACGGACCTCCTCCCCCGCCTCATTAATGAGCTGAGGGTAAAAATCCAACAGATTTACGAAGTACGCGAGTTAATACGGCGGTGCAACGTTGCACGGATTAGTTCCCGAAGGTCCGAAGCCGACCTACGACAGCGACTGATACGATACGAGACGCGACGACTAGACCCCTCCGCGCCCATCCATTGGGATCCAGTAGATGATGAATCCGGATTAGCTACTCCAGTACTTGTTGACGATCATCCTTATACTGACCATTCCAGAATTCCAGCCCACCCCCCGAACGAACCATTGGAGATCCACCCACACCCTCTTCCCCACCCTCCGGAAAGACAACCCCTCTTCCAGAGGGGCGCCCGGACCCCTCTCCCCTCCCCAACTACCGACGGCCGAACTCAAGGCCTCCTCATACGGACGGACGAAGCCTTACCCGTCCAATATTACCACCCTTCCTCTCCCCCTCCTCCTAGGCGTTCCGCTCCCGTGGTCACCCTCGCCCCCACTACCCGATTCCCCTCCTACCAGCTACCCCCCGCTGTAGCGCGAACTCCTCAATGACCATCAGATCTCTCCTATCTGGACAACGCCAACTCATGGCACCCGCCCCCCACATCCCGGACCAGTGGAGAGTTTATCGACAAATTGAGGACATTGATAAAGCAACTCAACCCCCTTCCCTCCCTAGAAGATCAAATATCGATGTGCTACTCTAATCTCTACCCGGATTTTAGCGAACAGACCACCAACTTCGTCGCCCTCCGCCACGCCTGCCGGCAACGAGAAATAATCCGTGAGAAGGGGAGAGCCTATCGACCCCCTCTCGTTAACCTCCCCGCATGCGAAGCATATATCTCCGACAAATCCGTGGCGAAACCAGAGACTTGGCGAGCCATCGCCCTAGAAACCACCCCAGTCCCCGCACCCTCCCACAATCCGCCCGCAGCGGACAAAACCGTTCCCAACCGTTCCACTCCTGTTAAAATCCCGAGCCCCAAATGGAATTCTGCGTAGCTATCGCGATGTAGCGCCGCAGAACTCCATTCCCTTCCCCGTCGAGAAAATTACATTAACAACCCAGAAGTCAAAGCCCCCCTCCAAAAAGTCTGTCCTTCTGCCATTCCTCATCTAGCCGACGTTGCTCCCAAGTACCCCCCCCCCCCCCAGAGTCTGCGACAGAACCTCCCCGCACTCATCCCCGGCCCCTGTTTCAACCGTAGTCAGCCTGGACACCGGTACAGGGATTGCGCACACTCTCTGGGGTAGTTCTGACGACTTTGCGGCCACCGGGGTACCGATACGCGGTCCTGCCCCCGGTGACAACAACGACCGGCGGGAAACTACGTCGGGGGGAGGCAATAAACGAACCGCCTCCCAACGAAAACTTGCCCCCCCCCCCGCGCCGCGGAATTCCACACAGATAGAGTTAGAGACCTTCCCCAAGATCCGCGTTCCATCCAACTGGCATACCCTCCTTCCCCTCAAGTTCACGGAAGTAGAGTCAAGACGCGAGCAACAAGTAGTACCTTCCGCACCACCTCTAGAAAACGAGTCACCCTTAAAAGATCGAGTCAATCCGTCATTAGAGTATTAAGAAATAGAAGCATCCCCCGGAAATCCCACCACCCTTCCGGTGGAGCCCCAAGAGACGGAGTCTAAATCCAGTGAAGCCTACGTTGTCCCTCACCCTACCCAATCGGTCATCCTCCCCCCCGAACCTTCCCCAATCCTATTACCCAACTTAGACCAACACCAACCCGAAGACCACCTTGACATGATCGAAGGAAATCCCCGCCACTTCCTCTGGATCCTCCTAGGTGACTACAAATTCCCAGGACTCGTAGATCCAGACTCCTGTCGATCCTACCTCAGCTCCGACCTCATTGCTCGACTAGAACTACCCCTCATTCCCCTCGATGAAGGCGTGAAAGTGGCCAACGGCCAAGTAATGACCGTGGATGGTGCCCTCCATCTACAACTAGAAATTGGTGGACAGAGCGGTCCAGTATTGTTTAGAGTGGCTGGCGTAAACTGCCCCTGCATCTACGGACTGGACTTTCTGTAACCTACAAGACCGTGCCGGCCTTGTAGTTCCTGACGAAGCCTCCCGACAACGACGCGACCGCGTACTGACTAAATACATCATCCCGAACCCCTCCCCCGAACTGAAAATGATGGATTTGACGGAACACGACATTGACACACAAGGTCACCCTCCCATACGCCAGCGGGCCCGTGTTATCTCTCCACACCTTCTCAAAATCGCCCAGGAAGAGGTAGATAAGATGTGGAGAGAAGGAGTAATAGAACGATCCAAAAGTGCCTGGCTCAGCAACCCCGTAAACGTCCCGAATCCCGGTGGTAAATACCGGTTTTGCATAGACTACCGGGAAGTGAATAAAGTAACAAAAAAGGACGCATACCCCCTCCCCAATATGGACAGAATTTTGGCAGGCCTGAGACAGACCCGGTATATTTTGAAACTTGATACTTGACCTGAGCCAGGCATATTTTCAGATTCACGTCCACCCAGAAAGTCGCCCAATAACGGCCTTTGCCGTCCCTGGACCCGGACTGTTTCAATTCAGACGGATGCCCTTCGGACTGACGAATGCCCCCGCTACATTTACGAGACTGATGGATCAACTGATAGACCCCGAGTAGGAACCCCATGTTTTCGCGTACCTGGACGACGTTATAATTGCGACAGATACAGAGGACGACCATTACAGATACTTGACGAAAGTACTGACGATTTTTAGAGACGCTGGACTAGAAATTAATCGAGATAAAAGTGAGTTTTTCTGCCCCGAAGTGAAGTATCTAGGGTACGTTATTGGGAAAGACGGACTTAAGGCCGACCCCGACAAGGTATCCCCCATTTTAGAGTACCCCCTCCCAAGAACATCAAACAACTCCGCCGATTTTTAGGAACGGTGGGTTCGTACGCCCGTTTTATGGTAGACATCTCCAGCGATAAGGTTCCCCTACCCACCCTGTTGCATAAGGACGTCCCGTGGCAACGGGGACAAGAACAAGAAAGCGCATTCCAATCCGTTCGCGAGGCCCTGACCCGTACTCCAGTTCTTGCCCGATCCGATTTTACCCTTCCCTTCACCATAGAAATCGATGCCAGCGATATCGCCATAGGCGCTGTACTGACCCAAACCCTAAATGAAGCAGAACACCCCATCCTTTTGCCAGTCGAGTCCTTACCCACGTAGAGAGAAACTACACGGTTACTGAAAAAGAGTGTTTGGCGGTGCTGTAGGCCGTGAGAAAACTGCGTCCTTATATCGAGGGCGCGGCTTTCACAGTAGTCACGGACCACAGCAGCCTCCAGTGGTTTACGAATTTGAGAGACCACTCCGGAAGACTGGTAAGGTGGGCCCTAGCCATGCAGGCCTATGATATGAAGATTATACATCGCAAAGGAGCCCCGAATGTCGTCTCAGATGCCTTGTCCCGTATGTTCGAGAACCAAATAGAGACACTGTCCGCCATAGGAGATACCGTCGACTCCTGGTATGAAGAAAAGATAGAGAACGTCCGCGAATTTCCCAGGAAATGCCCCAATTGGAAGATCGAAGACGGAAAGTTATATTATCATAGTCCCCACTCCATTGTAGATCCGACCCTTGTGGATTTAGATGCATGGAAATTAGTGTTACCCCTGAATTCCCATCCCGATGCCCTTGGAGAAGCCCATGCTAACCCCCAACCTGACCACTTGGGAATAGATAAGACCTACCACAGATTAACCCAGGATTTCTTTTGGCCTGGGGTATTCTAGGACGTCGCGCGCTACGTCACCCGGTGCCCGGAGTGCCCGGAGTATCGACGTCATGGGCCCCTTCCCCCCGAGTAAGAGTCAAAATAAATATGTTGTAGTGTTCCAAGTCCTCTTTACCAAGTTTGTAGAAGCTAAAGCCCTCCGTACTGCCACTGGTCCGAATATAACGTCTGCCCTAGAAACTCTTGTCCTAAACCGTTGGAGATACCCCCAATATCTCCTAACCAATAACTAAACAGAGTTTGTCAACACCCATATGACCCAACACCTATCCCAGTACGGCATCCACCAAATGACTGTTCCTCCCTACCATCCCCAGGCCAACCCCGTTGAAAGAGTAAACCGAACCCTAAAAACAATGATTACCGCGTACGTCAGGCAGAACCATAGACTCTGGGATGAACACCTCCCAGAGCTATGTTTTGCAATGAATACCGCCCTACAATCATCCACCCACATGACCATAGCATTCCTCAATTTCGGTAGAAACCCCCGTTCCGCCAAGAGCATTAGAGACAACCTCCCTACTCCCTCCACCCTGCATCTCACTGACTCTCAAACTTGGACCGACAGGATGACCCGACTGCCCCTGCTACACGACTGAGTCCCCAAACAATTAGAGCAATCCCACAAAAGATAGGCCAAGTACTACAACAAAGGAAGAAAGAACACCCGGTTTAAAGTTGGTGATCTAGTGCTGAGGAGAAATAGAGTTTTGTCATCAGGAACGCAAATCTTTGCCGCCAAGTTAGCCCTCCCCCCCGTTTTACTGGTCCTTATAAAATTTTGAGCACCCCCTCCCCCGTAGTATATGAATTAGACGACCCCAATACCCGAAAAAAACCTCGAGTGTCTGTGAGTGACTTGAAAGAATACAAACCTCGCCTAGAATAATTCCTACAATGCATGTAAATGAGCATTTGTGTGACCTCGGTACGATTATATTACAGGATAGAGAAGGAATGTCGGCGAGGAAGTCGAGCGTGGGCCGGCCTTCGGGCGAGGCGAGTATCGCCTCCCTATCGGGACACTTCCCGACCCCGATCCTTCATCAACCTCTCCCCCTGCCATGCCCACTCCCAAATCTCCACAATTCCCGTCGTCATCCCCTGCGGCGGCCTTCGTACATAACAACCCATATTATTTTAATTTTAACCCATATGACGGGATGCCGATGACGGCCCGTAGACGGGCCCGATTCGCATCCCGCCGCCTTTCCTCTCCCCCTCCCACTTCTTGGGTAACCCCCAAGGAGGAACCTACCAGCCCCAAACCCATCCCGAAGAGGCTCCCGGCTCTGCCTTCTCCGGACTCCAGCACAATTCCGCCCATCCCCTCCGTCAAAAAGGAATCTCTTATTCCCTCAACCTCCCTTATCATCCCGCCGATCACCCCTATTCCATCTAACACCCCAACCTCCCTTCCCTCCAATTCAGATCTGTTCTCCACCATTGACACCGTCCATATGGTAACCATCATCCCACGAGTCCCTGCTCCCCGGACATCTAAAGCCCGGGTAACGATCTGCATTTCCCCGGTCCCTACCCCTCACCCTCTTCCAAACGTCACCAATCATCACCCCCGATCCCCTTTCCCCCACCTGGCGTACATTAGGGACACTCCTTCCCAAGGAGCTTCGGCCCAGCCATGGCGAAGATCCATCCCCCCGAAATCCGTCACTAGCACCTCAATTCCCCCTCCCCTACCCCCACCAACCTCGTTGACCGCCTCCAGTATTTAAAAACTCCCCAATCCTCCCGATATCCCCCACCAAGAACATCCCAATCCTCGATTTCCCGATCGACCTCAGTCCTGAGGCCGACGAGAACTCCCACCCCACCCTCCCGGGCCCAAACCATCCCCGCCCTTATATCCCTAAACATCCCGACTCCACCGGCCCTGCACCCCTCTGTCCCCTACGGGACAATACCCAGGGGAAAGAAGAGCTGGGGGGGGGGGGGGGGGACACCTGGCCATCTCCTGCCCTCGAAAGCTAGAGAACAGGAGGAAGTAGAGAGGGAGGAGATGGTTAGGGAGGGACGCAGTTTTGTTTCTTTCTCAATAAAGTGGCTCTGACCACCATTTTTTTCTTCTTCTTCTCCTTTCCCCTTATGTTTTGTAATTGTTATCCATTTTCATTCTTTTTTGTTATCCGAGAAAGTAGGGGTAGACCACCCCTACACCGGGAACAACAAACAAGTCTTACGGAGATCGTCTCCGAAAACCCAATCTGTGATACGACATAGTCAACATCCTGACTGATTAGAATAAAACCAACCCGCTACCTCATTCCCAAGTATCCCATACCAGATCCCACCCACCTCCAGAAGCAAGTGCCCCTCCTCCGAATGCCACCACGGAGGAACCCTGACCAGCACGAGACGCACCCCGAATAAGAGCCAACAGAGGAAGTACTAAAATTCAGGGAAAGGCGAGGGGAAACGGCGTACATTTGCCGCAGAGACAGTGAATTGCACGCCGGAGAGAGAGAGAGAACATTGCCAAGCATGTAGAGAACCTTTTCTTGAGGGGTCTGTGGAAGCACTACGGTCCGAATTGTATCCCATAGTTCCATAGAATAGACATGGATGAATGGATGGATGAAAGCGACGAGTGAATGGGCGAAACAGAATTTTGTTTATTTCTCTTTATTTTTTATAAAAGCTCGAGTACGCCTAAAAGGCGTACTCTCGATTAAGCCGGGGGGAGTTGTGACATTGCGCACAATTTTCCCACGCCGGTGGTCCTCTAAGGCGACCGTTCCACGCCAAACCTAAAAACGTACGTAGAGAATTAATTAATTAGAATCCTTAAAATTCAGTCCCGATCTCACCCCCAAAGTGAATGTAAACTCGAAAACACTTACGGACTCTGCTGGATATCCACCGGTGCCTGATACAGGACACCCCGCCGATCCGCAGTTTCACCATCGTCGTGCTCGTCGTGTCGTCGTCGCTGTCCTCGTTGCCGTCATCGTCGTCATAGTCATTGCAGTCGTCCTCAACTTCGCCGTCGTCGACATCAAGATCGTCGTCGTCGGCCTCGTCGTTGTCATGATCATCGTCGTCGTCGTCGTCGTATAACCGTCGACGGCGCGACCTTAACCTAAAAGAAAAAAAAGAAATGGACGATAAGAATTATTGCGAGTGGGAAAGGAGTTGAAGGAGGAGGTATAAAAAAAAAAGGAAATGGACAGCGGAATATTCGAGGAAGAAACAGAAAGGATATCTCGGCGAGGAAAAGAGAGAGAGGAGATATCACCACGCCACACCATCGAGTAAGTGTTTGCACAGTCTCCCCCCCCCCCCGCCCTGCCTCCACAAGAAAAGAACTTATACGTTATTAGAAGTCCAATCCCCCCCCCCCCCCCCCTTCCTTTTTTTGGTCATCTTTCAGTTATACCTGTCATGGACTAGTTCGAGTCATCGCGCATTTATTATCTGTCTTCCCTCGTATTCTTTCTCTCCATAACCCTTGCGTTTCAGAAACAATTTTGAGTGATAGAGTAGTAAGCGCGTGGAACGGTCGTGCGGCGTGCGACGCAAAGCGTAGCGTAAGTAGGAACCCCCCCCTTCCCGCGCCCCACTCCCAGTCCCCGAACGTCCCGCGCCGAGAGCGCGCATACGACCCGTCCTTTCTCTCGTAGGTAGAGCGGAAAAGAGTTCATAACTAATTATTATTAACATTGCAATAGCAACAAATAAAATTTGTCCGCCGCAATTAATGAAATTTGCAAAGAAACGACGCATAATCGTTCATTTTTATGTCTATTTTCGAGTACTCCGACACTTACCTTTGCAGCACTGTAAAATGTTTATAAATAAACAAAAGTTGACACATTTATATTGAAATTTATTCGTCAGAAGGTGCTCTATCGAAATGCATTGAATATATTTTTCTGCAAAATGAAAAGAAAAAAGTTAGAGCGACTTAAAGGAAATTACTCCTTCATTTTTTGTCGTTGTTTGTTAATAACTTTGATATTTTTGATTGTGCGACAAAAAGTCAAAAAGCAAATTTGTAGAGAATTTAATTTCCTACAAAAAATAACTGAACAATTTTCTTGCCCGGTGGATAGTTTTTCTGTTATATTAATACAACGATTTTAAACCAAAACCCAAAATATTATGTGCTGAGGCATATTTTTACCTTTGAATGGCTGTAAAATCTTTAAAAATAAATGAAATTTAAAAAATGAGGGGTGAAATTTGTTCGCCTAAAAATCCTCTATCAAAAAGCTCTAAACATATTTTTCTGAAAAATGCAAAAACAAAACGTTAGAGCGACTTAAAAGAAATTACTCGTTCACTTTTTATCGTTGTTTGTTAATAACTTTGGTATTTTGAATTTTACAATAAAAAGTCAAGAGAGTAAATTTGTAGAGAATTCCATTTCCTACAAAAAACGATATAATAATTTTCTTGCGCGGTGGATAGTTTTCCTGTTATATCAATACAACGATTTTAATCCCAAACCCAAAGTATGATGTGCCGACGCACATTTTTACCTTTGAATGGCTGTAAAATCCTTTAAAAAAAACGAAATTTAAAAAATAAGGGGTGGAATTTGTTCGTCTCATGGAGCGCCAAAAAATTTCTAAGAATAAATTTTTCTGAAAAATGAAAAAATAAAAAGTTACAGCGACTCAAAAAAATGATGTTTTTCCATTTGTTGTCATTTATTGTTAATAACTATGCTATTTTCGATTTTACGGCAAAAAGTCAAGAGAGTAAATTTGTAGAGGATTTAATTTCCTACAAAAAACGACGGCATAATTTTCTTGCGCGGTGGATAGTTTCATTGTTATAACCCAAAAATTGTTTTAACCCTTTTTCAAGATGGCGGGTTTTCCTCAAGGGTTACAACCCCACAAACTTGGACTTAAGCTTCCTATACCATCCCCTATGCATAAAAAAAAAAAATTGCTGACTTTGATAAATGCAGGGTTAGGCCTTATTTTTGTAACATTTCAATGGACTATTATTGTGTCAATCTCTCCTCGATGATCGAAGTCGCTACGGTGTGTGTGTGTCGGTGTGTTGTGTCTCGTCGCGACAGTGTTGGTGTGTCGGTGTCTCCGAAGTCTCTCGGCGTTGTCGTCCCTCTATCTCTCTCTCTCTCTCTCTCTCTTGGCGCGATGATGGCCGCCAGAGAGACAGCTGACTACCGTGTACGGGTCAGTTCTGTTGGCTTTTAAATTTCCCTGACTTCTTTTCGCATACAGTTTCCTCGGGTTTAGCAACACATGAGCCTATCCGGATTACCACTTGCGTGATAATATCGGACCTCAAAAAGTCACCCACCGTTGTACTACTGTATCGATCAGAGGACAAGTACTCTTTCTCAAGCTTTGACCAAAAGGAAGGTATCAATTGTTTGTTTCGTCGGCCTTTTATTTGTTGCTCGCGGCTATCTCGTTGGCGAGAGCGGATTTTGTTTATTGTCCCTCTGCCGGGAGCTCCGTGGACTTTGTGTTTAATTTATTATTCAGCTTGTGTTTGGCGCTGATGTACCATCTCCAGTTACAATATATATATATATATATATATATATATATATATATATATATATATATATATATATATATATATTGTCATGTTCTGTAGGTACTCGAAGAAATTTGAGGGGTAGACGTAAAAAAAAATTTTTATTATTCTCTATTTTATCTTTATACTACTAAGTTCACACAGTTCCTTATCCTAATTGTCCACTCTCGTTCTTCGACTTTAATTGGCGCGTATCACCGGCCGTTGGTGCGTGGTGATTGGCGCGTTCCGTAGTGATAATTTAGTCCTGCCCGGTCTGATTAGCTGCGCCGTAATCGATGGGAATCGATTCTCGCTGGTTGACAGCTAAGATGGCGGTGCCAGAGTGAATCGACAGCGTGTTTCTTGTGTTGTGTGCCGTAATTAAGGATTAATACGAGACGGTAAGTCCTTTTTCAGTTAAATTAAGCTTTGTGTGCTTGTTGTTCGCGGTCATTGGTTGCTCTGAATTTTGCCCGGCCTAGTTCACTGCGCTATCTCTACGGCTAAGGCGGGGAGTGGAAAGCTCCAACGTTTCTCGCGAAGGTCGGCTAAACTCAGAGCAGCCAATGCTCGAGAAAAAAAAATGACTGCGGAAAAATACAAGCAATCTAATTGACTGCTCTGAATGTTGCAAACCTAAATGTAACGCCCTAATCTATGCTATACTATGGCTAGGGTGGGGGTGGAGGTGGGCAGCTTTAACGCTTATTCGCACGCCGGGCAAAATTCAGAGCAACCAATGACCGCGAATAAAAAATGACTGCGTACTAATACAATCAATAAAATTGACTGCCCTGAATTTTGCAAACACAAAGGTAACGCCCTAATCTATGCTATATCTACGGCTAGGGTGGGAGTGGGTGGCTTCAACGCTTCTGGGCGCGCTCTGATTGGTCCGATTTAAAAAATTAATATCTCGTAAATTATTAACAATATCCCTAATGTTTATTTGCAACTTTTGTTCGTACTGTGCCCATCTACCTTGAAATCCCGGATGGCACCCCTTACGCAATTCACCCTGTATATATATACATATTGTATTGGGTTTTCCTGCACCTACCGAGGCGTTCCCGTCCCGCGACCCGAGGAGGAGTGCGCGGGGGCCTCGGGCTTCAATTCGGCTGGCCCAGCCCGACGGCTGGTCGGTAAGGCAGAGGGGAGTGGATGTGGAGGATTGGGGCGATCGGATACCATATTGAGCAACACTAGACAACTCACAATCAGCTGAGGTAGCAATTTTATTTAATATTGGCCACTGTATGTGACACTGGTTACATTAGAGTTGATTTATATAATTCTACTTGTAACCGCTCGGTAGCGGAAGATAACATTGACCCGTCGTTAGCCTAATTAAAATGATCGGGAGGTAGCCTCGTCCGAGAGAATGAATAATATTCGGCTACACGCTGTAGATAATAAATACTCAGAGATAACCCCCTTTAACAGAATAAATACTATGAGGTAACACCCTGTAGGTAATAAATAGTAATAGGTAACTCTCTTTAAGAGGAATAAGAATTTTACGTAGCACCCGGTAGGTAACAAATAAGACTAGGTAACCCCTTTTAGATTTCATCAATTGTAGGTAGCCCCTCACTAATTAATGCAGCGTCGGTAAGCTATTCTAATATTGTACGAGGCGACGAGAGAAAGACTACGATTTTACGTTAATACTACACATCCTGGAAGACGACATAGAACTTGGCGCGGCGACTCGATATAAAATAGGTAAACACCTGTAGAGGACGGCTCCCCGTGGTGCGCGAAGCCGGCGTCGGCAGTTACATATTTTATCGTGCGACCTATGGCGATCACCGAATACCCGCGTAACAATTGTAGCATCCAAAGAAGATTAGATTAAGAATAGAGAGTAATCGAGGGCCGGACAGCTTCACAAAGGATGAAAGATCGGCTTTTTGTCGGTAACGAGAGATTCTAGGACGCGGAACTACTGCAAACAAACAAAATTTATTTGTAATTAATGTCGCTGATCGCCTCAGGACTTAATTACGTTCCTGCCTCGTCGTTGCCTACTCTCCCTTCTTCTCATTAATATAGAATCAACTTACGGAATCTCGATGAATAAGACGTCACACACAATATACGTCACTCGAAGTCGCACGATAAAACTTAGCTACTTCACTCGACGATTGTTCGGTGAAATCTGTCTCCCGTTGTCCGGCCGGCGTACTTAGCCTAAGCATGCTTCTCCTTCCTTCCTCATTATTGCCGGTGTAACGGTCCCACATTCAATTCCCACCGTTCTCGACTACTCCTAATCTCTTTTCTCGCTAACTCCCAACTTCGCTGACTCCACAGTCCCACGGTCCCTTATCACCCTCACGCGACATCCCCTCCACTCCTAAACTCTTTCTTTCAAACCTTTTCTTCCAGCCTATTCCATCCTCTCAAATCAGTCCTCCTCCAACACCTAAACTGCATAGACGTTACACCGCTCCATCACAAATAATAAACTTATTCACTCGCATAAATATACGCGCACTTTATTCGTCACCGCTTACCATCCGTCACATGGTATCAGAAGTCGGATTCGACCAACGCGAATCACCTAAAACTTTTTAATAACAACAACAAATTACACACACGACACGAACTCAGCCACACCAGCCCCACTACGCCAACACACAGACGAAACAACGAAGTCGCACGCACACAACGACCACCAACATCTCAGCCGCTACGCGTGAGCCACCGTCCCAGCGCATAAAGGATCAGCTGATGCTTACGCTCACCATCGTTCTTCTGGCACTGTAAGTACACTCCACTCAAAAATCGTTTGCATGCTAGCTCTAAAAATCGCATATTCGTTCATGGTGGAAGTAATTCACACACAAACATTAATAACTACACACGGAATGTAAACATTTTTTTTTTGTCTCCCCCTCTCGAAAACTTTTCGACAGAAAAATTTTTTTTTTACATTTAACCACCAACGACTAAAAATGTACATGTAGTAGCCACAGTTCAAAGTTAAGAAACATGTCTCCATGTCATTTTATCGCGCCGTAATCTCCAATCCACCGACCAAACCACCCCGTAGAACAAATAGGCGAAATTCAGTACCCCCACATTCTTACCCAAACATTGAACACCAAATTATTACAATGGCCGAAAATAACAACACATTTACACTTAGAGACGCTTTTAAAGTTATCCCCGTATACGATGGGAAAAATATAAGAATAGAAGAGTACGCAAAAACAATTAAACGAGTCAATAAATGCCTTTGAGATGGCGAACGATCTAAATTATTAAAAATGAACGGCATCGCACGTTCAGTCATCGATTCAAACCCCCCAAATTCTCTAGAATCACTCCTAAAAATATTAAAGAAAACATTTAGTAAAAATAAAGATTTGGCAGACTTAGAAAATGAAATAGAATCATCTCCACAAAATTACGGTGAACCCGTTATTGAATACGCAGCGAGAACGTGCGACATTCTTAATATGATAGGTAAATTATCGGATGTGTACAACGCAGCCGCACAGAGAACATTTCTAGACACACGAATCGACAAAGTAACAGCTAGGGCAAAAAGAGCTTACGTTAGAGGACTAATACCTGCAATAGGTTCTCATTTGATTCTCCATAACGCAGAAACATTTGATAATATCATAGATCGAGCTCAAACAATAGAATACGAAATCGAGAAACAAAAGCGAATGCGCGGAACACTCGATATCAGAAACACCGCAAAAGTACATTTCACAGAACACAAAAACCCAGGAAAATTTTGCGAACTTCATCAATCACATACACACGACACAAAAGACTGCTTCACAATAAAAAACATGTGCGAAGGTAAAAATTCTTGGCGCTCACAAGAAACATCCGACCGATACCGAAATAATTCACGAGACAGATACACTCAAAACAAAACCAGAAATTCTAGAGGCCAATACAGAAACGACTCAAACGACAGGATACAGAAATTACTTAAATCATAAATATAGAAATCATTCGAGAAACCGATTAAACGACAGATACAGAAACTATTCAAATGACAGATACTCAAACGACAGATATAGAAATCGTTCAAAGGACAGATATTCAAACGACAGATACTCAAACGACGAATACCGAAATTATTCAGACGACAGGTACAGAGATAACTCTAACGACAGATGCAGAAATCGTTCAAACGACAGATCCAGAAATTATTCAAACGACAGATACTCGAACGACGGACATACCAATTACTCAAACAGAAGTAATTCGAACGTCAGACACAAAAACTACTCCCGAGATAAACACAGAGACAATTCCCAAAATCGATACAGAAACAACTCATTTGACCAACACCAAAACGAATATCAAGAACGACCTAATACGGACTCAAATGCCGGGCAACGAAATTCTCAAAATAATTCACCCGGTAGAAATACCCCGACAAAATCAAAAACGAACAGCACAGAACACATTGATACACTTTTCGAAAAAGTAGACCTAAAAACTAAGACAACGTCTCGTGGAAAAGTGCGACACGAGACTCATCATCAGAGCACTAAAGACCTTTAACCGCGATTAATTAAAAGAAATCGGAATTACATTCAAAGAGGCAACGCTGAAATTGGGAATTTCGAAGAATCACAAATCTCCCTCAATAGCATTAAACTCACCTGATTTTACGCACAGAGAAACAAAGTTATTAATCGACACAGGTGCACAAATAAACTTAATCAAACGAAGCGCACTCAATCACACAGCAAAAATCGACACACGAGAATTTTACGAATTGACAGGTATAACTGACGGCAAAACATACACTCGAGGAAAATGCTCAATCCAAATTAAATCAGTAAAAGCAGAATTTCATGTTGTCACCGACGCATTTCCAATCCAGGAAAACGCGATACTCGGCGACGCATTCTTCAAACAGATCCCAGCCGATATATTATATATACAAGGATGCATAACCTTTCATGGTCATGTTATACCATTTTCCGAACGTGAATATATCGCAATCCCACCAAAAGCAAAAACAATAATGCACATAAGAATCAAAAACAATGAAATTTCAGAGGGCTATGTCCCACCATACAAAACCAAAGAAGGTATACGTTACGGTGGCGCATTAGTCAAAAATAACAACGGAATTGCCTACCTACAAGTAGTCAACTGTCAACCAAAATCAATAAAATTGGAAATTCCTACAATAGAATTGCAACCAATTGAGATAATTTCAAACGCACTATTTGAACTCGAAACCGACTTTTGTAACAATCCCCAAAACAATAATGCATCAATTTATACAACTAACGTATCCAAAAATAACACTGAACGACTACAAAACCTTAAATCATTGCTTCATTTAGACCATCTCAATAACGAAGAGAAAGAACACATTTTACAACTAGTTTCCGAATACCCAAAACTCCTTTTTCTACCAAAGGACGAACTTGGTCACCCAACAATAACACAACATAAAATTCCAACGACAGACAACAAACCTATTAACACAAAACAATACCGATTTCCACCTGTACACAAAAAAACGATCCAAACGCAAGTCAATAATTTATTGGAGAAAAACATCATCCAACCTTCCCTCTCACCCTATAACTCACCAGTTTGGATCGTACCCAAAAAGGCAGACTCACAGGGCAAAAAGAGATGGCGAATGGTTATCGATTTTAGCAAATTAAACGCGGAAACAATATCCGATGCTTATTCATTATCTAGTATCGTAGATATTCTGGACCAATTGAGCAAAGCGCGATACTTCTCCATTTTTTACTTAGCGTCCGGCTTCTATCAAATCGAAATGGATCCCGACCACAAACAAAAAACCGCATTTTCAACGGCAAACGGACATTTTGAGTTCAACCGTATGCCATTTGGGTTGAAAAATGCACCCGCAACATTTCAAAGATTGATGGACGTCGTATTATCAGGACTCCAGGGGCATGACCTGTTCGTATACTTGGACGACATTGTTATTTACGCTAACACTCTCGAGGAACATGCGACAAAATTTCAGGGATTAGCGAAACGCCTAACCGAAGCAGGTCTAACCTTGCAAACCGATAAATGTCAATTCTTGCGAACAGAAGTCACATATTTAGGACACACAATTACGGAAGAAGGCGTAAAACCCAACAACACAATAGTAAAATCCATAATAGAATTCACACCTCCAACCGATTAAAAAAAGCATAAAACAATTCACAGCACTTGCAGGTTATTATAGACGTTTCATTAGAGACTTCGCAAAAATCGCAGCGCCACTAACAAAACAATTGAAAAAAGATGTGAAATTCCAATGGACAGACGAATGCCAAAAAGCATTCGAATTAGTCAAAAACAAAATTATAGAACGTCCAATTTTGCGTTATCCCGATTTTGAAAAACCATTCACACTTACCACAGACGCTTCAGACTACGCAATAGGCGCAGTCCTAAGTCAGAAATATAATAAATTCAAGCACCCCGTAGCATTCTATTAAAAAAAAAACTCTCGAGACCACAACAAGCGTACGACACAATGAGGAAAGAATTGTTAGCAGTAGTCTTCGCAGTAGAACATTTTCGACCGTATCTATACGGTAGACAATTTACATTGATTACAGATAATAGAGCTTTAACATATTTAAATAACAAATCCGACTTGCCACAGCAGCTTCAGCGCTGGCAAATGACCCTCAACGATTACGATTTTAAAATACAACACCGACCCGGAAAATTAAACCACGTCGTAGATGCACTATCCAGAAACCCCATTGCCGTTAAGCCTATCAGACAAAGAGATAGTTCTTCAAAAGAAGAAAACACCTCAAAAAGACCGAAACACTCACACCAGCCAAACACACGACAACGCTCTGATTCAGACGAAGAATCAGGCAACCCAACACCCAAAAAGAAACAACAAGACGGACAGAAAACGGAAAGTGAAAACGAATATGAAAACAACACACACCACAAATCAGATCCAAAAATCGACGATGAATCTCCACAAACAGAAGAGGAAACAAATATAAGAAAAGATAGCACAGACGTCATCACAGAAACAGAAGCAACGGAGAAGGAACTCACAAAAAATATAACGACCCGGAAACGCACAAGGAACAATATGACAAAGGAAGCAAAGACGAAAAACAGGCGCAAACGACCAAGGACACGAGATGAAGCAACAACGGAAAAATATAACAAAAACAAGAAAAAGATTAACACATCGAATGAAGAGAATGAAGAACGAAATGCACAGCGGCAAGTGCAGCCGAACTCTAACGAGGAAAACATTAATGAATCAAACGAAGAAAATGAAGAACGAAATGCACATGCGCAGATGCAACCGAACTTTAACAAGACAAAGATTAACGAATCCAATGAAGAAAATAAGGAACGAAATGCACAGCCGTAACCGCAACCGAACTTCACCAGCGAAGAAATTAACGCCTCAAAGGAAGAGAATCAACAGTGAAATGCACAGCCGCAAGTGCAGTCGAATTTTAGATCACCATCACCACCACGAACGTTCATAAAGAAGCCAAAACGTATCACGAACATAGGCCCATACTCACCGGAAATGACACCCGAATACTTCGATTCGTTAGCAGCGTCACCTTCAAATAACAACGGCGAAGTAAATCTATCTCCTGAAGGAAATACCGGAAATAACATCTACCTTCCAGTAGAAGTACCACAGTTGCACGACACACAAGCAACAATCGAGCCAACATTTCGATCAACACCCGAAAATGTTGAACGAGTCACGAGGCAAGCCTAACCGAGGTCTACTGCCAGTACCTCCACAACCACGCAGGAAAGATATCATCCAAGAGTTTCACAGCTCAACAATCGGTGAACATAACCGACTATCGAAAACATATAATCGAATCCTATCACAATACTACTGGAAAAATCTCAAAAACGACATTTGAGAATTCATCAAATACTGTTTCGATTGTCAAAAAAATAAACTGGTACGAGTGAAAGATAAAGCACCCATGATCATCACCGATTCTCCAGCAGAACCATTCGATAAGGTCGCAATCGACATCGTAGGACCCTTACCAAAAACCGCACAAGGGCACGAATATATTTTGACCATTTTGGACCTCTTCAGTAAATTCGCCATAGCAGTTCCATTAAGGCAACAAACTTCAATGGATATCGCTAAAGCAATAACTACAGCCTTAATAACCACATTTGGTGCTCCCCGAGTAATACTATCGGACCAAGGAAGAAACTTTATGTCAGACACGTTCAAACAATTCACCGAACTCTTTCAGATCCGACAATACAAAACAACAGCATATCATCCTCATTCAAATGGCGCATTAGAACGATATCATCACAGCCTCACTGAATTCCTAAAACATTTCACTGACGACAATCGCAATTGGGACGAACTCCTTACACTCGCAACATTCTATCACAACACAAGCACACACGAAAGCAGCGGATTCACACCATACGAACTCGTCTTCGGAAGAACAGCCCGTACACCTTCAGAATTTCCTCCTCCAGAAACAACAATAACATATGACGACTACATGACAAACCTCACGAACAACTTAAAAAAGACACGACAAGCCGCATGGGAAAAATAAATCAAATTTAAAGAAAGAACAAAACGATATTACGATAAAAGAGTAACAGAACCGAAATACGAAAAAGGACAACTAGTATTCCTCATAAAGGAACCAAGAAAAGGAAAACTCGACCCCCAATATGTAGGCCATTTAAAATTTTAGAAATATTAGATAAACATAATGTTAAGTTAGAAATTAAGGACGATAAAACGAAAATAGTACACACAGATAAAATAAAAATGGCACATATTACAGATGCCACTCACACGCCTTAAGCGGCAACCCCTTAATAAGAGTTACACAACTCGTACAAAACCCAGGCACGTTTTGCCTTCATCAAATCAGCATTCAGTTATACAGCAATCTCGGAAAACTACGAAAAATATTTTAACCTTGAAACCTTAGCAAATTGTAAAATCACAATGTCGTACTACGTATGCAACCAGGTCAACCCCATCCAAAAGATAGATCAAAATACCCAATGCGAGACTCAACTCTTGTCAAACCCTCAATTTAAGAATCTAGCAAAATGCGACATTCGGCTAAAAACACTCCGCCACACCTATTGGTCCAGGATCCCAAATACAAACACATGGCTCTTTGCAGCACTAGAATCAGAAAACCTCTACGTCAACTGCGATAACCATCAGTCATCCATTTACACAACAAAAAGTACTGGTATCCTAAATATTAGCCCGCCATGCTAAGCAAAAACCCGTACGACGCAACTAACACCTTCCATCGACATAACATCCTCAACCCAGACAAATTTCTCTACCATCCTAATACTCAATATGACAAAAATAATAGAAAATTCAATCCAGAACGACGAGCATCTACTCAATATCACCGCAATTCTCCTAGAAACGGAAAAATTTATATAGCCCTTGGAATCAAACACAATAAACAACGATCTAACAAAAAAAAGAAAAAAAACCAAATAGCATTAAAAACAGTTATGAACATAACCAAACTACACACTTAACCATATATATTTAACCACATATATCTAATCATATAATCATATATACTTAATCATACATATATACCTATAATTTCTTTACCTTATCTTTCTTTTTACAATACAACTTTTAATTATATCTAAAACGTATCCATTCAACCCACAAACGAAACACCCACATAAGCTAACCAACCAATCCTAAATAACATACCTCTTCTACTAACCAACAAGCTAATAAAAGATTTAGAATGTTCTAGCAGCCTCACCGCGACGAACAATACAATAACAAAAAGGGAACAAATAATAATCAAGACCAAACATGAAATACACAAGCTAGACCAAATACAAGCCAATAACCAGGACGAATAATCAAGGCCATATTCAAAATATAACACATAACCAAGGCAAAGCATAAAACACACCATTCAACAAAATTCAAAGGAAACAAGGATCAATCAACCAAACGGCAAATAACCACTCCATACATTTAAAAACATACGTCATACATATAACCACACAACCCTACCCTCTCACCGTAATACACCACCATCCACTAACCCAAAGAATAATGCATCTTTATAAGTTATAGGTAAAAAACAGCAACTTCTACAGGAACCTTTACGGAAATCAACAGAACGACCAATATAAAAGCAAGGAGATACAACCACACACGCAAAAACCACAAACTATTTAAAAATCAAATTATATAAAATCGCACACTCAAATCAAAATTCCTTTTGTAAACAAACTACTCAAAATTATATAAAAGCACATAACACAAACAAAATTTTGTAAAACGGATGCACGCGCATCCATTCTTTTCCCAAGAAGGGGAGTGTAACGGTCCCACATTTAATTCCCACCGTTCTCACCTACTCCTAATCTCTTTTCTCACTAACTCCCAACTTCGCTGACTCCACAGTCCCACGGTCCCTTATCACCCTCACGCGACATCCCGTCCACTCCTAAACTCTTTCTGTCAAACCCTTTCTTCCAGCCTCATCCATCCTCTCAAATCAGTCCTCCTCCAAAACCCAAACTGCATAAACGTTACACCGCTCCATCACAAATAATAAACTTATTCACTCGCATAAATATACGCGCACTTTATTCCTCACCGCTTATCATCCGGCACACCGGGTTCTCGCGAATTATGATGTATGGCAACATTATTATGCTTTCTTTCTGGATGCTTCTCGCCGGTCCTCCCACGCCGCGTACGCCTCGCTGGCCATCGAGTGGTGCGAGCGGTGGAGGGGGAAGTGCGACGAGAGTCGTGCACAGCTCGCTAAGGAGCCGAGTGCTCCCGAACTCGGTCTCATATCAGGGTCTTGTATTGAGTTCGCAACATGAGGAAACGTCGATTCGGAGTTATTAGAAATATTTTGAATCGACCAAGACGTGTTAAATCGGAAAAGACGACCCCGGTAAGAGAGTTCGGGTAGAGGGTAGTTTACCCCCTTAAGGTTGCTATTTGGAAAAACGCAAAAACACCCCAACTAGATTTTTGTGTTACCATCAAAATAGAATAGGTTTTCTTCAATTAGATCCACCTCGTTCTCATAGAGAGTGGGGGAAAGATAAACATAAGGGTGGTTCGCCCCTTAATTTATTGTTGGGGGGGGGGGGGGGGGGGGGGGGGTATTTACAAACATGTACACAAACGTCAATAATGACGTGAATTTACCCCGGAATTCCATAATGCTAGCTGAGTATACGATGATTTTGCCTCAAAAATCGAAGGGTAATTACAACCCCTTAATTGCGAGATATCGGAAAAACAAAAAACATGTATTCGTTAATTTCCCATCATCCACGTGTATGCAAATTTACATCCCAATCGATTAAAAATTCTCGGAGGAATAACTCTCATACGTAAGAAAAAATTTCAATTTTGCAATAAACAATATGAAATTTATTGTTATTTGTATGGCTCTCATCTCCCATGTACAGTACGTAAAAAAATAAGGGTTGTTGCAATTTGAATTTTTTAAATATCTCGTACCGTTAAAAAGTTATCGCCGAAAAATGAAAAAACCCCTATTTTTGAGGGTGTGTTTCAACCTCTAAAATCGTTTTTCCGCCAATAAAAAAATACGTGTCGCTTAGTTTTCGTACTCTACCATATACCAAAGTTTCAACAAAATCGGAGGGGGACACCTAAGTAATATTCCTTGTAAGTCGAATCCAAACCAAACCGGGAAGCAATACAATTTCATTGTGCTTTGTCCGCCATTTTTAAGTTTAAATATCCTGTATCAATTTGCGAGATTGGTGGCCAAAGAAACAAGAGCCTAGGCGCGGTACAGCGCGGCCGGCGATATAGCGGCGAGCGCCGGCAGCCGATGATTAATGCCCTGCGATGTCTCTACGCCTAGTGCGGATAGCGGGCGGCTCCAGCCCTTCTCGGCGCGCTCTGATTGGACTAACTTTAAATATTTATATCTCGTAAACTATTGACAATATCCTTAATGTATATTTGCAACTTTTGTTTGTAATGGCTTCATCTATCTCAGAATTCGCTGTCCGACACTTTATGTGATCCACCCTGTATATGCCTAAGAATAATGAAAGGAAAAATTAAACCACATCTACGCGGATGTTACACCCAGCAAATATCAGTCGTAAATGCCGTGTCGTAAATCGTTGAAATTATCAGTAATCAATAATTTATGTAAGCAACAAACATTGTAGTACAATATAACGATCGTTGAAACCTAAGGATGGTAGGGTATTATCTAGGCTTACCTAGGGACATATTGGCTGTCAATACCTTCAGCTATATTGCCCACCAGAGCAAACAATACAGACAATAAATCGCGCGTTATTTTGCATTCTTGAGCATTGTTCGTGAGCTCATAGCTTACAACATTGTACATAGCCCTTAACCTGGTAGCCCATATCGGCCGTAGGAACGTTTTTGACAAATGAGATGGAAACTAAAAACCAGTCAATAATTGATATACACAATTGCCACTGCACTATAGATTAAAGGGTTCTCTACAAAACTATCAATTACATCTGAATTCATTCTGAAATTAGAATTTCAGAAATTACAAGTAGCCAATGTTCGATCGTCGCCTTTGAGAAATACGTGCGATCTCGCAGAGTTGCATAAATTCCGAGAACAGGCGAGAGGTAGGGTTGCACAAACGTGGCGGGTCTGTTTATACTAATGTTCATCAGTTTGGAGGTCATAGCAGTAGGTCAAATTGGCCACCACGGCCATAATACCCGAACGTATCCCATATTTAAGAACTATGACATTATATCCGTACATAAGCAGAATCGATTCCCGTTTCAGAATACTTAGCACTATGCGAACGTATAAGGAACGCATAATTATATAATGCGTTCGAGTTCTAAACGATTGTTAAAAGACTCTATTGAAAATATCTAATAAACTATTATATACACTATTAATTAATTACTGCACACACTGCAAAAAATGCTGATACGTACATAATATGCAGGCATGCATACATTTGTTGTGTGTATTCTATCTGATGATAGCGGTGAATGAACTATTTTTACCGATCAAACGTGTCTTCGCACCTATATGCCCCCATGCGACGTGTTCTTCTAACAATAAGAACGAAAGAAAAGTTGTCCCTTTTCTTTTATTATTTGAATAAGACGAGGGTTAGCGTAGACAGCTTTGCCAGATACAATCAGTATCACACCGTTTAGATCAGCATGCCGATATATAATAATACCCGCGGTACTTATATTCTATTATCATCTATTTTTACTTGAACGCTTATTTGAAGGATAGTGCTTTGTCTATTCCTAAAAGAGGAAATAATCATAATCGGCCCCGGTAAAAGAAGGATGCTAGAGTGAAGGAAAGGAAAACGGGAAAAGAAGTTTGTTGAAAGCGTTTAACAAGCTGATTTCGGAAGACCGCTGCTGCAACAGTCCAAGCAGTTGAGGGTACAATGTGATAACAAATGGAATTAATTATATGTAGACGGCGAGGAGTTTCTGAGATATGCACATACCGTTTTGCTGCAAATAATTGTTTAGTCTACGTGTATTACAAAACCGCACTTCTTCGCCAGTCTCCTAGATTTCTCTCCTTAGTTGCGTATCCACGATATATTTTTTCATCGATATTGTGGTTAGCCATTATATCACCCGCGATGTAATATTTAAGGAAAGCCAGAAATTAAATTAATGCAATGCGTTACGCAACGAATTGTCACATAATTAATTGTCTTACGCGATTCTCCCGCACTTCCTGTAGCAATGGGCCGTGATAATAAGAGATTTAATCAAATGTTATTACGAGTGCGGTTTTGTGATGAAATTCAGTACGCACAATCTCTAAATACACGGCAATTTCATATAAAAGCTGACGCGATGACAGAGCTTCCTTATTCGCCACGGTATTATGGTGCTACTGCGATGGGTGAGTTAACGGATCAGTCATTCGATATACACTACCGGTAGAAATCTTCCGGACAAAAGTTGAAAACAGTGCCGGAACGTTTTTTTATGCCATTTCGCCGGTAGTTGGCCTAGGCCAATTTAACTAACGCCATTTTAAAGAGCAGCAATTTCCCTTCATTCTGGCTTTTTTTTTAATTTACAATTTTTTTTACAATTGGCACCCAGTTTTGAAAACGACAATTTTTGGTTGTTTTTTTGTTCTTTGGCAAGTGGACCCCCTTCGCAGTAAACATTTTTTTAATGAATTTCTTTCACCATACTCATAAAGGGGGAAGTCTAAGCTTCAAGTTCATTTTTTTAGAAAATTGTCTACTATTGTTTTTTCAAAGATATGTTGGTTTTTGAGAAAAAACAGACAATTTGAAAATTGCGCCATAGGATGAAAACAATGAGGTTTACAGCAAAACCTGAAGATGGAAAAAATTGTATTACTTTTTACTGAGTTCAGGAAAAAATTTTCAGATTTTTTTTTCGAAATTTTTTTTCCACCTATTTCCGGTCAGTTCGATTGAGCTGAATACCATGAAAATAATATAATTAAATTTTTTACTTACATATAAAACTTTGGTCTCTTCGGAGGTTTCGTCGACGACGGAGTTTCTTCGATGTAAGTAAAATATTTAATTCTATATTTTTCATGGTGTTCAATCAAACTGACCGGAAATAGGTGGAAAAAAAATACGAAAAAAAATCTGAAAAATTTCTCCAGAACTCAGCAAGAAGTAATACAACTGTTTGCCATCTTGAGGTTTTGTTGTGAACCTCGTTGTTTTCAGCCTATGGAGCAATTTTCAATTTGTCTATTTTTTCTCAAAAAACGACATATCTTTGAAAAAAAATCGTAGAAAATTTTCTAAAAAATGAACTTGAAGCTTAGACTTCCCCCTTTAAGAGAATGGTGAAAAAAATCATTAAAAAAATTTTACTGCGAAGGGGGTCCACTTGCAAAAGAACAAAAAAACGGCGTTGGTTAAATTGGGCTAGGCCAACTACCGGCGAAATGGCATAAAAAAACGTTCCGGCACTGTTTTTAACTTTTGTCCGGAAACTTTCCGCCGGTAGTGTATATATATCCATTCGTACGTCTATTGAGTATATTTTTACAGTTGGAAATATTGATTCTATTCGATGGTGCACTGGCACATCGTACAAGAAACATACGCCAGGCTGGTTACTCATACGAACGTCCAAAAGTTCCATTCGAATTGCCGTCATCGTCAAGACGACCGTTCCCAAATCCACCTGCGACGTCACCTGACTACGGGCCACCAACATTTCCATCAGCACCAGCTCAGCCGAGTTATCCTAGTTATAATTATCAACCTTTCCTCCCTTCACCACCTAACAATTATCCAAGTTACAATTATTCGCCCCCACCACCTCCACCACCACCTCCACCACCTCCACCACTACGCCCACCACCGCTACCACCGCCACCACCACCATCGGTGACTACTAAATATTCTAGTTATAATTACCCACCCCCACAATCACAACCACCGTCACCACCACCACAACCACCATCACCACCATCGCCTCCTATTAATTATCCCAGTTATAATTACCTATCTCCACCATCATCACTACCACCCCCACCACCCCCACCCCCACCACCCCCGCCACCACCACCCCCACCCCCACCACCCCCACCACCACCACCACCACCACCACCACCACCACCGCCGCCACAACCACCATCACCACCAACGCCATCGCCACCTTCTAGTAATTATCCTAGTTATAATTATCCTCCACCACCCCCACCACCACCACCACCACCCCCACCACCACCACCACCACCACCGCCACAACCACCATCACCACCAACGCCATCGCCACCTTCTAGTAATTATCCTAGTTATAATTATCCACCACCGCCATCACCACCACCCCCTTCACCCCTGCTTCCGTCATCCACCTATGTTCCACCGGCCGGTCTACCTCCATCATTACCATCGCCACCACAACCACCATCACCACCAACGCCATCGCCACCTTCTAGTAATTATCCTAGTTATAATTATCCTCCACCACCCCCACCACCCCCACCACCACCACCGCCACCCCCACCACCACCACCACCACCACCGTCACAACCACCATCACCACCAACGCCATCGCCACCTTCTAGTAATTATCCTAGTTATAATTATCCACCACCGCCCCCACTACCACCGCCATCACCACCACCCCCTTCACCCCTGCTTCCGTCATCCACCTATGTTCCACCGGCCGGTCTACCTCCATCATTACCATCGCCATCACAACCACCATCGCCACCGCCGCCACCGCCACCGCCACAATCGACTTCCATTGATTATCCTAGTTATAATTACCCACCCTCACCACCCCCGCCACCACCCCTGCCTCCGCCATCCACCTACCTTCCACCGGCAGGTCTACCTCCATCACCACCATCACCGCCACTACCACCTCCCCCACCACCATCGCCGCCACTCCTACCACCTCCGCTACCACCAAAGTACCTTCCCCCAACTGTACCGTCCTTTCCGCCGGCCCCACCACCAGCACCGCCGTCGCTTCCACCACTACCACCACCTCCACCGCCACCATTTCCATCCCCACTTTCATCACCATCACCACCACCACCATTGCCTTCGTCATCTACCTACCTTCCACCGGCAGATCTACCTCCATCATTACCATCGCCGTCCCAACCACCATCGCCACCGCCGCCACCGCCATCGCCACAATCGACTCCTATTGATTATCCTAGTTATAATTACCCACCCTCACCACCACCACCACCATCACCATTACCACCCCTACCCCCACCACCACCCCTGTCTCCGCCATCCACCTACCTTCCACCGGCAGGTCTACCTCCATCACCACCATCGTCGCGTCAACCACCATCGGCACCGCCGCCACCACCATCACCATCAACGCCATCGCCGCCTTCCAATAATTATCCTAGTTATAATTATTCACCACCACCGCCTCCTCCATCTCCATCATTTCCTCCACCAAATCTACCAAGCCCTCCACCAATTGATGTTCCCCCAGAAAGGTTATCAACCCCAGCGCCGACTTATCTGCCACCATATACACCAAGACCTATAGACCTCCAATATCCAAGCGTGTCAAGTCCATCGACAGCGACCGCAAGTTCGTCGTCTTCAAGTTATTCGTCGGTGTCACGTGTTCCGATGAACGGATACTCATCAACGGCAACGACAGCTTATAACTATCCATCTCTGGAGCAGCCAACTGTCGCCATTCCTACATCAATCCTTATACCTACACCAATACCAGTGCAGATCCCAACTTACAATTATCCTGCTCCATCTCCTGCTTCCTCTGTACCACAGATGCAACCGCAACTTCAACCTGAACGGAGCTATAGTTATCCAATTCCAACGCCAGGTTAGCACGCGTCATCGAATTTGTATATACAGGATTATCCACATAAAGTGTTACAGAGTAATAGCACTCAAACTATTGATCATATCCAAAAAAGTTTCAGACAACAGTTTTAGTGTTCGAGAAGGACGTCATACTAAACCATCCAATTTTTTGTCATTGCAGGGGTGGACGCTACGTCAAGGTCAACTCCACTTTTTTAAATGAAATGGTACTTTATTTTTTCAATGATCTTGTAGAGCACATCAAGCTGCATAAAAACATTAGGGTGTAAAAGTCGTTCAAGTCGTATAACGACATCACAATAAAATTTTCCAAGCAAATGTTGTACTATATGAAGGGGATCATCAAATGCGAACCAATTTTTTGGTTGGATTTGGCGGACCCCTCCACACAGTACAACTTTTGTTTGGAACATTTTTTATAACGTCTTTATAGGACTACTAAAAATTTAGTAACGATCCGAAATATTTAGATTTGTATCATCGATACTGATCATGAATGACCTTAAACGAATTTGACCCCAATGTTTTTTTATGCGGCTTGAAGTACTCTACAAGATGGTTCAAAACATGTACATTTCCATTTTAAAAAGTGGAGTTGATCTTGACATAGCTTCAGCACCCTCACCGATAAAAAATTGGGTGGTAAGGTATGACGGCTTTTTCGGACACAGCTTGAGTGCTATTGCTCTGCAACACTGTATGTAGCTCACCCTGTATACATATATATATATATATATATATATATATATATATATATAGTTTTCGCCGGCAGCGTATATATATATGTATATGTATATATGTATATGTATATGAGGGATTCCGCACCAGATCAAACACCATTTTGCCTTACCATCTCCAATTTTTTTGAACATTTTTCATGCTCTAGTATTGGTTGAAAGAGGCCTCCATGATTTTTTTCAATTTTTTTTGTCGAACCGTTTTCAAGATATCGATTTTTAAAAAATTACGTTATTTTTTTTTAACGTCCATAACTTTGCGAAAAATGGGCCAAACTGGATGTTTTTTTTAGTTTTTCTTTTTGAACGTACTTTTCATAAAAAAATATCGAATAAAATTTTTAAACCGTATTTCTATAAGTTTTCAAGTTTCAAGTCTAAATTGTTGATTTGCAAAAAAAAACACGTACCGATCGATTGTCTTGAATTTTTTTTGTAAAAAACTGTCAGTTATTCCACACCTTTTAAGACTAGTTGGATAATCGGATAACGATGAGATCTATTTTTTTCGATTTTTCAATTTTCCGATTTTAGTTATCCGTATTGAAAAATATCTGAAAAAAAATACTATGCACAGGAACTTAATAACTCTTCGACACATACGAATTATTAATTATTTTACAGATTAATTTCAGGAAACAGATACAGGCGAGTCGCCGAAGAGCATTTATTTTGTTACTCGTTTAAATATCTTACAAGTTCGAGATTCAACCGATGAGGAAAATTCTGTAAATCTCAAAGTGTCTGGAATTACACAATGAAACTTTTGCGTCCCTGTTATTGTGTTTGCTCTTATATATCTTTTTTCTAATGATTCTTTGGCTAGACTATAATCGTCGTTAGAGAAGAATTGGGCATGCATATTCGGCAAACAATTCGATTTTATTGCCCAGTCATATAATTGCCGAGGAGTTGAAATTTGTTTATCACTTAGAAGTTGAAGACTTGCTCGTGCTGCTATTCTTTTCACGGTTCCCCCTACTCCATCACAAGGCTCTTTGCCGTGAGCTGTTGCAAAATAATGCCATTCAGCTTTTAATCCAAAGTCTTGCTCATGATAATTGAGATTTACAAAATTTGTATACTTTTTTAGTTGTTGAGGCGCTCCATCGGAAAAGTAAATAACTTTTGCAGCATCATTGGATACTTCTTTGATAAAACTAGTAGTCATTCTTGTAAATTCATGAATAGCAACGGCATCATGAGATAAGCAATCCGATATTATTACAACACTCTTGTGAACAAGTTCATTATTTTGTTTGTAATAAATTACAACTGGATAAATAGTTGCCTGACTATTATTCCAATGGAATCCAGATGCGGCATTCTGAATAACAAAGGCATAATTTTCCGCAAAATCACAAATAACAATGCACTCATTTTCTTTTAACGATCCTTTCAGCGTCCTCAAATAGTTTGCTTGTTCTTTAGCAATGTAACTATGTAGTAAAAGACGTGTTATATTTTCACAAAAAACGTCGACGAAATCTGATGAATTTTGGACGAATGTCTCGAAGGTTGTACGAAGATTCGAAATCCAGTACTTATACGTTATTCCATCAATTCCATTTTGGTCAAGTGTATCTAATAATAAATTTTTCAAAG
This sequence comes from Netelia fuscicornis, assembly GCA_946811545.1. NCBI lineage: Eukaryota > Metazoa > Arthropoda > Insecta > Hymenoptera > Ichneumonidae > Netelia > Netelia fuscicornis. Next base: position 28,261,808 of record OX328015.1, read on the forward strand.
GCTGTAATCCTGGACACTTATCACAGTCGTGAAAATAACATTTAAAAGTTGGATCTTGGCACATAATTATTTTAAAGCAGTCACTATATAGCCGTAATGGTGTTGCTGATTGGCCTGTAAGAGCCACTGAATTACATCCTGCAATGAAGGAGATCATAATTATTTGTTGACAAAGATTTGTAAGTGTATACTAATATACACTTACTTAACATCATTAGCTTGACGTTTTGTGCATAGAACAAACACAAATAGTGCGAGTTCCGTGAGAACCTGCAAGTACGCAGTATTGGGGACGTAATGACGCAAATTTAGAAAAGCCAACCCGACAGCCTGGATGCCGTACTTTAAAAAGTTCATATAATTCTTTCAAGTTGGAGAGAATGAGGCGTTTCTGGATGTGTTCGCGTTTTCCGTCATCATTTCGAATAGAAACATAATCCTTCATTCCCGGCATATTCACACTAACTTCATCAGCTACGTAGAACTCCAAAATATTAGCCTTAACATCATCTGATAATGGTCGACCTAAACATAAAAAAAAAATTATCTTTACTGAATAAAATATTAATAAGTAGTTTTCGTATGAAAAACTTTTGTATAACCTAGTTGCGCACTTGGTGATGAAAGAATCCCTTTTTCTTCTCGAAGAGATTTAGCTGTAACTGCCATGTGTTGTATATAGCCTATTGTATTACATAATCGGGATAAACGCCACGTTTCCGGTAAAAGGGTGAGAATTTGAATTTCTTCAGATCGCTTCGTATTACTGTCGTTAAATTTAATTTTTAATTTTTCGATCATTTCCAAAAAAATTTTTGAATTACTTTCATCGTCAGACTCTTTTAATACTCTTAAAGACGTATTTAAATCGTCATATACTTTTTTTACTTTGTTTTCTGAATACGTTTGATTATCCAAACGTTTTTTAGGGATTGGAGATTGGTTTAACAACACAATTGCATCATTAATCACAGGCTACACTATTCCTAAGCTCAATTGAGATAGAGTACTGGTTTGTGATGTCAGTACTTCACTAAATGCTTCCAATCCTAAAAAGTAATAAGATAGATCATTTATTTGAACATAAAACAGTGGTTTTATCACAATAAAATAAAATTACAAAATTCACGACATAGTTTGATTAATCTTACCAGACGCAGTGTTTGAGATTGGTGAAACAGTGTTCTCAGTTTCAACATGTTTACCTTCATCTTTAACTTCGTTATCACTAGCCACGGGTAAGAGAATCAGAAGTAGTATTTTTTGAGTCCAATGTTTTTCTACACGATGTGCAGAGATAGTCATCATTATTTAACCCATGTAAATGTTGATGAGTGAAAGAAGCTCGTCGGAGGCTCTTCTTGACTCGATGGTTTTCCAGTTGTAGAGGATTACAGCACAAATTATATCGTCCAAAAATTTTCATGACACATATATTCACAATGAATTGTTTTTTTAATATACGGTGTGAATTTTATACACGTTTCTTTAAGAGGAGTTAATATAGGTTATTCACCGGAGACGCTCATAACACGTGATTGACAATAATACTCCTACTCTTGCTCCAAACCCGTCGAGTGCTGCCGCGTGGTAAGAAACATAAGCTATTTAATACTAGGGGATTCGGTAGGCGAATGCACATGGGAAGCGACAGAATCCTCGAACATCTTTCATAAGGCAGAACGTAAGATGCTGCCATCTGGCGACATCGATCAATTGGTACGATATGTGGCGGCGGATCGAGATTTTAAATAACGTTTGGCGATATATGTATTACAAACACATATATTAACCAAATTCGTTTCCCTTTAGATATCGGCTAAAAAATAATCAAATAATAATTGACGCACTAATCATATATTGTGGTACAATCAAATAAAAATGATCGGCCATCGTTCATTAAATGATAAAGATATATCTATTTTATTTCATAAATAACAATGACCGTTGTCGGTGAGCCTCAAGAAATGATTAATACTTATTTTCAGCACGAATAACTAAAACCGGAAAATTGACAAATCGAAAAAAGAAATAGATCTCATCGTTATCCCATTATCCAACTAGTCTTAAAAAGTGTGAAATAACTGACAGTTTTTTACAAAAAAAATTCAAGAAAATCGATCAGTACGAGTTTTTTGCAAATCAACAATTTAGACTTGAAACTTAAAAATCTTATAGAAATACGGTTTGAAAATTTTATTCGATATTTTTTTATGAAAAGTGCGTTCAAAAATACAACTTTCAAAAAAAAAGTCTAGTTTGGCCCATTTTTCGAAAAGTTATGGACGTTAAAAAAAAAGTAACGTAATTTTTTAAAAATCGATATCTTGAAAACGGTTCGACAAAAAAAGTTGAAAAAAATCATGGAGGCCTCTTTCAACCAATACTAGAGCATAAAAAGATTTCAAAAAAATCGGAGATTGTAAGGCAAAATGGTGTTTGATCTGGCGTGGAATCCCTTATATACAAATACACACTGCCGGCAAAAAGTTTCCGCACAATAGTTGAAAAGAGTGCCGGAACAGTTTTTATGCGATCTCGCCTGTAGTTGAACTAGGCCAATTTACCCAATGCCATTTTAAAGAGGATGTTTGTTTACCATTAGCACCCAACTTTGAAAACGATAATTGTTTGTTCTTTTTTCAGTAGACCCCGCTTGTGGTAAACATTTTTTAAATACATTTCTCTGACCAGCATTATGAAGGGGGAAATCTAAGCTTCAATTTTACTTTTTAGAAAAATTTCTACTATTTTTTTCCAAGGATATTTCATTTTCTGAGAAATAATGGATAATTTGCAAATTCCTCCGAAGGACGAAAACGATGAGGTTTACAACAAAACCTTAAGATGGTACAAAATTGTATTACTTCTTATTGAGTTCATAAGAATTTTTCAGATTTTTTATTTCGTAATTTTTTTTTCAATCTATTTCCGGTCAAAGCTCATTTGATCTGAATACCATGAAAATAATATAATTAATTTTTTTACTTTCATTTTAAACTTTGGTCTCATCGAAGAAACCTCCTCTCGCCAACGGGCACGCTTTTCACCACACCCGGCATCCCCTACCCAAGTTTTTTGAATATCTTTCAGGGTATTCCAAAAACTTGTGGAGAGGATGCCGCTTGTGGCGAAAAGCGTGCCCGTCGGCGAGAGGAGGTTTCTTCGATGAGATAAAAGTTCTATATGAAAGTAAAAAATTTTAGTTATATTATTTTCATGGTATTCAAATTAATCGAGCTTTGACCAGAAATAGATTGAAAACAAATTTCGTAAACAAGAATCGGAAAAAATTCTTGTGAACCCAGCAAGAAGTAATACAGTTTTTTACCGTCTTGAGGTTTTGTTGTAAACCACATCGCTTTCGTTTTCCGGAACAATTTTCAAATCATCTATTATTTCTCAAAAAACGAAATATCTTTGGTAAAAAATAGTAGAGAATTTTTTCAAAAACCGAATTGAAGTTTAAACTTCCCCCTTTATGAGTTTGGTTAAAGAAATGGGTTGACAAAATGTTTACTACAAGCGGGGTCCACTCAAAAAGAACAAACAAATGACAAAAAATGGTCGTTTTCAAAACTGAATGCTTATTGTAAAAAAATTGTTTAAAAAAGTAAAAATGAAGAAAAACCCTTCCTATTTAAAATGGCATAAAAAACCATTCCAGAACTCTTTTCAACTTTTGTTCGGATACTTTTCGCCTTCCTTTTAGCGGAATATATATATATATATATATATATATATATATATATATATATATATATATATATATATATATATATATATATATATTTATCTCTACCACCAAAAATAACTCGGTAATTATCGACGCCGCAAAAAATGTTCCCCACAAAAGTTCTACGGTGTAGAAGAGGCCATCAAATGCGACTATTTTTTTTTTTTTTCGGTTGAGACGTTTACGCACAGTGAAGGTCAGCTTCAATGTTTTTAATCGAATGGTACACGTTTTTCAACCATGTTATAGAGCACTTTAAGACGCATATAAAACATTAAGGGGTCAAAGTTGGTCATTACAAATCTAAATATATCGGATTATCAAATATGTGATAGTTTTATAAACATTTGGTAGTGAAATACTTGGTAGGTAAATATTTGGAAGTGGTCCAAGCTAGAATTACCTGGAAAAGCGAGATATCACAGATCATAACCATTGACGACACTTCGAATATTTTCTGTTCATTTATCAACCCGCGTTATTCTGTATCGTACATGGCTCGATCGAGGTTGTCGTTGAGTTTTATTTCGAATTTCGATAAGAGCTATTCGTATTTTGAAAATGTACCGGTAATACGAAAACGTGAATATGATACTGTGTTACGGCGAAGCATGAAAATATTCCACAAGAGCGCGTTTGTTGTATGCTGAGCACTTTCCAGATCGACAGTGTTTAAGCCAGCGAACGTTTGACGCCATAGTCACATCATTTAAATCAAACTAAACGACAAAGTCAATTAAGCTACGTACGAAACAGCCTAACGCGGGTTAGTAAATAAACAGAAGGTATTCGATGTTGCCAATGACTACGATTCCCGATATGTCTCTTTTCTAGCTAATTTTACTTCGGATCACTAACAAATGTTTCACTACGAAGTGTTTCACTATCAAATATTCATAAGACTATCAAATATTTGTTAGTGCAAGATATTTAGATTTGTATCATCGGTATTGATCTTGAATGACCTTGAACGATTTTAACTGCCGCATGCTTTTTATGCGGCTTGAGGTGTTCTATAATATGGTTGAACAAAATATTAGATTCCACTTAAAAAAGTGAACGTGACCTTCACTGTGCGTAAACACCTCCACCAGATTAAAAAAAATGATTGCAATTGATGACCTCCTCCACACTGTACAACTTTTGCTTGAAACATTTGATGTAACGTCGATAATTACCGAGTTATTTCAGGTGACAGAGATAAAAAGAATGCCCTGCATATATATGTGTGTATATAGATGTAACATCAGTGTTTTTTTGAATCATAACTCTGATTCGATAAATGATTTCGTCGAACGTAGTTACATCCCAACTTTCTTTAAGGTCAACCACCACCGCCGCCATCGAGACCGCGACCTCCAGCTCCACGACCTTCAATGCGGCCGTATTCTTCTGTACCACCACCGCGACCAAAACCACCACCGCGACCAAAACCACCACCGACGCGGCCGCGACCATCCGCACCGCTTCCTAGGCCACGTTCACCTGTACTACAACAACCCCAAATCAATAGATACTTGCCACCACCGAGTCAAACACAGCAACAGAACAGAAGATATCTGCCACCAGCTGGATAATATATCGTACCAAATCATTGTCCCGCATTACTATACATTTTATGAAAAACTGAAACTGGGTAACTTTAAAAATACGTCCTATTTATTTCCGAAAGCGTATCCAGCTTAGCTACTAGCCGCACACTGTAGCTTCGTAGAGGTTGATATAAATTATTGGAATGATGAAATTTTCAGCACAGAATTTTTCTGTGAAATGAGTATGGATCACTCGAAACTTCGGAATCCACCGCCGGTGCACTTTGCGATTCAAAATGACTTTTACTGAAAATTAATGCATTTGAGGACCGCATGTACGATGACATGAACAATATAATGTTATTACTTTATTGTTTTTACTATCATAACTTTTATTACTATTAATAAGCGTTTATTACTAAATACAAATATTTAGTAAATAACTTTTATTGCTATCAATAGTATGCTTTTTATACATTCTGTACCACGTAACTATACACTATCACCCTAACGTGACTACAATCTGTATCACAGTATTTTATTTTCAGGTCATTTCTAACGTCAGTCTAAGTAGCTTAAAGAATATGCAGTACGTGGCCTCGCGTCACGCAAAAGATACAAATAAAAGTGCAAGGCAGTTCAACAATTTCCTGAATACCATGTGCATACTCAGTCCCACTAAGATGCTTACAGATTAAACGTACGTGATTTAGAGAGCAACTCGATAATGCGTATGAACAGTGTTTAAATATAAAATAATATGTTAAACATGAATCACATATTTAAAGAGACAGCACAGTTTAGCGGATAACCATATTCCACATTGTTAGCATGTTACATCTAACAGGGATAGGTCGTTGTAGAAGTTACGATATCTAGGTGCAACAAGAGAGACGATAGGGCGAATTTCTGAATAAACTCAGATTACCGTGAATATACAGAAATTAGTCACTCTCCGAAAAAAAATGTTTGATGGCCAAGTTATATATGTTTTATCCTTCTATTCTCACAGGTACCCCATTCTTCGTAGAAACCACAGTAATATGAATGATTTTAAAAGTTCATGAGAGGTAACACGTTCCGTCAACGCCTACTTGCAGTAACAACTGTGAAAATCTAGAAATTATTTTTACTTTTCTCAAAACTACCCGACGAGTAAGATTCTATAACAAGGAGAGGGTCTCAACGTTGCGATCGACTTCGGGACGCCCTTTCAGGGTAGTACAGGGTTCGGTCCCAAGTATCGCTCCCTGCCACCGTTCACCTTGGTGGGCCCGCGTTTTTCAGAAATCGAGCAAACAAAATTTGTGTGACGTGTCTAAACCTCGAAAATAACACAAGTCCGCGAAGCCGCGCAATAGCATAGTGGTTAACGTGTTCTGTTAGTATGCTGGAGGTCTTGGGTTCGAGTCCTGCTATCACTATTTTGTTTTAATCAAAATGTTTGTAAACCTTAGTTTTATTTAATGTATGTCCAACTTTTGTGCATTACGTTAAAAATTCTTGCTCGCGTGATTGTAATCGCCATTTCAAAAGTTTTGTATATCTATTTTTATTTCTTGTATTCTTCATCTAGTTCGTAATTATTGTTCGCTTTTTTTTTATTGTTTCTCTTAACGATAAGAACCCAAAGTATTTCAACGACAACTTTTATTACGATTATAATGACGTGGATGGAAATTTGAAGGAAAGGTTTATTGAAAAAGGAAATAAAATTGACAATAACGTTAAAGGTAATTGCAATGAAATAAAATTTAAACCAAAGGAAAAGTTCCGGTTGAGCTCCGTATTGTCGAAAACGGGGTTTAACCGGAACTGTTCCGAAAAACAAGCAATAATTACAAACTAGATGAAGAATATAAGAAAAAAAATGGATATACAAAATTTTTGAAACGGTGATTACAATCACGCGAGCAACAATTTTTAACGTAATACACATTGGATTAAATAAAATTAACAGTTACAAGAATATCAACTGAAAAAAAATAGCGGTTGCAGGATTGAACCCAAGACCTTCAGCGTACTAACCGAATACGTTAACTGCTAGGTTATCGCGTCGCTTCGAAGACCTGTGTTATTTTAGAGTTTCAGACTCGTCACACAAATATTGTTTGCTCGATTTCTCCAAAACGAAGACCCACCAGGGTGAACAGTGGCAGGGAGTGACACTTGGGAGTGAACCCTACACTATCCTGAAGGGGCGTTCCGAAATCAATCTCAACGTTGAGACCCTCCCCTTGTAAAAGAAGGTGCATATTACTATCCCTGATTTCAAAGAAATATCACAATTTTCGTACTTATATTTTACGAGAAACGCCGACTTTATCAACTTTCCAATTAAATAGTTAACGCTTCTATGTTCGAATCTCCGAAACCAATCGACATTACAAAGTAAAAATACAAATTTCTTATCGATGAACATAAATATAAATAAAATATCAATAGTGAAAAATAATATAAATATATGTTCTTTTTCTCCAGTCGAAGAACTATTTGGGATTTCTTCATGTCACTCTTCTCTGCATTCCGTCAATTTGTCTAAACAGTCGTAGGACCTCGATTGACCAAGAAATCTGAAAAATACAGATACACTATATTATTCATCAACAAATCAGGACATGAAATTTTATCGGCACGGCACAAGCGGCAGTAAAAGAAGGTAATTTATAATATATAATATAGTAATTTATAAGTAATTTATAATATATTGCAACACGGGTGAGCCCCGCTCCAGTTATTATTATCTGGTGTCTTCAAGCTGAATTATTTTATTTGCTATGTTTATTTGTTCAAAAAATACTTATTAAAAATCGAAGGCCCGAAACTAACCCCTTGTGTTAATGCGTTAAATATTATTATCGTTTGTTAAATAACCGTCTGTGCGTTGCATCCCGTCGGCCGACGTGCAGTATCAATTTCCCTGGTTTGGCAGCTTTGAAGAATTGTAGTGCCTTTGCGTGTGTCAGCCCCTCCATGAGTTGACCATTAATGGCCAATATCTCGTCACCAGCTCGTAGCGTACCTTCTTCAGCAGCCTGACCACCTATCATCACATCCTTGACGAAAATACCCATGCTCCCTTTGTTGCTGTCAGAACCACCAACAATAGAAAAGCCCATTTTTTTTGCTGCACCTTTTTCCAGCGTAATTGTTAACAAATCCATCGTCAGACTCGCGGTTCTTCGTGATCTTGCAGCTGGCATCGAATTTCTCTTTCGCATAACATGAAATTTTCTCATACCGGTCATTTTCGATGTCGCCTCATTTTCCTGTCTTCCTACATTCATCGCGTGCATCGAAACGCTTTTCCCCCGTTTTGTCCATGCACTGACAACCTCATAACAATTCGTCGGTTCTCGCGTAATCTCATCAAAACAATTCGAATTTTCCTTGGGGACATTGGTTACAGGCGTGTTTAGAGACCAAATTTCGGAGTCATTCGTCGTTCGAGAAATCAGTTCGCCCCACGTATCGCCGAGTTCGACATCGAAATTACACCTAGATTCTCGAGAGATTTGTAGCGTTACCGTGCCAACCGAGCGTTTTAACGTATTTCTTGCTTCCGAAGTAGACATACCGCGGAGCCTTCGTCCACATACACGTACTATTTCATCTTCGATGCCGATCTGCTTCGAGTTAACATCTTCGCTGTTCGCGTCGCTCCTCGTAACGACGTCAAATAGTCTAACGGTTTCGCACTTCTGGACCGTTTGACCAAGATTATCCGGTCTGTCGACGTGAAGTTTCATTGTCTTGAGTTCACGTCGACTCAGCATTTTGTTTGCCGAGGTGGATACTGGTATCGTGAGAGGCGTCGCGAGAAGCGGTTTGTTTACAAGATTTTTTTCGGTTGTATCTGCCCCGCCTGATTCCATGTTAAAGCGTGATCGCTTGGGGCCGCAATACCGCACGTGATCGAGTGTCGGAGAGGAGTACTTCATAGCTGGAGGGCTGTCCTTGCATGGCGAGGCTGCATTTTCCAGAAGATTCGATATACTAGAATTCGATGCGCTGTGCCCTTTTAATGTTGCCTGTATTTTCGTATCTCTTTGGAAATTTTTCAGTCTGACAGGTTGTCCTAATGGGATCATCTCCTCGTTTCTCATTTTTGAACGTTTAACCGGGGTTTTGTGAATATTGTTGCTACCGATGAATTGATCATTCTTCTCCGTAGTAGTAGAGTCAATATTATTCAGCCATTGATTACTAGAGCTGCTGACTGCACTAGTATTGTTGGCCACGACGTCCGTTCTAAGCATGAAACACGGTGTGAACTGCAAGTTCGAAAATTCTTGAAAGGTATCCTCATCGCAGCTGTCGGTATTATCGTCTTCGGACATCAAAGTCGTCTCAGTTCGCACGGACTCGTTGAATGGACTGTTCACAATGTGTTCATTATTGTAATTGTTATTGTCGTGGTTCTTGTTCTCATTGTTGGCGGTAATATTTTGGTTACCGCTAGAATTCTTCGTCTTATTATTATTATTATTATTATTTATGGACGGTCTGACAACCTGCTCGATAATTTCTGTAGTTGCGCCCTTTTTCTTTGGTGTACTTATGGGTAAAGATAAATTCATTCCTTGGTAATCGTCAAAAGTTATGGAGAACCTTCGTGGTTTTAACGCCGCGTGAATGGCTTTCTCGCTGTCCGGCGAATCCGCGCCAGCCCGAGTACTATCGGAATCGTAACCGCTCTCATCGCAACCGAGTCTCAAAGTGCGCATCAAGTCTTCCAATCCTGATCCAATGAACGAGCTTCGTTGCTCGCTTCTAAAGTCAGATGAAAAAAAAAATATTTCGTTATTAATGCTCTTTGAAATACGATTGAGAATTAAAAGGAATTTCAAATAAATAGCGACCACGTCAAGAATAGATCGTACATCATTGAAATTTGATCGCGCACTGTAGAGTATAGAAAATTCCATACTAAATTCAAATTCAACGGTACATTATTTAAATAATATCAACGGGATCAAACATTTTTTAAAACTATTCTGTAAAAACGAACGCTATGATATTGAACTCCTGAATTAACTAAATTCAACGAATTCAAACATCCCAAGGGTCGACAAAGAGGAACAATATTGGCCGTTTGATGAAAAGTTGACAATTACACCAGTCTACTGTCACGTGCAACAAAATTTCCAGCAATTACGAGAAATCTATTTTATTTTGGCCTCTCCTCTCCCCCATATTTTTCATATCTAATCTCGTAACAGACCATGGCAAAGTTGAGCGTAACGTCTTTTCTCCGAAATATGAAAATACTCAAACTAGCCAAAACCGACTTTCCACGTCTAACTAATACTCTAACTCTTTTTATACCTCCTGGAAAGCACACATTTGAGAAAAAAACCACATTATTGTGAAATGAAATAGTTGTCCAAATGTAAAAAACATTCAACTACAATTACAACTATGTTTTCTCTCTTTCGCGCGTGGCACACACCTTAGTGCCGAGACTAACATCTGCACGTGCATAGAAACAGGAGACCTCTTGGCGCAAACCGCAATCAAAATCTGAAACTAGGAGAAAGTAATGCAGTCCACGATAGGTCATAAATTCTGATTTTTATTAGCACCAAGCAGGAGACTTAGAAAACTCTGGACGAAAATCTATATTCTGAATTCTTTACCGTATTGCCGTATCTTTGATTCTGGATCTTCCGTACAAGAGAGTGAGCACAAAGATCATAATCAGTCGCGATAATTGGGCTGCTCTAAGTGGTAATTGTAGTCACTCGATTTTGTTGCTAAACGTAGTATGCGCGATTATTTTATCCGACAATACGTGTTCAAGTCATAGTTGTAACGAGCGGTTCAAATTGAACCGCGCTTTGCATGGTTTCGGCGGAAGGGAGATCAGGGATGGATAGCAGGGACAGCCGGCACCTCATTTCCATCGAGAGATCCTCATTCTTCTTCTTCACGGGTGCTTCACGGGTACACAGGTTCTTCACTTCAAATGGTGCCCAACTAGAGGCGTGAACTCACGATAAAAAAACGAAGTAAAGTGTTCATGTCGGAAAATTGTGAAGACATAACATACGTGATAAAGTCGGGTAGGCAAACGAAACAAAAATATAATACCTATAATGTTTCACACAGAAGAAATAAAATGGGTTTAATGCGCGATGAGGAGACCCCGCGAGAAGACGCGAGTCGGCAGCATGATGATATTCGAGAAGAATGGGAGAAAATAAACAGAGAGAAAGAGCGATTGCAAGAAATGAGAAGAACACTCGAAAATCGGAGCCAGCAACAACACGATACAATAGATGAACCAACGGTACTAAATCAAGGCCAAGCGAATAAGGCAGGTATAATGGAGAATCTTGCGGCGGGTGTAAGTCGTATAAACAATACTCAAATAGATATCAAAGTCCCGAAATTTGAAAATGAAATAGGCAAACACCCAGCAATATTGAATATCGAAGCGATGGAACGGGTTTTTAGGTTGAAGAATATCAGAGACGCGCAAAAATGTTAATAATCGAATACGCGCTAGAGGGCAAGGCCCAGTCATGGTTTAATTTAAATAAGAAATGTACGACCTTCGAAGATTTTGAAACGCAATTTTTAAATGAATTTGATTCAATACCGATAAGGGTTTGCTTTAAAAACAGATGCATGGAGAACAGATTCGAGGCACAGCAAGAAGGATTACAGACATATTTTTATAAACAGTTATCAGAAGCGCGATACTTTATCTCCAACCTATCGAATTTCGAAATAAATTACAATATAATTCAGCAATATCCCCCGAGGGTCAGGGAAACATTGTCGCTTTATATGGCTCTCAAAGCGTATCGAGGAGAGTTTGATTTTGTGAAGGAGCTGGAAAGGGATCTGCAGGTAAGGGAAAAGATGGCGATAGAGAATAATTTCAAAAAATTTAATCAGTATCCGCATATTAAAATATAAATTGAGAACGAAGAAATGACAGCATTAATTGCCGCCGGGAGTCTAGTCACGGCCATCTCAGAGAAGGTGTACCATCTAATTAAATCGCACGGAAAAATTGAAGAAATGCCAGTGTCGAATGTGAGAGTTTCGGGGGCTATAAACAAAACAATGACGAGGGTCAAGCGACCAATAAATGTAAATGTGGTCATAGAGTCAAGAATAGTGGGTTGTATTTTCCTGTTCATTCCTTTTCTGACGTCGGACGTAATTTTCGGACACGACTGGATGGTTAAAAACGAAACGATTATTGACTATAAATCGGGAACGATCGAGGTCGCGGGAATGCGTCTTGCGCCTTCGTCGGTGATATTCGAGCGGGATTTGGCGGAGATGTTGATGTGCTCGCGAAATGATAAGGCAATTCACTTGTTTATTACTAATGTAAACGATTTAAAGGACAAGGACGAGAAGAGCGAATTGAACCGTATAGAAAGTGAGGAAGGAGAGAGAATAAAGGTGTGCACTATCGATGTCCCCATCGATTCTCGCGCGGTCGCAAAACTCATATTACTGGACGAGGAGCAGCGAGAGGCATTCGCGCTGCTGATAAAAACCAACGAACGATTGTTTTCTGAGAAACCCGGTTGCACCATGGGGTATGAACATCGCATAAACGTGACGGAGAGAAATCTCAGACTAAAACAGCATTATCCCGTCCCCCTTCAACTGAGAAAAGCAACTAGCGACGCTATACATGCAATTATCGAAAATAAGATTATCGAGAGGTCGATTGGTGGGGTTTGCAATCCATTAAGAATCGTAAAAAAGGAAGATGGATCGGTTCGTGTGTGCCTGGATGCACGATTTTTGAACAAGGTGATCGAGGATGACGATGAATCACCACCTATGATCAGTGAATTACTATATAAATTCGACGGAGCCCAATGGTTCAGCAAAATTGATCTTAGTCACGAGTATTGGCAGGTTCCGTTGCACAAGGAATCTCGTCCTCTTACCGCATTTCTTTTTGATTCACACTTATATCATTTTTGTCGAATTCCCTTTGGGCTAAAACGGCAGGGAGCGAGTTCATCCGAGCCATGAGCTTCGCATTGAAAGATGATTTTGGGGAAAACATCTCATGCTATATAGATGACGTCCTCATTGGGACTAATACAGTAGCCGAACATTTTCGGGCCTTGCGAGGAGTATTCCCACATTTACTTGAATATAATTTGACGCTAAATTTTTCGAAGTGCCTTTTTTCCAAAAAGAATTGCCGTTTTTAGGCTTTATTGTGTCCACTCATGGTATTACACCAGATCCAAGTAAACTGGATGTAATACAAAAGTTATCTGAGCCTCGAGACAAAACTCAATTGCATATCTGTGTTGGGGGTTTGTAATTATTATCGAAAATTCAATATCAATCGTAGCAAAACAATCGACCCTTTGAGCAAATTACTGAAAAAGTAGGTAACGTGGAAGTGGACTGATACGGAAGCTCAAGCGTTCGAACAGTTGAAACGAGATTTTCAGAAATGCATCAGCTTAGAGTATATCATACGGGGATCTCGGTTTCGCGTCCAGACTGACGCTAGTGATCAGGGGATCAGCGGGATCTTGTATCAGATAAATGATGGGGGAGACCATAACGTTGTAGATATCGTTTCTCGGTGTTTGACGAAATGCGAGATTCATTATACTACTACGGCGACGGAGTTTCTCGCGATTATTTATTCGGTAACCAAGTTTCGCGTATATCTGATCGGAACTCACTTTGAAACCATAACTGACCACCAATGTTTGACGTTTTTGAATTCCGCTGCCTTCCGAAGCTCGCGTATCACACGGTGGTACTTGCTTTTACAACAATATCCATTCTCCGTTTCTCACTGCTGCGGAATTGATAATATTGTTGGCGATTTTTTTAGTCGTAATCCTGCCGGTCAATTTCGAGAAGAAAATTCCCAGAGTATCATTATATCTGCGCTGACTCAAACTTTCTCCCCGATTATGTCTGAGAATGATTCGGCAGCCAACATATCGTGGGATGTGACTTGTGCAATTTCGAGAAGAAAATTCCCAGAGTATCATTATATCTGCGCTGACTCAAACTTTCTCCCCGATTATGTCTGAGAATGATTCGGCAGCCAACATATCGTGGGATGTGACTTGTGCCAGCGAGTGAAGTTTTTATCATTCTCTATGGAAGGACCTCACAATTTTGTTGAGTCGAAGGAGATTAGTGACCTGATTACGGTGGATTTTTATAGTCCCCTCCCAGTAGGACGAGGCGGTGTTCGATATATCTTTGTAAAGCTCGATGTCTTCGCAAAGTATGTTTCTTTATATCCGATGAAGAGAGCAACGGTTCGGAACTGTTTAAAAACGATTTTCGATCCGTTTATCCCAAAATTTGGTAAGCCTAAACGTATCTTGTCGGACCATGGCACGCAGTTTACTTCGGGGGAGTGGCAAGAGCGATTAGAGTGAGAGAGTATTAAAGTTTTATTTAGTCCGATACGCCATCCTCAATCGAATCCGACAGAAAAGGTGATGCGAGAACTGGGTAGGCTTTTCCGCCCGTGGTGTGCACACCAGCATACCCTGTGGCCTAAATGTGTCCCTCGAATTGAGGAAGTTTTGAATCTCACCATCCATCGGAGCACGGGATTCACGCCAATCGAACTGCATTATGGAAAACCGATCCAAGATCAAATTCACAAGTTCGTACAATTTCCTCAATCGAAAGATATCGGTCGGGCATATCAAATTACGTTGGCGCGAGAAAATCTGAAGAAAAATTTCGAGAGACGACGAAGATGTCAAAGATCAGTTTCGAAAGTCGTTCTCGAGGTGGGAGATTTGGTGTTGCTCCGCGTGCGATACCTTTCCACGGCGTTGGATAGCGTGACTAAAAATTTGTTTCATCTCTTTGAAGGCCCGTATAGAATCTGCAAACGTATGGTTAAAAATGCATTTGTATTGACCGACCGCAAGATCCTTCGAAGGAAGTAGGGACCTATAATAAGTGAAATCTTCGCAAGTATTATACGAGGGGAGATCATTGATGTTGTTGGTGGCTTCGATTTAAGAGAAATTCGAGAGTAGGAAGATGTTCTCATCATGCGTTTTCTGGTGATCCTGGAACATGATGTATTTTTTGTTGTTGTTCTGTTTGTGTAAAAAATTTGTGTAATCACGGGTATGTGTAGTATGAGAGGATGTCTGAGATTCTGTAAAGAGTGTGATGCGTGATTTCGCCAATAACCCTTGTATCGGGTGTTATTTGATGAGAAAAAGATTTGTACGAAATATGGATGCGTTGGAGCATATGCGACGGGGACGAAGTCCGACAACATTCTGTAAACAGTGTGATGCGTTTTGCATCAACAACCTTAGTATCGGGTGTGATGCGAATAGAGAAAGAACTGTTCGAAAGGAGGAAATGGGATGCATTTTTATGCCACAACCCTCGTATCGGGTGTGGCATAAAACGGGGGGCGGGGGCTATTGTAACGAGCGATTCAAATTGAACCGCGCTTTGCGTGGTTTCGGCGGAAGGAGATCGGGTATGGATAGTGGGGACAGCCGGCACCTGATTTCCATCGAGAGATCCTTATTCTTCTTCTTCACGCGTCCATCGTCGAGACCACTGGGCATACAAAATCCTCCGAAGGAATCATCATAGGGGAGCTCGATTTAACTCGCCAGCCTGGCCAGCCGGCGTTCGTTTGGGAGACAAAAAGAACGAAAGAAACGTCTAAGGACCATCTTTCTATATATACCGAATCAATGCAGCATCGAAGGACGTGGGAAAGCAGCAAATTGCATCCAAAAATACGTATCCGTGGAAAAAACAACCTGACACGGGGCGTTTCCCAAGCATAATTCGTATGATTAGAGTGTATGCGTATGTGATTGGAATGTGTGTGACTGGAGTACATGTGAGCGTGAAGCGAGATATTATTGAACGTTAAATTGTTTGTGTTTCGGCGACACCTGAATTTATTGCTCGACGTCGTCGCTCACTATTTCAACCGTTAATCGATTGAGGCGGTAGCGTCGCTCATTGTCAGTGAGACGGTTCCCCCTCCCTAGCCCTTCGGTTAACGGCCGAGCGATTAACCGGACGCCGGCTAATCGGCCATTATTGTGTGAACTCACGAGAGTACGACGCGCTCTTCAATTCCAGTTTTTCTTAAATTACCGTTAACGACCATCGTTCATCTCACGTGTTGCTCTTTATATATTTATAACGACCCGGCTTGCTCAACAGTGCTAAATCTTGGTGACGAAAACGGATATCGACTTAGGCAATTGATCTTGGAAAAGGACCTTGCGGCGTACTGAAACGCGTGCGGTTATTCTCGCCATTGCTCGGCTCGCATAGCTCGTGTGAAATATATATTGTGTGTGGTTGATCGGCTCGATCGGCTCTGCTATAAGTGTTCGTACTAAATTGACAACGACAAATAAAAGGCTCTGACTACGACAGTTCTGAGTTGGTGTTAGTATTTTTCTTGTGAATTGTCCTTCCCTTGAAAATGAAATGTAACATAGTTCATATAAAGTCATTTGCCAAATCCAACGCGCTCCAGGGCAGATATATTTTATCGAAAAAGTGGCACGCCACCTCTCCGATAAGGTAATTGAACTATTCTATTATAAACTTATGTCATTAGGTTAAGCACTTACTAACAATCAAAATTTGGTACAATAAACGTACTGTATGAATATAATTGGGGTTAAAACTACTCTATCTCACTACACAAAGACGAATTCCTCCACCGAGATTAACAAGACTTCTTGACGTCTCTCAACAAACGAACCCACCATCCTCATTGTCCATTAACCCCTCCGCGACGGACAATAAAAGAGTCAGCATTAACCACTCAATGTTCGACTCGTTTTTCCCGTTACTATCTTCGAACGTGACACACTTTGTGGAACATTTTAATCTCGATAATATTATCTAGTTTGCTACGAATATAGAAAAAGAATCAGGCAAATTCTACAGTCATTTACTAATTACTATAATTATTGTTCTTAATTTAAAAAGTATCATGAGATAGACAAACAAATTCGAAAAATGTATCATCATGAGGCAAGATTTAAAAATAAGGTGCTTAGTATAAAATACGAGTATTTTGCATTTGTATTTTTAATATAATGAATGATCGAACTCTTCATTCTTATCGTGAATAGAATTCATATTTTCAAATTTTCTTTCTCATCTATTGGGGTATACTGGTTCGAACCTTCGTCGAATGAAGACGTGTTTACGTGCGAGACGTATAAACTTACTTACGATATATCAAGTTTGAGCACGCGTGACAGCATTAGGTACAAGAAATTGGCGAAACTAAAACATTTGCTACTCAGCAAGTGCATCCAAGTGCGTTAGTAATGTGAAATATTCAAAGCAACATTGTCTAGTATTACGAACAAGCTACGTTGTGTAGTGTCGTGAACAACGGCCAATCAGCCAAGATGCTATCGATCCCAGCACAGAATGAAATGGGAACAATTAAGAATACAGCGCCAGGATCTACTAGAACGCCAGTATATTATACTTCTACTGCTATTCCATAACCTAAAAATTCGAATGGTATGCGTATTGTTCTGTCAAGAAACTCCAATAGAGCAAGTAATGGCAACGAACCATCTGTATAGCAGATCGTCCATAGGAAAAAGCGTCCTAGACCCTCGAAGGCCTCGGATATCGAGCAAGAAGAAAGCAATAGCAATATTCGGTGTAATAACAGATACAATACTCTGAGCGATACAAATGAAAATAATGGACATGATATGAATACTGACAGTTATAGTATTAACGAGACAAGAGAGAAAGTTCCCAAACCACCGCCGATATTCATTCAAAGTGTTGGATCGATTACCGCGCTGGCAAAATGTTTCGATAGAGACATAAACAGGAGTGATTACATACACAAGACAATCGATGCCAATGGGCATATCAAGATACTAGCCAAAGATTCCGACACATTCAGGAAAATTATACATAGCCTCAATGACGAGAAGGCTCCGTATCACACATACCAATTAAAAGAAAATCGTGCATACCAGGTGATTGTTAAGGAGTATCGTTGCGTTCAATGTGCACGTCAACGCGAGTCTCCGAGCCATCGCAGAATCAGCCGAACGAGGTTTTTACCGAGGTAGCGTCCGTGGCTTACTCGAGCGCACAACCCGGCAATACAGGCTATCGTACCGCCGACGAGGAAACACGCTCTAACCAAATATCTAAATTTTAAGAAACTGTATATTTACATCAAAATATATGTTACGTTATTTTTTCTTTCTATCAAAGTGTAAATTTATCTGTGCCAGTGAACACCTGAAGCTTTCCCTCACGTCACAGCAGTCTCGTTCCCTATTATAGCCTTTGCTTCAACAGGTTATGGGCCCAGAACGCTTGTCGCAATAAGACGGTGTGCTATGAGAGCGTGGTGTGGAAGCGTGTTGGAGTCGGCCATTACGGCGTGCGAGAAAGGCACGAGGATACATTATCATGAAGCATCGTGAACATCTGAAGCTCGAGGATGACGGACGATGGGCTAGTAGCGTCAGTGAAACGGTTCAACGGAACAAATTATCAGGCTTGGAAAAATCGCATCACAAATGTATTGAAAGCCAACGGAGTTTTCGACGTCGTCAACGGTTCAAGGACGATACAGGAAAACGAGGAAGGCGTGAACGAGGGTTAAATGAAAATGCGACTTCAGGACGATGCGAAGGCAGCGCTAGAGGACGAACATGTCGAATGCGTGTTAGTATGTGACACGTGGAGAGATGTGTGGAACACGCTAAGTTCGATGCACAAGCAAAAGTCTGCGTCGAACGTCGGGACGCTTGAGGAACGTATCTTCGCATACAAGATGGCGTCGATGGATACGGTTGTGCATCACGTAGGTACGATACGAAACATGGCCAGTCAGCTCAATGACCTTGGAAAAGGGAAACCAGAGCGGGCGATAATCGCAAAAATTATGTCAAGTTTGACATCAAAATATGCTGTGTTCAAGACCGCATGGGCGAACGTGGACCCCTCACGACAAAGCGTGTCATATCTAATGGAGCGCTTGATCGAGGACGAGGAAAATCTCAAAAAGTTTAAAAGGGACGAAAAACATAGTGTGTTAGAACTGCGGTAAAAAAGGACACTACGCGGAAAAGCACGAAAGACCGGAAAAATCAGGAGACTGAGATCACTCGGGTGCCGGGTGCGCGTTTGTGGTCGAGTCAGACACAAAGAGCGCCGAGGCGACGGTAACAGGTACAAAGTGGCAGACACTGTCGAGCGAACAGGTTCGTGACTTACAGAACGCGGATAAGGCAGATGTCTGGATTACCGACAGCGGGGCTTCAAGTCATGTAACACCACGACGCAACTGGATCGAGAACCTACGGCCGGTAACGGGAGAGACCGTTGTGCTCGGCGACGACGGCGAGTGCGAGGTAGAGGGTATCGGCAATATACGAATCGAGAGACTCATAAATGGAAAATGGGAGAACAACGTTTCATTAACAACGTTTTGCTCAGGGGGGTGACACTCCGGCTCCCCCACTCCTTGTTATTTGCGAATGTTAGAAATCACAGCCAACTTGCGAACACTAAATTTTCAGGATAGTCAGCGCCGGACATGTGGTAACAGTGCGTAGCCATAAAATCCAATATGGTGTCGCGCGCGTTTAAAGCAACAGGTACGTGTTTTATGAGTGACGTATTTTCATAAAACAAAGTAAGTTTTGTGCTGTGATTTGTGTCTATTCAAATTAAATATTCGGTAGCCGATTACAGCAAATATTCGAGAACGTATTTACGGACTATCATTGTTTTTTAACAATGACAGTACGTAAATACGTTCTTGAAATTGCATTGGGGAAACAAAATTACCTTGGTGAAGGGATTTGGATAATGGTCTGTCGCACAACATCATCCTTCCAGGTTTGTAAAATTCAGCATTAGAGTTCCATATGTAAATTTTATCTTTATGCAAATGACCTTTTCAATTATTCATTGTTATATTTCAGTTGCAGACCATGAGCCGAAGACGCTTTGCCCACCTCGGACCAACGTTTCGAACAACACCAAGGAATCCGGTAATCGACATTCGGAATGGATATCTGCACTTTCTCATAATTATTCGTCTGTTACAGATTGCGAGGAAAGTATTGAACACCAACCGTCGACGTCCAAAATGAATCATCCTCCATCAGGTGAGTTTTTCAATTTATTTTGATTAATATGTCATCATTTTTTTACACTATATGATTTTGGATTTAATAGTAAATTGTATTTTCTATATCTCAATTATTTATCCAAAAACATATAGTTGTAAAAATATGATGATTTGTCATGTACGCACTTGGGAAATGTCAATGGGAAAGACATTGAAATTTGTATTTTTGTTTTTCATATCGTTTGTTTAACATAAACTATAATATACTTTCAGATTGGATTTCTCTACTGCTAATGGTTATATTTCTGTTACAGATGATCAGGCAATATTTCTCCGGCTGGCGAGGACGAACCAGTCAATCGTACGGCCATCTCGGAAATTCGAAGGATTTTTCCTTCATTTGGGCACGATCCGA
This sequence comes from Netelia fuscicornis, assembly GCA_946811545.1. NCBI lineage: Eukaryota > Metazoa > Arthropoda > Insecta > Hymenoptera > Ichneumonidae > Netelia > Netelia fuscicornis. The sequence continues at coordinate 28,282,606 of OX328015.1, forward strand.
CGTCGGAAAAAAGATGAGTACACGACTACATATGTGACGCGAGCCGAGAAAAGGGATCTACGTGGCAAACAATCAATTTTTACATTATGTGTTATGTTATAAGTTTTCAAACCGATCTTTCACATGCTGCAATCGGAAATTTATTATTTAAATATTTTTATAGAATATGAATTATTGAAAATTGTATCACTCGAGCGCGAGCATTTGTTTTGATTTCTTTAATGGCTCGCTGTGAAAAACTACTATTTTGCCTCGTAACTCCCTTTTCTCGGGTCGCGTCATATTTTGCGAAATTAAAAAGAAAATAACGAAAATTGGTCTGTATTGTAATTTTTTGTCTTCTTTTTCAGGAAATTTCCACGGTGCCATTTTCTACGGCTGAGGTTGAACCGAAACATTCGTCGGATTGAATTCAGCAGAACTTCAATAGTAACATTTTAAAATACTTTTATATAAAATAATAATTTATATGTTTTAATAATACATATGTTAATAAATATTATTTTCTTAATAAATATTCTGTTTTTGTAATTAAATATTTGTATTATAATACATTGCAACGCAAAACCTCTCCCGCCCAAATTTAAATATTGCAGGG